>CM057386.1:42687719-43937719 GCA_030015415.1 Cynopterus sphinx
ACAGCCTCCCACCCCAGTGTCTCCAGGGGTCCACCATTCTGCTGGCTGGCAAGAATCAAAACAGAGAATTAAAAGCAAAAATCCACAGCATTTTCTTCATGATCCCCTCTGCTCTTGAGGAAGGAGGCCTGCATGTTTGGGGAGCTTTCAAGTTGTCAGGAACAGAAACAGGACCCTTTCATGGCTCTTCCTCTGTATTCGAGGCCCTTGGTGCAAAGTGCTATTATTAGCATTGCCTTCACTATCTGCCAAACTGGCTTCCCTTGGAAGAAGTAATTAAATGCGTTATTTGGTGCAAAATAAAAGCATATATCTGCATTTGCAGCCTCAGACACCACCACGTTCACTTTTGCAATTTTTACAGTTAGAAAGTCTTGAGACTACATTGAATCTAAATAAGGCGATCAGCCCTGGGGGAGGGCTGGATGGAGGGCAGGAACGGAGGCCCTGGCAGTCAGTCTGATGAGGTGGTTTGTTTATGGGTGTTAAAGCTGGAAATGGGGGCCCATTGGACAGCCACTAGGACTGAGGTGACTGGTTTTGAGCCAGGCAGGGCTGGGCCATCCCCCTTCCAGTGGAGAGTGGCAGTGGCGAGGGAGAGAAAGGAGATTAGAGGAAGTGGCATCGGCCTCTGGAAGCTCTGCCTCTGCTGAGCTGAGTGATCCCCAGCAAGGAGCCTCCTCTCTAAATCTTATCTACCAGCGCCAGAAATGGGCTTCTTTCCGCTTCCATATCGAATCTGTTTCCCAACCCTGCTGGTTGATTTACTAAGTAGTCTCAAATCCACCTGCTTCTCTTGTCAGCCACCAGGTCCTGTTGGAGTGGAGGGCAGTGGTGAGCTGGGGTTTGAATCCTGACTCCACCTTTACTCGCTCAGTGACCTTGGACTGGGGTTGCCAGATTTAGCAAATCAAAAACACAGGATGCCCATTTGAATTTCATATGCAACATTTGGGACATATTTATACTTTTAAAAAATTCCCGTTTATCTGAAATTCAAATTGAACTGCTCATTCTGTATTTTATCTGGCAACTCTACTTTGGACAAGCTCCTTAACTTCTCAGCTTATTTCTTTATAAAATGGAGATAATAATAGTACCTATTGCAGAGGTGGTTCTGAGGGTTAAATGAGTTAAAAATGTAAAATACTCAGAACAAGATGATAATAACCATCCACATTCAATTAGTGCATTAGGAAGTGCTTCTTACGTTGAAAAATGCCTTGCAAATGAAGTTAATGTGTTATTTTTGCTGTACCTCTACCTCTCCTCCAACTTAATCAGAGTCAGCAGAGCAGCAAAATGGGGGTGGGGAATGGAGGCTAGACCTAAGGGGAACTTCCAGGCAGGAGGAGAGATGGGAGACCTGCAACAGGTGATAAGCAGTAATCCCTGTAGTTGCTTCCTGGGCCCTGGAGCAGGTGGTTAATAAGGTAGGACAGTTAACCCACCCAGAGGGAAAGCAGGAAGAAGATTATGAGTCAGGGAGGTGTCTGCCAGCCTGAAGAGTCTCAGAAAGAGACACAAGGTCCAAGAGCTGGTGTGCTTGGCAACTGGGAGGAAAGGAAGAAAGACTGGCCACCTAGAAGCCTGGTTTGAGGGATCCCAGGAGGACAGTCATTCATTCACTCAGCAAACATCCGCCAGGCAACTATTGGGTACCAAATTCTATTTCAGGGTTCTCTCAGCTATTGGTGCCAATGCCTGGGGTGCTATCATTAGAATTTCTCTCTGTGCATGTCAGACCCCTTAGGCTCCCTGTTGGCATGCAGCATCCCCAGGAGGGTAGGAGAGCTCGGGTTCAGTTCGTCCTCAGGACTCCTCTCTGTGCAATCTGTCTGCAGAGCGTCCTGTCCAGCCAGGCCTCAGGCTGCTGTGAGGATCACCCACGTCCCCACTGTCCAAGTGGCCCAAAGCCCTAAGGTGCTATAGCTGGTGAGACCAGGGCTGGGGAGACATGTGGTGGGGCTGTGGCAGTCAGACGACCACAATCTCTTTATGACAACGAGAATGAACGAACCGTAACTGCACCAACCACACGGACGAGTCGCACAAACGTAACCAGGACAGACACAAAAGAATGTACAACATATGACTCTACTTATGTAATGTTCAGAAACAGGCAAAACGACACAGCACTGTAAAGAGAGGCAGAGGTGACTGCCTGCCATCTCAGGGTCGGGGGAGGTGGGTGGGAGCCGTCCACGGGACTGCTAGGTGCTGGCATGCTCTTGGCAGAGGTGGTGGCTGCGCTGGTGTCTGCTTTAAAGCAATTGGTTAAATGAAACATTCGTTTCAGGCCCTTTTCTGGATCTGAGGTTTATCTCGCAATGCAAAAAATAGGTATGGGAGAGAGGTGAGGAGGGTAGGGTCTACTTTCTTCCAGAGAAAGGCCTCCAGGGAAAAGCTGGAAGCTGACCTCTCCTTGCCCCTCAAAGTTAGAAAGTTCTGGTAGAAAGCGAAGCTGCCGCTCCCTCTGGCGTGGTGTCCCTGACCAGGGCCCTCTGACCCAGGTCAGACTTCATTAAGATTCCTCCTCTATTCTGTCCTCAGGGTCCAACTGGGGCAAAGAGAAATCCTTGAACAATACAAATGGCTGAGGCGAGAGTAAGATTGGAAGGAAGGCATGGGGGAGGGGGAGGGGGAGGAATGCAGAAAGCAAGGGAGGGAGAGGAACAGGGAGAGAGAGAGAGAGAAAGAGAGAGAAAGAGAGAGAGAGAGAGAGAGAGAGAGAGAGAGAGAGAGAAGTGGGAGAGAGAGAGAGGGGAGGGGAAGGTAGGGATGAGGACCTCAGGGTGCCTGGTCTGTATTCTCAGCCAGTCCAGTTTAATGACAGCTTTTCAAATCTGTGCCACCCCCACGCCCACCCCCCAACACACACACAGAAGCAGAGGTAATTAGTGGAGATAATGATCACCTGGGGGGATAAGGGGCACTTCTCATTAACCTCAGACCTAGTGTCTGACTGCCCTTCCTGAGGAAGCTGACCCTCACCCCATCTTCCCCTACCTCAGGCTGTGCCGCTAGCAGGTCCCACTGCCTGTCTTCACCTTAATTCCTGGGTAAGTGACATTTAAGGGCACGTTCTTCATTGGGCCATAACAATTTACAAGCCCTGCAGTGGTGGATTGTTCCGGGGCCTGCAGCCAGGGAGCCATCGCCCTCTGTCATTCGGTGGGGTGAGGGCGTCAAGTGACACATGGTCCCTCATTAAAGCTCCCACGTGGACGGTCATGACGCAGCTGGGAAAGTAAAACATTTTAGCAACCCATTCACTTTTCATTTTGCAAGTCGCCCTCCTGGTCAGGAAAGCTGCGTCGGACAGGGCAGCTGGGAGATGCAGCAGCCTCGAAATGCCTCATCCCACCCTCTCCTCGCTCCCCATCCAGGGCGGGAAGCCAGCGGGGCTTCCTGCTGTTGCCCCAGTCACAGGCTGCTTCCCTTCTTGCCACTCTTTCTGGCAAATGTCCCTCAGGACAGGTACCCCAGGACCATTTCTTGTCAGTGTTTATAAAGCGCTTTCATCTACCGCATCCGCACTGAGCCCTCAGCCATTCAAGATCGAATGCTAGTAGCTACAGAGGGAGGATTTGAACTCAGGCTTTTGGGGAGAGCCGAAGCCAGAGTCTTCCCTCAGTGGGGTGGGGCCAAGCAGAGAAAGGTTACAGAGGAGGGAACCTTGAGCTGGCCTGGAGTTGGCAGAAGAATGAGGAGGCCAGAGGTCTGGTCCAGCCTTCTCGGTGAGAAAAGCTCGCTTCTGCAGAAGGGGGAGAAAGGGTGTGAGGAGTGACCTCCCCGTCTGCACCAGGGGCTTCCTGGGATGTCCTTCCAGCTCTTTCTTGTCTCACTACTTGTTGCTCCTCTGTGGGAATCTCAGATTTTCTCTTCATTGGAGCCTTTCTCTTTCTTGTCCCCTCTTTCTTGTCTTTTCCCTTTACTCCTCACCACGCCCCCCTACTTCCCTCCTTTTGGTCTGTCATTTTCTAGAGGAACAATTTGGTGATTTGGGAAAAGGAAATGCCATGGGCCCTGACCTGCTGGTACTTGAGTTCAAATCCAGGCTTCGCCGCCTTGGGCTGAGCCTCATAACCTCCCTGAACTTCCCTTTCTCCTTGTATAAAATGACTCTTTAGTTTTCCAGGGTTGTTGTGAAGAAGAGAATAAATCCTACTGTGTAGAAGGCCTGGCCTAGAATAGGTGTCCAATAAATGCTGGCCATGGAAGCAGAGCTGGCCAGTCATCTGCCACAAATTCGGGACCCCCTTTTCATGTCGTGAAGTTTGGGGCCGGGAAGCAGCTGCCCGGCCAGGACCCCCATTTTTTGGACCCTGTTGCATCTAGGTAGGGCCACATCTTTAGTTCTCATCAATGGAACGTGCACAAGGTGTGATATACTACTTCTAGGCAGAAGGATCAAGAACGGGGTGCACCTTCTCAGGTGTCCATCCTTGTCTGCTGGCTGAACAAGGAAGTGTCAGAGATCTTAAAGGGGAGCAGAACCACAATAGGGAGGGAACCTGGGCCCCAACAGGCCCTGCAGCAGGCTGCCCCCATAGCAATGTTTGCATTAGACTGTGACTGAGGGAGAAGTGACTTTTGTAGGTCAGGTCGCTGAGATGTGGGTGTTTGCCTACTATAGCAGCTAGTATTGTCTCTCTTTTTTCTAAATACCTCGCTCCCTGGCCCCTGTCTCTATCCCTGTCCATCCTTCTGTCTGGGCCTCACGGTCTGTGTTCCCTTCCCTGTGCTGCCATATCCATCTAGGCCAGCCTGCTCCATTTCGGCCCTCTGACTGAGGGTTTTTCACCTGCTTCGGGCCCACTTGTCCTTCTGTCCAATGGGAGATGAATACAGCTGTCTTGACTGTCAGGCTTAGGGCAGAGTGGGGCCTTCTTTCTAGGTGCCAAGTGCAGTCTCAGCCTCAGTAGATGCCAACAGGACAATCTAGCTGTCCAGGGATTGGGCTTGGTAGTATGACCCTCTGGGGACTGGTTTATGGGGACCCAAACCACACTGGACTTTAGAAATCCCCCTTTTCCCCCAGGAGTGCTGAAGCAGAGAGGAGCCAACAGCCATGGGAGCAGTTAGCCTTGGCCTCCAAATCCTCTCTCTCTCTCTCAGCTTTCTATTTTGCAGGGTCAGGCCCTCTACAAGCCCTCTTCCTGCTATCTCTGAGGGATGAGGGCTGGGGGCCTCATGAATTTCCACCATTTTTACACATTTCCTTTCCCCAGGCTCCCCTAGCCCCTGCCTTGCTTCTCTTGACCTTGCCCCACCTCTCCTGGTCTTTTCAGCTCTGTCCTCCACCACCCACCCCTAGGTCCTCCCAGAGGATGCTGCTGCCCAGATGCCTGTGTCTTCCTTGAAACTGAAGAAGAGCAGGAGTCCTAGAGAGGTCCTCTCCTGGGAGACGGACTTTCTGTTTGTCTCAGTTTCCCCAGCACACAAAGTCTCCGAAGGAGGCAATGGCATATTGGATAAAAAGCTCTCTGAGGCAGATTCACTATCCTGGGAGTTGGCAGACATTCGTGATGGTCCTCCCTGGACACTGCTCTGTCATTCACACCTGACAGCAAGTGCACAGCATCTTCCCTCCCCAACCTTCTCCCAAGGTCGCTGCCTCAATCACCCAGAGTCCTCTGCCCCTTGCCAGCCCCATGCTCCAGCTCAGAGTCTCTGACCTCCTACTGCTAGCCAAGCCATGACCCTGCTCTTTCTTCTGAACTCTGACCCACATTCATTTCCTCAAAAATTTTCTCTTTTTTAAAAAGTTTTTAAAATTTTGCATACAAAGAGCAGCATCGTTTCTGAGGTCGGGCAGATGTCTTGGGTGATCCATTCAAAAAAGGTCACTTAGTCCAACTCGATGAGGCCTATATCCTTTGCGTGCCGAGGGAAACACTGGCAGCACATGTTGAGGCCGTATTTCCAGATCAGACTGTGCCAGTTTGAGCAGTCATGGCAGGAGTGAGAACCCCGGCCAGATTTTCTTGGGTGGCTCCAGGAGAGCTGCCGAATGACTTATCTTGTTTTCTTGGATGCAATGAGGCAAAAAGCCGGGAAAAAATGTCTTAGACTAACCTCCCAGCCTCTGGCCTCCAGTCTCTTCTTCCTACACACAAGGGTTGACCTCCGATTATTCTGAGAAGGACCAAGAGCTCTGCCTCTAATCAACTGCGTGACCACAGGTGGGTAATTCACCTGGGATTCTGACATGGATAGCCCTGTTCTCCCTGGACTCCATCTAGGAGACAGATAGACAGACAGGTAAGGGCAGTGAAGTATTCCTGGGCACCTAGTGCTGTGAGGCCCGAAGCGGGAGTCGTCAGCTGCATTGAGGAAGGGGTGGAGTTCAGCAAAAGCTTCACCAAGAAAAAGGAGATTAGAGTTGAGCTTTGAAAGATGGCTAGCACTCAGGCAGCAGGATGGAGAGAGCAGAGGGGAGGGCGTTCCAGGCAGAGGGCACAGCATGTGCAACGGCCTGGTGGGGAGCATTAAATCTGAGGCAGGGGAATGGCAGGAGGGGAGGAGATGGGGAGGAATGGTGTGCAGGACAGGCTGTGAGGGCCTTGACAGCCCTGCTAAGGAGTCGGGATTTTTTCCTGAGGGTGCTGGGAGCCACCGGAGGGAGTTAAGTAAAGGAGTGGCATGCTCAGACGTGCTGGGTTCCCCTGAACCACATTTCTCTTACTTCTCTCTCAACACCTTAGCTGGGTTAGAGCCCCAACACAGTACCACGTGGCAGGTGCCAGCACACGAATGGATGGATACCACTCACACCTCTCCCATTGTCCTTAGAATAAAACCCACACTCCACAGGGGGCTTGTCCTGCAGGCTCCTGCCCACTTGGCTGGCCTCACCCCTGACATTCCCGGCTGGCTCACTGCTCCTACCCTGCTGACCCCCTCTCAAGTCTTGGTATTGGTGCCCAAGCTGGGTACCGCTTTTTGGCCTTTACTGGGGCTGTTCCCTCCACCTGGGCCATTTCCCCACTTCCACCCCATGCCACACCCAGTTTTCTTCTTGGTTGGCTGTGCCTCTTCAGAAAGGTCTTAATCACAAGATCACCCATATGGAGAGACTTTCCTGAGGGCGGAGTGGTTTAAAGAAGTTTAAAGAAGCCCCATGGCCATCATTCTATGACATATAACGAACACTCTTTTCCTTTGTAATATTAAACTGATTTGTCATGTTAGATTTATAGTTTATTTGGAGTCTGTCTGCTCTACCAGACTAGAGACTATGCAGGGAGCGTGTGGTTTTTGTCTTCCACTGTGTCTCCGAGTCTTGGCACAGGGCCTGGCACAGGTTTCATAATCATTTGATGAACGAATGAGGCTTACATCTCTACTCGGACCCAGAGCTCCCTGAAGACTGGAATCTGCCTCTCTTTTCAGCCTGAGACCTCCTCCACTTCTTGCACAGAGTAGGGACTGCCTGCCCCCCACCCCCAGCTCTGTCCTCCCTCCAGGGTCAACTTGCCATCCCGCAGCTAGAGCAGGCGGCAGAGGTGGGGCAGAGGCAATTGAGAATGTATTCATCGTTTAGTCCCTGAAGGCTCCTCCAACTGACAGTACCAATGCTATTGAGCTGAACACTGCACTAGAAATCTCCAAGGAAACCCCTGCCAGCACCCCGAGCTTACAGTCTGGCCTCAAACCCCAGCCACTTGCTTGAAAAGGGCCATGTCTTCTCCCTGTCTTTAAAGATATCTCAGTGCCTGCTTTCAGCGAAAGATAACGTGGCTCAATAACCAGAGCTATATAACACACACACACACACACACACACACACACACACACACACACAGCCGGGACACTGCCTTACTTCCACCCTGGAGCTCTACAGTCTTTTCTGTCTCTTTGCTCCTTTCTGCATTCATCTCTCTTGCCCAGTTTCTGTGTCTCTGTTTTTGTCTCTGTCAATCTGTGTCTCTTCCCATCTGCCTCTGTTACTGGCTGTGTCTCTGCTTCTCTCTCACACACATTTTATGTCTATTTTTTTTTTTTTTTGCCTCTGTCTGTTTGTGTCTGTTTCTCTACATCCTAGGCCCTGTTGGGGTCTTTGTTTGTGTCTGCCTGCTCTCCCTTCACCCCTAGATTCCCTGGGCCTCACCTCTCTGCCTCTCCAGCTCCATAGAAGCCTCCCTTCTATGTGCCACTAGCTCACTCTTAGTAAGCTCTCAAGGCAACCACAGAAAGGAGAAGGGGGGGGGAGGTAGCAGAAAGCTAGAAGCAAGTGGTGGGGCGACAGCGTGAAGTCTCACTGAATAAATGTGCATCTGTCCCTTTCTTCTCTCTTTGGCAGGAAGGAAGAAGCATGGGGTAGGGGAGGTAAGGAAGAGTGGGTGGGGAGGGGAGAGAGCTGATGGGGGTCCAGGTGAGAGAGGGAGAGTTGGGGGCAGCCGACAAGGCCTGAAATAGAAGTGGAGGGAAGTTACAATGACCTCTGGCTTCTGGCAGAGAAATTTTGATCCCGATTGCTGGGAACAGGGAGTTGTTAGGAGTCGGAGACATAAAAGAATAAAATAAGAAAGACATAGGAAGAGCAATGAGTGTGTTAGCACACCCATGTCATGTTGTGATAGTCACTAGTACTACTTGCTGGCAAGTTCAAGGTCTCTGGCTTCTTTGGGTGGGACCATGTGACTAGTTCTGGCCAATGAGCAGAAGGGCAAAAGGGTTTAATCATTGGTGTGAGGTCATCTTTCCCTCTGACACAGTGACCAGCAAAGTTTGAGCTGATGGCTTCTCCATCAGCAAGGGTCCTGGAGTGACTAGGATGAGCAGAAGCTGTGGTAGGCATGCAGTGTAAGCAAGAATGGAGCCTTTCCGACTGTGAGCCACGGAGACGTTAGAGTTGTCTGTTACTAACCTTGCTTCCCTGGACTGATCCAGTGTACCTGTTGGTGACGGTGTGTAAGTCTGCACATGAGTGTAAAATGTTTGTGTAGGCATGTATATGTGTCTATGTATTTATATATATGCAAGCATGTGTGTTTATGGGTGTGTGTGAGGACAAATCTCTGTGTATTTTTGGTACACGCCCAGCAGTCAGCAAAGAAGGAACGCTTCCCTCTGTCGCCTTCTCACCTCCTGTTTCATTTAGAAACACAAAGGGCCATATCTTGGTCCCCGCTTGCCTCCTCATCACATTCCCTGCTTTAATCTACAAGTCTGCTCTCCCCAGCACCTGCCACCTTCTTCTGTGCCTGAGTGTTCCTGGAGTGGCTACCACCCAGCACAATTTCCCTCTTCCTGCACCCAAGAGGAGTGGCTGGTTCTGGGATGGGCGCGTGACCAAGGCCAAAGCACTCAGACACCTTCTCCAGGATTTTGCTGCTGGAACTAGCAGGGAAGAGCATCCACTCCTTGGGGGTGAGGTTAGATCTGGAGCCACCCCTGCCATGGAGGAGCGGGTGGTCAGACAGAAATAAGCAGAGTTGGGAGAAAGGAATAAGGGGGCCGAGACCCAGTGCTGTCCTCATCTCAGGAGTTACGTGAGTCAGCGCTTTTATCTGCTTGCTTACCAGGGCTGTGCAGCCTGATGGTTAGTGTGTGGGCTCCAGGGCTACCCTCTGTGGACTGCATGTCCCAGGCTCCCTGCCCTCTGGCTCAGGTTGGGCCCCACCAATGGGGAGACTCACAGGAGATGGAGGAGAGTGAGGCTGAGATATTTAATCTCTTGACTCGCTCCCCGAATAACTGTAGGGAGCTGTCCCTCTACAGCAGCTATTGCTCCTATCCAGTGGCTTCTTTACATGGCTTTCCCTCCAGGTATCCTGGGCCTGGCTCCCCTGTTACTAGTCTTGGAGCTCCCACCTCCCACCCCACAGCTGGTTTCCCTATACCTACCTTTGCACCTTGCCCGCACTTTCATTAAACTCTCTTTGAATTACTCAGTTTGAATGTCCCTGGAGTTTTCTGCTAGACGCTGGTTGTGAATAAGATGCCCAGAGCCAAGGCGGTGGGACAGTCAGTGTTTTTCTCACTAGCATTTTGTGCTGCATCTGACCTGGCACCACTCTCTCCCTCCTTCCTTCACCAGTCCCTTTCCCCTCCCCTCTCCTCTCCAACACAGTGCTCTACCAATTTCCTTCTCTCTGACATTTCCTTCTTGGCCCCTTCCGGCCTGGGCCCCTGTTCTTCTCAGTCTCCCATCCCCCACCCCATCAGTTGCCTCTACTCCCCCTTGGATTTCAACCACTGCAAACATCACTGGCCCGTCCAGCCTTGGCTCATGGTGTTCAGGCTAAAACAGCCAATTACCCGCTGCACAGTCGGTCTGTGCACCATCAGATAGCTCAAATTCAACCTGCTCCAAACTGGACATCTCCCTTAAGCCTGCTCTTCCTCTCATGTGACCTTTCAGAGGGTGGCACTACCATTCACCCAGATCCAGGCCAGACACCCAGGAGTCAGCCTTGACTTCTAGTTTGCTCACTCTGTCTCCATCCCCTTAGGTCCTGATGCTTTGATCTCCAAAATATTTCTCCACCCTCTCTTCCCCTCAAGCCAATCCTTACTACCCTGATGTTGTACCCCATCACTTCCCCTTCCCCCTGGACCACTGTAGTAGCCTCCTAACTGGCTGCCCAGTCTCTATGCCCACTGCCTCCAATCCACCCTCTATATTACAGATCTGAACCTGTTACTGCTTTGACCGGAACCCTTCGGTGGCTCCCTACTGCAAGCTTCTTAGAAGGACAAGACCTCTGTGATCAGCCCTGCCTCTTTGTCCTGCGGTCTTTCTGCTCCTGCTGAAGCATTACCCCAGGAACACAGCTGTCTCCACCTCCCTCACACTCCAGGCCTGCGCTGTGTGGTTCCTTCTGCCTGGAATTCCTTCTCTGCGTCCCTTACCTCTGGCCAATCCCGGGCAACCCCCACTGCTTCTTAAAGACCGTTTTGGTGTCACCTCTGGGCAGAGGCAAAGTAGCCAGATTATTTTTTTAATCTGAAGGGTGATGAACTGGAGGGTGGTATGTGAAGGGGCGGAAAGGGGAGGGACTTGGCTATTGTTTGGAGGGGAAAACCAGTACATGACAAATATTCTGCCTTGGCCACTTTCTGCACGTGTTATATCTCCTTTCCCTTGCTGCTTTCCCTAACATTTCAAGACTGAGAATTCCCTGGGTTTGATGACGGCTACAACCCTGCAGCTTCCAGGCTGTGGTGCACTGAGCTGGTGACTTAACTTCTCTGTGCCTTCCTGGCTGGCCTCTCTACAAAAGTTTCTCGGAGGTTCTCTGTTTCCAGGGGCCCTGGGGTAGGGTAATAAGTGGTTGTTGACAAGAACTGCGAAGGCTTGCCTTGGAAGCAGCAGAGTTTGTCTCTTCTGGCCGGCTTGAGTCTGTGCTTCTGGCTTCCAGTAAACACGAGGAACCCGTGGGTTCAGACACGGGCCCTCTGTTCCGACAGTAACAGCTTCACCTCCAGGACCTTAGCCCTCCCCGAGGCCACTGCTTCTGGGGTTTCTGCTCCTCCTGTCGCCTCCTCTGTCGTTTGATACCACCCCAGCTGGAGAGGCTCGAGCTGGGGTTGAGGGAGGGCCGCCTGCAGGGGTCCGGCCCGGTCGCCTCTGTTCTCCTCCCTGTGAGTGTGTGAGGGGGCGGGGCTGCCGGCCAGACTCGCTGTGTGACGGCCCCGTGTCGCAGCTCGGCTTCGCTCCAGCCTCAGCCGACAGAGAGGGGGTCTTATCGCTCGATCCCTGCCCCCCCCCCCGCCTTCCCAGGAGTTTGCCTTGCCCTTTCCCGAACAATAGCATCCCTCAGTCTGCCTGCGCCAGCTGGCTCCGGGAGCGGCGGGGTCGGGGAGACCCTGAGGACCGCGGGAGGAGGAGGAGGGGGAGGCGGCGGGGGCGGGGAGAGGGAAACGGTTTCGGACGGAGCAGGAGGGACGCCGAGGGGGCGGCAGGGAGGAGCAGCGAACCGCCCCGGGCGGCCCTGGAAGGCGGGCGGCTCCTCCGGGGAGAGCCTCCCCCCTGCGGTCCGCGGGCGCAGGGTCCCACCGGGGCGTCCTTCACGGGGGGGGGGGTGTGGGGGTCACGGGTGCGGGCTGCGGGACCCCGGCCCCCCGCGCGGCCACCAGCGGCAAAGCTGCCCGCGGCCCGGCTCCTGGAAGCCCAGCCAGGGCGGAGGGAGGCCGGGGGGCCAGGGGCCAGCGCCCCAGCGGGGGGCCCGCCCGGCTGTTCGTCGTTTATTGGCTCCTTCGGCTCACCCCCTCCACCCTGCCACCTACCCTGGAGCCCTGGGCAGGAGCCGTGGCTGTCAGTGGAAGGCTCTGAGTGCCCATCTGCTACCTGCTGTTTTCTCTCTAGTCTCTGTGTCCAGAAAGCCCCCCTCTTCAAATATCCCTCTGTGCTGTCTCCCAGCTACCAGTCCTGCCTCTTATCCCCCTGCCTGCCCAGTGTCCCGGACGCTGGCTCAGCCTTTCCCGCTGCCCCCGTCCGCTGTTTCTGAAACTCTCCCTCCATCCACCTATACGTCCCTACACATCTATTACCCAGTCAGCGCCTATACATCATGCAGGCCCCATTATCCATCATTTATCTGCATATGTATCATTCATGCCTCCAGCCATCTATTATCCATCACCTCTCTCGCTGCCTCTTTGATGTCCTGCACTCTGCCATCGGGGGTTAACGCTGTCAGGCCTGCTTTCCCCAGCTCCAGAGAACAAAGACACCAAAGGGAGTGGAGGGAACAGAGAAGCCACCGGGAGGTGGTTCAAGGAGCAAGGTCTCAGAGTTTAGAGGGGAGGGGAGTGGAAAGACCTAGAGATGTGTCAGATGAGGCTGTCTGCAGGGAATTCCATTCATTTTCTGGTTGTCCATCTTCCCACCTCCCGAAAGATCAAGAGGACACGGGTTTGATTTGCAGCAGGCTAGACACAGGTGGTACTTGTTGACTAAAAGAGTGGTGCTCTCTGGAGGAAAGGCTGCCTGTAAGCGTAGGTCTCTATGGAGATTGTCCAGGCTTAGCAAGTCATGGGGTCAGGTAGAGATGGAGATGGAGCTGTGACTAAGGCCAAGAAGACACACACACACACACACACACACACACACACACACACACACACACACACACACACTTTCTCTGTGTCTGTCTGTATCTCTCTCTCTCTCTCTCTCTCTTCAGGGATCACAGGATTTTGTAGTCAGAGATGCTTTTCTTTGGCTGAGGAATTGTTACTTAACCATGCAGCACAAATCCCTGTGGGACTGGCATCTCACATTGGTTTTTATAAGCATCACTCCTCATGTTGTTGATAATATTGCATCTTTTCCCCTGAGCTTGGTTTGGGAGGAACTGGTAGACTGTGGCTCCTTTGTGCTTCTGGTTTTCACACATCCCGTTCCCTCCATGTAAGGTTCATTTCATCATCCCCTTGCTTCCCTGTGACTCCTCATGCACACATGGAAGCTGCAGAAAAGGAAGCAGGAGGGCCCCATGGACACCTTGAGCAGGGTTCTGTCATATTTATTTCTGTATCCCTAATTCTTAACATCTGATAGGAAAGAGGCCTTATACGAGGTCTGTTATAGACATGAAACTTCACCCATAGTTCTGCCCTGTCTAGAAGAGAACAGGTGGGAGTCAGATGGTTCCGCAGTGCCCTCTTGCTATCGGGTTGCTTCTCTAGACTCAGGACCTCCTGAGGTGGTCAGGAACCGCCTGTGAATGCAGGCACGTGATAGTGTTACTTTTGCAATCTTCCTTGGGGGTTCTTGGCAGGGAGATATCCGGGGCTGAATTTCCAGATGAGGTTGGTGTGAGACCCAGATATTCTGTGGATGGTTCCTCAGCCCTACTTCAGAGAGGGAGGAGAACACACCTGTTTTGTTTTTTTTTTTAACTGAGCAGAAAACCTAACAACTCAGCTTCCTAAGTTACTTTGATTTATAGGATTTCTGGAATCTGAGTTTGCCAGAAATAGAGGGCCTAGGGACAAAGAGACAGGGGATGGCTTCCCACAGCCCTTCTTCCTCACAGTTCCAAGGGTTAAAAAGCACTTAGCAGCAGCACATAATAAAAGCAAATGTAAGAGAAAGAATATCCTAAGGATTTAATAAACTGCAAACAAAATTATCACGATTCTTTTCCTAGCCAGTTGAGTTTTCAGTGATTAAGAAAATACAATTTCCTATAATTAAATCTTAACAAGAAATGTTATTAAAAACACTCTGTCCCAGCTCCTGTAATAATTGCATGCTCCCCTAGAACAGTAAACAGAATTAGACTTTGCAGCATACATGCTAATCCATGTGTCATTTTGATCAAATTTGTACTAATAACCTGTCTTCCTATTTGGAGACAGGCAAGGAAGGCAAGAGGGAGCCAAGCCCAGAGGGCAAGTGTGAATGCTGGTCAGGGAGTGGGAAGCCAAGAATGCTGGGTTTGGCCCATGATGACATGTTAAATTTCTTGAGCACATACTATGTGCCTCTCTCTGTGCTAAGCACGTTGCATGTATAATTTTACCCACTCTTCACACAATGTGGAACCGTGGTTACCTTCCTTTACAGACAAGGAGACTGAGGCTCAGAGAGGTTTAGTAACTTGCTCAAGGTCACTCAGAGTTGGGTTAGAATCTTCAGAGCGGAGACCCAAAGCCCTGTGCATGTATTTCCCATGCACTTATATGCACCTCCAAAGCCCCTGCCCTTAATAAGTAATACAGCCCCGGGGCTTGGGCTCTTCTGGAACCTGTACTGTGCTGTCCAGTAAGAACATTTTTCGACCATGAGAACAGGACCTGATTCTGCAGAGTACTGAATGTAGCTGGAAGGAAGAACTTCCTCACTCAGGGATGCCTGGGCCATGGGAGCAGACCATGGCATCCACTTTGGGAAGTTTCTTTTCCTTTTGGAAAAGCCAAGGGGCGAGAGAGGACTTTATTGAGGGCCTGAGTGTGAGGGTGGAGGGCTGCTGTTTGCATGGTGTGTGCTAATGGCTCTCGGGTACACTAAGAGGGATCTGAATTGGGTGTGGAGCCATGGAGGTCAAAACTGCTCCTCCTGCACGTGCATGCGTGTGAGTGTGTGTGTGTGCATGGGAAATGTGTGTACTTATGTGGGCAAAAATGTGAATGTGTATGTGAGTATATCTAAGAGTGTGGGTGTGTGAGGATGTGACTGTGTGAACAAGTGCACGAGTGTGTAGGTGTATAGTGTGGTTGTATGCAAAGGCACATCTGAATACGTAAATGTGCGGAGGTACACGTGTGAGTACATGCGTGTGTGTGTAATGTGTATGTGCAAGTGTGTGTAGAAGAGTGTGAGCATATGTAAGTGTATGTGTGGGTGTGCACATGCACACATGCACCCACACATTCACCCCTGGAGTCTGTTTCTGGTGGAGCCAGTTCAGTGCAAGGGCCCTGGCTCTGGGCCGACTACAGCATCCCATTCCCTGCGGCTTCATTCCCTGCGGAAGACAAGCCTGAAATTTATCCTCAGCTTCCATGCTCACGCACGCACACGAGCGCCAGTGCCTCCATCTCTTACTCCCGGCCCACTAATTAGCTCTCCTAATTAAATTCCTGCTAGGATGAAAGGGGAGGGCTTTCACTCTCCCTGATTCTCTGGGGACCAAGTTACACTGACCTGGAAGGCTTCACCTGCATTCCTGTCCCTTAGCCCTTGCTCCTGCTCCGAGGAGCCTGGATCCAGGAAAGAGGGTGAAGAGGAGACCTGTGTGTAGCACCCTGTTCAGTGAACATACACAGCCCACCTGCTCTGTGCCCAGCACTGTGCTAGGTGTTGTGGGGCGAGGCAGTGGGGATGACAATGAACCAGACAAATGGACTTTCTGATATTTGAGCCTCCTTCTCCCAATCACTCTGGCTTTGAACTTTGGTCTCATCCTCCATCTGTCCCTCTTGCCATCCCTAGGCAGCAACCTGCCTCTCCTGTCTGACCTCTCTTGTTTCTACTTTTCCAGATGGCCAATGCCTTGGACCCCTGAGTTCTAGTTCATTCCTCTGGCCTCCTTCTTGCCTATGGAAGTTTTAAACTGACAGGTGTCTCCTCCAGAGAGCCTTTCCTGACTTCAGCGCCATCTCCCTTCTCTGCACACCTGCTGGACTCTCATCTGCTTGGCCAACCATTAAGCTTTGGCATATGCTGTTCACTGTGACTGTTTCCCTTTTTATAGGTATGTTCTACCTCACTAAGTAGAATTTAAACCCTTTGAAATCAGAGGCTGCATCTTGTGCCTCTCTTACAGAGCCCATCAGGATGTGACCGCTCTGAGAATCCCTGTGCAGTGACTAGAGGAGGAGGAAGATGAAGGAGATGGGGTTCCTGCTTGCACTTCTTGCCCCTGAGGAACTCCATGAGATGGAGAATCCCGAGTCCCTGAATCTTAGAGCAGATTGGCCTTCGATATCTTGTCTAACTTCTCCCTACCAGTGGAGCCTAGGATGGGAATTCTTACTGTGACTGAAGGTGACTTACTGTGGGAGTAGGAGAGGGGAAGCCAGCTAGGTCAGGGAAAAAGCCAGGCCCAGGTGAGGCCTGACCTACAGGGAACTGTGTGGCATGAACAGCACCGCAGAGCTATCTAGCCTTTGGGAAAAGGTCCCTGGGAAAAGGACTAGCTTCTCATTCCCCCTTGCACACCCAGTCAGGCAGTTATTGGCAGTGAGGAGCCCAGGGTGAGGAGGAGAGAACCTCCCAGATAGCTGGGCAGGGTGGTTCTTTTCTCCAGAAAAGTCCGGGGGGTGGGGGGCAGGAGGCGGCAACTGTGAGCTCTTTGCAGCTGGGACTGGGCCTGATAAAGGGGATCTGGGCGGGCACTGATAGCATCTGCTGCATCCCCCACAAGGCCCTTTTTACTAGGCATGGTTTCTGAGTTTGTCCCAGAGGCGTGAAGAAATGGGGACAGAAGGGACACTTCTCTCCGGTTGTCAGCCTATGGCGGCACCAAGAGGGTATCAGTCAGGAGAGTTTTTATTTAAATTTTGCACTGAATGACCCTCTTTCAAATGCATGAACGCACCCCGGTTTCATTATGCATTTATTCACATCCAGGTAAATTCTATCCTATTACTTTGTCCCAGCTTCATTTGTTCTCTCCTGACCTCTGCACAGACCCTGGTAAGGGACACTCCATCCCCAGTCCCTGCTGCCCTTGTGCTGTCTGTACCCATGATTCCATCCCCAGCCTCAACTGCAGTAGGGGATTTGCCCTGAAACAAGCTGAGAAGTTAAGATTTGGTGCAGGGGAAGTCACAAATAGACAGAGGAATCTGTCTGAGAGAGGAAGGCAGAGCAGTGAGAAGCAGAGCCTGGCCAGGGAGAGGAGACCACGCAGTGCAGAGAGATTGGCTGGGAGGAGCTGTTGCCCATCCAGAACCACATTGAGTTAGTGCCCTGAGCACAGCTGTGGTGCTTCTTCTGGGTTCCTATGATATGCTTGGGGCTTCCTGGGGGAAAGTAAAAATACCTGTGGCCAGGATGGCTGGTTACCTACCTGATACCATCCTTTCTTCTTTCTTAGACTGTAGAACCCTGATTTTGTCGGCAGGAAACAACATGCTCAAGAAAGTGGACCCAGCTTTGGTGCCAGGAGATGAAACATGGTTGGTCTAAGCCAACCAAGATAATCCTGTCCACCTTTCCTAGCGATGGTTCAAAGGTGGGCATGTCACCCAGTCTGGCCAGTGAGAATCAGGAAGAAGGCTGTGGGGGTAGGGAGGCTTTTGTGAGTGACTACTGCTTGATTAGATGAGATAGGTAAGGAAATGTGCCCCTTCTTCCTGTCTTGAGTGCAGGTGAGTAAAGATATAATGACTGAAGTTGTGGAAGGCATCTTGTGACAGTGAGGCAACAAGCCTGAAGATAATAAGGCAAGCACCCTGAGACTCGTGAGTTGAAAAGATAGAGAGGGCTTGGGTCCCCAATGACATCCCTGAACCATATCACTGAGCTGCTGAACAACACTGGGACTGCCTACAACCGGACATATGTGACACAAGTAAATGTCTTTATCGCTTTGGCCTCTGTGTGTGTTGTCTGTGCCAGGTATTTTCCTTCCTGTCTAGATCCTTTTTGATCACTTCTCCATCCTCCTCTTTGCCTCAGGTGGCTTCTGATTGTGTTTGGCCAGTAGGGAGCCCTGGCAAAAGACCAAAAAGGGGGAGCATAGTAACATTGGGGTTATCTATTCTCCTGGTTCTCTACCTAAAAGGTTACCTTGGGTTGGCTAAAGGTTCCTGTCAAGGGCCTGTTTTCCATGGCTCTCTCTTTTCCAGGTTCCAGTAACTCCTTACTTCCCTCATCCCTTTGAGCTTCGGAGTGGTGACAGCTCCATTGATGCCAACCCTGAGTGACTTCACTTTCCCTTGTGGTCTCCCTACATCTCGCCCATACCTCTGTAATTAATTCCCTTGTAGTACATAAGCCCTCCTCAAATTATCCTAACTTGAATGTGTGACCTACGTTCTGCTGAGATCTTGACTAACACACAGTTCTTGTTGCCACGAGAATTCTTAAGAGATATGACCCTTTATTCTTGAGCTAGCTTGAGTGGGTCTCCCAATCAACAAAGCCTAGCTGGAGCTGTCCCTATGATATCTGGCCCTTCGGGATTCACCTGAGTCTCTTGTGATGGCTGTTCACAGGTGGTGTTGGGGGAGCATCCACTTTGGAGCTTGGATATGAATCCCATTCTTGCTGGGTTTTAGTTGTGGGTCTCTCTCTGGGCAAGATACACATCTTGCAAAATTGTTGCGTGGTCTGGAGATACTATTTATAAAATGTGTATCTAGAAAAAAATAATTTTTTACTATATCACTTCTATTTCAGTATATCAATGGAAAGCTCTTTAGGATATACCGTGAAGTTTTAAAATCAGAAATGTTTGGCATTCAGTAAAAAATTCCTTGTCTGCCAAGAGATAGGACCGGGTCACCTAAGTCAAGGGGAAAAAATAGGCAATAGAAACAGACCCACAAGAGATCCAGATATAAAGACTTTAAATGGCCGTGATTAATATGTTCAAGACACCAGAAGATGAAAAAGCAGTTGCAAAGGGAATATTTAATCATATAGTAGAATCTACAAAAAGGAATCAAATGAAAATTATAAAACCGAAAAATGAAATAACTGAAATCAAGAACTCAGTATAGGGGTTTAACATCAGATTAGACAGAGCAGGGAAAAAAGATTGTAAGAGGCCAACAGGAAGTGCCAGGACTGAAGCAAAAACATAGCCCTGTGTGTTATATGTCACATTTTGTCTAAAGGGTGGGGGAAGGTAAGAATATATGCATCCATTTGCGTATAGAAGCTTCGTCCCCATATGCGTGAGGAGGTGGGGAAGAAAACTTGGAATAGGAAAAAGACTTCACTGTAAACCGTTCTGTATTGTTTTGCTTTTGAGCCATGTGAATGTATAATCTATTAAAAATAAGTGCCTTTCACTTATTTTTCAGTAAACTATGGCTAGTGTAATTTCTTTTTGAGACGATCTGTTTTGATAACTAGTTTAGTCCAGTATGTCCAACTCAAACCTACCTTTCTATCACTTACATGCATGATCCTTTCTAATCCCTAAGAAATGGCGTAGTCTATTCACCCTTTCATGTGACAGCTACCTGGTTCCAAGCTATGTCTTACATGTTCGGGTTAAATACTCTGAGATATTTTTGTTGTTCTCATTTGGTGTGGTTTCCAGGCTCTTGCATGTCTGGCCTCTTTCTTCTGGATTGGTTAATGTGTGCCAGTGCACTTCTTATATGATGCCCAGGAGAGGACACAGCAGGTGAGCTGGGTTCTTCCCACACGGGGACTGTCACTTTCTTTGATCCACTGATTTTCTTTCTTTTAACGTAACCTAAGTTGGAATAAGCTTTTGTGGCCATCACGTCAGTTAGAAACTGTTGAACTTATGGCCAACTAAAACCAGGTCTTTTTTCACACAAACTTCTGTTGAATACCCACCCTCTTCTAAATTCACGCAGATACTCAACAGCAGGTTACTTTTTCCCTAACTTTTTTCATTTTTTATACTTTGGCCTATCAAGGTCTTTTCGAAGCTGTATTCTGTGGTCACTCAGGCCCGGGCAGGTTGGACAAACACCTTAAACAAGATGGTGTCACCTAATGGTGTGATGATTTTTTTATTGTGTCCAACAGCCTCTTTCAAATGTATTCAGTGGAGATTATCTTCCCTTGACACGAAGGAAAACACCAGCAAGCTCATGATTTTTCTGCTCTCTCTTAGGCTAGCGATAGTTCTGCAGTCACATTTCTGGTGACAGCTTTATTGAGATGTAATTCACGCATCATAAAATTCACCTTTTAAAGTGTACAATTCAGTGGTTTTAGTATATCCAAAGCGTTGTGCAGCCATCATCACTATCAATTTTAGAACATTTTCATCACCCCCAAAAAGACACGCTGTACCCATTAGCAGTCACTTCCCATTCCCCCTTTTTACCCCATCTCCAGCCCTAGGCAACTATTAATCTACTTTCTGTTTTGTGGACATTTTCTATAAATGGAATGCCACAACATACTGTCTTTTGTGATGGGTTTTTCCGCTTAGCGTAATGTTTCCAAGGTTCATACACATCATAGCATGGGTCAGTATTTTATTCCTTTTTATGGCTAAATAACACTCCATTGTATGGACGTACCACCTGTTTTATCCATTCATCAGTGATGACCATTTGGGCTGTTTCCACCTTGGGGCCATTATGCTATGAACATGCATATACAGGTTTTTGTGTGAGAATATTTTAATTTCCCTTGGGCATATTCCTAGGAGTAGAATTGCTGGGTCAAAGGGTAACTCTAACTTTTTCATTTAGCAAAAAGCATGCTTTGGATAAACCTCATTGGCTATGATACTGTACAAAGCTGGTAACTGTAAATTTTGAAGAAATTTTGAGGAAAGCTGAAGTTTCCAGACTGTTTTCTAAAGCGGCAGCAGTTTTTTACATTCACACCAGCAGTGTAAGGGGGTTCCAGTATCTCCACATCCTCATCAATACCTGGTTTTATCTGTGTTTTTGATTACAGCTATCCTAGTGGGTTGAGTTTGGGTCGACAGCATAGCCCGAGCTCTCTTCAAAGTAATACCTTCACCAAATCTTCTTTTCTACTAACTGTCCTCTTTATATGTCCTTGACTTGGCTGAGGGTACCACAAGTTATGAAACTGGTTCTTGAACATTTCTTTGGAAAATTCTATAAATAAGATCTGACTCTGGGATTTCACCTCTATCGTATGTTGGTGACTCCATTGAAAACTCAGTTTTAATATCCTGGTATGCCCCACATATGGCAGGCTCTTTATAATGGTCTCTTTCTCCCCTACAGTTTCCTCCAGCCACTGATTAAAAACAGTAAGTGGGAGAGAGGATAGCTCTGTGTGACCCACAGTCCTGCCCATTTCAGATTGTGTCGGAGACCTTGCCACAGGCAGAAAGGGTGTGTCTCTGGCATGGGCCTCATCTGCCCAGCTTATAACGGAGGTCCTTGTGGTGGCAAAATAAAATAGAATGGCATCAGAGGTGTCCTTCTGGCTATGCGACTAACTCACTGTGGGTTCCCAAAAAGCCACTTTTCCTCTGTGTGCTTCTGTGGTCATGTTTTCAAAATATAAGGAAGGTTGGATCTGATGAGTGATAAAATTTTAGCTCTAAAATATAATTCAGTATATTTATACTCTAAAAGAAATAACATGAACTTGACCCTTGCTTCTGGGGGAGTGATTATGCTTAAAAGAAAGCCTGGACATAGATATAGGACAGGAATGAGGCTGTTGGGACAGAGCTGCAGATGCAATGCCAGAGGGCGTGGGATGAGCAGAGTATGGGGTCAGCCTGGGAGCAACCCAGCGTGTGGGAGGGAGGTGGACGCTAGTGGAGGATCCCACGGTCACACAGCCCTCCTTGACCTCAGCTCCTTCATAGCTTCTAGGGCTCCTGGGTCTCACCAGTGTCCACTGTTGGTACTGTTCTGTCATCCAGAAGCATACTTCCCAGCCAGCTGAGGAATGGTTTTTACACTCTGGAGTTGGTTGTCAATGTTTTCTTGCCCGGGGATACCACTTGGCTGCTGGTAAACTGTGAGAACTCATAAGGAGAGAGTGAGACTGGAGAGCGGAGAGTGTAAGCAGGATTGAGAGCATGTTGTTTCCATTCTTCATCCCAAGCAGTCTTATTTACCATGGGCCTCACCTGTTTGCCCTTTGGGAGATGCCCAATGGCCTCAGAATACCCCTCCTTTAGGCACCCAGTACTCCCTGAAGAAGTGACAAGCCTCTAATTCATCACAATCAAAACTGTGCAATATATGCTCAGCTGCTGGGGCCCCAAAGTGCATCCAGACAGGCAAGTGGGGTCATAAATAGATCACAAGTGGGAGGCTGAGAAGGGACTAATGTTTATTCTGCAACTACTATGCATTGCCATCGCACAGGGTGTTTCTCATATTTTATCTCATAATCCTCACAGCATTTTCATAGACAGATAAAAGTCACATTATTTTTCCAGTGGGAGAAATTGGACTCAGAGAGCTCAGGATTTTTCCAGGGGTCTCGCACTAGGTCAGGGGCTGAGCTTGAATTTGAAACTGGGTCTCTAAGCTTGTGGTCTTTCTCCTGCACTTGACTGGTTCACAAGTCTAACCCAGACTAGCACAGAAGCCCATATCTTTTTCTTTTTAATCCCCCCACTCCTACCCCTGACCCACAGATGTTGCTGTCTCCCCTTAAGAACTGAATCTCTGAAGGTGGGGCGTCTCCTCCCCCACACTCTCATGCACACCCCGGGGCCTGGCACACCTGGGTCCTGGTGCACCCAGGGCCTCAGAAGCCGATATCTTAACTTGGGTTCTTCCAGAAGCTGACCCTTCTATGATAATTCATGGACAGGTGATGTCTTACAGGAATACTCATTTGAGAATTTGGCAAGAGACGGGATAAAGCCACATAGGTAAGAGAAAGAAACCAAGCCTGAGGAGATTTCAGGCAAGATCCTAACCTCAACCTGATTCCACGGATGACAGGAGTGTAAATCACACTGCAGGACTGGTCCTGTCTCAAGGCAAGGTTGCTGGTCTTTTTATTCTCCCCTCAGTCACTGGCTACGGGGTGCCTGGATATGTGTGGCGGAGAAGGAAGGCCAACTCCCACATCCTCAGCTCTCCTTACAGATGAGGTAGCTCCAACAGCCCAAGGGACACTGCTGGAAATGGCGACAATGCCAGATATTAGCTGCAAAATACACCGGAGCTAGGGATGAACGCACAGACCAAGTAAAGAGATCAGAGGTGATCACAGTGGGGTCCCAACGGTGTCTGCTGCACTCAGGTTTAACCAGCATGGAAGCACAGGGGCACTGGACTGTAAATCTAGAGGTACATGGTCTGGCCCTGTGTCCTTTCATTAGTTTTCTTTTTGTGATTCAGGAACACACCCTCTTTTCTGGGCCTTTGTTTCTTCATCTGAAGTGAGAGACTGGACTAGACGTATTCATTCACCCAATAAACACGTCCTATACCCTTACTGCATGCCTGGTATCATCTGAGCTCTGGGGAGACATCAGTGAACAAGATAGACAAATAGCCCTGCCCCTGCGGTGCTCACATGTGAGTGGAAAAAAGCTGATAGGGACAAAAGAAATGATTATGTTGTATGTACATTAAAGGGTACAAATACAGTAAAAAAATAAAGCAAGGTAATAGGGAAAATAAATGCTAAATTAGCGTGCAGTTACAGTTTTAGATAGCGTAGAGGAAGACATTGGATGAAAGATTGAAGATGATGAGGGAGCAAGCTCTGCAGACATCTGGAGGAAGAGCATTCAGGCAGGGGGAACAGCTCGTGCAAGGGCCTTGAGGTAGGAGAGTGCCTCTGTGTTGGAGGAGCCATTGGGAAGGCCAGGGCAGCTAGAGGACAGTGAACGAGGGGAAGAGAGGTGGGATGTAAAGTCAGAGAGGTAATGAGGGACTGGATTATAGAGCTTGTAGCTCATTGTGAGGGCTTGCACTTTCACTCAGAGGTGAACAGAGAAAAGACGTGACTTACTTTGTGTTGTTAAAGACTATCTCTAGCTGCTGTGTTGAGAGTAGGCCATGGGAGGTCACAGACAGAAGCAGGGAGACTGGTGAGGAGGCTTCTGCAGTCCTCGGGGTAGAGGTGACAGGGAGGGGGGGCTGGACCAGAGGTGGGGGCAGCAGTGAGAAGTGAGTAGATTCTGGATAGAGGTGGAAGGTAGAGCCTACAGGATTTTCTGGTGGATTGACAGAGATGTGAGTAGAGTCGAGGATGATTCCCCAGTTTTTGCTCTGAGCATCAGGAAGGATGCTGTTGCCATTTACTGAGCAGAGAAAAAACTCTGGGTGCGAGAAGTTTGTGAGGGGAAAGACTGGGAGCTCACTTTTGGACCCGTTGGGTTTGAAATGTGTCCATTAGACATCCTAATGGAGATGCTGAGTAAGCAGACACACATGTGAGCCTGGACTCCAGAAGAGGGATCCGAGTGGTGGCGATGAATTTGAGTCATTGACAAACTGATGGCGCTTTTAGCCAGAGACTGCTGGGATCACTGAGGGAATGTGTAGATAGAGCAGAAAAAAAGACATCGACAACTAAGCCCAGCACTGACATTTTCAGAGGTCCGGGAGATGGGAGGAGGGGCAAAGGAGGCTGAGAAGGGGCATCCAGGGAGGCAGGAGGAAAAGCTGAAGGAAGGGAGTGATACTCACTGGGCCCCTGAACCTCTGACCCTCACTTTCTAATTGGCCATGGGCCTCTCCTCACCTCCGACATGGCTCCTGACCTGGCCTCCAGGGGTCAGGTCAGAACTCCCTCTTTAAATCCCAGCCTGTGTCTGAGACCCTTTGGGCCAGGATTAGCTCCTCTGAAGCCCCCTTCCTTTCTCTCTCCAGCTCTTAAATGGCACTCACCCACCACCCACCTACAGTCGAGGGCATAAGCCCTGGTTCTCTTACCCCTTAGGCCTCATCCTCTCCCTCCTTGATGGTTAGGACCCTGCCCAATAAAGCACACTCACCCGTATATACTCACGTTCACACTCACGCTCATACTCACATCACCATATGTATATGCACACACACATTCTCATCCACACAACACACGTATTCGCACGGTACACTTTTAAGCACACACACACATGCGATGCACATTCACTCACACACACACCTACTCACTGCACACCCACCTAAGCACACATACACAGTTTTTCCTTAGGTGGGCATTTCTTCTGTCAGTGCTCTAGTCCACCTGTCCTAGTCGTGGCCTTTCTGTCCTTAACTATCTGTACTTGCCCCAGCTCTCCTGGACCCACTCATCCATCTCATCCCTCTGAAGAGTTTGCATGACGTTTGCTGTTCACACAGTCTCAGCCATGGAGTAGGGGAGGCCATCGGGTTTGAGATCTTAGGCTTCGATCCTTCCTGCTGACTGGGGTCACTTAAGCCCCTCAACTCGGTTTCCTCAGCTGTGCAGTTGGGAGTATGATGAGCCCCTCACCCTACAGGGTAGTGGATTCGAGTGAAATTAGTTAGGTGAGAGGTCTTGTAAACTGGATCAGGACAGGGGAGAAGTTGGCTAGGGAGACTGGGGTTTCATGGGCACCTACTGACTTCCCAGTGTCACCCTTCCAAGGCCACCAGCCCTAGTGCCTCAGAACATCCAAGAAACTTTCTGTCCTTTAAGAAGATCACCGCGGACTGAAGCTTGATACCAGGCCAGGGTCCCAGCCTTCAGCTCACCCCAGATCCTCCAGGAACAAGTCTGTTTGTGCTTCTCTTCCCAGGCCTCAGACTCCACCCCCAGCCCCCACCCCACCTACCTAGGCTGGGAGAAAGAGTGGCAGCCTTGAAACCCCACACTCAGTCCTCACCTGTGCATCCAAAGTAGACTTGTGCATGTTTACCCTCATCCCAGTCTTGAGACTTCAAGCAACACAGTGACAGCCCAGTGCGTACATCAATGGGTGGGCCAGACTCTCCAGCCTGCCCCTCTCCTGAGATGCCTCCACCTTCCCCATGCATTCCCCCTTCCCATCACACCCCACGCTCCTAAACTACCAGCCTTTATCATTGCATTTTTTCATTCAGAGCTGGGAGGGGTTTTAGAGGGGGGCTGCTCCTCCACTTCTACTTTGCTTGTGGGGAAACTGAGGCCCAGAGAAAGGAAGCAGCTAACACAGCAAAAAACCATGGGGGTTAGTCAGATAAACTTCATCCATGGAAGCCCACGATTCCCCAGTCAGGGTTTTCCCACTGTACCTCAGCATCTGTCACGGTCCTGCTTTATTACTAAGCAGGTTCTTTTTATAGGAGCACTGGGCTAGTGGTTACAACTGGCGTTCAGTACTGGCTCTGTCATAACTGATGCATGACTTTGGCCTCAGGGCCTCAGTTTCCTCAGCTCTAAAATGGGCTTTTAAATTTCCTTTGCAGTTAAAAAAAAAAAAAACCCAGCTTGTGGTGATCTTCGCTATTTGTGAAAATGCAGGTTGTAAGCAAGCCCAGGCTCAAACTTCAGCTGGCTGCTAATGAATGACATATAAAGAAAACACTCTTAAACAATACATCTGCTAAATCAATAAAAATAAACTAAAAATGGCACAAGCCGATGCAGACTAGGATGGGAGGAAACAGGAACATTGGCTCATAAATCTCCCACAGCTCCACTGTTTGGGCTGACGTTGGGAGTCCAGGGCAGCAAAACCTAACAGCAGTCACTGCTGGAGAAAACAAGCCACACCCTTCAACCTGGCAATTGACTACACATTGAGAAATAAATCTCAAGGAAATAACACAAATGGAGAAAAGCAATCTGCACTGATATGATTATCTGGAATGCAAAAAAAATAAGAAAAGGTCCAAATTGGTCATTAAATTATGGAACTTACGTGTGAAGGAGTTCCATCCTATACTGTGGCAGCAACTGCCAACTAACTGCCAGAAACCAATCTTCTTTCTACCTTAGAAGAAACAAATAATACTCTACATGTCTGCCCAGAATAAAGATTTCATTTTCCAACTTCCCTTGCAACCAGATGTGGCCTTGTGAGGTCTGGCCAATGGGATCTAGACAGAACAGTCATATATGACATGGCATTACAGAGAAAATCTCCCCACCTCCTTCCTCCTTCCTTCAGGGAGGAATGTAGATGTGATAGTTGGAGTTTCGGCAGCCATCTGAAGCCACTTGGGGGAAGTCATCTGCTAAGAGTGGCCCAGTGACAGGAAAGAAGGAACCTAAACTCCGCATTATCAAGGGGTCGCCGGGACTGCCTACCTCTAGAGCAGCAATCCCCAACCTCTGTGGCACCAGGGACCAGTGCTCCTATGAGAATCCAAGGCCTGATGATGTGAGGTGGAGCTGAGGCGGTGATGCTAGCCCTGGGGAGCAGCTGCAAATACAGATGAAGCTCGCTCACCTGCCGCTCACCTGCTGTGCGGCCGGGCTCCTAACAACCCACAGACAGCTACCCAGCTACTGTTCTCTGGCCTGAGGGTTGGGGACCCCCACTCTAGAGATTTTACTTGAGAGACTGAAGTAACCTTGGGTGTTTAAGTCATTGTTATTCTGGGTTTTACGTCATTAGTAGCCAAAGTACATTCTCACTGATGTATACACATAGAGAGAGCATATTGAGTGGAAAAGTAGAACGTAAGAGTCGATGTTCTTCATGAATAACAATTCTATAAACTGTGTGTTGGTGCGGAGACCATGATGGAGTAACAAGTCATCAATAATAATGTGATGGTGCTGATTAGATTTTTTACCTGTAAACTACTTTAGTTGCTGAATTAGTCAGGAGAAGCTAGATTAGGCTGAGGTGACAAGTGACTCCTAAAACTCAATGGCTAAAAAAATAATAATAATAAATTTAATTCTCACTTGCTCATCAGGGATGAGCAGGAGGCTCTGCTCCTCGTGGTCACTCAAGGCATCTGGCTGGAAGAGAAGCTACGCTAGAGAGACAGGGAGAACTCTGGAAGGTCTTGCAGTAATTAAATGCTCAGGCTTAAACGTGACCCTTTCATTTCTGCTCACAGCTCATTGGCCAGGACCAGTCCCAGGACCCCACCCACTTGTCCACTCACCTACTCATCCTCAGTAAGACCCAAAGGTGCAATTCAGCCTCAGGCCCAGAAGGTGAAGAGCTGGAAAACCTTGGCTGATTGCACTAATGACTATTGCAGATGCAACAGAAGAAACGTTAACAGCACAAACATTCGTGAGATAGTTTTTAGACAATTTTTAGTCCTAGAAAAAAGCACTGTGTTTCCACAAGCCCTTGTATTCCTGATTAGAATGTAAATTCCCTGAAGACAAGCAGTGTTCCTCCTGCAGTAGCTCCCATGTGCCTATCACAGGGCTGGGTCCATCTGAAATACAGTAGGAATCATAATCATAATGATGGCAGCCGACATGCTCACCACGTGCCAGGCACTGTACATTCTGATCACAGCACTTATTAACACACCAGGTGAGGTTCTCTGTACCTTACATGGACTAATGCAGCGAATCCTCACAAAAAAACCTTTGAGATCAGTATTGTTATTGTCCCCATCTTACAGATAGCGACATTGAGGCACAGAAGGGTTAAGTGACTTGCCCA
The DNA here is from genome assembly GCA_030015415.1 of Cynopterus sphinx. NCBI lineage: Eukaryota > Metazoa > Chordata > Mammalia > Chiroptera > Pteropodidae > Cynopterus > Cynopterus sphinx. The sequence continues at coordinate 42,716,339 of CM057386.1, forward strand.
GGATCAAGGCTAGGAAGAGGCAGAGACAGGAATGAATCCAGGTGGCTCCAGAAGTCATGTGATCTTGTGATTCTGACATTCTGGAGGGCGGGAGCAAGAGTGAAAGACAGGCTCCTCACCTCTAGGGTCTCACAGTCCAATGCCTGTAGCAGGATACCCTCAGTGGAGACCCTGTGGAGGGCTGAATGGTGGTCCCCCAAAGATGTCCATCCTCTAATCCTTAGGACCTGTAAATGTGACTTTATTTAGCAAAAGGGACTGCAGATCTGATTAAATTAAGAATCTTGAGGTAGAGAGATTATCCTGGGTTATCCAGGTGGGCCCAGTGACATCACAAGTGTCCTTATAAAGCAGCAGTTCTCAACCTTCTTGGCACCAGAGACCCGTGCTCCTATGAGGATCCAATGCCTGATGATCTGAGGTGGAGCTGAGGCAGCGATACTAGTGCTGGGGAGAGGATGCAAATACAGGTGAAGCTCCGCTCACTTGCCTGCCGCTCACCTCCTACTGTGCAGCGCAGTTGCTAACAGGCCATGGACTGGTACCAGTCCAACACAAGTGGCCTTACATCGAGCAGGTCTAATTAGAGGCCCACGCCTCCTTGTTTCCTCGGTGCTCATTCTCCCTTGTTCTCTGCCTCCCCTGACATCTGCCCCAGGCTCATGTCTGTGTCTCCTGCCCTCCCCTGGTGGAGTGGACTCTCTCCTGGATGCTCCACCCCCGCTGTGCTCACCTTCCTAACTGCACTGACTGGATTCTAATTGCTTCTCTGTGTGCGTTCCCACAGCAGGGAGCACCCTAAGAACTGGAATGCACTTTTTATCTCTATTGCCAGAGACCCCGCAAAGGCCTCAGTAAATGTTGTCTCCCAGGGGAGTTCTCACCCTTGTCCGTTCTCAGTTCTCCTGGCCTCCGCAGTTTCAGACATCCCACCTCCACACCTCAGCAGAGAACCCCTCCTCCCCAAGCTGAGGAGCCAGGTGGCTGTGCTCTGTGGTTGCTGAGAGAGCAGGCCAGAAAAAGGCACCCCCCTTCCGGCTCTTGGTTTTATTGTCGCATGGCTTCCTTATGCAGTTCTGACACCACAAGGCAACATATAACCTTTAAAATTGTGGAAAAGACTGCTTTTTTAGGGACATGTGCTCAGAGGAAGCTTTATGATGCTTCATGGTACATCACCTTCTCCTTGGAGAGCCCCTGCTCTCTCCCTCCCCACTTCCCTCTCTAGGAACCTGGTTCAGGTAGCAGGGCTTCATGTGGGGATAGAGGAGGAGGAGGGAGAGAGAGAGAGAGAGAGAGAGAGAGAGAGAGAGAGAGAGAGAGAGAGAGAGGAGAGAGAACACCAGGTAGGCCATGTGTCTCCCCACACCTCCCAACCTCCCCAGCCCCACCCCCAACCCAGCCTGCTCTTTCAGGATTCTGGACCTTCTGGTCCAATCTCTTGGCCTGTGCAGGAAGCCACTCTGTAGCTGTTCCCCTTCCCTTCAACCTCCCAGACTCTTCCGCCCAGAGTAGATTTGGGTAGAGCCCCTTCCACCCCTTGTGATGCCAGTAGGGAGAGCAAGTCCCTAGACAGCTCCGGGGCTGGGAAAGGTGTTCAAGGAGGGGCAGGAACCTGCATGTGTGCTCATGGTGCCCAGTCCAGGAACCTCTCCCTTCCTGCTGCTCCTTGCATGAGCTTAAGGAGTCAGCAATCGCATTTTCCCAGGAAGGGCATCATCCACAGTCTTTGGGAAGCTCCTGATTGGAAACCAGAGTAGGGTCCCACCACAGACATGGGTAGAATTGGCGGGGATTGGTGTGGGCCAGCGGAGGATGGGGAGCAGCCTTCCCTCCCTGATTCCCTGAGCTACTGACAGTCGGAGTGTGTGAGGCCCAGTGCTGGTCTGTCCTCAGCTGCTTAATGAAGACCCTCCATCACCCTTCAGTCCCCTTGAGGGCACAAAGCTTCCCTTGGGCCCAGGTCTGGAGAAGGCAGTATGCATCCCCCTCTCCTTCCCAGGCTCCCAGAGAAGTACCACCACACTGGTTCATAGGACGATCCTCTGGCTGCAATTGGCTGGAGGAGGGAGTGTCCTCTCTGTCACCAGAGCCTCCTGCTTTGGCATAAGTGTGCTCCTCCTCAGGTGAGCCTTCAGGGGGTTTTCCCTGTGACATATGGTCATTATCCCCACCCTGCTATATAGTCCAGGACAGTGGCAGAGCAGGGTCACACCAGAAACCCAGGCTTCCTAAATGCAGTTCCGTTAATTCTCATGCCTCCTTGCTCAGCATGCCATCCATTGCTGGACTACAAGGTCAAGACGCTCTAGAGCTTCTCCTTCTACAGAGGAGGTGACTTGGCCTAGAAGGGAGGGGGGTTAAGGGGCCTTCGAAGTGGTCGTACTTCCTCAAAAGTTCTCAAGCGCCCAAATACTCATCTATGGAAGTGGATGTCGGCCCATCTGCTGGCTGCCCAGCACCTAAACTCCCTACCTCTTCGTGGAATCTCCCAGGATGTGAGTCTGACAGGGGGGCAGAGCTCCAACCCATTCTGGAAGCCAAAAGGGTGCAGACAGGCCCCTTCCCCTGGCACCAGAAGCTGAGAAATGGGCACAGAAGCCACCTTGGCCAAAGGGTGTTTTTGCCCAGGATTTCATTTTTTACATTAACACACAGTACAACTGACTTAATTTTTTGGTGAACAGTTCTGTGGATCTTAACACGTAGAGAGTCATGTAACCCCCACCTCCACAGTCAGGACATAGAACATTTTCATCAGCCCCAAAACTCCATCATCCTATCCCTTTGCCCAGGAGCTTGACCTGGAGAGCGTGACACGGAGAAGTGAGGACTGTTAAAACTGCCAGTGCCCAGACATGCTGGTGTTCACAGGAGTCCAGTGTCCAGAGGCAGCAGTGTCCCCTGCCTTAACTTAGCTGTCACTCTTCACCAGCCTTTCTTGCTCCTGGCCAGTTTTCTGAGCCTGCTTCTTCTCCATCAATTCAAGAAGGTATGATGTGTCCTTTCAATAAATTCCTTTCTTACATGAGTTGGACAGTTTGTTGGTTTGTTTGCTTACAGTTTGCAGTGTGATCCCTGCTGAGTTCAAGTGGGCCTGGAGCCTGGGGAAGACAACTCCCCAGAGAGGTACAGAGCCAGAGAGAAATGGGATCTTTTGGGATTTCCTGGGAAGGCAAGAACCTGTCTGCGGCCCTTCCCCGAAGACCGGTCTCCTAACCAGTCGTGTGTATGTGTGTGTGCACACGCGTGTACCTTTGTGCGCAGGGAGAGATGCCCTAGAAGCCAAGCGGCCCCTCCCCCCAGTAGCCCCATTTCTCTTTTGCCAGGGTCTTGAGTGCCCACATTAGGCCTGAGCCACACAAAAGAAACCAGCGACCTTCCCTTCCACGAAGCAGCGAGCCCCTGCTGAGGAAATGTGGGGGAGGGGATTCTTTTCAACTTGGGGCCCCCCTGCAGGCTGGAGCAGGGGCGGTGTGGGGGCGGTGGGGGCTGCCCAGCTCCTCCTTCCAGAGCTTGGCGGGAAAGGTTTCCATGGAAACAGCAGCTCCACTCTCTCCAGAGATTTGGGGGGGAAACTAGCTCTTAAAAAATCACCATCTTATTTTCAGCTCCTAGAAGAGGATAGGAGCGTTAGGGTCAGAGGGTCCTGGGAGAAGATACGGTGTCCCCTCAGGGCCCAGGCCTGCCCCCATCAGCTCCCGAAGCCCCCTCACCTGGGCTCACCACTCTCTCTGCATCTCCTTTTGCCGCACCTACAGCCTGCCTCCTCACAACGCCTCCCCGCCTCCCCCTTATCTCTCCACCCAGTCCCTCTTCACTCCTCCAGGTGGGAGCCCCAACCGTTCTCTCACTCTGCTCCTCAACATCCCCCTCCCCTTGCAGGCCCCAGCTCCCCCTCCTCGCTGGCTGGCCGCGGAGATGCCCTTGCCGGCCCTGCTCTCAGCTCACTGCCCTCCATCACAGCCTTGGGGAGAGAAGGTGACTCAGGCCAGGGAACTCTCGCTGGGGAGTTAATCAAAGTGTCCTTAGCTTCTCATGTTCTTGTCCCATCCCTGGGGAGAGTTTGGGGTGGGGCTAGGGGACCAATCTGTGTGTGACCAGCCGCCGGGCAGCATCAAGCATGCCAGCCTGAAGGCATGCACAGACATGAAATCAGCTGGAACACTTTTCTTTTTAAATGACTTTTCCAGCAGTTTTCCTCCATGGCCAAAGTCCCCCATCCCTCAAGAATCTTCCTAAATTCCTAGTGCTGCAGCACACCTTGCCAGCCTAATCCCGGGAAAAGGAATTCACCCTTGTCCTTTCCATATCCGGACCCTATCCCACACAAATATTTATTTATTTATTAATTCATTCATTCGTTCATTCAATAATGATTAACTCTGCTTATTTTGTGCCAGGCACTGTTCTAGTGCTGCAGACACAGATGAGATATGGGGTGGGGAATGGGGGACCAGGAGGAAACAGACAAAAATCCCAGCGCTTGAGGAGCTTACACTTTGGAGAGAGAGAGAATAAATAAGTAAAACATCATATGTCAAATGTCATGAAATGATATGGAAGAAAAATAAAGCAGCAAGAGAGAATGTTTGTGTTAGGGCAAGGGGATGGGTGGGTTGCAATTTTAAATAAAGTGCTCAGGGAGGGTCTTACTGAAAACTGAAGGTTAACAATGACCAGTAGAAGATGAGAGTGAGCCATACAGGTTTCTGAGAAAGAGCACTCTAAGCAGAAGGAACAGCACATACAAAGCCCCTGGCCTTTGCAAGGAGCAGCAAGGAGACCAGCGTGACTGAAGCTGAGTGAGCAAAGGGGAGAGCAGAGATGAGGCAAGAGGTAATGGGGCAGATGCTTTGGGCTTTGTGGGCCATTTGTGCTAGGGTAAGGTAAGGAAAGGGTTTTGTTTTGTTTTGTTTGGCTAGAGTATTGAAGACCTTCTATCATGCAACTGTATTTCGTGCATGCTATGGGGCTCCTAGGCTCAGAAAGAAAGAACTATAAAGGCAGTCTGAGCCTTCCCACATTCTGATCACCCCAGATGAAGAGACACAGCTGCACCTGCAGTCAAGATCCTGATTAATACCCTGTTTGGTCTTGGACTCTGAAAGCTCAGTATGGGTATGCCTGTTGATTGTAATCCAGAGAGGCCCGGGGGCTGTCCTAAAGTGACACAGTCAGGCCTCCTGCCCACCAAAAGGCCTCTGCCCTTTCTTCTCTCCCTGCCCCCACTGGCATCTGCAGTGCTGTGATGCTGGGCGCTGCAGCAGCATCTGTGTAATTATGGTGATGATTTCACAACATGCGGCTTTCCCTTCTCTTATCACCTCCCAGTGCGAAATAAACCGTTCAATAATTAATTGACAAAGATGAACTTGTTGTCCTCAGCTGGGCTGGGAGGGTGGGGGGTGGCCACAGCCTCCACAGACAAATGATGTGAGAAGTAATTGCCCTACGAGAGGAGGCGAGAGATATTAAGATCAGATTTACAAGGTCCCTTCCAAGAGCCCGTGGGCACCAGGTGACGGCAACTGCTGGGATTTATGTTGCTAATTCATCACTAATTAATGCTCCAAATTGGGCCTGACAGGAGGAGAAATAAATGCCGAGACATCCTCGGAGATAGAGAGACAGAGGCTGGGAACAGTGAGAGTGAGAGGGAGGAAGAGAAGACACGATGAAATACTCAAGAGGCAGAGAGAGATGTTGAGGCAGAAGCATGGGAGCTGGAGGTGCTGAGACAGGCTGCACGTGTGGCCCAGATAGGTCACTTCCCCTCCTTAGGGCTCAGTGTTGTACAGCAGTCCCCCCTTATCTGCAAGGGATACATTCCAAGACTCCCAGTGGATGCCCGAAACCAAAGATAATACTGAATCCTATCTATACAGACATGCCTATGGTAAAGTTTAATTTATAAACGAGTCATCAGTCTGAGTCCAGAGAGACTGACAACAATAACTAGCAAAGTAGACGATGGTGACCATATAATGCAACAGAAGTGACTGTGGCTTCTCTCTCTCTCTCAAAATGTCTTACTGTACTGTCCTCACCCTTCTTGTGATGATGTGAGATGACACAGTGCCTACGTGACGAGATGAAGCGAGGAAAATGATGCAGGCACCGTGACATAGCGTTAGGCTACTAGAAAGGTTACTTACACCAAGCGCTGGGAAGCCTTGGCAGTCGATCTGATAACTGAAACAACTAGTAAGTGATTACAGGCAGGGAGCATGTGCAGCGTGGAGACACTGGACAAAGGGATGATTCTCGTTCCAGGCAGGTGTGACATTTCATTGCGTTACTCAGGGCATATTTTAAAACTTACGGATTGTTATTTCTGGGATTTTTCATTTAGTATTTCCGGACTACAGCGGACTCTGTGTAACCGAAACTGCTAAAGTGAAGCTCTGTGTGAGTGTGAGTGTGAGTGTGAGTGTGAGTGTGTGTGTGTGTGTACGTATGGACATGCTTCATTGCCACCATCCCGGCAGAGGCCACAATTGTGTCTTGCCTGGATTACTGCATCTGTTTCTCCCCTTGTCCTCTGTGTAGTCCTCTCTCCACACAGCAGCCAGAGGGATCTTCTGAAATAAGCCAGTCCAAGCCCCACATCCATGCAAAGCTTTTTATCTCACCTAGCTTAAAAGCCAGAGCTGTGGGAAGATCCTGAAGGCCTGCACCGTGTGGCTGCTCTCGCTCGTTCACTCCAGTCACACGGGCCGCCTTGCTGTTTCCAGAACATGTCAGCCTTTCTTGCCTCAGGACTTTTGCACTCACTGTTTTCTTGGCCTGGAAAATTCTTTCTCTACATGCCCACATGATTCACTCCTCTTTGTTCCGGCCTCTGCTCAACTCCTTCCAGGAACAGCCCCTCCCCCCATCTCCATAGCGCTTACCACCAGCTGACTTCTCTCTGCTTTGCATCCAACTCTCCGCTCTGGGATGTCAGTTCCATGAGCAGGGACACTGTCTCTTTAGTTCATGGATGAATCCTCAGCACTTGGGTCGGTGCTGGGTACCAGGTTAACACTCAGTGAATGTTACTGAAGAATTCCAGGATTCTATTTCCGGTGGGGGTGGAAGATGTAAGACATGGAGAAGACAAGAGAGTGTAGGTCAGAGCAGGATGGGACAGGGTGGGAGCTCTGTCCTTTGTTTCCTCAAAGGAGTCAGCAAAGGTGAGCAGTAACTGAGGACGTGACTCAAAGGTGACTGGGGACAGGACGTTACCTTCTGAGATCCAGGATGGCAGGCCTTTCCCAAGCATCACCCCAGCGGGCTGTTGCTTTCAATGGCACAGAAATGCTCTTTGGAGACTGGCTCCTTCAGGAGGTGTCACTACCACAGCCTGGGTGCTCCTGGCACCTCCCCCTAGTTTAGGAGGAGATGAGAAACCATCCAATTTCCATACGATAGGGGCCAGTTAAATAAAATGAAGCCTGCCAACAGAGTGGAAAATTAGGCAAGCATTGAGCAGGCTGAGATGGGGATTCTGTCGATACTTGGAGCTGTGTATGAAATGCTGTCATGAGACCCAGGGAGGCCGCCGTGTCTGACACACACATGAATTCACTCTTCCCACCAAATTTATGAAGCACCTACTGTGTGCTCGGCACCCTGCTGGGCTGTGGGGCCCAACGGTGGAGATGACCAGCTCCGGCCCTGTCAAGGTATATGCAGCTGGGCCGGGAAACAGATGTGCCCACCAGGGTGGAGCTGCAGTGCAGCCTGTCTATAGGAGACAGAAGGCCCTGCCTCTTACTGGCTCGGAGCCTGGGAAAATTCTGAGGGTGCTGGAAGCCCCTCCTCCTTCATGGTGCTGTGGGATTGATCAGCAATGAGTCCGGAGCCTGAGGAATCCTGTGGATCTCCCTTCAGTGATACCACTAATAATTACTATAAGGACATCTAGGCCAGTGGTTAAAAACTGGCTCTGGAGTCAGATAGCTGGAGTCCACAGGTTTGCCCTACCATTTAGCCAGCTTCAAGCCTCAATTTCCCAAAGTAGAAATGAGGGTGAAATTACCCAGCTTGTAGCATCCCAGTAATGCCTTCGCTCAGCGGTCCCTAACCTTTTTGGCACCAGGGACCTCTGTTCCTAGGAGAATCTGATTCTCGATGCTCTGAGGTGGAGCTGAGGCAGTGAGGCTGCACTGGGGAGCGGCTGCAAACACAGATGAGGCTTTGCTTGCTATTCCGCTGCTCCCCTCCTGCTGTGTGGCCGGTTCCTAACAGGCCACGGACTGGTACCGGTCCATGGCCTGGGGGTTGGGGACCCCTGCCTTAGCCCATTCTTGCAAGAAGCTTAGTGTCGCCGATACACACCGAGAATCCAGTGAGTGCAGCCGTTTCCTGTGGCAACGAAGCACCACAAACGGGGCAGCTTGAAACAGAAATTTCGCTGTGAGGAAGAAGCCATCCCAGACCTCTCTCCTCTCCTAGCTCCTGGGGATTTGCTGGCGATCTTTGGCTTTCCCTGTAGATGGTATTTTCACATCTTTTTCCTTCTGAACATGTCTCTTTCTCTTCACATGGCATTTTTCATAAAAACACGAGGTAGGCATATTGGATTAGGGACGCGCCCTGCTCCAGTGTGACCTCAGCTTAACTAATTGCATCAGCAATGACCTTATTTTCAAACAAGGTCACGTTCTGAGGTGCTGGAGGTCAGGGCTTCAATATATAATTTTGGAGTGCACAATTAAACTCAGAAATCTGAGTATCAGTAGTGGTTATTGCGGTGGGTGGGAGGGGGATCACACTCACCTGAGAAGGTGGGGGACAGCTTCCCAAAGGTGGGGGTGCCTGGGTGGGTATTGGGAGAGCCAAGTGGGAGAGCAGGGGAGAGAGAAAGGCCATTTCAGGCTGAGGACACATAGCAACATATAGCTGTCATGGTCCAGAAGTAAGTCGGGGCTGGTATGAATGGTTAAAAAGGAGATTTTAGTGCATAAGCTTATTTTTGTACAGTCTAAAAATTAGGAAGAGTAGCTTTGGGAGAGGTTGCACATGGCCCTCACATTAGTCTGCATTACTTTTTTTCCATGTCTGACAGCTTACAGTAAGTAACCTTGAGGCAAGAAGAGGAAGGGTTGGGTCAGATTGGGCTGTCCAAGGGGCATCAGAGGAGGGTAAGACCCGAAATTGAAGGTCCTGCAAACTCTACCTTCCCCTTATCCCCAGCTGCAGACCCCAAAGTTAGAGAGTTCTTCCGCAGTGCCTGGAGTGACGATGCTGTCTGTGGCTGTGGCAGAGAGGGGTTGTCAGCCTGGGTTTGGGGTGAGAGGGTGTGGGGTCTGGTCTGCTTGCCCTCCTTTCTGAGTAGCAGTGAGCTTGGATCCTAGAGCATGATCTTCTGCAGCCCTGGGAAAGGCTCCCAACCTGCTCCCTAAACCCCCAACCCACACAAGGGTATGGAAGTTGCGTTCAGGATGGGGATCAGGAGATCTTCACTGCACCATGTCTCTGAGGCTGATTTGTTGGGTGGTGTTGCAGAAGCCATTGGATGTTTCAGACGGTCCACTTGCACAGCTGTAGAACGGGGCAGCCCTCCACGGGAGGAGGAACTGGGGGAGGAAGGCTCTGACATGCACAGGTACACACACAAAGAAGGGAAACGTGTTCTTTCCTCTTCTCCCTCTATTTCTGAGCTCAGACTTTGCCCTTGAGAAGTTTCTCCAGCAACTTCCTGCTTCAACTCTGAGGGATGAAAACCTGGAAAGCACTGACATGGATGATGTTGTGGTCGTTTCTAGGACTCTTCCCACAGTGGTGGGTTCACAAGAGGTAGAACTCCTCAGCTGCACCCTCTAGGTATTCACATTTTTCTCTCAGGCTCTTTCCTATCCTCTAGTCCCTGGGTGAGGCAAACATCTCAGCATCCCCAAGTCTTGTGTAAACCAGGGTGACCCGCCTCTGCTGTGCCAGCTATGCCACCTTAGGCAAGCAGCCCCCTCCCAGCACAGCCTCTCCAGCTGCAAAGTGTCAAATTATCTGTCCTGCCTGCTGCATAGGGCTACTGGGGAATCCTATGTGACCACTGGCACAAAAGCTCCCTCTCCCCTGGGTCAGGCGGGAGGGCTCTGTTCAGGACAGATAGCATACCAGGGGCATACATATCCGCTGGTTCTGTCCTTTGAATGTACATTGAAATCTACCCAAGTTACAAGCACGTTGGCTCTTCAATTCCCTAACTAGAAATTTATCCTACGAACAGACTTTCTGTCGTTGATTTGGCTCCCTGGAAACAGTCTCTGCGGCAGAGATTTGCACATAGGATATTAACCAGGGAATGTTCTTGGGAGCATCACTTGTACGGGAGTGAGGGAGCTCTGGGCTGGGATGGCTGTCCTAAAGGGGGGAAAGGGGAGCCTTGGGCACCAGTTAGTGGATGTTGATACCCCAGAGAGGGGCGTAGTCCTGGGTGAGGGTCAGTGGAGGGCAGTGCCTGAAGAGCTTTGCAGCTGTGAGCTGTTAGCAGGCAGTGCCCTGGCAGGTGGGAGATGAGTGTCTGGTCCTGAAGGAATCAGAGTAATGTATCATAATATCTGCTCCATTTGCTTACATGAGTAGAGATACAGGAACAGTGGTATGCATCGAAGCAATTTATTTAACAAAAGATTGGACAAATGTCCATCAAAGGGACTTGGTTGAATAAATGATGGTACATCTACAAAATTAAATACTATGCAGCCGTAGAGAAAGCCAAAGCTATTAGAATACTGATGTGGAACAATTCCCAAGATACAATCTGAAGCGGTAAAAGTAATGTGTAGAACAGGAAAAACAGTAAGCTAGCGTTTGTATAAAAATGGAGGAGAGGTAGGGACATCATGATAAAATATCTCTAGTAAGTTTAGTAAATACTGGTAACAGTGAGAAACCTGGGAAACCTGGCAGGTGGGGTTGGCAGAGACTGAGACTTTGCTGGGTACCTTTTTATGTCTTCTGAATATTGAAATATGCAATTGTTTTACCTATCTAAATAATTATTTACTTTATTAGATGTTGAATTAAATATAGTAAAAGAAATCCACTGAAGAGGTTCTGAAAAAGAAGGAATGGGGCCCTTCAGAACCCAAGCTCTAGGGTCAGTGGGGTATTTCAGAGGCAGTGGAGGCCCAACAGGGACTCTCCCTTTGCAGGGAGCGGGTAGGTCTGTGGATCCCCTGAGAAGAAGCAATGAGCATCTGCCTCTGATCTGTGAAGGAAGAGGAACCTGCTGTGAAGGTTCTGACCAAGGCCAGCTCCTACTGCCTGTGTGACCCTGGGTAAGGTCATCTAGGCTTCCTGAGCCTCAGTTACCTCACCTGTTAAGTGGGGACACTGTAGAATGCCCAGGTGCAATGGAAAGCAACACACGAGATATACAGATAGATACAGAAATAGGTATTAAAAATAGATTGTTGAGTGGGGAAGAAAGAAACAGAACTAAGGTCTGTAGCACAATATCATTTATGGAAATTAGAAACATGTTCTCAGACAAACCAACACTACATATTTAACAAGGATAGACATCCATATTCAAGGACATATAGCAAGTGTATTAGAATGTGTGCTGGTGTCAGGGAGAGAATGAGAATGGGGTTGGGGATGTAGGAGAGGAAAAGAAAATGAAAATAGCGGGGCCTTGCCCAGAACCGGTGAGAGTGCACCGTGAGCCAAGGGAAGGGATTTTCTCACACCTTGGCCCCTGACGTCCCCTCCTCAAATGATGCCCACTTTACAGGGCTGTCACAAGGGCTCCCTGAGACAATATATGAGGCATGTCTGAGCACCGAGTGGATACTTATGTAGATCTTTTAAAAATTGAAATCATCACATGGGTGTTTTGTTATTTTGCTCTTCATTTTTTTTTTTAGCTTCAACAGAAATACGCAATGACTATGTGTGAGCATTGGCCACAGGAAAATAAAAGGGGCCACAGTCAGTGAGTAGCAGGGCCAGAATTTATCCCAGGCCCGCCTGTCTCCAAAACCTAGACTCTTTCCCAACATACTGCAACATTCCCTTTCAGCCTTTTACCGGTGACAAACCAGAGACTCAGAGGTTCGCAATGAACCTGAGGGCTCACAGATGCTAGAGTCTCGGGCCTTAAGGGACTTGGATCTGCTTGAGAGACTGGACATGCTCATCTGCAAGACTAACATTATAAAAACGTGTGAGACCAGATCGTCATTTCTCTGGTTGCTTTTAGGATTTTCTTTTTTTGTTTGATGTTCTGCATGATGCGTTTCTCTTAATAGTCAAGAGCCATTGTCAGGAAACCAGTTAGGAGCTGCTCATCCCTGAACCCATAAAATTTAGGCAGCCTGGTCAGGTGTTCTAGATGAGACCTTGTTTACTTATGCTGCTTGTCCTTGTATTCCCTCTCTATGAATCCATATTTTTAATTAAAATGAAAAATTTCTAACCTTTATTGTTTCCATTTTTTCTTCTCCATTTTTTCTCCTCTTTCAAGACTCCAATTAGTCTATCACACCTTTTAACTCCTCACATTTTATTTCCTTGGCTTGCCATGCCAAGGAAATAAAATTCAGTTTTCAGCTCTAGTTTCCACTTCACTAATTCTTCCTTCAGCTATGTCCAACTTCCTGTTTGATTTATTCATTGAGTTTGTTTTATTATGAGGTTTATTCAGTCCTTTAAAAACTCTGCCTTGTCATTTTTTCAGATTTTCATTACCTGATTACTTGTGCCATTCTATTTTTAATTTAAAAATATTTTATGCATAATTATTTTGTAAACAGTGTCTATCCTAGTGTCTGAACTCCTTGGGAACTCACATCTGTTGCTTATGGTTTCTGCTGACTCTCTCTCGTGGTGGCTCATTTTCATAAGTGCGTGGTGAACTTCGATCAGGAGATTTTTTTGCCTAACCCGAATCTGTGGGTCTCCTGGGGACTAAGTTGCAATGTTCTCCACAGAGGATCTGCAGTAGCTTTTGCTGGAAGCCAGGGGACTCTGACCCTCTGAGTGTCTTCTTAAAGCAGGAGGGTCGAGTCAATGTCTCTGCCTTCCCTGCAGTTACCCTATCACAGAGCTGATATCAGCATGTTCCCCTGACTTTCTCTCAAGCTCCATGTTATTAAATATAGTTTATTAAGGGTTTGAGTGTTTTATATTAAGAGAGTGCTTTGGAATATCTAGGCCATCATTTTTCTGCACGTGGTGTGTCTAGATAAGAGGTCCAGTTCCAAGGGTTACAGTGGTTTAGAGCAGGGTAGCCAGTTACCAAGGACCGACGCATGATGGGGTGGGGTGGGGGTTGTCAACCGAGCAAAGTCTCAAATATTTCCTCCCCTCAGAGCATCTGGTCTAACAGATCTGGGGTGGGGCCTATGAACTTCAGCCACCTCCCCCAACTCCTATTTAACAGGATTCTGATGTCAGTGGTGCAAGTTTACTTCAAGAAATTGGGCTACAGCAATCAAAAAAGGCTTCATGGAGGAAGCTGGATTTGACCAGAATCTTATAGGTGCTTGAGGGAGACAGAGACAAGGACAGGGAATAGATGCCTTGTCTGTCCAGAGTGTAGAGTCCTGTCAGCAAGACAGGAATATAGGGAGAACCCGGATGGTAGAGGTCCCAAAATCTCAGACCTATGATTGGGGCTTTATCCTAGGCAATCTTGGGAATCGTTGAAAGCTCTTGGGGGAGGAGATGCAGTGACAAGTGCTAAGTGGAATTTAGGAAACTCAGTCAGTCAGGCAACAGCGAGATGGATGAATTATATTCCTACAGTTACCCACTTACTACGGAGAATAATTAACGAAATCATGCTGTTATTTTAATAGAGTTGTGTTTTTTAGAAAGCTGACTGGTGATAGCTAATGCTCAATGTTCTGGGCTGTCAGGTCCGGGGCCTGAGGGAGGGAGTTGAGCCGGCAGACTCACATGCCTTACGATCCACCCGACAGGGCTATGTGAATTTGGTGGGTATGGAGCCCAGCAGGACCTAATGAGATTCCTGAAGATGGGCCTTGGCTACTAAGAGAAACCCACACATTACGGCCCATGTTTCTGCCTTGGACTCTGCAACCCAAGCGGGTAGGCAGCTGCCATGTCACCCTGATAGGCACCTGGAATTCTTCCACCACAGTAAGGTACATGATAATGATTAAACTGTAGTAATAGCCCATCATGCTTATGTGATGACTTATAATTTACCAGCTGCTTTCACCAACAGCATCACATTTAACCTCACAGTAATCCCAAGTCGGGGGCTCTCTTCTCTCTGCAATGGATGAAACAGAGAGGTTCACTGACTTGCCAGGGGTCACACGGCAAACCAGAAGCAGGGCTAGAACTTGAACCCAAATCCCCTGGTGGCATCCAGAGGGCTGGGCATTGTGTTGCTGGTGGTAGAGAAAATGGGGAGGGGACTTCTCAGTTAGGGTGCTGCTGTTGATGGCTGTGTGGATCATGAATGCACGTGGAGTGGAAAACGGTCTCGGCACTATCACTCGGCCCAGGGGCCTGGGCTTCTTGGATGTTTCTCTTTCTAAGCATTTAGGCTGTGACGGGGCATCTGTGCCAAGAGTGAGGGGTGGGAGATTGCCCCTCATTAAGAGCAGGCTGCTGAGATTTAACTGTGGAGGTGTGTGGGGTGTGTGTGTGTGTGTGTGTGTGTGTGTGTTTGTGCCTGAGGCAGATAGGCTGAGACTGGGCTAGGACAAGGGCTGCAGAGGCTGAAAAGCTAGCCCTAGGCTATTTCATCCCCTCCCTGCTTCAAGCCGTTTGCCTCAGACATAATATTCTGTGTGCCGAGGGACAGAGAGACCGTCCTCTCCTGGTCCGGAGGTGGCGGCGGTTCACCTGCCCCACCCCTACCAGCTAGAGCAAGTGTGCCTTCTCAGCTTGGGCTCTCAGCATTTTTTTCTTTGGTGCAGGAAGCTGGGGAGGAGTGTTTCCCTTCCGAGGTGCAGAATGGGGGTCAAAGCGGGGCCCACATTCTGATTTTCTGAGTGGCCTCAAGCCCATTCATTTGCCTCCTTGGGTCCCTGAGCTTAAAGCGGTGCTCTTCAAAGAGTGGTTCAACAACCAGCAACATCGGAATTACCTAGGGCTAAGTTAGAAATGCAGACTCGGGGGTCTTACTCCACACTCATTAGATCAGAATCTGCATTGTAACAAGACCTCATGTGAATCATGTGCACATTTAAATAGGCAAAACTCTGGATGCCATGGTCTTGAAGTCCCTCCCAACTCTGTTAATAGAAGTCTCTGAATGTAGCTTTAGCAATTATAATGAAGAAAACTCCCAGATTTCTCCATCTGGTCTCAGATAAATATCATTTGGAGCGGGGCGGAGCCCTGAACTGGGAAGGAGCAGTGGTCTGAGCCCAGGGGTGGGGCCTGGGTCTGGAGTGGCAGGGAGCTCCCCATGACCCATAAAGTTCCAGAGGCAGGTGGTCTGCCAGGGAGTGGTTGTGTTTCTGGGATCCTTCAGCTCCTTCCTTCCCAGATGTTCACTGGCTGCCTTCCTCTCTTTCTCTGGGGCCAGCATCCCTACCACCCAGTCTTGACCCAGCTCCCACATTAGCGGCCCCATGCTGGCCAGACAAGCTGAGAAGAACCCTTCTGCCCAGCCACAAGGACCACCCAGGTGGATGGTGACTTGGACGGCTGCAGAAGATGCTCACGCTCTCAGCCCCAAGGCCAGCTCAGATTGCCCAGGATCTTCATGGCAGCAAGAGGCTGAGTGTGTGTGTGTGTGGGGTGGGGGGATCACTGCCTCCTGGCAGCAGGACTATGGGCATCATTACCAGCAACTGCAGCCTCTCTGCAAACCACCACTCTGCTCTCAACTCACTGCAGGAGACCCTGCTCCAGAAGAAGTCTGTGAGCTCAGAGGTTTGTTTCTGCCTCCCTTGGGAAAGAAGGGGTACCTTCATTCATGCTTCCATCACCTACTGAGGCCACCCCCCATTATATTTGCTTACCTTTCCTGAGGACCCGTGGGAGGCAGTGACGTGCAGTGAGAGAGATGCTCTAGTAAAAGCAGACAAAAGGTTATGTTCCAGCAGGGTGGGAAGACAGGGCCCATCTCAGGTCCCCAAGAGACCATCCATTTTCCCTCACCAACCTCTGCAATAAGCACATACTGAACTCCTTCTGTGTGCACCCAGTCCAGTACTGGGTAACTCACACACGTCAGAGGGGGCTGCAGCCATCCAAAAGACGGGACAGAGTGAAGAAGAAAGATAGACACGAATGCTAGGGGATTGAAGGCACCTCGATATGCACAGTGTGATGCTTACATAAAGTATGATGCATCCATGTTCTAATTATCTGTTGTGTGTAATAAACCACCCCAAATTTAGTGGCTTAAGACAACAGCAATCATTTCTTTTTCTCACATAACCACAATGTGGCTGGGGCTCAGGAAGGCAGCTGTGTGTTCTATGTGGCACCAGTTGGGACAGCTCAATCCAGGCTGGAAGAGTCACTTAAAAGCAATTTGCTCACCAAGCTGGTGATTGGTACTGGCTGTCGGCTGGGAGCTCAGCTGGGAGCTCAGCTGGGACTGTGGCCCCAGCACCGCAACTGCTCCCAAAATGAGCCTTTTCATGGCTGCAAGGGCTTCCTCACACCTGCTGGTTGGATCCCAAGAAGACAAGGTGGCATTTCTATGATGAATCACATGGTGGTTGGTGGCAGTCACCAAGGTCAGCCCAGGTTCCAGAGCAGGGGACTCCGACTCCCCTTGTTGATGGGGGTGGTGGTTCTAAACAAGCTTGTGAAGTGGGAGCTACTGGTGAAGCCATCTTTGGCAAATACAACCTGCTACAGCCGTAATATGGAATATCGTGCAAACACTAAGAGATTTTTAATATACATTATTGAATGAAAAATGCAAGTTATGAACCATTTATGAAAAAGAGAAATGCATGTGCATACTTATGAGAAACAACCCTGGGAGGATATTCACTGAAATGCTAGTCGTAGTTTTCCCTCTGTGCTTTTTACTTTGCTCTTGCTCTCTGACGCATATTCTACCTTCTTTTTTTGCAATGGGCATGCATTGTTCCTCTAATTAAAAAAAAACAACAAACAATTTCTGTGTTGAAAAACAAATAACAACGCCAAGGCCATAAATAAGGAGTAAATGACGAAACAAGTGAAAGGTTCTAAACAAAAGTAAGCAGATGTTCTTTCATGCTGGCTTTCTCGAAGCCTTTGATAGTCTGATGTGCACCAGAAATCGGTGAGGGAGGGTTAGGGGATAAATCATTTTCCACTCTTATTTGACAAGAAAGAGTGAGTATGTGTGTGCATGTGTGTGTGCTGCAGTGCACACGGGTGTTCTGCCGGGTGCACAGGTGTGTGTATGTTCATATAACGTGTGTCTGAGTGCACGCTGTGTGTTTTTGCTGTTGTATGTGTGTGTGTGTGTGTGTGTGTGCTGTTGAGAGTGTGCATGTTTGTGGCATCTCTGGGAAACTGATGTTCATATACACTTTGGGTCCTCCTGGTCCAGACAGAAGTGCCCCTGAGTTCTGCAGAGAAGGAGACCTCTCCCTGCCTGCATGGCCTTTCCCTCTGTCTCTGCCTTGTTTTGTCCCTCGCAGTGGTCTTGCACCCTTTCCTCAGCCTGTCTCATTAGCAGGCCCCAGCCTCTCACTTGTGGCAGAGATTGAAGAGGGGGCTCGAAAGAAACTGCACTGTCAAGACAGGAATTGAGAGAGAGAGCCAGAGATTCCCAGAAAGTCTGACAGACAGCATTTAAGTTCCCCTTTGTTGGAGATAACCTGTGAATAACACTTCAAGTGCTCAATACACAGACAGGGCTCAGTGACTCATAGTTGTCTGTTGTTATGTCATGACTCTTCCTCTTAGGCCCTCATAAACACATGAGCGCGCGCGCGCACACACACACACACACACACACACACAACTCAGCTCGGATTGTGACCACTTTATAATGAAATCTGGGAGAAAAGAAGTCTTAACACCCAAGGATTAGACCAAGCTTTCCCCCACCCCAGAGAAATTTCTACACATTCACACTCAGAGACACGGATAGTAAGTTTCCCCGCAACACTGGAAAAGGAAAAAGGAAGCAAGTTAAATGTCTGTGAATAGAAGAACAGATCAGTAAAACTGTAGCATAATGCTGCAGTGGAATACTACGCAGCAGTAAGGAAGAATAACAAGGTCTGTACACACAACAGGACGAATCTCACTATGCAATTCTAAGAAGAGAATAGCAGCAGCAGAACAGCACACAACGTGATTCCATTTAAATAAGCTTTAAACACACTTAGAGTATACCATGTATTGTTTGGGGGCATATGCAGAGAGTAAAAGTATCAACAAGCATGGGACAGATAAACAGTATATCCAGGTTAGTGGTTACCAAAATATTTTCTCTGAGGGTGTGAGATGGGTGAGGGAAGAAATACAGGAGGAACAGAAGGGGCATCAAGTGTGCTGCTAATATTAATTATCTACTGCTGAATATCAAATTATAACAGAACTCAGCAGCTTAGAGCCGCTTAAAACAACGTACACTTATTATCTCAGTTTGATATGATCATGTGGATTTTCTCCTTTGGCCTGTTAATGTAATGGATTACATGGGTTGATTTCTGAGTATTAAACCAGTCTGGCATTCCCGGGATAAACTCCACTCTGTCGTGGAGTATTCCTCTTTGTATACATTGCAGTATTCAATTTTCTAGCATGTCGTTTAAGAGCTTTGAGGGATATTAGTCTGTAAGTTTCTTTTCTTCTACTGACTTCACCTAGTTTGAGGATGAGGGTAATGCTAGCCTTATAAGGAGGTTCCCCTTCTCTTCTGTTTTCTGGAAGAGATTGCGTACTACAATTGATAGTATTTCTGCTTGAAATGCTTCTTAGCTAGAATTCACTAGAGAAAACATGCAGGCCAAGAGATTTCTTTTTTGGAAGTTTTTAAATTATGAATTCAATTTCTTTAATAGATACAGGCTTATTCTAATTATTTTTCTTGGGTGCATTTTGGCAGTTTGTGGCTTTTAAGGACTTGGTCTATTTCATCTAAGGCAAGGGTCATCAAACCTTTTTTGTAAAGGAACAAGCAGAAAATACTGCAGGCTTTTTGGGCCGCAGAGTCTCTGCTACAGCTCTTCAAGTCTGCCTTTCTAGTGTAAAAGCAACCACAGACAATACATAAATGAATGAGCATGACTGTTGCATTAGTTCGCTGGGGCTGCCATAACAAACTATTAGAAACTGGGTAGCTTAAAAGAACAGAAACTTATTCCTCACAGCTCAGGAGGCTAGAAGTTCAAAATCAAGTTGTCAGCAGGTCCATGCTTTCTCTGAAGGTTCTAGGGAAGAATCCTTCCTTGTTTCCTCCGGCTCCAGGCATTCTTTAGCTTGTGACAGCATAACTGCCACCTCTACCTCAGTCTTCACATGGCCTTCTTCCTTCTGTTTCTCTCTGTATCTAAACATTCCACTCCTTGTAAGATCCTCAGTCGCAGAGAGGAGGTAGATAAGGATAAAAGGGTTGAAATATTTGGTGACAGAAGGAAATCTGACTTTGGGTGGTGAAAACACGACACAATATATACACAACATACTATTGAATCGTACACTTGAAATCTGATTTTATTAATCGATGTCACCCCAATAATTTTTAATAATAAAAAAAAGAGCACCAGTCACATTTGATTTAGGGCACGTCCCAATCCCATATGACTTCATCTTAACAAATTACACCTGCACAAACCCTATTCACAGATAAGGTCACATTCTGTGGTTCTAGGTGAACATGAATTTTGGAGCAGCATGGGGACTGTTCACAGCAGTACAGCCATGTTCCAAAAAAAAATTTTGTTACAAAAACAGGAGATGGACCATATTTGGTTCATGGACCATAATTTGCTGACCTTTGATATAAGTTATTAAATGTATGGACTTAGAGATATTTGCAGTAGTTTCTTATTATATATTAATTGGGATTAGTGGTGACATTCCTTTTTTCTTTCCCAATATTGGTAATTTGTGTCTTCTAGTTTTTTCATTGTTGAACAGTTATAAGTTTACCAATTTTATCAGTCTTCTCAAAGAATCTCTGTTGTTTTCTTGGTTTCAATTTTATTGATTTCTGCTCTGATCTTTATTTACTCCTGCTTACTTTGAGTTTATTTTACTTTTTTTTCTAGTTTCTTAAGGAAGGAGTTTAGATTGTTGATTTGAGAGCCTCCTTCTTTTTTTTTAATATAAACGTTTCTTATTATAAATTTTCCTCTAAACTGTTTTAACTTCATACCACATGTTTTGATATATTTATTTTTATTTGCATTCTCTTCCAAATATTTTCTCTATAAGATTTCCTCTTTAATCCATGAATTACTTGTTTAATTTCCAAGTGTTTGGGTATTTTTCAATTTTCTTTCTGTTACTGATTTCTAGTTTAATTCACTATGATCAGAAAAGATACTTTGAATTTCATTTTTTAAAAACTTGTTAATACAAATGTTCAACTTTTTGTATTGTCTTGTGGGTTCTCCAATTTCTGTTCATCTTTTTTAAAAAGTTTTTTTGTCTGTTGTTCAAATCAAATGACTCAATTTCGTTAACTCTTTCCTCTATTATCTTCACTCTGCTATTGAGACTATCTAGTGAATTTCTAATTCTTTTATTGTATTTTTCAGTTCTAAATTTTGTTTGGTTCTTCATGTTTTCTACTCATTTTCTGAGACTTTTGATTTTTCCATTTATTTCAAGAATGTTTACCCTAACTTCTTGAAGCATGGTTATAACAGTGGCTTTAAAGTCTTGATAATCCAACATCTTTGTCCTTGGGGTTGGCATCCATTGCTTTCTTTTCTTTTGTGAGTTAACATTTTCCTTATTCTTTATATGTCAAGTGATCTGGGATTTTATCTTAGATATGTTGGGTCTCGCTTAAATCCTAGAAAGTGTGTGGGTGTTGTAATGAGCAGGTCATCAACCAAGTTAGGTTTAGTCTGCAAGTTCTGACCTGCCTTCTGTGGGCTGTGATTCCAATGTCATTTTCAAAATGTTTGCAGTGCTTTAGGGGATAGTCCCCTGTGTGTGCTACCTAATTGCCATTCTGAGATTTGGGTGGTGATCTGTACTATAACTCAGTTCTGAAAGTGTGGATAAATTGTTTAGGATCAGATCCGGGCATACATAGCTCAGAGGTGAGGTTTGAAATTTATACACAATGCTATGGGATTAGTCCTTGAGTTCTCTCTTCTTCGTGATCCACCTGACACTTTCAATATCCCTGAAGCCACCCTTCCCAGATTTCCTGCCAGAAATCTTGGGTATTAATTTCCTCACTTAGCTGCATTCTTTCCACTACTGCCTCTGTGTCAATTCAGTACCAAGTATTGGGAGGACATGAGAAATAAAGAAGTAATGAGCATTCGCCTTAGGCTCTTAGGATCTGCTGAGAGAGAAGAGTCAGACCTGCTGACTGAACTGCCATCACTATGTAACCATCACCACTGCCACCAGAGTATTGCCTGGGATCTGGGACCAGAAAAAAAGATAAAAAAGACCACAGAATTGTCCCTACTTTTGATAACCCATAGAGGTCCCAGTTCTTGGTCCAGAATTAAAAATCTTCTCCTGGAGCTCTTTCTGTCCACACCCAGTGTGCACTTCTGAGTTTCAGGCTGCCTTTGCGTACAAGATGGGCAATGCCAGAGAGGTGAAGCTTCTAACTTTTCCTCAATCTTCCTCATTTATCTTTCAGAATCCTCTGATACCTGCTCCATGAATTTAGGATTTATAGTTTTATGCAGTGGAAGAGACAAGGTAGAGGTATGCTTACATCATTTCTTCAGAACCAATGCTCAAATTTTTATAAAAGAGGAAAAATCTACCTCCTTTTGTTGAAGTCTAAAATTGCACCATTAGGGAACCCCATCCCAATCACAGCCATCTTGTCAGTCTACTTCTAAGGATATGTTGCCTATAAACTCACCCAACAACCACCTCGAGGTACAAACTACCACAAACATACAAACACCCAGGTCTCTCCCCTTCCCCACTCACCTCCTTCCTTACCCTCTGTGTGTTCACAAGGAAAGATCCTTCCACCTTGAGACAGAAGGAACGAACTATCCCCTGATGACTATCTCCCTGGTCAATGTCTGGCAGGGCCCACACAGAAGGAGTGGGGAACCCAGGTCAGGACTTCGGAGAGCCCCCACCACTCTCGCAGAGGAAGATGGGTGCTAACAAGCCTGGCTGAGGCTGTGGACAGGGCTTCCCACTCTGCCATAATTTAATTGTCTGTTTACTTGTCTGTCTCTATGGCTTGGAAATTTCTTCAAAGAGGCCAGAGCCTTGTTCTCAGCTCTAGCACTGAGCTCCAGATTGTCATGCAAGGAAAGAGAAGAGTGTGGAGGATCATACAGAAGGATTTTGGGGAAGCCCAGAAGCAGTGTACTTCCATCCATATTCTGTCAGCCAGAACTCAGCCACGTGGCTCAACTGAATTGCAAGGGAGCCCTGGGAAATGCAGCCTTTCTGTGTACCTAAGGGAGAAACAGCACAGCTTACTTGGATACCTAACACTGTCTCTGTCACCCATGCCTTACTCTGCTCAGCTCTGAGCCTTAGCATATACTCTCACTCCTACTTGGAAGGCTTCCTTTCCGATCCCTGCCAAATCCTCCCCATTCTTGGAGGCCATACTCCATCTCTTCCGTGAAGCCTTCCCTGATTATTATCTCCCCTGAACAAATAACCTTGAAATCACCCCAAACAGGCCATTTAGCACAGTGCTGCCTTGGCCTCGGTTTGTTTTATGTGTGTGGGTTTGGACAGCAGCTATAGGACACTGAGAAGTCAAAGTCACCCTTATATGCACATGTTCACAAAGTTTGTTACGAGTGAGCACCATCAGAAATGGTACATATTGGTCCCGATAAGAGGCAGTAAGAAGAACACAGAATCATTGTTTTGATATTCTTGCCAGACAAATTGAAATTGAGAAACATTGTAATCTCTAAACATTTTGAAGTTATACAAGTCAAGGAAAGATCAAAGAACTGTTCGGACGTGAAGGAAGTTTCGCCTGGCAAAGACATGACAACTAAATGCAGCACATGATTCCGGACTGACTCTTTTGGCTAAAAGACAGTATAGAGACGGCTGTCAAAGCTTGAATCGGGTCTGAGGATCAGAAGGTGTTACTGTATTAATTTTAATTTCCTGGATTTGATGGTTACGTTCACGCAGAAAAATGGCCCTGTGTATAAGAAATACATTTGGAGGTGACAGGACATTAGGTCTGCAACTTTTTCTCAAACAATTCAGAAAATAAATAGTTCTTTGTACCATACTTCCAACTCTTCTGTGAGTTTGTAATTGTCCCAAAATAAAAAAAGAAATAAAATGCTTGTTGGAAGAAAATGTCAACCAATCCCAAAGTACAAGCAAAAAGGCATACTTCACAGGCAAGCCTCCTCAGCCATCCCCTGAACCCTGCTCCAGGGTGGTTTCAGCAATAATTACCACTCTTGTGGCACTGGCTGCTGGTGGCTCACATTGCAGCGGTTTCCCCCCGCTCCTTCTCTCAGAGACCCTCGATTTTGTTGGGGCTCAGCAGTGTGTCCTCTCAGGGGGATGCATGGCTGGTCTGAGCAAAGTGTGACATCCCACTCCTCTTTGCCAAACACCCCGGTTTCTGCTCCAGGTAATGACTTGCTAAACTTTTAAGATCAACCTTTTTTCTAAAACAACAAAAAGAACTAGACAAAATATATTTCAAGAAATAAACTGAAAAGCTTCAAAAAAGACGAGAAGGCAGCAGGGAACACCCATACCAAGCTAATCTGAGGATGAAAGCTTATAACTAGAATAGTGAGCACCAAAGCTGCTTATCCTGAGGTTATTTTCGAACACTGCACACTGGGCTTTGGTTCAGGGGATGCTCCTGATGAGGGACCCAAAAGTCAAGGTCCACGAAGGCCTGAGGTGGGATAAATCTTCCAGGAGACCCTCCCCACGTTGAGCTGGGGCCCCAAAGGGCATGTCCTTGGGAAAGGGTGCCAGAAGCTGGCTTTCCCAGCTAGGGGCAACTGTATGACTCACTTCTGGCCAATGAGAAAGGGACATTCTGCTGGAGAGTTTCTGGGAAGGACTCTTCTCCCTGATGAGAGGAAACAGAGCATGAGGAGGGCTTCCTTCTTCTCTCTCATTCCTTTCAGCTCCAGATGCTGTCTTGAGAAGCTGCAATGCAGTTCTCTGAAAGCCATCTTGTGACCATGAGGTGAACGCTGTGAACACGCTGGCTGTGGCAGAGCAGAGGGATCTGTAATGTAAAGAGCCTGGGTCATTTACAAACCCTGGAACCAGCTACTTCCAGACCTTTTGCTGTGTGAGAATATAAGGCCACTTTGGGTCTACTATTCTGTTCCTTTTGATGAAGGCATCTCTCTTAGCTGAGAAAACCACATACACACCACAACTGCATGGCAGGGGGCCTGCCTCCTCTCACCTCTATCACTCACCCACCCTCAGAGTCACAGAGACAGCCCCTCTGTGAATCCACTGGGTTCCCAGGCAGAACAAGGAAGGTAGCAGACTAGTAAAAGCTCAAGCTCCTCACCGCGTGGGCTCAGAAATTCACAGCTGTTTATACTTGTCCCTTGTCTCCCCTGGCACAGGGTTGATGACATTAGAGTTAAGGGGGGAGGCGTCCCACTCTCTGCTCCACCTCCTTGCAGGATGAACACCTCTGTGAAGTGGGGAGATTGATCCCTGCTGTGCCTGCGACTCAGGGTCAATACAACAGTTGGCTGAGAAAACCCCTTATACTGCTTAAGCCTCTTACCCCTGCTGGTTCTTTACACACTTCATCTCCTTTAGTTTAATCCTCAGAACATCCAACACCCAGGAGGTCGGTGTTATACAACCCACTTTATAGACATGGAAACGGAGGCTCAACAAGCTTCAGTGGCTTGCCCCAATCACACAGCTTGTGGATGAATTAATTCACTTAACTCATTCTGCCCAACTCCGAATCATCACCTTTTCCAAGCCACCGTCACCACCACATTCCCTGCCTCCATTGCCAGCCTTCTAGCAGCTGGGAGCAGGGTGGGAAGATGGGCACCTCAGGGCTGTACATGAGGATAGAGGCAATCAAGGGAGACTTTTTGGAAGAGGTAGGGAAGGCCAGGCCCTGAAGGCTGGGGAGAAATTAGAGACAGACGGAAAATCACACACCATGGAGAGAACTGAGTCAGAGCCTCAGACCTTAGAAGGAGGGAGTGTCAGGAAGACAGAGCTGGGAGGGGGCCAATAGATATAATTGTGAGGAAGAGACAGTATAACCTGGGGTTCAGCATCCAAACTCAAGGACCTGAGGGCTGTACTGCCTCTCAGCTCTGCGACTCATTAGGTGTATGACTCAGGGCAAGTTCTCTAACTTCTCTGTGCCTTGGTTTTCCCATCTGTAAAATGGGGATGATAACAGTACATACGTTATTAGTCAGCTACAACAGTGTCTGGTACTTGATTAGAGTCATTACAGCTTTCCTTCCTTGTAGCTCTCCCTTTCCCCCTACAGATTTGTTTGGCCACTCTGGGGTACCCTAGAGAGCTCCTGGGTGTGCCCCATCGCTTACGACCTTGGTCTTTCTGCTGAAAATGTCCACTGCCCCTAAACTCCACAAACCCGAGCTTCCCCTAACCCTAGCCCTCCTCCTCCCTCCCCAGTACTATGTGGGGGAATGAAAGAGATAAGAAGCAGCAGCTTCAATTAAAACTGAGTCGCTTGAACAATAATGGAAAAGTAATTGAGCTAAATTGAAATGTAATTGGGAAAAAAAAAACAATCACGGCTTAACAAGGATTTAGAAACCAGGCTAGGGGCAGAGGCCTCTCCATTTTCTAGCCTCCATATCTCCTTATCTGTCCCCCATTCCTTAGAGGACCCCATCACATCTGAGTCCCCAAACTTCTCCCTATCATCCTGAGGCTCCTTCCTCCCCTCTGCTCCCTCAGGTTACCCTACACAGTGCTTCTCAGTCAAGGGTAATTTGCGTACACACACACACACACACACGCGCACTCCAAGGGACATTTGACAATGTCTGGAGACATTTCTGGTTGTCACAACTGGTGGGGTGAGTGCTAATGGCATCTAGTGAGTAGAGACCGGGAATATAATGCTCGGGACAGTCCCCCTAAGCAAAGAATTATCCAGCCCAAAATGTTAATAGTGCTAAGGCTGAGAAACTGCTTTGCTCCAGCTCTCCACTCTGCCACAGCCCCCAGCCCTCTACATGCCTCTTTCCTCTCCAGCATTAGGGAGGCACCCCCTTTTATGTGTCCCCTATAAATCCCAAGACCTCAACCCTCAGTGGAGAGAAGAGCAGATGTTCTTACTTCCTGGGGACCACCTATCTCCACTTCCCCCAAGGGTATTCTCCATCACTTCTTCTCTCTCCTATACCTTTCCCCTCTCTCCTTCCTCTTTTCCCCTTCTCCCTCCCACTCCCTCCAAGGGCTTATCTGGAAGCCAAGAAATAAATAGGATGACTTTTTAAAGCTCCTTCCACCCCCATCACCCAAAATTGCCTCGGAAGATTGTCCTTGGAGAGACCCTTCTGGGGGCCAGAATCACCACGTTAGGATGCGGAAGCCAGAAGTGTCCTTAGAGATGATCCTGATAGGTAGAAACAGGCCCAGGTAGGAGAAGGTGTGCACAGGGCTGGTTGGCACAGAGCTAGGGCCCTAGCATCCAAACTCCTCAGGCCCCCTTCCCCCTCTGTCCACACCTGAAGCCAAGCCTGGCTCCCCTCAGTTTCTCCGTCTCCTTCTATCTCTCACCCTTCCCACCCCATCGCTTCTGTGCTCGGATGTGTGACTCCAGTGCCAGGGAGGGGATTTGAGCTGGGGGAAACTGGGAGGTGAGCAGAAGGTGCTCATTTGGGCTCCTGATAAACTCGGGAGTCAGCTGGCGTGAAATGAAGAAATATGGCTCCCAGTAAATATTTATTTTCTATCAGAAATTAGCAAACCAAATGTAATTAAAAACAACTCTGTGTGTGCCTTTCTACTCCCACCCCCAACCCCAAGTCTAGAAAATAACATCTCAGAATAGCGAGTTATAAAGACCGTGTCCTAATTAGCAGGCTGTTCCTGCTGCTGAGGCCACCTCCTTCAGACTCCACAATAAGCTGCTGGTACTATCATGGGCCCAGGCCTTTGAGTCCCCGCAGATGCCCTCTCTCCTCTGCTCCCCACCCAGGTCTGAAGGGCTTGAACCCTGAGCAGGGCCAGGCAAGGGCAGAGGGAAAGTGAAAAAGATCTCCGATCAGTGAGTCAGATGGGGGTACAGAACACTCCTTGCTCCCCTGCCTGGCTACCACTCATCCCCAGGGACAGCAGGGGTTGCCAGTTGAGAAAATGGCTTTGGGAAATTCGCAGAACCCGATTTCCTCACTTTCTAGCTGTGTGACCTTGGACAAGTCCTTTTACTTCTCTGAGTCTCAGTTTTCCTACTTGTAAAATGGAGATTGTGAGGCTTACTCTGCAGGTTCACCAGATATAAGAAACGGCAGCTACCAAGAGGGCAATTAGCGATCGTGAAGAACATCCCAATGCTAAGAGCATGAGGCTCTTAGAAGCTGGGAGTGTTTATACGCATGAACGTCAAGTTTGTGAGCCCCTGCTGCGTGCAGGGCACTGCTCTGGGCTGTAGGGGCAGAGCAGCGATCCACACAGAGAGAATCTCTGGTCTCTGGACGTGGCTTCTGCTGAGTGCGCGGCACACAGCAGGTGCTGGGTAGTCGAGCGTGTTCTCTTTCACAGCCTCCCTCCATTCAACAGCCCAGCTGACAGAGGAGTCCTGGCAGTACTGTCACCACCTAGGCTGGGTAATAGCTACTCCTCTTTATTAAGCACCTACTGTGGGGCTGGCACTGTGCTGGGTGCTGCTCCACCGGGGTGCCTCAGCGAGATGGGGGCTTGCTCCCAAGCCTAAGAGTTACACTGCCTCACGATGACGTGCAGGGCAGGCAGAGATCCCAACCACCCTGCATTGTCCCTCCTCTTAGCCCAGGCTGATGGTTGCTGTGCTCAGAAATGCTGGTTCTTTCCTGTCAGCACCTTTGTTTAGAAATTCACAATGTCCTAGTGTCGGTCATGCTCACAGGGTCTCTTCAGCCCACCTATTCGACCTGGGCCACAAAGCCCCTGGCCTGGCCACTGAATTAGATGCCGTTGAGCCCACCTATGTCCCCTTGCCCTTCCCCCTGCAATATTCCAGTCCAACTTCCAACTGCCAGCACTTGTGCCTCTTTGCCTGCGAGCTCACTCTGAAGCAGTCCAACTATGCTGCCATGTTCACCTCCTCCAGGAAGCCTATCCTGATTGCTGTCACCTACTCAACTCTGCTCCGAATCTGGTTTCCTTCAGCTCTGTGTGGACTCTGCTTTGGGCACTTGGCACAGACTGCCTGGTATTATGAGTTCCACTTCACATTTCCAAACTTTAGTTTATCGTATGAATTATATCTCCCTTCTTCTTTGACTTGTGCCACAAAAAGCTTTGGTGTCAAGTCTCTCACTTAACAGCTGTGTGACCTAGGGCAAGTTGTTTAACTTCTCTGAGGCTTGGTTTCCTTGTCTGCATATCATGGATGAGAATAACAGAAACTATCTCATGCTACTTTCAAGAAATAAGAGGTGAACTAAATCACCTTTTGACAAGATGCGGGGCACATAGTGAAAGAAGAAGACAGGTGTCCCTGTAACTGATAACTATTATCATGTTCTTCCCAGTCCCTGTCTCCCTTCTGGGATTGGCATCCCCTTCATCTGGAGAACTGACGCCACCTGTCCAGCTCTGTGACCCTAGTAGAAGGTGGTTATTATACTCCCTACCCGTGGCCATAGATGAACTAACTACTGAGGAGTGAGCCCATGCTCACAGCTGGGCCAATCAGAATACTTCCCCAGGATTCTTCAGATTGGAGCTGGGAGAGGGTCAGCTCCTTCCTGATGGAAATGCTATGGATCACGTGGGAAGAAGCCATAGTACCTGCCATGGACAGGAAGAGAGTCTGAGAGACTCCAGTCAATAGGCAGAAAAGTGGAGACCAAAGAGAAAACGACAGAAAGTTGTGGCAGAGTTTGAGTCCCGGGTTCCAGTTGCTCCCAAGGTTCCCCTGCCTGCTCGTCCTGGCTCCCCCTGGTTATAAGAGATATTCCAAATTCTTCCCACAAATCCACCCCCATACATTGTTTTGCTCTCGTTTAATTTAATTCAGGTTTCTGTCATTTGCTCTCCATCAAGTTCTGGCCAGTGCATAATGCCCAGGAAACCTTCTTTCCTCCATCTACTGGTGACAGAAGGCACAGGACTTTCTGGATGGACAAAGGGAGGTGCAGGGACTTCTGAACCTCTCCCTAAGGGTATTTTCTGTTTTCCTTCCCCACAAAGAATATAGTGGAAAGGAACTACAGCCCCAAAGAGGGCAATTAGTATTCAGGAACTTCCCACTGCTGAGAGCATGGGGCTCTTAGAAGCCGGGAGTGTTTATACCTACAATGAGTTAAGTCAGTAAGGGGCTGAGTGGGGGAAGGAACTGATCATTATGCCCTCTGGAGTCCTGAGATCTCAGGTGGGGCTCGGTTGCCGCTCTCTACCCACTGGCCACATCCAGATGGCTGAGGGGACAGACGCCTAGGAGGAGAGGGAGCTAGCAGGAGCCTCCATGGAGCAGACAAAGGTGCGCCAGTTGCTGGCTTTCTGACTAATTGGATATTGTTTTACTCCATTCTTCAGACTGCTCAAGGAAAATTACCTCCCTAATTGGCTCTCCTCTCAAACAAGCTGTAATGAGGCTAAGCTTCATTTCAAGGGTGCTTAACCACCCTCTGCCATCACTGGATGCCATCAGCGGCCCCTGCCACAGTCACTGCCCATGTCACAAGGGCCTGGAAGGCAGGGAAGGGAAACCTAAGAGTCTTGCCCTGTATTGGTCTTAGCTGCCCAGAGACACTGCTCGGAGACTGAGAAAGTACAAGGAAAGGGCCTCCCAGAGAGCCCCAGTCAGAAGAGCAGACACAGCCCTGCCCTCTGGGAGCTTCCAGAATTACAAGGAAGTTCTACTTAGTCCTTGTTTCACTCATCCAATCAACAAATACCTATTGAGCATCTACTATCTGTCATGCTCTGTTTTCAGCACCAAATTGGAGACACAGCTGTGCACAAAAAGAACAAAAGCACCTGTTCTCATGGAGCTCACATTCTAGCAGAAGGAACCACCACCCACGTCCCCACCAACCCCCAACCCCATGCCTAAGCTACCAGCCTGGAGCCAAGACATGGGTCACTGCAGGTTACCTTGTAGGAGAGGCTGGCTGCATTAGCTAGGGTAAAACTCCATTCCTATAACAATCCAAAGAGTAAATAAGAAGATTATAACTCATGAAGTCTGAGTTCTAGGCAGTGAGCAGCTCTCCTCCAAAAGGTAATGCAGAGACCCTGGCTCCTCTGAGTCCCACAGTCCTCCAGACTCCGGCCTGCAGGGGCCTCTATCACTTCCTCCTACATCCCACTGGAGACAGCTTAGTTACCGGGTACACCCTGATGTAAAGGAGGCTGAGAAAAGAGGTGCAGCTGGGAAGCCATGTGCTGCTGTCACCATGACAGAGGGAGAATGGATTTGAGTTGTCAGCTAGCAATCTACTCCAGTGTAAGACTTGATCTTCCTTGTGATTCAACTAGGCAATCAACTGGAGCCAAGGATCTCATCTCCTCTATCTGCTTCCACACCTGGCACAGTGCTAGGCGCTCAAAGTACCTTTGGGTTCATATGTTGGTTCAGAAGTAGGAAGTTGATATTATCAGCTATTTCGTGATGTGAAACAAACTCAGTGGCTTTAGAAACAAGGACCATTTTATTTACTCTCAAGCATGAGGGTCAGCAGTTTTGGCTGGGTTCTTGCCTGGAATCCCTCGTGTGGCTGCAGTCAGTGGCTTGACTGTGGCGGGATGTTTTCAGATGGACTCACTCACATGTCTGGAGATCAGCACAGGCTGTCGGCTGAACTTGTATCTCCAGCATTTGCAGGATAGCTCATCCCTTTACAGTCTCAGGGCAGCAAGAAAGTGAGAATGGAAGTTGCAAGGCCCTGTAGGCCTAGGTTTGGCAGTCGCACATAACTTCTGCTGTACTCTGCTGGTCGAAACCTGACCAGATACAAGGCCAGGGAAAATAGACTGGGAGTTGCAAAAAATTCTTGGCCATTTAAAATCTACCACGCCATTCTGGTTATCTATCATTAAATTAAAAACTACTCCAAAATTTAGTGGCTTAAAATAAGATTTCTTTTGTGCACAAATCTTCAATTTGGGCAGGATTTGGTGGGGAGAGATCATCTCTACTCTACCCAGCATCAGCTAGGGTGGATCCAGGGAGGGGGGCTGCAATGATCTGAAGCTGCCTCACTCACATGTTTGGGAGCTGATGCTGGATATCAATGAGGAGAGAGAGATAGAGAGACACAGAGAAAGAAGGACCCAGGATGAGCGATATGGCGTTCTATCGGCAGAGGCAGTCACAAGATCTGCCTTTTGATGAAGAGTGACCAGGTCCTGGAATATAATACAAGACCACAGGTATTGCTGTGGCCAATTTTGGATAAAAGAATCTACCACACACTCCCTGATTCTTCATTCATCTATTTATCAGACTCTCATGGCACACTCACTGTGTGCAAGGCATGGGGTCAGAACCATTCACAGAAATGCTCTCCTTTTCAAAGGAAGTGAGTCACCGCGCCACCCCGAGGGTGAGAGACAGACACCTTTCTTCAAAGGCATCAGAGGGAGGTCCAGAGGAGGTGCCAGCACTGATACCCATTACACACAAGGACGAAAAGAAAGCATACATCTCAGCAGGCAGGATTCTCATTAGAACCTACGAAGTTTTCTAAGCAAAGATTTGTTCTGAGGGACATGCCCTTACTTGTCATTGTCACATTTTCCATTTTTCCCATATCCCTGGGCTCAGGAGAGGTAGGGGACCTGATGGGGAGGGTGGTCATCTCAGGGCCCATCAAATGCAATGTCATTGGTGCCCTTCGCTCTTTAGTTTCAATGCATGTCTGGGCAGAGCAGGTGCTCACAAGGCTTTGTTGGATTTGAATGTCTAGACTTGCCTTGTTCTCCCACTAGACCATGAGCAGCCTGAAATCTAACTCCTTGGCACCTGGCACAGTGCTTTCTACATAGTATGTATTTATACATGTTTGATGAATCAATGAGTGAGTGCGTGAAAAAAATCAATAAGACTGCCAAATGCACCCATATTTTATGGTGAAAAATATGCATAATTCATAGTTAGACACATAGCAACCTAGAACAGCGCATGCGTTTCCCCGCCTCCTTTATAACTAGAAGTGGCCATATAACTAAGTTCTAGCCAATGAGATGTGAACAAAAGTATGGCATATGTAACTTCCAGATCACATCTTTAAAAGAGAGACTCAGGCCCTCTCTTGCCTTTCCCCTTTTCCTCCAGCTGAAACGTGATATGATGGGGGTATATTTGAGGATGTTAACAAGAAATACCCTTGTCGAGGTGAAGCAACAAGCTAGAAGGATCCTGAGTTCCTGGCATCTTGGAACTGCCATCCCAACCTTGGCTACTCATACTTAGACTGCTATATGAAAGAGAAATTAAATTCCTATTTAATTCAGCCACTGATATGTGGGGGTCTCCCTTAGAGCATCTGAACTTATATTCTAAATCAATATAGCAAGAAAGTGAATATACACGTGAATAAATTCATGAGTAAGTTAGTTGTCTAAATTGTTGCTGTTACAGTGATAACAAGAAAACCTAATACTTTAAGCTTAAGTGTTATGACATTTATTTACCAAATGAAAAGGTGTGGGTGGGTTGGTTTGGGGAGGATTCAACAGCTCAGCAGTCATCAAGGACCCCAGGCTCATTCCATCTTTTTGTTCCATCATCTTCAGAGTGTTGGTTTTTATTCTTGGGCTTGGTGCCTCGTAGTGACAAGATGACTACCGCTGTTTCGGACATCATGACCTCATGCAATCATGCCCATGGGAAGGAAGCAGGGTGAGGGCCAGCATGGTAGTAGAGGATTATCCTCCCAAGTTTCTTTATTTTCACAGAGAGTAAAACCTTTCCCATAAGCCTCCAGCAGAGTTTATTTTATTTATCTTATTGGTTATAATTGGGTTATATGAACCAGCTCAAGCTGCAAGGAAGGCTGAGAAATGAGGGCCTCAGGTTTTCAAACTCTACAGTGGGAAAGGAGCAAGGAAGAAGGAGTTGACTATGGCATTAGCAACCAACAATGTCTGCCACAGTGACAAAGTGGGTGAACGAATAATAAATGAACAAACCAACCAACCAACCAACCAACACTATATGGTAAAAGTGCAACTGTGTTCTCCTCAGCCCTAGTAGTTGGAAGAACTTCCAGGGTCAAGATCCAGGAAGGGAGAAGCAGACAATGGATGGAAATGGGTGGAGATTCTCCTAGGGGTTAGAGATCTTGGGGTCAAGGTAGTGGTGAGGAAGGTGGGCTTAGAACTGACTAGATGGATCCAGGATGGAGAGGGCTTCTGGAAGCTGGGCAGGAGTGACAGGGCAATAGGAGAGAAAGAGAAATTCACCCTGGCCTGAAGAGAATGCCATTCCTGAAAAGGGGAGTAGGTCTCAGTCAAGCCTAATAATCTGGGCAGGGCCTATGGGGATGGGCAAGGAGACTGGGTGGCCCTCAGATTGAACATATGTTGCAGGAATCCATCCTCTGTTAACCCAGAAGTACAAACAAAAAATGATTTGGGCTATTAGTGATGGTTTCTTGTGCCCAGTCTTTTACCCTAATAACAAAACACAGAGCCCTGGAAGTCAGAGCTTTAGGGCCCTAAGGAAATTATTCAATCCAGCTCCTTCCATTTTGCAAATAGAAGATCAAGGTCCAGACACAGGAACAAAAGAAAGCCCAGAGCCTGGACCAGAACCATACTCTGGAACCCAAGTGTCTGCCCCTCCCACTGGGCATTACACTATTTCTCACAGCCTCGATGAAGTAACTCAAGGGGGACAGCCCGGGTTTCCCCAGCCCAATCTGAAACGTTGGGGGTGCCGAATAGAAGCTCACCCCCCCATTCTGCCACAGCCTGCCCTGCACCATCACACCAGATGCATAGGATCGGGGGCGGGGAATAATAGCTGGCAAATGGGGAGTGACCTTCCCGCACAGTGCAAAGCTCCTGATCGCCAGCACAGTTCAAACAGGGCTGGGGGGAGATTACAGAGAGTCGATGGCCAGCTAATGGAGGGGGTGACCAGAGGTTCCCTTCAATGTTGAAACCCTTGGAAACATCTCCAGGCTGACTCAACTCTCACCAGCCAAGAGGGGCTAGGCCCTGCTCAGGTCTGGAGACAATAGACATCTCTGCTGACCCTGAAGGCGATTCCCCTGGGGGCAGGTAGATCTCATCTCGCTCGAGAGGCAAAAAGTGAGAGATATGGAGGTTTCTAAGGGTGTGGCCCTGGGCTATGCAGGCCCTAGGGTAAGGTGCAGTCAAGGCTGGAGGAGGGGTCACCACTCCCTCAGAGCCAGGCCTGCTCACCAGAGGCTGGGAATCAGGACTAAGGGAAGAGACCTGAACCCCTGCCCCATCCCCACTGTCGCTACTCCAGAGGCCAGAAGTCACCGGAGTGCTTCACGCACATGCCTCCCACCAGAATCTGCAGGAGAATGGTCTTAGGAGAATGGAGGAATAGGAGAGTGATTTATCTAGAATGTTCTCCACTACTCAAGTTTTAGACAAAGAAAGGGGCCTCAAAAGAGGAAATGGGGACTTTCCACTCTCACTGCAACCCTAATTGTCCCCATCTCTGGGCCCAGGGTGAAAGGAGTGAATGGACGTCTCTGAGATCCTGTATCGGCCCTATCTCCCTCCACCCTCACTCCAGGAGGGGGTGTCCAGCTCTGGACAATGACTTCTGGGAAACTTCTGATTTACTGGGCCACCCCCACCACCAGGATAGAAAGGCCAGATTGGACAGGGTTTTTCTGATGCCTTTGGGGAGCCATGGAAGGCAACCCTTCCCTCCCATGCCCTGTCCCCCATCCCAGTAGCTGCCACCACCCACCCACCCCCAAGTCTACCTACAGGCACCCCTGATTCTACAGCCATTCTCCCTGCAGACTGTTGGCCTTTTTTGCTTTGTATTTGGCTTTGCCTCCAGATCTGACATTCACCCCATCTTGGCAAGAACCCCCTACAGGTCCTGCTCGTCCCCAGGGCTGGCACCACTGGTGTGCAGCAGGCTGCCCGCCCCTGGGCACAGAGCCCAGAGCCTGGAGCTCGCAGCCCCCTCGCCTGCTGGGCTCAGGCACTGTGGTCCCGCTCCTTGCCCACACCCCACCAGGCACCCGGCCAAGACTCCGTCTTGCCTTTCCTGCCACCTGCCTGTCTCTTGGTGAGGCACGGACCAGTTCAGGGCTTGGGGTGTGGAGCGGGGAGCAGGTTGACTAGCTTCCATCTAGTACTGGGTAATGGGGGTCTCTAGTGTTGGGGAGACAGACAGCTGCTCAGCCCAACAAACAGAAATAGGGCTATGTGACTGGGGTTGCCATCTACCCTTTTGTGGGGGTCCCCTTCCTCTGCATGGCTTAAGAACACCCCACCCCTCATTTCACTGACTTTCAGAACTGGAAGAATGTTCAAGTTCAAACTTCCCCGACATTCCCCCAATTTATAGAAAAACTGAGGCCCAGCTGGGGCTGGCTTAGTTGAGATCACAGCCAGAACTTGGATCCAGGGGTCCTGTACCTCTTTACAGTGTTCTTTTCACTCTCTGGGCTCGAATTCTGTCCTCAGCCCTCTCTCTCCCTCTTCCATTGAATCAGAGCCCTTCTCTGACCATAGTCTTGGGGTAGAGATCAGCAGAGAACCGGATGCTTCTAGTCAAGGATCTGAGAGTTTCCAAGGGGGCTTTCTGCCTGCTGGGTGGGGGAGACGTGTGGGAAGGGCCCAACCAGCAGTTCTTGCCCGCTTCTAGACCCCTCCCAGACCATAGAGGCTAGCCTTCCCCACTCTTACCTTGGCCGTGTCTGCTCATGCACTCACCTGAGCTGGAGTGAGGCCTCATTAATGACGCCACATTCATGGGAGGGAGACAGATGCCAGCACTGCAGAGGGGCTGCCCATGCCACAGGTGTCTCAAAGAGTGCGTGTACACACACTCACAGCCTTGCATGCACCCTCGCACACAACTCATACACACAGGTGCCAGGCATATCTCCAACGTTAGTGTTTGTTGCTGAAAGTCGTGTTGGAATCATTTGGCTTGATAGCCCACCTTCTCATTTCTGGTCAGTGCAACCCAATTCTCCTCCTTCCAATTTTCTGAGCATTTTTATTGGAATAAATCAGCAGGAAAAAATTTCAAGGCCTAAGTTCAAAGCTCTTTGACAATGTCTGTGATGTGTAGTTATAAAAATAATGCTAAGAACAGAAAGTGACCTTTATTTCTAATCTATAGTCCTTGATGACTTCTGGCTTTTCTTTTCTAAAGAAAATAGATTTTTCCCCCAGTTATTAAAAATAATACATGTGAGTAAGAAGCATCTGAAATTTCACCATTGAGATAACTACAGATAACCCAGTGAATATCCTTCTAGACAAAAACTTTACACACTCACATATACACAGATATCTCTTTATAAAAACATGAGATAGTAACAGGCATGCTCTTTTCTAATCTGCCTTTCTCTCTGCACAATAGACTATGGACATCTCTCAATGCCAGCAAGTGTCCCTCTGTATAGACACTTCATACTCTCAGCCTCTGACTCATGTTTCACTCCTCACTGCCTTGCAGATGAGAGTGAAGTAGTGGGTGGTTCTGGCAGGGCGGGGCACTGAGAGCAGGGTTCTACTTAAGGCAGCTCTTGTAGACAGAATGAGGTCTTGCAAAATGCTGAGTCCCCTTGGCTGAGCTTTGTCTGGCCTCATGGGGCCTGAAAGAAATGGGAAGCTCAAAGCATTTTTAAAGCCCAAGATGGCTAAAGAAACAGAGTGATGGATTCAGTGGTAGAATTTGCATTCAGGAGGTCTGCCAAATTGACCTCAGAGCAAGGGGACACCCTGGGCACTGATGGGGCTGCATGCCCAGGAAAGGGGAACTTGGGAGTCAGGGGTTCGAGAAGCGGAATAGAGGGATGTCTCCAGTGGCAGCCAGAGCGGCCCCAAGAAGAAGAGTTTCGACTTTTTTCTTGGATTTATTTATACCCAGCCTCTTTCTAAAAAGGTGTTATAGTCACTTTCTACAAAGGACATATGCAAAAAGGTCAGGCAACCAGAAATAGAAAATCAGGACCAGCGACAATTTCTAGCTAAAAGGGAGGCCCACACAGGAAAGGACCCTTCTTTGTCCAGTTCCTGGGGCTGAGCTGGCGAGAAAAATGGAATGCTCCTGAAGGGAAGAGAGAAGATGAGGGGATCTGGCCGAAAGAACACTACACCAGAAGTCAACATCTAGATTTGCACCCAGGTTCCCCTTCCTAAATTTATGAGCTTGGGTAACCACAGAATCTTTCTGAGCCTCAGTTTCCTCATCTGTAAACATGAAAACAAAAATACCTGAGGCCTCATAAATGAGTAACGTGAGACTCTGTTCCTGTAAGTTAGTCAACCTGTCTGCTTGGTTTGCCTTGGGATCTGCTCTTGAATGGGGTCATTTTCATGGTGCACATACCCCACAACTGTGCCCCTGAGAATGGATGGTTGTGGAGGAGAATGAAGAACCAAAGAGGTACATTTATGGTGCCTGCCACCCCACCCCTCTGAAGTGGGCCCACCCGTAGCCCCCAGGCAACTATGTTTTATGTCCAAGACCCCTTCCTCTTACCCAGCCTTCCCAAGGGTGACCAATCAACAAGTTGCCAATGATATATGTATGACTGGGAACAAAATGATAGGCCAATCCAATGAGTTCGTCCTCTAGACAGGCTGAGAAAATGCTCGAAGTTGCCACTGGAAGGTTGGAGCTGGGGAGGCCATGATCCCTGAGAAGCTGAAGTCATGAAGCAGCAAACGCCGTGAATCAGGAGAGGAATTATGTGGACAAAAAGATACTAGGAAGTAGCTGAATCACGCCAGAGTGATGTAACTAACTACCCCCGGCCTCAGAGACTTAAAACAACAATTATTTTTATTATATCCCATGACTTTGTGGGTCAGGAATTTGAGCAGAGGTTGACTGGGAGCTTCTTCTGTTCCAGGTGGCACTGACAGAGGTATTCAGCCGGTGGCTGGGCTGGTTTAGAAGGTCCAAGGCAACTCTACACCCATGTCTGGTGCTTTGGGGGATGGCTAGAAGGCTGTGCTCAGAGGGGGCAGACAACTGGAGCCCCTCGTGTGGCCTCTCCAGCATGTCAGCCTTAGTGATGGTAGACATTCAGCCTGGTGGTTAGGGCTCCCAGAGTTCCGAGCTGAAACTGCAAGGCATCTTCAACACGATGTCACATTTTATTGGCCAAAGGAGTCCCTATGACCAATCCAGATTCCAGGGGAAGGGACTTAGACTTTCCTCTCTATAGGAAATAACAGAGTTTTCACCCATCTTTACTCTGTCACAGGTGCAGTGTCGTAAACTCCTAAAACTACCTTGAATCCACAATACCCATCCGATTCCAGAAACCCACCTGTTACCCGCTTGTGTTTGGATTTCTGAGAGTGTCTGTCCCCTCACTATGTATAGCCTCGCAGTAATGTTCTTGTACTTGAATGAGCTTGAGTGTGCCTTTCTTCCTTGTACCCAGTGAGCCAACTCAGTGCAGTGGTGGCTCCCAAGCTCTAGAAGAGAAGTCCTGGCTCTGGATATAAGAAGTTACCCAAGGGGTGAGCTGACAAAGCTGGTGTAGGGAGAACCTAGCTTTGTTACCTTTCTGAGTCTCAGTTTCCCCATCTGGAATGTGAAAATGAAACTATTTGCTTGACCTACACGAGTCCATGTAACTGAGTAACAACAAAAGACTTTCTTCCTGTCATTTGCTTGCCTGAGATTTGAGGTCACTTCACAAACCTTCATGGGAGAGTGAATTTTCCTCATCACCTTCTGCCCCCATGACCCTGGCAAGCTATTTCTCCTAAGGGAGTAGTAGTAGATGGTTGAAATAAAGACCTTTAAGGACCTTCCAGCTCTGAAGTTCTAGGATTCTGAGAGGACTGGGGAGAAGGAGAAGTTTGGTACAATATGATTTGGGGGCAAGTGGGCAGCTAACTGGTTCTGATAATAAGGGAGGCAGCCCCAGGTAGAGTGAAGAGTGGGGTTTATGAGCCCAGGACAGGAGCACGGATTGTGAGGGGAGTAGGAGTAGGTAAGAGGGATGGTGGGCTCGGATGCCGGGAAGGGAAAGGACAAAGTTGGTGGGAGTGGTTGACCAACTTTATTCCTCCTTGTCCTTTTCCCCCTTCTATGAGGCTTTTACGTTTTTTTACCCCTCTAGGCCTTTGCGCTTTCTGTTCCCTCTGCTTGGAAGACCCCGTCTGCCCCAGTAGCCCAACTCTAACTATTTTTTAGGTTTCTCCTAAATGTCTCTTTAGAGAAGTCTTCCCTGAATCCCAACCTAAATAAGAACCTCCTCTTACCTTCTTTCACAGCACGAACATAACTGTACCCATGATGATACATTTCCTGGCGTATTAGCTTAGTGTCCATCTCCCTCACTAACCAGGAGCTTCCATGAAGGCAGTATGTGCCTAGCATTTGTTGAAGAAACAAATACATGAGGACATTCGAGTTCACTGGGATGGAGACCAGGATGTGGGTAGCAGAACAGGATCCATGATAGTGGGTGCCAAAGAGAAGAAACTCTTCCCTGAGGGGCCTGAGAGAAACGCTTCCCCACCCCCGGTCTCTCCCCTGCATCCCCTCCTGGCCTGCCCACATGCCCCCACATACACAGCCTGACCAAGAGTGCTAGAATACTGCAGCTTTATTGAAACAACCGCGTCCGCAACTAGAGGTTACATCTGGGGGGCTTGAGGGTGAAAGAGGGACAAGGGAGGACAGAGGGTGCGGTGGAGACAGAGAACAAGGCAAAGGGGTGAGGACGGGGTCGTGTGACTAAAACAACCCCAGTACCTTTCACCCGTTAGTGAGGGTCTCCTGTTGTGCTTTGACCTTGGTGGTGGGTTGGCCTGGGCATGGGGTGGGAGAGCTTCTCTCCCAAGTTCATGAGGCCTCAGGGCTGAAGCAGTCCCCTCCTTCCCCTGCCCCTACTTCTGGGTTGGGGATAAAGGCCTTGGTGAGCTGGCCACCCTGGGGCAGGAAGGATGCTGGAGACCCATGGGGCAGAGGGCCAGCAAAGTTGGGCTAAGATAGTGATTATGTGAGTGGCTGGGGGAGGGGAGATACCAGGAGGGCTCCTGGGAAGTGAATGCAGGTGACATGAGGGATAGGGGTGGTGGTGGGCAAGTGCCATCTCTGTGGGCCTCAGCTTTCTATCTGTACAGTGGGGGTGCTGGGTTAGATGATCTCTAAGGTCCGTTCCAGCTCTAAGGGTCAAGGGATCCCCAGGAAAGGGTGGTCCTTCTGCCCCAGCATGTGCATGCGTGTGTGACCGCGCGCGCGCACCCACACAGACACACACAGCCTTAGACACACACACACAGAGAACTGACTTAACAGAGAGAGGGATGCTATCCTGCCTTTGGAAGTAGGAAAGGCTCCCCAGAACCTAGAACCTCAACCAGTGGCCCTAGAGGGACTCTCCAGAGTAGGTTCACCCACACCATTCCTGGGAACAGACCCTGGAAATACTCCCCAACCTCCTTGAGCTGTCCAGGGAAAAGAGAACACAGATCTGCCCCTGTTCCCCCAGCCTTTCTAATTCTTTGGGGAAGTCAACTGGATGGGGACACTAGGACACACACTGACCTTCGTTCCCAGCCCAAACTTGTGTGAAGACAGCAGGGAGGGGAAGGGAAGCAGAGTGCCTTCCCTCTGAGAGCCTGGGGAGGGGCAGCAGGTACAGCCAGTGTGGGCAGAAGGAAGCAGCCTCCATGTGGCACCTAGGCCTGACCTGGGGTAGGGTAGGGGGCGGTGGGGTGGGGGGCTGTGGTCTGGGATGAGAGGCCAGATTTGGGGCAGGGGTACCTCTCCCAGTCCAGGCCCAGTAACAAGTGTAACATCTATACCAGCACCTGGAGACAGGGCAGTCTGACCAGTCTCCTTGCTGCTGCCTGGCAGGAGAGCCCAGGGGTAGTGGCTAGCAGCACGACACCCCCGGGGCTTTAGTGCCTGGGTTCCAAGGCTGATTTCATCTTAACTAGTTATATGACCTGGGGAAAGTCTCTTCCCATCTCTGGGTTTCACCCTCCTCATTTTAAGGAGTACTGACCTCTGAGGACAATCCCAGCACTGTCCACCTGAGCCAGGGCCTCTCACAGAGCACAGGGAGAAAGGGAAATGAATGGAAAAGAGGTGTCAGAGCTGTCCCACACTCCCCCTCCTATCTGTATGACATGTGGCCCCAGGAGTCTCTTTCTCCCTCAAACACCAACTTGGAAGGGATAAAGTAAAGAGTCCCTAACACCCTGAGAGCTGACCCTGGACTCCTAATTTTAAGGCCTCAAAATGCCTCAGCCACCGTGACCTGGAGGGTAAGACTGCCATGGGAGAGATGCACTGGATCCAGCCAGCCTGGTCTCCCCTGGGCTGGGGTCTTCACGGGCCACCTTCCATCCCACAGACGCTGACATCTACTGGCACACCGATACACATAGCACAGGCAACACTGATACAGACGTGCTGCCTTACGGGCACACACAGACATACAAACACACCCACAAGCTCCCCAGGGACACACGAAGACACTCATTTCTTACAGACCCCCTGATGTAACACAAACACACGCAGACTGGCACACCCTAGGCACTCACGTCACACGCTGTTAGTGCTAGCACACACTGACACCCACATCCCCTGCAGGCCTGCTGGCACACACGGAGAAACACTCCAACCTCACCCATCTGTGCATGAAGACCAGGGACCTCCGCATCTCAGTCAGCGCATTGTGCTAGCCCAGGTCTAGCCACCC
The DNA here is from genome assembly GCA_030015415.1 of Cynopterus sphinx. Taxonomy (NCBI): domain Eukaryota; kingdom Metazoa; phylum Chordata; class Mammalia; order Chiroptera; family Pteropodidae; genus Cynopterus; species Cynopterus sphinx. The sequence goes on from CM057386.1 coordinate 42,758,437, forward strand.
TCAAGTCAGGGCTGCCCCTGACCCATTGCAACCTCCCTGAGCAGCGCTCTCTGTCACGTCCTCATCTTGCATTCTCTGGCCGTGTCACCAGGTCCCCTCTCGCCAGGACAGAAACTCGGGCCTCACGTGTGCAGTTCAGCTCAGCTGACATATGCTGAGCATCTTGTCTGCATCAGACTCTACGGATATGGAGGTGACCAGGGGAGACAAAGTCCCCATCATGGAGCAGCCAGGATAGGAGACAAAATATTCAAAAGCCATCCGAGGGAAGTAGGCCTAGGGTGCCACGGAGCCCAAGGAAAAACTGCTTAGGGCTATTTATCTCTGGGTCTCCAGCCCCCAATACAGAGAGGTCACAGAGAAAGCACCCAGTAGGTGATAGGCCAGTGGTTCTCACTTTAGTTCTCCTGAGGAACTTTTAAACATTTCTGATGCCAGGCCACATGCCAGTCCAATTAAATCAGAACCTCTGGGATGGGACCCAAGCATCAATGCTTTCTTAAAGACCCTCTGGTGGTTCTATCCTACAGCCAGGGCTGGAAAGCACTGATTTATGTATTCCATCCCACTGGGCAAAGCCCGCTGAGTGAATTCCAGAATGGGCCCGCTTGTGCTGGGCATGAGGTTGGGATGGGGTGGGAGAGGGTTGGAAGGCTCAGAGGAGGAGCTCACAGTCTAGTTAGGGCAACAGACCCTGCACAGATGGGACGATTAAGGAACAACACCCAGCAGGCACGATAGAAGCATGTTCTGGGAACCTGCAGCCACACATTTAGGACAGAGGCTTTGGCTGGTCCAGGGAGGCAGCCAGATTGGTCGGGTATCAGGAGGCCCTGCTCCAGCCTTGGCCCAGCCACCCAGCAGCTGTTGGTGATGATGGTAACACAAGCTGGCAGAGCAGTGAGATGGGCAGCATTAGCCTTGGTTCCCTGTCTGCCTCTTGGCATTGCAATGCTGCCTCTTCTCTACAGCTGTTCCAGGAGAAGCCCTGCGACACCCCCCTCCAAAGGTTCTTGCAATCCAGTAGGGTCATCTGTAAGCTCTTTGTCATCCATCGAGGATGCTAGGTAGAAATTCAGGCAGTGGCAGGCAGCTTGAAACTACAGAATAGGGCTGGAAGTGGTATATTTGGCCAGCAGCCCACAGGCATTCTTGTCGCTCATAAAGACGGACTTGCATGCTGACATACACAGGCATTCACGGAGATGGGGTATGGACCCAGCCTCAGACAGACATGTATCACTGCACACACAGACCCATATTTGCACACATTCCTGCCCAAGGAAGTATCCACAGTGCTATATAGATACCTACGGGCCCACACGCATGCATACACACGCAGACACGCGGCCACATGCACATATGCATGAAGACTCATCCTGGAAGGGGCCAGGCCTTTTCTCTCCATGGACAGATGGGTAGGGGCTCAAAGGGGATGCTGAGGTGGAGAGGTGTAGATTCAATCGTGTCCATCTCAGAATCCCAATCCAGGACCCAAGGACAGGGGGCCCTTTCACAGCTGGGGATGTGAGCTCAGCTCCCAGGGAACAGGATGACCAGCAACTGCCCCCCCCACCCCCAGCTCTACAAACCCCTCCTCCTTCACTGACCCTGGGTGAGAAGGGAACAGCCAACTAGACAGTGTTTTGCAGTGGAGGAGGGCAGGAGCAGCCCCTCTCCACACGCCCTCCCATCCAGGGCATCTCCTCATGCCAAGTATGTAAGGAACAGAGGCTCCGCTCTACACCCAAGTTTGGTGTCTTGTATGGGGGCACAAAACTTTGAGAGCAGGACTTCTCCTCTGCCCATCTCAGAGTCACTCCTCACTCCAGAAAATGGCCTAGCCACCATTCCCCTGGCTCTTTGGAGATGCAGCTAGGGGCTAAGGTTAGGCCAGCCGACTAGGGTGGAGACTGTGCTCTCAGGAATCCAGTCGCTTGTGGAGGGGTGGGGGTGGGAGCAGAAGGTGTCAATCTTCAGACTGCCCAGGCTCAAGACCCCATCCGTGGTCCCTTCAAAGGGGTCATGGTGATGGGGAAATATGACATTCCAGGAACAAGTCAGGGATTCTGGGTGACCTGAGGTCTCCACCTTTGGGCCCTTGCCCTGGAAACAGTTGCGAGCAGCAGGTGCCTCACCTTCCTTGTCCCTGCATGGGAACATTCATAGAATCACAGAGTCCCGCCTGGCCCCCTCTGGCTCTGGTCTCCCCCATCCCAGGGAGTCCCAGAGTCCAGCTGGGAGCAGGGTCTCTTGCCTCCTCCCCTTCTGGTAAAGCCACAGGGCTGGAGCTCAGCCTAAGTTAGGGACGGAGGAAGGGCAGGAACACACCACAGGTGCAGCCAGGAGAAGGCCTACGTGGTAACGAGGTCCCTGCGGTGGCAGACGCCATTCAGGTGAGTCCCCGTCTCTGCAGTAAAGAAGGTGCTGGCAGGTGGAATAGAAACTTGTGCTTTAATATATGTGTGTGTGTGTGAGTGTGTGTGTGTGAGTGTGTGCATGTGTCGAACGACTATCTATAGGGGCCTCAGCGCCGGGCCTCTGTCCTTGTTCTCTGTTCATCCTCGCAGCCAACACAGGCCCCTCTCCCTGGTGGGCCGGCCCTGCCCCGGGCACCCCGGCTAGCGGGGGTCAGTCTTTGGTACGATGTGGACACTTTGGTGTGCCAGGGGCGGGGTGGGGGACCACGCAGCTTTCATCATCTCTGCAATGCCAAGAGGAAGATGGCCATGGGCCCCCAGAGCTGTGGGCGGGGCTGGCAGGGGACTCCACTGCCGGGCATCACCACCACTGCAATGGGAGAGAGGGGGAGACAGACCAAGGCTCCAGTCAGCTAAGCAGGGCCAGGGAGTAGAGGGCAAGCAGGCAAGCCAAGGGAGAGCTTGTACTCTGCCCCTCTCTTTGGGGGCCTGCAGGTGGACAGACACACTCATCAGATGTGAGGTGATGTGTTGTGGAGGTAACTCAGCCCGCTGGGGTCCAAATCCTGGCTCTGTGGCTCACTAAGACACGGAGCAACTCATTCAACCTCAGTGGGTCTCAGTCTCTGCCTCTGTAAAATGAGGCTGGTAGTAAGAGCTACCCCAGAGCACGGCTGGGAGGGTTGAATGAGCTCATCATGGATGTGCAGGATTTTGTATCTTGCTTAGTACAAAAACCTGTGTATCCGTGATGAGCTCATTCATCGTGAGCTATTATTACTGCAAACACACAGGCCCAGGGATCCAGACACAGGTACAGGAGGCACTCTGGTACAGGGATAGCTCGGCAGACTCATAGAGGCAGGGCCTGGTCTTCTTATTGTCCTACATGTGCCCCACAGCCCAAGCTGGGCCGCGGCCCAAGTGTCCACAGCCACCAACACACACAGCCTGCCAGCCAGCCACTCTGTACCCAATTCAGACACAACCACCCTCCTTCCCCTGACACAGGTGCCCACCAAATAATCCCCACAGATTTGCTCTCCCCCATTCCCATCTTCACCTTTATTGGGATCCATCTGCTTCCGAGGACATTCTCCCTTCTTCAGTGTGACGTCGTCTATGGCAATATCCCCCAGGTAGCCTGAGCCTCGAACCCCTTCAAAAATAATCTGGAGTGGCAAGCAGAAAGCAGGGAGCAGGCGTTGGGGTGGTTCTGCCAGACAGACCCCACCCCTCAGTGCACCTGGGAGCTCCCCGATCCCACACCCTGCCTGCTTCCATCCTCGGCTCCCAGGAACAAGCACTGAGCCTTCCCAAGTACTTCCTGGCCAGAGCCACCACCACCTAAGAGCTGGGAGAGGCTGTGAGGGGCCTCTGGGCCTGGCAGACTCACCTGGAAGGGCCCATTGGGGTTGATGGGCACATGCGCCTGCTGCCACACGTTGCCCTTATTGCCACTGAGGGACCAGGCATGCGTGTCCAGAGCCCCTTTGTTCCGGGACCGCACCAGGAGGTTGAGGGATCCTGTGGTAGGTGTGAAGAGAGTGGGGCAGTGATGTCTAGACAAGGGCACACTTACCCTTCCTGATTCACCAGCCCTACTCTTCCACCACTGCCCACAGCACTGTCCCTGTTGGGTGGGACCTTCTCCCCATCACAGACTGGTCCAGTGTCCCATTTTCCCAGGGTGGGGGTGGGTGGGGGAGTGCAACATGGGAAAGACACAGACAGCAGCAGGGCTGTAGTTTATCAGGACAATTTTCAACTTTCCTATCATTTCTTCCCTTCCTTCTTAATCAGTGAACTCCCCACCCTCCAAACACACACACACACACACACACACACACACACACACACACACGCACATGCACACGCACACACACACACACACACCCCACCACCACCGCCACCACCATCACCCTCCCCCATCTAGACAGAGGAGTTGTCCTAACAGTGGTGGGGCCTATGTCTGAACACACAGAAGGATTCCAAAACACTCAACACACACTCCTGACAGTACAAGATACGTGGGATGATTTCTGGAGATTCGGGAACAGACTTAAAAATTTTTAAATATTTAGATATATGTTTTAAAAAAAGTGATTAAAGCTAGTCCTTCGAACCCATGATTTATCTAATATCGATGCTTCGGATGAAGCTAAGAAAAAAAGAATGAGCTAATTTAAAGAAAGATATTAGTAGAGGTGTGATGTAGCTATGATAAAAATAGTGAAAGTGAAATTTTGGAGGCATTAGTCTGTGGGTGCTAAGCCCATCTGCCCGCAGCCACCGGGCCTGGAGCTCTGGAGGGGCTGAGGGGCATTGGAAGAGAGGGAGTGGGTTGTGGCTTAACTAAGGGCACCCAGGCAATGCTGTGCTCCCTCCCCAGTTCTTCCAGCTTACCTTAAGCCCCCAGTGACATAAAACACCTGGCTCAGAGGGAAGAGAAATCAATTTAGATGGTGCCTGGTGGCTGACATTTCCGTGGCACTGCCCACAGTCAAAGCCATACCATCTGTGACACCAGATAGACAGACCCCCTAAAGGGGAGAGCCACCAAATGTTACCTGCTTGAGATGAAAGGAATTGGCTTGGACTACGAAGAGCAGGCGAAACACCAGTTCTGGGGACAGCTGGTGCCCAGAACTGCCATGTAGGGTGAAAGGGGAGGGGAGAGGAGGAACCAGGACAGCAAGAAATAACCTCTTCCCCAGCAGCAGACCCAGGCCTGGGTGGAGGGCCCTCACCGGCAGATGGGGCCATGAGAAGGCTGCAACCAACATCCAGTGGGCCAGGAGGTACCACACTGGCTTTGGCAAGGCCCAAGCCTCAGTGCCTTCCAGGCTTTCCACCAGCCCCAAAGAAACCTCTCTCTCTTCCCACTCCTGCCATTCTTCCCTGTCCCTATCCTCCTGGGGTCCATTCCAATCCCCATACCTTTTCTTCCTCCTATGCCACGAGCCCCAAGGACCCTAATGGGAGAACCCCACTTTTTCACGGCTCAAACAAAAACGGAATCTCTCCTCTCTTACCTGAGCACTCCTTTAGCCCCAAGGTCTCTCCTGCTCAGGGGCTTCCTGACAACCTCTCATGAGGGTCAGCTGAGACCCAAGACCCTCAAATCTTTGAGGGCCTGCTCACTGCATTCTTCTTTTTCTTCCTTACCTCCACCAAAGCCAAATGGAACCACATGCTGGAGCCTAGACGTACTCCAGTTTTCCAGCCTCTGAGCTTTTGCTCAGGCTGTTCCCACTGCTTGAGATGCCCTTTCCTACCACATTTCCCTGGCTAAATCCTTCCTGTGCTTCAAGGCCTCTCTGGAACATCACCTTCTCCAAGAAGTCTGCCTAGGTTTAACCTAGAAATCCTCCATTTTCTGGTAATTCTGAGTCCTTAAACTCCGACTCTCCAGGCCCAGCCCACTCTCTGCTCAGAGGTATGGCAGTTATTGGGATCCATATCTTCTTTCCATTTGACGCCTCAAGAGAAAGTCTGCATCAAATTGCTCTCAGTTCTCAGTAATTGAATGGTGAATGTCACCAGGACTTTCATAGAATCTCAAGGTTAAAAGTTACTTCAGGGTGCATCAAATCCAGAACTCCCTGTCATTCATTCATTCATTCATTCATTCATTCAACTAATTGAGCACCACTATGTGCCAGGCACTGTTCTGGGCACTAAAGACACACTAGTGAATAAGACAAAGAACCCTGCCCTCCTGGAGGTTATACTCTATTGGTAGTAAGCATTATAAAGAAAATAATGCAGAGAAGGGAATAGAGAGGTATTTCAGATGGGGCTGTCAGGGCTCTCTCTGGGAAGACGTGAATGAGGGGAGTGAAAGAATATTCCAGGCCAGCGAAACATCATGAGCAAAGGCCTCTAAGGCAGGAAGAGCAGCAGAAAATGAGGCCAGAGAAGCAGTCAGGGGGCAGATCAGGCATAAGAGGCCTGTAGAAGATGATGATGGAAGGGAACAGAGTAGGAGAGTAGCGTGATTTGGACAGGGGTCACCTCCACAACATCCTTTCTGGACAGACCTCCTGTCCAGGGACAGTAAAGCCCACTCTTTTGCTGGGCATTTCTGATGCTTACTGGGTCTTCCTCAGGTCAGAATCAAATCTGCCCCTGAAAAGTTTTCACAGACTTGCTTGTTCCACTGCCTGGAGAACACTGAGCAAGCTCTGGACCCCAGACTGCTCTCAGATACCCTGGCATCCCAGTTCATAAGGTCTGATTTTCCGGGGCCCTACTGGACCCAATGTGCTCCTCTTGGCAGCTGGGTCCTGTGTCCCTCCCAAAATGGGGATGAAGTGACCAACTGTCCTAATTTTCCTGAGATGTGGGCTTTTAGTCTTAAAAGTGAGAAAAGGGGGGCAAAGCAGAATTTGTTTGCATTAGTTACTCCAGCTGGGGAAGCCAAATGGCAACAAAAGGGCTGGTCACCCACCCCACCTACTCCCGCTGTCTTGGCTCCTATCCTTCTGCCGCAGGCATGTGTCACAGTGGCCACTAAATCCTATGCGGTGCAATTAGTTGTTTAGTGTCTATCTCTGTCTGTCTCTCCAACTTGATTGCAAGTGCCAAGAGGATGGGAAACTTGTCCACCCCTTTTACTGCAATACCTGATGCATGGCACAGAGCAGGAGCTCTGGAAGCGATAGCTGCACTGATGAGTTCACTGACTAATGTGTCACTCTTACCAGTGCCAACTCTTTCTAGAGGACATTCCTTAAGTTCATGCCCACACTTAGGAGCAGGATTTCCTCCCACCGCTCATAAAGTAGTACCCCCCTTCCAACCCTTGTTCAGAGTTTTGAGGGAGTCCGTCAGACTTGGGTTGCTGTGTGGTCTTGGGAAGACGCTTAACCTCTCTGATTTATATAGTAACACCTCCCTCACCTGGAGGTTATGGGGGATAATGAGACTACAGATGCAGAGCACCCAGGATGTCACCTGACACCTAGCAGGCACTCCATTCATGTAACCTCTTAGCTGGTCCCTGCCTCCTGTGAACCATCTCTCCCCTCCCCTGCCCCAAATACACTAGGGCAGACTACCTGGTCCCCTGACTCACCAATGTGCTTCCCATACATGTGGTAGAAGAAGGAGACACAGTAGAATTTGGCGCTGGCATTGTACAGGGGACTCACCAACCGTGCGCGGTCCCCCAGCTCCCGGGGCCTTGATGTCTCAATGAACATGTAGTAGCCTGTGGGGGAGTGGGAAATGCACCAACAGCCTCCTCCTCAACCCACCCAGGTCTCCTTCCACCTGATTCCTTCTCTGCCTCAGTCTGAACTGCCTGAATCCCAGATGCCTCACCCCATCCCACCTCAACCTCCCAGCCTCACAGCACAGAAGTCCAGGCCAGCCTTCGTCAGTTCTTAGCTCTACTGAATTTCTTTTTCCGAATTCTCTGTTAGGACACAGCTGTGTCACCCCCTCAGACTGAGGCTCCCTGAGGAGAGGGCTGTGTTTCTCCATTAGACTGGGGCTCCCCAAGGCTAGAACCCTGAAGCAGTCCTCCATTCCTAGAGGCAGGCCAAGTTCTCACCCTCAGGGGTGCCGCTGATGTCAGTGGGGGGACCGGTGTTGGGAGAACGCTTGGGGTTCTGGGTGAGGGCGTTCTGCCGTGTCCAGTCAAAGTTGTCTGTCAGGTCCTGGGTGTAGCCACAGATCTTCTCATCCTCAAAGTGACAGGTGTTGTCTGCATTGGGGTGGGGGGTGGGTGTGAGAAACAAAGGTCAGCTTTCTCAGGCCCTCTGGTCCAACTTTGCACTCCCTGGCCACCCCTGAGGCAGCTGCCAAGCATCCGGGCAGTAGGACTAGGATTCCAGGGCGTGAGAAACCAGGCTACAGGGTTCTTGATTAATGTGTTCCCAGAACAGGACTTCTCAGCCTTTTTGTGCCACCACAGCTCCTTCTGGCATTTAGTGAAGTCTAAAAATCCCATCTCAGAATAATGGTTTTAGACGCGTAAAATGGAATACAAAGGATTACAGAGGAAATCAATTATGCTGAAATAGAGTTGTCAAATATTTTTAAACAAATCTGTGATATAAGTGGGCTTCTTTATTATCTAATTAAATCACAAGATCTAGTGTTAGGTCTAATAACTGCAGTAGTTTTGAAATACTAATGAATGTAAATGACATTTAGAGATAGCTGTAACAACTTTAAGGTGATGTGAAAACATCAGATTTCTGATGACAAAGTCACAAGTACTAATTATACTACTGTGGTTGGTTGCCCACATTTATCATTGAAGATGTTACATTTCTGCTAGAAGTCAGGGAAAATGAAGTAAGTGTATGCCCTTCCAGATGCCAGAGTCAGACTCCCTGAATTCTCTACATAGATTGTTTGGGGGGTCCATGGGTCTCAGGTTGAGGACCCCTGCCTCAGGGAACAGGGGATATGAATTGGCCTGGCCTTTCTTTTGGAGATAGTGAGTGATGCTGAGTGATGCTGAGTGAGGATGAAAGGCCCTGAGTTAGAGACATCCTCCAACTCTACCCCTGTCCCCCACCTTTAAATCCCAGAATAAATCCGAGATGCAAACATCTCCATGCCTAGCCCTGCTCCCTTCTGCTTCTCCTTCCAGCTGCTGGCCTCACTCCATTTTTCTCTGGGTATCTTTTGGGATCTCTTCTTCCCACCAGGGGAGGCTTTGTGTCCCTAAGGGGAAGAGAAGTGGGTGGGGGAATCTCACCTGATAGATTAGGAGAGTTGATGGCTGAGGAAGCAAGCAAGAAAACCAAGTCAGAATCAAGAGGGGATATGCAGAAGGTGCCCAAGGTTAGAACTAGGGTACAGGGTCCTCAGAGCCAGGACTGGGGGCTAGAGGGGCCTGGCCTGTAGTGACACCACACAGTGGAAGCCCAAGCTCAGGAACTGTGTGTGGTGGGTGAAGGGGGTTCCCTGGGCATAAGAAGGGCACACTCTTCCCACCACCACCACCACCACCTACGTTCTGTATAGTGGATGATGCGGGAGGCCATGTCACCAGCCCCAAAAGTGGTGTAGGGTGTGAGGCGGACCTCGTAGCTGTGGGGCACACGGAGATCAGTCAGGATGTACTCCAGCAGCTGCCCCTTCTCCACACGCCGCACTGGGATAGCTTTCACCACGGCGTTGTGCTGATTCAACTGTAGATACAGGGAGTTCCCAGATGCTCTGCAGGCCGCGCCCTCCACTAGAGCACCAGCCCAGGCCCTGATATGACTTTGGGGGTCAGTGTCAAGGAGCAGAAAAAGCAAAAGACTAGGAAGCCAGGCCCCCGGTTTCCTCATCTGTGGGACAGAGCAATCACCCCCTCTATGCCTACTTCTGAGGGCTGAGGACAGCAATACATACTGAATACTTAATATATACTTAATATATTCTAAATACTCTGCATCTAGTACTCATTTAATCTTTAAAATAATGATCTCATGAAGTAGAATATTATAACTTTTTACTCCCATTTTATAGATGAAGACTCTGAGGCCAAAATGTTGTAGCTTGCCCAAGCTCATACAGAGATAGATTCTAGCTCAGGTAGACTGACCCAGAGTCACACTCTTACCCTCTGCCTGCCTCCCGGCCTGGGCAGAAACACATGGAACTACACAGGACAAGAGACAAGTATAGTGGCTCTGGCCTTACATTCTAGAAACTTTGTGGATGAGTCTTAAGCTCACGCCTTAAGTTTCCACCTTAACCTTCTGACATAAGAGTAGATTTGTGTTTCATAAGCAGAGCTGGCTCTGCTCCTCTCCCCCTCCACTGACCTATGAGCAGTTCTCAAGGCTGTGCCCAGAGCCTGGATCCAGAGGGATCAGATCCCTAGCACCCTCCAGCTCCTGCTGCTGTGTCCAGAATCCCTCCTATCTGGCACTCAAGAGTTGTCTTTAAGAAGCATCAGTGTGTCTCATCTCCATCTCCAACATCCTCCCCTGGCTCAATGAGCACTTCCAGGGTCAGCCAGCATCTGAGCCCCATCCCCCTTGACCCACCTGGCGGACACTGAGTCTGTAGTTGAGCACAGGGTCAACAGCGTCAGGCTCCCTCTGGGTCCACTGCAGCACGTAGGAGTAGTTCTTGGACAGCTTGTGGCTGCGGGTGGGGTTGGGGGTGTCGAAGTAAAACTCCGGGCTGTAGGCTTTAGCTGAGAGGGAGGGGAGGGGTGCATGGGGCCATGGAGGGTGGAGAATGGGGAGAGACACAGAGAGAGAAGGTGTGGGAGGAGACAGTATGGGGTAGAACAGAGAGAGGGATGGGAGAGACAAAGAGAAGGGAATATGGTGAGGAGAAGAGATAGGGGAGGAGATTGGGGAGAAGCCAGGTGAAGTAGGAGGGAAGGTGGGAGATGGAGGAAAGGAAGGTTGAGAATTCCAAGGGGTGGTGTTGGTGAGGATGGAGTGGAAAGGCCAAAGAAAAGAGAGCAAAGAGAAATTTGGGAAGACAGAATCAGGATGTTACAGAAAACACAGGGAAAGAGGATTGCTCAAAAGACAGGAAGAAGGGTCAGGAATTAAGGTAGAAGAGAAGAGCGGACAAGAGAAGAGAAAGGACAAGGATAGAGTGAGGCAAAAAGGTAGGGAGACAAGGAAAGTGTGGGAAAACAGGAGAGAAGGAAAGGAGGTGGGAAATGTCACAGGGGCCTCTGGTTGGTGGGGCTGGGGAAGTGGCCAGTGACCTGTGGTGCTAGCCCCCTGCTGTTGAGTGAGGGGATCCAAACAAGAGCTAAAAGCGTACCCAGTCAGTCAGGAGCTGTTGGGAGAGCTGGGGTGTAGTGGAATTGGGGACAGGCATGCCTGGGGTTCTTCCCAGGGTGCTGTCACCAGTCTGACAGGGAACAGTTCTCCCCATGTAGGAAAGAGAGACTAGGGTTGACTACCCGGTCGACCGCTGTTGGCTCCCCTCGCCCCTCATCACGACCTCCACCCCTTCCTGACCCCATCCACCCCTTCACTTCCCATCTGCAGCCCCAAACAGCCCAGTAGGAATGACTTGATGAGGAGATAGGGCTGAGAGGGATTTCTGGGCACCGAGAGGCCTGCACATTTATGGTGATAGACGGCTCAGGAATGTGCGCTGGCTGCCCCATCACCACCCAAGAGGATAAGAGGTTCCAGAGACGCTACTGAGGGGAGTCTTTGCACCCCTAAGCTACAACTCAGGCACCCCGCTCTGGGCCTGCGGACTGGAAAAGAGGAGTCTCTGGGGCCAAGGATGAAGAAGGGGGGCTTGAAACGTGACACCTGAGATGGGGCGGTGCCCAGGGTCGAGTGGGCGGGCCTAAACCTGGTGTGGACAGGGATGACCAGGGGCCTTTTACAAAGTCAGATCGAAGGGGGGGAGCTGGGACTGGACAAAGTGGGAAGGGGTGGAGCTTATGCCTTGTGTGGACGGGGCCTAGGAGCGGAGCGGAAGGGCCTGTAAAGGGAGGAGCCCAGACCTGGTTTCTGCGGTCCCAGCGGGGTGAAGCCTAGGCGTGGTGGAGGAGGAGCTCGAGGGCGGGGGTGGAAGTCAGAGTCCAGGGGAGCGGGCTGAGCTAAAACGGGCAGGGCTCTGGACAGGTGCAGACAGGCCTTAGGAGGAGAGGACCTAGACCTACAAAGGGCATTAGTGGAGTGGGCGGGGCTGCAGGAGGGGGTCGGGGCGAATCCTTGGAGGATGCAAGGGTGAGTCTTAGGAAGGCAGGCAGGGGCCGACCCTGGCGTAGGCCTGGGGACGGGGGCGGGGTCCAGCGGGCGTGGGCGGGGCTGGGTGGGGCGGGAACCCGGGGACGCTCACCGGAGACCTGGAAGAGGCAGGCGGCCGAGCCCACGTCGTTGGAGACGCTGCACTCGTAGCCGCCGCTGCTGTCGCGGGTGACGGCGTCGAGGCGCAGCTCGGAGTGGTCCAGGGCCTCGGCGGCGACAGGGGCGGCGGGCGGCGGAGGCAGCAGCTGCCCTTTGAAGCGCCACACGGCGGAGGCGATGCGCTGGGGGCTGCCGCGGAGGAGCGAGCAGCGCAGGAGCACGGGCCGGCCCAGGGCCTGGCGCACGTCCTGGGAGCTGGGCTCCACCTCCGGCGGGACTGGGGGGGCGGGGCGGCGGTCAGCGGGGCCAAGGGCGTCCTGAAGAGGGGCCCCGACGGAGGCGGCGATGCCCTCGCCCGGACTCCCGCGTCCCACGCCTGGAAGGCTCTCGGGGCGAACACGCGCACGTCGCCCCCGACTGCAGGTACCACCCCCTCCCGTTCCTTCCAGCCAGGCTCCCCAGACGGGGCCTCTGCTCACGCCTCAAATGGCCCCCTTACCCCGAGGTAATGAAAAGCAGCGTAACGTCGGGATTTAGAGCCTGATCCCTGGAGCTGCAAGGCGTAGGTTCAAATCCCAGCCCCCCCCTTTTCATTGTGGGAACTTAACACAAGTTACTTAACCGCTCTGTGACTCGGTTTCCCTATTTGTAAAACTATGTCAAGGAGTGTTGAGAGATCTCGGCAACAGGTGGAGGGGTTGGGTTGGACTGGGGGGGGGGTGAAAGGGGACGAGGGCCTGGCTGAGGACAGGAGGGCCGGCTTGGGAGCTCGCCCGGGCGGGACGGTGGGACTCACACTGCACGTTCAGCTGCACCTGGGCCTCGCGCGGCCGCACGTTGAAGCCATTGTAGCGAGCTGTCTGGCAGCGGTAGGTCCCGCTCATGTCGCGGTTCACGCGCTCCAGCCGCAGCTTCCCATCCGGGGTCTCTTCCGAGGGCAGCCCCGAGGGCAACAGCGCGGCCTCCTTGTCCACGCGGGACCAGAGCACCGGCGGCCGCGGCTTGCCCCGCACCTCGCACTGCAGCTCAGCGGGCGAGCCCTCACGCACGGTCACCACAGCCCTGCCCTTGGGCACACTGATGGTGGGGGGCACTGCAGGGGTGGGGGTGGGGGGGTAGGAGCAGGGTTAGAACTCCTCCTCCCCATCCCCGGGGCCTCCTCTCCGGGGCTTCTGCTTCCCTCCTCCTAGTGCGAGCCTCCCTTTCCCATCCCAGGCGTTTCACAGATTCTTCAGTATATCCGATCAGAACTCACCTCCCCACATCCTCTCCACCTCCTAGGTCTCTACTTCAGGTTCTTGCAGCTCAGAAAGAGAGCTGAAGTCGTCCTGGCCTTCTGTCCCCTTACAACACTGCTACGTTTTGGGGATTTCACCTTTTAAACAGTTTTACTAAATATTTCCCTCCTCCATCCCCTCTCTCTTGCCCTTTGGCCCTGCTCTAGTTAAAGCCTCCATCTTCTCTTTCTGGACTGTTACTACAGATGGATAGTCTGTACCGCCAGCATCCTTACCCTTTCGTCCAAAGTAATAAAATATCTGAGTTTTAGCAGGGCATGCAGCCAGAATAAAGACTGTATCTCCCAGCCTGCCTTATGGGTAGCCATAGCCATGTAACTAAATACTGGCCAATGGGACTTAACAGGAAATAAGGGTCTTTAAAGGAAGAGGCCATGTCCCTCTTTTCCTCCTTCTTGCAGGCTGGAATGCCGGGTGATGACTGCAGCTGGAACTGCCATTGTGGATGAGGAGGCACACGCTAAGGATAGGGGAACAGCAAGCCAAGATAGAGTCTTGGGGCCTGAGGAACTGGTGGAGCAGAGCTGCTATTTCAGCCTGCACTGCTCACTTGGAGATCAAGAAGAAATACACAGCTAGCTTGTTTAAGCCACTTTTATTTAGGGTTTTTGTAATTCACAGCCAAGCCTAATCCAACCCAACACATTGCCGAAACGGCGGGGGAGGAAGGGGGCTTTCAAAGATTTCCATGGGTCCCATCCTACATCTCATCAAACAAATTAAAATATCCTACATTAAATATAAATTACAAATAGCCCTACAAGGCATGCTGAGGTCTAGTTAGCATAATTTATACTCTCTAAACATGTATGCATTTATTGGCTTTAATTTTGCAGTTTCTCTTTGTATTTTGGAGCCAATTAATTTATTTTTCCAGGTCTAAGCCATTTTTACAGACCCTTAAAAATCTTCCATGCCCTAGACATCAGGCTTATGAGCCAATGGAGGGAATGGCCATGTGTCCTGTTGATTACCTTGTTTCTAAAATATCTCAGCTCCCAAACCTTCTGTGCCCCCAAAGTTAAGGTGTCTCCCTCTTTTGAGGCTGTACTGCCCTCAGGTTAAAGCTCAAACTCCTTGGCTCTGCAAACAAAGCCTTTGTGCCCTAGTCTCTGCCTCCCCACACCCTCATCTTCCCTCTCCCATCCTGTGTCCCAGCTGTGAGATCCACTTGTGAGGAACATATTTCCTGGACATGCTAAGTGTTATACACCCTAGGGGCTCCCCATCCCTTCTTTCTTGGTCTTGTCCCCATGCCTAGCAAATGCTCACATGGTGCATAGCTCCTCTGAGAAGCCTTCCCTGGCATCCCTTGGCAGCCTGCTTCTCCTTCTCTCATGTCTGCGAGATGCTCTGCAGAGCCTGCTTTTAGTTCCTGGGGCCTAGCTAAGGTTTGCCCTTCCAATTCCTGCTTTAGCCAAACAGGTATATCTGCCAGGCTAGGCAGTGGCTCTGAGGATGGGTCTGTGGCTTTGGTGGCTGGGTTCCCAGCTCCTCATTCAGGGCCTGGCACACAGTGATTGGCAAAATAGATCTGTGGAATCTATGGAGGCGTGGCCCATTCTTAAAGCCCAGCTCAGGTTAGCCTCCTTCCAGAAGACTCTCCTGACTCCTCCAGCTTCACCTGGCCTCTCCCTGTGCAGATATCAGGATGGAAGGATCCTCCAAGGCCATCTGGTTCAATGTCTCACAGAGAAGAAACTGAAGGCCAGAGAGTTCAAGAGGCTTAGCTGAAGTCAGCCAACTCCTGAGTGCAAGGTGCTGAGGACTGGGGATGAGATTCTAGAAACCCTCTCCGGAGTCAACCTCTCCAAACTCCTGTCATTCTCCAAGTGTAAACCTTTTAGGGGTGGCTGAGATCAGGCTCTGAGGTCAGACTGCAAAATCCCCTTTCCAACACTTACTGCTGTGTTATCTTGGTTAAGTTTTCTGAACTCTCTAAAAACCAAACTATCAACCCCATAGGGTAAATCATGAAGGCAACTGAGATAAATAGAACATAGTAAACACTCAATAAATGTTAGTCATTATTATTTCATTATTATTTATTACTGGAAGAGACCCCAATTCTCTGCATAATCTGGCCCCTGCTGACTTCTCCATTCTCATCTCATTCTATTCTCCTGGCCACACTCTCCTCTGAGTTCTCTAAATGGCCCACTGCACTTGCCTGCCTCAGCACCTTTTCACATGCTGATTCCTTGGCGTGCCTTTCTCTTCCACCCTCCCTTGCTCTCCTTTGCCTAGTAAAATCCTGCCCCTCCCTCAGATCTCAGACCAAACATTCTATTTTAGGAAACTCTTTCCTGACTCCCATGTATCACAGTTTGCAGTGATAAATTTATTTGTGAAACTATCTGAGAATGATAGTTCAACGAGGGCAGAGCCTATCTCTCCCACCACTCTACTTCAGCACCTAGCACAGCACCTGACATAAAATAGGTGCTTAATAAATGTGTGCAGCATGAACAAGTAGTATTCTCTCTACTCTGGCTTCCCTTTCCCAAGCTGTTGCCCGACCTCCCCTCTGAGAGCCTCTCCAGCTCCCTCACACCTCCCCACTGCCCCTCCAGCTGCCCACCTGTCTCAGAGGAGATGTTGACCTCGACGCTCAGGTCAGGCACAGGTGCCCCTGGGAAGGAAGCCACACACAGGTAGGTACCGTAGTCGCTGAAGTGCAGGTCAATAAGCTCTAGGCTGCTTGTGACAGCGGGCAACTCAGGGTCATTTCGGGTCACCAGCAGCCTCTTGGACATACGTGCTGGCTTGCCATTCTTGAACCACTGGTAGGTCACCTTCTCCTGGGGTACTGCATCCACATGGCATGACAGCTTCAGGTCCTGGCCCAGCTGTATGTTTTCACTCTCTTTGATCACATCTGGGGTGATCTGGAATGTGGCATTCTTCATGGCTATAGGTGGATGAGGAAGGAAGGGTGGCTGGGGCTGGCCCGAAGCCAGAGTCTATGTCCCACCCCCCAATCAGACCCAACTCCTCCCCTTGAAATGGCCCTCCTGAAAGTTAGAATCCGCAACCACCCGCCACCCTCCCCCCATGAGAAACCACCATTTTTGGAAATTGCTTGGAAATTGTTCTGCATGCTCAGATGCATTTTTTAAAGTTCAAAAAAGCTCACTGTAGAAAAGCAGGTTTAGTAATCATTAGAGCCATTGTTGACTGAACATACACTATGTGAGAGACACTGTTCCAAGCACTTTACAGGGGTTTACTCATTTAACTCATCCCACAATCTGTGAAGGAGGTACTTTAGCGTCCTCATTTCACAAAAGAGGGTTAAAGAGAGGCTCAGACAGTTTAATTCAGACCCTGGGCTCTTAACCACTATACTCCTTTATGTTTATTCTTGTTTTTAATCTCGATGCGCAAAATACAAATTTTGGAAGGTTGCATCAGAATGTAATAGTGGTTCTGTCTAAAGAATGGGACTGAGGGGGATTGAGGGAAGTTTTAATTTGTACATTTTACCCTTTTGTGCTATTTGACTCTTTGCAACAGTTCATGTAATTTTTATAACAAATCATTTTACATGTAATTACATTAAAACACAGTTTAGAAAGAAAGGGGTCTTACCTTTTTAAAAAATCTGAATATTGTTTGACATTATCTAAGAGTTAGAACTCTTAACACTGGGTGCCAATTGGACAAAACACTGGTACAACAGCCATAAACCAGGACTGGGTTGAGTAAAGTAGACTACAGGTCACCTTTAGAGGTGACCACAGTATTTAATGTAAACCGAGATCTCATCAACCCAGTTTTGAAAATCCAAATGAAAACAGATGGAGAAAACAGTCTTCTGATGGGAAACGTGCCATCAAAGAAAAAGAAAAGTCGCCAGATAGCCACAATCTTGTCAATTTCTTTCTTGCTCTGATTAAGTAAAAAGTCGTAGAGAGCTAGCTTCTTAATGTGAGGAGAGTCAGAGAGAGACTGTCAGTGAAAGATGAACAACAAAAGAGCTCATTTCTTCAAAAAACTCTCTCAATTGAATTTGGCAGAAGCTATATTTTACTTTCAAGCACTAAAGAACTGGAAACAGCTTGTATCTTTAAAAAATATAAAATAAATAAACAACACCTAAAGTTGCACAAGCAGAAGGATTCAAAGTGTTCTCCTTGAAGCAGAGTAGTAAAATCAAGATCATATACAGCAGCTAGTGCTAACTACTGAGGCTGAAGTTTAGTAAGGAACGTGTTTTAATTCTTTCGATCAAGTTTTGTATCATTTTTACATTTAATAATTATCTTCAGACTCACTGAAATGCTTTGCTAATAAAGATTTACATATAAGGTATGTAGAAACCAGTGTAAAAGCAGCCAGGAAATTTATCTTAAAGACTGAAAAATCCACATTTAGCTTTTTGCAACCTATTTCCATATATATATATATATATATATATATATATATATATATATATATATAGTAGGTAATCAACAACAGCCCTTCCTACCTCTTGGATTGTTGAATTATAATCGGAAATGTGGATTGTAAATGCCTATAAATAAAGCTATGTACATTTTAGTATGGCCATTTATTGGTAGGGAAATAGAAGTGCCAGGAACGTGCCTCCTCAGCATATCTCATCCACCAAAAAGAAACAGACAGGTCCCTCGCCCATAGTTCCTGGAGGACAAGGACCCTGTCTGCCTCTGAGTTCCTTCCCATCCCTCCAGAGCCACGTACATCGCACCAGCAGGTTGACAGTCTTCTTGGCAGGGTTGCCCACATTGTTGGTGGCTGTGCAGTTGTAGTAGCCAGAGTCCAGGGCCTGTACTGAAGGGATGGTGAGGGTGCCACCTTGGGCCAGAGCCCCCAGGGGCAGCGGGCCTGGTCCGTGGGACCACTGCAGCTGGGGTAGGGGATCACCGCCTGTCAGCAGACACTGCACCGTCACATTCTCCCCAGGGTTCACCACCAGAGTTTCATTCACAGACAGCTTCAGGGCTGGTGGTGCTAAGAGGACAAGGAGGTAGGGTCTTAGGAGATTGTGAGGCAGAGCTGAATGTGGAGGATATAGGAAGCTAGGGAAATCATTGTGAGGCAGAGCTGAATGTGGAGGATATAGGAAGCTAGGGAAATCAAGCTTAGGGAGGGCCTGAGGCAGGGCGAGGGAAGAAAGGAGAGAAGGCAGGGAGCAGGCAGAGGGGAGGAGGGGACGCACTAGTGGTGACATGCCTAGAGTCCTGTGTAGGGTGAGGCACTGTCTCCTGGTTGGGGAGTCAGCTGAGGTAGGCAAGGGTATGGGCGGGAAGTTCCTGTACCCGTGGTGTTGGTGAGCCGGAAGGTGATGGCCTTGTCTGGGATGCCACACACATTGCGTACAGACACCTGGCAGGTATAGCTGGCGTAGTCCTGGGGCCGAAGGTTCTTCAGCTTCAGGACCTTAGTCTCCCCCTGGGCAGCAATGGATCACTGGTGTGAAGAGTCTGCTTGGGCTCCCAGAGGTCCCTAATACATTTACCCAGCACCAGAGGCCAAAGCAAATTCCCACTCTAATTCCTATCTTATCCCCAGGTAGCCCGAGTCTTGGTGGGTGCTGCACTCTCCATACCCTGGGCTTCTCTGTGTCCGAGGTTACCCTGGTGCACACTAGCCAGAACCAGGCCTCAGCTTCTCCACTTTGGGAAATGGAGGGGTAAGGGAGAAACTCTGTTCTGTACTGCAACCCATACAACCATGGAGCTGGTTCCACCGGCCATGGCCACGTGTAACACTCTGACAGCCACTGAGGAAAGCTACCCCTGAAAGCCCTCCCCTGAAAGTCCCCATCATTTTCTGGGACCGCAGGGGGCCTGTAAGAAGTGGAGTCATCTCTCTGCCCCCAAACTCCTGCTGTGTCTGCCCATGGGTTCTCAATTCTCTGCCAACCGGCAGCAGGCAGGTATGATTTGCCTGCCTCTAGGGGGTGCCCTTGCCTGTTCTGAAGGATATGTTGCCTTGGGGGATCTCCTGTCCCTATCACTGTTCCCTGAGCTTTTGGTCTCTATTTCATCTGCCCCAGGGTGTCTGAAGCCCAATCAGGATGCTGCTTCTAACATCAACACAACAATGCTAAAGTCAGGGCAGTCCCCAGAACTGCAGAGTAATGCCTCCACACCCGTGTCCCCTCCCTTGTTGGGTGCAAGAGGAAGAGTGCAGGGTGAGCCATGAGGGGACCAGGCCAGCTACTGCCCATCCTGACCTGGGTGTAGAGGGGCTCATAGATGTCCACCCCATTGTCCTGGCTGTGGGACAGGGTATCAGAGCCCCGCTTCCAGATGAAGCGGGCAGGAGGGTTGGAGTTGACAGTACAACGCAGGAACACCGTCTTCTCTTGGTAGAAGTTGCCTCGAACATCGCTCACTGTCTGATGCACCGTCAGCACTGGCTCATCCAGGTCTGCAAGGGCACAGCCCCAATGGAGTCAGGACTAGGGGAGCTGGGCTCCTGGCAGTCCTCAGGGAAAGCTGAGCTGCCCTCAAGGATGCTTCCAGAGAGCCAGATACTCTCCCAGCCCTGCAAGTTTGACTAACCTTTCATCAGAGGACTGGACTTGATGTCTTCCCACTTATCCCGCCCCAGGAACCTGCATGGGGGTTACTATCTTCACCCTCCCATCAAGAAATGGAGGAAGCAGCTACAGACTGGAAATCAGGAAACCCTGGTTCAAATCCAAGGTTAGCTATTAATTTGTAGTGTGACTTGCCCATGTCCTTTCTCTGCCCGTTTCTTCGCTGGTAAATTGGACTAGATTGGTGATTCTTGTCCCTGTTTGCACTTGGAGATTTTCATTTTAATACTGATGCCTGGCAATGCTCATTGTTGTGTTAGAAATCAGAAGATGGTTGCCTCTAAGGAGATTATTGACCGGGAGGGAACACGAGGGAAATTTTTAAGGTCCTGGAAATTCTCTTGAAATCGATGGCATTTACATGTACACATACACATGTAAGAATTCATTAAATTGTATATTTAAGATTAGTGCACTCTAATTAATATAGGTTAATCCTCAATAAAAAAAAAAAAAAGGTTTGAGGAAAAAAAAAAATCCCAATGTTGCAGCCAAGACCCCAATCAATTCCATCAGAACCTCTGGAAGTAAGACCCAGGCACCAGTATTTTAATTTTTATTTTAAGGTGAGGCAACCCTTGGTTGACCTCACAGATTGCAAGGACCTTGTCCCTTATTTTTTTTTATTTTTTACGCTTACCTGGTCTTCCTAGGTGGTCCCCCCACCCAAGTATTAACCAGGCCCAACCCTGCTTAGCTTCCAAGATCAGATGGGATCGGGCTTGTTCAGGGTAGCATGCCCGTAGATTGGCACCAGTATTTTTTTAAAAGATCCCCTAGAGATTCTGATGTGCAGCTAGGGTTGTGAACCCAAGGCACCAACATTCCACATTCTAACATCCTAAAACAGGGGGTCCAATATCCCTGCTGTTCTGTCCTCCTTCCACAGCCCACTTGGATAGAAGTCAAGGCCGTGGGCGCAGGTGGGGCATCGGTGAAAGACATGCCTGTCAGCCCTTTCCAGCACCAATAGTTTGAGAAATGACCCTCAGCTCCAGGGTTTGGCAGCCCCGAGTGGCTGATGAGGAACAGCAAAGAGGGTGTGGATTCCATTGCTCGTCACTCTATTGGGTTCCACTTGGGGGACATAGTGCATACTAAATGGGTAGGTTCATTGTAGACATTAAGATGGTACCAGACAGGCCCTTGAGCCTGGCCACACAGCTTCTGGGTACCTGGGTCAGACTGGATGGGCATGGAGGCGGGTGGCAAGTGGGGAGATAGCCTCTAGTGGTTAAGGGGGGATACTATGGAGGGCAGGTAGGGACTGGAGGCCTCCCAAGCAGCAGCAAAGACTGAGTGAGGGGTGCTTGTTTCTGCATGTGGCAGGGTAGGGAAGTTTCAGAGCTGGCCCAGGATAAAAGCAGAGGCCTGAGGTACTGTGGGAAGGGCACTGGCCTATAGTGAAGAGACCTATGCCTGTAAGCAAGTGGGGCACGTAAGCAATACTAAGAGTCCTTAGTATTTCGGTTTCTTCATCTGTGGGATGGGTACAATCCAACCTGTCCTGCCCTCCCTGACCACTTGACAGGGATGTTGCAAGGTTCGTATGGAATTGCGGATGGGGATGTGTGAGTGGTACAGGTAGTACATATGGGGGAGCAGCAGAGATGCCCTCTCTAGCACGGAAGAGAGAAGCCTCTTCTGTCCTCCACAGGGGTGCCCACCGCCATCCTCCTGCCCAGCCCGAACCCCGGAGCCAGGCAGGGAGGCCCCGACTCACACTGCACGTCCACGCGGATGGACTTGATGGCGGGCACGCCCACGCCGTTCTCGGCCTTGCAGTAGTAGCGGCCGCCCTGGGTGCGTGCGACGCGCTCGATGCGCAGCGTCTCGTTGAACACCGACGTCTCCTGAAACTTGTCGGATGCGCTACCGGCGGTCTTGGTCCAGCGCACCTAGGCCCGGCGAGGGGCATGCGGTAGGAGGCAGTGAGGGTGGGGGGCCTCTAGGCCGAACACCCTGCAGTGTGCCTCCCCTCAGGCCCCAGGGGGTTCCACAAGTGCACGTGGGGCACACACAGGCCTCAGCCACTACCCCAGATAGACCTGTGGGAATACACAGGCAGGGTAGGACACCTCAGGGAAGAGCCTGGGGAATCGCAGGTCAGGTGGATGAGGCTTTAAAGAAAGCAGTACAGGGCAATGGTTAGAGCATAGGTTTGTGGGCAGGTGACCTACCTAACCTCTCCTGCCTTCTTTTCCTCATCTGTAAAATGGAGAATGTTACCCCTCTCCCAGGGCTATTGGAAGGATGAAATTAACATATACTCAGTGCCTGGCAAACTAAGATTACTCATCTCTTGGCTTCAGATTTCTCATCTGTACAAAAGGTCTGTGTGGTAGCCAGCCTCCAAGAAGGCCCCAAATCATCTCTGCCTCCTGGTAGTCACACCTTTCTGTAGTGTTCTCCCACTTTATAGCAGGGATACTCTGTGTGACTAATAGAATGTGGTAGGAGTGATGTATGTCACTTCCAAGATAAGGTTATAAAGCACTATGATTTCCATCTGGGTTGCTTTCTTGGGTCACTTGCTCTGGGGAAAGCCAGCTGTCATGTCATGAGCAGCCTTATGCAGAGATCCTACAGGGAGGGAAGGGAAGCCTTAGGTCAATAGGCACGGAAGTTAGCTTGGAAGGGGATCCTCCAGCCCCAGTCAGTCTTCCAATGACTATGACCTAGTGAAATACCCTGAGCCAGAACCAGCCAGCTCAGGTGCTCCGGGATTCCTATCCCATAGGAATTATGAGACAATAAATGTTTGTTGTTTTAAGATCCTAAGTTTTGGGGTATTTGTTATGCAGCAATAGGTAACTAAAACTATTATATATCATAATACCCACTTTGCAGAGTCATTGTAAGGTTTAGGAACGAAGTATGTAAAGCACCTAAGTGTGGAGTCTGGCATGTATTAGTCACTCAACAATTGTCTATTATTATTAACGTTGCCTTAGATTATGGGACACTATCAAGGATCACACAAGAAACTGGATCTACTACTTGAAGTACCAGAGGTTTAAGAAAGACTGATCAGGTTACTTAGTCCTAAGGATTGGAGGATGGGGCAGGGAAGCTCCCATCTTAAAGCTGAAGAGGACTGCTTGTTACTGAGACAGGGCAAGGCCCCTGATCCCGGTGAATAGGTCAGGACATAGATCATAAAAACAATAAGGCTTGGAGAAGTAGGTGAAAGGGCAACCTTCTCATGCAGGGAGGGGCAACTGAAGGCCATAATGTTGCTGCTCTCATCCCATGGCCACCCTAAACTCTACCCTCATGGACCTAGAGGTTACAAGCTCGGGGGAGACTACAGCCAGTTTCAAGCAATCCATACTTACAGAAGAGTGTGCTTTAAAGAGAGAACAAGGCATTTAAATATCTTTTCTTTTTATACTTGACTTTTGTGGTTTTAACATGATTTTTCTAGATGGTGTTTGTTTACATACTTAAAACATGGTTTGCCTTATCCATCTCAGGATTTGTACCTTTCTTCAGTTCTATAAAATTCTCAACCATTAGCTCCTTAAATACTGCTTCCTCTCAGTTTTCTTAAGTCTCTCTTTCCAGAATGCCTGAGTTTATGTTGTTGATTCTCATTCTATCCTCCATGTCTCCCAACTTCCTTTTCGCATCTCCAGTTCTTTTGTCTTCTCCAGACTGCATTGTGGCTGATTTTCTCAGATCTACCATCCAGTTCATTAATTTTCTCTTTAGTTATCTCTATGATATCAAGGCCAAAATATTCGAAAGACTACCTATTTTTCCCTAGGATTTCTATTTGCTTTTTTCCATATCAAACTGATGAGTTTTCATAACCTGTCTTATACATTTGGTTCCTTCCATTATCTCTTTAAACATTCTAAACATGCTCTATTATCTATCCTCAGATATTAATTGTTCAATTATTTGAGTCTATGGACTGGTTCTCCTAGCACTATATTTTTTAATGGATTTTAAATTTTCATAATCAATGGGAATTATTTTCCACAGAAGTCCCACTTGGGCTCTGATAGGCCTGTCTGTGGTGTAGCTGGTTGCCTATGTCCAAGATACACGGGTTCACATGTTCCAACCAGATTTTATGTTAGTTTCTCAGTTTAGGGTTTCCTTACCACTTAGACAGTATAAGACACAGACAGGCTTAGGGTTATGCTCTCTCATGGGTGACCCTACTTGTACCCACACACTGAAGAATAATGTCTGTGCCCTGCTGTGACTCTGGGCTGTGCGAGTAAGGTCTCCTGGTCCCCATATATAGGTTGTGCCACTTTTGTTGAGCTTCCAGCTTTAGACAGGGTCCAGTTCCAGCTCCTAGCCATAGACGGCCCTGTGGCTTTAACTCATATCCTTTCCATATGTGCACTAATACTATTATTCTTGAGGTGAGTGTACAGTCCAACTCCCTCCAAGGACCAGGTTTTTCAACTTCTGCTCACTACCATTACTATAGAGTCTTTCTTCATTTTGGCCCTAGGGATTCCCTCTCTCTTGATATTTGGAGTGGAGAATTCCATGTCCACTCAGTTTCTCATCCTGACCACAAAATGGGCTATGAGATTATGCTGCTCCCCTATGAGACTGGATGCTCCATGGCAACAGGGACTGTAGCTGTATCCTCAGGCCCCATCACAGTGCCTGGCACATACCAAGTACTCAATGAATATTTATTGTAATAAAATGAGCAAAAAAGGAGTTAGGAGACATTTCAAGGGAGCAGCAGTGATTAAAGCAGGAATGAACAGGGTATACTTGGGCAAGTTTGACTGGAGCACAGGGTGTGAGGAGGATGGCAGTGGGAGATAAGACAGAGAAGGTGGTAGGAGTAGATTGTGGGAGGTCTTCAGTTTCACTAAGAGCCTGAACTGGATCTGGTAGTTAATGGGGAGCCATGGACAGTTTTTGAGTGGGGCAGTGATATGATGATGTAGCAGGTTGGAGAATGAGGATTCTGGAACATGGTGCAGGGATGGGTTAGAAGGGACATTTGGGAGAATGCGAAGCCAGTGAGAGGCTACTGCAGTGGTCCAAGGAACAGGACTGAAGGACTGACCTAGAGGGGTAACAAGGAATAGAGAGAAGACCTGCCAAGAGAGAAAAAAAGAAAGGCCTTGGGCTGGCTAGATGCAAGGAATGAGATGGGGCAGAGTCAAATATGAGCCCAAGGGTTTAAGCCTAAGTAGCAGGAAAAACAATAAAACCAAGGATGGAAATATAAGAATGGATTCATGTGTATACAGCCACAGCCACGGATGACTCATAAATGTGGTGCACAAGGGACACATAGATGGCCAGTGCAGCTTTAGGGAAAATGGCCCAGCTGCCTCCCTGGCATCAGGGAGAACCATCCCTAATGGTCACACCTGACATGAACACCAGCCTGAAGACTGGCAGCATTGTTTTCACTTCTAAACAAACCTTTGAGAAGGAGCAAGCAGTGATCACAGTTTCCAGTTGAAAGAGTCTTTAGGGGGTTCCTTGCCCATCTGCTTGTCTCAAAGGCCAAACCTACTAAAGCCAACCCTGTTCCCAAAATTATCCCCCCAAAAAAGGGTTTCTATTTCACTTTCATTCCTAGGATACAATCGAAACCTTTTCTGCTGCTCTTAAAGGTCACAGCAGCTCACCAGCAAATTCTACACATCCCTCCAGCCCACCACCTCCTGCCTCCTCCCATCAACTCTCAGTCATAACAAGCCAACACTTCCTGCCTGAACCTTACAGTTGGTCTGGGACAAAATTCACCTGGCATTTCCAGATACCCAGCATCTACTGCTTTCTAATTGCCTTGAGTCTTTTAACCTCGAGGGTGTGAGGCTTGCCTATCAGAAGTCTTGTGAAGTAGAGATTATAGTATATGTTTTTGGGAATTCCTAGTGCCTCAACCCAAAGACTGGTACACTGGGAGGAATTGTGCTAAGCTATGGTTCTGGATTAAAATTCTGCTTTCGCCTCTTAAGAGCTGTGTGACTTTGAGAGTTTACCCAACCTCCCTGAACTTCAATTTCCTCAGCTGTAAAATGGGGGCTCTAATGCTTTCTTCTGGCATGGTTGTGATGAACCAGAGAGAAAACACTGACGAAAGCACATAGCAGGGGCTTGGCACATAGTCCACCCTCAAATAGTGGCTGAAGGTACATCTGAGGATATCTGTTAGACAGATATAAGAAATGGGGTGGAAATGAATAACTGACATTCAGTTTTCCCCTTGGCCATCAATGTTTTCAAGTGAATAAGCCCACAGCCTCTTCTCAAGATTTGATCCCAGAGTGGGGATGGGAGGTGACGGGGTGAGGGCAGGAGGAGCCCCGCACAGGCTGGGTGGGGGCTTACCTGGGGCCGAGGGTGCCCTGTGACAAGGCACTGCAGCACAAGGGTGTCCCCCTCCCGGATGGTGTAGACACGCTCACTGATGTTGTCCTCTTTGACCACACATGCCTGGCCTGCGTGCACGATCTGGGCCTGGGCTGGAGCTGGCAAAGAGCGGGAGGTTTAGGCAAGAGGCACTAGGGCCAGAGAGGATCTGAGGCTCCCTCCTGAGTATGTCAAGGGGGAGGGGTCAGCCCAGTCCTCCCCAGGCCATTCTTCAGAGGCCTGACCCCACTGAGATCAGGAAAGAATCCTCCCAGGGCCCGGATGTCAGAACTAGAGGGGCCGGAACCCTCTCGCCCCTTGCAAGAGATCTGTGCTCTTCAGTAAACTGATGAGGGCAAAGGGCTTTGTGGTCTGTACAGATTGGTTATCAATCAGTGAGCAACATTTTCTTAGCAGCCCCTGTAGTGGAGGCTGCTGATGATCCCCCAGCTTCCCACATCTGGCCAGTTCATCCATCCCCAACTGTTCTCAGTGATAACTGCTGGGTGTACAGAGCTCACCTTCCCCTAGGAATTGCCTTTAGCCAGTGGGAGCTGCCTGGGCCAGAAATGCCTAGGACATCACCTTCTTCCCCAGTACACACACTCACACACCCAGTGACTGGCAAACACGGGTGCAAATGCCCAGTTCCCTTGCCTCAAGACGAGATGACTATGTTGCTATTCATACGCCAGAGCTCCCACCCCCAGTCCCCAGAAATGGGTAGAACCACATTTTTGCTCAGCTGCTTCCCTCATCCCCTTAGTTTCTCCTGGGAGCATTTTCTCAGCAAATCACTTGCCTGAACTGCACCTACCCCCAGATAAATATCCTAGGCTCTGCTTTCAGAGAGCCTAACCTAAGATTCCCCCCAACCCCACAGACTACATATTCCCCTCACCCAAAGGCCTGTTAGTTTTCCCTCACTGCTTCCTGAGCCTATGCCAGCCTCTTCTCCAAAGGATAGAAGTTCTCACAGGGAGCCTGGAAGCTCTCAAAAAACTGGCTCCTCCCTGACCTCTCTCACAGTGCCCAGGGCTACAGGAACCTAAAGGGAAAATGACTGAATTGGAAGTTCACAGCCCTTCCCTCAATGTCAAGCTTCACTGTCCTAAAAGCAAACTAGCCCCCAACCCACCAATGTGTGGGCTCTGGAAAGGACAGCAAGGCCCCCAAGTTCACACCCGTATGCTCATAGCTGATGGCAAAGAGTGTGAAGGAAGGAAAGTTGATCCAGGGCACAGCACAAAAGACACGGGCAGTGAACACCGAGGCCTTGCCCTAGAGAAGTGAACAGAAGTGAGATAACACCTGTACCTTAAATATGTGACTTCCTCCAGGAAGTGTCCCATGATTGACCTGCAACCTCCCTCCTTCTGAATCAGTCACAACAGCATTAATTTGTGTATCTATAAAATTCAGAGTTCTTGTATTTCTGCCTACCAGACCATGAACTTCACCTTGGTATCACCAGCACAAGGCCTTGGATACAGTGAGCATTCAGTGGATGTTGAATGAATGGATTTACAAGAATATCTCGTGGTGCAATTGCTAAACATTACAAGAGAGGAACAAGTCCCTAGGAGAGGAGAGAAACATCACCATTTGCTAGAAGAAGAATCACAGGAGGCCCTATGGAATAGGCAGCTTTTGAACCAGGCCTTGAGGAACAGAGAGGCTTCACGTCAGTTGACAGGGCAGATTCCTACATTACATATTATGGTTTACTCAGGGTAAGCCACTAGTGATCTTTGGACCTGCCTTTGTTTTCTCATTTCTAAAATGGAGAGAATGCTTCCAACCCTGAGAACTCACAAAGGTGAATGTGACAATAACACAGGATAAATGAGAAGTTCTTAGCAGAACTCTAATGTGTCCTACAGATACCTCGAGTAGCACCTTAACAGACTCTCTCCAAGCAACACTGATGGGACAGACACAAATCAATTATAGACGGGGCTTCACAGAAGCATTCTGGCTGCAGAATGAGAAGCTGGTGGAATGACACAGGTCATGTTTAAACGTCAGAGTCTCTCTAAACAGCAGCAGATTCTACAAACAGTGGCAGCTGCCACCAACCCTGAGTCTGAGTGTTCAGGTTACCATCCGGCCTGCCTAGCTGCCACAAAGGAATGAACCTAGACTAGCTGTCAGGAGATAAATCGTGTGTCCTTAGGCAAGTTAGACCTCATGGGCCTCAACTTCTCCACCTATAGGAGGGGAGAGGATTGGACGACCTCTAAGGTCTTTTTCAACTCTCACTTTCTAGGAATTTTGTGCAGAGTCCCTACATGAGATGCACCCTAGAATCTAAGGAATGAGTCTGACACTGTCGCCCCCTGCAATGAAAATGCATAAACACTACCATAACATGGTAGAGATAGCCATCTGTGGCCAGGGTCTCCAGGAAATGTCATCAGTAAACAACCCACCAATGCATGCCAGTTGCTGATAAGACCAGGAGATCACATGGCTGCCAACAAGAGGCCTGGGGTGCCTCTTAACAAAGACATGATTTAACAGACTCCAATGGAAGATAAGCTATAAGCTTGGACACTGTGGTTTGCCTATAGCAAGGTAGTATTCTAATGACAGAAGCTTTGGTGATTGATAAGGAATACTGAAAAAGAGCTGGAGAGCTAAACTTTCTCAGGGTCCGGCCATCACAGGCCAAAAAAGATGAGGCCTGGCCAGCAGACACAAGGCATCTTGCCACCTGACAGGGGTACTTCTTCACTGAAGATGGGGCTATAGGGCATGATGGATGATGACATCATTAAGATTATCCAGACACTGAGCAGTAAACTGCTTCAGGAGCATCATTAGGAGCCAGCAACATGGCAGAAGACATCAAGACCAAAATCAAGAACCACAAGACTGCCCCTTTTTGACAGCTTCCCCAAACAGAATCAGACCAGGAACTGATGGCAGAACTACCTGAATTTCCACCACAGTAGGAGGGCGATAATGCTAAAGGGAGTGATTTCTCCGTGTGCAAATGGTACCAGTGTGTGCACAAGTCCCTCTGGCCCACATCCTGGGTGTCAGTCTGGGATGACTGCCGGGCAGAAGGCACATTTCCTGGGAAGATCTGAATTGGCTCTACCCTGCCACTCCTCTGTCCTCCATCCTACTTGCAAGGAGGTGAAGGGGACCTGGGTACATCCCACCCTGGGACCCCGAATCCTGGCTCAACTAATAATAAATCTTGTTGGAAGAGTGTTAAAAAAAAAAGATTATCCAACTCCTTTTGATGTCATTAATATTAAGACTACCCAACTCTAAAATGGTAGAACTGCTTTGGAATAGATTTTGGCAGTACCTACTCCAGCTAACATATTCCCATGGTGCTGCAATTCCAGTCCTGAGTATGTACCCAATAGAAACGATTGCTTATGACAACAAAACAATAGAATATTCATAACACATTTATTCATTATAGCCAAAAACAAGAAATAACCCATAGGCCCATCAAGGGTAGCACAGGTAAATAAATCCTGCATATTCATACAACAGACTATTACTCAGAAGTGAAAAATGAACCACTGATAGACACAGAGACACTACTGGATCTCAAAGACACAATTTAAGTAAAAGAAATCAGATACAAAAGAGTAAATAATGAATCACTTTATCTATTTGAAATTCAAAACTGGAAAAACCAATCTTATAATAACAGAAATCTAACCAGTGGGGGTGCCTCTGTGTGTGGGGGGTGGGCATTTCTTTACCGGGAGGGGCATGAGAAAACTTTCTGGGAGAAGGTGGGGTCCCACCTGGAGTGGGGGAGAAAATGTCTATATCTGAAGCTGGGGGGTGGTTACATAGGTGGGTACACATGTAAAAATGCTTATGATTTTACGATATCTAAGCTACACTTCATGTTAAAAAAAAAAATGAGTATCCCCCTCCCTTTGATGACATTGCCCATGGAGGTTACCTTGCTTCCTTTGATGTCACTACCCATTATAATTCCCCACTCTATTTACTCTGACTCCTACTTGATGAGCTGCTTCCCACGGTTGACTTCTTCCACGTATAGATTTCCCTTCTAAAGTGGTGCTGGCTAGTAGCAAAGTCCTCAGGCCTTGGTGACTTAATTTCCCCTCCCCCCCACTGAGTTTCATTAACGTGAGTCAGCCTCCCTTAAACAACAGAGACACCACCAAGTCAGAAGCTCCCAGACGGGCTCTGTCCCACTTGACCTTAGCCCCGCTCCACGCACCCCAAGAAGGCACTGCCAGCAGCAGCATCTTCTGATTCCAGCAACCAGACCAGGGCCTGTGTCAAGAGGCACCTGACATAATCCCTTCATTCAGTCTATCAAACAACAAAAGCTTCAAGCCTGCTGCTCTGCTGGGTGCTGAAGAGGCTGTCATGAAAAGCAAACAAGGACCAGTTCTTGAAAGAGCATTGTTGGGGAGACTGACAGCAAACAAGGAAACGGAAATGAACAGGATGGTTTCAGAGTGTGCTAGATGCTAAGCCGACTCTAAACCAGGAGGATGTGACAAGGAAGTGGGCAGAGGAGAGATCTGCTTTAGAGAGATGGAAAGAGCAGACAATCTGGGATAAATTCCCAGCTCTGCTCTCCACTAGCTGGGTGACACTGGGCAAGTTACTTAACCTCTCTGAGCCTCAGCCTCTTTGTAAAATGGGAATAACGCCGTCCCCCCAGGGCTGGTGTGAGGGTTTAAGACAATGTATGTAAGTAAAATATCTGGCCACACATTATGTGCTCTCTCACTGAATGACAGCTCCTGAGATGACGGCACAGGAGCAAGAGCTGAGGACACATGAGAACACCCTCTGTGGCCCCCTCCACCTTCCAGGGTGGAAGTGCTCAAAGCAGACATTAAACTGGTAGGGATGTTTCGTGAGTATGTTCAAACTTCACGTTGAGAACTGTGCAGAGCTTCAGAGAAACTGGAAAACAGGGGAGAAGGATGGTGCTCTTCACCGAGCACCCCTCCTGCCATACCGCACACTTAGGTTTCAGCAGATTATTACATTGTGACTTTCAGCAAATTTCCTAAGTCTTACTTTCTCAGTTGTAAAATGAGGTTGTTGTGAGGAATAAATAAGTCAACTCACGGAAAATGTTTAAAACAGTTTCTGAGACACAGTGATCAATCGAACAATGTCAGCCAGGATTTTTACTCTATAACTGATCCTGTTCTCTTCTTAGGAACCCACCTCCCCTGGGGCTCGAAGCCTTTTGCACAAGGGGACCCTGCCGTTTCTGCCACAGGTGATGAAGACTGCTACATTTCCAGGGTCCAATGTATTATTTTCAAGCTTCTCGCCTCAGTTCTGAGAGGCAGAAAGGGCAAGTCCTATTTGGCTTCCTTTGGCCGAAAAGGAAACTGAGATCTGGAGAAGGAAATGCCTGTCACTCACTGGCACAGCTGGGACTCAAACCCAGGCCTTCCGCCAGGTAGCCTGGAACTCGGTCCACTGTCCTAGTCATCCATGTGCTCCCCCACACCCGTTTTGTGCCTTCCCAATGCAGATTTCCGAGCCACACACAGAGGCACCAGCTCTGACTCTCCTGGGGCGGACCTCAGAGTCTGTATTCGTACCGGGCTCCTGGGAATTTCAGAGGCACCACATGATTCGATCGCCTCTGATGACACCACCTTGGCTGATAGAAAACAAGACAGGAATTTAGAACCAAGTATGTTTCTGGTCTATGGGACTTTTCCTATTTCACTCTCCAAGCTCTATCAACAAACCTCAAAAAAGAGTAAAACTGTGTCTCCCAACCTGTGTGCCATGAAGTGTTCCCTGACAGCCTACCACCAAATAAGAACGCTGCATCTTCACTCTCCTCAGAGTCTAGCACAGAATATGTTAAAGGCTCTGAAAAGTCCTGCAGTAAACACACCTGTTATCTTCATTTCACCCAGGGCTCTCCACATGTACTTGACTATAAAGCCTTTTTTACACAGAGTACCTTTAACACCGTGAGAGTCAGAAATGTGGTGTAAAGCAAGTGTGGAAATGCTGGTCCAATGCTCAGTACAAAACTAAGGCTGTAGAGTAAGGAACACCCCTTCCCTGCCACCCCCCCCACCCCGCACTCTGTTGGCTGAGAACAGTCAAGCGGCATGAGAGATGTCACTCACTCACTGGGTAGCATCATCAGGAGAAAAGCTGAGGCAGAAATATCAAGTCCCTGGCAGAATGCTTCTGGCCTACCAGCTCGTTCTTTTCTTCCCCCAAAAGCAGACTCCCCAAATTATAGGTGGGGGTGGGGAATGCCAGCACTCAGCAGGCCCAGTGAGGAAGCCACAAACCCTCAACAACTCATGTTAATGCAAATTCCACTTTGCCCACTGGGCTTTGGAAGATAATTCTCACTGGAACCTAGAAGGAGAATTACATAAAGAACCCCCAACCCTGAGAGAGAATTTCCTCCTGCCTGCTGGACAAGGGATAGGGGGCTCTGTCAAATGCTTGAGGGTACAGCAATATTATTTAGAGCCAAATAAGGCAGGCAAATAGCAAAATGCATTGCAAACCTGAATTTAAAGCCCCGTTAGCTTTCCTTAAGGTTTCTTCCCCACCCCACATTTAAAAAGGTTAATCATAGCCAAATGGGGACTGTTGCCCTGTTTCCTGCTCCTGACTCTTTCAGGGGAAGTATGTCTGCAGGCTGGGGAAACTACCAAGCAGAGCAGAGTAAAGGGAGGACAAGGAGAGAAAAGGAGAAGGCGTGGGGGCAACAGACTTCTCCTCTTGGGGTTGGTTCTCTCTGCCCACTTGCCAGATGGCAGTGCAAGTACCACTATCCCAACCACCTCCCGCAAGCACCACTGAGTGTTCTGGGCCAGACAGTATGGAATCAGGATCTGTGTTCTGGTCCTGCCTGCCATCAGACAGTCATCCAACAAATGCTTATGAGTGTGAGGTGCTGAGCTTGGTGCTAGGGGTACAAGGAATGATGGCACCCAGGCCCTGCCCTAAGGAAGAATATAGTCTAGAGCAGAGGCCCCCAACCCATGAGCCGCAGACCTGTCTGGTCCGCGGCCTGTTAGGAACCAGGCTGCACAGCAGGAGGGGAGCAGCAGGCCAGGAAGCTTCATCTGTACTTGCAGCCTCTCCCCAGCGCTAGCATCACTGTCTCAGCTCCACCTCAGACCATTGAGCATTAGATTCTCCTAGAAGCAGAGGTCCCTGGTGCCAAAAAGTTTGGGGACCGCTGGTCTAGAGGAACTGGGATAAAGGCCAGCTGAGAGGCAGGAAGGAAGGAAGGAGGGATTGCTGTGAGTTGAGGCTATGTCTCAGACCTCCTGCCCCCCATAATGGAAAAATAACATAACAATGTATACATAATGTAATAGAACAATAACAATTTACTCTGCGCCGCATTGTATTGAGTGTTTTATATCTATTATTTATTGTCCCTAAGAAGCCTACTCTTGTTTTTAGTTGTCAGACAGGGAAGCTGAGGCTCAGCAAAGGTTAAGTAAATTGCCCAAGGGATGACCTGCTGGTGGAAGTCTGCTTGACTCTCCAACTTTTGTGCTCAGCCCCATGCATTTCCAGTTCCCGAGCGCTGGCACAGTGCTGAGGATGCAGGGCTCTCAGGGCATAGGGCTGTCTCTGAGTCACTGGTGGAGCAGTCTTGTGCAGCAACCTTAGAAACTACGCCTCCTTAACCCTCTCGGCTCCCGTACACACATTTATTGATCCTTTTATGCATGTAATGCAAATGGACACTTAATAATTTAGCAGGGTTAACAGTGCTGAAATATTAACAGGCTTTTCTCATTTAATTAGCTTCTCAGAGAATGGTGACCAGGGTCTGGGAGGAGGCTCTCAGGGCAGGAGGCCCTACCAGCTCTGCCTGGGCCTCCTTTTGCTGGGCATGATGCTTATGCACCTCTTCTGTGGACTGTGGGCCATCGAACATGTATCAACCCTGTCCCCTGTGCTCTCTGCAGTGGGGAGTTTGCCCTACCCTCCTCCCCACAGACCGGGCTGGCTGCTGAGCTAACTGAAGCCTGTCTTCTATTCACTGCCAGCCAGAGGTGACTTCTCAGGAGCACTCCAAGTCTGGGGGAGGCTCCAATTCTTTGCTGGGAAAACCAGTTTAAAAGAGTCCCACCTACCCTGCACCATCTCTGCTGGCCTCAATTTCATGCCCATCATCTGGAGGGGACATACTGTCCTGTCCACTCCTGGTCATTAGGCCTCAGTCCAGGCAATTCCCTCTCCATCCTCCCTATCACTTTCTGGCCTCCCAATCCTTCCAAAGGCACACAGTCACCCATTGATGTGCCACTGATTCATCGATTCATTCCATAACATTTTGTGAGCACCTATTACATGAAACGTCCTGCCCCCAGAGCTAGGATGCAAAGCCAAATAAGGCCCAGCCCTCCTCACAAAAGAACTTCTGCCTTCCCCTTGCTGCAGATTAAAGTCTGCTTTCCACCACAAGAACTTCTCTGTTCATCAAACCAAACCAGCATTAGGCAACCTCTCTTGGGTGCAAAAATCTCTCCCCGACCCAAGTGAGTATCCATGTCTCTGATCTCTGGGTACAAGGGTGCTGTCCCTGAGTATAGAGGGCAACCATAGCTGAAACGGTCAGGGCACAGGCACATGTTGCCACCCTGCCATCACACTGTAGCATAACACCTACCTGTGCTGTCGTAGTCAGATGCAGGGCCTGCTACTGTTTACAGGGCCTGGGTCCGTTTGCAGAGCCTGACACTTGTGGCAGAGCCTGGCATTCCTGGCAACCCATTCTGCTGAAAGTAGTGGGCAGTCTATCTGTGCCCCAGTCCCTAGAAATGTTTGACACCACAGCAGCCACATCCCAGCCTCATCAGAAGGCACACAGGTTTTGAGGTTATGTTCATTGTCTGAGTATCAGTGGAAGTCTAATCTGCACCCCATGTCTGGAATTCTGGAATATCGGGACAGGCCACCAGGAGAGTCTTATAAATGAAGACTCTGAGGTTCCCTGGGCGAAACTATAAAGGGACTTTCTCCCTGGTGGGGTTCAGAACACCAGAATCAAAACTCTCAACAATGAGGGGACCTACGGTAACTCTAACCAGTGTAGGCAGGATACTTGGGAAGAGAATAGAAAGGCACAAGCCTCGGTTTGGGAATCGCTTGATCCGAGGTTGTAACTGTGAGTGTGAGGGGCTGCCCAGATGGTGTGGTGTAGGGGCAGGAGGTAGGGCTCTTTCTCTGACCTAAAAGCTACATGACCTTGGACAAGTCATTAAACCTCTTGAAGCCTCCTCCGTTTCTTCATCTGCAAAATAGGAATTATCTGAGGCTCTAGTGGAAATAACTTCTCAGTTGTGTGGATTAAATGAGATAATAAACATTGGTACAGAACACAATGGCTAGTATCTAGTCGGTGCTCAATAAATTTGAGTTCCCTTTCTTTTTCATAACATAGCCTGGGACCCTTTGGGAACCTCTTCCAAAGACCTGTAAGAGGAAAATGCACAACTAAATGAGGAGATCTACTTTGGGAGGAAGCCAAGAGCCATAATCTCAAGAGAAGAGAATATCAAAGTTGGCTGAAAGAGGTAACATAGGGGATGATGGTGTCCATTAAGGCAGAGAATGGCTTCTGAAATCCAGGGCCTGAGCCTGCTTGGCCCAGGGATATGGGGCCCATGGACATGGGGTTACTCTTATAAAATTTTTCTGCCTGGGTCCCAGCTACCCAGCCCTACCACATTCTGCTGGTCCTAGGGACCTAATCACTGTAGTTCACTTGACCCTGGGCCCTGACAGCAACCCAAACTAGATATGACCAAGGCCCCACATGCCAAAGCATACGTACTGACCCAAGGCCATGGAAGGACCAGGGCTGGAGGAGACACAGCCCAGGGCATGGGGTTCTTGTCCAGGCTGTTGCAGTAATTACTGTGTGCTCTAGGGCAAATCATTTGATGCTCCAGTCTATAGCCTCTGCTTCCTGACTGTAAAATGGGCATAAGAGTGCTTCTTGCTGTGAGTGTTAAACACTGTAAGAATAGAATCTACCATGCACACCACATGCTGCCTAGTAGACGCTCTAGAAGTATAGTTAGAAGGAAGCAGAATAAAACCAAAGCCATAACTCAGGGTGTTTCCGCCGTGACAAGGTCCCCTGAGGCTGAGAGTTGCAGCAACCAGACAGCTCCTTGAATGACCCTGTCCCTAGGAGCCTGAGGCTTTAGTGTACCTGTGACCAACACTAGGGATGGGGCCAGACACTACCAGGTCCAGGCTCCTGACCCAGAATAGAGACTGGGCCAGTTCTAGGCCAGGGAATGGAGGGAGCAGAGGCTTTGCTGATGCAAAAAAAAACCCTAAAGCCCCACCTGACCCAAAAAAAGCCCAGTGACTTCCTCCAAGCCACATGGAAGTGAGACCCAACTTGGAAGAACAGGGCACAGCCTGGGGCCTGGCACAGGTGTGGCTGTTGGAGCTGAGGGGAGACAACAGGGCTGAGGTACCAGATTAGGGCTGAACCTGGACCCTCAGAAAGAGATGGTGGCAGGTGGGTGGGAGTCCTTTCCAACCAAACCTGCAAGAACTGGTTAGAGTCTCCATTCCAGCACCAAACTTGATTAAACCCCATTTTGCCATATAAAACAGAGGCCAATAACAGGCTCATACTGTCTTAAGTGAGATGACATACCAGGAAACACCATGTAAACTGTAAAGTTCTGCACAGCTCAGGTCTTACTAGGTGCTGAA
Source organism: Cynopterus sphinx (assembly GCA_030015415.1). Taxonomy (NCBI): domain Eukaryota; kingdom Metazoa; phylum Chordata; class Mammalia; order Chiroptera; family Pteropodidae; genus Cynopterus; species Cynopterus sphinx. The sequence goes on from CM057386.1 coordinate 42,795,593, forward strand.
AGACCCAAACACTGCTTCAGGAAGTAAAAATTGGAAGCAAAGAAGCAGGCCATGATGCACCTATCAAACCAGTAAAAATAAATTAAAATGATAAAATCCATTGTGGCTGGACTGTGCGCTAGGCTGGCTCAAACTTTTTGTAGCACAACCGGGCATTGCAAAATGAGAACCATAAAACTGTTCCTATCCTATGACCTATTAGGCAATCTCACTTTGGGGAAAAGGCCCCAAGGAAATAATTTAAAAAGAAAAAGTAATTCACGTAAGGATATTCACAGCAGAGCTGTTTAGAAGAAGAGAAAATTGGAGCCTGCCCAAATGCCCAGCAAATGGAGAAATGGTGACCAAACTCCAGCACGTCGATGCAAGGGGTGCCCTGCAGCCATTAAAGTGACAGGTCTGAGAGCTCAGTCAATACTGCGAGACGTGTGCAGGAGATAAAGTCAGACAAGAAAGCGGGACGGACCACTGTTTACTACTGTGTAAAAATACACTGACAGGTATGGCCAGGGGATTTAGAATGAACAGTTAATGTTGATGGTCACTGGGTTCCTTTTTTTCCACATGAAGTTGTTTAAGTGGATAATAATAATGGCAACAACCCTGAAATCAAAATCAGTCTTGCAGTTTGAGAGCAGGTAGGAACTCAGACCCCAAGACAGAAGGCAGGGGAGGGCAGGACAGTATTTCTGAGAAGTCTACCACCACCAGGCAGCACTCTGATCCCCCACCCCAGGCCACTGTGTGTTTCTGGGCACCACCCTACCGAGCTGTGGGGGGAGATTATGGGTGCCACAACCTGACTGCTTGAAACCTCTTAAAGCTGCCCCTGCATAACGTCCCAGCTCAGGAGGCAGGAAGAGGGTTAGCTCTGAGGGTGAAAAATCAGGGAGCACAGACTTAAGGGCCTGATGAACTTAACGTCTCCTTCCATCAACGACCTCAGGAGGACAGCCCTTCTGACCTATACCCCTAAGGCCTGTGAGCCACTCCTCACCCACCATTATGAAAACAGTGTCCCCTGCTAAGTGTCAGCCAGAACCTGGAACCATCCCTGACTTCTCTCCTCCCAACAGCCCACACTCAATCTACCATTGGTCCCTCTCAGCCAGACCTTCGAAACCGGTCCTGACTCAGACCCCAGCGGCATCACCTTCGCCATACTCATCCCATCTATCTCTTGCCAGGATTGTTACAGCCAGCTTTTGATAGGTCTGCTCTTTCTCCCTTGCCAGGTACAATCTGTGTTCTGCAAGCAACCAGAGGGATTCCTTTGCAACACAAAGTCAGATCCCATTCCTCTTCTGCTTGAAATCCTACTGTGGTCCCATCTCACGTGGAGTCAAAACCAGCGCGTTTTCAATAGACTGCCGCGCCTCTGTCATCCACTCCCACCCCACCTTGTCCTCTGCCCTCCTCCTACTGAGGCCACACTGCTCTTTGTCGTTCTTCATGCGGGGCAAGCCCACACCAACCTCAGGGCCTTTGCACTCACAGCTCCCTCTGCTGGGTTGCTCTTCCCCAGATTTCCAGAGCTTACTGGAAACCATCACTTCCTTCGGCTTTCTTTGTAGAAAGGCTTTCCTGCCAATCTATTTAAGACAGCGTGCCCGCCCCACCTCCATCAATCTCAGTCCCTTTTCCTGCTTTGTATGCCCTTCTTAACATTCATCACCACCTGGCAGATTAAATTGTCACTTGTTTATTCTCTGTGTCCCTTTCAAAACATGAATTCCCCTGGAAGGAAAAGTACATTATATTCCTGAAAGGGATGAACAATCTTTTTTCTTTTTCCAAGAGTCAATTCAGGAAGCACAAAGTTTGGGGACGTATTTTCTTCAGCATCAGGTATATTTATAAATCAGGAAATGTCATGCCCTCCCTGTCCCCCCTTCGCCCCCACTTAAGTATTCTCATTATTTTTTTCTCTATCACTGAACAATTTCTCTCCTTTTTTGGCTAAAATTTTAGAAACCACATAAGTGGCATGCACTGCAGGATCTGATTATAATGCTGAGGCTCTGAACAACTTGTAATTGACTTGAAACCCAGTAGGTTGGAGGAGAAAAGTGAAGGACTTGGGAATGAGGGAGGCCAATTGGACCAGAGTTCAATTACAGTCAGGCACAGAAAAGCCACTGCCAGTAGGAGGCTCCTGGAGTCTGATGACAGGGAGCAGGGGAGGAAATGCCTCTTAGGACAAAAGTGAGGTCTGAAATGGGCAGTGATAGGGGTGGCAGCAAAGGTCTGACAGCTGTCCCCCAACCTATAACGTAGCTCAAAGGGAACCTTCCTCTTATAAATGTCCCCAAGAGCAGAATGGAAGGAAGGCTGGAATTCTGCCACCCTTTCTCCTGGGCCAGGCTCTCGGTCTTGCCCCCTATTTTCCCCAATATTGCGTTACACACCTGCCCATAGAGCCTCATGGGCCACTTCCCTGGTGGCAGCCTCTGTGATTCTAGCAACAAACCCGGGCACTAGAATCACTCACTTAGCAGGTCCTCCTCTGAACAGCTGGTTCATTCGTTCCCCATGTCCCAGAAACTGGACGAAGAATGGCCTTCCACGAGTTCCCCCATTTCTTCTTCACCGCTTCCTCAGCCCTCTGAGGAAGGTGCTATTACCATTGCCATGTTGTGCGGGGGGAAATGGAGGCACAGAGCAGAACCTGCCCAAGATCACACACCTAGTGAATGGCTGAGGCAGAACTTGAACCTAGATCTGGCTCCGAAGCCTCTGTTCCTATCCTTCAGGCCACACTGCCTCCCTCCACTCCTGAGTGAGGAGATGATTATTCATTGACTTTGATATATTTAGTTGCTGGCTTCTGAAATTAGACCTTGGTGGTGTCATGGAGCCTGGCAAGTCATGTGCGACAGCTGACCTCAGAGCTGCTAGCCGCTGACACCTCAGTGTGAAGAACTTCTCTGCTTACTCCCCTTGCTGGGCATGCTGACGCCTGAGGGGAGGAAGCAGTGGAAGGGGGGCCACAGGACCACTTGGCTGACCGTTCCCAGAATCCTCCTCTGCGGTTGCCATGGTGTCATCTCTGCAAAGGCCTGGTGGGGAGGGGAGGGTATGGTAGGGCCAAAGGAAGCGACTCAGAAGAAAGATCGAGCCTGTTTAGAGGGTCCCTCTGGAGAAAGGGGCTGCAGAGCCGTAAGTCCTGAGACCCTCGGTCATCAGAGCCACCCTCAGGTAGAAAGGAGAAGTGATTCCCAGGAGGAAGGGAGAAAGACTGAGCAGAGATGGGTGAGGGAGGTGACGGAAGTTATGTGAAAGGGGGAGGGGAGCTTCAGTGAGGAAACTGAGGCACATGAGGAAGACTGGGCCCTGAAAGGACTGGGTACTTGGCAGCACTCGCCCAATGCCCAGCACACAGTAGGTACTTAACAAATGTCAGCTCAAAAGAGACTTCCTGGTTAGGACACCAATGAGGCTCAATTTGTTCAGACCAGAAACAAAGCATGAGCGCTGCATCGTGGAAATGTACTCAGAGCTCCCGTGCTGAGGGGTTCCTTTCCAAGGTGTCAGGTTCCTGCTGGGCCTGAGCAGCTCTGCTCCTGCAAGGCTGGCTGGTGAGGCCTTCAGGAGAAGAACAGGCCGCCTGCCACTCAGCCCAGCTGGGGCCACTGTGTCCATGTGCCCGGCCCAGCCCCCACCCTGGCATAGGTGCAGTGGGTGAGCGCACGCCTGGCACAGGCCCCAGTGCCTGGGAGAGAGGCTCCAAGCGGGCGGCTTTGTATTTTGTGAAAACCAAATCCACAACTGAGCTCTCCAGCCAAACAGGGCCTGCTGGGAAGGCTGGCAGGCCTGTCTTCCCATCCCCCTGCTGGGGCCCACCCTCCCCTGCTCAGCCCCCCCACCCAGGAACCATGGGGAGCACCAGCTGCCACCCTGGCTGGCATGGGGGGCTAAAGAGGATGGGCCTGAGCCCAGCTCCTGCAAGCCAGGGTTTGCCACCACCACCCCCACTCTGACCCCTTTCCTGCCTCGAATAAATCGGAATACAAATCAGAGGGAAAAGCTTTCCTCTGTTTGAACAAATTGCTATGGATTCCTCCCTGTCTCAGGTCAGGGCTCGCGATAGGGGATATTTTCACTTGCCGACTGCTAATAGACTCAGGAGAAGCTGCTGGATCGATGGAGGCCAGGAAAATTAGCCAGGAGCTTCAGGCCAGCCTTGGCCTGACCCTGCCCCCCACTTTAGGACTCCTAGAAGGGAAGGGGGCAGCTATAACCTAGGCCAGACATAAGTACCTGACCTGTCCCCCTACCTGGGAACCAAGGCAAGAGGGTCCAGGGGCTGCCTGGAGGGGCAGTGGGATAAAGGTGGACCCAGAGAATCCCCCAAAGAGGTCTACAGTTCCCCGCATAGTCAAGCACAGTCCCCTGTACATAAACCCATGTTCTCATGTGCAACATCATGACATATATATACACCTTGAGCACGTGCAGGCCCACGTATATGTACACATGCATGAACAACACAGATACAATATACATGCACAGGGTAGAGATAACATGGGGAATGTGTCTTAGCTCCTGCCGAGGTACTCAGTGAGAGCAGTTTATCTAATGCTAATGGTTCTACACACACACACACACACACACACACACACACACACACACACACACACACTAACGGACAGGGATATCAGTGCTTCAGGTACATTAGGGCATCCCTCAGTACCAAACCCTCCTAGCACTGCCTGAGGTCTCTGTGCCAGTGGGCAATGCCAGGGGCCATGGCTGTATGGGAGAGCCAGAGGAGAAAAGAGGAGAAGGGAGAGTTCACTGCAGCCTCTGAACACCCCAGGAGAAGGCAGGACCGCTTGAACAAGAGAAAGCCACTCATGTCTCCTACCTGCTGCCCTAGCCTACGTCGAACCATATATACACAAGCTCACACACACATACATGTGCACACACACATATACACACGCATGCACACACACTCCCCTCAGTAAACTGGAGCCCGGATCTGGCTTAGGAGATAGATGTGGAAGAGAAGGGTGCGTTTCCTGGTGGGACCCTTCGCCTCTGGCTACTCACTTCTGCCTCTAAAAACGAAGTGAAGGTCCAGGAGACCTCTAAGCCCACTACTTCCGACCTTCCACGATTCCAAGCTGGGCTGCCTATTTTCTGTGTTGCCTGAGGATTTCTCTTGCCCTCTCTCAGCCTCAGGTTTCTCTTCTGACAAGTGAGATTTGCCCTGAGATCTCTCCTGGCTCTGTCACACTCTATAAGCCTGTGATTCTAGATCATCTCTCTGTCTTCTTCTCTGCTGTAGCCTCAGCACCTAGAATAGTGTCATGAACATAGATGGTGCTCAAGAAAAATTTGATTGATTAATTAATTAATTAATCAATCTCAGGTTCCAATTGGTAGTGATGAGACTGAAATTCACAACAGGATGGAGGTGGCACTCTGATCCAAACCCATTAGGCCCAGGAGTATTCAGGGGTGTGAGCAAGCTTCTCCCAGGTCATTACCCACGGGAGAAGGTTTCTTTCCTGCAGAGGGAAGTGGACAGAATGCAGTCAGCCTTATTACCCACACAGAATCCTGCATGCAGAGAGACAGGGCTATCTTCTAGTCTCAGAAATTGTCTCTACCTCTTAGTTTTGAATTCAGCTAGTGAGAAGCTAATGATTGTGCCTCTCGTGGCAATGCCCAAAGCACTCTGGATATTCAGGCTTCTCCTCAGCAACCCCCTAACCCTACCATCCTCAGGTGTGAGGCCCCTCAGTCCTTCAGGGATAGCCTGGACTCTACCAGGAAGGTCTTGGGAAAATCAATGGGCTGGAGTTCTGGTCACAGAATCCAAGGAAGTAAATGAACAGCTCACATGTCCGGTGGCTGCAGGAGGGAGTTTTTAGCCTGGAATCAAGGCTGATACATGCAGCCCAGAAGACAAGACTTAGGAACAAAGAACTCAGCAAAACAGGATGGACCTGAAAAAGCAAGACTGAAGGCTTAGACAGGATGTAGTACAGGCTGAGGATGCCTGCTACCCACCCCCTTCCCCTAACTGCTGCAGTGCACAACAGCCAGCACCTGCTTCCCTCTTCCTGAGGCTGGAGCTCACACTACCTGTGTGTGCAGTGGGCTGCAAGAACCAGGAACTAACACCCCCAGGAGCAGCTCTTAACCAACAACATGGGGGAGTCAGTGCACACCTGCCCCCAGCTCCCTCACCATGGTGGGAAAACTCTAAAGTGTGTGTTTTACACAGTGACCCGGAGATCCCCAGTGAGACATGGTGGTGACTAGCTTGATAGCGTACCTTTTTTTGGTTCCCTTTGCTTCCCTATCTCACACCCCCTCTCCACTTCCAGAGCTTCCAGGACTAAACTCCCGAACAAACTGTCTGTACTCAGCTCTTTATCTCAGGATTTCCTGCTGGGGAACCCAAACTAACACAGCAAGTCCAAGCCAGGTATGATTGTCATAGTGTCTCCTATTAAATCTCTCATGTGGCCACAACCCAGGGCCCTCATATTGCCACACACACACACACACACACACACACACACACACACACACACCACCATGCTTCCCTCCCTCCACCTGTCACTTCTCTGGAAACCTCTTTGACTGAATCCCAGCACCTCAAAATCCAACTCATCTAATCAAGCAATCTGAACCACTGGGAAAAGGCTCGAGGGCTGCTAGGTATTCCCAGGGTAACCTTCTGGAAACAGTGGCCATGTTTTTTGGGGCTAACTTGTTAGTAACTATAAGGTGGAACATAGGCAGTGTGACAGAGGTTGGATCTGGAGGAGACTGGCAGCAATCTCTAGATGACACCATCAAGCTGGCTGCCTCCTCCACCTACACAGAGGGGCCTCCAGGGGCCTCCCTGACATTTCGTTAAGGGCGTCTAACATCTAACCGAGACCCAGAACAAGCCCCAGATCCTGTAATCTGGATGCAATGAAGCCTGGGAATAAACAATGGAATTTACAGGGGCAGGGAGAGAATTGTAGAGATGTAAGCATAAAATGAGCTTATAAATACCATGCAGACGTGCCCTCGCTTCTCCTGAGTCTACCAGGTGAGATAGTAGAATGAGAAATATCCAGCGGTAAAGTCCTTTGACATGGCTTTTAATTTCAGTTTTGGTGCCTAAATTGCTGTGTGACCTTAATGAGCCACTTACCCTTTCTGGTCTCAGTCTAGTCCTGCACTGAATCTCAAAGGTCTGCTTCTGGGTCACTTAAGGCTGGCAGCTGAGCTCACTCCTTGCAACACCTCGGAGCCCTTGGCCTTCTCTGTGTCTACTCTGTGGCCTTATTCCAGAAAGAAGAGTAAAGCCAGGCCTTACCACAGCACAGACCTTCAGCTTGCCTTGTGGGCTTATATATTTTGCTGGAAGCTAAACCAACCACCCCAAGGTCACCATTTCATTGGAACACCAGAAACAAAGCCACGGAGATAAGGCCACCAGAATCCAGTTCCCTCTCCATCTCTACCCACCTGATGTCCCTCTCAGAGACGGGGGAAAGTGTCTCATTAACAGTTTCCTAAGAATCACACAGGGAAAGTCGCAAGGCAAAGGAGATATTCAAGTTCAGCTCTGAGGCCTCAGCTCCTGAATCTTTCTGAGAAGAGGTTATGTTGTGGAAAGCTAAAAAAAAGGTCAGACAATGGGAAGAACTTCCCAACAACGAAGGACCAGAGACACTGAGCAAACAGTGGTGCATTTGCCTGGTCTCGTGCGGTGTGTGCTGCCAAGACAGAAAGACGAGCCAGATCATCTCTACGATACTCCCTGGCCCATGGCTTCTAGCACAGCCCCTCAGTTCCTGTTTCCAAATATCAGGTGGGTCCACTGAGCTCTTGTGTGGCTGGGACTGAAAGGAACCACTTGCTAGAGGAAAAGAGCAGAAATCAACAGCCTCACGGAAGTGTGAACAGTGTGTGAGATGGGAAGAAGGGAACGAAGGGAGCAAAGTTTGAGAACTACCACTGTATGGAGAGCAGAGTGACAAGCTGCAAGGAGCCTGGATCTCTAGTGACCAGTTGTCGCCATAGCAGCCATGGATAGCCTATCCCTAGACCTAAGTCAACTTTAATTTGTTGGAGCTTCTGCCATCAGGTCTTTGTCTAGCAACAGAATAAGATGCCTCACTGATACAAGACTGGAGTCCTCATGCTGCTCCTTTCGGCCAACCCATCCTCCACAGCACAACCCAGGGAACAAGAACAGGCCAGAAACTGCCCTGAAGAGCCTCGCACTTCAGTAGGCAAGCAACAGACTTGGCATTGGGCAGGCTTGAGCTTAAACCCTGAATCCACTACTTGCCAACTGTAGGACCTTGGGCAGGTCACTCAAGCTTCTCTACATGGAAAATGAGGGCGCTGGAAAAGGCTGCATTCTCCCACTCCACTGTGGGCAACTTGGCTCCGGGTGCCCTTCACCCCTGCAGCCACAGTGCCCACCACTCTTCCGGACACTAAGCGGGTACTTATGAAATACTTGCTTGAATGGCGATAATGTAGTCCAGTTCTGAATTTTTCATTTGATTCTAAACCAAACAGGGAAGGGAAGAGACAAAAGGCCACATTTCAAAAAGGTAACATAATTTACCTATTGCAAATCAATGAAGACAGCATTTCTGGGGCAGTTTCTTCCAGTCACCCTAGGGTCACTTCTGGAAATCTCCTGGTTAGAAGCAGGGAGAGGAGCCAGACGCCCAAGCTTCTGATCTGAACCTTCCAGTTAATACTATTAAAATAGAAAGCTCCATGCTCATAATTTTAAAAATAATTATAAGGGTTTTTTGTTTGTTTGTTTGTTTGTTTTGTTTTGTTTTGTTTTGTTTTTTTAAGACCCCAGAGTCCAGATGAGCTTAGTTGAACGAAGCCTGGGCAGTGACCTGGAAAACCCAGAAATGCCCTCAGAAAGCCTAAGGGAAAAAAGACATTGGTTTGGACCTGACTCATCCTGATGCACTGTCGATACCAGCTGTGCTCGCAAATCAACTGGAGAGCTCTTGCGACCACAGCTGCCTTCATGCCACCTGCAGGGTCTCTGATTCAGGAGGTCCGGGGTGGAGCCAGGCATCTGCTGCTGAGAAAGCTCCCCAGGTGGCTCCAACATGGTACACAGGTTAAGAACCACTTCTCTACACAGCTTCCAACCCTCCAGATAATCAAAGTCTACCTCGGCTGAGTTTTAGGGACTGAACTGGAATCAAGAAGAGCCTGAGGTAGAAACTCCAAAGGCAGACACGGAGTGCCCTTGTGCCTGCCCAAGTCACCACCCCCACCCCACCCCCTGCAACCAAGGTCCCCCATCCCTGCAGCCCCAGCTCCCCACAGGCAGATGGCCCAGGCCACTAGGGGGAACTGCTATTCCCGCTCTCCCTGGCCTGCCACATTTTTCAAAAGCGCAGCCTGCACCTCTGGCTTCCACACGCCACCCACACTCAGGGCTCCCTACCATCTGCCTGTCACCCACTCTGCTCTTGTGAAACAGAGTCCCCACAGTTCGCCTGAGTTTACAAAGTGCTATCACTCTCGGCTTCTCTGAAACCCGAGAGGCGGGTGTGCCTGAACCAGGCTTCCGGATAAGGTAGCTGAAGCTTCAGAGGCAGCACGCTGCCCATCTGGCCCTCCAACCCAATTCTGCCCATTTTTATCCAGCTCTCCTTCCTTGTGTGCCCTTGTCATTCAAAGATTGACCCATGCATCATCGTAAAGTCTGTCAGAAATGCAGAATCTCGGCCTAACCCCAAAGCCACTGGATCAGATTCTGCAAACCCCCAGAGCACTCCCGCTGGATCTTAAGGAGCCATGTAGTGATGCAACTGCCTCCCCACCAGCCTCCCAGTCCCCAGATGGCCCTTCCTCTGTCTCCTCCCCCACCTCAGATGTCCTTCCTCTCATGGACTGTATCCTTTCCCCTGGCTTTCTAGTCCCCTTCCCATCTCCAGTCTCCTCCTACCTCCCTGATGCCACCTGCTTCCCCCCCAACCCCCATGGTGCTGGTCTCAGCCTAGTCTTCTCTCTACTCTCTCTTCCTTGGCAATTTTATTCTACTTCATGGTGGAATAAACCCACATCGTTCTATGCACATAAATCCAGATGTACAAATCTACCTCTTCCGCGTAGATCTCTCTCCTAAGTATTAAGACATGTGTCCACTAGCCCCATCAACATTTCTCCCAGGCATCCCACACCAGAACCCCATGAAGTCCAAAACTGTACTGGCATTGTCATTAAAATAAAACTATTTATCGAGGCTTTGCTAAGTTCCGGGCACAGTGCTGAAGGCTTCCTAGGCACTATCGCATGGCATGCTCATCAAAAACACATGTGGTGAGTACAATGCTCTCCATCTGACCAGTGGAGAAGCCACACCTTAGAAAACAGATGGGACTTTGGCTCTCACAGTCGGTACAGGCAGAGCTGGGGTTCAGACCTGGGTTTCTTACCAGAAGTTCAGGCTCTGAACTATTTCACTCCATTACCCCCAACCTGTCTGATTTCCCATCCACTCTGCTCCACCTTGATGCCTCGGTGTGCCAAGTCTCCCAATGCCAAACCTCAGAAACATTTTCAGCATCTATCACTTGCCTAAACTTTCTTTTTCCTGAAGCATTTTTAGGACCTAATGACTGTACAGTCCCATTTCCTGCCTTTTGAAGGAGCCTCTAACTGGCTCCCTTCACCCACATACCATCTATTCTCTACAGGGCAGCCAGTGGGATTCTATTAAAAAGGTGTCAGTTCATGTCCTTCCTCTGTTCATAACCCTCCCAGGGCTCCTCACCTCACTCAGAATAAAAGTCAAAGTCTTTACATAGCCTTCAAGGCTGTGAACAATCTGGTCCCACTAACTCTCCAACCTCCTATTCCCCTCCCCATAGCTCACTCTGCTCCAGCCACACTGACTCTTCCTTGTGGCTGAGCAGGCCACGCATGCTTCTACCAGGGCCTTTGCACTGGCTATTCTCCTGCCTAGAATGAACTTCCTGTAGATGTCTACCAGGCTTTCTTCCTCCTCCCATGGCATCTTCGGGTTTGTTCTGGTGGCATCTACTCAGAGAGTCCTCCCACTGTATATGAACTTGAACCACAGTCTACTGCTCCTTGTCTGCTTGGGTGCTTTACCCTTTTCCATAGAATTCATCACCATAGGATGCATTATAGACTCATTTGTTGACTTATTTACTACTGCCTGTCTCCCCTCAGGTTGAATATAAACTCTAGGAGAGCAAGAGTTTATTTCTCTCAAAATATCTCAAGTGCCCACACAGAGCCTTAACTTATACGTTTGTTGTGTGGCTGCAGTTCTTGTACTCCTATCTGTTCTCCCAGCCTTCACGCTGGATCAAGTTCTCACTATGACTTTCCTGAATAATCATAGGACCTCCTGTGATTATCTCCTTCCTCCTGACCCTTTTCCTCAAACACATAGCTGCATGGCTACCTAGCCTGAAATCCAACCCATTTCCCTGGTCAAGGCTGTCCCAACAGTTTCTCTCAAACCCAGGACTGCAGCCTACTCCTCCCAAGCACAAGCCCTGGAATAAGCAGGTCTGGGTTTAGGCCCAGCTCTGCCACTTGGACAAGTTGCTTCACCTTTCTGAGCTCTCAGTTTACTTCATCAATACAATAGGCTGTGAATGACTCTCTCAAGGGGTTGTGGTGAGGATGAAAGAAGACAATGCACAACATCGTGATCTCAGCCCAGACTGTAAACATTAGCAGTTTTTATCATTATTCCTTTATTGTTCCAACTCTAACAGCCCCGATCCCTTTTCAATCTATGCTCCAGCCTAGCTGAGTGACTCACTATTTCCCACACACACCCAGGTTCTTTATCTTCCGTGCCTTTGCCTCCACCTGGGAAGCCCTTCTCAGTCCTTACTTCTCTTTATCAAGGCCAGTTCAAGTGTCCCTTCCTCCACAAGGCCTTGGAAGTAATTTCCTTCCCATTTGAATTCTTACGGCCCTATCTGCCCTTGCCACCTGGCATTTATCAAGATCTTCCAGGAACCACCATCTTGTATCTGACTCCCCTCCCCTTCTCCTTGAGGGCAGAACCTCCATCTTATTCATCTCAGTGGCACTGTCAATTAATTCTCAGAACTGGACCTTGCTTAAAGGACACACTCAGTAGATATTTAATGAATGGTGATGGGCACATCATGCTGCTTTCCTGTCCCCAAGTCAGATCCACCAGAATCAAATCTCTGAACCACTTCTTACCAGCTGAGTGACCCTGAGCAGGTCACTTAAATTCTTGGAACCTCGATTTCCTCATCTGTTAAATGGGACAATAGGACCCACTGTGCTGACCTCTCAGAATGTTATAGGAATTAAAAGAGAAAGAGGCATGAAAATGCTCCGTAAGGCATGTGGCACTAACATACCTACCTGGGATCACTGTTATAACCAACAATTCTCCCTGAGTGGTTCCTTCCTCTTTGCACAAAAAGATTTCTGAAAGGACCATCACCAAAGGCATGGCAGGGTGTCAAATGAGTTTTATTTTCTTCCTTATATTTTTATGGATTCTCTGATTATTTTGCAAAGAGCACATGCTACTCACAGACCCAGAGAAAGGGAGATTTCATTGTTAAAAAAAAAAAGTCACTCCTTCGAGTTAAGCATTGCTCTTGCCTCCAGTATCAGCATTTAAATGCAATAGGGGCCCCTTAGTACCTAGTCCCTGCCATCAGTAGACACGTGTCTGCAAAGCAGGGTCTTCTAATGATGACAGGGAAGATGCAGGAAAAGGACCACAGCCCAGGTTCACAAAAAGCCATCTCTGCGAGGGTAAGAGCCCCTGCTCTGCACACAGCCCACTCGGGGCGGGAACCCACTGAGCTGAGCCCCACCTTAAGTCACTCCTTTGGTCTAGGGGGATAGGAAGTATGGCTTTGGCCACAAGTGAATGCCTTGGGACACTGGGAAGGGAAACATGAGAGCTCGAGTGAGGCCTGGAGCTTCAGAAGGCCTAAGGAGCCCCCTTAGACTCCAGGCTGAGAAATTAGAATAAATTTCATCCCACCTGGAGTCTTGAGGCTGAGGGAACCCAGGAAAAGCAGTCAGCAATGTGGCGGCCAAGGCCGCCCCCTGCTGGCTACATCTGGAGTGGCAGCGCCAGCTGCATAGGGCAGGGTCCCCAGGCACACACCCAGCACTTGGGGCCTAGTTAGGCTCAGGAGTCCAGAGGCAGGAAGGGCCAGGGCAACGCTCTTCCAGGACTGAGAGGCCCATGGTCCCACCTCCCAGGTACCCTGTCTTTTCTGGGTGAGGTATCTCTTGGCCAGCTGTCCCTGAGCCCAGCCACAGGAGATGCAATACAGAGGTGGGGGGAGGGGGAGGAAAGCAGAATTAGGGGTGGTGGGAGGAGGATGTGAAGGGGAAAGGAGGTTGCATCACACTCCTACTTCCTTCTCATTCCTTCCAGGCCTGACCATGCCTCCTGGGCAGCCAAAGAAGACGGCTGCTACCACTGCCCAGATTTCCACTCCCGCCCCCAGGTATTGATTTCCTGCATCATTCATTTGCTGGCCGTGGCTGCTGTGATTAGCTCCCTCCATTCTCCCTATGGAGCCCCCCGCCTGTCCCTCCATGTTCCAGCAAAGCAGAGCTAATACCAGGCTTTAAATGAGGCTTTGCCACCCGGCTCCAACAGCTCACAGCCAAGCCTGGCCAATTACAAGTGGGCCCCTTGGCATATACCCAGCCCGCCCCCTCAAGGGTGCTTTCCTGACTAATAAAATCCCCTCTAACCACCACCACCACCACCCCCAGATCCCCACCAAACCAGGAAGCACAGATTCTCAACCTACAGTGGAGGACAGGACGTCATGCATATCTTGACCCTAAGTGGAGGCCTCAGGCAAGCTCAGGGGCCAACTTCAACGGAAGTGGGTACAGACAATGCTGGCAAAGCAAACAAATCAGCCTGAATTTGGGGATACAAGGCTTTCTCCCTTATGCAGTTTTTATAACTGAGAAGGAAGGAGAAACAGAATCATGGACCTTCTTGAGGAAAACTCTTCAGCCTTCTGTTAGCCCTACGGGGACCAGAGTTTTCTTATGTGATGCCTTCTCCAGGGGGAGAGTCGGATATGGACAGGCAGTTTTAAGGCAAGGGGTAGAAACTCTAGTGAAAAATCCCAAGCGTGCCCACACCGAGATCAATACCCAGAAGACGGCACTGGGAGACACACCTCCTGAAATTCCTTCTCTGCACCCCTCAGAGGAGGGGGAAAAACCTGACTTGGTGATAATTCTGTAAGCTATGTTGCTCTTGTCAAATTATTCAACATCTGTCTTCATGTTCCCACAAAAATTAGCATAGGATAGTAGTTTCTGATGACACCTTTGGTGAAATATTTTGACTTCCACCAGTAAGTTGCAAACAACCTGTCTTAAGGATAATGTCAATTCCCACTCTTGCATATTAAATAATCTAGGGGTTTGTTGTGTTTTTGTAAGGTAGAGGAATCCCTTTGAACTGGAAGTCCGGGCTGTAGGAGGAGCAGAAGCCAGGGGGAAGGTTGCGGGAGGGGGTGGTGTTTTCTGAGTCTATCCTCACACAGGATACTCTTCCTCCTTCCCCTAGCTACTGTCTTTGCCCCAGGATCAGACCTCTTGGGCCAGCTTACCGCCCAAGCCTTCCAGAAAGCAGATTACAGGATCCACCGTGGAGCACACCAAACTGGGCCAGGAGATTGGGAGCCAGGGAGTAAAGAGGCAACCAGCTCCAAATGGACCATCTGGTCTAGTACTCGGCTGCTGTAACATCTGTGCCCCCAAAGTAAAGTGAAGCCACCTGGCCAGCCTGAGTGTGCTTCCCCAGTCCTACTGCAGAGAGCACAGTTCTGAGCCGGCAAGAGGACCCGCAGAGGGAAACAAACTGGGCATAGGGCTACGGACACCTGCCTACCAGCCTCAGCAGAGACTCAGAGCTCACGCCAGATTCTGATGGGTTTACCCTTCACATCCTGTTCTTCCTCCCCCTCTTCAATTTAGCTTCATGTTAATCTGCTCCTTCCTCAGCCACACAGGTCTGGGGGCAGAAGGGAAGGGTTCCCTCTCCAGGGCATACTTTTTCTTTTTGTCTTGAATAAAACCTGCTTCCCTCCTCACTGCCAAGACAGCACTGGGCTTCCAGCCTCTTTTCTTTTCTCCTCCGTGAGGTCTCCCATAGCCACCACAGCCTAAGATTTCATGACCCTCCCTGGCAGAAACATTCAAAGAATGCCGGCTACCCTGCCACGAGGCAACCTAGACCGACTTCTCAGAAAGAAAAAATGTCAAGAAGCATTTCCTCAAACTCTCCCCAACCATGGCCATTCCTTCTTGCACCGAATATTTGCTGAGCTCCTGTTGTGTGCCAGGCACCATGCTGGGTTCTGGCATACAATGACACGAGTGACCATTTCTCAGCTCTATACTCTTTCTCAAGCGGTTTCATCTACTTGGGGCATAGAGAGAAAATGGGAGGTAAAAGAAAAAAAAAAAAAAAACAGCTCTCCATACTACTTGTTACCCCAGCCCCAGCCCTACAATGATTCCCCCTTCTGCTGTATCTGGCCAAAGCTTCTAGTATCACAAGGAACTCTGTAGCCTCTCGCCGTCCTCCTCCTCACACCAGATCTCCCTCTCACTCCATCCATACAGATAGTCTTTTTACCCAGCAATTCTCCTGAGGCCCCAGTCTTCTCTGGAGCCACACTTTCAACCGACAGGTGGAAAAAATGTCACCCAAGAATCTGCAGTTGGTCCCAGTGCACACAACTTTGATTCTGAGTGAGAGCAGCTTGGACCCAGGCATGTGAAGAATGGAAGAAAATGTCAAGAAAAGGAGAAGATAAGCCAGTAATTAAATCTTATCCCCAAAGTACTCTGAAATAAGGGTCTGCAGAGACCACTGCATCTATCCCCCACCCCCTGCCCTCACTGCTAGGGTTTCCAGGCTAGGCTCAGAGGAGCTTCCTCAAGATGGGCCCTGTGCAGCTCTGGAGAGGGTTGGAGAAGGTGGAGGGGATGGAGGAGACGGATGGCTAGGAGATGGGCTAGCCAGATCTACATAAGGACAGTCAGAGGGAGGACAAGGTGGAGGACAGCAACAAACAGGAGGGGGCTCTCCATACCTCTCCAGAGCCCCTGGGGTGTGGTGAGAAAGAGGTGAGGGCCTCAGCGATGTCCCTCTTCAAGCCACCTCTTACAGAGACAGCCTGCAGGGAAACCTTGGCAAGAAAAAAGAAAGAGGACCCCCCACATCCCTGGTATCTTACCAGCCCTGGGGAGGCTGAGGCCTTTGTGACCCACTCAGTGGCCTCCTCCCCATAACCAGGCCTCTCTGGGTCCCTGCTGCATTCTTCCTTCTTTCTTTTCTGGCCTATGTAAAGGGCCTGGCAGTAAGAGACACACAAACTAATCAAGAAGCAGGGTTTGGCCAGATGCCAAAGCCAGCCTCCCCAGGGAATGGAGCTAGCTACTAGCTGTGTAGGGCCTGGAGCATGTCACCTCCTGGAAACCTCTCAGGGTATCTATCCCTCCCTCTTGTGAGGCACCCCTAGAAGGAAGCATTTAGCATTCCTTCTGTACCTGAAGCTGGCAGTCGGGAGTAGGGTGGAGGAGACAATGCTTCTGACCTCCACCAAAAGGACAGGTCAAACTCTCCCCTGATCTAAAGGTGACCGATTAGGCCCTGCACCCCAGAGAAAGGAAGAGCATCCTCCCCACTCCAGCTACACATCATTAAAAAGTGGCCTACACAAACCGCCCTCCAGTCAGAAGGCAAAGTAAGATCTACCAGGCCCTGAGACTGACTTTTTGTGCTGTAGGGTTAGGGCATTGAGGGCTGCTAGAACTCGGAGGAAGGGTCTCTGAGAGGGATGCCTGCTTTCATGACCTTTCCCCTGAAAAACCCACAGGAGAGAAGGAAGGAGGGACCGGAGTCCCCTTGGTCCCCAGAGAGCGAGGCGTGGGGACACGGGAGCAAAGCTCCGGAGCAGGAGGCAGAGTTTGGATACGTCGCCCGTGGGCGCGTGCAGTGTGTGCGTTTCCCGGGGACCGTGGCTGATGTGTCTGTGCGTGCACACGGGGGAAGGAGGTGGGGCTGGGGTTTTGTAGCTGGGGACCGGGTATAAGGACTGGTTCAGGATACGTCCAAAAAGGGACGCCGGTGGGGTTTTAGGCGCCAGATCCAGGGGATGCTGGCCTCTGCTCGGGCTGTCAAGGGGCGAGGAAGAGGAGCGGAGCCGCAGCAAGAGTGGGGAAGACGAGCCCCGGCTCGGCCGCGGTGGCGGCAACCCGTCCGCCCGCTCGCCGCGCGGGGCTCCGGGTCGCGCAGCGCTCGGCTTCCACTCCGGAGGCCGAGCCGGAGTAGAACCGGGTTTCGGTGCGAGTCGCTGGTCCAGCTCCCAGGTGTGGGTTTGTCGGAGTCTCCGGAACCGACTGGTTCCCGGGTTCCGAAACACTCCCGCCCCGGGGAGGGTTTGAGAAAGTGGGCGCCTCCCCCCCGGCCCCGGCATCGCCGGCTTCTCGCCAGACCCTACGACGACCCGCCTGCGTGTTCCGAAGCAGCGAGCTCGATCTCCTGTCACCCTGGAAAAAGGCGGGTACCCGGGCACCCGCTCCAGAGTGCCCGCCGGGGTCCCCCACCGAACCCCGGCCGCGCGCACTTTGCGCCTCTTGCAAAGTTTCCGCGCGGGGCCGAGCGGGTGTGCAGCGGGACGCGGGTTCTTACCGTAGACTCCTTGTCCTTGGCAGTGGAAGGGGATCAGCGCCAGAAGTAGAAGGCAGGTCACCTCCATCTTCACGGCCCGTGCTTCATCCCCGCGAGGCAGCGCAGCCCAGGAGGCAGCGGGGGGCGCAAACGCCGGGGCCCCGCGATGCCCCCTCTTTCTCCCCCTTCCCCAAGAGGCGACGGAAAGGACGACGGCGGCGACGGAGACAGGGAGACTGAAGAGGCGGCGGTGGAGGCGACCCGGGTTTCTCCTCTGGCGGGGCCGCTGCCCGCGTGGGGACGCAGGGGGCGCTGGCCCGGCCCCGGGTGTCTCCGCGCGCCGGGCGCTGCGGCCAGCGCCCCGGCCCCAGGAGCCCAGCCGCCGAGCCGCCCCGAGTCCCCAGGGCTCTCCGCTGGGGCTACCGGGCACCAGGGACCCGTCTGCGTCGGCGGCGGCGCTTCGATCCAGCAGGCCACCGACGACTAATAAACTTGTCGTCTCCCCGCGCAAGCAAGGGACGCCCTCGGCGGAGCGGGGCGGGCAGGCCCCGGCCCCGCACGGATTACTCCGCTGTCTCCAGTCCCGCGGCGGGGGCCGGGGGCTCCAGGGCCCGGTCCAAGGGAGCCGGGATGGGCGCCCTCCCGGGGGCGACGCAGGCCGGTGGCGGCTTTCCCGAGCCCGGCCGAGGGGCGGCCGCCACGGGGCCCCGGGTCCGCGGACTTAGCCGGGCCACCGAGGAACCCCGGGGAGGACTGGAGCCCGGCGCCCCGCGGGGATCAGCAGAGCAGTTCCAGCCAGAGAGACAGAGCCCAGAAAGCTGGGAAAGGAGGAAAGTTTGAAAAAATTGTCGCGCTCTCGCCGGGGCCGGGGCCGCCGCGCCGGCGCGCGCTCCGCTCCCGCCGTCTGGCCGCGGCCGTGGCGCTCCGCGGCGCGGGGCTCTCCGGGGCGCGGGGCCGCGCCGCCACCCGAGGGGATCGTCCCCGCCCCCGCCCCGCGGCCTCGGCGCGCGGCGGCCCCAGGAGGGCGGGGCCGGGCCGGGCTCCCGCGCGCGGCGGCCGCTGGGCTCCGGGGCTCGGGGGTGCTCCGCTCGCTCCGCAACTTGGGCTTCGCTGTGCGGCTCTTTCCCCCCTCGGAGCTTTTCATTCCGCGGTCCCGCCCCCCCCGCCTCCCTCCCTCTCTCCCTCCCGCCCTTACTCCTCCCTCCTCCTCGCGTCTCCCCGCTCGGTCTCTCGCTCTCCCACCCTTTGTCGCTCGCTCTCCTGTTTGATTCCCCTCCGGTTAAAAAAAAAAAAGGAGCCAATTAAAGGTAGCCCATCTCTCCGGCCCCACCTCTGTCCAATTTCCTCGCCTCCCCCAGGACCAATTAGAGAAAACAAAACAGAGCTGGGGGGAGCCGACTGCCGCTGCCTCCCTCTCCCTCTCTCCCTCTCTCCCCCCCCTCCTCCTTCTCTCCCTCACTCCGCCCGCCCACCCCACCCCCCAGCAGGAAAATGTCAGAAAACAGAAATGGATCCATCTATCCCGGGGACAGTGGCGGAGGGACGCGGTTCCGGCGCCGACTCGCTCGCGCCCGCCCTTGCGCACCCAGACCCGCCGCCCGAGCCGACTGCACCGATCCCGGCACGATCGCGGGGCCCGCGCGGCCGCTCGCCCCGGGGGCCCACGCCTGCGGGGCACTGCACACTTTGTAAATGTTTTGCACTTTGGGGGGCGGGACTGACGAGGGGGTCGGAGGGGAGCCCGGGGAGCCCGGTCCTGGAGCTCCTGCAGGCACGCGAGCCGGCCGCCTCCTGTCGGGCCGCAGGGCCGTGCGCGCGGCCCCGGAGGCCCTCCGGCCCCGGCCGAGCCCCCGCCTCCTCCCAGGCCTCCTCGGCCTCTTTCCGCGTGCGGCGTGGGGCCACCGCTCGGTCGCCGGCTGAGCCGAGGGCTGAGAGGGCGCGCCAAGCTCCTGCCCTTGCCTCGGCCCACAGATTGCCAACAGGTCTGTCCGCAGGACCCCTCGGCCAGAGCTCCCCCAGGCCAGCCCCATGCTCCCCAGCTCGCCCCCTTGCCATCCAGCCCCCCTCAGGCCCTCAGGCGCCGCCAAGCGCCCCGGGGGCGCACTCCCTCCCAGCGGCTGAGCCCGCTCCAGTTGCTGGGGTCCGAGACTCCCGGACTCCGCCACCTCAGCCGGGCCCTCCCGGAGCAAGGGTGGGAAGAGCGCTCCTCCCAAACGCCCGCGGGAGGGGTGCAGATTGGGAAGGGAGGGAAGCGGCCTCCTCCGCGCCTCTGACCGTGTCCCCCTACCCGGGTCCTGCTAATCTCACCTGCTCCACCTGTCGCCGTTATTTATCTTGGCGTGTGCGCGAGGATTGCATTAGGGCGGCCCGTGGGAGCGCGGTCAACCGCCGCAGCTAGCACGGGTGGAGATTGCCAGCCCTCCTTCCCCCAACCCGGGAGCTGTTCAGTAGCTTGGCTGTGATGCCGGTTCCACGACTCTGCGTTTGTCAAAACTCAAAGATTGTCCACCAAAAAAAAAAAAAAAAGAGTTAGTTTTTCCTTATGTAAATTAAAACAAATTTTAAATAATAATAATAATAATAACAACAACCACTCCTTCCCCGGGCCCATTTTCTGCTGGGTCCCTCCTCCCTCACTGTCCAGGAGCTGGCTCTCACAGAAGTAGGTGCTCCCAAATGCTGGGGCAGGAGTAGGAGGTGTTAGGACAGATGCGAGGCACGTGGTGGGGTGTGCCATCACCTGAAACCTCAGCTTCCTTTCTGTCCATCTCAGGAAGTCAGAGAACATCTGAAGAATCCTGTTCTCCAACCCACCTCCACTTAATTGCACCTCCTTCATCCTTCCCCCCTTTTTCTCTCTCCTTCCTTTCCTGTGGGTCCAGGGCTGAATAAGAGGATCCAGCACCAGCTTAGTGCTGGGCACCTTGCAGATGCCAGCTGAAGATTTGTTAATTGAATGAATAAATGATGCCCATCATAGGCCAGATACCACAGACAGACCTAGGACACCCTCAGTACAGCCATTCTTTCTACTCTGCATTCTCCAACAATTACCCTACAGAGAAAAGTCCTTTTCTGCCCCACAGAGATACAGCTTCTTCCCAGCCACCTCTCCCAGTCTGAAAAGGAAGTGGCACCAACTGAGGGTGGTGCCATTACAATGGCTTCTTTTATTGTCATCTTCTTTGCATTATTTGAAAATTCCTAGAAATTTTCCCCTCCCGAAGGAAGCTTTCAGGGAGTGATCACAGTGATTGTCACCCCCCTTGGCTTTGCCCGTTCTGAATTGAATGAGCACTTACTCATGTCCCGGGAAACTGCTTTACTATTTTCTAATTAACTAGCCCAACCCCAAACAGCAGTTAATTGTTCTACTTTGGCTTTGGGGTGCATTATGGGGTGGTGGGATGGGGAACCCCACTGACTCAGCTGAAATTCTCTTGAGTTTGTCATCTACAGTGGAAGAGAAAACTGATGAGGGACAGGGGGTAGTGGGGAGCAGAGGACAGAATTGGAGCTGAACTGGGATTGAACATTTGCTGTAGCTAATCCACTTGTGAATACGCTGCAGCTAATTGTATGCAGTGTAAATACCTTGACAGCCCTGTTTGCTGTGCCTCTGAATTCAGTCATCTCGTTCCCCAAGTGTGCCCCGCCCTCTATCTCTGCCAGAGCTCTGTCTGACAATGGAAGGCAATGGGGAGAAGGAAATGAGCACTAGGCTTGGGAGCCATTAGTCTTGCCTTTCATTCCTAACTTCTCAAGGCCTCAGTTTCCCCTGCTGTAAAGTGAGTAGGATCCCAGTCTCAGAGTGGTTGAGAAACGTGAGTAACAATAGCTGACAGGCACTGTTCTGAATCCTTCATGTGTATTAACTATTTAATCCTTATTACAACTATGTGAGACAGGGCTGTTATTCTCACAGAATAACATAAAAAGATTCAGTAACTCATGCAGCTGCTAAAGGCCAAAATGGGCTTTGACCTAGATAGCTTGGCTCCGTGACCTTGCTCTTTCCCACTGTTCTATACTGAGGAGACTTAAGGGCCTCTGTGCCTATTGTTTCCTATTTTCTTCACACACAGAGAACAACTCTCTGGGCCCCAAATTGGGCAGTTGTGTATATGGGAGAGAGCTAGACCACTGGACCTGAAGCTGACTGCTGCCCACAGCCTGGAGGTTCAGTGGTCAGCACCCAACTGCCAATTCTTGGGTTCTACCTAAGATGCTCTAAGAAAAAAATCCCATTCCTTTCTTCCAGAGAAAGCTCAGCCGTTGGGCTCCAGGAGGTCTCAGGAACTAGCTGCTGACTGAGGAGGGTATGACAGGCCAGGGAACCAGAAGCCCCAGACTGGCCCAGCAGGGCAGCTGTGTGCTTTTGTTGTGAGAGCACTACAACAACGCTCCCCCAGCTCCTCTGCCTCTAGCTTACTCACCTCCAGCGAGTCAGAGCCTGGAAGAGGAGAGGGAAAAAGAGCGGAGAGTCTTTGCAGGGGTGATGTCCTTGCCTCATGAAGAAAATTGTCTCTGAAAATCATATAGTGGCAGCTATTGATTCCATCTCAGGGCAAGACACTTTCTGGTCAGGTGGGCAAAGGCTGGCTGGGAGGGGATGAGCAACAGGAAGAGTTACAATCTTGATGAAAGACTAGTTTATTAATTTGGACTCTAACAAATAGCCAATTAATGGTTCCAGATGCTAATTAGTAAGTAGTTAACTCCTGTTATAAATTGTGCTGCTCAAGACTAGTGATAATGCAATTCCACAATTACACCTTTGGAGAGGAGGGGTTTCAGAGACTTCTGGGATCCAGGGTTTACAGCCCCTATACTCTTTCTTCACCCATACCCCAGCAGGCCCTCTGCTAGGGGGATGCATGGGAGCAGGAACCCTGTCTGTATGTTTGCCATTTATTAATTTAATGAATATTTAATGGTCTCATACTACATGCCGGGCACTACTCTAGGCACTGCAGATTCAATGTGAACAAAACGGACAAATACTCCCCTGCCCTCATGGTGGTTTCATTCTAGTGAAGAGGCAGACAATATACTATGTAAATAAAGAAAATAAATAGTATTTAAATGGTAAGGAAAATAAATACTAAAGCTAGGAGGAGGAGGGGAGGAGGAGGAAGAAATGTGAAGGCTGAAATGTTAGAGAGGTTTGTCCAGAGAAAATCCCACTGACATCTGAGTCTTGACCTTGAAAAGGAAAGGGATTAGATAGTGTCAGTAGCTGAGGGAAGAGCATTGCATGGAGAGGGTCAGCAAGTGCAAAGTCCCGACAGTGATAAGGAGGGTTGGCTGCTGCTGGGTAGGTGATGGGAGAGTAGTAGGAGCTGAGATCAGAGGTTAAGGGAACATGTCATTTGGGTCCTGGGGTCATTGCGGGATGTTGGGTTTTACTTGGAGTAAAATGAAGAGAAGAGGGACAGGATTGCACTATAATTCAGCAAGCTCACTCTGGCTCTGTGTAAGGGATTGGTTGAAGAGGGTGCTACAGTATTCCTAACACCTGGCATTTAGTGGGTGCTCAATAAATGCTTATCATAGCAATTGACAAATGAACATTGATAGGGCTAGATTGTAAGACTGGGAACCAAGCTCTCTTTGAAAGGCCTATCTATTTGGATTCTCTTGTAAATTATTTTACAACCATCACCAAGGGCACCCTCACCTTTGAACTTCCCAAGGAACTTCACATCCACTACCCTACTTGGTCCTTGTAATGTCTCTGTGACTTACGTTAAGACAAGTGGCCCCTTCCATTTTACAGATGTGAAAAAATCGAGGCAAAGAGACACTCACTAACTGGCTTACAGAGAGTTACTAAAAATACATATCAGTCTTGGAATGATGCAGGTGGAGGATACAAAATAGACAGAAGTCTCTCCCTGCTTTTTGGCCACTGTGTCACGATTGTACCCTGCCTCACTGTGTGATCTTCCCTTTTGGTTTCAGTCTCATTTCCACAATGAGCAGGTATGCTTAGACATGTTCTAAGATTGCCCTCAGCCCAGACTCCAAAGCCTTGAGAGCTATATCTGAGGCCTGATATCTGGATGCCACCATTTCCCAAGTGAGGGTCACCTGGGCTGTCCCAGGTTCCCTTTGTCCACACTAATGTTGGAACAGGGGAGGTTTTGTTTAACTTTTTGAGCTATGGTCCAGTGGATCAAAATTAATTTGGTTTTAATACTAGCTTGGAAAACACATGGTATTCCCACTCTGAGTAGGAGTAAGAAACACTGATTTTTACCAAGCTCTGTTTCCCTACTGGGGGGAGTGGGGGGCTCGGAAGAGGGTGAATGAGCTTGCAAAATTATGTTTTCTTGACTGTTTTCTTGTTAATTCAACACATATTTATTGAGCTAGGCATTTGCCTACATCATACTGGGCACCCTGCTGGAGATATCCAACAAGTAAAGACACAACCCTGTCCTCAGGTAGCCCCAGTTTGAGGAAGAAGACAAAGCCCCACCCTCAGGGCTTCCAACTGGAGCAGAGAGAAAATGATACATGGTTATAGATCCTAGTATCAAAATGGAGCCAGGAAATAGAGCTAGGAACAGATATACTGTAATAGAATAAAGTGTTCACTACATGGGCAAGGGCCAAGGGGAGGAGAATAAGGAAGGCAAGTTATTTTGACTTCTTGGCTCTTACAACAAGATGGTTTCTTACCCTTTAAGTCTGGTTGCCTGCAGCCTTCCAAGTTTCAACCCAGGGAACTAAGAGAAGCAGCCTGGTGTTTTATTTGGGGATTTTCTCTTAATGTAAATGTCTCTTTGGACTCTTGGGAATGAGGCCTGTTTGCAAATGAAACTGTGAAGCTGGCATATAGCAGTCAGCGCCCACAGGGAGAAGAACCCACTCTCTCTGGGGGACAGGCCCCACCCCAGCAAGAAGCACCATCCCCACCACTGTATACCACTGGCCTCCCTAGGGAGACACATCTGGCTAAGGGGACTGCAGAGCACCTGGAGATCTGAAGGCCCCACCTGTTACTCCAGTCTAGTGGATGTCACCCCACCCCAGGCTTAGAGTGGCATCTGTGCAGTGCGCTTTGTATCCACGCATGCTGTCAGCTCACAGACTGTGTGCGTATTCTACAGCGCCCAGTGCAGGACCCAGCACGTGGTAGCCATTCAGTGTCTGCTCATTAAAATGAACTGGATAGGATTATCCTGACAAACTCAAACAAAAGTCAGCTCTGGGAAAGACCTGAATTACTAGGATAAGGGAGGCCCAAATTATCTAGACAATATGTGGATTAGGGACAAATAGAAATAATGAATATACAAGAAGAAATATTTGTATCATGTACAGGCTGAGGGGAAACAAATTCCCAGGGAAAGAAAGCAAGCAAGCGAGGGGTAGAACGTTCTGGGAAATCCTGTGTAAACAAGTGACAGGGAGAAGTGACCCCCACTGCTGCCTCATTCTGGATGCCTTCTAGAAGGGCGGGTCTGGCTCAGGTGTTTCCTGGAGGGGTAGGGGCTCTGCCAGGCTGAGGGGGCTCTGTCTTCTGGGATCTGCCCCTAGGGCCCCAGCAGCCCCAGGGAAGGCATCAAGTTTCGCTGAGCCGGACACCCTCACCTTCTCCAGGGCAGCTCTTCAGAAGCAGGATCAAGTGTTCTCCCGCTTGGAAGGACAGATTGGGATGTGAAGAGAGAGGGGGAAAGGGGAGGAGGCGTGAAGCTGAGGTCGTGGGGGGGGGGCGGTGACTCTGCTGGGCCAAAGGTCAGGGCTGGTGATTCTCTGCGTTCCCTTCCGATTTAACCTCCTCAGCAGATTCTTTTTCCTTTAGTCATAACCTCTTTTTTTGGATCCATGCAAAGGGGGGAGAGGAAATCCGGAGTGGAATAATCCTAGACACACACACATGCATGCACACGCACACACGCACGCACACGCACATACACAAAAACACACATGCGCGCGCACACGCACACACAAACATGCACACACACATGCACGCACACGCACACACGCGCACACACACGCACATGCACACGCGCGCACACGCGCACATGCACACATGCACACTCACACACTCACACACGCACACACACGCACACACGCGCACATGCACACACGCACACACACACGCACATGCACACACGCGCACATGCACACACGCGCACACACACACGCACATGCACACAGGCGCACATGCACACACGCACACACACACGCACATGCACACACTCACACACTCACACACGCACACACACGCACACACGCGCACATGCACACACGCACACACACGCACATGCACACACGCGCACATGCACACACGCGCACACACACACGCACATGCACACACGCGCACATGCACACACGCGCACTCACACACGCACACGCGCACGCGTGGCATGAACTCCAGGGGGCGCCGTTCACACAGAATCCGGCAGGAAGGGCGCCCCCCCCCCCCCCCCGCCCAGCGCGGCCCCGTGCAGCGCCCTGCGACCTGACCGGACGCCGCGTCGAGCTGTGTCATCCCACCCTGTGCCCCTTTCTCCCGCTCCCCCTCTCCCCACCCACCCGCGGCCCGCTCTGGCCTCCTGCTCCGCTCTGGCCCCTCCTCCTCTAGGTCCCACCTGGCCGGGACCCGCACGTGGCTGGAGGGAGGCAGGGCGGGCGGGGTCGCGGGCCCCGCCTCGCACGCTGTCGTCTGACCCGCCACGAGCCCGAGCCCGGAGTGCTGGCTGCCTTTGGAGTAACTGAGCTCATTAGCTGACTCCCCTGGTTCTCCCCAGGGGTCCTCAGCTCCCACAGCCATATCTGGCCCTGGCCATGGAAGGGAGACCCTAAGGGATCTTCCCACTCAGCCCTGTGGGGACTGTCTAGCATCACTTTTCATCCTTTCCATCCCTTACCCAAGGCTGTTCTGGAGGAGTATGTGTACCTTGAAATAACCATAAAATGCCCGGCCTCAAGGCCACTCGCCCTCTGCTTGCCCTCACAACCACTGTACGCACTGGGTAGATTTAGCATCCTTTTAGAGAGGAACTGAGCAACAGAGAGGCTCAGTCACTCCCTCAAGGGCACACAGCTAGTAAGTGACAAAGCTGGTACACAAATCAAGAGTGTGGCTCCAGAGGCTGTAGAGTCTATAGTCTTCACCACTTAGTGCCCACTTCTCACAAGGGAGAGGGGCCAAAGGCCGACACCCTAGTGGATACTTAAGATTAAACAAAGCAAAATTCAAAATTCAGTTTCTCAGTCACACTAGCCACGTTTTGAGTGCTCCGTAGTCACACGTGGCCAGTGGCTACTGCGTTGGAAAATGCAGATATAGAACATTTCCAATATCATCGGAGTTTGACTGACAGCAGTGCTCAAGAGTTTTTTAATCCTAGCTCTACGGGTTACTAGCTGAGCAACTGTGAGCAAGTTACTTAACCTTCCTGTGTCTGTTTCCTCCTCCGTAAACCGGTGATAAGAATAGTGCCAGCCTATAGGGCTGTCAAAGGATTAAATAAGAAAATGTACATAAAGTGATCAGTACAGTGCCTGACACATAGTAAGCATGCTCAAAATTATGAGTTGCATTATTAGGAAACATAGTCCAGTCCCTCATTTAGCTAAGCAGGTAGCTAAAGACTAACTAGAAAAACTAAAGAACTAGCACAAAGCCACACAGCAAATTAAATGCCAAATGCTGGGGCCCTTAATTCTTTTTACTCCATTGCATAGCCTAATGATACAACTAATGATAAAGGACTTTCACATTTGACCCTTCCAAAAATGCTAGGAGGCCATTAAATAAGGTTTCTTTCATCAACTCCATTTTATGGATTAAGAAACTGAGGCACAGAGGATAAAATAATCTCTTCGGGGCTGTGGTGTTCTTAAGTAGCGCAATAGAGACTTACTGCAGTCGAGTGTTCTTTCTCCTGCTCCATTCTCCGCTGTCCGTGGAAATTAATGTGTGAGTGTGTTTATGTGGGAGTGTTTATGTTTGCGTGTTCTTCCTTTTCTCACCATCCACAGCTCAGGGGCCTAAGCCATAGATAGGATATAAATCATATAAATAATATTAATATGGTCTCAATTACAGAAAAAGCCATACATAGAATAAAGATGAGGACAGATAATACCATTTTAATGATTATCATGAGCAATGGGATTATGGGTGATTTGCATTTCTGTCTTTATATGTTTCTATTTTTCCCCAATTTTCTTACAAGCAGTATATATTATTTTTACAACCAGAAATAAACAAATGTGATTTTCAAGTATGTTTTTTAAAAAGTAAAATTCCTCTAGTGTTTCCCTTGTGGCCTCCTAGACCCCCCAAGCGGTTGGGAGGCCTAATTTGGGGTTTGGTTTTGTCTGGCTAGGCCCACTAGCCGACAGGGGCCTGTGTGTGCCTCTCAGCTCAGTCCCCTTCAAGCAGAGGCCCTCAGGTCCCACTGCATTGGAGTGGGTTTGAATTTACTTGGCCACATCCACATGCAATAAATGTCATACTGTTTTATTTTTTCAAGTCAAATAAATTCTGATCCCAAGTCTCCGCTTGCCAGAGTGCTGAGAAATCAGCCTTAGTTATGTTTGGGGGGAGTCTCCAGGGTCATGGAAGGATCTGGGACTCAGAAAAAGGGGCCTCAAAGCCTTGCGGTTGCTATAGTAATTGACTCCTGTTGCCTTGGCTCCTGAACCCTGGGCCAGGCCTCAGTCAGCCCAGCTGCCAAAACAGGCTCTGAGAGGTCTCAACAGCAGCTTTCTTAAGGACCACAAGTGGGCCCCAGAAACCCTCACGGCTGCATCACTTACCATCCAGCCTTCACAAATATCCCCATCTAGCACTGTAGCCCTGAGGGACACAAGACCCAAAGGCCCCCAAATCTCTGTCCCTTCCCAGGCTGGAGGAGACATCTCCATCTCCCTTCTCCCTCCCAATGAGAGTGACCTCGACACCCCTTCCACCACCCCCCAAACCCTCCCCCGCTCTGGGCACACCCAGCCTTCATGGCCTGGAGCATAGCTTGGGTTTTCCTAATAATTCATTAGGGAGCCAAAAAAAAAAAAAAAAGTCCCAACACGAAAATCCCATTCAGCAGTTTTACGGGTTATTTATGAGAGAACACATAGTGGCCTCAGCACTGTGGGAAGCCTGAGGGTGGCAGGAAGGCCCTCTGGGTGGAGGGCTGGGAGACTTTGGATCTTTCTGGCACTGACCACCAATGCTCTTGCCCAACACAGACACCACCTCTTCTCTCCTCCCACCTCTGTCCTCCAAAGCCAGCCATGAGTCACCACTGTTCTAGGTACTTGATTTAATCCCACCCACTCGTCCAGCATTTCATCCATTCATTTATTAATTGATGTATGATTCATTGACTCATTCATTCATTTATTCAATCATTCAAACATGTATTGAGGGCCTACTATGTGCCAGGCACGAGCTGATGTCAACATTTGTGGAGCATAGACATGAATCAACAATTGTATACTGGAACCAGTTCAGATCAGCTCACAGACTGTACACGTCTCTTCTCAACTGCACTTCCAGTGGTGTCACGTTGATAGCTTTAAGTCAGTTGTAGCAGGGTTATTTATACCATGGAAATTGGTAAATGGTCCAAATCAGGACCTTACCCCCAGAGAGCTGGTTGTTAAACATTTAAACATTCACTAACACACCGCTGTACCAGTTATTGGTATCTTGGGCCACACAAAACTGAACCCCAAGAAATTATTGTCTAAACCAGAGAAGGACATTGACCCAATTTACAATGTAATTTTGGCCTACCCAGATTTATTAGCCTCAGAGTTACACAGCTGTCTTTGCAAGGTAGGAATACCAAGAATAGAGAATTTAATTCCGTCATGCAAGCTCTAGGAAGGCATGATAAAGGAGATGCATTTGAGCCGAGTCTTTAGCGACAGGTGAGATGTCAACCTGAAAGAAAGGTGTTTTGGGTGGTGGAGCAGTTAGAGCAAAGGTCTAGAGGAAGGGCCAGGCTGAGTGTGTTCACTACACTTGGGTAAAAAATACCTAAGCAGGGAGTTGTTCCCACCTATTACCTACCTCTCCAATCACACAGCAGAAGTGAATTGCTTTCTGGAGGAAAAAAAATGATATTGCAAGAGCTGGATTGTCAGGGAGAGGTTGCTCGTTAAACACTGGATGCTGAGAGGTGAGGACTCCTCTGCTTTTTTCTCCTCTTCCCAACCTCCTCCTCGTCACCATTCCTTCTCAAAGAAGGGCTTAACCTACAAGATAAATGGCCACAATGTGTGCAAGGGGCAGCCAAGAGGCCATCTTCCTACCCTTAACACCACTGACACTATCACCACCCGTGTACACCACAGTACATAACCACCAGGCTAGCCATCACCACTAGCCCCGCCATTTGTCCATGGCTCATGGGCACTGTTAAGCAGCAGCTAACACAGACACATGCACATGCTTGGCTTACAGATATCAGGAGGGACCCCCAAATAAACTCAAATGCTCCAAGTGCTACAATGATCTCTACCACAAGTAAGAAGAGGAGGCTTCTCAAAGATTTCATGTTTTCCGTAGCCTTACTCCGGGAGATAGCTGAGCCTCCTCCGAGTGTGAGTGCCCAGAGATGGATACACACATATGTGCAAAGGCAAGTATACAGCCAGGTGCAACACCACTGAATACCAAACCGTTAGACATGAGCTGGGACAGGCATGGGGGAGGCCACAGTCCATTAGCCTCAATGATCCCTCCTGGACCTGGTGAGTCAGTGGTCGCCCACACCTAGCCCACACCCTCCAAGCCACCCCGCTGACCTTGCTCCACTTGCCTGACAAGGAACTGAGTTTCCCACTGGTCCAAGGTAGCCTCCCACTCACCGTCCCCAGTCTGTTGCTCATCGCCTGTGATGAAGGAAGACAGAGCATGTCTATGGACTGCATTTGTAAAACACTCCACAGTCCTCAAAGTACAGGCTCATGTTCCATCACGTAATCCTGAGAATTCTATGAGGTGGAGATCAGTTTCTCCAATCTGCAGATGAGGAAGATGAATCTCTGAGGGACTCACCCAAGGGGAAGCTAGCACCAGAACCAAGGTGCTCGAATTTTGACATTTATTCCATGGGTATTTGTTAAGTCCTAGATGCTGTGCTAAACTCTGGAGATTCAAACATGAGCACCAATAATAATGATGATAATGGTTAATGATAATAATAATGATGATGATGATGATGATGATGATGCCTAAGCTTTATGGAGTATAGGTACAGTATAATCTCAACTTTCAGCACGACTTTTTGTGAGGTACTACGTGTGTCCTCACCTTTCAGAAGAGGACACTCAGCATTATTCCTGTGCTGGAAGACTTTACTGGGAACTCCAGGATCTTTCAACGTGGGCCTGGGACCTTTGCTCTTCCAGAAGGACTGAAGCTGAGCTTCTCTGGTGCAACACAGGAATATACTGGGAATATATTATTTAAAAACACTCCAGGGGCATGCAGTATGTATGCTAGAGTGTGGGCCCTGGGTCTGTGAGGGCAGCTTTGTACACTGTTCCCTGAACCTTTGTTCTTGGTCCCCACTTTTATCCCCTTCACACTCATCCAGTGTGAGTTCATCCACTACTCACACTCTGTGACTCACAGACAGCATGGTGTGAGGTCAAGGGCACTGCCCTGAAGTCAGACTGCCACTTGTTGGCTGCATAATCTTGGATAAGCTACCTCACCTTCCTATGCCCAGTTTCTTTGTCTGTAAAACAAGACTAGTAATAGTAATAACAGCAAATTCTTCCAGAGTGCTTACTTTGTGAGAAGCACTATTCTAAGTAAACCCCTTATGTATATTAACTCACTTAATCTTCGCCATGTCCCTGAGAGGCTGGCTCTTAGCACAAGGCCTAGTGTGCTTCACACACTTAGTAATTGTTAGTTGTTATTAGCTTCATCATCAGCCCAGGGCTCCCTGAAGCTGCCCACCTCTCCGCTTAAAACTTACAACCTCATTCTTTCTTCTTTTCTTATCTCAATGAATGGCTCACCATTACCCCCATCACCCAGGCAGACAGACACCTGGGACCCTAAGCTCTTCCTTTCTTCTTAAAATCCACATTCAAGAGCTCCACCATATCTCTCATATCCATCTCCTCCACACGGTTCCTCTTTCGATCACCATAGCTTCAGTGATAGCCTGCTCGTTTCTCACCTGGGTTATGCAAAGGCATAACAGCTCCCTGCTTGCAGTCCACGTGTCTTGCAACCTGTCCTCCTGCTCTGCCAGAGATTTCCAAATTGCAAATCCACTGAAAATCCCTCCGTGGCTCTCCACAGCCTCCAGGATGAAGTTCAGTATCTTTAGCCTAGCACACGACCTCTGTGGGATCCAGACTCTGCCTTCATCCCCTCCACTGCTATATGGCCATGCCCATCATGCCAGTTCATGCATTTGCACACACATTTCCCACAGTCTAGAGGGCCCTACCCAACCCCTTTGTCTAGTCAGTTCTTCCCTCCCTCATGACTCAGTTCAGGCAATATCTCTTCCCAGAAGTCTTCCTGGATCACTGCTAGCACTCCTCCTCCATGTTTCTAGAGTAATACCCTTAATACTTTGAAATTGTAATGACATTATCTGTGTTTTCACCCACCAACCACAGATGTTGCCTGGAGGCAAATGCTTAAAAGCACAGCCACTGCAGTCAGATAGCCCACATCTACCATTTACTCATCAACTTCAGCTCTGCCATGTACTAGCTGTGTGATCTTGGACAAGTTATTTAACCTCTCTGGGTCTCAGTTTCTTTGTCTCCAACGTGAGGCTAATCACACGGTACCTATCTCATAAGGTATTTATGAGAATGGAGATAGAGTAGGGAAAAGTGCTTAAGCACAGTGTCCAACAGAATCCAAATTGCTCAATGGATGTTAGCTATTGTATAATAATAAGATTCTGTCTTATTCATTTGTATCACTGTTGCCCAAAATAGGTCCGGCCATGTGGCAGATACTCAATTAATGTCTGTTGAACTGAATCAAAGTGAAATAACCTGGAGCCAATTTCCAATTCAATCAGGGTTTCTAGCTGCAAGCAACAGAAACCACTCTGATGGCTCTTTATGCAGAAGAGAAATTTACAAAGGATTTTAGGTGGCTCATGAAATCTCTGAGAGGACCAGAGGACATGGCTTGGAGGCCACATAGACAGGAACAGGGTCCAAATGACACCTGAGGCCTGCTGCAGTGGATACTCTCCTGTTCCTGTGACTTGGCACAAACCCCATAGCTTGTACTGATGACACTGGGCACCAAACACTAGAAATAGTGTCTAACATTTGCAGGACCCAGGGAAAGAGTGCAAATAGAGGCTCATATACTGTGTATCAAAACATTTTAAAGTTATAAATCTAACAGTCTATTAATAAAATCTATTCAAATATGTTCCAGTTACTATGGCTACATAACAAATTATGCCAAAACTTAGTGGTATAAAACAAACTTTTATTGTGCTCACAAATTCTTTGGATTAGGAATTCAGATCCTGAATGGCTTGTGTCTGCCCCGTGATGTCTGAGGCCTCAGGTGGAAGGTTCGAAAGCTGGGGCCTGGAATCATCTGTAGGTTTGCTCACCCACATGTCTGATAATTGGCTGATGCCTCAGTTTCTCTCCACATGGGCCTCTCCATGTGTGTCTTCTTCATGTGGGCTGGTTTGGGGTTCCTCACAGAATGATGGAGGGGTTCCAAGGGCAAGTGTTCTAAGAAAGACACTTCCAGAGAGCTGTTTTGCCTTTTATATCTGGAATCAGAAGTCATGTGGTGTCATTTCTGCCACATTCTATTCATCAAAGCAGTCACAAAGTCCTGCCCAGGTTCAAGGGAAGGGAAGAAAGACTGCCTCTTGGTGGGGAATAGTAAAGTTCTGATAGAGTAATTGGGACAAGTAACACTACTGTCAGCATTTCTGGAAAATACAAACTTCCACATATTCTCTGACCTTAACACATATGTCTTTCTAACAACCAGGAAGGTCAGTTTCAGATTTGGAATCCAGAAACTCCTCAGAACTATGCCACCATCCCCTTCCCTCTCTTCCCCACAGCCCCATCCTGTGCTTGTGTTCAGACACTCCTGCCCACAGGTCCATTCTCTGTTCATGCTACCCACAAAGACCCCATGTGTGCTCCTCAAGCATTAGGGCACATCACACAACAGCGGCCTGATCCACCCTCAAAAGACAGACCCAGGGAAGAGGGCAGCACAGGCCCTGCAAGTGGGCCAGGGAATTTGGGATCTTGGTTCTCACAGAATGATGTAAAATGGTGGGCGTGGGGGAACTGTGAGTAGGTATGTCCCCTGGTCCTACAGATTCCTGGCCCTGAGGGGAAAAGCATGGCTGGAGAAAAACTGGAGTAGGATTCCCTAAAATGCAGGGATCCCTCTCACCCAAGTCTAAGGGTGGTACTACCTAGAACCTTTGCCAGCACAACCTCTGGAAGGTGGATGCCTGTACTGCTGCAGTCACAGAGAAGGATTCCATGCCTTGCTTCCTCGGAGACTTTCCTGGGTTCATCTGTTCAATGGAGTCTAATTACATACCTGTGCAAGGGGTCCTGGGAAAATGAGCTCTGGCTTCTACTTAGGGGGAAGGCAGACACGTGAGGTATGGAGGTTCCAAATCAAGAAAGTTTAAAGGCCATAGCCAGCCAAGAAGAATGACAAATATCCACTATGGCCCACCTCTTGGTTGCCCAGGATCAACACATACCCTTCTTTTATTCTTAACTTTACACACCATGACTGCCAGCACAAAAATTTGCTTCCATCTAACATCATGTAATTATTCTTTAACAACAAAAACTTACCCCTTAGTTTAAAGGGGGCGACCTAAATTCTTATCAGTAATTACACAAGGATAACTGGGATGTCCATTCTCTAATTCCATTGTACTCCCATCTTGATATTCCATAATCCATCAAACAAATTGCAAAGATAACCATAAAAAACACCCCCATATAAAAATAATGGGGGATGAAGATGTAAGGAAAGAAGGAAATTTTGTTAAAACAGATCAATATAACCAAACAAGAAGTACAACATGGGTGGATACTATAGTTTCTGTTTCTGTATCTAATCACAAGACAGTAGCTGGTATTAGTCATTTCATTTCATGTTCCATTTGCTCTTCACAAGTACCTCAGCCAGTCAGAGCTCTTTATCTGGTAGAATAATCTTAATCTCCTGTCTGAAGAACTGCTGAGCCTTTCATTGTGTTGCCTGGTTAGTGCTGTTGTGGTCTTCCTAGATGTACTAGGAGATGCCCCATGCACCTCCCTGTCCCATTGGATTCCAAAGATAATTAGTGTCAATCACCCCCAGCCAACAGGACAATCCTCCTTCTCACATGAGAAACAAAAAGGGCCTGGTGACAAACTTGTCTTTCAGTTCAATGGAATCATTCTGTCCCCTGTGGAAGCATTGCTGACTTGAACATTCGGACTTCTAAACCGGAAAAGTCTGGAGTTACGTGGATAGGAAGCAAAAGACCTGCAAATGGGTCTTTGGGTAAGTGGGAGAGGTTTGGGCTAGAGATGTGAATTTGGGTTTCATCAGTGCATTGAAACCAAGATCATGGTTGGGGTGCCCCAGAGAGCATGACGATAAAGGCAATAAGAGAGCTAAAACAGTCTCCTGAGGAACGTTACCTTGTAAGAATTCAGCAGAGAAGGCAGGGAATTGGGGAGCCAGTGGGGCTGTGTGGTCTTTCTACCAGAGTTCAGTTCTCTCTTTAATGACCTTTTTAGTCTCTGGGGAACAGCATCCACATAGGGGCAGGCATGTCAAGAGTTCACTATCCTTGGGAAGAGTTCAAATCTCTTAAACTATTGTAGACCTAGGATTACAATGCAGCAATGTCTTCTCTGCATTTCTCAGGAATTCTCTTTGTCGCATCCAAAATCCCCCAAAATATCAGTCAAGAAAACTGAAAAATGGGGGAAAGTATTATAATTCTCCGGTAAAAACTAAAGCTTTACAAACAACAGGGGTGTTACTGGTTTGAGGGGATTAGCTGAAAGCAAGAGCTGGAAACTCTGATACACACAGTTGAAGGTTGATGTCAACATCTCTGGTTGCTCAGAGGTGAGACTCTCACAATCTAATCAGTAGGTCTTGCTTGTAGCTGCTGCCATTACACCAATGTATGTTAGTGGCCCTGTCTGCTGCCAAAAGTGAGTCATTCTTGCAAATAAAATAAATATTGGTAAGTTGATATGCATAGTATACTTTCATATACTATGCTTGGAATATTGCTCATGCAAATCCTATGAGCAATATTCCAAGCAAAATTAGCCCTTAAATTGGCAATTTTAGTATGTGTAATGCTGTTACCTGGCTAGGATCTGAATGTTATATTCTTCAAGTACTATCGAGTCATGGTCAGTGGCATTTTCCAGCATTTAAATGCTTGCTATGGAAGAAATGCAAAGAGAAGAAAATAGGAATGTTGTGAAATTCTCAGACACAAAGTCAGAAACTGACCTAAAATCTGAATGAGCAAAAGCAATATCAATTTCAATGGCAAAAAGAAAATTGGGGCAAGCAGACAAAGTAAGCTAATTTTTGAAGAAAAAAAAAAAAAAGAGTGAACATGAAGTTATATGTGCCCTAACACCTAAACTAAAGATGTTTTAGACTTTTTTTTTTGATGATTCGAGCAATATCAACACAAAATATTTTTTTTTATATCTGGAAAGTTTGTTGCAAAACAAAGATGGAGACTGTCAGATAAATCAATTAATGTATTATGTGTTTTAAAATTTTCACTTTAAAAATGAAAAATTTTAAATATTAAATATTAATATTTTTGATTTTAA
The DNA here is from genome assembly GCA_030015415.1 of Cynopterus sphinx. Classification (NCBI taxonomy): domain Eukaryota; kingdom Metazoa; phylum Chordata; class Mammalia; order Chiroptera; family Pteropodidae; genus Cynopterus; species Cynopterus sphinx. The sequence continues at coordinate 42,832,140 of CM057386.1, forward strand.
TAACCTTTTTGTCATTAATTATGTGTTAATATTTCTTTATTTTAATATTTCCTCTTATATGTCTATATCATGAGGGAACAATTTTACATGTTACTGAAATAAAAAATCTTGTCAAAATATATTGGTTCATAGTAATAATAAACCATGCATTGAACATTTTATCTTTTTTTAAAAAAACAAAAGACTTCTGAAACTTTTAGCATAACCCTATTATAGAATAAGGACTCACTGTTTATTATTTATGGTCATTCATTATTTAAAACAGGTAAACATAGTGTCATAAAAAATACAGAGTAATATATGATTATGGAAATTTTCAAGAATTCTCAGATTTCCAATCTCTCACTCACAAATCCCCCAAATTAGCAGCTGACAGGAATTGGGAAACATCCCACAAATTGGTGACATCAACCCAGATTGGGACCCTTGGATCTACCCAACCTTAGAAGTGCTGAAACAGGGTGGAGAGGGTAGTCTTACCCCACACTAGCTCAAGAAAGCTCCGCTGCAAGATGCTAAGCCAGTCCAACCCCCTCATCTTACAGTGACCTCATTTCCAGCACCCCAGCACCCTCACTGAACTCGAAACAATCAGAACCCTGGGTCTGCCTTCCTTTTACCTGGTTCCCAGGAGAAGAGTAACATTTACCTTCCTCCTAATTCTGTCCTTTTCAAATGTCAACAGGGAAGGGAGGGGGCTCATTCCTCTCTCCACCCCAGACCAGATGGCCTCCCCAGCAGGATCCCCTCACTCCAAATCGCCCTGTCTTCTTACCTGAAATGCAGGAGAGTTGTGCATGGAGACACCGTCTGGGATCCCTGGAAGAACAGGGCGGCTCAGGGGCAAGTGAGGCAGCCCATGGTGGGGTGAGGAGAGCTGAGCACCTCTCCTTTGGCCTGGAATCCAGGTAATATGTAAAGGGATGAGAAGCCACATAATGAAAAGATCATGGTAAGGGACATGAAGCCATCTGGCCTCTTGCCTAAGGTTAGACAGCAGTTTTATCTATTCATGCATCCTAAAGTACACCAAAACTTAATAGTTTTAAACAACAAACCGTTTATTTGATCACAATTCTGTGGGTCAGAAACTCAGTCACAGCAGGGACAGCTCATTTCTGATCCATGGGATGTCTCCTGGGGCTGGAATGTGCATGACCTCTTCATTCATAGGTGACACCCCAGCTAGAAAGGCTTAAAAGGCAGGAAGCTGGCTGGAATGGTCCTTCTTCTGGGTCCCTTGGTCCTCTTTCATGTTGTCTCAGGGCCTCTCCCTTGCCATAGGGCTTTTCCTCATGGTAGTCTTTCCCGAAAGGTAGCTGAACTTAGGTTCTAGTTTAGGGCTCACAAAAGTTCAAAAGTGGAAGCTACCGGGTAGGAATGTGCTGGTAACTGGCTCTACAGGAGAAAAAGAAAAAGGAAGAAAAGCAGATGGAAGGAAGGAAGGAAGGAAGGAAGGAAGGAAGGAAGGAAGGAAGGGTGAGAGAGAAGGACCTGATTTGTAATATTTGTCAATTTGGGGGTATAAATAAATATTTCCATCAAGACTAATTTCAAGTTACAAACTTGATTTCAATGAGCTCATAAAATTCTTGAAAATTTAACAATCAACTCTTATAAGCCCTATGGACCAACTCTAGCACATCAGGACTGTCAGGCCTTCTTAAGATTTTAGCTAGGAATTGACCCAACATCACTCTCACCATAGTCTGTTGGTTAAGGCAGGTCTCAGGCCAGCCCATAGTTATTGTGGAGGGGAATACACAAGGCCATGATGCAGGGACATGTATTTCATCGAGGGCCACCAAAGTAACAGATTTCCAGGGACAATAACTCTCATAACATTGTGCCCACAGGTACCAGATGCTTGGGCCAGGCATCTTGCAAATATTACTCCTTTGTAGTACAAATAGGTAAGTGTTATTAACCTCCTTTTAAGGATGAGGGCCTTGAGATCAGAAAGGTAACAAGGCATATAAGCTTTAGATCCTGTTGCTTCCAGCAGTAAGGCATCTCATCTATAGGAGGGTATAGGCATTATAGTCATTAGATGATATTTGAGAGCTTAAGACAATTGGGGAGCACAGGAATTTGATTCTTGTTAAATGACTGTTCGTCAAATCTAGAAGTGTGGTGGGAATGACATGAACCAGCATGAAGAGGAAGGGCAAAGAGAGTAAAAACTAACTTGCCCAAATCCTAAAATATTAATAATAGTGCAGCAATTGAACACTTATGTGCTAGGGTCAGAGTTAGAATTTTACATATCTTGTCTCATTTAATCCTTATAGTCCTATGCGGAGGCATGAAGGTTACCCATGTTTTACCAATGAGGTAATAGGCTCAGAGAGCTTACCTGGCATGTTAGTCTGCTCAGCTGCCACAACAGAATTCCAGACTCAGTGGTTTAAACAGTAGACGTTTAGTTTCTTGCAGTTATGGAGGCTGGAAGTCTGGGATCAAGGTGCCAGCAGGGTTGGGTTAGGGTGAGGCCTCTCTTCCTGTATTGCAGGTAGCTGTCTTCTCAGTGTCCTCACATGACCTTTCCTTTATGTGCATGTGGCCGTAGGGCAGGGGAGATCTGGTGTCTCTTGCCCTTTTTATTAGGACATTAGTCCTATCAAATTGGGGTCCTACTCTTGTGACCTTACTTAATCTAAACCACCTCCTTAAATGCCCTATCTCCGAAGGATCCATGGCATAAAAATAGATTCAGAATCGTGTTTAAAGGCAAGTAAGAGGTAGTGCTCGGCGGGCCTGTGGTACCCAGAGAAGTGATAGTGGCTAAGAGGATTCACAGGAGTGGTTTCAGTGAGCTCCTAGGTGGCGGATGGAGGATGGGCACCTATTTCTTATCCTCAGGGCTAGCACTCCATGTCCATGTCAGAGACCGTGAAGCCAACCTGGACCAAGGATTCTGACTTGCTGGGCTGGTCAGTGAGCAGAAGGAACTGATTCTAAAGGCAAGCCAGTCTACCCTTAGTCCCTGAGACTGTAGGCTCAGCCTTCCCGCTGGCTCTCTGCTCCCTTCCCTGCCACGTGTGGGCAGGCTGGGCATTGCCAGGAGCCAGGTGCCTGCTGCACCAAGAGGCAATTTATGAACTGTGGGTATTTTGTCTGTTTACTTGAAAGCACAAAAATTTGTCACTTGTGTGAGTAATTTGTTGCTAATTATGAGCTTACAATCTACAGATAGGAAAATCAGGGCCAACGTGCTCTTCTTGAGGAAGAGGAAAATTACCCCAAGTACTGTGTAATTATACACTTAGCGGGCACAGCGTTCCCAGCCCTCACCCTTCCCACTGAGGGCTGACAGTGCAGGGTGAGTTTGCACACATGCCCACTGAGGCTCCCTCCTGGGGAGGGGAGGGCTTGCCTGCTGCCTCCTTAGCCTCATCCCTTCCCTCCTCCCATGAGCAAAGGAGGAAAGTAAGGAAAAGGGCTTAGGCACTCCCCTCAGGGGACATCCATTCTGACGGGGAGACACCATATGAACCTTCAGGGGCTCCCCAGTCTGATGGAGAAGGGATAGGCCAAGACTTCAGGAAACTCCAGTCTAAGAGGAGACATAGTTCCTCCCTACGGGGTCTCACTCTGATCAGGGTTACAAAATGTCTGCCTTCCAGGAACCCCTGATCTGACAGCAGGTCAGACATCAGATCATGCCCAGGTCCATCAGGAAGCCCCACATTTGTCAGAGAGGCACATCCTTCACCCTCAAAGGCACCCAAGTCTTGCGGATGGGGAGCACTCTTGCTCTCAGGGTGCTCTCTGATGACAAAGGCATAGACTCTGGCTTTGGAGCTGAGACCCACCAGTTCCATAGGGGAAGACACAGCACCAATAGGGGCTCCGATTTTGACAGAGGAGACAGCTGCTGCCCTCAGGAAGCCCTCAGTCTAATGGGAGAGAAAAACTCTTGCCTCAGGGAATCCTTGGTCTGATGGTGGAGACAAATACCTGCACTCAGAGTAACCTCTATTTTATGGAGAGACATAACCCCTGATTTCTAATTGTCTCTGAGCTTCTCTCTGTCCATCTCCATGTAAAATGAAGAACTGCAGTGAGACTCACTCATGTAGCACGCTAACCACCTTATTTTGCTCTGAAAGGTGCCTCCCAACACCCAAAGCCTTCCTGTAAATATGCCCAGCACCGTCTCCCCCCAGACCCTCCTAGCTTTCAGATTCCTTCCAGTCATCCCAGATGATGAGTTAGGTGATCCTAGAAAACCCCCTCTTCCTTCTCTTCCTGATTCCTTTTATTTGCTGGCCTAAATCATTTATGACTTGCAATAAAGGCCACCGTGCTCTCCTTTTAGTCGCCCCCCCCCCGCAGAAAATATTATTAACAGAAAGGTGACAGTTATATAATTTAGTCTCAGTCTCCATTATTGATGAATTTGGCCATAAAATATTTAGGTTCCTCTGTGTTCTGCCTCTTGGGTCTGACGGTAACAGTGTCACATTCCAATTTATCCTCATGGAAGATGTGGCAATCGGGAATACCCTGCCTCACACACCCAAGGCTACACCCCACTGCTCAGCATAAATCCCAGGTCTCCCCACTCAGAACTGATAAGAAGGGTTCTTTTGTCACCCAGGGATCCAGCAGAGTGGCCAGAGTCCACAAAGTGTCCTGTGAATTCAAGACAGTCTGAGAAAGAAGGTAAAGAGGAAGAGAAGGAGGAAGGGAGGAAAGAAGGGAAGAAAGATTGTGTCTTAAGAATCTATAACTGCTGGCACTGCATTAACTCGTTCTGCTCTCCCCCCAACCCCATAAGGTAGGTATTGCTATAGTCCATTCGCATTTGAGGAGATGGAGGCTCAGAGAGATTAAGACACTTTCCTAAAATCCCCCAGCTAGAGATGAAACGGAACTGTGATTTAGCTTGCAAGCCTTTGTTCTCTCCACTCCACCATGGTGGACACAAACATAGTAGGCCAAAAGGCACGGCTTGGTCAACATAACACATGTATTCAGTGACTTCCAGTTCAGCGCTCTTTCTGTTCTGGATCATGGTTCTTAGCCAAGAATTCCAGGTGGAGTGAGGAGACCAGCTTCTTGTCCTCAAAGGGTCTCCAACCTGATAGGGGAGACAGTATCTTTGAGGAGTCACCATTATCATCAGAAAGCTAGAAGGAAGGACTTTGGGGCTTTTAACATGGCACAGCCCTCCAGGCTTCTCTACAACCCTCTGGGGGTGCTGCACCCCTGAAAAGTCACTGAGAAGACTTTCTTCCTCCTGGCTCTTTAGGTTGACTGTCAGTCTGTCTGTCTCCAGCTACAGATGATTGATGAGCAGCTCTGGTGTGATGTTAAAATATGCATTAGGCTAATTGTATGCTAATTAAACAGATGAGGCCATTACCGCGGTTCAGGGACCCATCTGTGCTCTGGGGCATCCCAGGGCGGCTGGCAGGGTCCTCAAGACACTGAGAACCCAAACCGGCAGGAGGATGGACAAGGTGACCCTCAGAGGGAGCTGAAGGTTTGTCAGGCTGAAGAGAGCTGGCAACTGGAGTTTGCAGGCATTTCAATACAAGGAAGAGCTTTCTAACCACGAATCACCATCTATTAAATGAGGGTAATGAGCTCCCTGTTCCTGGAGTTAAGCAAACAGACACACGAGGATCCCTGAAATATTCTGTGGAGAGAAGAATGAATGACTTCTGTGATTGCTTCCACTTTCAAGATTCTGAGTTTCTATGATATAAGACAAGCCTTTCTCAGTTTTCCTGTCCCCTTACTCCAGCCATCTCCTGCCAAGCAAAAGCATCCTTGTCCTACTAGGGAGGGTTAGAGATAGGATGCACACACAGGCAGCAGGGAGGAATCTGGAGATCTGCTTCTCCCCACCAAAGAAGGACACACAGTACCTTGGGGGCCCCGGAGCTCTGGGAGCAGAGATGAGGGCCCATGGAGACATCTCCACTTCTCAGCTTTATTTCTTTAGGTTCCTGTAGGAGAGAGGTTTCTGCCAGGGTCTGGGGACAGGCTCGTTTCATTTCATCATCTGGCACTTTGTGTGTAAATATTTCATATCCCCATTGAATATTTTGGGATGATTATGAATTCTTGATGTGATAAGAACCTTGATATGTATGAGATGCAGTCGGCTGCCAGGAGGGGAGACACAGGGGAGGGCAAATCAGATAAATCATTACATACCCTGAGCTCAGAATGAAGCAGCAGACACCCAAACATCTCACTCCTTAGCCTCCATCTATGTGCCAACCACATGCCACCCAATTTTCCACGTACATACCACACATATGACAGCCACACACCAGAACACAACGACATGTCACTGCACTCCACTTACCACCAATGCAGCACCCACATGCCACCCACACGCCAATTACACATCACCCATGCTCCAGGCACAGACACACCATCAATTTACTCTCTGGTCCTGGGCCTCATCAACATCATCATCATAATCATTGTCTCTCATTCACACAGCATGAGATCCTTCCCAGAGGACCTTCAGCATCTTACGTGTGATCAGAAGGACAAGGATCATGACCTTGCAGTAACTATGGCACAGGAAGGGGAAACCACTATCTTAAGGCCACACAGAACCAACACAACTCTTCGGTAGTAAAAAGTTCTCATTTTCTTGGTAAAAAAAAAATTCATTTGGTAATTAAAATGCCCAGCCTATTAGGGAAAAGGGATAAAGGTGAGTGTACAGATGACACAAAACTGGCCGTGTGTTGATAATTGCTGAAGTTGAGCAATGGCACCTGGGAGTCCATTATAGTATTCTCATGACTTAGGGATATGTTTGAAATTTTCCATAACAAAGCATATTCATTTTTTAAGTTCAGTCTGCATATTGCCAGAGAGGCACCTTCGTTTAAATTTGAAGCATCTCCCTGTCTGCCTGTCCCAGATAGGGCCTAACTCTGGCTGTAGGAAGGGTAAGGGCATGTTTCACTTGCTTTTCTTCTTTCTCCACAATAGAGCTTCATTTCTCTTCCTCAACTCACCAGGCCACTTCTTCCCCTCTGAGTCTTGGGGTGGAAAGTTATGGGGCAAGACAAGTTTCACTTGCCTGATACTGCCACATACTCTCGTGGTGGCCTCCCTGGGCTTGACATGTATACAAAGCTGCCTCTTCCTCTTGTGAAGACCTTTGTGGGTTCTTTGGAGATACCCTGCTCCAAACCCATTATTGGGCTTTCTCACCTGTCACTGTCTCCTGACATGAGTGTGGTATGCTCCAGCTGACATTTCATCGGTCTTCAGTCTCTGGGCATCTGTTGGGCCACCCCTTTGGAAAGACACTAAGTTAATCCCAGGTGGTCCCCAGATTCTCCATGGGAAATCTTTGGCATCCTTTGCCCCTATAAACACCGATTCACCTGCCATCAAAGCAGGTGGCCAAGAGTAGCCTTTGAACCTTTAGGTTTCCCAAGCACAAGTCCTAAACCCAGCCACCATATCCCACTGTCAACAAATGGGGAGATGAGACTCAGCTCACCTCTTTCCTTCTAACTTCCAGCTCCTTCAGCCTCCCAGCCTTTCTAACAACTTTGGCAGTGAGTCCCAGATCTCGGCTACCTCCTATGAAGTTCTGCTGGGGTGGTCTCACACTACTTTGGATGTGGACTATTTGGCACCTATTGACTTTGGGGCCTCAACTGAGACAGAAATAGTGCCATTTAACTTAGTGTTACCATAAAATTACTGAGCAGAAAGTGATTCGAGTCATTAGAGGAAGGCAGGAAGTGCTCCAAAAGGTCAAAGGTGGGAGATGGGACTTCTGGCTTGAGGGCAAGGGAGGCTTCATGAAGGCAGTACTAGAAGTATGGGGGATACTTCAATGTGTGTGAATGAGGAAGGCAGAGAAGGGAGGCCCAGGAGGAAGAACACAGAAAAGGCTCAGAGGTGGGAAATGGAGGAACATATGCCTGACTCAGTACTCGGTTCAGTGATCTACTATGCTCTCTATCAGCATAGCATAAGGGAAGGAAGATGTGGAGGACAAGGTGGGGAAGTGGGTGTGCTGGGTCTGATCACAGAAGGCCTTAATGCCAAGTGAAGGAGTACAGATTTCACTAAGGGACTCTATTACTCTATTGAGGGTCATCTTAGGTTGGATCCCTAAAAGTAGAGCCTGAGATGGGTATTTAAGTGATGTGATAATTGAATGAAAACTCTCAGGAGAAAGAGGGGCAGGGTAGGATAGAGGAATGGGCTAAGCAAGGATGTGTTCTCCACTTTGAGTCTGGCTTTAGCCTGATCCCTCAGGAAGCTCTGAAGACTGAATTACACCACAGACTTACCATGCTTTGAGTCAAGAGAGTTGGCCGTCTGCACCCCTGCATCAGTCAGTTATTGGCCATGGGCTGCCCCTGGCAAAAAGGACTAACCTTCTGGAAAATATGGCTCCCATTGGCCCAGGGCAATTCTCCAAAGAAGGAACAGTTGTGAGTTATTATCAGTCAACTTTCACAGCAGCTGGGGATGCATTCTCATCAGAGGTTTGACTGGTGAAAGGTCCGCTTCCGAGCTCCCTCAGGCAATTTTAATTTTCTTTTCTTGTAGAGGTGGAATTCAAGGTGAATCTCTTCTTTGAGTCCAGCAGGAGAGAGTCTCTGACCTTGGGGAAGCCCCCAGTCCCTTTTCAAAGGGTTTTTAACTCATTAAGTAAAAATGACCCGTGATAATCTCCTTTTTAATTAACTCGAAGTCAATTGATTTGAGACTATAAAATTCTATAACCCTTGACATAGTCTATAGCGGTGGTTCCCATCCTTTTGGCACCAGGGACGGGTGCTCCTACGAGGGTCTCATGCCTAATGATCTGAAGTGGAGCTGAGGTGGTGATGATAGTTCTGGGGAGCAGCCACAAATACAGATGAAGCTTTGCTTGCTCACCTGCTGCTCACCTCACTTCCTAACAGGCCACAGACTAGTACACGTCAGCAGCCAGTGGGTTGGGAACCCCTGGTCCATAGATTAGAAATAAATCACAGGTCCTACCCACACTCAAGCGATGTAACACATTGAGAGGTCATTTTAGGGTGTGTCCGCCCACAGCAAGAATTAAGGAGTTAGAGGGGTAATGATTGTTACAGAAGAAGCACAAGGTGCTGTGGAATTGTAGAACCCAGACTGAGTGAGGCTAGGACAGCCTCATGAACTGAGACCTAAAGGTAAAACAGGTATTAGATAGGAAGAGAAAGAGTCTGTAGAGGAAGAGTACTCTAGAAAAACAAAATGCAGAGGTCCGGGGACCAGAGAAAGCTGAGTGTGTTCAAGAAACTTAAAGACTAATGTGATTGGCACATCGAGAGGTGGGAGAAGACTTGGAACTGCAGAGATGGATGCTGCCCATCCCAAGATCCTGCTTTCATCCTGGCCACTAAGCAGCCAGTTTTTGCTGAAGTTAATACAAGCATCAATAAAACCACAGCCACACAAACAAAGTTGAAAAATAGTTACCTCCGCAGGGGCTAGGACTAGGAAGAAGCACAAGAGTACCTTCGGAGGTGCTGAAAATGTTCTCTCTCTTGCTCTGACAGGTGGCTACAGGGGTGTGAACATTTGTCAAAAGTCATTGATTTAGGATTAGGGCACTCTAAGGTACATAAGTTATACCTCAATAAAACAGATGAACCTCAGATACAGGGTAGGCTCACATGTGCACCAGCTCCAGGCTGTGATCCTGACAAAGACCAGACACTTCCAAAGCCACACCATTGGTCTCCGGAGAGGAAGGACCTGAGATGCTCAAGGCCTCAACATAATCAACAAACCCTCACTGAGCACCTTCTCTGCCTCGCTTGCAACTGGCCATGAGGAGGCTTAAGGAATAGAAGACACTGCCCTTGCCCCCAGGGGCTCACAGTCTAGGAGGAGAAACTAAGCCCGAAACAAACTACAATAGATTGCAGAGAGAATTTCTGGTAAGTACTATAGGCAAGAGCCTAGGAAAAAGTGGTTAATTTCATGTAGGTCGCTGAGAAGGCTCTTGAAGGGAGAGGCATTTGAATAGGTCTCTGCCAGATGACATCAGACACTTCCCCTAATATCCTCTCTCTCTTTCTTCTATAGCAGTAAGAATCAAGACAAGATTTTTAGCCAGTATAAGATAAGATTCAAAATGACCTTCCTATCCTCTCTTGCAGCTGGCCAATAGATGTAAGTGGAAATGTAGCATGATACCTCTGGTAGCCTTTCTTAAAAGCGGTCACAAATGCCCTTTGCCCTTTGCCCTCTTTGCTGCTTAGAACACAGAGGTGATGGCTGGAGCTCTAGCTCTTGTCTTGGATCATAAGGATGGGAACCACACCCAAGGGATAACAAATCAGTAAATTGGAATAGGTCTGGGTCCCTGAGGACTTTATGAAGCAGAGCTCCGACTGGACTTCTATATGAAAGAGAAATAACATCTATTTTGGTTAAGTCACTATTATTTGAGGTCCTTAGTATTTGTGGCTATTCTAATACTAACTAATAATATAAGTAGAATGGAATAGTTAGGAGTCAGGGATGGATGGGTCAGGGACGGGCCTTCCTGCCTGAGGGACAATCGTATGCAAGTTGCCACACCCAGGGCGAGGCTTGGGCAGAGGGTTCAAGGAGAGAGGAGTGAATACAGGGAGATGAGGAAGAAAGAGATGGTTGGGACCAACTACGAAGAGCTTGCCTGTGCTTTCTCAAGTAGTCCGGACTTTATTTTCTGGTTGAGGGTGGATGGGAGATAGAACAAGATGAGCAGCAAAGAGTCCCTGTGAGAGGGCAGAGGCCCCAGCCAGGGGCGTGGTCAGTAGGGATGGTGAGGAGGGGGTAGAAAGAAGAGATATTTAGGATGGAGCCCCCTGGATCCTCATGGTTATGCTGGGGGCTGGGTGTGACTTCCAAATTTCTGGAAAAAGGGAATGAAAGGTGGTGGTGCCAGTTGAGGGTTTAAGGACTGCGGAAGGGTAATCTAATTTGCAGAAGATTGCGACAAATTGCTATAGACAAATTGGATTTGAGGTTCCAGCAGGAGAGCCTAGTGGAAGTGTCCAGAACATATGAGGAACACTGGTCGATGTCCTTGGTGTAGGATAAAGAAGATAAGGAAAAGGAATTTATTTTGGAGTCTGTTTGGTGGCAATAAAGGGGTTGAAGACAAGAGGATCAAAGAGCTCACACAAGGGGGACAGGTGGTGCCAGAATTGAACTCTGCTGTGGATGGAGGTTCAGAGGAGCAGCCTGCATTTCAGGAGAAGAAGTGAGATATGGAAACATGAGACAGGAGGAGCCTCCAAGGAGGTAGGAGGAGTATATGAGTTCACCATCAGGTAAGGTAGGGAGAATTTCAAGAAGGAAGTAGATGGATGAAAAGTGTACTTGGTGTGCAGAGGGAGTGGGCAAGTCCAGAAAAGTGGAGCCTTCTCGCCTGTGGGGAACAGGGGGAGAGGAACGCGGACAGCCTCACCTGAAGAAATGCAGACAGCCCCTCCCATGCCTATTTCAAGCTTACTTGCCTGTGCTCTCTGCAAACTGGCCAACGGCTCAATTCTCGATAAAGCTCATTTTTAAATTCTTCTCTGGAGTGAAAAGAATCTTTTTAATGCAGCTAGTCATAGAGTCTCACCCATTTGACAGAAAAATGTTTCTAAATTCTTATTTCTTATCTTGAAAAAGTCATCTCTGTGACAGGAGTTCCTTGACAATGTGTGCACTGGATGGCTCATTTGCAAGTCAGGTATGTGAGTCCAAGTGCGTGCCCACATGTGCCCACAAGCTCAGGGCCCCAGCGGGCCAGGCCTGGGAACCGATTTGGACAACCACAATCCACCAGATGATAGTGCATGTCTTGTTATGGATCTTCCTTAACTCGCTGTGTTCCAACCAGGTTGTGGGCTCTTCATGGCCAGGGGCAGCAGCTTCCACCACCTCTTTGTATATCCTCCCTTCCCAGTGGAGCCCCAGGGAGCACAACCAATGACAGAGCATTTCCAGCCCACCATCCAGTACGTAAAGGTACTCTAGGGACCGCTCCAATTTTTCTAACTCAAGGCCGGGATGACCCCTTCCGAGAGAGTTAGAACTAGTCTTCCAGGGCCCCTGATTTCCTGCCTGCCCTTTTCCCTCAGCTCTTCAAACCACTAGACATCTAGAGAATGAGACGTGTACTTCATGAGCTAAGTGGAACACCCAGGGGCTCAGCTGTAAGGCCACAGCATCCCCTGTGGTCATTCTCCTACCCCTGTCACAACTCCATCGGTGGCTCAGGAAATGTTAATACCAATCTCGCCAGCCTCTCCTACCCCACATTCCCAGGACATGCACTAGCAGCCCATGCACTAGCACCTGGAGACTCACAACCATGGCTCTCTCTTTTGCTTCTTCTCTAGACCCTACAGATTTAGACAAGATTTTAACACTCTCCCACTTCTGTGTAATAACCAATATCTACACGTCCTAAGACACATGATCTCATTAACTCCTTCAGCAACTCTATGAGGACCATGCTCTTATCTGCATTTCATTTTGCGGGTGAAATGATATATCTGGGACTGACTGGTTTTAAAACACTCAAACCACAAGCACAAGAATGGAAGGTGGAATAGATTTTTAAAAGATGAGAAAAATATTGATAACTTATAGAAAGTTTGTGTGCGTTTGAAATTTTGCCAAAATTAAAAGTAAAATAATAGAAAATAAAGAAGCAATTCTGGCACATAGCACATGCTCGTTAAGTGTTTATTATCGTCTATAGATTAACTGAGATGATGTATATAAAGAATCTAGAACAATTCCCATTCTCTGTAAAAGGTCGGGATGGTTTCCGTTTTGTTACTGTTACTACGATTATCATTACCTAGCGGACCTCTCCTCCAGCCCTATCACCCTGTTCTGTCTGTTTACCTGCAGCCTCCTACTCGTGGACAAGCCTCTGTCTCGGTCTCCACCCACCAGATCTATACGGAGGGCACTGCAACACTGCCGCCGGCACTGGAAATGGCCAGGTGGCTTGTCCACGATGTGAGCCAGTGTGGCTCCCTAGGGGCCCCATGGAGCAGGTGCCCTGGAAGCAGGAACAGCATCTCTCCTCCATCTATTCAGCAAACACTTCTGCATCCCGACGCCACGGGAAGTGTGGCGCTCCTGAGTATGAGTTTCAGAGGCAGTGGGCTGCCTGGGCTGCAGATAAGCCCGGTGCTAACTTGAGTCCAGGAAGCAGCCCAAGGACCTTGACTCTTCAGGGTCCGGGAGCAGAAAAAGCTGCAGAGGCCCGTGTCCCAAGGTTATGCCCGCCCTTCCCCTCCGCCCCCTGACCCAGGTTGCCTGAGGCAGGGGAAGAGGGTCAGGGAGTGGGGTGGGGACTCCCCTGCCAGCCACTCCCAACATCCCAGATGCCTACCTCAGAGGGCGGCCTCCTTGGCCTCTAATTTTAACCCCGAGGAAGGTGCCAATCGTTCATTTGCAAAGCTGTTTCAAAGTGACTCTGATAAGCAAATTGCTGGCAGCCCTGGCATGTGATTATTCCTGCATTAATCAGGGGAAAATTATGCCAGTTACTGATTAACTAATTACAGCAATCAGATCGGCTGGGAGTACAGGGCAGGGGGAGGAGGCCAAGGTAAACACAACCTGGGAAAGGTGAAGGAGGCGATTTGATGTGGGGACAGGAGTGCAGACACAGGAGGTCTCTCTCTTCCTGTCTCCACTTGCCCAGACCACCCCATCCCAGCTGAGTGGCCCCTTGGCTAGAGCCTGATCTGATGGGGGTGACAGGGCCCATCCTCTGGAAATCAGTGCCCAGGGCGATAGGAGGAGTTGTCCTTCCCCAGCCTTTGCTGAGTCCCCTGTCTGCTAGAGGACAGGAGTTCTGGTCTTCAGGAGGCCCTTTTCAGGTAAAGGAGGCTAAGTTTTCCACACTTACCCCACTCCCACTGGACGAGGAAGGAGACTGGAGGAACGATCAGGACTTGGTAATTAGGACACAGTTGCAGAAGTAGGGAAACGAGTGACAAAAGAGTGAGGTATGACAGCCAGGGCTTCAGAACTTGGAACCCAGAAGTCAGCTGGTCTCTGCCCACTGGCTCCCCTCCCCCACCCAGAGAACAGACTGAACCCCAGCCTGCCCTCCCAGCACTCAGGCACAGAGCCCACCGTCCACCTGGGGAGATGTGGGGGGGATCCCTCCAGAATCCTTTGTGCTCACTCCTTGACTTCCTGCTTCTCAAATGCCTTTACTCACGCTGTGTGTGTGTGTCCGAAGTTAGAACCAGGTTTAGTAGTTTGCTGACTGCCACTTGACTCAGTACAGAGGGTACCTACCACTGAGTGAGACACTGATTCTGGATGCGGCAGAAACCAGAAGGCCAGGAAGGGCAGCCATTTTTCCCCCCATGGCCTCTAATTATGAGAAGGAGGTGGGAGGCTCAACGACCTCTGACACACAGGACTCTGGAAAGGAGCTGTAAGCTGTGGGGTCACTAGGGAGGCCACTGCTGGCCTGGGTGTGCAGTCGCGAGTGTGTGTTTGTGTTTATGCGTGGAGTCCAGGTAGGGTCATCTACAGGCTGCATTTAACAGGGTTCCCAGGCTTAGACTAGAATCTAGCTCCTCTGCTTGGGAAGCCTCTGTGCGATTCCTCCCCAGAGGTCAAGATGATTTCTGTTTCTGGAAAGGGTGCCTGAGGATGGGGGTGACAGCTTCCCGGCTAAGGCTGCCAAGGTGAGTATCAGCGGGCACTGTGGCTACCAAGTCCTTTTCTGGAGAAATGCATCTGCATAGGGCCTCGCCCCCACCATCAGAAGGGTGACTCAAGGGCCTGAGTATAGAGAACATTCCTTCTGATCAATGAGAACAGAACCAGAGCCAGCGGCAAAGACACTGCCCAGACCATTGAGCTCTGGGAGGAGCTGCAAGAGAACTCATGGGGGAGAGAGTGTGATCACTTAAGGGACATCAGACTTCTGTCTTTCTCCTCCCCTCGTTCCTGCAGCTTCTACCTCAGAGCTGGTGGGAAGATGGGCTGGGAGTGACCTAACCTGACCTAGACCTGGTGGCAGGACTGGACAGAGGATGGGAGCAGCATTGCATCCTGGACTGGAGGAGGGCTAAAGAAAGGAAAGAAAAGAGAAACATGGCATCTGATAGTCGATAATCACTACCCCTTATTGAGTGCCTACTGTATGCCAACCTATATCATGAACTCCGATTTACAGATGGAGAAAATGAGGCTTTAGAAAATTAGGTAATTTATCTAAATATCATTACTTGAACCCAGGCCTGCCTGGCTCCTCGTCCATAACCACTATGCATATTGCCACCCACTCCTGAAAAATGGAGAGGGATGGTACTGCCCTCATGGGTTGGTGTGAAGATTGAGTGAGGCAATGCTTATGGGGAACATCTGGCACATTCATGGAATACCTACTATGAATGGGTGCAAATGAACAAATGAGTGACAGTCCCTGCCCTTGAGGAAGTCCTGATCTAAGGGAGAAAGTGAATGCAGAAGAGAGAAGCCACCAGAAGGCACAGTGTGTGCTCTAAAAGAGGACCCAGAAAATAGAGGCGTGGGGAGAGGGGTGACTACCCAGGGCAAGGAGGTAAGAGTTCTCCTAGAAAATGACTTGTGAGTGATATCTGTGAAGATGAAATGAAGAGCAGGAGGCCATGTCAGGATGAGGAACCAGAATGTACAAAGTCACAGAGGTGAGGAGTTCATGGGGAAAAGTGGGGAGCTGAGTGTGGCCACAGCAAGGTGCAGGGAGGAGGGAGGAAGATGCAAAGTGTGGCCCAGGCAGATTTGAGAGGGCTTTGAGTGCCACACTAAGAGATTTAAAGTTAATACTAGCATACTAAAAGCCATCAGAGATTTTAAGAAATAAGTTATTGGGTTTTTTTTATTATAACTATAATAAAGTAGTATATTTTTAATAATAATTCAAATAGGTCAAGCAATGTAGAAGTATGGGATGTTAAACAATTAACATTCAAGTACTTTTTGCAAAGCCATTTCCTGAAGTGATCAATATAAAGTTTGTTTCCTTTCTCTGGGCGGAGATGATTGACTGTCCCCTGATGTCCATACTCGTTTTCCTAAAAGACTTTTAACTGAGTACATGGCCATGTGGAATAGAGACTACATTTCCCAGCTTCCCATACAGATGTGGCTATGGGACTAGGTTCTGGTGGATATGATGTAACGAAAATTAATACATGAGACTTTTAAGGGAAGAGGGCATGCTCCTCTTGATGCTTTCCTTCTTCCTATAGGTTAGGATGCTGAAGTGATGGCTGACACTGAAGCAGCCTCACTGAGCCATGAGGTGACCTTGGGAATGGAGGCCACTCATGGTGGCTAGAAGGAAACTGGAGGACTTCATGGAATAGAACTACCACAACAGCCTTGAGCTACTTATCTCCGGAACTTTAAGTGGGAGGAAGGTAAACTTTACCCTGTTTAAAACACTGCTGTTTTGCGGTCTTGTTTTCTGCTACTCACCACGGAACCTAATCCTAATCTGACTCCTCCCTTTGCAAACATATACAGATTTTTAAAAATGAAATCCAAACACCCATTTACTCTGCAACTTTATTTTCTCAGGTGCAATTTTCCAAATCAACAGTTAGGTCCACCTCCAAAATTGGACCATAATTCATTCAACCACTCTCCTATTAACGGACATTCAGGTTTCCAGTTTTTTGCTATCACTGTCAGGGTGGCAATCGATATCAAGCACAGGATTCTTGTGTGATAGTGGTCATGTTTTGTTTTGTTTTCTGTTAGGCACATTCTGCAAAAACAGGCTCAGTTCAAAAAGAAAATGCATTTATGCCAGACCTATTCTCCGTGAAGGCAGACTGAGAGGCCCTTGTTTGGGTGGGTTTACCATCTAGGAAGGCTCTTTTCTTTTCCTCCTTTTTCTCCTTCTCCCCTCCCCTAGAGGTTCTCCTTGTACCAGGGTACAAGTAGTTTTACTCTGCAAGTGGAAAGAAGACATGGCCACCTCTAGGAGAGGAGCCACCTAGGCCCACTTAGGACAAGACCTTGGAAGCAGGTCATTTTCTAAGAGTGAATCCTGAGAGTGAAAGGTCCCTGGTCCACTGAAGAGGGAGTGAAGACGCCTTGAAACAAAGGAAAGGGAGTTCAGAAAGGGATGTGGAGGGGTCCAAAGACAAAACATTACGCAAAAACCCAGAAGGCCAAAGCTCAAGATTTCCAGCCCCTTCCATCATAACTTGCTATGCAGGTCAGGCTACCCTCCCATTTCCCTTAGCCTCTGCGTCCTTAGCTGTGAATGGGCTAAAATCTACTGTACCTTTTGTTCGTGGCGGGCCTGGTACAAGTCTTCCTAACCCAGGGTTCCCTCTCCCACATCATCCTCACCCTACTCCCTGCCACCTTGTTCTCCTACTGTCCACTATTCCACATGGCCCATAGAGCAGAAATGGTGTTCCCTGCCTCAGTTTCCCTCTAATTCTAGTTTGAGGCTGTCATCCTGGTTCCCCGGACAGGTAGCAGGGGTACAATTCTGGAAAGAAAGCTGCGCAAGCAGTGGAAGGAGCCCCGGTAGAGCTCTGGCGGGCTGTCAGGGGGCGATTTAGGGCGATTGCTTTCCACCGGGCACATTGTTTCACTGCAGCAAATATTTCCTGAGTGTTGCTACAAGACGTCCATTTGGCAAACCACAGCGGGCCTGCAGGCCCTGCTCTCCGCCAGTAAAGAGGCAGGCGGGCACCACTGATGACCGGAGTAAATCTGAGCTCACAATTAAAATCTCTTTAGAGATTGCAGCCAAGTGACTGATGGATAGGACCCCAGGCTCCATCCGTCCCCCTCCACGCTCTTCCGCCAAGACAGATATCGACAGGGCATCATAAATAGCCTTGCGTATCCAGGGCCTCGGAGGCTGGCAGGCAGTATGGTGGAGAAATTCAAGGAAAGGGCTGAAAATTGGACTCTGCTCTGCAGGGTCAGAGTTGGGAGTCAGGGGCGAGGGGATGGGGGGGCAGAGTCTGTACAAATCATCTTGATGAGTAGAAAAGGTCTTTTACTTCCTTTCTAGAAATAGGAAAACTGAGGCCCAGGTGATAAAAGACTTCCTGGACTTGAATTTTGGAACCATCCAAAACTATGTGTGGGCTCCTGGGGTCACAACACCCTCTGCCCGTGCTCACATTTTCTGCTTGTCTGGCATGCCCTTCCCTTCCCCCAACACATACCATAGCAAATGATGTCAGTGCCCTGGTGGACTCCTTTGTCCTTACCAATTCACTGCTCACCAGGCTGACTCCCAACTGCCAGAACCTGCATCCTGTGCTTGAAGTCGCTCTCCGGCCACCAGAGTCCCCTTTGCCACCTGTGCAGGAGGCCGGGAGTGCCGAGGAGTCAATGACTCCCAGAGCGGCCCTCACCCATGATTGACAGGAGTTGACGAGAGTATGAATACCCCAGCTCCCTCACCACTCAGATGAGACGGTTCTGAGATGTGCTCTACACAGTCTCCCAGAGGTTCCCACATGGAGTGAGCCCCAGTTGCCCATAGTGAGAACCTACTCGTTGATGTACCCTGTTTTGACTCCCTTCCAGGTCTCTTATCCCCCGCCTTACTAGCGCCTTCTTGGATGCTCCCAATAACTCACTGCACTCTTTTTCTCGTCTCAGCGTCTGCTTCTGTGTGAGTCCAAATCAAGATATCTACTCATCTGAGAACTCCACAACCAACTTGCTCTCCACCTGGGAAACCTTGCCCATTCCCTCTCTTGTGCCACATCCAACACGATTACACATTGACACAGCATCTCTCACGTTTTCTGGCACATATCAGTGCCCAAATCAGTTTCCCCAGCTCGATAGGAGCCTCTCAAGGGCAGGAGTACTGCTTTGTATGATCGCTATATCTCCTGAGTCCGGCACAGTGCCTGGCACATAACTGGGGTTTAATAGCTATTTACTGAATAACCAACTCAATGAATGAGCCAGCGAGTGAATTAAATGTTCCTGTCAATTAAGGCAATGAGGAAGAGGAATATTTTCTTCCTAAGGAAAAAGAAATAAGCAAGCAAGAGCCACACAAACAAGAACATCTTAACTTAGCTCTGTTTTGTTTTAAGCAAGGAATATAAAACATTTCATCGATCTGCCTTTTAAATTAAGAACAGGAAACGTACACCCATTCAATAAATAAAACATAATAAAAACACTCTGGTTTCAAAGTATGGCTAATTAAGAGAGACAAACAGAGAGAATAAAATGGAAGCGAGGAGGGGAAATGAGAGGTAGGCAAGAGAGACCAGGACAGGATCAGAGACAGTGAGAGAGAGAGAGAGAGAGAGAGAGAGACACTGCTGTGGCAGTGAGTCACAGAGACGCAGTAAGAAACCTGAAGCTGGAGGTCACTGCAGCTGGGGTTCCTCCAGGGGCTGGGCTGCAGGGGAGACGCAGGGGCAGGGGAAAGACAATTCTGTGCTGGCCTTGGAGCCCAGGAGTGAAGTCTTCAGCAGAAAGGATGGCCCCTTCCCATCTAGGACAGGGCTCTTTCCTTTGAGCCCTTGGAAGGAGACTTCTTAGGGCTGGTCAGGACCACAGGGATATGAGATGTGTTGAGGTTAGAGGTGAGGCCAAAGTAGAATGCAGAAGGTGAGTCCCAGGTGGCTGGACGCCTGTATTCGCTCTAATGACTAACGTAGGTTTAGCACTTTCTGCCCGCCAGGGTACCTGGGCTGAGTGCTTTACCTGTATAAACATATTTAAACATAACAACTCTGTGGAACCGGTATTGTTATTATCCCCATTTCACAGGTATGAAAACTGAGGCTCAGAGATGTTAAATAGCCTGCCAGATATATCGCAAGGTGAGGAAGTAGTAAACCCAGCCAGAATGTGACCTCACGTCCTCTGACTTTAGAGCCTGTGCCTCAATGCCTGTCTGCTACCACTTTGGAAAGGGAAAGGCCCCACAGGGAAGGGGGACAGCAGTTGTGAAAGGCTCGTGAAGAAAGAGGAAATCTCTTCCATACTATAGCCTTTGAGTCACCCAGTCCTGCCCCCACTGCTTTCTCCATGCCCTCTGGGATTTTTTCTAACCTGTAACAAGTATGTTTTACCAACTGGTCAGGGGAGATCTGAAAAATAAAGTATGGCAGTGGAGGGGAGTTTACATTTTGGCGTAAGGCTCCCCATGGCCAGTCTGAGAGTGTCAGGGGAATATAAATTGGGAATCTAGAAAGATGAAGGCAGTGTCTTCTATGGGTACCAACACTTCAGTCCTTCCATGCCAGTCTATCTATGGGACCAGGATACTTAAACCTGCCTGGTTCAAAGTCGCCGAGACCCCCTAGAGCCTGGGACTTGCCTTTGTGGCCTCAGGCTCTCTCCCAGAGAACCCCAACACCTTCCAACTCCTCTCAGCCTTTAAGGTCCTGCTCTGGGTCTTTCAGGGTCTATGGGCTGATGTATCCCCCTTTCCTCTCCTTCTCCATCTTCTGCCCAACCCAGAATTAGCTGGTCATATGCCTAGGTGATCAGGGCTCAGGGTAGAAGTCCAAGACTCGGGACACTGCTGTTCTCTTGGAAAATAAGTCAGGGGAAGGAAGGTCCTCCCACACCCAGCGTCCCCATAGACCTCATATATTCCAATCTAAAAAGAATGCTTCTGATTTGGGGGTGGGGGAATGAAAGAGGAAATCAGAAGTCAGAGAAGATTTTGTGACTGAATGTCCTCATCCCCAACCACAAGCTTCATCAGCCAAATGCACACAAAATCCCTTCCCACAGCTGGCTTTGGCCCACCCCCTCCCTATACAAGCTCCTCCCTTCGCCTTCACCCCACCTTGGTCCCACTACTCTTTCTTGGCCCCAGCCAGGCCAAGCTTCTGTAATATCTGGGGACTTCAATGACTTCCTAAGTGGATTTTAATTGCCTGACAAAAGTAATACCAATATTTATAAGGGAACAAACACAGATACCATAAATAAATACATTACTGACTCATTGAATTAATTAGTGTTTAATTACTTGAAATTACCATTAGTTACTTTCCAATTACTTGAACAACGAATGCATTCTTCCTCCATTATGGATGGCAGTTCCCAGATTGAAACCCATGGATCTCGGGCCCCATTAGCTCTCACCTGGCCCTTCCTCTGCTGCTTCTCCCGTTTGTTCATTCGTTCACTCCTTCATCACATATTTATCAAGCACCTATAATATGCCAGGCATTGTACATGAAGCTTACCATCCAATGGGTGAAGATAAACAAACAAAAACTATTTGGTATTTTAGAAGGTGGTAAGTGGGATACAGAAAAATAAGGAGGGAAAAGGCATAGAGTGCTGGAAGTGATGTTTAGATAGTGCAGTCATGGGGGATGACCCGACCATCTTTTCTCTGTGTCTCCAGACCTTCTCTCCACTGGATTCTGTGCCTGGGGAGACTGACCATCATGGAATACATCACCCAGGCCCCCCTGCTCTCTGGCCCCTGCTAAGTCCAGCCAGTGGGGAGTCCCACGGGAGGTCAGAGGGAAGGAAGAGAGTACCAAGCCTGGCAGCATCCCTCAATCAAAGATTTCAGTCCTTCTCAGGTTGTCCTTTCTACTCAATCCTTTTTGCCTCCAGGATTTTTATAACAGCTGACTCTCTCCAATATAACCTCCCTATCCCATGACCTGGCCTTGGGATGGTCACAGCCCCTCACTGTTCATAGCTAGGGGTCCTGCTCAATCCCTTATGGTTTCCAAAAACCCTGCCCATGTCATTATAAACTGTCTCAAAGGATCTGAATTTAGTGTGGCATCTGTTTTCCGCTGGTATCTGACAGACAGAGAGGGTTTCAGTGTCATTAGAGCAGGGGACTGAAGGAGATGAGGGAACAAGTCACGTAGGTATCTAGGAAGAAAGCTTCCCAGGCACAGGGAATAGCAAGTGCAAAAACCACAGACAGGACCGTGCTTGGCACCTTTGTGGCTGGAGCAGAGTGAGTGAAGGGGAGAGTGATCAAAACAAAATCAGAGAGAAGGCAGGGGACCGGGCCAGCTAGGGCCTGGTAGGCATTTTAAGGACTTTGGCTTTTACTGTGAGCAAAACGGGGACCCCTTGCAGCATTTTAAGCAGTGAAGTGACTTAGTCAGACATACATTTAAAAGGGTCACTCTGCTGGCTCTGTTAAGAACAGATTATAACGGAAGGGGAGACCACTTAGTTGACTATTAGAGTCAGCCAGGCAAGAGCAGAGGTGGCTTGGACCAGGATGGGAATAGTGGGGGTGAAAGAAACAGCCACATCCTAGACGTATTTTGAAGTAGAGCCAACAGGATTTGCAAATAGATTGGAGTGGGTAAAAGAAAGGAACTGCGGACCATCCCACGGATGTTATCTTGAGCAGCTGGAGGATTTACGGAGGTGAGAAGACATCTGAAGAAGCAGGTTTGCAGGGGAGATCCCAAGCTCAGTTTAGAACATGTTAAGTTGGGGCATAGCCTAGAGTGTGGGCACGTGGTGTCCCAGGTATTGGGCGGTCAGTTTGCCTCCCCACCTCAAATACAGACATTTCAACTTCCCCTCCTGCCCTCTTTTACCCTCTTCCCTGTCCGAGGGTCTCCTTCTGTGTGTGGACTTTTCTCTCTTCCTGGCCCAGCCCCTCCTGCTCTCCATTCAATGGCAGAGTGCCCAGGTATGGTTGCGTTCTGGAGAAGGAAAGGAGAAGAAACTAGGGAACCCAGGGGGTGATTCCTGCCTGGGTATAGCGTAGGAGGAGGTAAACTGTTTTCCTCTCCCACACCTTAGGAAGCTTGAGCCAAAAAATAAATGTGGATTGAGAGTAACCCCAATTTCACTTGGGTCAGAGCAATCAAAATGTAATTGGGTTTGTGAATAACTAATGTTTACACTGATGTTGTCCTAATAGGACAATGAGACCTGGAGATGTGACTCTGCTGTCTCTGCTCAGTAAGAAACTTGCGTTTTAACAGAAACTGGGTCAGGCAGCAGGAGATGAAGAGAGAAGCCGCTGCCTTGGACTAGGTGACTAGGACGGGGAGGTCCAGGACACTCTCTGTGCAGATGCAAGGAGGCTGGGGAACTGGGTGTCTAGGGGGGCTCTTACACCCTGCATTAATGATAACTATAATAATCATTTTATGTGCCACATATTGAGCACCTAATATGTGCTCAGTGTTTAACTTTCTTATCCCTACAATAAATAATCTAGCAAAGTGAATTTTACTATCTACAGATAAAGCTACTGAGGCTAAAGGAGACATGTGATTAGCCCTGGGCCTCTCATCTGGTCAGAGGCACAGAGGAGTCCAAAGTCAAGCCTATCTGAAGCCAAGTTCCTCTCACAACCCCACTCTATCTCCATAGAACCAGAGAAGGCAGATAAGAAGGATGCTTCTTCTGCTAGGAGCCATGGAGTTGCCTTCTGGTGGCAGAAGTCAGGAGCAGAGGTAGAAAAAGCCGTACATTTTCAGATTACTTTGCTTCTCTGAGCCAAGCCAGGCTGGTAATTACCTTCCTGTGGGTGATAATGGCAGTGATGGTGGAGGTAGTGGCATCATGAGGTGATGTCACCAGTGATGGTGTTAGTCTTACTGGTGGTGGCAGAGCCTAGGTGGTGGGAGGGGTGATATTGTGAGTGGGTGTTGAGATGCTGTTAATGATCCCGTGAGTGCCAATAGCTTTGCTGTGGTAGGGTGAATGATGTCCGTCCCTGTGGTCCTAGCCATACTGCTGGAGATTTCCTGAGAAGATGGACTCAGGCTGGCATTGCCTCTGGTGCTTTGCCCCAACACCCCACCGGGAAAGTCCTTCTGTTTCCTCCCACCCTCAATCAACAAAAGGAACAAGGCTTAGGGTCTTCTATAGAACTGGCTTTATTGCATTTTCTATTCTGGACAATGTAAGGGATGGACCTGTCTCTCCGGAGAAGCAAATGTGATAAATAACCATGGAGGACAAGCGGGAGGAGGTGGCCCAGCCACCAGAAGTCATAAGTCTCTGTCCAGCCACATGGCAGGCTCGTTACAGAAAACTCCAGGGCTATCCCAGGCTGAGGCTCAGGAGACATGCCCCGGATGCGGAGCTCCCAGTGCTGATGGCTCTGCAGCTCTTGGACTCACGAGCCTCATCCCCTCAGCCTCTCCCTGCATGCCAGGCCTGACATGCCCCACCCGCCCTGTAGCAGTGTTCAGGGGCACAGGCCTCACTTGTCCACTTTCCCCACCCCTAAAATCCCAGGGAGGCATTTGATGGGGTTTTCTGAATGTCCTTGGAAACAGAGAGGACAAACATGAGCTGGATGGCAATCCAATTAAATACATTGGACTGTAACATACTCAAAGAGACCTGGGTTCAAACCCCAGCTCTAGTACTCTAAAGTCACATCACCTTGGCAATTCACTTAACTCTTCTCACCTGCAAAATGGACACAATAGCACACACCCTGCTTCATTAGGATGAACATGTGAGATGACATGTAAGCCCCCGATTATAATCGTAATAGTTAATATCTGTGTGCCTTCTATAGCCTGGTATGGGTCTTTGCATAAATTATCTCATTTAATTCACACATCGATTCTGCGTGGTTAGGTACTATCCTATCCCTATTTTAAAGACAAGGGAACTGAAACACAAAGCTGGTTATTAACTTACCCAATGACATATTGCTAGTAAGTGATAGAACTGGCATATGAACCTAAGTAATCTGACATCAAAGCCTCTTTGCCATCAGATTGCCAACCTAATATACATGAGGCATCACACAACGCACATTTATTGAGCAGCTACCTTATTAAGTCAGACTCGTGGCTTCCTCCCAACTACAAGGCATATATGACATTTGCATGGAATATTACATTTAATAAACTTCTTTCTTATTTAACCTCAGAAAACCCTGTGAAATGGGTATTGTTATCTTTATTTTCCTGAGGAGAGAATAGATGCTTAGAAAAGCTAGGTGACTTATTCAAGATCACACATTCAGAAGTAGTAAGGCCAAGGTTCAAGCTCAGGGTTCCTGACAAGTAACCTTAAAGTTTTCCACCAGGGCTAGTGGGGTTTCCCCTTTCGCTCTGTTCCCTTCAATGTATGGTTTCTGGATCCTTTCATTTTCTGTACAGCCTCACAACTTTTTAACAGCAACATGGCAGCCTGATTACAAACAATGACAACTGGAGTCACCAGCCCCTCCGTGACATAGCTTCTCACTAGCAGGATGCTCATTCCTTCTTGGTTGTCTCCTGGGATCAAACACACTCATCTGCAAAAATAATTGGCTGAGGTTAAGAGCAGAGTCAGTGTATATCCAGAATATAAAAAGGAAACTACTAGGAATCAATAAGAAAAAGGCATACAACCCAGTAGAAAAATGAGCAAAAGATTTAAACAGACACTTCACGAAAAAAGGCCATCCAAATGGCCAATAAGCACATGAAAAGGTGCTCCACATCATTAGTCATCAGGGAAATGCAAATTCAATGAGATTCCACTTCACACCCACAGAAGGGAAAAAAAAAAAGATCAACAAAAACCAAACATTGGTGAGGATGTTTATATATTTCTGGAGGGAGTATAAAATGGTACAACTACTTCTCAAAACTGTTTGGCAAATTCTACAAAATGCATACATTATGACCCAGAGACTCCATTCCTAAAGACAGACTCTATGTATGAGCACATATGTGCACCAAATTATAAATAGCAGAATGCTCATAGCTGCACTACTCATAATTACCCCAATTGGAAGCAACTCTAATCATCAATAATAGAATGGATAAATAAATTGTGCTAGATTCATGTAACAGAATATTGCGCAACGATGAGAATGAACATCTATAGCTACATACAATATGGACAAATCTCACGTGTGACATTGGGCAAAAAGCCAGATACAAAAGAATCCAACCTCTATGAGTCCATTTATACAAAGTTCAAAAATAGGAGAAGCTAATCCATGATGTTAGAAGTCATGAGAAGGTCACTCTTGGCAGAGGAAGCAACCAGAAGGAGAAATTAGGGTCAGTATTGTTGTTTCTTGGTCTGGGTGCTAATTACACGGCGTGTCTCTTGTGAAGTGATCAAGCTGTACAGTCACAATGTGGGGCCTTTTCTGAATGCATGCTTGAGTATAAAGTTTTCTTCTTTAAAGTGTGGCATCAGAGGCTGGGGAACAGAACTCTTCTTTACAGGGTTGCTAGACTGACAGACAGGAAGCTGTGTCAGATATGGTGTGCCTGGACTTCACTGAGGAATGTGACAAGGCATCTTATGATGTCCTTGTGAACAAAATGAACAAATGCGGCTGGGTGACCACATAATTAGTTGAATTGAACCACTGTCCCCAAAGGGTGCCGATTAAGGAATATGTATCCACCTGGAGGGAAATTTCTCTTGCCTCCAGGCTCTGTCCTTGTCCTGAGCAGTCGAACACTGTTATCCCAGAGCGCAATGCAGACATAACAGGCAGTCTTACCACATTCACAGATGGCATGAAGCCGGGAGGGCGAGGAAAGACAGGGCATCACAAAAGCAAGATCCAAAATGATTTTGGCAGAATGGCCAAGTAGAACAAATCTAATAAGATTAAATTGAGTCAAGGATCTGTGGAAGGCCCTGCAACTGGGGCTAAAAGGTAACTTCCTGGGAGCAGGATGGGGTGAGTGTCATAACTTTACAAATGCAGCTCAGTAAGTAGAGGGTGCACGTTCTCCGAGGGCAGGGACCTTCCTGTTTTGTCTCTGGATCCCCAGGGCCTACCTCAGGGCCTGGCATAGATGAAGCACTCAGAAATAGTTGCTGAATTAATTCTTGAATGAATGATGAGGCAGTGCCTGGTTGTGACACCCTGGCCCCAAAGCCAAGTGAGGGAATCAATGCATGTGCAAATGTGGATGTCTTGGTCTGGCAGGTGGCATCAGCAGCCTGCAATTCAGTTCTGGACTCTTTAAAAGGAATGTAGACAAACTGCCTCCAGGTCAGGGAGGAACCAGGGACCTATCTTTGATGACTGTTGAAGGTACCAGCCATGTAAAAGGGAAGCCTGGGGTGGAGACAAGAGTAAGGATGGTCAGAGTCCTCAAAAGGCTGCAGGGCTGCCCTGCCCTCTGGGGACTCAGAGGTTGCAGAGAAAGAAGAATTCATGGAGCCGGTGTAGCATCTACTTCAGGGCCCCTTGCTTAAATTGGCAAGATCCACAGAGGGGACTTGGCAAAAATGTTCATGTGGTCACATGGCTTTGTAAACATTTTAACCCTAATTAGTTAAGATCTCTGTCCCTTTCCACTCTGACTTCCCCTCCATCACACTTTCTCTCATGTGGTACCAGAGTGGCTGTAAGCATTGATGGGAAACTAAGTTAGGGACCCTTTCAGGTTGGGTTTAGTGGATATGTTTATTGGATTCACAGTCACTTCCACGTTATAGTTGCATGATTGCTAGCCATACTGAAACAGGACTGACATTCAGAAATATTTCCACCATCCATTTGGCTGACTCACCCAGCAATCGGACATAACGAGGCAGAGGGACAGAGTCCATATGGCTGACACTGGAAGCATGTGGATAGTAGAGAAAAAATCAAGTGTAAAATGCATAGAGTCACAAACAAACCAAAACAAGTAAACAAGCAGGCAAAATCCCCACAGGACGGTCCTGTACAAGGTATCCCTCATTTCACACAGCCTAAGACCTGGAACAGGGACCAAAGAACAGAGGTATGGGCCTCATACAAGTACAGACTGTCTCATAGAGCCATGCAAAGGACAGATACCCTCTGTGCATGTCTGCCTCTTCTCAGAGTCCAGCCTTGTCTTGCATTCGTTGTGTCATAAGTGTGGATGGAGTGAGCTCCCTGTCACTAGGTGTTTAAGCACAGGCTAAACACCACCTAGCAGGGATGCTGTAGGAGAAAGTTCAAGAACCAAATGGGCAGGCTTACCTTCTCTGACCTCAGGGTTCCAAAGCTCTAGCTAGTTCATTCAGATGGCCAATCCCTGGTCAGTACCATTATAGGCCAACCATCTGTCCTCTCATGTCTCACCTCCATGGAACATCTCAACATGAAACTGTGAGGGCTTTATTTTTTAATATTTTTAAAAATTGCAATAAAATACACATAATGTAAAATTTAGCATCTTAACCGCTTTATGTGTACAATTCAGTAGTGTTAACTATTTTCACATAATTACGCAAATGATCTCTAGAACTTTTTCATCTTGCAAAACTGAAACTACCCGATTAACCAACAAGTCCCCTTTTCCCCTTTGCCCAGACCCCGGCAACCACCATTTGGTTTTCTGTTTCTATGAGTTTGACTACTCCTGACACCTCATATAAGCAAACTTATATAGTGTTTTATCTTTTTGTGACTGTGTAGGGTTTTTTTTTTTTTCACATTATTTAAGATGAGGTACAATCTGCATACAATAAAATGCATAAGTCTTAAGTGTAAAGTTCAGTGATTTTTTATCTATTCATACATGGGTGTTACCACCACCAAAATCAAGATATGGACCTTCCAGTGCCACAGAAGACCCCTGGGTACCCCCACCTCAGGAACAACCACTATTCTGACTTCTGCCAAAGTTGTTTCTAGCAGAATACACACTGAGCTTGAAATGGAAAGGCCCAAGTTCTTTTCCCCTTATCATCAGTATCACTTTAGACACGTAAATATGAGCCAACGTTTTCTCAGCTATAAAGTAAGAATACTAAATATCTACAACACAGGATGCCATGGGGATAATAAGATAGGTTACGAGAGAGAGCCCAGAAGACACTGGATGGATGTTGGTTGAATATGAACGCCCTCCCCTTATAGTGGTGTCGTGGTGGGGTGAAGAAGGAAGGGCACCATACAATGGATGTGATGAGGGACATCCTAGGCTCTGAAGGACCATGAACACCAAGGTTTGTAGGGGGATGGTGGGGAGTATCAGCACTGCTGGAAACTCTGGTCAAAGAAGCTGACCTGGGTCCACTGACCCGCACACAGACCCGTGTACATCCTGCTGGTCTGGCCACACTGGACCCTAAGTTCCATGAGCAGTGGGACAGTGATTGCATCGCTCACCATGTACCCTGTAGTTCAGTGTTCTCCAAAGTAAGCATCCATCAGAATTGCTGAGAGGACTGTTGAAAACAGAGCTTGCCTGACCCCACCCCCAGAGTTTCTGTAGGGTCTCTGGGACAGAACTTGACAATTTAAATTTCCAGGATGATGCTGATATGGTTGGTCCAGAGACCACACTTTGAAAATCACTGGTGTAGCAGAATCTACTGATTCCTTGCCCAGATCCCTTGCACCTGGGCAGATTCACCATTCCTCAGCGGCTGTGCCTGCTAATGGGTCCCAGCTACCTCTACTGATGCGAAGCACCTTGTCCTGGAGGTGACCCACCCAAGAAGAGATTTGTCACTAGATAGTAAATTGGTCAGCACCTTGATCTTGGATTTCCCAGCATCCAGAATTGTGAGAAATATGTCTGCTGTTTAAGCCACTCAGTCTTATGGTATTCTGCATAGTAGCTTAAGCAAGCTAAGATGGCTCCCTTCTCTACAAGGGGTTCCTAAAAAGCAAGTACCCGCTAGTGAACTATGTGTGTCTGAATCCCTGTCTCAGGCTCTGCTTTCAGGAACACTGATGTGAGACATACAGCAGGTGCTCAACAGCGTTTGTTGAATGAGTGAACAAGTATGAGACACACCAGGCTTGAAAAGAGGACATTCCACACACATACCACCCCCCTTCCCCCAACCCCCTCTCAGACACAGGACCCAGTGTTTATGTGGGAGAGGTTGGCAGAGCCTCCCAGGCCCTACTCAGGTTGGAGGTGCTGCAGTCGCTGCTGTGTCAAGGAGATGCCTGGGCCTCTGGATAGGCTGATTAATTAATTACCGCCAGCCCCCGCAAGAGAAGGCAGCCAGCCTGACAGCTCTAGGCTGCTGGCAGGACCCATAGCACCCCTCCCAGCTCCTCTTGGCAAGTGAGGTCTTCATTTCCCAGCACTTGGCAGAGTCAGGCTGAGGAAGGGGCAGGACCAGACTGGGCGGGGGGAGGGGCATAGTCAGGAGAGTGAGGACATGAGAGTACAAAGGCCAGAAGAATTGGAATTTCTTAGGCATTCCCCTCCCCGTACAGGGTTTCATGTGTAGAATTAATCTTACTGTCCAGATAGAGAAACTGGGGCGTAAGGAGGCACAGAGATTACCCAGGTCAAACGCTTAGTGAAAGGCGTGGAGTGACACCCCAGGCCCTTTGCCTCCCAACCTGGCTTTTGGCTTGCTTTGTAGTATGGATGGTAAGGGGGGCAAGGATTTCTGGTAACTTCTCTCCCTTTTCTCCTCTCTACTGTAAACCTTTGCCATCATCAGATGCGTTCCCAGCCTGAGACAGACCAGGATAAAGTGGAGAATGATCCATGTGTCTGCTGCAGGAGAGGCCAGGCGTGATGAGGCTCTCTGTCTCCAGCAATCTGATTCTCTCTGTGGCTCCCCACCCATCCTTCCCAGTCCTGTGGCCTGGACTGAGCTGATAGCTGTTGGGCTGATAGGAATGACAGCTGCTTCCATGATTAATCACCGTGTACCACACAGGAAGAGAGAGGGACGGGGAGTTGTGGCAGGGAGGCGCAAATGGAAGACGGGAAGAAAAAGACCCTTCAGCTACAGGAGAGAGTCTGGGAGGGAGGTTTCCAGAGTGGGCCCCTCCAAAATTTTCTTTGTCGCCCTCCACATAGCTCTGCTGCAGTTACAAGCCTGAAATTGGTGTTTCCAAGGCAGCCTACAGGGCTGTCCCACTCCTTCAGGGGGAAATGGGAACTCACCTCTCTGTGCTTCAGTTTTCTCTTCTCTAATGTGGAAACAGTAAGAATTTCTACCTCAGGGGTGGTTGGGAAGACCCAATGTGTTAATACACGTAGAGAAGCTAGAACAGTGTCTAGCATGTAGAAAGCACTGTAAGCATAGCTATTACGAAATTTCCTCAGATCTAGACTCATGGTTTGGATGCATCATGACTTTACGTGCCTCTAAGAAAAATAAAATATCACCACAGATAACTAATCTTCGCTGCCTGGTAAGATATATTCTGAATTCAGAAATGTTACAATTGTGGAGAAAATGTTCTTCTTAGAAAGATGAATATGGCATTATTCTCATTCTTATTGCTCCTTAACTGGAGCACTTAGCCCCCCACCGGCAGCACGGCAGGTGCTGAATAAACATTTGTTGAGTCTTTAAATGAGTGACAGGTCAGCACCCAAACAAGTATGAGGAGGGCAAGGGGAGCCAGCAGCCCTCTGAAAGATGCCCACCCCACCATCACGTCTTCCCCCACGGGCCCCAGCTCCCTCACTGTGGAGTCTGCTAGGCCCAAGGCCCTTTCAGTTTTTGTCTCTCCACGTTTGTCTAAACCCAAACGGCCAAAGCCTTTGGCCTGGCACAGTTCCCAACAGGTTAATTGGGTAGAGTGGCTAATGGTGTCCCCACTCTCACCCCTCCATGGGTGCCACATGTGGGAACAGATTGGATGGTGCCCCCAATCCAAATAAAGCACACCTTCTCTGTGTGACCCTCAAGAGTGACCAGACCCAGGAAAGGACAGTTAGAAGGATTTTTGGGGTCCTAAACTGACTGGAGAGATGCTATGGGGGTGGACGGAGGGAACAGGGAACGGAGGGAAGGAGAACAATGTGTGTGTGTGTGTGGGTCTCTCTCTTCTTTTTCTCCTCTCCAGTCCTCCAAAAGGAAGTTCAAATCCCAGCTAACATCAGTAACATGACCTTAGTCATATTACTTAACTTCTCAGAAACTCAGTTTCCCTATCTGTAAAATGGGAGTAACAATCATAGTTTCATTTCTACACTTGGTGAGGGAGCTGAATAAAACAGTATGGCGAGTGTCTGGCAGAGGGAACCCCCTTCTCCTCCTCTACTCCTCCCCTCTCTCTTCTACTCTCTCATCTGCTTCTGTTCTCTCTCCTACCCTACTCTAGCCCTATCCTGCAACCTACTTAATGCCAGCACTGATTAATCTTCCTTCAGCTGCTGAGATGCACTTTGATCCTGGGGAAGAAGAAGGAGGGAGATGGGGCCCAAGGCTGGCAGAAGCCTGGGGCTGGAGGAAGCTGAGCCAGTGAGGGGCCTTCCTCACACAGGGAACCTCCACTCTGGCTGTTCTTATAAAGATTTAATTTATGTCTTAATGGGCCTCAGACTCCTCCATAAAAGCCCTAAAGTGCCTTTTTATCCAATAAAAAAATAAAAAAATAAAAGTTGCTGATTGTGTCTGCAGCTTCCTGGGGGATGACAAGCAAAGGGCAGTAGAGGGGAGAGTGGAGGAGAAGAAGTGGAGATGGCAGGGCCCTGGGGCATTCAGGTTCTGCTTTTCCCCTGAATCCAACTTGCCTAACACCAGCGCCATGCGTGCACTGGCGGGTAGCTGCTCCTGGCTGATCTGGAGAGACGAGTTACAGCCTGAAACATTGGACCATGTTTCTCTGGATCCCAGCCTCCTGAGCAGGCAGATTTGTTGGGATGCAGCCATTCGACTCAATCCAACCAACAACCCCCACTGGTCAAGGTCTGGCTGGGGCCCCTGGGGCTTTAGGGAAAGGAAGAGGAGTGGGGGAAGGAAGAGAAGTTGAATATGTTACCAGTGCTTATTGGCCCTCCGTGGAGAACCGTAGCCCATTCCACCTCTCTCTCCCCTTCCGCCTATAAAGCACCTGCCACAGAGCCCTGCCACAGAGCCATTAACTAAGACTTTGTCCTCAACCATGTCTACAGCTCTAGCTCTTCCCAGAATCCCTTGTACTGCTTTTTGTTTCTTCTGTAGCTGAAAGATCCCTCCACCTTTCAATATTGCAGGCAGATGGTGTGGGGATTGTTGAGGAGCCCAGAATGTATTCCGATCTTCTAGCTGAGAAAGGCCAATTCCAAAAACAGGACTCCCAAACGAATGACTTTTTTTCTCAATTAGAGTTAACAGTCAATATTAAATTAGTTTCAGGTGCACAGTATAGAGGTTAGACATTTATATGACTTACGCAGTGTTCCCCCCAGTAAGTCAAGTACTCCCCTGGTACTATCTATATCTATATCATATATATCTATCTATATCTATATCTATATCTAATCATCTATCTATATCTATCTATCTATATCTATATCTATCTATATGTTTATTACAATATTATCGACTATATTCTCTATGCTCTACTTTATATCCCCGTGGCTACTTTGTAACTGAAAATTTGTACTTCTTAATCCGTTTCTCTTTTTCACCAAGCTCCTCAACCTTCCTCCCATCTGGCAACCATGAGTTTGTTCTCATCTGTGAGTTTATTCCTGTTTTGTTTGTTCATTTATTATGTTTTTTAAATCTAAAAAACCAAGCCATTGACTCAGTATCACGATCTCTCCTTCCAAAAGAGCATTCCAGGCCAACCTGGCCCAGGAAGTTAGTTTCAATGGGGAAGAACAGATGGATCTAAGTGATATTGATATAACTCGATGCTGATCAAGATACCTTGTAAGCCATCCTTAAGTCCCTCCTCTCCTGTCCCAATTTTCTAACTCTGATTTTTTTTTCTACTTCTCCAGCCCAATTCCAGAATTTTTTAAGCAGGAAAAATTAGAAGTTGTTTTGCCAAGTAGCCCCCTTAGCTATGATTCTCTAAAGTTCTGATCTCTGGAGGGTACCTGAACCAGTGATAACAAATGTATGTCTATATAAGGAAGCCAGAAGGGAAACATAAATGTGCAAATCAAACCAGGTGTAGCACTGCAGGGAGCGGTGAGGCATGTAGCAAACTGGAGGGTGTATGACCTTCCTTATAGTAGTCAAACTCAAACAATCAAAACTGAGAATATTAATCATCTGATCACATCAAGAATATGAATCACCTGATTAAACAAAGTAGTTGAATGTCCACTTTTACTCTGTTCCCACACCACTAAGTTAGAGTTAAAGATATTTTTCAAGGCAACAACTTACAAAAAGAAAGAGAATGAAAGAAGAATTGATAGATGAGAGATGTCATTAAAATTTTGGAAGCTGGAAAGCTGATGGATGAGTGGCAATTAATTTTTACTTTTAAGCCCACAATTTGGAAGGAGTATATCAACAAGAAGCCAGACAATTCACACCAGAGAACCTAAGTGAGGATTGAGCACGGAAGCTGCCAAGTACCACTGAAGAGAGGAATGAAGGTTGAGGCTGAAAACTGGAAGACCAATTTCAAAAGTCTTTAGTATGAGCAATTAGACCTTTGGGTCTCCTCTCAGACCTCAATTACCCTGTCTCTACCCCAACAAAAGACTACAGCTTTATTTTCAGGAGAGGTTGAACCAAAGGGCCCCTGAGATAACAGGCCAGGTGGAAGCAAGGTGCTATATAAGTTTCCTAGGGACGCTGTAACAAATTACCACAAATTAAGTGGCTTAAAACAAAAAGAATTTATCCTCTCAGAGCTCTAGAGGCCTAAAGTATAAAACCAAGGCGTTAGCAGGGCTGTGCTCCCTCCTGAAACTAGGGAGAATCCTTCCTTGCCCCTTCCACCTTCTAGTGACTCCAGCTATTCCTTGGCTTGTGGCTGCATAACTCTGGTTTCTACTTCTATCTTCATATGGACCTCTCCTTTTCTCTGTGTATCTCCTCGGTATGTCACTTATATTTAGGCCGCTTGTCATTGGATTTAGAACCCACCTTGATAATCCAGGATAACTTCATCTCAAGATCCTTATCTTGATTACATCTAAAAAGATCCTTTTTCTGAATATGTTCACACTAACAGGTTCCAGGAATTACAGCATGGACATTTTTTTAGGGGCCATAAAACAACTCACTACAGGTATTTTAATGGAAAAGGTGATAAGTGACGGTTCATACAGCAGGTTTTTAAATAACTCCATTCCATTCAACGTTGTTTAGTTATAATGAATGTTGATGTGATGCCTTTGGGACATAACTCTTGCTTATATCAATTAGCCTATAGTAAAATTGGTTTTATTATACATCATTTCACATAAAGTCACAGAACATATCAATGATATTAGGTGAAAACTTACTGTATTCTGAAGTTCAGGACTCTAGCTCTTCTCCCCTACTCCATTCTCAGCATTATGAAAGTCAGGTTTATACCCTCGGGGGAGAAATTGGAGAATTCCTCCCTAGAGAAACTGACTGGCTCAAGAGAAAAATCTATATATACTGACACTGGGTATCTACTAATGAAGTAGCTAAGTCCCCATCTGATTACCTTCCATTAGATCCACTAGTTGACAGCTTTCCCATGGAGCTGTCAAATAATTTCCTGGTAACACACTTTTAAATATGAATAGATAGCAAGGATCATCACATATATACAGAAAGTCTCCAACTTGAAAGACAGAGACCAAACAGAAAAACAGAAAAAGGAAGGAAGGAAGGAAGCAAGGAAGGAAGGAAGGAAAGAAGGAAGGAAGGAAGGAAGGAAGGAAGGAAGGAAGGAAGGAAGGAAAGAAAGAAAGAAAGAAAGAAAGAAAGAAAGAAAGAAAGAAAGAAAGAAAGAAAGAAAATCAAAGAAACAGAAACCATGCAAGAAGTAGATGAAAACTTACAAAATAAAAGCAATACAAAAATTATTTCCAGAGAGATGAGAATGTGTGTATCCATATAACAAAAATAAAACAACATTAAAGGAAACATTCAGAAATTATCCTTTTAAATAATTTAAAAGGATAACTACTTAAAGTCAATATAAAAGTTGAAAACTAAAGTTGTGGAAATCTCTTACAAAGTAGAACATAAAGACAACTAGTGAGAAAACGGGAGAGAAAAAAAATAAAAAATTCATAGGTCAGTTGAGAAGTTCCCACATATGGCTAATAGGAGTATCAGGGGGAAAAAAAACACACAGAGAATATGGAGGGGAAAAAATAAACAAAGAAATAATACAAGAAATTTCCCCAATACTGAGATATGCTTAAGTCATCCAGACAATGAACAGAAAAGAATCTCTACAAAACTACTTCCTTGTGAAATTTTAAAACACTAGAGATAAAAAAAGAAATCCTGAGAGCTTTTAGAGACCAAAAAAAAAAAAAAATGTCACTTGCAAAGAAAAGGGAATCAGAATGAACTCAGATTTTTCAACCATACCCATAGAAGCTAGAAGACAATTCTGAGGGACATGTCTTTCTATCTAGAATTGCATATCTAGCAAACTAACAACCAAAGGGAGAGTAGAATGAAAACATTTTCAGACATGCAAGATCCCAACATGAAAATCTATATATCCCCTGCCAGGAGCCAAGAGTCTCCCGATCCCGCCTTTATTTAAAATATTGACATTTGACTCATTATCCTGTTAGTTTCCTATTGCTGCTATATCAAATTACAACAGACTTAGTGGCTTAAAACAACACAAATTTATTATTTTATATTTCTGTAGGATGGAGTCTGACACCTCACTGAGCTAAAACCAAGTTGTCAACATGACTTCATTCATTTCTGGAAGGGAGAATTGGTTCCTTGTCTCTTCCAGCTTTTAGAGGCAGCCAGCATTCCATGGCTCAGGGTCCCATTCTATCTTCAAAGCCAGCAGAATCTTCATCATACCACATCACATGACATCACATCACAATGCCTGTTTCTGTCACTTGCCTCCTTGGCCTCTATCTTCCTTTTAAGGACCCTGGTGATTACTGTAGTCCTAACTTGACAGTTCAGGGTAATCTCCCTGTCTTAAGGTTATCCAATTAACAATCGTAATTCCATCTTCAACCCTAATTCCCCTTTGTAACTTAACATATTCACAGGTTTTGGGGACTAGGACACAGACCTCTTGGAGAGGGGTGTTATTCTGCCTATGACAATCATAGATTTTGTTTTGCATTAATTTTTATTTTTCAAAATATTACATGAAATATTATTTCTCTTGATTACTGAGTTTTTTGGCACCCCTTAATTCATACCTAAACTGACTGAGGCATCCTAATCCTTCTTTACCCACCCCATTTAGCCTCAGGCCCAACCTAGCAAAGCACCCTGGGCTTCAGGCTGCCCAGAATCCAGACAGATTCTGAGGCCCCTTTCCCAGTTATGCATTTCTCTGCTCCTATTTGAGAGATGGGGGCTCAGGTTGCCAAGTCAGAGAAGGGAAGAGAAGTTGTTCAATTTCTCCTGGGCCCCAGAGAGGAGCCAGGCCCCAGCCCCTACACACCTGATTCCCCCTTGGGGCTGCAGAGATAGTCAGCCTTATAGCCTGGCAGCTAGCAGAGAGGATTGAGGATGGAGGTTGGGGGGAGCAGATAGGAGAGATGAAAGAGGATCCTGGTACTGCCTGAAGGTCAGAGGCAGCCAGCAGTGTCTGGGCCACTGCAGGGGGGCTACTAGAAAGCTGATGCTGCTCACACACAGGAGAGGCCCCGGGAGGTGGGGGGTCTGATTCTCAGCCATTCTAGCAATGTCACAAAGGACATTACTGGGGTGGGAGTTAGACTGGGGAAGAAAAATACTGGTTAATGGATGTCTCCATCCCAGAGGTTGTGCGGGGAGGGGAATGGCCAACGGTGGAGGCAGGGTGTAATAGAGTCCTCAAAATGTGGAGTCAGCACGTAAAAGGAGAAGGGCGGGTTTAACAAGCACATTATGACTTATACATCTACTTGAGCCTGCAAAGCAGTCCTTGTGGGAGACTAAGTACTCACGAGACTTTATTCTTGCATAGCTTCTTAAAGTCCTCAGAGCCCTTAAACATTCTCAGCTGGTGCTCACCACAACCCCAGGAGGTAGGCAGCATATTCCCATTTTGCAGATGAGGGAACTCCATGCAGGGAATCCCATCTGTCATCCAATCTCCCAGTTTCTTCCTAAGAATCTAGTAACAGGCAAGGGTCTCTGGGCCAGATAAGGGACAAACCGCCACACCCAACAACCACACGTCTGGCTGCAAGTGTTACTATATAGGACAATGTCAGCCTCAACTCATCCTCCTAGAGTCAGCAGCACTCCATAGAACCAGCAGAGGAGGCTTGAGGAGCCAGTATAAGGATGTTAGGTGCTCCACTCCCTGCTGTCCTCCACTCAGAACTCCTGGTTCCCTCTTGCTACCCATATCTACCACTACAGAGGGACAGACTGAGGGGTCCAGTATCACTGGTCTCAGGGCCTTGCAGCCCCCTCCTCTGTGTGAAGCCCAGGCCTGTTGTCTGCTCTCCCCACTTTCTGGGTTTCCCACAACACCCTGCTTCAGGGCCTCTCATCTTCCCAGAGAATGGCCCAGAAGTGGAGCTCCCTACTCAGGCCTACCAGGCCTAAAGACTTCCCCTTATTGGAAAGGCACAGTAAGGAAGGGGCTTTTAGAAGGTGTCCTCTCTAAAGACATCCTGCCCACTGACCTTCCCCACCACACACAGTTCATTGTACAGGCTCCAGACACTGCCAGGCATACAGCAGGGACTTGGCAAACACTAATAATTCATTTCTCTTCCCCCGCCATGGCAAAGACTCCAGGAAAAACTCTTCTCCTCAAACTGGTACTGGCAGTAGGTCTGGGTGTTCGGAAAACAGTACAATCCTGCTCTCTGCCTGTCCAGCATGGCCTGGTCCTCAAGAGGCAGGGGGATAGACAGGTGTCCTCTCAAGGTTCCCTCTACACTGCCCTCAGGAAGCTGTGACTGGCAGCTGCGGGTCTTCTTGACGAAATGAGATGGAGCAGATCATAACACCCCCCTACACATACATACCACCAGGGCTGGCTGGGCCCTCTGAACCCATCAAATAAGAACCAGGTGCAAATTAAGCAACTGAGGCACCAAGGGCATTGGAGTTGGTAAATTTTCCAAGAGCACTAAGGAAAGGTCACCAGGAACAACTCAGGTGGAGAGGGAAGCAGAAGATGAATATATTCAGAGACTAGGCACAGAGATGTGCAGAGAGACTGAGAAGCTGGAGGAGAATAGGCAGGGGAAATGAGAGACAAAAGGAAGAAGAGAAGTTCACATGCCATGAAAGGGCAGAGGCGGAGAGGGGAACCAGTAAGCCACCTCAGGAAAGGGTAGGGCAGTTTACAGCTCAAACAAAGACTTCTCTGAGACTTCGGCTGCCTGAACCCCGAACTTCCCAGTGAGAGTTGCCAGGGAGGGTGCCCAGGAGGGCTGGCATGCTGAGGGGTCAGAGATCCTGGTCTGGCCCCACCAACGCTATAACACTTGACCCTCCCCTGGGTCCAGTCAGATACCTAGAGCACAGAACTGTCAACTGATTACTCAAATGACCCAAGCTGTTGACCCACAACTAATCACTAATGGTTTTCATAATTTGCATATCATTTGCATTCTCCTGGGGTCTGTCAGAACCTCTGCAATCACTCCCTAGAGGCCCCTGCTCCTGTTTCTCTAGTCTCCATCCCCATCCCTCTGTCCCCCAGGCCCAGCTCCACAGACTTCCTTCCCCCTGCCCTGCTCTCATCTCAGACCAGATGGGGGAGGTCATGAGTAGGAGTCTCTCTCAATTCCAAGGGTGCAGCAGGGACACCTGGGTGCACTTTGGGAGGGGATAACCGAGACCCATCCAGTGATTAATCGTCCTGCTAATGGAGGCTTCACTGTCACCCAGCCTTTTAAGAAAACTCAGGGAATCTCTTTAGCGCCATCAGAGCTGTCTTCAAGGTCCTCAGTGGGCTCATTAGTAACCCTCCACCTTGCAATTAGGGGCCCCTCCTCCAAATGGCTGTGGGAAGGAAAGAAAGCTTCATAGGGCCTCTAAGGTCCAAGACCATAACCAGAACTATAGCAGCCTCCACTACTCCTGCACCCACACTCATTCGCCAAAGCCTCTGAAATAGAGGGACACACATTGCAGCTGGAAAGTGTTTGTTTCCATCCAGACCTGTCCTAGACAAGGAAAGCAAGGTTCAGGACATGGGGCAAGCAAGACTGGAAGGCTGCACAGGAGGAACTTTATCTTCTGTCTATTTCAGAAAGCAGGAGCACCCACCCTAAGTCAGACCCTCTCCTAGGTGCAGGGAGGCACAGAAGTAAAAGAGATATGTCTTTACTCTCAGGCCAAAAGGATGAATGATTTGGAGGAAATCTTTAAAATTATTCTGAAACTCTGTTTCCCCATCTACAAAATGGGGATCATACCTGAAGCCTGAAAGGCCACAGAGAATTGGATCTCAGAGAGCAGCTGTGACAAATGATAGAAATGAGGATAAAAGTCTACAATGCAGCATTTGCCATGTGAGAGCTCAATAAACGGTCATCAGTGCTGTTATTATTATTTTGTGGTGAGCTTCCTAACCTTAGGGTCCCAGGCTGGAAATTATATACTGCAACCTCCTTTCCCAGCCCCCAACAGATTACAAAATAGAGGAAATGGCATTTATTGAGTATCTACTCTGTGCTAGGACTATGCTACTCAACTTGTATGTATCATCTCATTTATTTATCATGATCACCTAACAGGATAGTTAACACCTTCCCTACCTCTCATTTTAGAGATGAGTAAATTTGGGCTCAGAGAAGTTAGGCAACTTGCTAAAATATTCTGCATCCACAATTCCAATTGGTGAGTTGGAGGAGTGTGTGTGGTGGGGAGGTGTTTCCCTAAACACCACCGAGCAATTCTCCATGACACCATCTGGTTATCCTATAATTCATCTCAATTCTTATGCTATTTTCCTGGAGATGGCGTCAGATCTCACAGGTTGACGGCTCAGTCCCACAAGGTCGCCCCCTACTTCAGGGGCCAACTGCAAGCCCCGGTTGCTATCTGTGCTTTTTGAATACTGGCTACAGATTGAAAGTTCTCATGACCCTCTCCTTGGGTTTAATTAATTTGCTAGAATGGCTCACGGAACTCAGGAAACCCATTTACTCACTAGATTGCTGGTTTTATTACAAAGGATATTAAAGAATACAAATCTGCAGACAGGTAAAGAGATTTATAGGGCGAGGTCCCAAACAAAGGAGCTTCTGAACTTGTGGAGTTTGGAACCTCTCACGGTGGCACATAGAAGCTCTCTGACCCAACTCCTTTTTGGATTTTCATAAAGGTTTTATCACAGAGGCACGATTGATTAAATCATGTGATTGATTCAACCTCCAGGCCCTCCTCACCCCCCAGAGGTTGGGGAAGGAACTAAAATTTCCTACCCTCCAATCACCTGATTGGTTCTCCTGGCAACCAGCCCCCATCCTTCAGTGCTTTCCAAAAGTCACCTTATGAACATAAACTCAGGTGTGGTGGGAAAAGGCTTGTTATGAGTAGTAACAGGGCAACCATTTCACCTTGATGGCTCTAAAGCCATTTCAGAAACTAAGGACAAGAGAACAAACATTATGACAGAAGATGCTCCCAGTGTTCTAATCACTCAGGAAATTCCAAGGGTTTGGGGAGCTGTGAGCCAGCAACCATGACCAAAAAACAAATATATTTCTTATAAATCATAATGATGTGCTTGCCCAAGGTTACACTAACCTTAATGTGCAAAGCATAAAAAGTACAAGAATGTTCATGGAGCTGTATTCGTAACAGCTAAAAGCTAAAATAGCCCAGGTATCTATCAAGAGAATGGTTGAATGAACTGTGAAATATTCACACCATGGAATACTCCATAGCAATGAAAAATGAGTTGCTGCTATAAGCAATGCAGACAAATCTCACAGACATAATGTTGACCAAAAGGAACCAGATATGAAGGGTCTATACTGCATGATTCTATTTATACAAATTTCACTCAGCAGCAAAACTAATCTGTGGCAATAGAAGTCAAAATAATAGTTACTTCGAGAAGGTAGGAGTCGGGATAGGGGTGAGGTGGAATCGTGTCATGAAGGGGACTTCTGGGAATGTTTTCCTTCTCAATCTAAGTGGTTGGTGATAACGAGAGAGAGAGAGAGAGAGAGAGAGAGAGAGAGAGAGCGAGCGAGCTGGGGACGGACCAAAATTTGCAACCCCAAAATGCATCTCTTTGACGTGAGGATTGTTGCAGGCTAATCTTAAGAAACAGAAGACACAGGAAGTTTTTCTCTTTACCTCCCCCTTAACTGCCTAAAAAAATTTATTTAGGGAACTTATACCTGTAAAAGAACTATTACCAAAGATAACTTTATTTACACTGGAAAGATTTCTCTGTGTGACATGGCAAATATTTGTTCACCAAACATCTGCTCTCCCCATCTGCATGTGAGTTGTCTCCCTCCCAGCTGAAGTCCCAGACACAAAACCCCTTCTCCCTAGCTCTTGAGTCTCATATTCTTATGGAGCTCCTGTACATATGTAATTAAATTTGTTTTTTTCTCCTGTTAATGTGTCCTGTTAATTTAATTCCTAGACCAGCCAGAAAAACCTAGAAGAGCAGAGGACACATTTTTCTTCCCCCACAATATATATGTAAAAACTCATTGAACTGTACATTTAAGATTTTTCTCCATTTAAAAAGAAAAAGAAAATAAACAAACAACCATGTAATATACAGTTGATCCTTGGACAATGCAGAGGTCAGGGGCACTGACCCCCACCCAGTCAAAAACCTGTGTGTAACTTTTGACTCCCCATAACACAACTCCTAATAGCCTACCATTGCCAGGAAGCCTCACTGGCAACAGTCAATTAACATATATTTGTTATGTTATATGTATTATATACTTATAATAGAGTAACTTAGAGAAAAGGAAATGCCATTAAGAAAATCATAAGGAAGATCAAATATTTGTACAGTGTGATACTATATTTATTGATACCATAAGGTCATATCATCTGTTTCGGGCTACACAGTTCATTTATGATTTTTTTTTCAAGTTGTTGATTGAAAAAAATCTACACGTACATGAACCTGCACAGTTCAAACCATTTTGATCAAGGGTCAACTGTATATGTTTAAATAAGACGCAGGGCCAAGATTGGAGTAACCAAGTGAACTCTGCATCTTGGCAGGAAATGGGGATGAGGAGGCAGACCCTGACCTGCCCTTCCTTACTTCAGAGGTTGAGGTCCTGAGGCTTTGCAGAGGGGATAGGGTGTCTGTATCCTATGACCTTC
This sequence comes from Cynopterus sphinx, assembly GCA_030015415.1. Lineage (NCBI taxonomy): Eukaryota > Metazoa > Chordata > Mammalia > Chiroptera > Pteropodidae > Cynopterus > Cynopterus sphinx. The sequence goes on from CM057386.1 coordinate 42,875,136, forward strand.
AGTTCCTGAGGGGCAGACCAGTTACCCCCTCCATCCCAGGAGGGGAAGAAGAAATGAAAGAGAGGAAGAAAGGGAAAGGAAGAAGGAAGAATAGGGAGGCGAGAGGGACAGACAAGGGATGAGTAGGGGCATGTGTCCATCAAGCCTCTTGAGGTTCTCATTTGGATGGGATAAGATCAGTGAGACCTTCTTGTCTCCTGGGGAGGAGGCATGGGGCTAACAGGAGCCTGGGAGGATGGGGAGATGGAGACATTTCTGTGCATTTTGATGGGGCATGAAGAGGATTCACCCTGAGTGCTAGAAGATATGCGAGCGCATAATCCGAATGGGAGGATGGGCGGGGGCACACTGGCAGATTTCCCAGAGGGGAGGACTTCTGTCGGCTTGGCTTGCGTGCCCAGACCCAGCCGCCCACACAAGTGCAGGGAGCAGAGCCAGTGCACATATCCCCCAGATCCAGGCCGGCCCTCCCAAGCCTGGAGTCCACCCCAGCCTGCTCACCCTCTGGCTTCGTTCCATCTAACTGCTCTCCTGTCTTTTCTTCTGTTTCTGTGTCTTCTGATTTTCTCTTTCCCTCTCCCTTCCTCACTCCCTCCCTCTCCTCTTCTTTTCCCACTTCCCCGTCCCTGTCTCTCCATCTCCATCTCCCACGTCTTCCCCCAGCTCCCCTCTGCCCCTTCATTCCCCAGACTTGTGGCTCCTCTCTAGCCCAATATAAATAATAGAAATTAATTTGTCAGCCAGCACACACGGCCCAGCCAGCACAGCAGCAAGCTGAGGAGGAAAGCTGGTTGAAATAATTATTCTTGACTTAAGAAATCATTCTTTTTATTCCTGAAGGCTAATGGAGTGAGAGCAGAGCCAGGCTGCGCTAATGGCGGACAGCAGCGTGGGCCCAGGGAGGGGGAGAGGCCTCCTCTGCTCCTCCCATAGTGAGCGGATCCCCCACATACATCCTACTCCAGTCTATCTAAAAGGCAAATGGAGCATTGAGAGGCACTCTCTAGGTTAATAGAGTCACACATACAGCTTGGGGACAGGATTTTTCATCAGGAGCACTCCTTCTAGTCCCTAACTCTCTCTCTCTCCTGTGCCCAGGCCACTCTCTCAGAGGGAATGCCCACCCCCAGGTCCAGTGCCGGCAGATGCTGAGAGGAAGCTACTACTGCCCAAAGGATTAGAAACCCAACATTTACTAAAGATTCTACAATATGCCAGGCACTATGCTAGACACACGACTCGTGAGGACGCACAGAATCCTTACAACTACCTAGGAATGAAGTCTGAGGAAATTCCCTTTTGCCCAGTGGAAAACAGAGCACAAACTTCTCCAAGAAAAAAGGGAAGAATCACCAATGCCCCAATGGAGATATACAAATTTCCTCACCCCAGTTTGAGAGTGGAAGAAATGTGATGGGGAGGGATATTGGAGGAAAGTGTCCATCAGTCCTGGTGGGAAACAGGCACCCTCAAAGGGTTAATCGAAGGCATATAAATGAAGAGACTATTTACAAAGGAGTAGGCAGCTTTAGGGAAACTAATAAGAGGTGACGAGGCACCCAGAGCTAGTTACCATTCCAGGCATGAAGGTGAAAGAGAGAGGGATGCCAAGAGCTGCAGCTATAGGAGCTGGCAGCCCACCCAAATGGAGCTGCTGCCTATAGCTTTGATGGAGAAATGTAGCCACTGTCCAAACTGCAGCCTGGAAGAGGAGGGGCAGGCTAAGTACCCTGGCCTTTCTGCTGCTCTCAGACTTATTGCTGGTGGCTCCCGTCAGGCAGTGGAGCCAAACTAGAAGCCAGTGAACAAAGAGACCATAAGAGGCAGCTGTGGGGGGTCAGTCTTCGGAGCACAAAGCAAAGTGAGCAGGGCAGAAAGTGGATCTGAAGGGAAGCAAGTAATCAGTATGGGGCTGGAAGTTCTCCCTGGGGCTCTATGAGAAAGGGCCGACTGAATCCAATAGAGACTAGGGAGTTTAGAGGAGAGAGGAAGAGAGCACCCCCAGACTCGTCTGATGGGAGAGGCACTAATTCCTGTCAGGTGGCGAGGTATCCATTAGTGGGTAGATGGTGGGTATCCTTGGGCCCACACATCAGTTGGGAATCAGAGAAAGCCCCAAGAAATGGCTGAATAACCAAACAGGAGAGAGTGAGTGGTTCTCTGGAGAAGGAGAGTCTGCCTAAAAGTTTAGAGGAGGAGCTAATTGAGTGATTACCAGGCTCCAAGCACTGACATAATTGAAAAGGGTGAGTTAGATGACGAGGAGGATACACAGTCTGCATAAAATCATTGAGGTAGGAAAAGGTGCTAGGAGAAGGGATGGAGGGTGGGGTAGGGGAAGAACCCAGAAGTCAGTTTATTCAGCAGGAGGCTGAAGTCACAGGAGAGGCTGGGGTCTCATTTAATCCATTGCCCTGCCCCTTTGCATTTTAGAGGAGAGGGAACGTGGCCAGAAAAAGCTATGGTTACCTTAAGGCCACGGGGAGGTGTTGCGGGGAGGGGGTGTGGTTTGCTAAGCCAGTGAGTGTGGAGGCCTCGGACCTGGTGGATAGAGTACCCAGCTGGCCTTCCTGCTGCTCATGGGGCTCCACATCCCATTCATCTTCTTTCTACACAGCAGGCACTGTATCTTTCCAAAATACAAGCCCTATCATGTCAGTCACACTTGAATCTCTTTGATGCTCCCCACTGCACAGATCAAGTCTAAAAGCACACTCTTCCTTGGCTGACAAGGCAGGCTCAATGGGATTCCTCTGACCTCATCAGCTTCATTCCCCACCCTGCCCCATATTGAATTGCCAAGTGCTGAGAGTGTCCTATATCTGCCCCTTAAATACATTGTTCTTCCAGTTTAAAACACTCTTCCCTCCCCACGTGCACCCCCATCTAGCTAATGCCCACTAGGTCTCACTATAGATGTTAATTCCTTCAAAAGCCTTTGCTGGCATTCCTCAGGCTTTCTATTTTAAAACATAGTTCTCCCATTTTAAAACTTCATGCAACGAAGGGATTTGCCTGTGTTCTTATCTTCGTTTCCCCGACTGTAAACCCCATCAAGGCAGGTGCTTTGACTGGCTCATTCACTGTTATAACCCCACTGCCTAGTGCAGTGCTTGGCCCTTAGTAGGTAGGTGCTTTGTGTATGCGTGATAATCTGTACAAGGGAATATAATGCAGCTGCATAAACACGAGGAAAGCTTGATAGGTACGCATGTGCAACTACCTCCAAAATACACTGAAAAGCTCAGGACAGTGTATGTTTGTATAAAACAGAGGAAAACAACATACGTGTATTTATGGTTCTATACATAATATTTTCAGAAGGTAACTCAAGAAACTGATGAGGTTGATTCTCTTTGAAAGGAACTATATGGGTGGGGATAGGAGTGAAGGGAATTGTGGCTTTAGGATTTGGGACCTATTCAGTGAAAAAAACATAATTAAAACTAAATGGAAAATATTTGATAATCAAATGGGTGGAATGTGTGGTTTTGGTGGGAGCAATTTGCCACTGTCATCTGCTCTTCCTGGGACGTCCAGTCCCCGGGCTTGCCATCAGTCACCTGGCGAAGGTACCCAGGTTATGTCTGGTGCCATCTCAGAACCAGAAAAGGCACCAGAGGGCCTGGTGCAGAGAGCAAGCAAGTGAGGAGGGCCTGGGAGAGATTTCTCAGGAGCTCAGAGAAAGGCAAGGAGGTAGGGCTCATAGTATTTCTCTGCTTCCCTGCTTCACTGGCTTTCTTCGGTCTCTCCATTTCCATCAAAGACAGAACAAAAGGGCAGAGTAGAAACTCTAAGAGGAGGGATGGAAGTTAGACAACAGAGAGAACTTCCTGGAAAGAAAGGGCTGAGCTATTTCTGTCATCTGTTCTCAATACTGCAGGGTTGGCTGGAGGGCAGGTTGGTGTCTATTCATCTCTCTCCCACACATCGCATGAACTGTAGGTGTTCTTTCCCTTGAACTGGATCAAGGAGCTTGATTCTGGAGGTCCCCGCATCAGAGTGTAGGTGGCCCAACCCTCCCCGCTTCCCTGCTGCCTGCAGTGCTGCCTCTCACCCAGCTCTCTCCTGCCTTACCTTCCACTCTCAGCTCTCTAAAACAGCCAGTAAACGGTAAATCCTCTTAAAGTAAAAACCATATCACAAATTGTACTAAAAGTGTTCAGTACCGCCCGTGGTAAGAGGCAGAGAAGCCTAGGGGGTGGGTGGGGGAGGAAGGAGGTGTCATGGACACAGGAAAACATGAAAGCTTTCAGCTCTCTTCTCCCTTGGGGTAGGTTAAAGAGAAATCTGAGCTTTCAAATACTCCCCACACGCCCATAAACAGCCCCCTCACCACACATCCTCTTTCCCCAGCGCAGGTTCCCACGCTGAGGTGCCGTAATGGAGAAGCCCCACTCCTTCCTGAAAGAGCCACCAGGAGCAAGGCCCCCACCACCCACTCCCAGCCAAAGGGAGGCCTCGTCTGGGAGAGGGGAGGCCGGCTCTGACCCAGCTCCCCACTGCCTTTCCAGGAGAACTTGCACAAGCACCTCGGTGCTCAGGCTTCTTTCCTCAGCAGACAAATCCAATAAACCCCAGAGGTTTAAATGAGGTAAATCACCTGCAAGTGTGATGAGGCCTTTCTCTGCTTAAAAGACTATGGCAGATATTTATTTGGACTTGCAGACCATCGGTGCCATTTGCTTAGGGCGTCAAAATGGAACCCCAGGGTACCACCCCACAAACCAAGGACAATGACCCCTCAAGGTGACTTAGGGGTGGTTAAGGAAGGGCACCCACTTGCTTCTAGAGCAATGGGCAGGAATCTGGGAACTGTGGGTGCCCATCCTGCCCCCTCCCCTGAGACAGCCCCTGACTTTCCCCATCTGCCAGCCACCCCCACCCCCACCCTCACCCCACCCCTTCCTCAGGCAAAACCTCCATTTATACACTCTGTTTCAGCTGTGCGTGGGGACTTCGAGAAGTGCCAGGGCAACTTGGGTAACACCCTGGGAGACATTAATGAGGTGCAACATGTACCCACTAAAGTGTGGGACTCTTAAGGGTGCAGCTCAGTTAATTCTTACATTTGGATACAACTTAAATCAAGGTAGAGAACATTTCCACATTTCCAGCACCTCAGAAGCTGTATGCCTCTCCCGCATCAACTTTCATCCAAAGGTAGCCACTGTTCAAATTCTATTGTGGTAAATTAACTTTGCCTCATCTCGAACTTCATATAAATGGAATCACACAGTATGTGATGTTTTTGTGCCTAGCTTCTTTCATTCAACGTTACATGTGAGACTTATCTAAGTTGTTGCATGTGGTTATAGAAATTCATTTTCATTACTGAGTAGTATTTCTTTCTATACTACTGGTAGTTTTACATTATAGGTAAATATACATACATACATATATTTACAATTTATTTATTCAACTTTTTGCTGGAGGATATTTGTGTTGTTTCCAATTGCGACTATTATGAATGAAGCTGTTCTGAACCCTCTTGTATCTGCCTTTTGATGATTCCATTAACATTATTTTGAGACACACACTTGACTTTTAAAATAAACGACAAGATACCACTCTCTGCTTCCTCCCACTGAGCTATCCCATGCAGGGATAAGATTATCACAACTTTATAGTGTGGACTTGTCTGTAGGAGAAGAGGCAGCTTCAGGAACCCCTGGGAAGACCCCATAAGCTTCCGTCTATAGCCTTGAGTCTTTGTGCCACTCCTAGCACAGCTGAGGGCCTGGCTCAGAATCTAGGAGCAGAGAAAAGCAGGAAAAAAATCCTTAAAATCTGTTTGAGTGTGTCTCACATACGTTTCATGGCAAACATACTATTTCATGGATGAGGAAACAGAGGTTGAGGAAGGCTGAGCTACCTGGGTTCAAATCATGCCAGCTGCTAGCTGGATGGCCTTGGACATGTTTATTTAAGTTCTCTGAGTCTTCATTTCCTCACCTATAAAAATGTGAATAATAATACTTAACTCATAGGTTTGTCAGTAGAATGAAATAACAGATGTAAATCACCTAGCATAGTAGTTGGCATCTATAATAATCATTTTTTTCTTGTTTATTTTCTGCTCAAGGTTACGCAACTAGTAAGCCAAAAAGAAAAAAGAGAGAGAGAGAGAGAGAGGGGGAGAGTGGATAGCAACACTGTAAGTCCCAAATTAGGGACTCTGACTATGCTTTGTGTCTCTGTAGTCCTGATACCCAGCGTAATACATAGCATGTTGTTGTCACTCAATAAATGCCAATTAAAAGAAGGAGTGAATAAAAAGGCCCAGGCATTTATACCAAAATTGCTTTTAAGCCTTGTTTTGGACTGGCTACCAACTGGGATTTATTGTGATGGGGAAACCAGCCGAGTGGGTCCTCAAGGTTGATGTGTGTCACTAGCAGGCTCTCACCTCAGTGAGGAAGGGTTTCTTGGCCTGGTGGATACTGAGGTTGGGTCAGAGAGCACATGTCAGGTAGCAGGTAGCCAGGAAGAGAAAGAGGCCTTGGGAGCAGTTGGACTGTAGGGGAACCATATGGGCAGTGAATGGAACTCTCACTGAAACACGTTAAATATAAGGGCTCTGGGAGGACTCAGCATGGAGCTGGCTGGGTCAAGAGGTCAGCCAGGGCACCTGGGAGATAACACTGTCATCTCTGCTCTTCTGTAAGCCCAGCAGCCTGACAGGCAAGTTCACAAAGAATGAGCAGTGAGGCAGGGAAGCTGCTCTGGGATTTCTGCCCCCAATTCAAGGAGGTAGAGTTTGTTCTCCCATCCATTCATCCTTTGGGATGACTCATGGCTGAGCTGCCAGGAGTGCAAAGGGTTCTGGAGAGGAGGGGCAGCCACCTCCTCACCCATCTGTGCACAGTCCTGGCAGACTTGCAACACGAGTGTTCCCAGGCAGGCCACAGGGGGGCGAGGGCGAGCTAGTCCTGGCATTCAGGCGTCTGCAAGATGCCTCCCGGAGGAAGAGCACTGGGCTGGGAGTCAGGAGGCCTGGGTGCTAGACCTTCCTGGCCTCCTAGGTGACGGCCACCTAGGAGTCGCTTTCTCTCTCGGTGTTTCAGCTGATTTCAAAATGGTCATGATGAGACCTCTCCTGCCTAAATCAGGATGTCTTATTTGCCATTTGGGTTTATGCCTCAAGTTTCCTAAGTCAGAGAAGTCTTCCTGGTTGATTTATGTACATAAACACACTTCCAGTCTTGTTCCTCAAAAGACTTAGGGAAACTACTTTCTTTGAAATAACATCTTACAAACCAGGGATGCAAATAGGGAACAAGAGAATACGATGATGACAGACTATGAAATGCTTTGCTTTCGTACTCTGTGAATTCTTACATCCACCCTTCAGGCTAGACCTGAGAATGAGTGGCCCCTTTTCTTTGTACTAAACTACGACTGACATGCAGTAAAGTGCCTGCCTTAACCTTAAGTGCACATACAGCCCAACGAATCTTTACTTATATGTATGCCTGCATACCCACCACCCAGATCGAGATACAGTGCATTTCCAGCACCCCAGAAGGCTCCCTCATGCTGCATCCAGTCAGTGCTCCCATAGGTAACCTCTAGTCTCACCTAAGATACTTTCTGCCCCTTACATAGATGAGGATACTGAGGCTCAGCAATGTGAAGTGACTTGCCCCCTTCTGCTTGTCCCTGCTGACAACAGGGTGCCTTACCCTGATGGAAGAGTCCCCCTAGGAAAACAGAACCATGTTCATTCCTAAAGGGCTTAAACCTGCAAACCTTTACTTGAGAATTGACTGAGGTTTCATGCTAGAAGCAAAATCCAGAAATTGCCTGTTCGTAGCTGCTAACCCCTCTCCACAGTCCAGCACTAGGCTACTTTTGGAGAACTGCAGACTGTCATGAAGAAAACTTGCCCCTACCAGGTCCTCCCTGCTGCCCTGCCTGGGCTTGGACGACAAGCCTCTGCCACTTGAGGCTATCGCCAGGAAGTGACTCCAGTCCTTTCGGGAGCCTTGGTCCAACCTCCTCCTCTGAGAGGATGTTCTGGCCAGGAGCATCATGGGTATTTGCCAGCCCCTCACCTGGAGGTTTATATGTGTGAGGCTGACAATAAACACGTTTTAATATACATATTGGCGTTTATCTTGATTTCAGAACTCTCATTACCTCTAACCCCTGACATGCTCTCCCCCTTGCTTAAAATTTTGTAAACATCTTGCCATGTCTTCTTGATCATGGGAAGCAGTATGATTCACCAAAAGGAACAGTGGCTCTGGTGGTTTGCAAAGATAAGCTTGAGTTTCAGCTCTGGCAACTTCTCTACCGCATGACATCGGGTAGATGACTTAATCTTTCTGTTGCAAAGACTGCTAGTGTAGCCTCTCTTCTTCCCTAGTAATAGAACCTGCAAATTTGAGCTCAGCACATGGCCACCCAGAAGACATTTCCCAGCTTCCCTTACATCTTAGCTATGTGGCTAAGTTCAGACCAATGGGTTGTAAGCAAAAATGTCATCTGGAAGCTCCAGGGAACTTTGCTGAAAAGTCAAGTACCCTTTGCCCTATTATTCATTCTTCCTTCATTGATCTTCTACCTGGAACAAAGATATGATGGCTGGAGCTCTAGCCACCATCTTAGACCATCACATAAGCAAGAAATAAACTTTTTTCCTGAGGTCTTTGTTACTTACAATAGACCTTATTCCTAACTAATATATCCTCCAAGCCTCAGTTTCTCGATCTGTAAAATGGAGATAACAATGTTTACCTTGAAGACTGCTCTGAGGAGGATCAAGAGGTGTAACATACAAAAAGAGCCCAGCTTACATTAGGAAACACTAATAAATATCTTTCTGGCACCATCACCCCAATATTTGTACTCCTTCAATACAGTACTGAGAATCTAATGTGCGTATGACACTGCACTGCGCACTGGAGATTAAAAGATAGAAGGTACAGTCACTACCCTCAGGGGACTTCCGGTCCATGGGGAGTCAGATGGGTAAACTGACTCAGTGTGAGCAGTACTCAGTTGTTGGAAGTGCCACCAAAGCAGAGAGGAGGAGTGCCTGATCCAGATTGGGTAGAGGGCTAGAGCCAGAGGAGGTTTACTGGTGGAGGCAATGCTGGAGCTGAATATCAAAACTGGAGGACTAGTCAATCCAAAGAGAAGACACCAAATGTGCAAAGGCGTGGAGGCATGGCTTCGTGAGCCATATTTATAGAACTTCAGAAAGCCATTAGGACTGGAGCCCAAGTGGGAGGAAGTAGCTGCAAGAGATAAAAAGGCCCGGCCTGCCATGAGTTGTCTATCTTTTGGCCACAGAGGCCAGAGTACCTGCCTGACCTTGATTAATGACTGGTGACTGAAGTGGGAAATGAAATGTGTGTGTATGTGTGTGTGTGTGAGTGTATGTGTGTATTAGAGTGAAAATATATACAGAAACACATACACATATACACACACATATATACACACACATATATACATACACAGAATAAGATTATACCTGTATGTAAGACCTTTTTTTTTTTAGTACTCTGGTTGCAAGCAACAGAAACTAATTTAAGGAAGAGAGGGGAAATTTATTATTATAAAGAAAGGAGTGTCTCGTGAACTCCACAGATACCATCACAGCAGAGTCTCAACGTACAAGGTCTCTGCCTCAAATGAACTTAAATTATAGGACAAGTTAAGTCTGACTCAGGCTCCCTAGAGCTCTCTTTCTTGCTCTCAATTTCAAATGCTTAGGTAGAACTCTCATTTTTGAAGCTAAAGGGGCCAGTGGACAGGGCCAGAGTAAACCAATGGGGACTTTGGAGACCATTCCTGTGAAAGAAAGGAAGGGATAGGCCCACAGGAGTGTGAGAGACAAGAAGGAAGATTCTTAGAGACCAAGATGAAACCGAGATGTCCTCATTCTCAATTCAGTGTCTTACAGCTAACAATAATGGTATAATAATTCTAATAATATATGCTATTATATTACAAATAATAATGGACTAATAATGGTAATAATAGGAACTATGCCATATCGAGGACTCGTTCTATTGTCAGGTATTGTTGTAGGCATTTTAAGTGTTTTAACTCATTTATTCCTCAGAACAGCCCAACAAGGTAGGTGCTATCATTACACCCACATTACAGATGATGTGAGACTTTATTCACTTAGTTAAGGGTGCATGCTTAGAAGCCAGGATTTGGATCCAGGAAGAATGGTGTCAAATTATGCTTTTATAACCATGATGCTCCGCCCTCCTCAACTCTACAATGCTACAGAGATTCTACTCTGCATTCCAAAGTATGCGTTTGAGCTTGGGCCCCCAAACCATGTGCACAGGCACACACGTGCAAACACATGCACACACAGTATGACTCAGGTGTGAAGCGGTCTCTATTTGGCTCCCAGCCCAGGCTCAATCACGGAAGAGTACCTGGGATAAAATGCCTGGCCTCAGCTGCTTGGGCTCTACATCTGTCTCACATCCAGGCCAACCGTCCCCAGGTTGAATTGTCCCAAATCTTTGTGCCGTCTCTCCTCTGTTATCAGACCTGCTCTCATGGAAGTATTTTCATTTTCACAAACATATAAACAACTGAAAAGAGTTTAAAATACTACCCTTAATAGTCCTTAAAAACCAGTCTTATGGATGCTTGGCCCAGAGCACAACAAGTTCTCTAACACCATGCACGGCACTCCATGTAATTCAGAACAAAGCCCACCTCTAGCTTATCATTCAAAGCTCTTGAGCACTGAATCCAAACCATCTTTTCAGCCTTATCTCCTACTTCATGGAGACAATAGGTCTGTTTAAGACACACAGTTCAGATAAACAGAGCTAATTGCCCAGTTTAGTGAGAAAGTACAAGAATGAGAGAAATTTGGGAATTTTCAGGGAGAAAAAGTGTCTCCAGAGATAAAGAGTAGTACTGAGACGTGTTGACAGAGGGTGTGGATAGCAAGGACACAGGTGGTGAGAAAGACAGGGCAGAGAAACCAAAGAGGCGTGTCTTTCCCCTCCAAGTGTCCTATGCCCTGGGAGTAGAAGCTAGAGCTGCTGATGATGATAACAATAGTGATGATGATGATAATAACAGCCGATATTTATATCCAATAAAATAGAACAGCTAGGCTCTGTTCTGAGCATTTTAGGTATATTAACTCATTTGATCCTCACAAAAACACCATAAGATAGCTCCTACTATTTTCTCATTTCATGGATGAGGAAACTGAGGCACAGAGAGGTAATAAACTCAACTCCTCTCTCTCCTCTGGATCAACTTGGGTTTCTGTGAGTCTTTCTTCCTCAATTAACTTTTGTATCTGGGCCTCTCATTCTGCATCCTGTTCCTGTCATCTTTCTCTTTCTGTCTGCCTCACTTCTCCTCATCTGTTTAGTATACACATGCATAAGCACACACACACTTCCCACTCCCATCTCTCATCATCCATCAAAGTCAAAAAGGGGAACTGGCACTGTGACCAGGCTCCATGCCTTCAATAAAGTGCTAATGCCTCATCCTGGAGGAGGCTGTTGGAGAGAAGGTTGGAGGACACAGAAGCCTGGGGCTGGGGAAGACAGGGTTGGAGGGCAGTGTCCTCCTGGTGGGCAGAGAGAGTCTTCCTTAATCCTTTTTTGTCCTAAATGAACTTTAGAGGGAAAGAGGCATGGGTTCCACCTCCGCTGTCCAGGAAGGATCTGGAAAACAATCTGGATTCCTTGCAGTCTCCAATTCTATTTCTGGCTGCCTCTGGAACATGACAGGGAGACACAGGGTGAATGAAGTTCACTTTGTATGCTAAGCCCAGCCTCTGGCCCCTAAGAATGAGGCTCCCTCTAGAGCGGAGGGGCGAGACAGCTGCAGCAAGAGGGAGCAGGCAAGAGAGGCCCAGGGAGCCTTGAGTCTGATACAAAGATGGATTCCATGAGGGAGCAAGAGGAGTCACTGCAAATGAGCAAGGGCAACATCAGGCTTTCCCACTGCATTTTAACGGTATTCCTTTTCTCCTGTCTTCAAGAGGGCAGTGCACAATGTCTACCCGTATGGAGTGATCAAGGCAGCTCTTCCGTACACCTGGAAGGGACAGACACTGTACTTGAAAGTCTCTGCCATGCTGAGGGAATGATGTGAAGATATGTGAAGTGCTCACCCTTCTATCTTATCAGTGGATTGTTTATCACCTGCATTAGGGTTTCCTAGCATGGAAGAATTACCAGGAAAAAAAAATTAAATTAGCCCAAAGACTTAACACAAATGCAGTTCAGTCCAGAGTAGCTTGATTAATTAGTGAGCCCAGCAGCTGTGGGCCAAATAAACATCCCATTAAAATGAAATTATTTGACAGACATTCTCCAGATTATGCATACACTTTTAGACTATGGTTTTTCCTGACTTTTAAAAATCAGAATTTCTTCCAGAACAGACTTTGGCAAAGGGTAGAAATATAGCGAACACCTACATAAATTCAACACATATGACCAAATTCAAGGATGGGAGGTGCAACTTTAATTTTTTTGTGTGATAATGAATCCAGTGGGAGGCAGGAGCCTCCCAGGCTTTTGTACTTCCAGGCTCAGACTTTGGGCTGTGATTATGATTCATTTTCTTTGATTTCCTCTGTGTAAACTGGAATGCTCTGGCAAAGCCTTCCTTGGGACCACATGAAAGCTTTAAGAGATTTATAAATAGAGTTAAAATCCCAGATTCTTTTCCCACAGTTCGGTTCTGTAAATTGGGTGGCTGAGTGAGAGGTGGAAGGGCACACTGGGGTGGGGATTTGACCCTGTCCCCATTCTCCCAGGCAAATTAATTGCTATTGTCTTTGCTATCAGGACCCCTGAACTCTGGAAGATAATGCTCCTCTCCTTTCCCAGCTTTCTCCTCTGCAAGGCACAGCACCAGGGGCAGCATTCTGGGAGAGCTTTCTGTCGCTCCCTGCCCCCTATTTCCCCTCCCCGACCCCTCACCTGGGGTGAGTACTAGGAAGATACTGAGGAATTCTAATAGCCCAGTCTGTAAAAAGTGTTGGGGACCTCCTTCTATTGGAAAATCACATCCCATTTGGAATTTCCTTCTTGTAGAAATCGCCTCTTGGCAAGAAGTGTCTTCCTCCCTGGAGAATACCAGTCTATTGAGAATTCCTTCACTTGGGGCATCTCTAGCAATGAGAAATTGTAAAGGAAAATCTCTTTCTTGGTTTCTTGGTAGGCGGTTCTCCAGGCAGGGCAGGGTAAACTGAGGGATAGGAATGGAGAGGGTAGAGGGAGGTTTCTTCCTGGAAGAGGTCAGGGTTCCTGGTGTGTAATTCAAAAGTTGGATGGTCATGTATTACTGTGTTAGAACACTGTTATTTGTTTTAAGAAACTAAGTTGGGAGGTGGGTAGATGGGACTGGTGGAGAGTGGAAAGACATGTGCGCTGTAGGATTTGGTAATCACCCCTCCCTCAATACTCCTCCTTTCTCTAGTCCCCTCACTCCCCTCCTCCTCCAGGGCAGAGGGTCCCAACTAGAGATGATTTTGCCCCACAAGAGACATTTGGCAATGTCTGGTGTCATTTTGGGTTGCTATCGTCGCCTGGTAGGTAGACACTAAGGATGCTGTTAAACATCCTACAATCTACAGGACAGTCCTTCATGACACAGAATTATCTAGACCAGAATGTGAGTACTATGGAGGTTGAGAAACTGCAATTAGGGCATGCAAACCACTCCTTGGAGGGGTGAGTGGCCCCAGGGATGGAGTCCTGGTGAAGGAGCCATTTGTAACTCATGGCTTGATGAGCAAAGAAAAAGCCATTCTGCCCTGTTTTAAAGCTCTAAACATTTGAGAGTGTGATGGGGGGCAGTAAGAGTGGGGGTATCTGTGGAGAGCAATTAGGTAGTCCAGATTGGCTTGGTCTGAGATGGAAGAGAAAAAGGCGGAAGTAACACAAACATCCCCCACCTCCCAAAATGTATAAATCTGGACAGTGTAGTCTGTCCTTCTAGAGCAGAAGGATGGGGGTGATATGTGAGGGAGGGACCACAAAGCTGGCCATGTTGCTATTGTCTGGGCTTCTTTCTCTACAGCTCATCTCAGGAGTAGCATTACTGCAGCCCATTACAGCCCTAACCAGAGACAAATACAGTAGCATTAATTTAATTTTATTTACATTTCAGAGTCATTTAGAGGGAATAAATTGAACGGAAGTTGATTGAAAGTGTCCTACAGGATAGGCCCTGAGCTTCCTCAGGCTGCCAGGCTTTGATGAATGATGGCAGCAGCTTCTGCCCAGAGCACACAGTCTCCCCAGAAGGCTGGGCAGGGGAAACAGTGAAGGGATAGCCCACTCCCAGGAGCCAAAGGGTGGGGGCCCAGACCCCTCTCACTTCACTGTCCTTCACCATCTCCTTCATCAATTTGTCCATTCTCCTCTCCAGTTTCACCCACAGGCCAGAGACGCCTTCCTCCCCCAAATCTGTTTTTTAATATGACTCAAATACATGTGTTAATTGAGCTCTGGCTTCTTGCTAAGTTCTGTGGATACAGAAATGAATAAGCCACCTTCATGGATGTTGGAGGCAGGGCTCAACAAAAAACAAAAGTGCTATTTAAAAAAAAAAAAAGCTGATGCCATCTCTTCTACCTCCTGAGTAGATGGTTCGTTCATTTAGGAAAATCCCTTGATGAGTCTTGACAGGTGATTTTTGGTAGGCAAGAGGTGCTGTGGGCCCAGCCTGGGTCGGGAGACCCGGGCTAAGGGGAACTGAATTCCTTTGCATAACGAAATAAGGGGAATAGGAGGCCTGGAAATGCGGAAGAGAGAAAAGCCAGAAGGGTCTAGAGCTGACAGTAGAAACTGGCTGAATGCAGGCCCCTTTTATTAAAAGTTCGCTTCTTCTCCTGCCTGAGGAATACTGGGTTGGAGCTGCATGTGGCTGCCCTTGTTTCATGGGGCCTCTAGAGTTCATCACGGCCCCTCTTTATAGCCAGGCCACTTCACAGAAGTATGTTACCTTCCTGGCCCATGTCAGATTTGGAATTTGTGATCTTTACCAGGGACAGGGGGTGGGGCAATCACTTGATGGAGAGAGGGACCTGGGAGGGACCCACCTGTTGACAGAGAATGGCCAGAACAGTTCTCAGGCTTGTGATGCTGAACGAGGAACTTCAGGTTGCTTTCTGTCCCATGTTGTAATTATTCCCAATGGACTCTAAATCTTCAGAAAAAATCAACAAGTGGGTAAAGAAAGAAGGGTGGTGTCCAATGTCAGTTAGAGTGTTGCAAAAAGAAGATAGGGCCAACCAGCCCAGAATGAATATTAGGAACTATGTAAGACTAGAAAGTGGTGAGTGACACCTGCTGAGCGCTTGCTCTAGGGCAATGTTGTTCTAAGAACAGACAGAACTCCTCTAGAGTGACAGAAGTCAGAATTGTGGTTACTTTGTGGGGTACAGGCATGGAGGGATCTTCTGGGGTGCCAGAAATGTTCAGATGTTCACTATCTTTATCTGAGTGCTGTTATGCAGGGGTGTGTGTGTGTGTGTGTGTGTGTGTGTGTGTGTGTGTAAATCAAACTGTACATTTAAGGCTTGTGTACATTTTTGTATGTATGTTAAACCTCAATAAAAACCAGCTTTAAGGAAGTGCTATGCGACCCTCTCCACAATCCTGGTGCTCATTTGCCTTCACTCCCACCCAGTCCCTGGCAAACACAAATCTACTTTTTGCCTCTATAGATTTATCTTTTCTTGATATTTTACATAACTGGAGTCATACAATATGTGAAAGACCCTGTCTCTGAGGTTCATTCTTTTTGTAGCATGTAGAGTGCTTCTTTTCTTTTATGGCTGAATCATGGTCTAATGCATGGGTATACCATTCATCAGTTAATGAACATTTGTTTTTTTTTCACTTTGTGGCTATTATGAATAATGTTGCTATGAACATTGGGTACAAGTTTTTGTATAGACATAGATTTATATTTTTATTGACAGGTAGGTGCCTAGAAGTAGAAATGCTGGGTTATGCAATAAGCCTATGTTTTACCAAAATATTAAGAAACTGCCGAACTATCTTCCAATGTGGCTACACCATTTTACATTCCTACCAGCAGTATATGAGCGTTCCAGTTTTTCTACATCCTTGCCAGGACTTCTTATTACCGGTCTTTTTGCTTATAGTCATTCTAGTGGATGTGAAATTATGTCTCACTGTGGTTTTGATTTGAATTTCCCTAATGATTGATGACGTTGAGCATCTTTTAACATGCTTATTAGCTACTCATCTCTTCTTTAGTGAAATGTCTATTCAAATCCTCTGTCCATTTTTAAATTGTACTGTTTGCCTTTTTATTATTGAGTTTTGAGAATCTTTTATATTTTTTGGATACCAGTCCTTTATCGAATATTTGGTTTGCAAATATTTTTCTTAGTCAGTAGCTTGTCTTTTCTTTTTTCTTTTTCTTCTTTTCTTTTTTTTTTTTTTTTTGATAGTACCTTTTGAAGCACAAATTTTTAGGAGCTGCTCTTAGATGAAACTAAAATAAACTGTTGTTGTGCTTTGTTTAAGCCACTATTATTTGGATTTTATAAGTAGAAAAACAACTAATATACTCCTTTTTCCCTCCTCTAGGCAGAATGTGCCACAGGCCATGAAATGTGTATGTACAGCATGCCACAGGGGCGTGAAAGGAAAAGTGCAAAATTCTAAGTGGGGCATGGGAGAACGAAGTCTTTTGAGGTAGTTGGCATGCGAGTTAGGAGATGAGTCAGAAAGTTCTTCCTTAGATATCTCATCTGTCAGCTTAGAAGACTGATACTCAGTCTGGCCAAACATCCCTTCACCAGTTTTTAGAACAAATTCTATCAGTTTCTGTATTTTGGGTGAAAAAAATTGAGGGGTAGACTTTATATACTTTCCTAGGGGAAGAACTCCTACCCCATAGCACACAGTTTTATACGTCTACATTAACTTGGACTGTTTTCCCCAAGAGTTCCTCTCTGGCTTGGCTGCCAAGCTAGAAACCCCTCCCCACTACTCTCAGCCTGAATTATTTCCCGAGTCTCTTTTTTGGGATGTCTCCCAGTGGGACTTTCCTTGCAGAGTGGATGAGTCTCCCAGCTGCCACTGGTCTTTGCTCCTTCCTGCCCATTGCAGTCCAAGCCCTGCCTCATGGATAATAAATCACTTTGTTCTGGCCACAGCTACCCAAACTGAGTATGAGTCATCTTCCACCTTTCAAACATACCTTTGCTGAATGCCGGCCATGTACCATCTCTGTGCCCAGTGTTTTAACTCTTTGATATCATTTCATCCTCATAGCAATCTTTGGTATCAGTAGCCCATTGCACAGGGGAGGTAACCAAGACTCTGAGAGGATAAATAACTCTCTCCGGGTCTTATAGCCAGTAGACAATAGAGCCAGGAGGTCAACCCAGGTCTGTTGGGCTTCAAAGGACACAATCTTCTCTTGGCTACTACACATCGACCACCTTTGCAAACTTCTCTCATGTCCTCATCTTTAAACTCAGAACCATCTTTCACTCCTCTAGGCCCTTCTCGCTCTTCTTTACTAGCCCTTCTGGAGCACTCAGCTTGGAGTCCACTCATCTCAATACCCCACCCTACTCCACAGCTTCCTGAGGTGAGACTGTCATCTATTCAGAACAGGATGCCACTACAACGGCAAGCTCTTTGGTGCTCCCTTTCTCTGAATCCCTCAGAGCCCCTGGCAAGATTTTTTTTACTTTGAATTTTTTTTTTTTTGAGATGAAACATTCATACAGAAAAGCGCACAAATCATACATTCACAGTTAATGAATCTACATGAATCAAATACATACCTGTAACCAGAACCCAGGCCAAGAAATAAAATATTACCTATTACTAGCCCCCTAGAAGTCCCTCTGGTGCTCCCCTGCAGTCATTCCCTACCCCCTGCAAGGATAACCACCCTCCTAACTCTTGACAGTATAAACTAGTTTTATCTGTTTTTGAACTGTATGTAGATAAAATCATGTAGTAGGTATTTTATGTCTGATTTATTATGCTCAACATTAGTTTTATGTGAATCATTCATATTGTCATGTTTAGCAGTATTCTGTTCATTCTCATTCTGAGAAGATTTTGGAAGATGGAAATTAAATATCACACATTGTGGAATTAGAGACATGGTCTCAAATCTTGACTCTACCGCTTAAAAACTAAGTCCTCGGGCAGCTAATTTAGCCTTGAGAATTTTGGTTTTCTCCTCTGAAGAGTGAGAAAGGTAAAATTTCTCTTGCATGGTAGTTGTAAGGTTTATATTACTATAATAACTTGTGTGTGTAAAGCACCGACCACAGTTACTGACATATGAAAAGTACTCAAAAAATGGTAACATTATCATTTATCAATGACTAATTTGCTAAACGATCTCTGAGAATAGAACCACAGTGATTCTGAACTCCCAATGTTCACATCCATACCTATATGCAAATGCACACACACACAAGTTCACATCTGTGTACACACACCTGTATCTGTATGTATGTGTACACACTCCTACCAGCATTAGCAATATTCAGATTGTTCCTTCAAGCACTCTTTCAAGAAAGATACAGCAGATGGGCTTGGGTCTGCTACATGACTGAGCAGCTCCCACATCAGAAAGTCATAATCATTGAATCCATCATGTGGTACAGCTCTGGAGAGGGTATGGCTTGTCGTCCTGCCCGATGGGCCATGGAGGAATGCATCCTCCTCTAGAGCAGAGAGCAGACATGGGCGGGCAGTTGCCAGGCAATGGAGCCAAGAGAACAGATGGCAGCTGCACAGCCTCCTCCTAGCTCTGCTCTCTTCAGCTGCCGGGGAAGAAGCCCAGGCAGCAAGTGGATACCTCCCTTCCTTCACTAGGCCATCATCCTGCACTCTGTCCTCTTAATACAGACCAGACTGCAATCCTGCCCTGGCACACCCCATGCTATTCAGACAGGGTGAATAAGCCTCTCTGAGTGCTTTTAAGAGACTCTAATTCTCTGATCCTATTCTAATCTTACCTCTGCTCCCTAACTCTTACTCAGAAGGCAGCTAGCTTACTTGATTAATCATAGCCTTAGGGAGAAGCCCCTGGATAATTATATCAAATATCATATCCCCCAAAATCTATATACACAGTGTCCCCAGCCATGGAAGACATGTAGGTATCCCATCTGTATCCCTTTGGCCTTATCACTTCAGAGTAATCCCACTAACTTTTAAAAGCCAATCTCTGCACATTTTTGTCTGAAGGCTTTCTGTGAAATTGGTTAAGGGTGTTCTGCTAGCAAAAAAAGTCAGACAGAAGTGCTGTGAACAGCTGTCAACCATGAAAAGTAGTAGGTGTACAAATATCCAGTCACCTCCACCCCTCAGCAGAGATAACTTCAGGGTGTGATTTTGCATAGGCAGTCCTCACAGGACTATTCAATAAGCTCCAGTCACTCCCAGTGATAGATGGTTTGATGACACACCCTTTATTGGCTACCTTGCTACTCCTAGAAGTGTTCTCTGCACCTCCCAGTTTTTGCTTCAGGGTCAACTTTTCGGGAGAAAAAAATCCAAACTAAGACACTAGCCTTAGCCTTTTGATCCCATCCTGGACATCTATGCCTTTTCCCCATTCTTGACCGTTTTCCTGAGTCACCCGTTCCACTTGGCATTCTAAATACCTACTTCTGACTCCCCAGGCCAATTCCTCCAATTCTGGCTCCCTCCCTAATTTCAACCTAACAATGAAGCCTAATCCTATTTTCCTAACCACCCCACCCACCCCCTTCCTCAAGTATCCTTGGCTCTTCCTGTTGGGTCAGTCCTTGGAGCCCAGCTTGGCCGTATGTGGTATCATTCACTTCTAGATATTATGTTTGCCAACCTGAGCAAGAGACTTAATGGAAACTTCAGGCCAGCCCCTGGGGGCTAACAGAGCTATAGGGCCACAACACTAGAGAGGAAATTGGAAAGGCTGAGACTTATATCCTGGATGATTTATCTCAGGGAGCTCAGGCTAGCACCAAGCCTAGGGGCTGAGCTAACCCATGGAGGGCGTGGTCATTTGCCTCAGAGCTGAGCCTGACCAACATGAGATGGAGTTGGGCAGGCTGAAGGGATAGGCTTTCCTCTGTGTCCTGCAATTTCCTATCCTTTCCCCTTTAATTTTCTCCTTTCCTTTTTTACCTATCAGGAGGAACTACAGACCTTAAGAAAAAAGTGCCCATGTGGGCAATTCAAACATTAGCCAAAGTTAATTCACATAGTTCCCCTGCATTTTAGACTCTGGAGAATCAAAAGCCTAGATACAATTAAGAGACAAATGACAGGAAAATAATTTGCAGTACATATGACAAAGGTTAATATTGTTAATATCAACAATAAACTAAATAAGAAAAACCTTGTAGAAAAATGGACAAAGAAATAAACAGGTGATGCAAAGATTATGCATACAAAAACAAATCCAAAATCCACACAAAAGTAAATTTCAGTAAGTCTAAATCTAAATTTTGTGAGAAGAGACCTGATTAATAACCAAAATAATGCAAATTAAAGCATCCATTAGGTGACTTTTTTTTTTTTTTTTTGCCTTCTACATTGTTAATGATTAAAAAGAGTAATGGTATCCCAGTGCTACTGAAGTTTAGGAAAATCTGCCTTATTAACTCTTGGAGGGAGTATAAATTGGTACAACCTTTCTGGAGGGAAGTTTGGCCATGTATAACAAATCTAAAATGGTATTGCACTTGTTTCTATAAAATTCATCTAAGACATTAAGAGGACAAATGGACAAAAATTTTTTATAAAAGTGGAAAGTTGGACCTCCCTTCAGGACATTTAAAAAGCTCTTTAATTGTTCTCTTCCACCACTGGAAGATAAGTACCACTACTAGAGTAGGGAAACTTTCCTATCTCATTCACCACTGTATTCTTAATGCATGAAACAGTGCCTAATACACAGTGTCTGCTGAATGAAAAAATGAATGCATAATAGATGAGTCAAGAGGGGATTCATTAAATGGCTCACCCTTTTGTAGAGTGGCCAGGAGCCATTAAAAGAAAAAAATAATGGTGAATTTTTATGGAGCTTCTACTATGTGCTACATACTATGTTAAGATTTCCTTATGGATTATATAATTCAATCTACACAATTAACCTATAACTTAAGTAGATAACTATTCTGCATAGTCAAGACTTTTCACATTGAAACATACTGAAACCTAACTCAAATTAGATTAGGAAAAAAAAAATCAGTCCATGTAACTGAAAAGTCCAAAAAATTATCGGTCCATGTAATTGAAAAATGTTAATTTTCAGTTACAAATTAATGTTTGTAATTGAAAAGTCCAGATTCCCAGGCAGCCTGGCTCCACATGGAGGGTCCCTCAATTCTGAGCTTATGTGGCCCTACGGACATTTAATATCAGAGGACAAAGCTAACAAGTCAGCTAAAGAAGGGCACTGGCTCTCCCTGAACCAGCTGAATTCTTATGGCCAGAGACTAGGGCTCCCTGTTTGGACCTAGTTATAGTGTATGTATTTCTGAGAAGGCATAGAAACAGAAGTAGGACCACCAAAGAGAAACTGAGCAGTTGAAAAGCATAGCCCATTACAGATGCCTTTTGTAAACACATAAGGAAACTGAGGCATGGAAAGGCTCAGTAACTACCCTAAAGTCTCTGATCTAATAATTTTTGTAGAAGCTATATTTGAACTCAGGCAGCTTGACTTTAAGTCTATGATTTTAGTGTAATGGTTAATTTTATATGTCAACTTGATTGGGCCATAGAGTGCCCAGATATTTGGTTAAACATTCTGGGTATGTCTGTGAGGGTGCTTCTGGGTGAGATTAACATTTGAATCCATAGAATGAGTAAAAGAGATTGCATTTCCCAATATGGGTAGGCTTGCTAAAGGCATGAGAAGATCAAAAGTTTGGGCAAGAAAGAATTTGTTCTCTGCCTGGTGGTCTTCCAGCTGGGA
This sequence comes from Cynopterus sphinx, assembly GCA_030015415.1. Lineage (NCBI taxonomy): Eukaryota > Metazoa > Chordata > Mammalia > Chiroptera > Pteropodidae > Cynopterus > Cynopterus sphinx. Next base: position 42,897,087 of record CM057386.1, read on the forward strand.
CATTAGTCTTCTCTTGCCTTGGCCTGGAACTTATACCATTGGCTTTCTTGGTTCTCAGGCCTTTGGACTGAAGATCTTGGGACCCCTCTACCTCTGTAACTACATGAGCCAATTTCTTTTAATAAATCTCTTATATATATAGTAAATATAAATAAACATCATATGTTTTACTTTATAAATAACCATACATATACATGTTGTTTCATATATCCTAAGCAAGATTTTATATATATAATATATATATATATACACACACACACACATATATACATATAAATATAGAACCCTAACATATTTCATTACAATGCTACAAAGCTACATGCATAGATGTGGAAGATGTTCATGACATATTTCTAAATTCAAAATAATCAGCTAGAGTTGAATGCAATGTGTTAATCACCCCATTTATGTAACCATATATACATGAAAAGCCTGGAGGGCTATATATACCAAACTGTTAACAAAGCATATCTCAGGGGGGTGGGTGATATTCAAGAGGACTTTTGCTTTCTCATTATTGGAAAGTTTTTCCCCACAAAGGTCAAGTATTTCCGAGCAAAACAATGTTTCCATTCTTGAAAAGAAATTTAAAAGTCAGTAAAATCAAATTTCACACCAAGATGGGTATGAGCAGCAGGGAAATCAGCAATTGCTTCACAAACATGAAAATATGGGACATGAAATGGCAGCATTTTCTCCTCTCCTCCCCTCTTTCCCATCTTATTCTTCATTTATTTTTACTTTCCTGAGAAGAGCTAGAGAGGGTATGCTTGGTTGCTCTTCTTTTCCCTTGGCTCTGAGAACTTATCCATGCCAACTGGACTGTAAGTGACTGAAAGAATCAACTGCACATCAGAAAACTCCAGGGCCAGAAGGAACCCTAAAGAATGTCTGATTCAGAGACTTAACTCACCCTTCTCCTCCCCCCACAACTGCCTGCCCTTGGGAAAACCAACCCAAGTGAGGGAAGAGAGTAGAAACCAGAATTCTTGCTCTGAGAACGTGGTTTGAAAGCCAGTCATTTAATCTACCATAATCATTTTGCAGAAGGGCCTCAGATTTTTTGCTCTTGGCCAATGGTACTACACATTCCTGAGTCCACACAGTTGACTTGGATTGTACCTTTTCTGGACAGACAGAGGCTGAGCACTGCCTGAATTAGGCAACAGGACAAGCTGTGACTGGGCAGGGTCTCTGTCCTACACAGGTGAGAGATGTCTCATTTCTCTTTTTCTGGTAGCCCAAGAATCTTTTATTTTTAGGATTATTGAAACTGGCTCCTATTATTCCCAGGGGTCTGTGGTGTTACAGAGTTCTCTGTTCCTAGTAGGTCAAAGGACATAAGAAGGAAGAACTGGGGAAAATAACTCAGTAGCTAGGCAAGGAGTTCATAGAATTGGGGTTGGGATTAGGTTTGAAATCTAAGATTGAATTTTAAAGATATTAAAATTACTACTGTTCATGGTTGACAGCTGTTCACAGCACTTCTGACTTTTGCTAGCAGAACACCCTTTCCCAATTTCACAGAAAGACTTCAGACAAAAATGTGCAGAGACTGGCTTTTAAAAGTTAGTGGGATTACTCTGAAGTGATAAGGCCAAAGGGCTAGTGTTTGGATTGGACATTGGGGCTGATACCACATTAAGATGAACTATTATGAAAGGGTTTGAATTGGGAAGTAGAGAGAGTTGTGGGCTAAAGGCTAGAATCAGAGTTGGAGGACCATTTGTTTTCTCTCTAAAACCTCTCCCTTTTCGGTTATATCTTCCAGGGATATGGTCTTTGAAACAAGAAAGCAGCCCCTGTCAGGCCTTGACCTTGAGTAACACCTTGCTCTTTCTCATACAACCCAAGTTGCTACTTCAAGAGCTCTGGCTGTTGAAGCATTAATGTTATCTTTTACTAGACCCTACTGAACACGTACAGGGGTCTTTTTGGGCCAATGGTAACTGCAAACTACCCCCAAGAGTCACGTCACAGGTTCATCTGGAATGTAATCGATGCTAGAAAATAGTCAAAAGAAAATGATTACAAAAGTACTTCTGCCAATTATCTCGTACTTTGGTGCCCTAATTTGGAGATGCCCTGACATTTTGAGTTAGCTCTGAGTTTTCAGCCAACTAAGTGGGCATGTTATAGGAAATGGTTCAAAGGCTCTTCAGTTAAAAACCTTGGGGACTAAAAGCGAAGAGTTAACTGGTTATGGACATCTTAAGAGGAACCAGATGAATACTAGGTCTCATTTCATACAAGTACAGTATGACGAAAGAGCTCACAGTTTCAGTATTCTAGGAAATTGGGTGGTGGTGGAGACATTGCCCCAGGATAGTCTGATTAGGGTGCCAACTCAAATATGGGTCTCAAATTGATTAATAAATTATTGTGCCTTTTAAATTATTCAACAAGTGTTTATTGAATGCCATACCAAATGTGCCTTGGGCATTGTGTAGATAGCAGTGAACAAAACAGACATGATATTTGGAGAGGAGACACACAAATAAATATTTAATTATAAACTGTGATAGGTATTACAAAGGAAAAGGATACAACAGTAGATAAACATGGAACAACATAATTTTAATTTGCGTTAGGGGCATCAAGTTTATAAATGAAGGCTTCTTTGAGGAAGTGCCATTTAAATTTAGGCCTGAAATAGTTTTAAGAAGGAATTAGTTTGTTGGAAAATTCTTGAACATGTCCATTATTCTCTATGTTTTTTAATTTCAGCCTGCAATTTATTACTTTTTTGGTGATAGACATCTTTTGGAATCTTTTCCAAGAACATGACTGGCCTTTGAGAACTATAGGCCCCAAGGATGGGCCTCTGGCAGTCATGTTTGCATTACAAAACAAAGGGCCTTGACAACAAACTTCTCAATTGGCTAAAGGGACTGTACCAAGGACAGACAACCTGATATAAATAAGACCAGTAAGGTTTTCTCCTGGGAATTAGGATTCATAGATACAAATTAATCTCTTCTGGTTCTTGAAGTGAGGCTAGGTAAGCTTGGATAGTCATATTCTACTGTTTCCAGAGAAGCAGTGAAGGCTGGTCTCCAGAAAAGAATAAAGCAGTTCTGTGGAGAGAAGTAGAGATGGAAGAACATTTGAGTACAGAGAAAAAGAGATAATGGAGGAATAGCTACTTGGCTTCCTGTTGATACTTTAGATTCTTGTTCCAGTCCTTCATGAGATCTTGTTGCTCTCTGTGCCCTTGGGTTCTCTAAGATTATTTCCTTCAATAATTCTTTTTTCTTTTTGGCATGAAGATGTTTCAGTGGGTTTCTGCTACTTGCAGACAAAAGAGCCTTAATCAAGAGTGGCTTTTATCAGATTCACTCTTCTGCTCAGCAAACATGGTTTGCATTTGCTTCAATTCAATCCTAGAGAGATGTGTGGACCACACAAGTCCACAGAGAATGCACAAACAGAATGGTATAGGAACAAAATAGCATTTGGTAATAAAATTAATCCAGGTAATACCCTCTGAGGCTCTTGTATCCCCAAGTTGGAGGTATACAATAGTTATTTCCAAGAGGCAGTCCTTTTGGGAAGAGACAAACATGTAGATTTCCTGGTCCTATAATGGAGTTTACATGAACAGAGGAAGGAGAGACCAATTCTCTCTCTTCAGTCTGGAAGGCACTGAAGGGGTAACATGTGCTTGAAGTAGAAGTGCTGGGCAACAGAGAGAAAGGGCAGTTGGGGCAGAGAAGAATAGGAGGAACAAAGCGTTAGGAAATATTGGATACTCCATAAATGCTTGCTTATTTGAATAAAGGGCATACAGATGTAGGTAGGCAAAGCAGTTTGTAAGATAACAAATGATCACGTTTTACGTATGTTTCCTTTTGGTTTTAGGGCTTCCTTTTTCATAGATAAAAGAAAATCAAGATGTTCACTTCACCTCAGTTTGTTAAACTCATAGGCTAAGTCTTCCATGAACGTGGCAATTTTATGTCAGTTTAAGTGAAGATTGAGGATTTAAGGGCAATATGAGTCTAATGAGAGCTAGGTGTGCTGTACGGCTTCATCCATTCTATGGACTTTTGACAGAAATATTTATCGAAGGCTTGTAAAAACCTAAAGTTAAAACTAAATAAATATTACACAAAATAAATCAGCATTCACATTTGGGGGTGATTTGGCTTAAAATGGCTCGATTTTTGCGATTGTTGTCTTCACCATCAACGGCATCTTTAGGATGATAAGCTAAATGTGATTCCTGCTCTTTTGAGGCCAAAAGAAATGACATCAACAAGAACAAGTCCACAGAACATGCACCCGCAGAATGGTATATACAGAAATAAAATAACATTTGGTAATAAAATCAATCTACGCAATACCCTCTCAGGTTCTGGTGTCCCCGCCGGGTGGGAGTACACAGCAGCTCTTTCTAAGAGCCAGGGAGCTTTCCTGGAAGTATCAGGAACCGAGAAGTTCGCTCACAAGGGCCTCATCTGCAGGTCAGCTCTCCAGGAGGTCTGGTGGAAGTTCCCTCCGTGTTGAAATTAGTCACCACCAACAACAGGCTGCTCACGTTTGGCTGGAGTGCAGATTAGTTCAGAACCCAGGACAAGGAGCTCTGTGAAGGGCTCATTTTTCATGGTTCAAACGTATCCGTTTCCATCACCGATCGGTCACAGCTGCCCTTCAACAACCAGACGAGGCCCCTCCCGGAGAGAGGTTCTCCTAGTCTAGGCGCAGCGAGCGGACTGGCATCTCTGAAGCCGGAGGGGCGCCGACACCACTTTCAGCCCTCCACCCTTCTTGGGGCGGAGGAAAGGAGGGACAGCCATCATTCCCCAGAAGTTCAGTACCGCCAAGGGAAGACCAGTTCCTCGGGTGGAACTGGAAGAGTGGGGCGGGTATGGGGAGGGGGGACTGGGAAGAGAGATTCCTAAGAGGTTGGCAGTTTGTGCACAGATGCTCCAGGTAGCATACAGCCGGGGCCCACAGGCGCCAGGTCAGGGAGCCCCGACGTAGCTGGAAGACCCCAACCAACAGGCAAGGCGCCGAGACCCACTTCCGGATCGAGAGGCGCTTCCTCCAGGCCCCCCCGTCCCGTTGCGGGGTCTCCGGGCGCATGCGCAGCGCTGGCCGCCGCTCCGGGGCTGGCCCCACTCACCCTCCACCGCGGAGCTGCTCCTTCCCCTCCCGCGCGGGGCATACCATTCGCAGTGGGGGGGGGGGAGGACGCAACGGGCCCGAGGGCTCCTCCAGGAGGGGCAGAGGAGCTAAGCGTTCCTTTCTTCGGATTTTAAGAGTGCCCCAAGCACGAAGGCCTCAGAGGCCCTCGACTCGCTCACGGCGCCATCCTCTTCCTTTCGGGCGCTGCACCAAGTGGCACGCCCGGATCCCAGCTGATCAGCTGCCGGGCTTCGGCGGAGGCACCCCGGCTCCCCCGGGCGAGACCATTGTGACTCCTCGGGAGGGGGGTGTGAGGAGGGCGGGGGCGGAGCGGCCATTGTCCGGTCAGAGCCGCCGCCGCGGAGGGGCGGGCGCGCGGGGCCCGCGGCTTCACTGCGGCCGCTGCTACGCCAGAGCTGGCGGGGACCTCGCGTCCTTCCCAGCGCCGCCGCACGGGACATCGCTCTGGCTGGGAGCGGCGGCGGGAGCTGCCGAGGGTGCCGGCCTCCCCCCTCCCCTGCGGTCCTCGGGTAACCCTCACGCCCCTCCTCCTCCTCCTCCTCAGCTTTCCTCCCTCCGCCCCGCGCCTCCCCCGGCCCCCCCGTCTCCGCCGGCCGAGTGGTGCGGCCCGCCTCCAGCTGACCGGCCTGGAATCCCGGCTCGGAGCCCCGGACTCGCGCCCGCCCGCCCGCGCGCCCGCTCCCTCCCCCCTCCCCCGCCCCGAGCCCCCTGCCGCCGCCGCCGCCGCCGCCTCCTCCGAGCGGGGCCCAGGCCCAGCCGCCACCACCGCTGCCGCCCCGAGCTCCGCCGCCGCCGCCGCCGAGCACCATGGGAGACGCCGGGAGCGAGCGCAGCAAAGCGCCCAGCCTGCCTCCCCGCTGTCCCTGCGGCTTCTGGGGGTAAGTGCCCGACCGGGTGGGGGGCAGGGGTCGGGGGCGCGGGTGCTGGGGCTGTCTGGGCGGGCCTTGGGGCCCGGGAAGGCCTGAACCCTAAAGGCTGGGCCCAGGCCCGGCCTACAGGGTGGGGGCAGGGGCCGAGTCCCAGGGAGGGGCGCCGGGTGAGGGTGGGGGTGGGGGTGGGCAGAGGAGTCCCTGCCCAGGGTGTGCTGCCACCCCTTGGGACTCGCTTGCCCAAGGCTCGGGCCAGCCTGGGCCACTCGGGCCACCGGTGCGGGGGGCAGGGCAGCGAGTAGGGTTGAGGGGGTGGCGTTGGCACCTCCGGTGGAGCTGGGGTGCCCCCCTTCCTTGGCATGTGGAGGCCAGCCCTTCATCTCCGACCCCTTGGTATAGGAGTTGGTGCCCAGGCACGGGGAGGGTATTTCCTCTGACTTTTTCACCTCCCCTCCTCCCTGTCCCCCAGAGACTTGCATCATCACTTCCTAAATTATATCCTAGTGCCCCCATTTTGCTTTTAGGAAGCTGTCCACACGTCACTTATTTTTAGAAATCGAGCCCAGAATCCAGGTGGGGGTAAAGTTATAAGACTGTTGAGGTATCAACTTTTATTTTAAAACACGTTTCCGAAGATTTGTAAAATTTCCTTGTTCAAAGAAAAACCTCAAGTCAGCCTGGCTTGGGAACATGAGAGCCAATTTGCTCAATTGGCTCAAATTCCCTTCTCTCCCAGTTTTTTTTTTTTTTTAATGATAAAAATATTCACATTGGCCAGCCGATATTATTATTGGCCAGTAATATTATATATTATTAATTGGCGATCTGTGTTAGAGTAGAAAAATATGAGGTGGGTAATCAACTTTCCCACCTATATAGTTAAGATTCTCCTTGGAACATAAGTTTCATAGATTGTCACCTCCCTTACCTAATAGGTGCCTTCATCTTAAACTTTAAAACTCTAGCTCTCTGTTGTAAGGAAACTAGAGACTTTGAAGGCCAACTTTGTGATTAATACCTTTTTTCTTTTTGTTTTATTTTCCAAAGACTAGGTATATTTGGAATTGCATAGAGGCAGTAAGGAAATGATTATTTCTGATGAATACATCTTGGGAAGATGTATTGAAGTATTTTATCTTTGCTATCTTTCAGGTAGATCTTAGGAATGGTTAAGGTGGAGATTAAGGAAGGCTATGATTTTGGGACTGTCAGGTTAGAAAGTGGATCATAATGTAGCTTTCTGTGGAATTTTTCAAATTCAAGGGTTATGACAAAAAAAAATAGGATCTCATTTTCTTATCTTTCTGCCTTTATCAAAAATTTCCTGGTGGAAGGACATTAGTACAAGAATAAGTTGAACATTACTAAAAGTTCTGAAGATGTGAAAATATCTTAAATTTTATAATCTTTCCTTCTTTTTTATTTGAAAATAATACTTGGGTTTTCTGCCAAGTGCTATCTTGGACAATCTGATTCCCACAGGAATCTTATGAAGTAGGAACCATTATTTCTTTATAGGTGGGGGAACTGAGGCTTAGAGAGGGTGGATAACTTGCCTCTTGCTTACAGGGAGTTTAGGGTGGAGCTGGTGAGCTCTTCAGAGTGCTTAGTACTATCTTGTTTATGACATCAGTCTGTAGCCCTGGAAAAATCTGGTGTCACAAGCCTCAGATTGTAACTCATTATAAGAAAACGTGGCTCTAAGAAAGTAACTGCCAGTGGTAGCTAATACCAGAGATGTAGCAGAGGTCTATTTCCTGGCAACATGTTTATATCCTTGGGACCATTATCATGAGTGGAACCCTTTGTTGGAAGACATATCAAGACTCAGAAACTAAGGAATTGGAATAGCCTTTTACCTTTAGTCAGTAGAGTTCTCTAAGTAATGCCAAGAGAATTTTTGGCAGTAGCAGGCAGAGAGGGATGGTTTCGCTGATGCCATATTTGACCTATAAGCAACCAGAACTACTTTTTTGAACTTTTATTCTGGTACTTTTTAGGAATTGCAATTTGCCTATTGGGAGTAGTGACCACAAAACAATATTTTTTTATGGTGAAAAGTGTTCTTTTTAATGTGTAATGTTTTAGCTTTTCCTAAAGGTCTTTGTAGGCACATATGTAGTTTGCATTTTATACCAAATTATAATGAAATTGCTGCCTAGTTTCCATATCATAACTGACTTTGATTATGTTTCTTTTATTGCATGGGTGTCATTCATGTTATGTTCACTGAATAAACTTAGAGTATATTCAACAAATATTTGAGTGCCTCTGATATAATGGTGGACAAGGGGGCACTTGGCCCCATCCTCTGGGAGCAGGGAACATAGAGAAGTAAAGTGACAGTTAAAATAAAGTGTGTTGGGATTGGTATAGGGTATGATGAGAGGGGCACCTGCCCTGGAGATGATGTGGAGGTAAAGGAAGGTAGTTTGGAGGAAGTGACAGCAGCCTAGACCTGCAAGAGAGAATGGAAATAGGGAGAATAGTGTTTCTTTCAGGCAGGTGAAGGCCTGGATGTGAGAGAGTATTACTCATTTGAGGAACTGAAAGTTCACTGGGGTCAATTTGTAGACTGCGAAAGGGGTATCACCTAGAGATGAAGCTTAGATGGTGAGATCAGTTGACGCAGGGCCCTATAGGTAGTGCTTGGGACTTTGGACTTTTATACTGAATGCTTTTATCCTGGGGAGCTATTGAAGAACCTTGAGTGGGCAGTGATAGGATTTTCTTTTTAATGTGAAAGATTATTGGATCACCTTGAGAGTGGCCTGGGTGCATGGGTATGATTTTGTGTGTCTGTATGAATATGGTTTATATATGTTTGTGGGGGTGTTGCCAGAGATATGGAAGACTTGTTAGGAGTAATCCAGGTCAGTGATGATAGTGGCCAGGGAGAATTAAGAGAAATAGATGTGAAAGCCATTAAAGAGAGGTATCTTTTGTCTTTTCCCTTCATGAAAATGAAGGTGAGTCTAAAACCTTTAGTCAGCATCACACTCTGTGGAAGTTGTAGGTCTATAAAGTCAGCTAGCAGGGCCTACACCCAGCCCTTTGCAGAGGAGCTGCTCATCAAAATATTCTGGCACCAGTAGTCTACAGGCATTTCCTTTAGGATTGCTTTTCTCTCCAGTGACTTAGGCTGCAGGACTTGCTATCCATCATTGTCCAGTCAGTATACCAATCAGTGGGATTTGGTGAAATAGGAGAGCTTAGAGGTCTTTCCTATGGGAATGCAGCAAGAAAGCATGCCAAGAGAGGCATAGACTTAAACATGTTGGTGCTTAGAATACATAGTCTCTAGTTCTCTCCTTCTTGGTTTATATTGTGTAATTGCGTGCAGGTAATTAAGTTGCCATTTTATAGAGAGATCATCTCTCCATTGGGAAACTTTGCTACCTTGAAAGTTGTTGAAGATTGACCTGTTATAAAACTTGGAAGTTTGTTTGTATAATACACACAATGTTTTTAGGGTTAAACAGTTTTTCCCCCCGTGAGATATGAGCATTTTCTTGGCTTATTTTTGGCAATCAATAATCGTGTGAAATACAAATTAATTTACAATTGTCAAATCTGAAATTAAACAGTCAATTAGTACATTTTCTTTAGTTGAAATGCATACATACACAGCACTTTTAAACTATACAGATATAAATGGTATTCGTTGAAGCTACCTTTTAAATTGTTAACACATTTAAAATGTTCTGAGGCACATAGATTTTTCACAGATATTTTCAAAAGTTGTTTAAACAGTAGACCTAGAATAGTATACAAAGACTAAGATAATAAAAATATACTGAGTATAATATAGGATAATAGAAAAGATAATTAATTAGGTAGTTGGGAAAGATGGACTTTTCCTCATTAAGTGTAAAAATGCAATTACTATTGATATTCTGCTTTTACAATTGGAAAAAAATCCCTATTGCAATGTAATATGAAAACTTTGAGAAGTACTTTTGTAGATAAGTTTAGAATAGACATAAAAATTCAATCTGGTGTTTAGGGAATAATGGAGTATTTAAGTATGGGATTTATTGGGTAAACTATTGTTTTGATAATAAAAAAAGCTTTCTAATGAAAGTCGTCATAAATATTACACAGGTACATTTTCTTTAGGGAAATAGATTTTATTGGTATTTCATTTTTGTGATCTATTCTGTTGAAGCATTTTACTTAACTAGATCTGCTAGATAATAGGTGTATTTTAAATAAACATGGGGTTACACAGAGATCAAGAGTAATCTCACAAAATAAGTTCCATTCCTGAAATGGTTACTAGTAGAAAGTTGGTTGAACATATAACATAATTTGTTTTATTTCATTTTATTTTTGACAATCACAAGATAACTGCTAGTTAGCTTAAATAGAATCTATATACATATTCCCTCCCTCCTTTTCTTTTTCTGAGCTCAGTCTTTAGGAATTGATGTAGATCCCTGTTTCTGTCACTTTGTGAGTCATCTGGCTAGTGTGCTTGGCTCCTTAGCATGTGTGGCCCTCACACTCTTTATGATTCTTCAGTCTGTCTCCCATTTGGAACATGTTGCCACACTTCAACCAGCTTAACCTGGGCTTTCAAGTTCATGTGAGCACAGCATGAATCACTAGTTAATCAGAATGTTCACTCCAGTGATGTCACTAATTATCTCTTGATTATAAAATCCCCTTAAACATTCTCTTAAGAACAAAACAACTTGTTTGTGCAGTATTTTTTGCATCTTTGATTATTACATGCACCTGAAGATACAACGTGATTTAAATGAAATATTCACTGTTACTACATTTATATACTTGCTCTATTTTTCAGATTACATTTGTGGAGTCCAGAAAATTGGAAATTTACTCCTTTTATGTGATAGAACACAGGGAGATAATTTTAAAAAAGAAAACATGGTCTTTGTTGATTTATGTTGCTCTCCAAAAAAGAGGTGAACCCATTACTTTAAGTTGTACTGAAAAGTTTTGACTAAAAATCTTTATAATCCTTAATAGTATTAAAGTCAACATTGTTTTTCACAAATTAACCTTTTTTCTAGCTGGAAAAATCAGAGAGCTAAGAATTCTTTGAAATGAGTAAAGTCCTTAAAAAAAACTCCAATGCATTAAATTTTACTGAGAACAGAGTGAGAACTAATATAATTCAGATTTTTTTTTTAGGTCTTAAGGATGTTGTGTATGTTCAAAATTTGATGCAAAATTTTGAAATCCTATAATTATAGATTCGGATCGAAGTTAAAATTTTTTTTTGAAGATAACTTTGGTATCTCAATAAAGCCACATATAGGAGGTGACTGACTGGTCACAACCCAACACCTGTGTAATTTTAATGAAACACTTAAAATATAATCTAGATTCAGAGGAAGGTGGAGTGTAGTGGAATATCCAGCAGCAGTGGGCAAAACCAAACTGACCTGTGATGTATCAAGCTGTTGGAATGGCACAAGATGAATGAAAATGAAATGTCGTCCTTGAGGCGAGGAACAGAGCTGCAAACAGTGCTGGACATTTGAGGTTGTGGCTGTACCTGTTAACCAAAAGAAGGAAGAATGCATTAGGAAGAAGATGGCAGTCCTGGTTATTGCATCTGTTCATTCAGCTCTACCAGATGTCCTGTATAGTAGGCAGCTGTGGTTTTGTATTATGCAGTAAACTGTTCTGGGAGAGGTCATTGATGTAGCTTGCTACCACTTTGGCCTTGTGGGGGAGGAGGGGGCAGATCACACTGCATCATTTTTGTATTTCTTGTTTGTGGACAGCCTCACTGCTGCCTCATCATTAATGACCTGACAAACAGGTTGGTGATGTCCTTGGGACCCTTTGGAGAGTGCCTTTTTCATTTCTTTCTGCTGAAGTGGAGTGGTGTATAATAAAAGCTGTTGATGTCTTAGCTAATTCTTGTTGAAGTGCATTTATATAAAATAATCACTCTTAGCCACATTTCCTGGAAGAAGTATCTGACGATTCAAAAGTGCCACAAGTACTCTTTCCACAGTGTCCATTTTCTATGACATGCTTGCATTGGTAGCATTCCTGAACACTACATGAGGAGATGTCTGTAGCTTTATGGTATTTAAGTGGAAGAGTAGGGGCAAGAATTTGGAGACCACAGATTGGTGGAGGGCTTTGCTGATCATGTCTGTGTGTTCAAAGTCTCTACCTATTTCAGATCATAATTTTTCAATTTTCAACCATTTCTAGAGAGCTTTATATGGATAGATGTGCTGGCAAAGTTATCTTAAAGAATTTTTTTTTTTTTTTTTTTACATAATGCATGAGGCACAAAGTAGATTGAATAATACAGTCATTCTTAAACTGGCCAAGAGTATTAATCAGTAAGAAATAATAAAATAAGGTGTGGTAGGAGGTGGTATTTTTTGGTGTGAGTTGTTTGTACATTTATGTTTTCTTGGTTTCTGTCCTAGGGAGGCATGGATGGTATTCTTTATTATCTTCTTCAGATGCCACTGAAATCCAGAAAACCAGGTTTTTCAGGTCCCTTTGCACATGGCGTATATAAAATTTCCACAGTGAAAGACTTTATACAGTTTTAGTTTACTTCCTTTTTTAATATAACACAAAGCTTTGCTACTCATCTTTTAAAATAAAGGATCGTTCTTGGATGTTGATCCACAAATATGCTTGCTTAGGAGAACTTATGTTTTATTCTTGTGATGTGGAGCGTGGGGGACATGCTTATATAATCTCTGAGGCTTGTATTCCCTGTTTCTGTGATAGATCATTGTTACTTTTGCCTGTTATACATGTTCTTCCCTTCCCTGCCCACTCACTGTGCACTGTAGCACTTTTAAGATGTGTTCAAACCATGCATTTTATTTGCAAAGTCTAATTTTTTTTCCCTTAGTGCATATTGGGCAGGATATAATCAAGGAACAGTTGCTGAGACTTAAGTGATAAAGATACAATCTCAAGTGAAAGTGTGGAGGGTTGCCTAGTGTATACTAGAGTCTCTTTAGGGATTTATATTCTCAATAATATCAATATGGATTCATTTAGGAAATGATAGCCAGAGTAAAACCTGTTCTGTATCAGTATATGTCCCTAAAAACTGCATTTTCTTACCCTTGGTTTTGAACTATTCAGTGAGTAGAGAGTTTAATCCCATAGTTGAAAGCTCCCATAGGTTTACTTGAATAATTTTCAGTGTAGATAAATTAGATACTTACATCGTTTATACTTTTGGTTGGAGCTAGGGACAGGAAGAATGGACTGTGTTGTTTTTTTGTTTAAACTTGGGTGCAGAAAAGTCACTGGACATATCTCTATCAGACACCAGATTTGGAGGTGAGCTGGAAGACTAAGGACACAGGGCAGTCAAGGGGAAGACTGGGGTTTGAGGGGGATGAGGATGGGGAATTGTGGATGGAAGTGGGGTAGTAATTAGGAATGAAAATGCTTCGTTGCCAGCTGCTGGTCAAAGTATGAGAGGTGGCCACATCTGTAACAGGTAGTGAAACTAATGTGAATGGGTAGTGGGTGAGATTAAAGAAATTATCTTGAGATATAAGTTGTGAGTCCCCCTGGGGTCTTACAGGGAAGTGTTAAAGATCACAGGATGAGAGCTGTGGTACGATTACAAACTAAAGTTTAGTGGAAATGGTAGCATCTTTCAGTAAAATTAGTGTTCCATTTGTTAGAAACCCATGGACTCTTTCTTCTGCTAAGCCCAAATTCACCTTCTCAGCCAGCTAATGGATGATGCTTCATGGTGTCTTTTTGTAGTAGGCAATGGAGACCCAATCTACCTTCTTTTCTTTATTGGAATTGCCACAACCACCTCCATTCTGTGTGACTGATTTTTCTTCTCCCTTTTAAATACCCATCTTCTGCTTTACTTGCTGTTCTTGGAAAAGCACTCTCACAAGCCCTTCCCTTTGAAAGATTTTGCAACTAATGTATATGGGGGAGGTTACATTCAATCTTAAATAATTTAATAATAATACTGCCTGGGGAATAAGTCCTTTCTCCTCAAACCCAGGGTCTTCCAAAACACCCCCAAAGACAAAGCATGCTGATCTCCAGAAACCATGCTCAGTGGGTAGGCATGAGCTTTGGAATCAAAGTTCTGAGATTAAAACCTGACTTTATAACTTTCTGCTTGACTTTAATAAGTTTACCTTTTTTTCTTTAAAGAAGAGTATCTTAAAGTTACTTTGAGGTTTAGTGAGCTCTGATGTCTGTCAAGACTTTGGCACAGTCCCTGACCATGGTAATTACATTTATTGAGGGCTAACTTCTCAGCCTTGAGTGAAGGAGCATTGGTAGTAGATGAATAGATGCAGAATTATCTTGCTTCAGCTGGACAGTTTGCCTGTATGGTAATTTCCAGACCAGTGCCACCTAGTTAGTTGATGAGGTATCTGACCAGACTTTGGCCAGCTTGGCCATTTTCCAGAGCTAGTTCCTTGTTCAGCACTCTTGTGTGTATCTTGAGCTCTGCTAGAAATGATATACTTTGCCCTGGTTTCTCACCTGTGGGAAAGCTCGCAGTCTGGAAGGGGAGGCAGACCAATAAACTGGCAAAACACCATGAAGAAAGCACTATGGGAGATCACTGACAGGGCATCTTACTGAAACTAGGAGTGGAGGATGGCCAGGAGGGTTTCTCTGAGGAGATGGTGCTTAAGCTATGTATGAAAGGTGAACAGGAATTAACTATGTGAAGATGATGAGGAAAGGCTTACCAGCTTGGGGAATACCTTGTGCAGAGGCAGAGAGGAGTGAGAAAGCATGCCAAGTTGAGAGAATTGCAAGTCCATCTCAGTATGTTAGCTGCAGTGTATGGCAGGAGGCAAGATGAAGCTGGGGAGAAGAACAGGGACCAGTTATGAATACGATTGTGTGCTACTGAGTTTGGGTATTTTTTCTGGAAGCAGTTGGGGCTACTTAAGGATTTTAAGCATGGTTGACTGATGTTTATGTTTCAAAAACTTAACATGTTTCAGTAGTGTGGACGGTAATCGGAGGGTATAATACAGCATGGAAGCAGAGTCCAGTTAGAGCACTGAAACTTTTTGGGCCATGGATCCCTTTGGCAGTTTGATGAAGCCTATGGACCGACCCTTTTTCAGAATTAGGCATAAAGTAAAAATGCTTATGATTACGAAAGAAGCCAGGTAGATCTGAATACACTCTATCCATGATCTCTGGAGTCTGTGGACCCTACCTACATAAAGCAACTACGAGTGAGTGATGTAATAAGAGAGCAGAGAATGAATGTAGACTGAAACCTGGGTATTTTAGTCACTTGGGCTGCTATAACAAAATAGACTAAATGGCTTATGAACAACAAATTTAGTTCTCACAGTTATGGAAGCCTGGAAGTCCAAGATATGGCACCAGCAGATTTGATGTCTGCTGAAAGCCACCTTCCTCATTGATGCTGTCTTCTCACTGTAACTTCACGTGATGGAAGGGATAAGGGACCTCTCTCTAGCCTCTTTTATAAGGATACTAATCTCATTCATGAGGGCAGAGCCCACATGATCTAATCATCTCACAAAGGCCCATCTTCCAATACCATTACATTGGACATCAAGATTCAATACATGAATTTTGGGGTGGGGGGGACACAAACATTTTGGTCCATGGCACTGGGGCAGTGAGGACTGAAGATGAGGGCTTCAGTATAATATCAGAGAGAGATTGGATGGGGGGATGGAGTGGGGTTGTGGAAAAGACAAGAAAGGGAGCAAAAATTCTGACATGGGCAACTGGGTAAAGGATGGTGTCGGTCACATATGATGAGTATAGTAGTTCTACTTAGTGACTGGTTAGATTTTGAAAGGCCGTTTGTGAATCTGTTTATTCCTAAGTCCAAAATGGAATTGTAAAAGCAATCACTAATGCCATCTGACAGTGGTGTGGGGAGTTTTGTTTGGTAGAAGAGAATCTATACTTTGGAAGTTCTTAAGTTGAAGTGATTCTTTCTAGAAGATGAGTGGGTTGTGGAGAAGAGATGATACATTTTAGGTTGGGTATATTTTTTGGTGAATTCTATAGCATGTCTACACTTTTATATCATATCTTTTTTAATTTAAACTTTTTATTGAAGTATTGCATAGTGGAAAATGCATAAATCTTAGGAGTATCATAGAATGAATATTCATAAAGCAAATATACCAGTGTAACCAGGACCTGTATCAAGAAATAGCATTCCCAGCCCCCAAGAAACCCTCTTTCTATCTCCTTTCTGTCACTGCCCTCCTCCTCAGGGGTAATTGCTGTCATGACTCCTAATCCATGTAGTTTACCTTATATTTTTTTCTTCTTAGATCTTTTTTCCACTTTTTTATTGAGGCCTAACATAGTTTACTACACATATTTCAAATGTATATTTTGGTGAATTAAAAATTTTTTATCTTTTAGAGCAGTACTAGATTTCACAGCAAAATTGAACAGGAGGTATGGAGAGTTCCCTTATACTACTGTCCCACACATGCACAGAATCCCTTACTGTCAACATCCCCCACCAGAATGGTTCATTTGTTACTGTTAACGGACCCACATTGACACATCATCATCATTCAGAGTCCATAGTTTACATTAGGGTTCACTCATGGTGGTGTACATTCTATGGGTTTTGACAAATTTGTAATGATATGTATCTACCATTATAGTATCCAGAATGAATTCAATGTCCTAAATATTCTGTGTGCTGTGCCTGTTCATACCCCTACTCCCCAGCAAACAGATTTATTTTACTGTCTCCATAGTTTTGCTTTTTTCAGAACGTCCTATGGTTTGAATGATACAGTATGTAGCCTTTTCAGATTGGCTTATATCACTTTGTAATAGGCATGTAAGGTCTCTCCATGTCTTTTCATGGCTTGATAGCTCATTTCATTTTAGTGCTGCATGATGCTCCATTATTTGGATTTATGACAGTTTATCAGTTCACCTACTGAAGGACATCTTGGTTGTTTCCAAGTTTTGGCAATTATGAATAAAGCTGCTATAAACATTCATGTGCAATGCATGTTTTTCTGTGGACATGTTTTCAACTTAGTAAATACCAAGAAGTATGATTGCTGATTGTATGATCAGAGTGTGGTTAGTTTTGTAAGAAACTGCCATACTTTTTTCCAAAGTGGCTGTACCATTTTGCATAATTATGAGAATTTCTGTTGCTCCTCATCCATCCCAGTGTTTGGTGTTGCCATTGTTTTGGATTTTGACCATTTTAGTAGGTGTGTGTAGTGATCTCTTATTTTAATTTGCAATTAAATGATACATATATCATTTGATATTGAACATATCATTATGATATTGAACATCTTTTCAAATGCTTATTTGCCATCCTCACATCTTTTGTGAAGTGTTTGTTCAGGTTTTTTGCCTATTTTTAAGTCTGCTTTTTATTGTGTTCTTCATGTATTTTGGATAACAGTCCTCTGATTGTCAACTATGTCTTTTGCAGATATTTTCTCCTAGTCTGTGGCTTGTTTTCTCATTCTCTTAAGTATGATGAATTTTTATGTACAACTTGATGATTTTTTTATATGTGAACACTTTTGTAACTACCACCTATATAGATTGACATATAGTTAGTACATTTTCAGCACCCCTAGCCTGTTGTGACCCCTATCACTGTAAATTAGTTTTGTTTTTTACCTTTTATGTAAATGGAGTCATGTAATATTTGCTCTTTCATGTTTGGCTTTTTTTCCCCTCAGCACTGTGGCTATGAGATTCATCTGCATTTTTTTTTTTTTTTTTTTTTGTAGCGAGGCAATGATTTTTAATTGGTCTGTGGTATTATATTCTGTGATACCATAAATTATCCATTTTGCCTTTTAGAGTGTTTTGGTGTGGGAGTATTATGAATTATGTTGCTATGAACATTCTTGCATGTGTCTTTTGGTAGACATAGCACTCATTTCTCTTGGGTACGTACCTAGCATTAGAATCATTGGGTTATAAGATGTATATATATAGTTTAGATTTAGTAGGTACTGCGGTTTTTCTAAAATGGTTGTATCAATTTACACTACCACCACTGGTATATGAGAGTTCTGGTTATTCCACATCTTTGTCAATATCTGATTTTGACTGTCTCTTTCATCTTAGTTGTGTATAGGGTTATTGCATTTTGGTTTTAATTTGCAATTCTCTGATGACTAATGAAATTGAATACCTTTCTTTGTTGGCCATTTGATTAAACTTATTTGTGAGGTGCCTGTTGAAACTTTTTGCTCATTTTTCTATTGGGCTTGCTTTTTTCTTATATGTAGGAATTCTGTGTATATTATGGATATGAGTTCTTTTACAGATAGCATTGTAAATATACTTGCATAGCTTTGTAAAATCTTTTACATTCTTTAAAAAAATGCTAAGAATGTATTCATATACTAAAACATTCAAAGAACAGAAATGAGTGGGTATACAGTAAAAGGGATGTCTCCCTCCTAAGTGGTACACTTAGTCCCACTTTGTAGTGAAAACCGTGGTTAAGTTTCTTGAGTATCCTTTTGGAAGTTTCCTGTGTACACACTGCATTTACCCTTTTAACTAATACAAATAGTAGCGTACTACACACTAAACGGTACCTTGCTTTTTTTTTTTTTTTAAACTTACTTATATTTTAGAGTCTTTTCAAACCAGCATATACATTTCTAGCTGCTGCTTTCAAATGGCAGCACAGTATGCCAATAAATGCATATCCTAGATTTAATTTAACCAGGTTATCTAGTCACTTCTCGATGGGTATTGTTGTTCTACAAAAATGATGTCAGGCGTGTTGAATTTTAGGGCTGTGCACTATCTAAATGTGGAATTGCCTTAGGTATCCATAGTTTAGGGGAGAGAGTGTGATCCAGGGCTATACTGTTTAGGGTGAAATGAGTACATAGAGGGGTGGACAGAGCTAGGAGAAATCAGGTGAGTGTGGAGTCACTGAAATGAAGAGAGGGAATAAGATCAGTTAGGAAGTGACAATAGGGCCCTTCTGCAAAGATGATGTTTAGGACTTATCTGCTGCCTAAAAATGCTATAAGAATTTAATGCTTTTAGTCACATTGTGTATCTCGGCAGTGTTCTGGCCCAAAATGGTGCCAAGATACCTTTTGTGGAAAATTGCCATAATTACATTTCGTGCATGCCAGAAATAAACAGCTTCTATTAATAATATTTATGAATTAAGACTCTTTATAATTTTGGTTTCTATTCTCTTTCAATAATAAATTAAAGTTTTTATGTTAGATTTTTGAAAAACAAAATTTGAACTAACATTTTAGGTTTTGAAGGGTACTTTTTCCTTATAATCTCTAGGTTCTTGTGGACACGATTGCACTCACCTCATCTGTCTTGATATTTTATTTAATTTTGTAGATTTTATTCTCTCTCAGCTTTTGTTTTTTTAGGAAGAAGTCTTTCCAATTGTGTTATGTCTTTTACAAGTGTATCTGTGTTGTGGAAAAGACACTAAATATTATTCCTCTCCTTATTTGAGGAGTGTAGGTTGGGGTGGGGTAGAAGGAAAATGGTCATGCGAGAGGTAATTAAATTTGTTTCTTAAAAATAAAGCTCAGTATATATTTAGGAAAAATTAGATGAAGTGTAAAGATGAGAAGGCAAATTTCTTGGCTGATAAGGATTTATATTTTATTTATGATATGGGTTGTATGTGTCAGCATAAGAAGAAAGGACATATTAGTCCACACATAGTATGATGAGAGTTAAGGTCAAATTACATTCTTTAGATATTATGAAAGTAATATTTTGCCTTGTGTTGTTTTCTATAAAGTCTTCACTTTATTTAGCAATATGACTTCTATATTATGACTTTAAGGAATTTTAAACATTTTAGCATATGAACTCTGTGATAAAAGAGTTTGGTCATTGAATTTATGGATGAGCTCTTATTAAAGTAACATTGTATAAATGTTATTAAATATATGTTAATGGTAAATATACACAAAGATATATTTTAAATTTGTTTAAAATTACATTGATATAGTTTAATAGTCTCAAAATGCTGGCAACTTGCTGTTGCTTTATTTTAGAATATCCCAGGTGGTGAGATGAGTTTGAAGCTATTCAGTCTCCATGCTGCTTTACAACTTGGAAACAGACAGGAAGGCCCAGAGCTGCAATATGAGTAGTGACTGGATCTGCAGAGAAGGACGACTTGTTGTATCTTAACCCAGAAAAATTAGAAAGTTGGTGTTTGGGCTCCTAGCTCAGACAGAATTAGATGTGTCTTTGAAGTACCGCTGATATTTGTTTTAGCTGAAACTTTGGGACTATTTTCTAGTTTTGAAAGGGATTGAAAATTTTTGGATATGGTCTTAATACTACAACACTATTGAATGTAGAAAATAAATTGAAGAATAAAGCAACTGAAATTTGCTGATTTGCTTATTTGTTTTATATTGAGACACAATTCACACCCTAAAAATCATCTTTTACAATATACAGTTTCGTGGTTTTTAGTATATTCACAAATTGTGCAACCATCACTGTCATCTAATTCTAGAAATTTTACCTCAAATAGAACTACTCTGGCCACTAGCAGTCACTCCATGTTCCTCTGTCCCTCTGGCAACCACAAATCTACTTTCTTTTTTTATTGATTTGTCAGTTCTGAACATTTTACATAAATAGAATCATAAAATATATGACCTTTGAATCTGGCTTGCACTTAGCATAATGTTTTCAAGATTTATTCATGTTGTAGCATGTGTTATTTATTTCTTTTTATGGGTAAATAGTATTACATTGTGTAGATATACCACATTTTGTTTATCCATTCATCAGTTGATGGATGTTTGGGTTGTTTCTACTTTTTGGCTATTACCAGTAATACTGTGAACATTTGAACATGTTTGTTTTCTTTCTTTTTTTTTTTTTTGCTTGCTTGTATTTTTGATGTTATAGCTAAGAAAATGTTGCCTAATCCAAAATTATAAAAATTTGTAACTATTTTTCTCTAATTGTCTTGTAGTTTCAGTTCTCTTACGTTTACTTATTTTTATTTTTATTTATTTATTTTTTATATTTCATGCTTACAATACCTGGTCTTCCTAGGTGTCTCCCATCCAAGTACTAACAAGACCGGACCCTGCTTAGCTCCTGAGATCAGACGAGATTGGGCTTGTTCCAGGGTAGCAAGGCCGTTGACTCTTCTCTTTACATTTAAATCTTCTCTCTGTTTTCAGTTAATTTTTGTATATGGAGTGAGATAAGGTTCCAGCTACATTCTTTTCCATGCGGATATATAGCTGTCTTTACACCGTTTAACCATTAATGTAAGAGTATATTTCTGGATTCTCAATTTTATTTCATTGATCTATAATGCCTATCTTTATGTCACTGTCTTGAGAACTTTTGTAATAAGTTTTGAAATCAGAAAGCATGAGTCCTCCAATTTTGTTCTTTTTTTATCAAGATCGTTTTGGGGTCCTTTGCATTTCCATATGCATTTTAGGATCAGCTTATCAGTTTCTGGAAAGAAGCTAGGTAGGAATTTGATAAGGGATTGCATTGCATCTGTATTTTAATTGGGAAGTGTTGTTATCAATACATCAATGATCCCCTAATTTCTCCCTCTCTCACCTGACTCTCCACCTAGCCAATGTATTAATGTTACTGCATCCCTTATGCCATTCTTCTTATTCTTGTGACCATCAGCTACTAATTTGTATTTCTTTAACCCTTCACCCTATTCTCCCAGCCCCCAATCCCCCTACCCTCTGTCACCAAATTCTCCACTATTTTTGTGAGTCTGTTTTAGATTAGTTTGTTCTTTTTATTCCTTAGATTACACATAAAAATGAAATCATATAGTGTTTATCTTCTCTAACTTAAATACCTTCTAAGTCCATCAAGGCAATTTCTTTTTCCTTCCCCTTCCTTTTTGTCTGTGTATCTTTTAATCTGAAATGAGTTTCTTGTAGGCAGTATATGTAGGGGTCCTGTTTTCTTATCCATTCAACCACCTTTATCTTTTGGTTAGAGCACTTAATTCTTTTCCATTTAAGGTACTTATTGATAAGAATGTAGTTATTACCATTCTTTATTCCTGTTTTTGATAGTTTTTTTCTTCTTGAAGTCCCTCCAACATTTCCTGTATTACTGGCTTGGTGTTGATAAATTCCTTTAGCTTATTTTTGTTTGGGAAGCTCATTATTTGTCCTTCAACTCTAAATGATAGCTTTGCTGGATAAAGTATTCTTGGCTGTAGATTCTGGGTGTTCATCATGTCAGATATTTTTTTTGCCAAGCCCTTCTGTCCTGCATAGTTTATTTTGAGAAATCAGCTGCCAGTCTTATGGGTGTTCCCATAAGTAACTTTGCTTTTAATATTCTCTGTATTTAACCGTTGGCCTTTCAATTATGATGTATCTTGGTGTAGGTCTCTTTGGATCCTTGGTTTTTGGGATTCTCTGAGCTTCCTGGGGTTTTATGTCTATTTTCTTCACCAGGTTAGGGAAGTTTTCAATCATTATTTCTTCAAACAGCTGTTCAGCATCTTGATTTTCTTCAGTTATGCCGATTAGATGGATATTTAGACCCTTAATAGTGTCCCATATACTCCTTAATTTATTTTTATAGTCTTGGCATCTTATCTCTTGCCATTCTGATTGCATGTCCTTGGCTTTCCCATCCTCTAGATAAGGCATTTGATCCTTTTCTTTATTCGCTTGGTTTATTTCATTTAATATACTTATTATCTCAGATAATATGTTCTTCATTTCAGACTGGTTCCCTTTTATAATGTCCATTTCCATTTTTTTATCTCTTTGTTGAAGTTCTTACTGAATGTATCTACACTTCCCAAAAGTTCATTGAGCATCTTTATAACCAGTGTTTTGAACTCTACGTCTGTTAGGTTACTTGACTCCATTATATATGGATTTCTGTTCAGAATGCCCTCATATAATTTCTGCTTCTTTGTCTTCCTATTATGGCTACCTTTCCGTGTCTCTTTCTATGTACTAAGCAAAGCTCTTAGGCCTCCCAGTCTTATTAGTGTGGACTTATGTGTGAAGTAGGTGTCCAGTGGCGCAGTCCTGAGAGGAGTTCAGCTGCAGGCCAAATTTAGCCCAAGCCTCTACCCCTCCAGGGCTACCTGTTAACACTCAGCAAGCAATCCACAGATGCTGTGCTTATAGTTGCCTCAAAAGGCCACATCAGAAACCGAGACCAGCTGGCTCCAGTCTAGCTCAGCAAGGAGCACCTGACTTGCTGAGGACACACCTGGATGTGGCTAGGGTGGGGCTGTGAGTTGGGGGAGGCAAGGTTTCAGGGAATCTCTGGGCGGAGCAACCTCTCTTAATCAGTTTGATGATGTAATGGCTATGGTGGTGCTGTGTCCGCACATTGGGAGTGGGGAAGTGCTCAACGGAACAGTGGATACTGCTGGCACTTTTGTGCAGAGTGACTCTTGTCTTGGCCCTCACTCCAAACAATGCCTCCCTGTAAATCCCTGGTTTTCCCTGTGCGCAGCCTAACTGGCACTGGTGATCCGCGAGCAGGTCTGTCGCCGTGAAAATCTGCTCTGGTTGCGGCCCCTTTAAGAGGAGTCTGCCACTGCTGCTGCTTCAGTCTCACTCAGCCACTTGAGACCAGGCAGCCCCAAGTCTTCACCCGGTCCTACCTTCTTCAGTTGCAGGGTGATTTCTTGGATTTCTCCTTAGTTGTATGGCTTGTTCATCAAGATCCCAGACGATTTTTTCTTGCTGCTTGCTCCTTGTTTCCCTCACAACTTTGATTTGGTCGTCAGAAGGGTGAACATAGCCTCTATCATCTATGCCGTTTTTTTTCCTCCCCAGTTTTCTGGTATTTTATTGAGGATTTTTTGTATCTATATTTAAGGGAGATTTTTGTCTCTAGTTTTTGTTGTTTTTGTAGCTTTAGTTTGGTATTAGGGTAATACTGGCCTCATAGGTTGAGTTGGGATGTGTTCCCTCTTCCATTTTTTGGCAAGAGATTGTGAAGAATTTGTATTGATTCTTTTTTTATATTTGGTATAATTCATCAGTGAAACCATCTGTACCTTTGGAAGTGTTTCAGTTACTGATTCTCCATTTCTCTATTGTTTTTCTGTTCTTTATATGATGATTATTTTTTACATGATGATTATTTTTTTTCTTTCCGCTTGCTTTAGGTTTAGTTTGCTCTTTTTCTCATGTGTTAAGGTGGAGGATGAGTTTGATTTGAAGTTTCTGTGCTTTTTTAATATAGGCATTTACAAGTACAAATTTACCGTTTTACAAACAAGGAAACACTGAGGTTTAGTCATTTTTTCAAGGTTTTACACAGCAAGTTAGTAGCCTGAATCTCTTTAGAGCTTTTATGCCTTCTGCTATGCTAGACTTTCACACTGAGCTACTTAGAAATAGTGGTGTTACCTTTAATTAGAAGGTTAAACATTTTCATAATGTGCAGACAGTAGCATGTAGCTGGACTGCATTAAATACTTGCCATATTCTCTTCATACATAGAATGCCTTCTTTCTTCCATTTAAATATTTGCAATTTAGATTTTTCCCCCTCCCAAATGTTTCAGGGACTTTGGCTGGGCTTGGTTTTTAAATGTGTGTGTTGTGGGTACCCTGCTGAATCAAGGAACAGCTTTAGATGGTATTTTGTATTCAGATTCTGATATAAAAGACCGCATGTCCACAGTTTGTTAATTCTTGTCTAGGATGGGCCATTGCTGTCAAAAAGCAAGTGTTTAAATACTTTCATGTTCATTTCTTATTCTTCTGTACATTTGAATACTTGTGGGACAAAGAAGGGTCTCTGTTGACTCTTTGAAAAATTGGCCAAAGGAATTAGCATGTATTTTATGCTTTTTACCAGATTCCTATTAATATAGGGTTGTACGAAGGATAGATGTTTGTATTCTCTGTAATTTATAATGATGGAACACATTATAACTAATCAGTAAATTCTGAATGATGAAGGCCTTGGGATAAGCTTTGATTAGCCCCTTTTCCTTGTTTCTTCTGTCCACATATTGTATGGTTATTGTAAACCTTGAGCCTAGAATTTTAGGCTCAAAGGAAAACTTTTAAATGAAACATTTTTTTTCTCTTTTACTTGTTTAAAAAAAACAGAGAGAAATTGTACTCCTTTTTGTATGTCTCAGTTTTTTACAGATGACCCTTCAAGTATGATATTATTTCTCATTTGACTTAAAATCTTAAAGTTGTGCTGAATCTGTTAAGCCTACTGTAGGACTGAAGAGAAATATATTTTGAAAACCAGAATGAGGTCTTGATATAAACCCTTAGATGCTGATGGTGATCTTTGAGGGATCTGTTTGTTACGGGCAAGATGATTTACTTGATGGCAGCTGCTTGAATTGGGATCTTTTTAATTGGGATCTTTTTAATTGCTTAGTAGTGGTACAAACCTTAGATTTGCAAGAGATATTTAGCAGCACTCTCACAAGGATGCCAGCAAAGCCCTTATACTCAGTAGGATCTTACTGAGACTCTTGTTACATTGTGTATTTAAATGTGGATGAGACGAAAGACCTGGTGGGTAAATTTGGGAATAGTAGTTCTTAACTCACACAGATATCAATATGAGCCAAGACTAATCACTGTGGGTCAAGTGTTTGTACTGGAAAGTTCTCTTAAGTGACCTTATTCCTTTGTGGAAGTAATCTGTTTAAATAATTGTCCAGTAACAGGTGGTTTCAAGAAATCATTAGTAACATGAAATCATTATATTATATTACACTTGTATAGAACTTTATTTTTAAAACGCTTTTATGTATGTTATTGCACCTATTTTCACAAGCCTATTGTGGGCAGGATACATATGATCTGAATTTTACAGATAAAAAAGCAGCTGGCTGCTTCAGGCATGGTTATCTACAGCGTTGGTATTTTTTTTTGACATGATTGTCCAAAGCCTTAGTCTTTTGCTTCCAAACCAGAAACTCTTGTTGAAAGTTTCCTAAGACTTTTGGGGAGGAAGTTAATGCTAACTGAACTCATAAGAGATCAGTTGATTAGAAAAACCAGTGATAAAAGGAAGATTAATAATATTAAAGCACAGAAGCAGTTGATTAAAAATTTTATATATACTTTGTCTCTAATACTTTTTACATTTGCCTCAGTTTAGAGTATCCTTTTTGTGATTTCAAGATACTTGAGAAACATTGATCAGATCGTTGTTGGGTGATAGAAGAATCAGCGTAGAGGAATTGGGTGATCTTGAATAAGTATTTAAGAAATGGAAGAGGTAATGTCCCAATTTCAAAGAAGAGGCTCCACGTGAGCCTTAATTTTTTGAATAATAGTTTAATGGAAAGAAATGATATCTCTAATCTATTTTTTTCCCCAGCAGTCTGTCTTAAAAAATTTCATAATAAAATTTTCATTTATCATGAAAAACAGAAAAATTGAAAGACATATACATGCAAATTGTACACCCATTTTTCTACCACTGTAATATTTTGCTTTATTTTCTATCCTGATATTTATCTATTAATCGATCTTTTTAAAAATTTTCTAAGTAAATTGTTGACATCAGCATGTATATTAACTAGTTTAACATTTAAAAAAAATTTACATATAGTGAAAAAGACACATCTTAAAAATACTGTTTGAAGAGTTTTGACAAATGTACATATCTGTGTACATACTTCTGCCATATCCTAAACCTCTTTCAAGATACATTATGTTATTTAAACTTCGGAAAGTTCCCTCATGTCCCTTCCCAGTCAATCTGCCCTCCCCCTCCTCCCCTCCATTTCCCTCCTCAGGCAATCACTGTTCTAATTTCTTTCCCACTGTAGATTAGTTTTGCTTGTTTTGAAAGTCATGTAAATGGAATCATATGCTATGTATGCTCTTGGGTTAAGGCTTCTTTGACTCTGTGTAATGTTTTTTTGATATTCTTCAGTGTTGTGTATATCAGTTTGTTCATTTTTATTATTGCATATTTTTGTGTGATTATATTACCATTTTGTCTATTCTGTTTATAGACATCCTAATTTGGTTCTTAAATAATAATACAAAAATCACTTATCAGAAAACCTGACATCAGGAAATGAAATAGGATAGATTGTAATTTTCTTAGATGACTTTATATTTCAGCCTCACTTTTTCTAGTTGCCTCAGTTTGATTTTAGATATGGTTTGGGAAACCCCAGCCCCATGACCACCCCTTTTCCAAAGCATCTCATTTATTATGTATTGATATTTACTAGGGGATGATTTTAAAAACCTTAATATCTTTAGCTCAATGTGTTTTTTTTTTTTAAAGTAATTTTTTTTTTTTAAACAAAAGTGTGCCTGTCCTCATGTGCGGTCCAATTTGGTAAAATCCTGCCTGTTCCCCTGAAGCTGAAGCCAGTATTGAAAGCTAATTAGGAGAGTTTTGTTTGGCGAACTATGTGGTCCACTTTATTCCTTTTCACAGACCAGATTTTGCTTAATGACTTGACGTTTGAGCCTGTTTTTGCAATTACTCAGCATTTTCCATACTAAAATAAACCTTTAATACACCCAACAATCATTCATAAATGATACCTCTTTTCCTTTTTGTTTCTGGATCAGACCAAATCTCTGACAATTTCTCTACCATCAGTGGATTCTTGTAGTTTCTTACCTTATAAAAAGTGATTGGAACATATCTCAAAAGTTATTGGATGTGTAACTAATGTTGAATATAATAAGAACATTTTTTTAACTTTTTCTCTACAGTCGGCCCTCTGTATCTGCAGATTCAGCAACTGCAGATCCCATGGAAAGTATTTGGCAAAAAATATTACATTGTTGCTGATGTGCACTTGTAGTTAGGCCTAGAATGGTTGCTTGTGTACTGAACATGTGCAGACTTTTTCTTGTTATTCTCTAAAAAATACAGTGTAACAACTGTTTACATGACATTTATATTAGGTATTATAAGTAATCTAGAGGTGATTTCAAGTATAGGAGAGGATGTGTGTAGGTAATATGCAAACATTACACCATTTTATATAAGGGTCTTGAGCATCTGAGGCTAATCTGCAGATATTATGTTGCTTTAAAAATAACACGATTCTCTCTTCTCCATCTGCTCAAGTTGCTGTAATGTATTGAGCATGGGTTAGCCTTTGGACATTTTTTACTAATCTGTTTTTTGTGTTATGTCTAAATTGACTAAGCTTTACTTATATTTTACTATGTCTAGTTTTTATAGAACTCTTGCTGATTTATCAATTTATTTAGTATCGATTTGGGTATCTATTTTTCTTTGAGGGATAGAACTAAATTGGACTATTTGGGTTTGGTAAAGGGAAAAACTTGAATCTGAGATCATAGGACTTTTAATGAATGTTTTATAAGGAATATTGGTAGTTGGAACTTGCTGAACCTTTGTTTCTATCTTTTTTGGAAATTTGATATACTGAGGATTGATGAGGGCTCTTGGTTGTGCTTATAGATAATAGTGAGTTGGCAACACTTAATGATACATGGGAGAACAACCTGAAGAAAACTCTGTGATAATTTCAAAACCTTGTAGCTTTCCTTGTGATTTCCTTTCCGCTTTGGTACTTAACTTGACATTTTAATTAGAAGCAGAATGAAATGTTCTGAATTTCATCTTTTTCTTATCTGTTTCCTGTTGGAATATCTTAGGAGCAAGGAATTGGTCTAAAGAGAAGAGACTAGAGATGTGGATAATTTATGAAAACTTAAAGATATTCAAAGGAAGAATTACTTTCTTTTCTGCTCAGCACTTTCTGATTTGATTTGCTGTCACTCTCTTTCATACACATCTAACCCTCTTGCCAGTTTTCTTGGGTTTGGGAGTGTGGTAGAGGCCTCAAGAGGAGAACGCAATGGAAAATGGCTTGCAGTAAGGTCTAGTAGAGAGCTTCTGGAGGCCTGAGAGGTTCTCAAACTATTTTCCCATTACCTAGTATCCTTCAGAGCTTGAAAGAAGGAAGTCAAATCAATTTCATAGTCCTTTTCCCCTTGCTGGGCACTATGCTAACTGGGAGTGCCACGCTGTGCAGGAGCATGTAGCTGGTGGGATGAAAGATGCAAATTAGAGTATAGGCTAAAAATAGGTATCCATTTGGGGGTTGAGATCATCCTTCATTTTATGAAAGCATAGCTAAGAAAAGTGTTCGCTGTCATTCTTAATGTATTAAAAAAAATCATTTAAAAAAGTTGGTTAGGGCTACAATGGTTCCCCCCCCCAAAGCAAATAAATTAAAAAAAAAAAAAAAGTATTCCACGCTTATTTGAAGTGATTTATAGTTGTGTAAAGCATAAAGTTGTCTGATACTCTTCCCTTTCCCAAATACAACTTTCCAGAGATGATGACCATTTCTTGGTATCTAACCTTTCAGACAAGAGGGTTTTCCTTGGTGTAAAGAATAAATGAATCACTTTGGTATACACACGGAGTCTGATTTTTACAATCTTTCCTTGTGGAACTTTACTGACATTATTTTTTGGCAGTTCGATTTTCTTAGGAGTTAGGACGCTTTAGTCTTCTTTTTTATGCTCTGAGTGTTGACAGCATATTCTGTTAAAGACCTCTCTTTCAGAGTTACAACTCCTGAGTTTTTCTTTCCTTTTATAAGTGAAACAGCATTTTGGCTGTTGGTGTGGTGAAAGGTTTGAAAGCTGGAGTTGTGATCTGATGGCTTTTCTAGTTGTCTGTCTTTTAACAAACCACTCCAAAACTTAGGATCTTAAAAAACAATTCATTTTAATTTCTCACATTGGACAAGCTCAGTTGGAAACTGGCATAGCATCACTTCTGCCATATTCTACTGGTTAAAGCAGTTATAGAGCCTGCCCAGATTCAAGAGCTGGGGTATTGGACTCAATCTCTCAATGAGAGCATTGGAAGAGAGTTTATGACCATCCTTAGTCTTCCACTTGTGTAGTGACTGGTGCAGTGGCATTCTTGGGAGGGAGAGGTAACAGTTATAGAACACCCATCTTATTGCTCATTATATATTTTTCAGAAATTTTCTTCTAGGTTAAAATTTACCATGCTTAAGCTCAGCTCTAGGGTAAACTTGTTTTGTTGTGGTTGGTAATGGGGTAAACATGAATGAAATTTGGTTATGGAAAAGGTTTTTAGTAATATAGGTAGAAAAACTCTAGAAGAATGCCAGATTTCCTAGTCCCTGCTCCTCTCAAGGAAGCATACATAGTTTATTCTTTTAAGAACTAGTTATATTGCTTTTCTGACTGAGAATTTTGAAAGCTTGAAGAATTTAAGAAAATGGTTTCTGAAGCAGGTTGATTTATATCATCAAGAGAGCTCTGTATGTCATTCTCCACTCCCCCAGAGACTTACTAAGCCAGATTCGTCCCTTCCCTCTAACTCAGGCCCCTCTAAACATATCCTCTTAGATAATGTTTGTAAAGTGTTTTGGGAAATGATGATGAAGTAGGTTGAAACCAGCATGGATCATACTTGCCCTATTCTTTATCTTAAAATTAACTCTTCACTTCAAGATGCTTACCTTTCAGAGATTTAAAGGCTAATGGTGAGGTTTCTCTTTTCATGGTTAGATTTTAAAAATGAAACTCTCCTTTTGGAATTTGTTTTATAACTTGAACTGCTCTGTATTCTTGGATGTGTATAGTGTTCTTTCACCTCTGTACCTATGCTCTTGGAATTCCCTCTGTTACAGTATGTCTCCCATCACATATCCAGGCCCTTATTAAACACCTGTAAACCTTTTTCTGATCTCACAGTACATTCACATTGGTTTTTACTTGTTTCTCTTATAGAAAGGGTCCCCAAGCCCCAGGCCGCAGACTGGTACTGGTCCATGGCCTGTTAGGAACTGGCTGCACAGTAGGAGGGGAGCGGCGGGCCAGCAAGTGAAGTTTCATCTGTATTTGCAGTCACTCCCCCAGTGCTAGCATCACTGCCTTAGCTCTACCTCTGATAATCAGGCATTAGATTCTCATAGGAGCACCAATTCCTAGTGCCAAAAAGGTTGGAGAACGTTGGCTTATAGCACTGACTTAAGTGTACATATCAAGTTCATTGTAAGCTGTTTGAGTGCTGAGACCATCTCAGTCATCTTTATTTCCTCCATAGTACCTCACAGTATGTTTTACTTAAATGTGTTGAAAGGAATATATTCTTAAGTGCACAATATTCCACTGATCCCGAGGCTTAGCAGAAACTAGTGAGTGTCATCAAAAAGAAAATAATACAAAGAAAGTCATTGAGCATCTAATAATGGCAAATCATATTTCTATAGCTCTACATGATGTACAGACTTTTTCGCCTAAGTTTATACACTTCTGACTACTCTTGGAGGCTTGAGTAGAATTAGGAACTTACTCTCCAGCTCACTCATCTAGAAAGAAGTGAAGCTGGAACTCAATTCTAGTATGGGTTTGAGACAATCATAAATTTATACTTGTGACTTTTTATTCAGGTAGATTCTGCTTTAAGAAGAAATAGACTATCTGAATATAAAAAAAAAATAGATCGAAAGACTATAATTGAATTCTTGGCTTTACTAAAAGAATTTTTTATTTATGGTGATGTATTAACCAAAGAGTTAATTTGCAATAGTTTGATTTATATCATCCATTGGCAATATATTGAATATGAAAGTTTTAAAATATTTTCTATATTTTGAGACTTAAAAAATACTTTTAACTTTTGTAAAGTTATTTGCCCAAGATAACAAGTGATAATAAAATCTCATCAGTTAAGTTCATACTGGACAGAATCTTCAATTAGGAAAACTATTTGAGTGACTATTTTCTCGTTCTCTGTATGATGGCACATAATACCATACGAGATGCACAGGAGAGAAGTTAATCTGTTACATACAAAGGATGCTTTAAGAAATAGGTTGGCCAACTACTGCCCAGAGCCAAATCTAGAGAAAGAACTAAGACTTCTTTTTTTATAAGAATGGTTTTGTTTTAAAATCATTGAAAAAAAGTATTTCTGTGAAAATTTATATGAAATTCAAATTTCAGCATCCATAAATACACTGGAACGCAGTCACGCTCATTCATTTGCTTAACTATTGACAGCTGTTTTCAAGCTCCAGCAATAGAATTGAGTAGTTGTGACAGAGACCATGTGTTCTGAAAAGACTTAAAAATATTTACAGGAAAAGTTTGCCAGCTTCTGCTTTAGGACATTAGTGCGTAATTTTCTGTGGAACCACAATAAAGGCTAAGATTACCAGTGAAGACACCTGTTGGATGCAGCATTCTTTGTATTTAAGGGGTGTGTGTGCATGTATATATATATGTGTATCACAACTGTTTTGAGAATTTGGTCCTTTTTTTTGCTCTGGAATGAGGTTCTTTGTCACTTGGCTTTGACACTTGTAGCCTAGATTGGGCATTCAGGTTTTATTTTGAGAAAAGGAATATTCTAACATGCTGAGTTTGACTAATTCATTGTATTTGACACTTTGAAAAGCACTTTTTTAAATGACTTACATTGAGATTTGCTTTTGAGGAGCTACTAATTGGCAGTTCTAAACTGGACAGATTGAGGCCAGGTAAAGCCTGTAGGTGCCTGTCAGGCAGCTGTAAAGTTAAAAATCACTTGCTGTCAACACTAGGTAATTTTATTATCATTTTTATTTTTGAATAAATGAAGAATTAGTAGGATCCTGGAGCTATAACATTCAGTGGGGAAAATGTGTAGTTTGCCTCTGTGGAATATTCCATTTGTCTCTGTAGCCTCATCATAAATTAATCTCAGCTAACTTCTTTCTGGCCCTAGTTAAAAATCATATCTCTGATAAGATTTTAATTAGGAAATGCAGGAATAGAACTGCTTGAGTTGTCATAACTTAAAGTAGCCACAGAACATTTAAACTGGAAACTGAGCTGTCTAACTTAGAAAGTGACTGAGTTTATCAGTGAAGACTTGTTCAGAAAAACGGAAGGGATATGTTTGCTGCCTTCATGCTGGAAGTTTTGTTTTATATGAAGCTGAAGACAGCTATAGGTAGGGATAAGAGAACTGTTGATGAGAAAGCTGTCGACTTCTTCCAGTAAACTTCTATTTTGTATAGAACTTTTATAACTTTGATCTAGCTTTGACAGGTGAAGTTCTTCAACATCATATTTTTCTGTAGGAGGAGATTATTAAAAAATCTCCAACGTTTGACAGAAATCTTAGGTATATCAGCCAATAGTGTTGCATTATTCAGGTAATTAAAATAAACTGCCTTGCAGGTTGAGATGAATTAGCTCAGATTCTGCATTTCTACTGTTCTTGAGCAGCAGTAGCAGATGGCCAGAAAATTGGAATGAAGATGGAGGATGGAAGAGAAGTAGGGAAGGGCTGGGGAGTATAAATGCACTCCGTCCTAGAGCTGGAGCTCTCCTTTTGCTCTGTGCTATTTTTGCCTTACATCTCCACCACTTCTTTGGGAGAGGGGGTGGTAAGTAATTTTTGGACACCTGTCTTCCCCAAATGACTTGCTTTAATAGTTTGTGTCTGCCATTAGTTTAATAGTTTGTGTCTGCCATTAGTATTTTGATTTGTTTTAAAACTTTATCGTTTTGAGTTGTGATAATAGCAAGAAAATGTCCTGAAGGGTAGCTGATGGGTTAAAACTTGATTCGGTCAAATGCCTTGTGGGAGGTATTATGATGGTCTCAAGGAAGAATGATTGAGGCCTTGTGGGTTCTGCCTTCCTTTCCCATAGTCTCAGCTAGGTGTAGACTGTATCTGCCATGTCCCTTCCTCTCTGCTCCCTTTGCTGCCCCTTAAGCTTGCTGCAGGTACCTGTGAGATGGCTATGTTGTATCTAATCAAGTTGAGCAATGGATCATTAGAACATTGCATTCACTCTGGGCACAGCTCAAGTAGGTTTACTACTTAAGTGGGGGGTTGCTACTAGCCCTTAAATATCATATCTAAAAGGGAAGATAGACAAGAATAAACATAGGTGATCAAACATAACCAGTGATATTTGTACATGTGGTAACAGAGAAATAAGATAATTTTCTTTCTGTTGAAGCTTTCTGTAGCCAGTCAGGAGAGGGCTTTTGGAAGAGGTGAGGTTTTTCTGTTTGAGAAAAGACAGACTGACATTAGTCTAAAAATGTGGAATAATGTCTCTCTTAAAAAAAAAAAAAGAGGCCATGGTAAGTAGTTTAAGTATGATTTATTGACACCATTGGGTCTCATTTTATGAAACCAGTGAAGGACTATAGTATTGTTAATACTGTATTTGAGAAAGAATCTTTCTAGGACATATGGGGAATTGGAGTTAAAGAATTTGACAAAAGAGACAAGCCCCTCTCACCCCCTAAGTTCTTATTTATTTTTGTTCTTTTGTCTTTTGGGGAGTAAATTTTTGCTGTCAGTATTTAGATTATGAACAAGGGATAAGGGAAGAAGGTAGAGTTCTGCTTCTAAGAGCTTCTGAGAATTTAGTCTGACTGCTTATTTTTGATAGTTCTCTCCCTGTTCAGTCTGCTTCAGTAGAATTGAGAGGCATAAATTATTTTGGTGGTGGAAATAATTTATACCTTAAGATTCCATCACAGTAAATCATTAGATACATGGACTTTAATCACTCCTTATTGAGGCAGAGGTCAAAGTCTTTATTAACTTCCTAGATGCTCAAGAAAGCTTTACAGATTTCTGCTTTTGTCTCAGTGTCTTGTACAGGGTCAGATTACAGTTCCTTATTGACCCTGTTGTTAAAATCTCAGTTTTGCTCCTTGAAATTCCTTCACTTTTTCTTTTGGACAGGATGTATTTCTTAGCTCTTTCTTCTCAAAACACTGTCCTACCTCTCTCTAAGGCTCCATGGATTAGCTCCACATTCTGGCCATTTTGTGTATTCCCCATCCCCACTCCAATCCACATTGCCTAATTAAGGTTACTTTTATTACAAGTAACAATTCCATTAAAACTAGTTAGTAAAGGGGAAGTTTATTTTAAGGCCTTTTACTCCTTCATTCAACAGGTCAGGCACTATTCTAGGTATTCAAGAATACAGGGAGATCTCACACTAATCCAAGAGCAAGATCCATGATATGCCTAATAAACCTGGAGGACCTTAATAATAGGCAAGTGTTTATCCATTAGTGATTCTCAAACTTTAGGGTACATTGAAATCACCTGGAAGGCTTGTTGAACCATGGATTGCTGGGCCGAATTCCTAGAATGAGGCCAAATAATTTGCATTTCTAACAAGTTCCCCAGTGGTGTGGATGCTGATGCTGTCCTCTGGGGACCACACTTTGAGAATCTTAGTGATTGTCTAATTGATTCACCTCTGACTACATATAGATGTTTACTAATTACCTTCTGTGACCAGGAATGTCTGATGTTCATCCCTCATCTCAACAGGAAGTTTTCTGGGGGACAGTTACTCCTGAAAGATATGACAGTAGATATAGGCTATAAAACATGCCTAGTGAAACATATAACCAATTGTGGCAGGTTGTGTGGTACATACATTTATTTAAAATATTATTTTTCCCTTTTTCCTACTCATTCTTTCTTACTCTTTGCAAAACTCCTAAATTTCTTTACAAAGTCTGGTTCTTTTGGGAGGGAGAGGCTGTGGTATTCTAACTTCCTACAACCTTTTTCTCTGAAGAGGTTTAATACAAAGAGGAACACATTTACCTCAGGTTTTCCCCTTTTATCCTGAGTGGTCAGACCTTCACAGCCGGGAGGATTTTTTTCTGGGTCGGGGGAATGGGATGATTTTTTTTTTTTTTTTTAAACCTTAGGGGAAAACGTTGGAGGCTGTGAGACAATTGAAGGAGTATAGATTTGAAGTAGGACTGGGGTAGTAGGGAATAGAGTAGACAGAGTAAAAGAAACGTTAATTTCTTTAGTTTGATTTTCCTATAACAGATACTGTAAAGACTCAAGGCAGAGGTGAACCAAAAATAAAAAATTAAATGATGAAATTAAAAACTCAGGACAGTAGAACAGAAATGACCAGGAAAAAGCCATTGGTGGCTTAGTGTAAATTATTTAGGATGGTGATTGGAAATATTTGTGATAGGGAAATAAAGATGTATCCAGTGAAATGGTATTTAGTGTTAATTTTTCCATGAATTAAAAAAAAAAAAAGGAATATTCTTTATAGTAGAGTGGGTTTTTCCAAAGTCTCTTTACTGTTTAATTTTCACAAACAAATTGGGTGTTATGTTTCCCCATTTCGCTGAGGATGAAATTTAATAGAAACTTGTTTAAGTAAAGCCTAGATTACTGAGGTTTTGAGACTAGGCCTTAAAACCCAAATCTAGCTCTTTATTTTTTTCCTTGCAAGTGAGGTTCTCTACTGTTTTCCCAGTCTTAATTACACCTACCTAGCCAGAAGCCTTGTCATTTTTGACACTCTATACCGCCTTCTTTTCCCATTCATCATTCACCACATTGGTCTTCTAGATATATCTTATTGTTTCTCCCTCCTTTTCCATCCCTGCCACTCTAGTTCAGGCATCCTCTTCCTCCTGGCTGTACAGACCTGGTACAGCACCAGCCAGTCAACTTCTCACAGCTTAAAAGATCTCACAGCTGTACTAGGTCTAGAATGTCTATTTTGATGTGGCCTGAGTATTTCATGTCATTATAAATGATCACAAATCCTCCAGGTTGGAGTTAAGGGGTTCAGTGTGAGTTGCTTTATTCATACCTAAATGTGATCAGTTAACACTGGTGGGATGGATGGGAGAAGAGGACTGGGTAAGATTTGCATCTTGGGAGACCAGACTTGGGTGGGGTTCTGTGCTAGATGGATACAAACTAGGGTTTAGTCAAAAGATACTAAGGCAAGTCGCCTATTTAAAAATTTTGCCAGGGGCTATTCCTGAGCTTCAAAAAAGGTACTGGTCTTTTAAAACTTTTTTTTTTTGATGTTGTATGACTTGCCCCTGGATTTTAGAACCGAGGTCAAAACTCTTACTACTAAAATTCATAATATGATGGTTAAATAATCTTTTTGACTTAATCTAGGAACTCTAACTGTACTTCCAACATTGTTTTTAAGGAAAATGAGTTTTGGGTTCCAGAGTACACTCTAAAAAGGAACTGCTGGTATATAAAATTTACTTGTATAATATGGTTTCGTAAATGTGCTTTGTTTCTCAGCCTTTGCTCGTGAGCAATGTAATAGGTATAAGAAATAGGAAAAAACCCCAAAACTCAAAGTATCTAAACTATTTTACTAGGTGCTTGAATAAATAGGTACATTGCCTAAGGATTCCTCTCTGCAAAAACTGTGGAAAACCTTAATCCCTTTGCCTTTATTTTCCCCAACTCCTCTCCCATCTAGTAGCCCTCAAATTATTCTCTGAATATGTGAGTTTATATATATTTCCACTTTTGTTGTTTATTTTGTCTTTTAAATTCCACATGTAGGTGAAATCATGGGGTATTTGTCTTTATCTGACCCATTTCATTCAGCACAATACCCTTTAGGTCCATCAAGGCACTATTTTTTTCCATCCTCTTCCTTTTAGTCTGTCTGTGTCTTTTAACCTGAAGTGAGACTTTTGTAGGCAGCATATGTAGGGGTCTTGTTTTCTTATCCATTCAACCACTCTATCTTTTGGTTGGAGCACTTAATTCTCCATTTGAGGTACTTGTTGATAGGAATGTAGTTATTAACATTCTTTATTTCTGTTTTCCATATGTGTTTTTTCTTTTTAAAGAAGTCCTTCTGACATTTCCTGTAATACTGGCTTGGTCAATTTCTTTAGCTTATTTTTGTCTGGGAAGCTCTTTATTTGTCCTTCAGCTCTAAATGATAACTTTACTGGATAAAATATTCTTGGCTGTAGATCCTGGGTTTTCATCACTTTGAATATTTTGTGCCAAGCCCTCTGTCCTACATAGTTTCTTTTAAGAAATAGGCTTCCAGTCTTGTGGGTGCTCTCTTGTAGGTAACTATCTGCTTTTCTCTTCTGCTGGTAAGATTTTCTCTTTGTATTTAACCTTTGGCATTTTAATTATGATGTGTCTTGGTGTAGGCCTTTCAGGATTCCTCTTTCTTGGGACTCTCTTAGCTTCCTGGGATTGTATGTCTATTTCCTTCACCAGGTGGGAGAAATTTTCCATCATTATTTCTTCAAATAGCTCTTCAACTTCTTGTTTTCCTCAGGTACCCCTATGACGTGGCTATTTTTACGTTTATTTGTGTCCCATAGGCTTTAAAAATTATTATTATAATCTTGGCTTCTTTTTTTTACTATTCTGATTGAGTGTCCTTGGCTTCCCCATCCTCTATATTGGTGGTTTGATCCTCTTCTTTATCCACTCTGTTGATTCCCTCTAATATCCTCTTCATCTCCGATAATGTGCTATTCCTTTTTGGCTGGTTCTCTTTTATAATTTCCAATTCCAATTTGATTTTTTTTTTCATCTTTTTGTTAAAGTTCTCATTGAGTTCAACTCTTTCCTTAAGTTCATTGAGCATTATTATAACCAGTGTTTTGAACTCTGTTGCTTGACTTTGTTATTCCTGGATCTCTGTTCTGTTCTCCCATATGGTTTCTGCTTCTTTGTCTTCACATGTTGGCTGCCGTTCTGTGTTTGTTTCTATGTACTAAGCAAATCTCCTAAGTCTCCCCATCTTATTAGCGTGGCTTTGTGTAGTAGATGTTGGCTGGCACAGTCCTGGGAGGGGTTCAGCTGCAAATCAAGTTTACCCCACCCTGAGCCCCTCCGGGGCCACCTGTTAAGATTCACCAAGCAATCCACATATACTTGCCTCAAGAAACCACACTAGAAACCGAGGCTGTCACCAGTGTAAGTCTTGGTGCTGTTCATCAAGGAGCACCAGGCTCACCAAGGACAAACCTGGATGTGGCTTGGGTGGAGCCGCCTGTTGGGGGAGGCAGGATTTTAGGGAATCCTCTGGGCAGAGTACCTTGTTGTCCAGTTTGATGACATGTCAACTATGGTGGTGCTGTGTCTGCACACTGGAAGTTGGGGAAGGCTCAACAGAGGAACAGTGGATGGATACTGCCAACACTTCTGTCTTGGAGAGGCCCTCGCCTGGCCCTCATTCCAACAACTGAGTATCACCCTGTAAGTCGCTGGTGCGCCCCATGCAACAAACCCGGCACTGGAGCTCAGTGAGCAGGTCTGTCACCATGAAAGTCCGCTTGTGGACATGGCCCCTTTAAGAGGTGTTTGCAGCTGCCTGGCTGCCACTGCCATAGCCTCTGTCCCACTCAGCCGCTTGAAACAGGGCAGCGTGATGTCATTGCCTCCACTACCTTCTGCTGTTGCAGCTTGATTATTTCTCCCCCTAGTTGTAGTGCTTCTGTTCATCTAGATCCCAGGTGACTTTCCTTGCTGTTTGTTCCATGTTTCTCTCACAACTTTGATTTGGTCTTGAGAGATGAACAGAGCTTCTGTCCTGTACGCCATTTCCCCCCATCTCTAAAATATCAAGTTTCTTAATTTTTTTTTTTATGTGTGTGGGTACTGGGTTGGCCTAAAATTGTATCATTTAATTGTGGTGATTTATGCTGATCAGACGCGTCTGTAGTTATACATGGTTTGGTCTAAAAAAGCTAAAGCCAAGAAATTAGTAATAAGTGCAGTTTAGAAGGCAAAATATTAGAAGTTTGAGGTTTACAGGAGAACTGTAATAGTTCTTTGGTGAGGCATTTGGAAACTTGTTGGATTGTGATGTGGATGATTATTAATTAACCTTTCTGATTTGGTGATCTCTGATATCAGTTATTTAAATCTGGCTTTTTGGAAGGTTTCGCAGAGGGAGTTTGGATTCAGTGGCATTTGAAATTTGTGTCCATAATTCAACTGTTTATTTTTTTTTGGCTTTATAATTTTTTGATAGTGATTCAAACCTAATGAGAGTAAAGGATTTGATTTTGACATTAGGTTTTCTTACCAGGGGATACCTGCTTCAGTGGTTAAAATTTGAAGAGAAAAGAGAGCGAGTCCCATGTCTGATTTTGTTAGTCAAAAGCAACACCTTTTTTTGGGTGGTGGAGTGGTGTGAGGCCAAAATGACTTAATGTAAAATTTGAGTTGCATTTCAAAATGGGAGAGCATATGTAAAACTTTATGTACTATGAATAAACACAGTTAAAATGCCTTTAATTATTGC
This sequence comes from Cynopterus sphinx, assembly GCA_030015415.1. Taxonomy (NCBI): domain Eukaryota; kingdom Metazoa; phylum Chordata; class Mammalia; order Chiroptera; family Pteropodidae; genus Cynopterus; species Cynopterus sphinx. Next base: position 42,937,160 of record CM057386.1, read on the forward strand.
TGCCTCACTTAGGAGTAAATAGGAAGAATTTTCTTTCTGGATAGAAACTTTGTAAAATAATGACATCGTTTATATTCAGGCACAATGCTGCATTCCACTCTTCTTGAACTCTGGCATAACACATGAGGATGATCCATAACTCACTGTTTTTTCCTCTCTCCCTCTTTTAGACCTAGTCCTTCCTTGTGTAAACCTTAGTATTGGTTCAGTTTCTTTATTATTTTCTGTCAGTTCACTTGCATGGCTTAATGTAGAAGCATTCTTTTTGGATCCATGTTACTCTTCTTTCTACAAATTTAATATTCTATTTCAGATACTTCCTTCTTTCCATATTCAACATATTTAGCTTTGTGTGACTGCTTCAGATCATACTCATAACTGCGCCTGTTCAGTGAAGCAGATACCACCTGCTGACTTACACTTTTATCTCCCTGTCTTTTTAGTCAGGGGCATCCTCCACCCCCACATGCATACTATTTCTAATTACCTCAGGTTGTCTGTTAAGTGTAAACTCCTCAGGATACAATCTTATTTCGTTCTCTTGATAGCATTTTGTTTACTGCCTAATACCTTTTGTGCTTTTGTAAATATTTCTCATTTACATGCAGTAATTTTGTGAAGATATATCTAATAATGTTAATATGGCAAATAATGTACCTATTATAATTCGTTTTACGTGTTTATGCAACTGTATTAGAAAATCCAGAATAAAAGAATAAGTAAAAAAAAAAAAATCTTGCTTTCAGAAGTCCTTCAAATCTGATTAGGATAAATATTATGTTTATTAACACTGTTCACTTGTTGAGGGTAAAATGCTGCTGGGTTTTGTGGACACAAAAAATAGAAATGATAAAGACTAGTTTGCCTTGTATTGGGAGACAAATACTTTTTGCAAGTGAATGTGAAGAATATAGTACTATGGAAATAATTGTAAATAAATATACCAGTCAAATCATGTGGGAATGAAGGTCTCTATTTAACAGAAAAATTGAGGCTGAGCAAATTTTAGATGTTTACCATGAGGTAATTTTTGTTTACTATTGGTCGAACTGAATCTCTAAAGTTTATTGATGTGTATGATTTATAGAACTGACTAAATATATGGAGGAGTTACAGAGTAAAGGAGTAATTTAATATTATTTGGATCAGTTGGAGAAGTTTTCTTGAAAGAGATGAGTTATGAAACAGTTTAGGATTATTATGGATTATTGTGATGAGAGAGACTTTTAGGTAATGGAAAGGGTTTAACCTCAACTTTACCTGCCCCCAGCTCCACAGGAGCGTAATGGTTTGTGTGAAAGCTTGCCTATTCAATGACCAGGTCAATGGTGTAATGAGTGAACATGTTGGTGTGTCTAGAGAAGTAGATCACTTGTATCAGATGGACTTTTTTAGGGTTATGCTGAATAGATACATACATTCGGGGCTTTATTGAGAGGACTGTGAGGTAATATAGGATGTTGTCTGCTTGTTAATTTGCATGCACTTCAGTATCCTAATACTTTCCAGGTTAGAATATGTAGTCCTCATGAAGAGCTTAGAATCACTTAGGGTATGGCCTAAACTCTAGTGATCTTCCTTTTCTGTACCCTAGTATTTATGGGAGGGTCTATTTGAATAGATCTGTTTCCATGTACAGTTACCACTGGTGTCCTGTTAGTCCATGGCTGACTTAGGCTGGAGCACCAATCCCTGATTCAGTCTGGCATGACCAGAATTGCAGGGTCATCTTCACTGACAGACGCATGCGGTTGTATGCTGGAAGAACCTCTTGGAGCATATTTTCCCAGGGGAGGTTGGTAAATTGTAAATGCTGAGGGCCTTCAAGACTTCTCAACAGAATGCCAAGATGTGGTAGGAAGAGTTAGACTTGAAGTGCACAAAGGTTTGAATAAGGCCTAAAGCAAGCCAGTGTTTGAGTAGATTGTGGAGTATTACGGCTTTGAAATCTGTCCTTGAGGTTGTAGGCTCATGAGAGAGGATGGCTTCTGACAGTAGAAGGTAGTTTTCTTAGAAAATTTAAATTTGCAATTATATAACAAAAGCCTACATTCCCACATATTGACTGAAAAGTGGGGCATTGATTATAAAACTCATCCTGTTATATATTTACATTTGTTGATTTGAACTTGAATGGCATGTATTACTGTCTAATTTTTCTAACTGTATATTTAATATTTGCTGAGTGTGAATGAAACCAATTTGTTAAACCAGGTAAGGGAAAGTTATAAATGGTTAAGCTGTTGATTTAGAACAATCCTCTTTGTAGTACTTTGAAGACCAATCTGTTTACTCCATGAGCAGTTATTAATGTTTAATTGGCTCTTTGTGTTTACAGTGCTCTGCTGCAAACATTTTTGAGTTTGCCAGTTACTGCACTGTCATTTCTGTAGACTGGAAGAGTTAGAAGGAAGTGATATGCTATCGGGGATAGCACTGGGCATATCACACTGACTTCTATTCATGTACCTAGTGCTATTATTTTATACCCTTTTACCAAACTTTCTCTATTTCCTCAACTCCCAAGCCACTGGCAATCATTTTTCTACTCTCTTTTTGTGAATTTGACTTTTTGACTTTTTTTTTTTTGATTCCGCATATAAGTGATACCATGCAGTATTTACCTTTGGTGTGTTTCAGTTAGCGTAAAGTTAAGGTCTAGCCATATTGTCACAAATAGCAGGATTTCCTTCTTTCTAATGGCTGAATAATATTCCTTTCGGAGCGTGTGCGCGTCCACACATACTACATCTGTATCCATTCATTCATTGATGAGCACTTCTTTATTATGTATTCATTAATGGTCAAATTTGACCATATACACGTGCGTTTATTTCTGGGCTCTAGACTGTTCCACTGATCTGTGTATCTTTTTTATGCTAGAGTACTGTTTTGATGACCAAAGCTATGTAATATAGTTTGAAACAAAGAATTGTGATGCCTCTAGCTTTGTTCTTCTCTCTCAAGATTGCTTTGGCTACTTGGGGTCTTCTCTGGTTTCATACAAATTTTAGTCTTTTTTTCTATTTCTGTGAAGAATGCCATTTGAATTTTGATAGGGATTACATTGACTATAGACCGTCTTGGGTAGTATGGACATTTTAACAATATTCTTCCAATCCATGAACATGGAATATCTTTCCTTTTGTGTCTTCAACTTATTTCATCAGTGTTATATAGTATATAAATATTTCTCTTGGTTAAATTGATTCCTAGGTATTTTATTCTTTTTGATGCATTTGTAAATGAGATTAGTTTTTAAAAATTAAAAAATTTTCTTTTCAGTCACAGTTGACATTCATTATTACTTTATATTAGTTTCAGGTGTACAGCATAGTGTTTAGACATTTATATGTTTTACGAAGTGTTGCCTCCTGACTCATCTAGTACCCACCTGGCACTATACATAGTTATTACAACATTATTGACTATATTTCCTATGCTGTACTTTATATCCTTTTGACTGTTTTGTAACTACCAGTTGGTACTTCTTAATCTTTTCTCCCTTTTCACCTATCCCCTCAACCTTGCTTCCATCTGACAACCATCGGTTTGTTTTGAGTCTTGTTTCTGATATGCATGTTCCTTTATTTTGCTCTACAGATTTTACATATAAGTGAGATCATATGGTATTTTTCTTTTCTCTGTCTGACTTACTTCAGTTAGCATAATACTATCCAGGTCCATCCACGTTGTTGGAAATGTAAGATTTCATTTTTTTAATGCCCTAGTTGTAGTCCATTGTGTACAGTATATGTACCACATCTCCTTTATCCAATTGTTTGTTGATGGACACTTAGTTGCTTCCATATCCTGCTCCTGTAAATAATGCTGCAACGAACATAGGAGTGCCTATATCTTTCATATTAGTGTTTTGGATTTCTTTGAATATGTTGAAGTAGAATTGCTGGGTTATATGGTAGTTCTGTTTTTAATATTTTGAGGAACCTCCAAACTTTTCGTGGCTGCACCAATTTACAGTCCCACCAACAGTGTATGGGGATTCTCTTTTCTCCACATCTTTAGCAATACCTGTTGTTTGTTGATTTAATGATGGTGGTTTTGACAGGTGTGAGGTGTTATCTCATTGTGTTTTAATTGGCATTTCTCTGATAATTAGTGATGACCTTGAGCATCTTTTTATATGTCTGTTGACCATCTTTAATGTCCTCTTTGAAGAAATGTCTGTTCAGGTCCTCTGCCCATTTTTTAATTTAATTGTATTGTTGTTGTTGTTCTTTCTTGTATGTGTTGAGGTGTGTGAGTTCTTTGTAAATTTTGACATAAACTCCTTATCAGATGTATTATCTGCAAATATGTTCTCCCATTCAGTATATTATCTTTTCCTTTTGTTGATGGTTTCCTTTGCTGTGCAGAGTTTTCAGTTTGTTGTAGCCCCATTTGTTTATCTCTTGTTTCCCTCACCCAAGGGGATACATCAGAAAAAATATTACGAAGAGCAATGTCAGAGAATTTGTTGCCTGTCTTTTCTACTGGGAGTTTTATGGTTTCAGGTCTCACATTTAAGTCTTTAATCCATTTTGGGTTTATTTTTGTATATGGTGTAAGAAGGTGGTCTGATTTTACATTTTTTCATGTATCTGCCCAGTTTTCCCAATACCGTTTATTGAAAAGACTGTCTTTACCCTATTGCATATTTTTGCCTCTTTTGTTATAGATTAATTTACCACATAGGCATGGATTTACTTCTGGACTTTCTGTTCTGTTGCATTGATCCATGTGTTCGTTTTTATGCTAGAACCATACTAATTGACCACCACAGCTTTGTAGTACAGTTTGATCTGAGGTATTGTGATACCTCCAACTTTGTTCTTCTTTTTAAAGATTGCTTTGACTGTTCAGGGTCTTTTATGGTTCCATATAAATTTTTGGATAATTTGTTCTAGTTCTGTGAAAAATGCCATTGGGTTGTTTTGAATCTATACATTGCTTTGGATAGTATGGACATTTTAATGATGTTATTTCTTCCTGTCTCTGAACACAGCATATACTTCCATTTATTTGTATCTTCTTCAGTTTCTTTCTTCAGTGTTTTATAATTTTCCAGGCACAAGTTTTTTACTTCCTTGGTTAGATTTATTCCTAGGTATTTGATTCTTTTTGATGCAGTTATAATGAGATTGTTTTCTAATTTCTCTTTCTGAGAATTTGTTTTTGATGTATAAAACTGCACCTGATTTCTTAATATTTATTTTGTATCCTACTACTTTGCTGACTTTATTCTAATCATTTTTTTGCAGAATCTTTAGGGTTCTCTATAAATAGAATAAAATGACAGTTTTTATTCTTCTTTTCCAGTTTGGTTGCTTTTTATTTCTTGCCTGGTTGCTGTAGCTAGGCCTTCCAATAGTGTATTGAATAAAAGAGTAAAAGTGGACATCCTTGTCTTGATCCTGATATTAAGGAAAATGCTTCTAGCATTTCACCATCAAGTATGATGTTAGCTGTGGGTTTGTCATATATGGTCTTTATTTAATGTTGACCTGTGTTCCCTCTATTCCCATTTTGCTGAGTTTTTATCATAAATGGATGCTGGATTTTGTTGAATTCTCTTTCTGCATCTATTAATATGATCATATGTTTATATTCTTCATTTTGTTTATGTGGTGTATCATGTTAATTGATTTACAGATATGGAATCAAACTTGTTTCCCAGAAAAAAATCCCACTTGAATATGGTTTATTATCTTTTTAATGTTTTGTTGAATTTGGTTTGCTAATATTTTGTTGAGGATTTTTGCATCTGTATTCATCAGGGATATCTGCCTGTGATCTTCCTTTTTGGTAATATCTTTCTCTGTCTTTAGAATCAGGGTAATGGTGGCCTCATAAATTGAGGTTGGGAGCCTTTCCTTCTCTTGAGTTTTTTGGAGTAACTTGAGAAGGATAGGTGATAATTCTTTGGTAAAATTTGGCTATGAAACCATCTGGTGTAGGATTTTGTTGGTTAGGAGCTTTGTGATTACTGATTCAATTTTAGTAGTAGTAATCTGTTCATATTTTCTGTGTCTTCTTGATTCAGTCTTGTTAGATTGTATATTTCTAGGAATTTATACATTTCAGATTGTCTAATTTGCTGACATAATATCATAATTTTTATATTTCTGTGGTAATTGTCACTACTTTCTCATTTCTCATTTTATTTGCGGTGTCCTCTTTTTTTTTTTCTTGGTTTTGATGAGTCTGGTTAAAGGTTTATAAATTTTATCTTTTCAAAGAACCAGCTCTTGGTTTCATTGATCTTTTGTATTGTTTTTTTTTTTTAGATTCTATTTTGTTTATTTTTGCTCTGATCTTTATTCTTTTCTTCTACTCAGTTTGGGTGTTGTTTACTGTTCTTTTTCTAATTCCTTTAGGTACAAGGTTAAATTGTTTATTTGATATTTTTTTGTTTCTTAAGGTAGGCCTGTATTGCTATGAATTTCCCTCTTAAGATTGTTTTTACTGTGTTCCATAGATTCTGGGTCATTGTGTTTTCATTTTCATTTCTTTCAAGGTATCATATGATATCTTTCTTAATCTCATTGTTAACCCATTAACTGTTTATAAAAGTATGTTACTTAGCTTTTGTGTGTTTGTGTTTTTCAGTTTTTTCCTTGTAAACTTCTAGTTTCATACCATTGTGGTCAGAGAATATGCATGAAATGAACTCAGTCTTCTTAAATTTGGATACTTGTTTTGTGACCTAATATGTGGTCTGCTTTGAAAAATGTTCTGTATGCACTTGAATTTTATATTTTGTTGCTTTTGGGTAAAATGCTCTAAAAATATCAATCAAATGCATCTTGTCGATTGTGTCATTTAAGGTTGCTGCTGTTTTCTTGTTGACTTTTCTATCTGGAAGGTCTATCCACTTGATGTCATGGGGTTTTAATGATTTCCTACAAATGATTGTATTACTGTCATTCTTTCCTTTTATGTTGGTTATATTTGCTTCATATATTTAGGTGCACCTCTGTTGAGTGCATAAATATTTACATGGATTATATCCTCTTGTTGGATTGATCTTTTTATTATGAAACATCCTTTGTCTTTCATTTTAGCTTTTGTTTTTAAGTCTATTTGATACAAATATTGCTACTCCAGCCTTTTTTTCATTTTCCATTTTCACAAAATGTCTTTGTTCATCCCTTTACTATTTAGTCTCTGTGTGTCTTTTGATGTGAAATGTATCTTGTTTTCTTATTCATTCAGCTACCCTTTGTCTTTTGATTGAAGCATTTAATTAATTTATATTTAAAGTGGTTATCGATAGGTACATAGTGCCAGTTTATTCATATTTATGTAATTATTTCTTCCTCCTTTTAACAAAGTCTCTAACATTTCTTGTAATACTGTTTTAGTGGTGATGAATTCCTTTAACTTTTTCTTGTTTGGGAAGCTCTTTATCTGTCCTTCAATTTTAAATGATACGCTTGCTGGCAGCTATCCTCAGTCTGCAATGTAGCCTAGTAGCAGTATTGGTTGTAGGTCATTGTTTTTCATCACTTTTTAGTATTTTGTGTCAGTCCATTTTGGCTGTAGTTTCCATTGAGAAATCAGCTCATAGTCTTGTGGGAGCTCCCTTATAGGAAACTAATTGCTTTTTCTCTTGTTGCTTTTTAATTCTCTTTTTGTCTTTAACTTTTGGCATTTTAATTATGATGTGTCTTGGGTGGTCTTTTTTGGGTTCATCTTGTTTGGGACTCTCTGTACTTCCTGAACTTGTATGTCCATTCCCTTCACCATGTTAGGGAAGTTATTTCTTCAGTAGGTTCTCAATCCTTTCTCTCTTCTCCTTCTGGCACCCCATGATGTGAATGTTATTAAACTTGAAGATGTTCCAGAGGTCTTTTTACCTGTCCTCATTATTTTGGATTCTTTTTTCTTTTTGCTGTTGCAATTTGGTGTTTTCTGCTACCTTGTCTTCCAAGTCACTGATTAGACCCTCTCTTTCATCTAATTTGCTGTTAATTCCTTCTAGTGTTTTCTTCATTTCTGACTAGTTCTTTTTTTTATGGTCTCTTTGTTTTTATGCTGTCTCTTTGATTTAGTTCTCACTGAGATCATATATTCTTCCTCTGAGTTTATTGAGCACCTGTATAAAACTGTTTTGAACTCTGCTAGATTGCTTGCCTCCCATTTCATTTAGTGTTTTTTTTTTTTTTTCTGGAGTTTTCTGCTGTTCTTTAATTTAATACATGTTTCTTTGTGTCTTCATTTTGGCTGCCTGTGTTTGTTTCTATATTTTAGGTAGATCTGCTATATCTCTTAGTCTTCGTAGGTTGGTCCTATGTAATAGGTATCCTCTGGGGCCAAGCGGCATAGTCTTTCTGGTCTCCTGAGCTAGATGCTCCCAAAATATCCCTTATGTGGGTTGTGTATGCCCTCCTATTGTAGTTGAACCTTGATCGCTGTTGGCACACCAATGGGTGGGATTGACCCTCAGGCTTACTGCTGTGAGGATTGGCCACAACCACAGTGTATAAGCTGTTGTGTGGGGTTTGACCCCACGGAGTGGTATTTGCCCCAGTGTGCTCTAGTGCTTACCTAGACTATACTTTGGATGTACCATTTCTAGGGTAATTGTGTGGTGCTCTGTTGTCGCCTGAATGGCCACCTGTTGTATTGGTTTTGGGGCCTCTTGGGAGTGGCTTCAGTTCAGGCCAAGGTCAGCTGCTGCCTGTGGACAGCCTGGGGCTACCTCATAGGAGCTACACAGTGATTCATCTTTGGTATATGCCTGTGCAGAACCTTGAGGTATGTGACAGAGGCTACATTGCAGACTGAGGATAGCTGCCACCAGTACTAGGCCTGGGGCAGCTCTGCAAAAGGCCCAGGGCACCCTGAGGCCTGCCATCACTTGCTGGGTGCCCGTTTGGCTCAGCCACTGAAAGAGCCTTGGGAGGTATGCGAGTTGGGTGAGGTGGAATGTCAGGGAGTCTCCAGGGTGGGGCGAGTGGTGTCCACCAGGTTAGTGCAGATTCATATTTGGCCCAGTGCTCAGCCTGGGGCCACTAAAAAGGCTCAGAGTACACTGCTGCCCATCTGGGGCCCATAGATCCTCGAGAATTATCTAAGAAAGTCTGCAGTGTGGGCTAATACCCTCTGCCTGCCAGTCACCAAAAAAGCCTCAAGCAGTGCTAGAGTTGGGTGGGGGATGGGGTCTAAGGGAGTCACCGGGATGGGTGAGAGGTATTCATGAATGGATGTCAGATGCTTTTTCTGTATCTATTGTGATGATCGTAATTTTTATCCTTCATTTTGTTAATGTGGCAGGTCACATTGATTTGTGGATGTTTAACCTTGTATTTCTGGAATAAATCCCACTTGATTAAAGTGTATCCTTTTAAAGTATTGTTGAATTCTGCTTGCTAATATTTTGAGGATTTTTGCATCTGTGTTAATCAGGGATATTGGTCTGTAATTTTCTTGTGTCCTTGTCGGGTTTTGGTATCGGGTAATGTTGGCCTTATAAAATGAGTTTGGAAGTGTGCCTTCCTCTTTTTTTTTGGAGGAGTTTTAGAAAGATTGACATTAAATTCTTTAAATGTTTGGTGGAATTGATCATTGAAGCCATCTGGTCCTGAAGTTTTATTTGTTTGGGAGGTTTTTGATTACTGATTCACTCTCTTTAGTAATAATTGGTTTGTTCACATTTTCTATTTTTTCATGATTCAGTTGTGGTAGTTTGTATGGCTCTAGGAATTTATCCATATTTTTTATAGGTTGTCTAATTTGTTGGCATGTAATTGTTCACATATCTGTTATTGAAAAAAAAAATTCTTTCTGTGGGAGCGGGTCAACCACATTTCCAATGCACATGATCTAGTCCTTACTTCAGGAAAACATCATGTTGTCTTTGGATCCAGAAAGTCCAGGTTAACTTCTACCACTCGTTAGCATTGTTACCTTGAATAAGGCAACCTCTTCACATCCCAGTTCCCTTAATTATAAAAAAACTTATTACCTGCTCTTCAGAAGTGTTGTAAGGCTGAAATATGGTACGATATATAGAAGTAGTTTTTAAGCAGAACAGAGAAAATTTGAGTTTTACACTTAGGTTCTACCTGTCTCAGTTCTTTTTATTAAAGACAAGCAATCATGACTTACTTTTGCTTAGAGTAATTTTATCTGAGTAGTCTATATTTGGCAGTTTGAACTAGACCTCTATAAAGCGTTTCCTATTGTTGATCCTCCTGTTGCTATCCTCCTCCCCCATACCATTTGTAGCTATGCTTGTCTGTAGTTGTTAACAGATAAAACTGTACCTTAAATTGTCCTAGAAGTATATAATTTCCAGGGCCTTAACTTTTTTCCAGTAACTCTGATGGTCACAGACTAAAAATGAGGTTTACTTATTGGGGAAGGTCATGATAGCAGCAGCCTGCAGACCAGCAGATGAGGCTTTGGGATGAACAATAGATGAAGACTGAATTGATGAGCGGCTCCTGGATTTATGAGACTGGCCTTGTACTTTAGTTGGGTAACATTTTAGAAAGTAGCATCTTTACTTCATTGTTATCTGAATTTTGATTAATATTGATTTATTTCCTGCCTTTAAAATGGATGCATATTTATATATATTTGGAACTACCTGTCACTAAAGAACTTGAGGTAAGAGAGGTGACAGTTTTATGGAGTATATATGATGTAAAATAATTTATAAACACATGGGCTCCAGTGGTTTTTATGGTTAATATTCAGGAGTTTAATTTTTAAATAATTTCCAGAATTTCAAAATTTGTTAGCCATTATTTTGTGACTACAGTGTTCATGAACTTTTACTCCCCCTGCTGACTGATCCCTTAGAAGTACAGTGAATTAGAGAAAAGAATCCCAGTTCTGAGCTAAGAATATCTGTCAAATTTTATATTTTCTTTGAAGTAGCTAATATGTCATTTTGATTAAGGAATTGATTGCATTATATCTTTCCTTGTTTGTAACTTATTTGCAGTGCTATATAATGCTCAGAAGATATTTAATTTTTTAAAAATTTTGTCCTTTGAGTCACCTTTGCTCAGGCCCGCTTCCATGTCTGGAAGTGTACTGTTGTTTTACTTTTCCTTCCAATAAAGCTATTCTTTTCTGTTGTTAAAAAAAATCTTTTTAAGGTAAACTGTATATTAATTATAGCACATGTCATAAATTTAGTCTTTTGTATTTTCAAGAGCCACCTCAGCTATCTTTTTCAGTGTTTTTTTCGAACAGAACAGCTTGTAATTTCTGTGCCTTTATTTGGTAATTCATTTATATGGCATTTATTTCCTGAGTATTGCTTTAGTTTCTGTAAAGCACTGATAGGTGTCAAAGTGGATGTAGAAGGATGAGATGATACTCTGTGAAGACTTGGAGTTTCTCCTCTGCTCAAGATCTATACTTCTGTATGCCAGTGAAATACTAACTAAAATTCAGAGCATTGTTTTATTAAATAGCATGATGAATGTTACAGGCTGTAAACTATTGGGTATTAAAGATGAGGAAAGCCATTGTGGTATTATAGGTAAGGCAGGCATGAAGAATTAATTGAAGACTGAAGAATGGATGTGTTTCAGATAGGGAGGAGCAGGGAGAAGAACAGGTATTCCATGCAGAGGGGACAGCATGACACAAGTTGTAAGTAGGATATTAGGGTAATTTATTTAGGGTACAGTGAAAAGCACTGGTCCAAGTTGTTTACACACTTATTTGATTTAATCCTGACATTAATCCTCTGGTGTGATGTAACTCTCCATTTCACAAATGAAGTGAGACTTAAAGAGTTAAAATTATTATTAGTATTTTCATTTATAAGTTATGAAAGGTCTAGGATTTTATGCTGCATATATTTGGATGCAGATGAAGTCTACTCTTCTCTGGCTGAAGCTAAAGAGGGAGTTGAATAGGGCCATTTTTGCATAGGTAGTGTGATGTGTGATTTTTGCTCTCCAAAATTTTAGAAATATTTCTTAGTATTCATGAAATCTGGGTAACTGGAGCTTTATTCTAACATTTGATTGTTTTTTTTTTTTTGAACCTGCTAACATTATTTTGAAGCATTGGTAGTAGGGATAAAAAATATGTTGGATGTGTTCTGCTGATCCGCACACCCCTTTCCTCACCAATGTCACTGATGGAAATGGAATAATTGGTCCATGGCACTCTCCTGCTGAGACTGGATCTGGCCTCATTTTTAAAAAAATGCACTCAAGGAGGCAATAGCATAAGAAAATTTTGTGTGGTTTAAATCATATTCTCTAATTTACACTTTGATTTCTTTGATTTTTAATGATGACCTGTTTTGGTGTTAATGTTGAAAAGTTTTAGTTTTCATTCTATCCACTTTAGCTAAAATGATTTTTTAACATTTTCAATGGGTAAGCAGTAAGACTTTGAATATAGTAACTGCCTAACTAGAGCAAGGCATCCATCTGTTCTGGGAGACAGACAAACCAGACTGTCCAGGACAAGTGGTGTTTAGATCATTTGTTGAATCCTGACAGGTTTTTGTCCAAAATGGGTAGATGGATTGTGTGGATGACACACACTAACCTCCATGAGGGCAGGGGTTTCTCTTAATTACTGAGGACTAAAGTAGATGCTCTTAATCTTTCCCAACTGATCATTTAAGAATAAATGTTTACCAGGTTTATGAAGTTGATGAAACATATCTTGAGCAATTTTAAGATTAGTGACAACTTAAAAGTCTGCTTTTTAATTTAAATAAAAAATTAAACCAAGTAAAGCTTTTGCTTTGAGTCCTGAATCTATCGCCACAATTTTTTTTTTCATTCACCCCATGATTTCTTTTTTCATTCACATGTATAGGCAGTTTCCCTTTTTGTTCTTAGCAGACAATATTCTCCATGATGACTCACTTACTGGGACCTAAGATAAGCATAATGATGGTTTCATAATTAAATGTGAGAACTGTTGAGTATTTATCATAATTCTACATGGAAATGATTACAGATTTTTCTGCAAGATTCTTCTTCACAGTAAGACATAATGAATAGGAGAGGGAATGCAGCAGATTGTTAAGTGTATTATGTCTGTAAATAGCCTTTAAAAAAATTTTGAGATGTAATTGACATATAACATGTAAGTTTTAGATATGCAACATAATAATTTGATATATATATGTATATTGAAATGATTACCACAATAAATTTACCATCCATCACCAAAAAGTTAGTTTTTTTCTCCTTGTGATGAGAACTTTTAAGATCTTATTAACTTGCAAGTATACAATACAGTACTACTGTTGTCTATACTCACAATGCTGTAAGTTACAGCCCCAAGTCTTATTTATTTTAAACTGGAAATTTGTGTATCTTTTGACTAATTTCACCCATTTTCACTCTCCCAGCCCCCACTTCCTGGCAACCACAAATATGTTCTCTAATGAGTTCATGTTTTTGTCTTTGTTTTTAGATTCCACATATAAGGGAGATACAGTATTTTCTCTGTCTCTGTCTGACTTGTTTTACTTAGCATAATACCCTCAAGGTAGATCTATCTATGTTACCTCAAATGGCAGGGATTTCCTTCTTTCTCATGGTTGAATAATTTTTCACACACTCTCTCTCTATATATGTAAAACACATTTTCTGTACCCATTCATCTACCAGTAGATACTTAAGTTGTTTCCTTGTCTTGGCCATAGTAAATAATGCTGCAACGAACATGGGGGTGTAGATTTTTTTGAGATAGTGATTTTATTTCCTTCAGATAAATACCCAGAATAGAATTATTGGATCATATCGTAGTTCTGTTTTTTAATCTTTTGAGGAACCTCTATACTGTTTTTCATAGTGATTGCATCAGTTTACATTCCCACCAGTGCAGAAGGATTGAAGAGCTTTGTTTGTATGGAGACCTATTCAAGAAAAGTATATACACACATACATAAAATAAGACTTGTCACCATTTTCATATACATATATATATATTTCTCTGTTGAAATTATGCTTTTTAAAACTCTGATTAAACAATACTTGTAATTGCAAGTAAGCATTTTCTTAGCATATTGCTGAACATTTAGAAATTATATATGTAATATGTACTGTAATATGTGTAATGTTACATCTTTAAACAAATTTTTTGGGAAATGAGTTGGGGATGTGGTTTGAGCAGTTTGGAGAAAGTAAATTAGCCTCAGAATTCAACTGCAGTTTCGGGATATAAAGGACAGTTTTTTTAGAGCTTCTTCATAGGTATTTAGAAAGCAGGAGGGAAGGGTACTGCCATTGGGAATAGAGAGCTGAGTTGAATAGGAGTGGATCACAGAGAATGTGGTTTATAGACAGGTTTGGGGGTAGAATGGTGGGTGCACACATTTCTTTGCTCAACCTGTGAAAACAGGAGTAGGGCTTTTAACTTTCAGTCTTTAATCTCTGAATAAAGCATTAATTTGTGGTGTACGTGCCTCTATGCCATCTTTCTTGTGGCGTCTTCTGCCTGTTGTTAAAACAGGTAGCAACTCTTAATTTTAATTTCGAGATAGCAGCAGCTCTGCCAGTCCTTGGCTGATGATGATAATTGGATTGGAATTATTTAGTAAGAGGAGAGCTTTATTCATTCATTCATTCATTTATTTATTCATGAGAGCTTTAAAAAAGTGTTATAAAGTCATTGGTTGAGATTATCATTCTTCGAATGTTTTAAATTTCTTCCTGAAATTAGATGCAGGGCGGTATCATGAAGTTAGGAGTGTTGGTCTGATAGTTTGCTCAGCATTGCTGCATGGTACGTACTTGAGGGAGTTCTAAATTACCTTGATAATAACTTCCTACTTTTTTTTTTTAGATGATCAGTAGGAAAAGAATTAAATCTAAAAAGGGCTTATTTTTAAAGGTATTAGCCAAACATTTTTGAATTCTTCAAAAGAGAAGAATTAAAGAGAAGTTTGAAGTTATAATGGATTATCCAAAGCTGTTTTGTTAACTACATGATTAAAAATTTAGGTCATTTAGTGGTTTTCATAGGACACTTCCAAAGATTGTTGAAAGCAGACATTTTGAGTTCAGAAGTGTTTGAGATACTTACTGATGCACTCTGCTTAATAATGTGTTATCCAATGACCTTTGAATTTTCTGTGTCTCTTGAAGAAAAGAGGTTCTTATTTTTACTTCAATCACCATAAATGTCAGTGAGAGATACTTCTGTGGTCATTGACTTTCAACAGTAGTAAGGTCAGATAAGAAATTCCTTTTAGGAACTTGTGTATAAAGGGCACTGTGTTTTGAAACATTTGGACACCTTTATAAGGACCTGGGATGTTCATGTAGAAGACAGCTTCATTTGTGGAGAAGGCTTATTTTATCTTAATTGTTTAATGTTTTGTCTTAAGAAATGATGACTAATAGTTGAATGTTCACCATTAGGGAACATAAAAAAACAGGATGCGTGGAAATGATTAGTCTGTGGGCTGTGGGGTGGCAAAGCTAGTTTAAAGAAAAATCCTATCTTTTTGGTAGCTCTGTTAACAGACTGAAGAGACTTTGAAGTGAAATGTATGTTGTGTAGTAAAGAAGCAAATCCAACCTCATTGTGGAACTTGCTCATGGTTGAGTGTATCATTGATGGAAAAGGTGTTAAGACAGCGTTCATATTTTCCTGCATGAAAAATTCATGTGAATCAGAAACTCAAGTTGCCATGTCATCTGGTTTTTCAGTTAAGCTGTGGTCCTAAGTGCCCTGCCTGGCAGCTGCTAGATTAAGACATTGACTGGTAGCAGATTAGAGATAAAGAATCAAAAAGGCCTTGGCTTACTTGTTTATCTGCTGCATTTTTAGATTATCGAACAATGGTTATCGAACAATGGTTGTGCCCATTTCTGTGTGTGGCACAATGGTTTCTGTATCGAACAATGGTTGTGCCCATTTCTGTGTGTGGCACAGCCATTTTGAGGAAAGGGGATTTGAGATTCTTCTAAATGTGGGTTTTAAAAATTTTCATTCCATGTTAGTGTCACTTGTTCTTTTTTTATCAACTAATGAAATATAATAGCTGTTTGAATATTGTTCGCTTTAATCACCTTAAACAAGTGGCATGGCTAGAAAATTTTAAGAATTGCCACACTAGGGTCCAGTACTCAAATCTTTGACAAGGGTATAAAGATGGTTTGTGGAAGGGACTGATATAATTGTCCATTGTGATATGAGCCTGAAGAGAAGTGATAGCGTATCACAGTGGAAAAGTACCTTAGGTCAAAGACTAGATTTTGGTACTGACTTTCTTACTTAGGTGTTTGATTTAACATTTCTGATCCAGTGTTGCTAATATACCCATTGGGACATTAATAGTTCCCTACTGCTTCCCCCTCCACCCCCCCAAAACAAAACAAAACAAGATTGTGAGGACCAGTGAGAGATAAACAAACACATGTAAGTGTTGAATATTGTTACTGAGGTTTGTGCTACTTGGTAAAATGTGGTGCTAGTTTTAGGTTTTTCTTAAGATACCTTTATTTACTTGAAGAAATTTCTTTTAATTCTTAATTTACTCTTTTTTCTACAGATGTGTATTGTAGGATGATTGATTTTTCTGCATCTATTAAAATGATCACATGATTTTTATTCTTTATTTTGTTAATATGGTAAAAGGATTTGGCTTCTGCTCCATAGGAGTAATAATTGAAGAGAGAGAAAAACACAGAAATAATGGTAATACCTCTTATAATTGAGGGTTACAAAAATTGCAGTGGGAGTGCGAAGTAATGAAATCAACCTGATTAAATCAAGAAGGCTTTCTGAGGAACTCAACTGAGGTGCTTATTTGGAATTTTTGAGTAGAAGGAAGGAGAGGAGTGGCACTGCTATGTTAAGGTTTCTGTCTTGTATGTGGGTATGGGGAGCCACCAGAGTTTTGAGAAAGTTAGGGGGCATTCTTAGATTACTTTTGTGATAGAGCTCTTCTGCAATGATACAGTAAATGATGATGAGTTATTTGTTTAATGTTAAAATAACCTTGAGAGCGGCTTTGTGTCCCTGGAGCCCGAAAGGGCAGGCCTCTCCTGGTGGTTGGGGTCTGGGTAGAGGCTCCAAGTGGTTTATCTGCATGCTGAGCTGGCTGTTGCTCTTCATCCAGGTGTCCTTCATCATATTCCAGCGTGGCCACTGGATTCTCTTACCTTGGTGAACTGATAGAAGTTTATATAATGGCCACCAGTAAGATCATAAAATATAGGATCTGGTTCTCTACAGCTGTGCTGATTGGCCTCCTTGTTTTTGAGTGCTTCCTCAACTACATGATTGGCATGTGGCTCTTCACCAACATCGCCCACTTTGGCCTCCTTCAGAACTTCCCCTTTATCATCCTGTCATGTAGGCTAGTGGTGGTAAATCATTACTTACATTTCAGTTTTTTTTGTGTAAGAATATTATTCTTTCTCAGAGGTCTGTTTCACTTTCTGTCTATGGATAATCCTGTCTGTGTTCTTTGTGTCACTGTTGGCCAGGGAGAACGTTTTGCCCTCTACAATGCAGCCAGGAGAGGACATCTACAAATACTTCACCAAAGCCAAGTGAGGCAAACACTTAGGGATCCTGGTTGTCTTCTTCATCAAAGAGGCCATTCTACCTGGTTATCAGAAGATATATTGACCCCTTTGGGGAGGGAATGGTGGGGCAAGATCGGGAGAGTCAGGCCCTTGGGCTTTTGTATGGTGAGGGGGCCATGAGCCTGGCCAACTTTCCTTAACTCTTCTTGAAGCCTCCATCTTTATCCTCCCTGGGAGATTAAGCTTGGCTCAGATACGACACTGCTAGAGACAGTGACCTCAGAGGACAACAGTGAGGGTGGAAGAGCTAGCTTAGCCAGGAGGCTGTGGTCCACCTGGTTGTGCTGAAGCTGAGCTCTCGGTGGCCCTCCCTGCCCCCTTTCATTCTGGGTGAGGACGTTCTGGCTCAGCCTGGGCAGGCAGGGCAGGGCTGTGACGCTGGAGAGCTTATAGTGATATATTCTTTGGGCTGATGGCTGTGAGGCAAGGCCATGACTTGGCATTTCCAAGAGAAATAATTTTTGCTGTCGAACTGTCACTTCTGTCCGAGTCTGATTCCTGTTTAAATAAATTTGCCTTAGTACCCTGAAAAAACAAAAGTAAACGAAAACAACCTTGCATTGCTGGGATAAAGCTCACTTGGTCATGAGGTATCATATTTTTTATATATGGATAAATTCCATTTGTTAGTGTATTATTAAGGATTTTTGTGTATTGCTCGTGAATAATATTAGCCCGTAGTTTTCTTTATCAGGTTTTACTTTGAGTTGGTAAGTGTTTCTTCTGTTCTGGAAGAGTTTGTATTTAACTGGAATTAGTTACGCCTTAAATATTTGAGAGAATTAGCCAGTGAAACCATCCAAACCTGTGATTTTCTTTGTGAGACTTCATTTGATGAGGAATTCAATTTCTTTAATAGAATTAGGGCTGTTAGGATATGTTAGTCTATGTCATGTCAGTTTTAATAAGTTATTTCTTATGAAATTTCTCTATTTCATGTAAGTTGTCGAATTTGTTGGCAAATATGTTCATTTATTGATATATTTAAGGTCTGTAGTGATATTGCCTGTTTCATTTTTGATGTTGAGAATAGGTGTTTATCAATTTTGTTAATCTTTTATAGAACTCAACTTTTTCCTTTATTCATTTTCTCTATTGTTTGTTTTTCTATCACACTAACTTTTGCTCCTATTATTTCCTTCCTTTTACTTTGGGTTTTCTTTGCACTTTTTTACAGTTTCTTGGGATGGACTCTTAGGATATTCTGTACCTTTCTTTTCAAATATTGGCATTTAAAGGTATACATTTTCTCTCAATACTACTTTAGCTGCATTTCAGAAATTTTGATATATTTTTTAAATTTTGATTGTGTTCACAGTATTTTCTGATTTCATTTGTGATTTCTTTTGATTTGTTGTTTTGAATTGTGCGTGTCTTGGTGAAAAGAAGGTGTATTCCGCAATTGAGTGTAGTGTTGTATAAAGATCAGTTCAAAGTTATTGGTAGTGTTTTTGGACCTTCTATGTTGGTTTTGTAAATATGGTTTTATCAGTTGTTGAGAGAAGAGTATTAAAATCTCCAACTATGTGAATTTGTCATTCTGTCATTAAAATTCTGGAAATTTTTACTTTATGTATTTTTCAGCCATAATATTGAGCTTATACACATTTATCATTGTCATTTTTCCTGGTGAATTAACTTTTTATCATTATGGAACCTCCCTCTCTCTCTGGTAATAAAGTCTACTGCCTTTGAAATGACTATAGCTACCCCAGCCTTCTTAATTTTCTTACTCCTTGTTTGGTATGTTCTTTTGAATTCTTTTGCTGTCAACTTCTGATTCTTTGTATTTAAAGTGTATCTTTTATAGCATACATTTGGTTCTTGTTTTTAAAAAATCTGACAGTATCTGCCTTTTAATTGGAGTCCATTAACATTTAATGTAATTATTGATATGGTTGGATTTTAGTATTTTTTTGTTGTTCCAACTCTTTTTTCTTCATGTTTTTCTGGCTCTTTCGGGATAATTGAACATTTTAAGGATTCCATTTTAGTTATTCGGCGTATTTACTATACTTCTTTATTTTCCTCTAACAGTTTTCTGGAGATAGAATTTACATACAGTTCACTCATTAAAGTGTTGTACAATGCCATGTTTTTAAATTACATTCACAGGGTTATACAGCCATCACCACAATCTAATTTGTCACCCCTAAAAGAAATTATGTACCCAGCAATGGTTACTCCCCATTTCCTCCTACCCCCCTGGCCTCCCTTTAAGCAACCACTAATGTAATTCTGTGTCTTTAAATTTGCGCATTCTGGATATTTTATATAAATGGAATCATAAAATATATGGGATTTTACACTTAGCTGCTTTCACTTAACAAAGTGTTGTAAAGGTTCATCCTTGTTGTTACTTATGTTAGTACTCAATCCTTTTTGTTGCAGAATAGTATTCCATTGTTATGGTTATGGTGTGTTTTACTTATACATTAATTTTTTGGCTATTATAAGTAATGCTGTTGTGTAATTTATATACAAATTTTTGTGTGGACGTGTGTTTTCATTTTTCTTGAATATGTGTCTAAGAGTGAAATTGCTGGGTCATACGCTAATTCTATGCTTAACTTTTTGAGGAACTGCCAAACTGTTGCCTGAAGCACCTGAAGCATTTTTCATTCCAGTCAGTGATCTATGATGGTTCTAATTTCTTCACATCCTTATCAATGCTTATTATTATCTTCTTTATGATTTTAGCCATCCTGGTAGGTATGTAATGGTATGTCCTTGTGGTTTCAATTTGCATTTTGCTAATGACTAATGATATTGAACATCTTTTCATGTGCTTGTCGACAATTCGTGTATCTTTTTTGGAGGAATGTCTATTCACATCCTTTACCCATTTTTAAATTGGATTGTCTTGTTATTGGGTTGTAAGAATTCTTTACATAACCTGGGTATAAGTCCCTTAGCAGAATATATGATTTCTAAATATTTTTTTTCATTCTGTGGGTTGTCTTTCACTACAGTGATGGTATGCAGCATAAAAGTTTTAACTTTGAATATAGTCTAATTCATCTTTTGCTACATGTGCTTTTTGGTGTCTTATGTAAGAAACTGCTGCCTAATCCAAGGTCACGATTTACACTTAGGTTTTTGACTAAGAGTTTTATTGTATTTTTAACTCTTACTTTTTGGTTTGTGGTTTGGTTTTAGGTTTATGATTGATTTTGTATTATTTTTTGTATATGGTGTGAGGTGGGAATCCAACTTAATTTTTTTTATGTGGGTATTCAGTTATCCATTGCCATTTGTTGGAAAGACTATTTATTCACCATTGAATTGTCTCTCATCAAAAATTAATTGACCATAAACTAGAGGGTCTATTTTTGGATTCTCAGTTCTGTTCCATTGATATGTATCTCTCAATATCTGCCACTATCAAACTGTCTTAATTAATCTTTGTAGCTTTTTAGTATGTTTTGAAGTTAGGAGGTGTGAGTTATCCAGTTTTGTTGTTTATTTCAAGATTGTTTTGTCTATTCTTGAAATCTATATGAATTTTAGGATTTGCTTGTCAGTTTCTTGAAAAAGCCAGACAGATTTTGATAAGAACTATATTGGCTCTGTGAATCAATTTGGAGAGTATTATTGCCCTCTTAACAATATTAAATTTTCAAATTCATGAAACATAAGATGTCTTTTCATTTATTTAGTTCTTTAATTCCTTTCAGTGATGTTTTATAGTTTCAGAGTACAAGTCTTACCACTTTTGTTAAATTATACCCAAATGTTTTATTCATTTTGATGCTGTCATAAATGGAATGGAATTTTGTTCATAATTTTATTTTCAGATTGTTCATCGCTAGTGTATAGAAATAAAATTTTTGTTTGTTGGCGTTGTCCTACAATCTTGCTGAACTGTTTATTAATGGGCTTCCTAGGATTTACTAAAAGGAGATTTATACAATCTGAAGAAAAACCAGAGCATTTTAGGATTTATTATATTCAAGATCATGTTATATACAAATAGTAGATAACATTAGATACAAATAAAGATAGCATTACTTATTTTTCGATCAATGCCTTTTCTTTATATTTCTTGCCTCATTGCCTTGGTTTGACCCTCTAGTACAACGTAAAATTAAAATGATAAGACTAAAACCAATATCCTTGTTTGGATCCTGTTTTTGCTACCTGTTGGCTATTCTAACAAATCACTAAAAATTCAGTATCTTTAAGAAACACAAATTAATTCTCATGGTTCTGGAGGTCAGAAGTCTAAAATGGGTTTTATGGGGCTAACATCAAGGTATTGGCAAGACTAGTGCCTTTTGGGGTATCTAGGGAAAAATCTGTTTCCTTGCTTTTTCCAGTTTCTAGGGACTGTCTTTGTTTCTTGACTTGTGGCCCTTTCCTCCATCCTCAAAGTGCATCACTCCAACTTCTGTTTCTGTCCTTACTTTGCCTTCTGTGCCCTTGAGCCCAACTACCTCCCTCTGATAAGGATTATATTGGGGCTACCCAGATAATTTACTCATCTCAGGATCCTTAATTTAATTACATCTGCAAATTCCCTTTGCCATGTAAAGTAACATGGTCACAGGTTCTGGAGATTGGGTCTGGTATCTTTGGGAACCCAGTATTTATCCTACCACAGTTCCTGATCTGAGGGAGAAAGTATTCAATACTTCAACATTAAGTGTGATGTTAGCTGTGGGTTTTTCATAGATGCCCTTTATCAGCATGAGGGAGTTCCTTTCTACTTTTACTTTGTTGAGTGTTTTTATTATGAAAGAGTATTAGATTTTGTTATATGTTCTTTGTCTATGGAGATGATCATGTGGTTTTTGTCTTTCAGTCTGTTAACATACTGTATTTCATTTTTAGGTGCTAAACTTTGCTATCCTGGAATAAGTCCCCCTTTGTCAAAGATATACTGCTCTTTTGTTAGATTTGGTTTGCTAATATTTGAAGACTTTTTATATCTGTAGTTATAGAGGCACTGGGCTGTAGTTTCATTGTGATGTTTTCCTCTGTTTGGAGTCTTATGGTAACTCATAGCATATGTTGGGATGTGTTTACTCTTCTTCCATTTTCTGGGAAAATTTTGTGTAGAACTGGTATTCTTTAAATGTGAAGAAGCCATCTGGGCTTGGCTTATCTTTGTAGGAAAAAATTTGATTTTTTTACATTTATATCTTTTCTTATTTTCTATTTCTTATGTTGGTTTTGCAAATTTGTGTTTTTCTAGGAATTTATCCATGTCACCTAAATTACCTAATTTGTTGGCATATAGTTTTTCTTAAAAAATAATATTTTATGATGTTTTATTTTTGTAAGTAATGTAGTGATGTACCTCTTTCATCCCACTTTTAGAAATTTAATTCTCCTTGGTCAATTTAGCTAAAGGTTTGGCATATTAAAAACATTTTTTTAAGGAAACACCTTTCAATTTCATTGATTTTTTTGTTTGTTTTTCTTTTCTGTATTTCATTTTTTCTTTTTATACTGCAGGAAGTTCCTTTTTTAAATTTATTTTTAATTCTTTAATGTCATCACATATTTGACCCCTTTACCTCATCTTCCTCCTTCAAACCCTTTCCGTCTCATAACCACTAGTCTATTGTCTATGTCCATGAGTCTCTGTTTGTTTGTCCTGTTCATTAGTTGCTTTTAGGTTTATATCCCACATATAAGTGATATCATGTGATTTTCTACTTTTTCTGTCTGGCTTATTTCACTTAGCATGATTATCTTGAGGTCCATCCATGTTGTTGCAAATGGCAGTATTTCATCTCTTCTTATGGCTGAGTAATATTCCATTGTATGTATATACTGTATCTAATCATCTATCGTAGGACACTTTTGTTCCTTCTATGTCCTGGCCACTGTGAATAATGCTACTATTAATGTCGGTGTGTAAATATCTTTTTGGATATGAGTTTTAAATTCTTTGAGGTAACTACCCAGTAGAGAAATTTTGAATCACATGGTAGATCAATGCCTAGTTTTTTTTGAGAAGCCTCCATACTGTTTTCCATAGTGGCTGTACTAATTTGCTACCAGCCATTTATGAGGGTTCCTTTTTCTCCACATCCTCTCCAACATTTGCTATTACTTGTCCTGTTGATACCAGCTGTTCTAACAGGTGTGAGATGGTATGTCATTATGGTTTTGATCTCCGTTTCTCTAATAGCTAGCTATGTTTGTTGGCAATTTGTATGTTCTCTAGAGAGAAGTGTCTGTTCAGGTCCTCTGCCATTTTTTGATTAGACTGTTTTATTGTTGTTGTTGTTGTTATTGAGTCATATATTTTGGATATTAGGCCCTTATCAGAGATGTTGCTTGCAAATATATTTTTCCATTTGAATGGTTGTCTCTTTACCTTGTTGATGATTTCTTTTGCTGAGCATTAGCTTCTTAGTTTGACGTAGTCCTATTCACTTATTTCTGCTTTTACTTTCCTTGGCTTTGAGGTCAAATTTCATAAAATCATCTGTAGAGAAGTCCAAGGCTCTTGAGTTTAGTTTCTATGTTTTCTTCTATGCATTTTATTGTTTCAATTCTTATATTCAGGCCCTTAATCCATTTAGAGTTAATTCTGGTGTGTGGTGATAGACAGCAATCTAGTTTCATTCTTTTGCAGGTGGCTTTCCAGTTTTCTCAGCACCATTTATTGAAGAGACTTTCTTTTCTCCATTGTATGTTTGTGGCTTTTTGTTGAAAAATGTGGGTTTACTTCTGGACTCTCAAATCTGTTCCACTCATATCTGTGTGTGTAAGTTTTCTGCCAATACCATGCCGTTTTGATTATTGTCACTTTGTAGTATAATTTAGAGTAGGGTAGAGTCCTCCCTCAACCCTGTTCTTTCTTCTTAAGATGGCTTTGGCAATTCGGGGTCTTTTGTGCTTCCATACAAATCTGATGATTTTTTGCTCCATTTCTTTAAAAAAACGCTGATGGGATTTTGATGGGGATTGCATTAAATTTGCATAATGCTTTAGGTAATAAGATAATTTTAAATGTATTGATTCTTCCAATCTAAGAACACGAAATATCTTTCCATTTCTTTGTATCTTCTTTGATTTCTTTTAATAGAATGTTGTAGTTTTCATTATATAGGTCCTTCACATGTTTCTTTAAATTTATTCCTAGGTATTTTATTCTTTTTGTTGCAATTGCAGGAGGAATTAATTTTCCCACTTCTTTTTCTGACACTTCGTTATTAGAGTAGGAATGCTCTGGATTTTTGAACATTGATTTTGTATCCAGACACTTTCCTGTATTTGCTTATTGTTTTTTGTAGTGTTCTTGTGGAGTCTTTAGGGATTTCTATGTAGAGAATTGTGAGAAATGAAGTTTGACTTCTTCATTTTCTATTTGGATGCCTTTTATGTCTTTCCCTTGCTTTATTGCACTTGCTAAGACCTCCAATGTTATATTTGTAGCCTTACCTAATTCCTGATCTTAGAGGGAAGGTTTTTAGTTTTTCACCATTAAGTATAATGTTGGCTGAGGATCTGTCATATATGGCCTTTATTATGTACACTATTTTCCTTCTATTGTGATTTTGTGAAGTGTTTTCATCATAAATGGATGCTGCATCTTGTCAAAGGATTTTTTCTGCATCTATTGATATGATCATATGATGCTTATTTTTTAATCTGTTTATTTGGTGTGTCACATTAATAAATTTGCACATGTTGAACCATCTCTCTGCCCCCGGGATGAAGCCCACTTGGTTGTGGTGTATAATCTTTTTAATATGTTGTTGTATTCGATTTGCTAGTATCTTATTTGGGATTTTTGAATCTGTGTTCATGAGAAATATTGGTCTAGTTTTCTTTTTATGTGTTGTCTTTACTAGGTTTTGGTATCAGGGTAATATTGGCTTCAAAAAATTAGTCAGGAGGTATTGCCTCCTCTTCAATTATTTGGAAGAATTTGAGGAGCATAGGTTAAATTTTCTTTGAATGTTTATTAGAATTCACTGGTGAAGCCTTCTGGTCCTGGACTTTTACTTTTTGGTAGATTTTTGATGAGTATTTCAATTTTCATCTCTTTCAGTGTGTTCATCTCCAGAAGTTCTGTATTGTTCTTTTTGAGCATTTCAATCTCTTTGCTAAAGAATTCATTCTGCTCATCTAGTTTTTTCAGTTCCTGAAATTGATCTGATTCATTTCAGATTTCATTGAGTTTTTTCAGAAGTACCATCCTGAAATCTCTGTCATATAAGTCACGTCGTATTTCTATGTCTTTAAGCTAATTTTCTGGATATTTTTCTCTTTCTTTCTGATCTGCCTTGTCACCTTGGTTGTTCATGGGGTTTAATGGGCTATTTATCTGCCTGGGCATTAATGGGGTGTATTCTGCTTTTTTTTTTTCCCCCTTGAGAGAAGATTTATTATATAAAGGTCTCTCTTTAGCCTCTTGCAAAGAATGCACTTTTCTTTTGGTTTTCAGTGGGTGGTGTCTAAGCCTCTTGGATCCCTGCCTTATATAAAATAAACTCTTAATAATGCCTCCCCCCCCCCCCAAAGATATTCAGTAATGTTTGCTACCCTCAGTCTCATTTTTGTCAGTGTTAACACTTTCGGTAGCATTTCCTCAGATTCTCCTGGGGGTTGTGTTCTTAGGTCTTGGAGGATATGGAGGGGGGCCTATTGGTTGGGGAATGGGGGCTGTGCTTCAGCATTGTGGTTTTGCAACCACGGCTGGTAATAATCTGTTGTTGTTTGTCTGTTGTCCCACTTCTCTGCTTTCTGCCCTCAAGCCTGGGCACAGCCGCTGGCCATGTGGAGTTCATGGTTCTCCCAGCCAAGGATGTTTAGGGAACCCACTGCACCTTCTCCCTTCCCTGTCCTCCTACAGGTAGTCCATGCCGGGAGAGGAAGCTTCTTTGTTTCTCCCAGTCTATCTCCTGACACCCTGGAATTTGACCTGTGGTAGCTCTTATGTGTAGATCTCACACTCAGACATGCTGGTGTGTAGTTTGGGTGTTTTTTGTTTTAGAGTTTTAGATGTTCAGCTCATTGTTATTTCATGGGGAGAGATCTGGGGATGTCTCTCACTCTGTCATGTTTCTGACATCCAGAAATTTCTTGAGATGTACATGCCCTCAGGTTGCTACTCAGTAACTTTTTTGGTTTAGGTTTATGGTACTGTAAAATCTGAACACTGGGAGTAATGTAAAATTGTTTTTAGGGCAATAATTACTTTTAATAGAACTGCAAGACCCACAGAAGCAGGAAGGTTTCTTGTTTCTTCATAGCTGTACCCAGTGCCAACAAACACAGGTGACAGAGCCCTGGGGAGGACCTCCCCGCAGCCTTGCATGCATGTGTTCGCAGTTATTCACTGTGCTTTTTTGTTGTTGTTGCTGCTGTTATGTAATTTTCTAATGCTTTCTTTGGTTTTAGTTTCATTTGCTTCTGTTTTTATAGTGTCTTAAGGTGAAAGATTAGGGTGTAGATTCGAGATGTTTTCTTTTTTAATGTAGGCATTTACAGCTATCACTTTTCCTCTGAAGATTGCTCTAGCTGTATTCCAGAAGTTTGATAAATTAGGTTTTTATTGTCATTCATTGCAAAGTATTTTTAATTTGTGAATTCTTTATCCATTGTTATTAGGAGTGTGCTATTTAATTTTTTTGGAAGTCATGTGTGTCTTTAAAGAAATTAAGATGAAAGTCTTTTATATTTATTTACATATTATCATTTCCTTTCTTTCTCATTTCTTTCTGAAGATTGGATTTTCCATCATTTATCATTTACCTTTTGCTAAAGTGAACTTTCTTTACCATTTCTTCTAGTGCAGGATTGCTAGCTTTTGTTTTTCTGAAAATACATTTATTTAGTCATTATTCTGGAAGGATGCTTTTGCTAAATAGAGAATTTTGGGTTGTCAGATTATTTTCTTTTAGCATGTAATATATTCTTTCATTGTCTTTGGCCTCCATTTTTTTTATGAGAAGTCAGCAGTAATTCATATTATTGTATTCTTATATGTGATTTATCATTTTTCTTTTTCTCTTTTAATAATTTTCTCTTATTATTGGTTGTCGGCAGTTTGACTGTGATGTGCTTATGTATTTTCTTTGTATTTGTCACAGAATCTGTAAATTTCCATCTTATACTCTGGGAAAAATTTCAGCCATTCTTCAAATATTTTTTCTATTCCATTTTTTCTTAATTCTGATTATAGGACTCCGATTATACTTATTACACATAGGTTTAGGCTTTGATGTTGTACCACATATGATTGTTCAGTTTTGTTATTGTTGGTTTTTTCATCTCTGTTCACATTAGATAATTGCTGTTGATCTTTCTTGAAGTGTACTGACTCTTCTGCCATCTGTGGCCTACATTCAGTTAATGTATTCTTCAATCTAGAATTTTCAATTGGTTCTTTTTAATAATTTCTATTTCTCTGTGGAGATTTCTTATTTGTTATAAGGACATTTTCCTCTTTAATTCTCGAATGTGATTATAGTAGCTGTTTTTAAATTTCTTGTCTATAAAGAAAGACTGAGGAACTACCTCAGGTTGGAGGAGACTAATACATGATAACTAAATGCAATATTGTGTATCTTAGGTTGGATGCTGGGCCAGAAAAAGCATATTAGTAGATTGACTGACAGAATTCACACAAGGTTTGTAAATAACTTAATTGTCTCATTAGTTAATTTCCTGGTTTCTATAGCTATGTGAAGGTTATGTAAGAGGTTAACATTAGAGAAACCTTGGTGATGGTTAAAAAATTCTTTTCTACTAATTACAACATCCAGGTTATCTTGATGCTGATCTTTTGATCTTTTCTATGGGTCATGTTTCCCTGTTTCTCTGAATGTCCAGTGATTTGGAATTGAATTTTGA
Organism: Cynopterus sphinx; assembly: GCA_030015415.1. Taxonomy (NCBI): domain Eukaryota; kingdom Metazoa; phylum Chordata; class Mammalia; order Chiroptera; family Pteropodidae; genus Cynopterus; species Cynopterus sphinx. The sequence continues at coordinate 42,965,524 of CM057386.1, forward strand.
ACATTGTGAAAATTTTATTGCAAAGATTTTGCTTCTGTTGTGTACTTTCAAAGAATATTGATTTGTGTATTTTATTTTAGTAGAATGGGTTTAGCCTCCAGTCATTTCCCCCATGGTCAGTATTTTAAATCTGTATTCAATTTTTAGTCTAATCTGAAATGCTTGTTGTCTTTCCCACACATGAATATTTCAGGAGTCAGCCAGAATTTTAGGGCCAAGTTTATATGAAGTCTTTGGGACCGCTCCCTTTGTGGCTCTCTCCTTTCCTTGATTTCACCTCTCAGTTTTCATCTGCTGGGGTCACTCTGTACTCAGTCCTCTGGTTCTTTATGCCAGTAAAAGTGTAGTTTCTATCCACATTATCTTATCTCACTGCTTACGTGGGCCTGCTTCCTGGCAAAAGCCATTAAAAAGAAAAGAAAACTTCTTCAGTGCTCTTCTTTTGTTTTTCCAGTGACTCCTCTGCAGTCTTTGTCTGCTTTTGATTGCTCTCTGTTGCCTTCAGGTAGTTACGGTTGTATTTTGTCCAGAGTTTATAGTTAACATTTGGGACAATTGGTCCAGTAAGAGCATAGTAAGTTCCACTTCCAGTATTCTTAGCAGCACCTAGAAGTAGAACTTAATTTCTTGGTTAACTGTATATTGAAGTGTGATATATGATACACACAGTGCACTAATTGTAATTCTACAGTTCAGGATGCTATCACAAATTGAACATGACTTAGAGAAATAGAACATTATTATCAGCACTTCAGAAGCCCCTTTCATATTCCTTCCCAATTACTACTCTCATGCTTCTCCAAAGTAGCCACTCTCCTTCTAGTGTTATAGATTAATTTTGTCTGTTATAAAGCTTGGTATAGATATTATTTATGTATTTTGCTTTTTTCTGGTGTCTGTATGAGATTTTTTCATGTTTTGTGTAGGAGTAGTTCGTTTGTTCTCATTGCTGAAATGTATTTTATTGTGTGCATTTATTATCCTTTCTATAAATGGGTATTTAGATTATTTCTCTTTTGGGCCTGTTATAAAAAAGTACTGTTTGAACATTTTTTACATGTCTTTTCTAATACATGTGTATGTGTTTCTATTGGGTATCTATCAAGTAATTGAATTACTGGGCCATTGTGTATGACCCTTTTGTTCACTGCCAAAAAATTAACCAAAACAGTGGTACCTAATTGTTCATTGTATGAAAAAAATGTTGGGAGGTTTTAGCTTTTAGGAAATTGGAACCGAAGAGTTGCTGCAAAAACAATTTATCATTCTTTCCATGTGCTAGCCCATAGTGTTTGATTGATTGGTAGTTTGATAATAAAAGGTAAACACAGCGTTGATTCATGTATAACACTTGTTTGCTTGCTTAGAATTATTGAATTTGAGTGAGATCATTTATGTCGTTAGGATTCTTGGATCTGTTATTGACAGTTAGTATGAGATATTTAGTTTTATTATGCACATAAGTTCTAACATTAGTGGGCTTATCAGGTCATGGTCGAGGAATATGTTAGTTGTTTCCCTTAACATAGTTACAATTTATTTATGTTGTCTGTGAGTGGAATTCTGTAATTTTCATGTTTGTTATATTTTATAGTTTAATAAAGCATTTATATTTGTCACTCACCTGATGTGTACACAGTAGCCTTGGAAAGTAGGTGTAATGTAGCTAATTTTTCGAAGGAAAGCAGGCTAATGAAGAGTAGCTGAAGGATGGAAAACAGTGACAAATTGACCTTCTTCGTTTTTCCGTAAACTACTATGTACTTTGTGATAAAGTAGTTATTCTCAGACTGGGAAACTTTTCTGTAAAGGGCTAGACCCTAAGTATTTTAGGTCATATAGTCTATGTTGCAGTTACTCAACTCTGCCATTGCAGTGCAAAAGGGGTCCTAGACGATACATAAATGAATAGGTATGACCGTATTTCTTTAAAACTTCATCAATACTGAAGATGAATTCATACAGTTTTCTCATGTTACAAGATAACATTCTCTGATTTCTTTTTCAATTGCTTGAAAATGTATAAACCACTTTTATAAACCAGCCTGGTAAGGCTGCTGTAACAAAGTACCACAAACTGCATGACTTAAAATTATGGCCTCTGGGTTCCGGATGCTAGAAGTCAGAAATCAAGGTATTGCAGGATTGGTTCCACCTTAGGAATGTAAGAAAAGGGATCTGTTCTGGCTTCTCTCCTTGGGCTGTAGATGGCTGTCTTCTTTCTGTCCTTGTATTTGTGTACAAATTTCCCAGTGATGTTGTGTTAGGCCACCCTAAAAGCTCATTTTGATTCGATTACCTATGTATGAAGACCCTACAGCCAAACAAGGTCACATTCTGGCATACTGAGAATTAGGACTTCAACAAACCTCCCCCCTTTTTATGAGGGACATGGTGGTGGCAGCACAGTTTAATTCATAATAATCATTCTTAGCTGTGGGTCATTAAAAAAATAGGTGGTGGTCTAGACCTAACTAGTTGGCTGAATTTCGTTGCTCTTGGTTTATCCGATCGGGGCAGAGATAGTATCTGTAGAATTTGCCAGCCTAAAATACTTGTCTAGGTGCCTTTTTGGGTGAGATGGCTAATCTTGTGGACTCTTAAGGTTCACAAGAGGAACAATCATCAGTTTTGTCTTTGAATATGAGGGACACCATATTCAGTTTACACTGATTTACATGGGTATAGGACTATGTCTTTTTTTTTCTTTTTCCCCCTTGTTTTAGGCTTATGTCATTTTAGACATAAGACACTTAGAGTTCAGGTTCAAATAACTATATTTGTATCTTTAATTTTAGAAAGAATAGGACTCTTCCTCCCCCCACCCCCGCCAGTCTAATCGGACATGTTCCTGGGAGGTGAGTCAGAGTTGTAGAAGGTGGTTTTTAGGACAGTGATCTGAAATAGTTGCTCAGTGTTCTGTGGAGGTGCTAAGGCTTTCATTAATATTTGATAAGAATATTATTTTAAAATAAATTTAATTTTAATACATCGGCTACCAATAAATGCATTAATTGTTGCTATAATAAGTTATTTTTGTACAGCTCTCAAAATCTGTTTATTTTGCCATCATCTCTTTAATCTGAAGAGCCTCTAAAAGCTGTGAGGCGATCTGTTTAAAATAAGAATTAATCTGCTTAGCAACTTAGGTATGTGAAGCAGAATTTTTTGATTGCTATCTATGTATTTTTTATATAATATTTAATATTTATGATTCTGCTCCATAACCCGTGATCTCAATCTTTGTTAATCTCATTAGCCTTATTTTTTTTAGTAATTAACTTTATAATGTGTGAAGGCTTTACATTTTAACTTACAATATATACGTTTATCCTAGAACACACTTTTTTCAATTTATATTGATGTTCATTGTTGGGTTGCATTTAAAAGGAAGTTTTTTACTACTTGAAAGTTTGGAAATTACTGGTTTAGTATATTTAACTTAATAGGGAAAGGTGAGGCAGGAGATAAAGCAAATTAGCTATTTTAAATTGTGTTAATATACTGATGGGGAAGGCAGAGCAGAAATGAAATCAATTCAAGTTACTAATTATCTGAGTTTAGCTTTAATTTCCCTTGCAACTTTTGGAATCCTATGCATACTGATTTGTTACTGCCTTCAACTTCAATAGATACACCATTCTTTATTATTTTTTGGTATAGACTGTTAAGTAGGTTTACTAGTACCTCCAGAACAGGTGAAAGAACAGAGAAGGCATCTCTGTTAGAAACACAATAAAACAACTAAGTCTAGAGAGGTCTTAAAATAGACCTTGACTGTGCAGATAAGTATAGAAGAAAATACAGAGAGGGAAGGGTCCTATCCATGCTGTATATTAAAGGCTATATTTTTTGGAGTGTGTTTTCTTGTAGTTCTTAATGTGTTCATGTAGTTGAAATGATCTGTGGTTCTTTTGCAGAGATAATGAGATAGTTAATTTTATCTTTGGTCGGTCTTTTTATCAACCAGTCAATAAAGAACAGTAGTTATGGTGTGTGTGTTAGGTGATTTAAGATAGAGACAGGGCAGTTTGGGGTGTGGTAGAAAGCTCACCGAGCCTCTTATGAACATATTGATGTGAGGATATTGCTGTGTAGAGCTGTGTCCCTGTTGGCTTAAGTGGCAGGTCATTTAAGCTCACTTCTGAGTTTAAAATACACAGATATAAATTGGCTTATTGAAATTATTTTAGATTTTTAATTATTTTTATGCACAATTATTGAATTCTTTGATTTGCAGGTATTTCTGCCCAATTATGGTCACTCTGGAAATGTATTAATTCTGTGCCTACAGCAGTTATTTCCTTGAGTGGCATGACACATAGATCCTAGGTTTTAATGTTTATATTTTATGCAGGCACTTCATGTGAGTGGGGGGTGGAGAGTTTTGTATAGGTGTTCAATAATATATTTTAAACTCATTCTTAATAATATGTCATCATTTCTTTAGTGGGAATAGTTAAAGTGGTGATCTTTGTTGTTTACCTTCAGCAGAGACAAATTACTCCTTTTCTCATTGGTATTTTCCCCATGCTTGTGGGGAGAAATAATCTTTAGTGCAGTATTCTCATTGATTATTCCGTAGATATTTAATATGAACCTCAGATTACCATGGGAATCGATTATTTCTTTGGTTCCTGGTTGTGTAGATACTTTTTCGAAACTGGGAAAAATAAAAGGAAGCAAGTTTAAGCTGTCCAAGTTGAGAATTAGCATAGTTTCAGGAAAAAGATGTGTATTGATCTGGTTGGTCAGGTTTCTCAGAGTGACAAGGGAGAGACACTTGATATTCACGGGGATGGAATGAGAGGTAAAAGGGACAGTAGCTCCATAGATAGTACTCATTCTCCATTGTAACTGATGAGACTCTTAAATAGACAAAAACTCTCATTTCTGCTTCAGGATAGCTAAACGCTCCAAATAACCCTTTCTTTGCCCTTTGAATAAGTCCTACAGATGAGATTTGATTGGATTGATTTAGTATTACTGTGCCTGGAACAAACATTGTTAGTTCAGCCTGCATAAACTTATTGTTCTTCACTCAAATTCCTGTGACCTGTGACCTATGTAATTGCTAGCTTTATGTTCCTAACAAAGTATACCTTGGAGGAATTACAGTAGGGGAGTAGGATAGGATGGTAAAGAGAACAGGTTGGGAATACTTTGCTCAAAATTATCTTTGTGAGTGGTAAGTAGAATTCTTCATAGGTCTTTGGTCCAGCAAGAACAAGCTTTGCCCTACCTTTAATTTTCATGAAACAAATAGGTTTTTTAATTTTTATTTGGGGGGGGGTGGGTTCAGGTTGTGGAATTGATTTTTATAAAGTTGAGAGGGTTGTATGAAACCATCTTTATTATTTTTGATAACCTCATGAATTTGCATACTAGGAGTACTTACAGTGGCTATGAAATGGATTTTTTTTTCCTGTGTGAAACTAACTAATAGGTATTTCCATGTACCAGAACTCAACTAGATGAATTAACTACATAATCAAAGGTACTTAAATTTGTAGGTCTGAAACTTTATTTTGGCTATACTTAGTGAATATTTTAAAGAGTGTTCAAATAACTGAATGATATAGATGAGTAAAATGCTTTTTATCTTAGTGTAGATGATAGTAAATTTCTTATTGAAGATACTATAATATCTTGCATGTCAGATAGGATTTTAGAATGTGACTTTCTGAGTATGAAAATTAAATAACACTTGGAAACAGATGTATTTGATATTTATTTTTTTCAAACTAAATGTGTTATTTTCAGGATAGCCCCAAAAAATGTTGTTTGAAATTTTTGGGAGGTGTTATGTTAAGTAGGCTGTACATGCATGGGACGGATCATTAGTGCTAGATGCCTGGCTGTATTCTAAGGATTTAAAGCAAAATCTTTGCATCTGATGTTTTGTATATTTGGCTTAAAAAAAATCCACAAGCTTTTAAAGGTTGTGAGGTATGGGTCATTTTTGTTTGGATAAGAGGTCAGTAAAGCATTTACTAACATGAAATGGTTTTCTTTTCCCTTTTCTCAGTATTAGAAGAAAGGTGAATGGACAAAATAGCCATTAAAGGGTTTAATTAAAAAAAAAAGTTGTAACAAAAACTACACGGTCTCACTGTCCATGTTACTTCAAGCTTCTTATTTCAAAACTGCATTCACAGTTTTAGAAATAAACTATCCAGTAGCTGAAGGGTATTAACCAGTGCTTTTCTTCTTTGCTTTATTCTGTTGTCAGCAGAGATGCTGCAACAATTCTTTTTGATCTAAAAACTACAGCATTCTGGAACTGAAAAAGAAAAATTTTCTAATCTGCTAAAATTATACCTGATAGTGAGGTCAGTCAGAGACTGGAAGGAAATAACTTGCTAAGAGAGGAAAGTTCAGTGAGAATCTTTCCCTAGAGATGTTCCATAGTTGACATGAATGAGCCACTTGGAATTGAAGATCAAACTGGAAAAATTCCTCTCTAGGGTGAGATAGTTCCTCTGAACTAAAAATTTTAAAGGAATTAAAACGCCTATATTACATGTTTTGAGAAAATAGTCCCTAAAATCATTATTCAGAATTTAGTTTTTCACATATGCTTTGTGCTTTAGGAACGTATTTCATGAAGAATATGTTTAATAATGAAATGTGTATTTAAAAACTATATAGCTCTAGATCATAAATTACTTTCCATCGTATATGTTCTGAAAAGTTAATATTGTTAGATCCCCTACTGTTGTTGCTGGCATGTCCATAAAAGATAGTTTGCAAGGCAGGGCTGAGATTATGATGACCTTTAAATTATCTTTGAAATTTTTTTGTGTTTTTTTCATAAACATTTACTCTGGTGGATGACTGGCCAGACTGTCAGGATCATTATTAGTGTCCCAAAAAGTGATGGTAAAGGTCTAAATTTGATTGCCTATTCTCCCTTTCTGTATAGGCCAGCAAGAGATAGGATGGGTGGGAGGCTGTTAGCTCTGGAGCAAGGGTAAATCTTTCCTACACAGTTTCTCTTTTCACTAATTAGAAAAGAAAACAGCTGGACTGCTAGAGCTTTGCTATTTAGATCTTCTTAGCCAAAAGGTGCCTCCTACATAGGAATTTGAATGTAGCAGTAGACCACTAAGAAGGTTAAAAACAAGAAATTTAAGTCTTTGTAACCTTCATAGAGATTTTTGCCTCCTCAGAGTATATGAAAGAAAGGATTTGGTGTTGAGAGAGCAAGGACTGCAGGGGATGGGAGTTGAAGCAGGGGTGCAGTTGAAGACTATCTGTATTTAGAATTTCAACAAATGTAGTTTAAAAAATCATTCCCCTGGACTCTATATATAGTTAAAAAGTATAAGTTCAAAAAGGTCCCTGTATAATCACATGAAAACTATAGGTCATTGATAAAAGTGGCCTGTGTCAGGAGAGTTTTGTTCTTTTCATTTCCTGATAGCCAATTTAATTTCATTGGTGTTGCAGGTGTGTGCGCCCAGTGTTGAATTTTCCAGGTTCTCTAAAGCATAGTTATTGCAAAGAGTGCTGTGACAGTAGGTTGCTTTTCAATGACAGGCCAGTTGTACGTATGGTTGGGTCCCTGGAAGTGGGGCTGGGAGGAGGGGATTTTACTGTAGGTCCAGTGTTAATAAAAGTATTATTCTTGTGTCTGTCACTAAAGCAATCCAGCTGCCTGTGAAATAGAAAGGACCAGTGCTGAATTAGGTAAAAATGTTTAAAGCTATACTAGCAGTGGTTTCTTGCTCTCCCCTAACCTCACCCCTATATCAGTATGGGGTGACCAGATTAAGCACTTAATCCCAGACTTTTCAGATTTTGTTAGAGAGAGGGAAAGAGGGAGGGAGGGAGGGGGGGGGGAGAGAGAGAGAGAGAGAGAGAGAGAGAGAGAGAGAGAGAGTGAGTGAGTGTGTGTGTGTGTGTGTGTGTGTGTGTGTGTGTGTGTGTGTGGCAGGGGGTGGACGTGATTAAATCAGAAGCATGATATAGCTTACTCTCATCCCTCTCTCTTGACCAAGGATGGGGTACTTGTTAACATTAGGATTTTCAGGTATACGGTTCCTCTGATGCTTGAAAGGAGGATTGTATTGGAAGGTATGTTTTCCACTAAAGCACTTAGTCCCAGCTGCTGCAGTTCTCTCTGGAAAAAGAAAGGGATGAGTATAATTCCTGTATAATCCAGAGACACTGTCCTCTCTTACCATCCCCTGAATCCCCAAAACCAACCCCTTCATTTGTTTAGCTTGGGGAGTTTGTCTTTACCCTGCTTTTTTGACATTAGAGAGGAAGGCCAGGACTAGTTCTTGGGCTGGGCTGCATAAAGGTGAAGCACAGGGAGCAGTTGACCAGTTCTTTCAGTATTTCTTATCAGAAATCTTCTGTGTCTCTATATTTGTTCTTTGTGGGACTTTGAAATTTCTTTGTGTTTTTTTCATAAACATTTACTCTTGCCCAGGGCATTCCAGTGGTTGCTTAATGTTTCACTAGCACTATTTAGTATATAATTATATTTAAAACATTACAGTTCTAGTTAATAAATCAATAATGTCACAAATAGTGTAAGTAGTGAATAAGGCACATCTAGGTGAGTGCATCCTATAATTTTATCTCATTGTACCCAGCATTGTTATTTGTTACTGTGAAGAGAATTAACATTGGATTTTTCTGTTCTTCCTAATTTCTCTATCTATCCCTACTCTCTATGCTTCTGTCTCTGTTGCTGTTGATAGCATAGAAAATACTCAGATTACAAATGAGTTTTGTTTGCAGATGTTTTTAAATAGCTAAACCTTTGGAAATCTTACTGTGCAAATGGTATATCCCATTTATTGTTTACTTCCCCTCCCCCCACCCACTGAAGTAGTTCCCTGTGTCCCTGAGATTTTCCAGGCCTCAGGCTGTAGAGCAAGATACCTGTGAAAGTCTCTTATGTCTACCATTTATCTTCCACTCTGAATATGAACTGAAAAGGCAAGATTATCAACAAGCAAATTAGATTGTAGAGTCCGTCATTCAAGCATGCAGTAATGTCATTCAGAGCACTTTTCCAAGAGTTGTGAATGAAGAAATTATCAGTGGGTTCTTCAGGCTGGAGTTGCTTAGAGAATATTTATAACAGCTCAGTCACTCCAGTTCTTGCCAGATAGTAGTAGTTTCCAAATCCTCATACGAAATTTTGGGAAGGAATTTCTACGGCGTCTTTACTTTCCCTCCACTTTCAAATTCCATTTCTGGGCCACAAGTAAATCTTTTCAACAAGCTTTCTATAACAAACATCCACATTAACTTTTTGAGAACTCTTGCTTTGAGCTTCTTTAATTACTCCAATAGTGCCATTATTGCTCAAAATGTCTGAGGGAGCCCTTTTCCTCATTCTGTCTTCAGGAACTGAAGAACATTTCTCTGACTTCTCTTTACGGAGGCCAATTGTTTCTTGGAGCTTGGATATGTCTTTGGGTGGGGGAAATGACTAACAAATTTTTTAGAGACAAAATTGGAAAAAAAAAGAGTTGATTATTATCAAGCTGAAGAATACTAAAGTGTCTAATTGAGGTGACTATAGAACAATGAAAGGAGCTAATATGTACAGGAACTCTGCAGTCATGGGACTTGCCTGACTTGGTTTCCTCACCTCTTAAACTAAGACTGTAAACTCATCTTATAGGTATGAGGGATAAGTAAAAGAGTCTCAGTACTTGGTTTGTAGTTGGCTTGCACATAGGGTAATTCCTTCTTAGATTTATAAATGTAGATTTGAAGACAATTTTGAAGAATTCTTACATTGTTTTTGAGTAACGGCCTCAATGTTCAAAATAACTGTCTTGAGATTACTTCTTTAAAAGACAGCACTTAATTGGTTTACTTGTTTGTTTTTTAAAGAAGAAAAAGGAAAAAGTTTATAATTCTGGGCAGAAGCAGCTGAGCAAATGTTTGTTTTCATTTCTTAAGACTATTTTTTTTAGAGCAATTTTAGGTTCTTAGAAAATTGAGATGCAGGTACAGAGAGTTCCCATATACCCCAGCCCTCACACATGCTTAACCTCCTGGATTATCAACATCACTCAGCAGAATGGGACATTTGTTACAATGGTTGAACCTACATTGACACGTCATAATCACCCAAAGTGCATAATTTACCTTAGGGTTCACTATTGAAGTATTTTCTGTGGGTTTGGATAAATATAACATCCATTCATCATTATGATATCATACAGAATATTTTCATTGCCCTAAAAGTACTCTGCTCTCTGCCTATTCATCCCTTGTTTAACCCCAAGCTCTCTGGCAAGCACTGATACTTTCACGGTCACAATAATTTTGCCTTTTCCAGAATGTCATGAAGTTGGGATCATACAGTATATAGCCTTCTCGTATTGGCTTCTTTCACTTATTATGCTTTTAAGGTTACTCCATGTTTTTTTGTAGCTCAGTAGCTCATTTCTTTTTAGCACTGAACAGCATTCAGTTGTTTGTTTTCAGTTCAAAGAATTTGCTGAAATTCAGCTTTGAGCATTACAACAAATTGGTAAACCAGTTCTAGGTTTTAGTTGAGTAATGTGATATTTGATAGGTCACTTAAGCATCTTTGTGCCTTACTTCTTTGTGTGGACAATAAGAAGTTTAGACTTGATGTATTAAAGTGCAAGCCTAGTTGGTTTGAAAGGCTGAATCCTAAAACAGTACAGATTGTTTGGGCAGGACTGATTCCTAATTGGAATAGATCTTCTGTTGTCAGCATGGAAAGGACCCTTGGTTTCACATTGATCTCTTTAGCAGACTTAGTAAAGCCATTATTAATCTTTTAAAAACTTAAGAAGATGGCTTAGTACATGTACATTTGAATAAGTATGCAATAAGTAACAATTCCATGTTATTGATGTTATAATCATGAAACGGTTGTACATCATGCTTCTATTGCTTATGGAAATTTGTTATTTAATTAATGAAAATTATAAAGCATAAAGGGTGTTTTAATGAAGTAGAAAGTGTGGTGATATGGTGAAACAGGCCCTTTTTTCTTCTTTTAAATGTCATTCTAGGTATAAATTTTGTTCATAGATTTGAAAACAGTGAAATTGCAGAGTAACAGAAGTAATTCTCTTGTAAAAGTACATCAGAGCTACTTCTCAGTTTAAAAGAAATGCATTTATCGTTCTTGGCATGTGTAAGAATTTGTATAAACTATGTAATCAGGACTTTCTTCTTTAAATAAAAATCATTAGTTTAGTTGTCTCATGGTATTTGTAGGGAATTGGTTTCAGGACTCCCAGGGATACCAAAATTTGCAAATGCTCATTTTCTTTATATGCAATGGTATAGTATTTGCATACAATCTGTGCACATTCTCCTATATACTTTAAATCATCTCTAGATTACTCATAAAACATACAACAGTATCAATGCTATGTAGTTTTTATACTGTTTTACTTAGGGAATAATTACAAGAAAAAAGTCTGCAGGTGTTCACTAGAGACGCAACCATTGTAGACCTAACTCCACAGCACATGTCAGCGACAACATTTTTTTCCTGAATATTTTCCATCCATGGTTGGTTGAATCCACAGATGTGAAACCCACAGATATAGAGGACTGACTGTACTTTATACAAACTAAAGCATATGCTTTATATCAAGATTATTAAAAGAAATACCTATTTTTTAAACAAGTAATCTTAATGCATGTTATGAGAAAAGTCATAACTAAGTTGGAACTTCTGGTGTTGGAAATGAACTTGTGATAAAAAGGAAAACCCACCTCAAATTGTATTCTCTTATCTGGCACATTTCAATTCCAAGGCAATTTGAATATAAAATTGCATTTTTGTTTTCTTTCTGTTTAGATTGGAGAACTCTATTGGGTACTAGTTGCAGCTTCCATAAGTATATCATATGTACATTTTTTGCCAAAAAAAAAAATGTTGTCTTGTTCTGTGATTGTTTAATCAATGAGTTAATCTAATTAGGCTGTTAAGATGTTTGTTAAATAAACCCAGACAAGCTCTTTCAAGCTACTGATTAAGATGTGAATTATTCTTTGAGAAATTAATGTACAGATTTTTAAAAAGCAAATGGCCTTGACAATTTCAATTGCGAAGTCATGTTATCTTAGGTGCATTGGGCTTTTTGTTGTGTTGAGATTTCTACTTACATCCTCTCATCTATCATTTTTGACTGTTCTAAGAAGACATTCACACAGCATTTTTTTCCTACATGTTTTCCTATTTTATTAAATAGAAAAATACTGTAAGTTCAGGTCTTAATTGTGTTTTATCTTCTTGGTAAGTACTTTTCTCAGTCTACAGCTATACATTTTTTATATATGTGTTTTAATTTCTTTATCAGAATATGATTAAACATTTTGCAGATTGTGAGTAGAAAAAAAGTTTTAATAAATGGTTAAAAAATAATTTTTATTGTGCATTGTTTAACTTTACTTAAAGCCAGACTGACAAGTTTACACAGCTTGGACATTGATACTGTAATGGATCAATTCAACTGAGCTCTGAACTAGTTTAATTAAGTCAGATAACATTATATTCTAAAGAGAATTAATTTCTGAAATGTAGTTGAATAATTAAGGCATCAGTAGGAATGCATAATGATTCAATCATTTATGCTTTGTTCTTTTAGAAGTTAAATTTTTCACATCATTTGGATTGTATATGCGTTGAATTTTCTTATATGACTTCCTTTTCTCCTTTTCTGTGGTGTTCTTGGATCCTGGGAAATTTATAATTAAAGGAGAGACCAAAACACTTCTCTAGATCATATTTGTTTTTATTTCATTTAGCTTTGCCTGGTATATTTTGTTATTTGCAGAAGGGTTACTCTTAAAATGGGCGAGGATATAAGAGGACGTGTATAGACTACTTTTTCTTGGATATTGCTGAATCCTTGCATATTTTTAGCAGCAAGGGACTTAGTACTCAGTTAAAAGTGGCTTAAACAAATGCTTTCCCACCATGCAATGAAGGATCAGTTTTTTGTTTTTCAAGTTTCCATTCATTGCAGAGTTTTATTTTAGAAAATACAGTTATTGTGGGAATATAAAATTGCTGTAAAGTTTCTGAACGCTTGCTCTTAATTTCTGTACCTACCTCATCGTGTTCTGGTAACACATTCTGCACCCTGGCTGAAGTCCATGGATCACCCTTTGAATAGCATAGGCTTTAACCACGTCAGACATTTATTATTTCACTTAACAAGAAACCTAGAGTTCGTGTTTCCAAGATAGGTTCTGCAGCACTGCAGTTTGCTTGTCCTTTCCATTGTGGCTACAGCACCTACAAGTTTATGAGCACATCTGAAGCAGGAAGGAAGGAAGGAAAAGGAGAAAAAGGGACTTCTGCCCTGTTTTTTGTATCATTAGGAAATAAAACTTCCCAGTAACTCTTCTGCCACCTCCCACCTCCAAGAAACTTCCCTTTGCGTTTCATTTGCCAAAACTGAGTGTCTCACAGCCACAGCTACATTAGTTATTGGCAAAGAGGAACAATGGATGCCATTCTGGCTTAGACTGATCTTGATTTCTATCCTGCTGCTATGCTTGTGATCACCAGAAGAAAACGGGGTTTTTGTGAGTGAAGGAGGAAAAATGGCTGGATATGTTACCAACAGTATATACCATACCAAGAAGAGAGATCAGTCTGAGAGGGTGAATTTAATAACATGTCTTGTGTTATAATTAAGAAAGGCATAGGCAGATGAGAGGAAAAAAACAATGCCTTTGAGATCCAATGTCCTTGATATTGTACTGTGGGCCCCACTTGATGAGTCTGGATCTTGCCATTGGGCATTGCTGCTATATAATACTTGCCTACTGGCTAGAATGTATATGGTTTGAACCATGATTCAATAAGCATCCAGACTTGAAAAAATAGAAAATGTATTCTTGTTTGTTGATATAACCTTTATTGTACAATATGTATTTTTACTATTTTCAAATACATGTTTCATTTTTAGAAACTGCACATTATGTATATTAAACAGATTTATTTTGATTTTTTTTTTCTGATTACTTTTGTAGCTGTGTTAGAAAAGTGAAATGATTTGGCATGTTAAGACATATTCCATCCGTCATCTTTAGGATACTTCTAGTGATACTTTCATTTGAAAAACTAGGCCTTGTAGTTTATGTTACTGTTTGCATTTAGCACTCAATTCTTACTTTTAGATAGGATGAAAATAGGAATTTAAAAAAAATGTAGGTGCTATGTGTAGCTGCTCATAACAGCAAGAATCATTTTAGTTCCTTCTATATTTTTATCCCAGTTGACAACACACACAAGCTTTGCTTTTTTGTACTCAATCTGGAATTAATAATTTTGAATGAGAATAGCATGCCAAATTCACTTGCTATTTTTGATATTCTAGATTCTTTTGCATGTTTTTATGTTTCCAGTTATGTCATTTGTAAATAATGACAGGTTTACTTTATTTCTAATCTTAATGATTCTTATCTTGCCTTTTTTTTTTTTTTTTTTTTTTTTTGCCTAATTGTACTGGCTGGGATCTCCAGTATAATATAGCGATAGTATACATCCCTGCTTTTTTCCTGACACCAGGGAAAAAGGGTACAATATTCAACATTGAGTCTGTGTAATATTAGCCTGCTGTTATCATGCTTTTAAATTCAGCTATTTTGGTGAAGGTTAGAGTGATATGTCATTTTTTTTTTTTTTGAGTGTGCGTGGTGATTTTTCTGAGGTGGCATGAATACTTTCATGATCTAGAAATGGTATTCTGTCTAATTTAAATGTATATTTAGTCAAATTATATATAAAAACCTATACTTGAAATAAGCACCACTTAAATGAGATTGATCTAATTTTAACCCTTATGCCTAGTAGACACCAGAGATGCCATTGTTTTTGCATATTTTAAGTAAAATTTCATTACAATTTTATTCTGTGATTTTCTCTATTTTGAAAACAAATATTCACATGGTAAAAGTTAAAACAGTTCCAAATGATTTACTGTGAAAATAAAATTTTTTACCCCAGTTCAGAGTTTCTTTATTCCATGGCATCCTTTTACCAAGTTTTTTGTTGTTGAGTGTACTGTGCTTCTTAAAAGTCATATATTTAAACAATACACATTTAGGTATGCACTATACATACTGTTAGCTTCTGTGATATATCTTACAGACTATTCCATGTCAGCATGCGTGGAATTAGATCATTCTTTTGAATTGCTTCACATTGTACTCAATAGATAGCCTCTTTTGATGGACATTGGTGGTTTTTTTCAGTCTTATTTTAACTATTTGGTTATTTAGATCTTTGAAACAAAACTTTCAGGAAGCCTTATAACAAATCTTTCTGCATATGTGTGATGATTTCTTCCCATACTTAATTCTTAATGTTTTTAATTGTAATGTATTTATACTTTGTTCAAAAAAAAAAAAAAAAACCCATAGCAAACTACCTTTCAGTGCTCCTGAGATTACAAATTACCACTTAAAATTTTATTCCCTTAGATAGACTTGAAGAAGACATCTCATTTTCAAGAAAATCTTGGGAAAATCTTATAAGTGGTGTTTAAGTAGACTTCCTTTTATGTAGACAGTGTAAAATTTATCATCTCAAGTAATGGGCAATATTGAGCATTTGCAATTTAGTTACTACTCTTAAACTGATTTAGCTCCCTAAGTAGAGTGCACTCTTTCTGTAGATTTTTCTTTTTTGGAAAAGCCTAGTATTTCATAAAGAATAGATAACTTTGTAGTTAACTAGTGTTTATAATAACGAAGGTTATTACTTCATTCAGCAAGTACTTGTCAAGGATCCATTATCTTCTGCACAGTGCTCCATGCTCTGGCAATATAGAAGTGAACAGAGTTCTTCATGGGGGCTTTTATTGTTATGGGTGAGGGTTTGACAAGAATAAAGTCATCAAATACAGAATATTAATAATAAATATATAATGATAGGCTCATTGTTTATCAGTGCTAGAGAGAAAAATAAAGCATGAAGGCAGGTTAGGGAGTGCTGAGATTTGGAGGATACGCGGGGGGTATATTTTAAAATAGGATTTCTTTCAGGGAAGGATCTGCAAGAAACTGGCAATAGTAGTTTCTAGTAGGGGAAACTGGTTTTCTGACAGATGTGGGAATGACATAATTTCACTGACAGTGTTTACTAGTGTCTTTTGAATTTCCTATCATGTGATACATTTATAAGAATAAATTTGATTGAAAGAGGCTACTGTGGACTTAGAGGTGAAGTGGGACAAGAGCTATCCTACTTTCTGCAGATCATTCTGGTCTTTTTTCTGTGGCTGGAGACTTTTATTTTCCTACTAATACCATAGTAATAAAAAGGACTTCCTGAGAAAGGGAGTTTGAGTAGTAACTGCGTAAGAGATGAAAAGCTATCATAAAATCTGGTAAAACTCTGTGCTGTTATTTTAAATTATTAACAAGGCTGTGTTTGTCTTTCTAACATGGAAATGAAACCACCAGTAACAAACTTCCAGTGTGTTTCAGTTAAGACTTTTGTAGAAGCTTCAATCTTTAGAATAAAACCAGTGAGGCTGAGTGAAGGTGGCATAGCCAACATTATATGCTGGGGTGCTGCCTCTCCATCACTGCGTTTGAACCACCACTGCGGCCTGACTTGGGATCCTCTTACAAAACCCAAAGGAATTCATAGGTCTTTGGATCAATTACTAAGAGGGACCTTCTAGCTGGGACCTGAAGCAAAATTTTAACAATCCTTTATCTATATTTCTGATTCTATAAATCAAACCAACTGACTGGTAACACTGATGCTATTGAGAGTTAATCTTGAGTATTCTGTTGTTCTGTCCTTGATGAATCTTTTTTTTTTTTTTTTTTTTTTGACTTTAGCGTTTATACTTGTAAGCTTGGCAAGTATGGTCAATGCCTGCCAGAGGTAAAGGTAGAATTAATTTGGAATCTGAATATAAAGTTTTGTAAAAAAGAATATAACAGTATCAATCAGAATCACAAAACAAAATTTTTTCTATATCTTTTAATGTTTATTAGACCCTTCAATTCCTTGTTTGGTGCATTCATGTCCATATTTCCATTGGTTGTAATCATGAATTGGATCCCATTTACTTAACAGTTTACAAACATTACTCTCTTTTTACTTGTCTAGAAGTAGTTTCATAGATTTTTAAAATATTTGTAATTTCAGAGACTATAACTGGATGTCTTTAATAGAAAGTTGGAAAATTGGTAAAATATATTAAGCTGCTTTAGTAGTAATTTAAGATGAATCCTTTACACTTCTCTAAAAAGTATTCATTTTTAAAAGTTTGCTTTGATCAGCAGTCTCCAGAGTTTTAGTGGGTCTTGTACCCAATGAGAAAATATTTAAGCTTAGAAAAACATTCTCATGTAATAACCCCCTTGTTTTTTGGGTAGAGTTGTATCAAAATTATAATTAGCTGTATAATTGAAAAGCCCTGTGATTTAAAGTGTAAATATCTAAGCTTTCAAGTTAGATTCAGTAACAAGAAACCAAAATACCGGAATAGTTGCTTTCTTCTGTGTATGAGATAGGAAATATTCCGGCAAGTTTTCAGACTAATATAACAGTTTCCGGGCACTGAAGTTTGTCACTGATTTACCAGTCTTCTATATTACCACAGTTGTTTTCTGTGAACTTTGTCATTCAAGGGTCTTATCATCATTTTTTAAATTTTCTAAATTGCCTTCACAGCTTCTCCTATTTACTATATAATCTCTCTTGCTGCCTAGCTTTTACCTACAGCATTTACTCCCTTTAATTAGTAAGGTAAGAGGGAATCGAGTAGGTCAGATTCACATTAGGTCAGTAGTAGCTGTGGTTCTTGACTGGGAAGGTTAAAAGGAGGTTTAACAATTGATGAGAATTTAAAAGTCATCTATTGATTTTAATTTCAATGGCAGTGTAATATTATGAATAATTTAGGTAGAACTGATAAAAGTATTTTTAAACTTGTAATTGTTCATCAAAAATATGCTTGCTTTTAAAAAATAGTTTTTCATAAATAAGTTGGAATCTGTGCTCTCTACCTTGCAAATTGCTAGCTGCTATTACCAAACAATAGTTCCTTTGTGAGGTGCGAGGTTTTTGTTCTGTAGATATTCCCAAAGGGCTATATGAGGAAATTCTAAAATGAAGGGTCAGATTAACTTAAAAAAACCCCAAAAAACAAAAAAACAAAACTACTTTGCCTACTTGGAAGGGAATAAACAACTACAGGCTACAATTTTTGCTTTTCTGGAATGCCAAATTTCAGCTTACAGCAAATTCTTAGCAGAGCAATAAACCTTTGAAAATTGCTTTATAATAGAAATGCTGACAGACCATTAACTATAGTGGTGCAAACACACTGCTCTGAAATACTTAAGGTTGTCCCAAGTTGCTAAATACAGTAAGCCACATTGGGTAGTGTACATCCTATGGAAGCCTATATAGGTGTGTACACAGTTTATCATGTTATGCCACTTAATTATTAATGGAGAAGCTCAAATGTATCACCTTGAACATGCAGGACAAGTATCATTTTAGAAGGAAAGAGTGGTTTAAGACTTTGCTGATGCTGATAGCTCATTTTATATTTGCCACACTGGAAAAGGCCTGGGGTAAATTTAACATGATGCATTTAATCACCATTCCAATTACAGTGCCACTGAAGCAGATCAATGTTTTCTTACTACCAATTCATTGGAACTTCTAGGTCATAAAGTATCATTATTAGGCATATTGGAAAGTCTCAGCCCAATGGAAATGCAGATTCTGAGATTTTTCTAGTTGCTTTGAAATAGTAACAGAGGCTGCTTGGATGTACATTTTTTTCAATGTAAAATGAAAATTTAAAGGGGTTGATATGACACAGTAAGAATCCTATAATGCCCGAGAGAAGAATGAAGCAGGAAAATGATGAAAAAGGGTAGGTACTTTTATAACACCCTGCTTAATGACTGATAAATCCCTGCTAGTAAGTGTTTTGAGACTATGTCTTGTTCTTGGCTGTATTCACAGCACAGAGCCTGGCACATAATGTAGTTGTCAGTAAATATTTATTGTATTTGTGTTTGTTTATTTAAAAATTGTTTGAGGCCAGACTGTCAAATGTAATGTTAGATATTATGTAAGGTTACTAATATAATGTGTTTGTGTGTGTACACACACACACACACACACACACACACACACATGCAGGTAGAATTCATAAAAGATTTCTTAAAGGCAATATAGGTATAATTTGATATGTTATGCATCCTAAATTAATGCAAAGATCCAAATGTATTTTGGGTAGAATCATGTCCTCTGAAATGAAAGTATACAGTAAAAACATTTCACATAACTAGATTATTATTGTCTGATACTCCTGTACCGTAAAATCAAGTAAACCAGGCTTATCTGTTCTGTTTGACTAAACAATTTTTTTTTCCAACTTGAATGTGGCAATTCCCCAACTGGGCTTACTACCTGGGCTTTTAAGAAAACAAGGATTTGGGGGCATTAGTCCAGAGATTTTGATTCACTTGGTCTGGGATTGAGACCAAAAATCTATATTTTTAAGCTATTTCCTTTCCTTAATGCTTATTTGTAGCCCATCCCCCCGTTCTTCTTCATGATTTACTTTAAAATGAGTGGTGACAATTACCTTGAACCTTTAGATTCTTCGGAAATGATAACCAACACAATAATTAATGTCTTGTTTTTTCCTGGTAGAAGGAAAGAAATGCTAATCATTGTCATACTGAAGGCCTTTTAGGACTAATGTTGACTTTCTATCCTTATGTTTCACCTGAAGGGTATCAAGACAGTTTGGGAAAGATATAATTTTCTTTTTTTACCTAGTGCATATTCATTGAGTTGTATTATGAGAAGTTGTCATAGAAATAATTTAGTTTATTTGCTTCCTTTTATATTTGAGTTAATCTTATAAATGTTATGATTTGATCCCAGCGCTACCACTTATTAGTTCTTGCCTCATTTCTCTGATCTTTGGATTTTTATACATAAAATTGGGATAGTAATACCTCCTACCTACTTTATAGGTTTCTTTAGGATTAAAATGCACAAAAATGCTTGGCATGTATCTGACATGTCGTAAATACTCAATAAATGTTAGATTTCATGGCATATCTAATATGTGATCGATGGTATACATAAAAGCCAAAAGAAGTAGAATAATTTTAATAATTAAATTCAAGTTAAATATGCTATATACTGACAAGGAGAATTTATTTTAATGTGCTAAAATACATATAACATAAAATTCACCACTATAATCCTTTTAAAGTATACAATTCAGTGACATTCAGTATATTAAGTGTTGTGCAACCATCACCACTATCTAGTTCCAGAATACTTTCATCACCCCAAGAGGAAACCTGGACCTATTAAGCAGTTACTCCCTATTATCCCCCTTTCCCCAGCCCCTGACAAACACTAATCTGTTTTCTGTCTCTGTGGATTTCCCTGTTTTGTATACCTATATGAATGGAATCATACAGCTTGTGGCCTTTGTTGTTTGCCTTCTTTCCCTTTGTATGTTTCTAAGGTTTGTCTGTGTTATAGCATATATCAGTACTTCATTCTTTTTATGGCTAAATAATAATCCATTGTATGAATATACACCATAAATTATTACTGCTTATTGGTTGATGAACATTTGAGTTCTTTCCTTATTTTGGCAATTGTGATACATGCTGCCACAAACATAAGTTTTGTTTGACCACTCGTTTCCAGTTTTATTGGGGATATATATCTATGAGTAGAATTCTTGGTTTATGTGGTAATTCTGTATATAAATGGGGAACCACCAAACTGTTTTCTACAGTGGCTGCACCGTCTTACATCCCACCATCAATGTGTGAGGGTTCCAATTATTCTACATTCTAGCCAACACTTTTTTAAAAAAATTATAGCTAAAGTAGCTCGTTATGGTTTTGATTTCAATGTTGCTGAATACTAATAACATTAGGTATCTTTTCAGTGTGCTTGTTGGCCCTTCATATATTTTTATTTTTATTTTTCAGAAAAGGAAATTTTAATAGCATTTACTTTTTTCTATTTCTTTTTTTTAAAGAAATAATTAAAAAAAATTTTCCCCCATCTACTTTACCCCGCTCCTATCCCTCCTACCCTCTGGTAAACACTAGTCCATTATCGACGTATATGAGTCTCTGTTTGTCCTGTTCATTTGTTGCTTTTAGGTTTATATCCCACATTAAGTGATATCGTGTGACTTTTTACTTTTTTTGTCTGGCTTATTTCGCTTAGCATTATTATCTTGAGGTCCATCCATGTTGTTGCAAATGGTAGTATTTCATCTCTTTTTATGGCTGAGTAATATTCCATTGTATATATATACAACAGCTTCTTTAGCTGTTTATCATCTATTGTAGGACACTTCGGTTACTTCCACGTCCTGGCCACTGTGAATAGGGCTGCTATGAACATCGATGTGTAAATATCGTTTTGGATACGGGTTTTCAAGTCTTTGGAGTAAATACCCAGTAGAGGGATTGCTGAATCACGTGGTAGATCAATTCTTAGGTTTTTGAGGAACCTCCATGCTGTTTTCCAAAGTGGCTGCACCAATTTGCAGTCCCACCGCAGTGTAGGAGGGTTCCTTTTTCTCCGCATCCTCTCCAGCATTTGTTATTACTTATCCTGTTGATAACAGCTATTTAAACAGGTGTGAGATGGTGGTTTTGATTTGCATTTCCCTAATAGCTAGTGATGTTGAGCATCTTTTCATATATTTGTCGGCCATTTGTATATCCTCTAGGGATAAGTGTCTGTTCAGGTCCTCTGCCCATTTTTTGATTGGAACGTTTGTTTGTTTTTTTGGTTACTTATTGAGTCATATGAGTTCTTCGTGTATTTTGGAATTTAGGCCCTTATCGGAAGTGTTGCTTGCAAATATATTTTCCCATTCAGATGACTGTCTCTTTACCTTGTTGACAATTTCTCTTGCTGAGCAGAAGCTTTTTAGTTTGATGTAGTCCCATTCCTTTATTTTTGCTTTTACCTCCCTTGCCTTTGAGGTCAATTTCATAAAATCATCTTTAAGTCCAAGGTCCTTGAGTTTTGTACATATGTTTTCTTCTATGCATTTTGTTTCAGGTCTTATATTCAGGCCCTTAATCCATTTAGAGTAATTTTGGTGTGTGGTGATAGACAACATTCTGGTTTCATTCTTTTGCAGGGGGCCTTTCAATTTTCCAAGCTCCATTTATTGAAGAAATTTTTTTCCTTGACTGTGTGTTTTTGGCTTTTTTGTCAAAAATTATTTGCCCCTATAAATATGGGTTTACTTCTGGACTATCAGTTCTGTTCCACTGGTCCGTGTGTCTGTTTTGCTGCCTATACCATGCCATTTTGATTACTGTCGCTTTGTAGTATAATTTGAAGTCAGGCAGAGTAATGCCTCCAGCCACATCCTTTTTTCTCAGGATGGCTGTGGCAGCTTTGGATGTTGTGTGCTTCTATAAAAATTTAATGATATTTTTGTTCCATTTTGTTAAATAAAAAGCTGATCCGGTTTTCATAGAGATTGCATTAAATCTGTACAATGCTTTCTTTAGGTAATAAAGTTATTTTAACTATGTTGATTCTTCCAATCCAAGAACACAGAATATCTTTCCATTTCTTTATATCTTCTTTGATTTGTTTTAATAAGGTCTTCTAATTTTCATTATGTAAGTGCTTCATATGTTTTGTTAAATTTATTCCTAGGTGGATGTGGTTCCCTAGTGTAGCATTTAGCAAATCTGCTTTACATGCAGAAGGTCCTGAGTTCACGCCCTAGTGGAGCCATGGCCCATGGTCTGTGGCCATCCCACCCTGAACAAGCCTGATGTCTGATCTCAGAAGCTAAGCTGGGTCAGGCCTGGTTAGTGCTTGGATGGGAGACGACTTAGAAAGACCCGGTGCTGTAGGCAAAAATAATAATAATAAATAAATAGGTTTACGAAAATTTATTCCTAGGTATTTTATTCTTTTTCTTACAATTGCAAGAGGAATTATTTTTTTAACTTCTTTTTCTGATGGTTCATCATTAGAGTATAGGAACACTATGGGTTTTTGAATGTTGATTTTGTATCCAGAGACTTTACTATATATGCTTATTGTTTCTAGTATTCTTGTGGAGTTTTTAGGGTTTTCTATATAGAGAATCATGTCATCCGCAAATAGTTTGACTTTTTTGATTCCTATTTGCATGCCTTTTATATCTTCCCCTTGCCTGATTGGACTTGCTAGGACCTCCAGTGTTATATTGAATAAGAGTGGCAATAGTGGGTAGCCTTGCCTTGCCCCTGATCTTAGAAGATATTTAGTTTTTTACCATTAAGTATAACGTTGGCTGAAGTTCTGTCATATATGACCTTTATTATGTTAAGATATTTCCCTTCTGTACCGATTTTGTGAAGAGTTTTGATCATAAATGGATCTTGTCAAAGGCTTTTTCTGCATCTATTGTTATGATCATATGATGCTTATTTTTTAATCTGTTTATGTGGTGTATCACATTAATCAATTTGCGTATGTTGAACCATCCCTGTGCCCCCAGGATGAAGCCCACTTGATTGTGGTGTGTAATCTTTTTAATATGTTGCTGTATTTGGTTTGCTAGTATCTTATTTAGGATTTTTGCATCTGTGTCCATGAGAGATATTCGTATGTAGTTTTCTTTTTTGTGTTATCTTTACCAGGTTTTGGTATAAGGGCAATATTGGTCTCATACAATGAGTTGGGAAGTATTGCCTCCTCTTCGATTTTTTGGAAGTTTGTGTCCTGTCTCTTCTTAGTAAGTCTGGCCAGGGGGGTTGTCAATTTTATTAACCGTCTCAAAAAACCAGCTTTTTTTGTATTTTTTTGTATGTTTTGTTGTTGTTGTTGTTTTCAATTTCCTGTAATTCTGCTCTAATTTGGATTATTTCTTCTACTGACTTTAGACTTAATTTTTTCTTCCTTTTCTGTTTTTTTAAGATGAAGCAGTTGGTTGTTTATTTGGGCTTGTTCTTGTTTTAGGAGCTAGGCCTGTAATGATATGAACTTTCGTCTTATGACCGCTTTCGCCGTGTCCCAAAAGTTTTGATATGTTGTACTATATATGTATGTTGTACTATCTATCATTACCATTTGTTTCTATGTATCTCTTGATCTCTCTCTATTTCTTCCCTGACCCAGTTATTCTTCAGTAGTATGTTGTTTTCTTTCCATGGATTTGTGGTTCTTCTTGCTTTCTTTTTGCAGTTGACCTCTAGTTTCAAAACATTATGATCAGAGAACATGGTTGGTGTGACTTAAGCACTTTTATAGTTGTTGAGGCTATCTCTGTGTCCCAGTATGTGGTTGATTCTTGAGAATGTTCCATATGCACTAGAGAAGAATGTATAAGCGGCTGTTTTGGGATGGAAGGCTCTGTATATGTCAATTATGTCCAGTTGGTCTAATGTGTCATTTCAGGATGTTGTTATTGATTTTCTGTTCAGATGATCTGTCCACATCCGACAGTGGGGTATTTAGGTCTCCTACTGTGACAGTGTTTTGGTCTATTTCTTCCTTTAGTTCTGTTAGTAATTGCTTTACATACTTTGGGGCTCCCTGATTGGGAGCATAGATATTAATAAGTGTTATGTCTTCTTGGTGCATGATTTCCTTTATCATTATGAGGTGTGTCTCAGTATCTTTCTTTACCTTTTCTATTTTGAAGTCTGCTTTGTCCGATATTAGTACTGCTACTCCCACTTTTCTCTGAATGCCCTTTGCTTGAAATATCATTTTCCACTCTTTCACTTTGAGTGTATATTTGTCTTTGGAGCTGAGATGTGTCTCCTGGAGGCAGCATATGGTTTGGTTTTGTTTTTTGGTCCAATCTGCAACTCCGCCTTTTTAATAGTGAGTTCAGTCCATTTACTTGTAGGGTGATTATTGAAATACAAGGTCTTATAGACATTTCTGGTAGCTCGGTGTTTCCTTGTCCTTGTGTTTCTGTTTTCTTTATTTTGATCGGCTTTTATGGGTTTTCCTGGTGGTCCCTCTTGTTTTATGTTACGTATCAACGGTTCTGAATCTTTGGTATGTGGTTATCATTATGGATATGTGAAGGTTAGGTGTATATATATACAGTTGTCTCTTCTCTTTTGCCTGTGCCTTATCTTCATTCCCCTTTGGGAATTTGGATCTTTGGATTCTACACTAGCAGATAACCAAATCTTTTCCTCTGCAAATTATCATTGTTTTACATTTTTTCTTCATCATAGAATGTTTCATTTTTTACTTTTTTTCTTAAACAGCTTTATTGAGGTATAATTTATATACCATAAAATTCACCCATTGTAATTTTACAGTTTCATTAGTAAATTTATAGTGTACCACCATTATCACAACCTAGTTTTACAATATTTTCGTCATGCTGAAAAGTTTCTTCAGGACTGTTAGTGGTAAATTTCTGTGCCCATCTCCGGGCAACTACTGACCTTTCTGTTTCTGTAGATCTGCCTTTTTTTGATATTTCATATAAATGGAATCATAATATACATAATGAAGACTAGCTTCTTTCACTCTGATGAAATTTTTTGAGGTTCATCCATGTGTTATAGCATTTATCTGTAGTGTATTTCTTTTTATTTTTGAATAGTAAGTTCTTTCTATGGATATTATCACATTTTATTTGTTCATCGGTTGATGGGCATTTGGATTGTTTCTGGGTTTTGGGTGTTAAGAATAATGAACATTCATGTACAAATCTTTGTGACAGCCTCTTTCAACTTTTTATTTTGAAAAATTCATAGAAACAAAATTTTTGAGATAAGTAGTAAAATGAATGTCCATATTCACTTCACCTGGATTCATTGATAACTAACATTTGCCACCCATGCATTACCTTTTTCCATAAGTATACCTTTTTTAGAATCTTTGCAGATATCTTGATAGTTTTACTTCTTAAGTATTTCATCATCAGTCTCCCCAGAACAAAGACATACATTCTCATACATAACTACAATATCATTATCAGACTTTAAAAATTTAACAGTAATTGCATAATGTCTACTATTTTATTTACATGTTAAAACTTTCTCAGTTGTTTCAAAAATATCTTCTAGAGCTTTTTTATCCCATTTTTTCCTAATCTAGGATCCAAAAATGATTTATGGAATTTTTGCCTCACTGCTTTCTCATAATTTAAACACTTTTGGCAGTAATACTCAGTAGGTGAAGTTGTGTATTAATACGCCAGTGAATAAGTGCAAAAGTGAGTTAAAGTATGTAATTATAAAAATACCTTAAATAGTTCAGTTAAAAACATAAGTGTACATTGCATCAGGTTGAACATGTCAGGTTGTCTCTTTTGTAGCTAAATTTGATCACCCACTTGGTTAAAATATTGACTGCTAGATTCTAAAGATATGAAGGTAAAGGTATATAGTTTTGGTAGAGCTGCTTGTTGTCCTCTGTGCATTCCCAGAATTGCTTATATTATGCTGATTAATCATGGGTAGAATGTCCCAATGTTACTTTAAAGCCTATAAATGCTTTCTTTTCCTGGGAAAAGAGAACCTGGTATGTCAGTAATATCAGTAATTAATGTTTCCACCAGAGTCTTAAATGATGGGACATAGAATATGCTCATTAAGTTTTGAATGACATCAAGTTGGGTGGGATAGGTGGCCCTATAGACAACTGGATTAAAATTTAGGATATTTGGTAGATTAGAAAAGTCGGTGAATATACATAAGTGGTATGAGGTTCATTAGGATCAGGGCAAGATAATTTCTTAAGGAACGTAATCAGCTGTGGAAATTCATTATGGGAGTAGGATTGGGTTTGTACCAGTGGTAGTACAAATGATCCCAAGGTGATAAGATAACTCATTAAATATTAGTCAGTGATGCCTTTGCATTGAAAAACATGGATAAGAAGTCATATAATTGGAATGTTGCTTAAAGAAATCACAGGGCCATCTCCTTACCGTATTTAGTATTAGCCCACCACAATGTAAGCATTCATTGAAAATCTCAGAACAGTTTTCCAGAGAGAGAACACTGAAAAATTAGGAAATTGTCCCCATAAGAAGGTTTTATTCAATATTTAGTGTATAACAAAATGCATTTTAACAAATGTGTATACATATCTATGTAATCATTACCCAGATAAAAATTTAGAACATTTTCATCACTCCAGAAAGTGCCTTCCATAATAAAGTGCACATCTATAAGCATATCAACAATTTAATCAGTACTATTATATATAATAAATTCTTAATTTTGTATATCTGTCCATAAGATAATGAATTATTTCAGAATATTAACAGTTCTTATTTTGGGGGTAGAATTATCAGTGATATTTGGTTTTTGCTTAAATACTTCTGTTTGTTTTCTGAATTCTGTTCAAGGGAACAAATGTATCCTCAAAACCGGCAAATATCATTAAACATTATTGAAAGAAGAAAAGGAATTAAGCCAGTTTCTTTCTAACTCCATCTCATTAGAAAGAAACTTCTGAAAATGCCTGCCACGTTTTACATCCTGGATGACAAATCATGGCCAGGTACATAGGGTGGCATTATCTACCATTTGTAGGTAGTACAGTGTGACCGATGTCCTGAGAGATGACAGGCTGACAGCTACAGGAATTGTGGATGGCATGTCTTCTAGATAGTTTTTGAATGACCTTTACAAAATACTTTTAAAAAATCTACTTAGATTTTTTATGGTTTATGCCTTCAAGTGAGGATTCGTTTATTTACTTAACAAATATTTATTGGATGTCTATTAAGTATTAAACAAGCGTGACCAAGAACGTTCCTGTTCTTGTGACACTTACTGTCTAGTGGTGAGAGATAGTCCACAAGCAGACAGGTCATTGGTGAGATGTGAAAGAATGATGTGTTGTGAAGAAAATAGGAAGAGGGGCTGACTTAAATTGAGTGGTCAGGTGAAGCCCACTGAGGAGGTTTCAATCACGACCTAAGTGACAAGAAAGAGCCAATCATACAGTGATTTAAAGGTAGAAGGAACAGCATTTGCAAGAGCTCTACAGCACATCTAGAACAGAAAAAAAAAAAAAAAGGCCAGTGTTGTTGGAATGTGGTAATTGAGAGGAGCAAATTGTTAAGAAATGAAGAGGACAGATAGGTAGAGCCAGATCATGATGAGAGTTTGATGCTTTGGTAAGAAATTTGAATTTTATACTAAATGCAATAGGAAATGGTTGGATGGTGTTAAGCAAGAAAATATAATTTTCTACCTTGTTTTTAAAAGATCACCCTGGCTGCCATGTGTAAAATCATTGTAAAGGGTCAAGAGTCATTCACAGTGGACCAAGTGAGAATTATTGGTTGCTAGAGGCAGTGATGAAGGAGAGAAGTACATAGATTTAAGGCCTGTTCGTAAATGGAGCCAATGGATCTTGTTTGAGTATTGTGTATGAGAGACTTTTGGAAAGATGGGAATCAAAATTGGTTCTAGGAGTTTGACTTGAGCAACTGGGAAGAAGGTGTCACCATTTACAAAGGTGGACAAAATAAGTCAGGTATGTTCAGGGGGGAATATTGAGAGTTCTAGTTTGAAACATTGACTGAGCTGCATGTTAAGATTTTAAGTAGGCAGATATATAAATTTGGAGCAAGTAAAGAGGTTTGGGATGAGAGCAAACATTTGTGAGTCTTTAGTGTATATATACAGTATTTAGAACCATGGAACTACATAAGACCACTAAAGTGAGAAGTAAAGATAATGAGGACTGAGTCGTGGGACCTCCAGATGAAGGTTCTTGACAGTGGAGGAGTCAACAAAGGTGGCCAAAGGAGCACTTAGATGGGAGGAAAACTGGAGAGTAGGGGCAAATTTGATCTAGGATCTGAGTAACAATGCAAAAGTAGAGAGAGCTGGAAGAAGGATAGATCTGGTTGAGTGCTAATAAGAGAGGGAGTAAGTTGCAATCAAAGATTTAACTCTGTGTATTAGTTTTCCAAGGCTGCCATTACAAATTACCATGAATTTGATGGCTTAAAACAATAGAAATTTGTTCTCTTAAAGATCTGGAGACAGGAAGTCTAAAATCTGAGAGCTGACCTCCTTCTGCAGGGATCTAGGGGAGAATCTGTTCCTTGCCTCTTCCAGTTTCCAGTAGCTGCCCCAGCATTTCTGGATTTCTGACCATATTTCTCCATTCTCACCCTTCATCTTCAGACCGCCTTCTCTTCTGTGTGTCTCTCCAAACTCCATTTTCCCTTTCACAAAACACTTGTAGGTCATTTAGGTCCCATCTGGACAATACAGGGTAAACTTTTAAGGACTTCCCCCTCTCTCCCTTACCCCCCCCCCCCCGGTAAATTCCAGAGATTAGGATTTCATCTTTGAGTCATTATTCAACCCATTAAACCTTGGTTTTAGAAACATGGTAGACATTGGAGATCTTAGTAACAGCAATTTCTCTAGAGCAGTGGTGATATAAGAGAATCATATATACCTTTCAAGTTTGCTGCCACAGAGAACTCTATTGTCTGTCCCAATACTGTGCGTATTGATCACACTGTTTTCATGGGCAGTTAGTAGTTGTATGCCTGTGGTATGCTTTAGGTTTTACATGTTGGACATGAGAGAGGAACAAAACTGTCAGAAGCCTGTGACAGTTTTTCAGTGGTTCACCATTGACCTATGTGATCCAAGTTGGCATTACCAGAGTGGCCATTATTTCTATAGCCAAAATATTTCAGATTTCTGACATCTATGTTTTGATTAATATCAGTAGCTGTATTATTTCATCTGTAACCTGATTGATAACCAGGTTGCTGAAAAATTCATGAGCAGGAGGTGGAATGGATGTCATTTAGATAATATATAGGTATAGTGGGTATTTTAAATACATAAACGACCTGAAGAGAGTTAAGGGGATGCAGAGAAAAACGTTATTTTGCCATTTTATTTTCCTTACTAGCTTTGCAAAATACAAATGTTTATACTAGCACACTTGGTGCTGAGCTGCCCTCAGTTCTCTGCAGGTTTTTCATGAGTCCTTCTGAATAGCAGCAGAGGTGATAAGTGACCCCTGGCATTAATTGCACTGCATGGACAAGAGATAGCAACTACATCTGGAAGAGTCCTACTTCCTGGGGTAGTTCTGGTAGCAAAGAAATTCCTTTATCCCCAGATCTTTTGGGAGTTAGAACTGAAATGATTGGCAGCCTTGGGTTGCTCCCCACTGTGTGTATATGTATTTGGAGGGGAAGACAGGGATTGTGCTTCTTCCCATTGAAAGGCTTTACTTTCTCAGGGAGCTGACTTGATTACCATCAATTAAATCTTTAGTTGTAGGACCATTCTCCCAAACTGTCCTCAGCTTCTATATTGGAAGCAGAGGCCATAGTTTGACATGGTGAAAAGAACACAGGCTTTATCTCGAGTCAGGCAGACCAGGTTCATCTTTCTTGTTCTGTAACTTTGGCAAGGTATGTACTCTGTTAGAGCCTCTGTTTCCTAACTTCATAAAATGATTGAAGACATCTGGTTATGCTTAACCACATAGCAGGCATATAAAAAATGTTCATTTTTATGCATTTATTGATATTTAGATTTTCTTACTGTCTCTGGTGTCTTTATTTTAAGCAAAGTCCTTAAGAAATATCTACCTCTTACCATAGCATCTCCTTTGGGGAAGAGAAGTGATGACCATCCCTTCCCAAATTTTGTCACCCTATGATAGTTATTAACTGTTAGGTCTTGGATTCCAGTACATTGGAAAACAGTCATAATCTTCAGGGAATACGTCCTGAGGGAGGCTTTCATTGTAAAATTTACTAAGGAGGACAAAAGAAAGTTGGCTTATTCCATGTGTAGGAGCAGATCTGGGCAAAGACTAAGATATTGGGAGGGGAAGTGCTAAGGAATGAGGCTGTAAATATGTCAGTTTATCCAACAGAGTATTCTAGGAGGCTTGTGGAAGAAAGCTGTAGGAATGAGTCCTTTTGGAGAGAATGAGGAAGGGAAAGGGCAGTGAGAAGAAATTAACAAACATGTTTTTATTGATTGCCAGCCATGTTGTATCTGGGCTGCTGTGCCATGTGTAGCACTTTGTTGTGTTGTGAACAAAGGATGGCAGGATGGATTTTGGCAGGATGGATTTTGGAGTTAGCTCGGTACTGAGGTCACATACTTTCACTGCAGCGCAACTGTCAAATGGCAAGCTGCTCACCTGTCAAATGGCAATGACTGTGTGTCCTTGATTTCCTAAGATCCCTCAATTTAAGACCCTTTGGAGGAGGTGGTAGGAACATTTCCTTTCTAAATTATTCCTTGTAGTCAATTGTATGTTTCCTGATTGTAGAAATGTTACTGTGATTTTTTAAAAAGTGCATTTCAGAAGCAAAGTAATATGGTAATACCCATTTTAGGGATTGTGGAAAGATTATTAAGATAATATATGTTAAGTGCCATCCATGTTGCTTTATTAACAGTGGAAAGGACATGAAAAATAATTGGGAACATCTGAAGGAAAAATTTTAAACAAGGTCATAATGCGACCAGGATGTATAATATAGGACTGAAATGAGGGGAAAGAGGATGAGATAAAAGTAAATGTTATAGAGATAAGTGAGTGTGTAAACATTTATATACATGTATAATATATGTGTGTATTAATGAAAGCATCCGTTTACAAAGTTTTTGTTGTTTATAGTGCTAACTTCGTGGTATATATATATATATATTCTAGTGTGAACAGTGGGAATGTGGTAATCACGTGGGATAAACTGACTTGCATGTTATCTTCTTAAGCCGTTAATCCCCCAAAATAATGTATTGAATAACTCACAGATAACAGTGTTATGTTTTGTTTTTGTTTTATTGTGGGGGAGGGGTGGCTATTTAGAGACTTAACAGTTAGTTAATTAGTTCAGTTGCCTTTCCTGGAAATTCCTTGCCTACCTTTCAAACATCTTTGTGTTTTAACTAAAGTGACACCGAATTTTTAGCTCGTCTTTCTTTTTTTCTTTTTTTTTGCCCCAGGTCCAGCAAGACTATGAACCTCTGTTCCAAATGCTTTGCTGGTAAGTGCAGAAAAAGGATATTTTATTTACTTTTGTTTCTTTTCTTAGTTGTTTTTAAGACTCTCAATCATTTGGTCCTCCTTTGGGTTTATGTGTGGGGTTTTGTTTCTTTGTAAATAAAGGACTTGGGTTTGATTTGTCAGAGGCCCTTTCCAGCCCCCAAATGCTGATTGGTTTACTCCTTGAATTTATGACTCCATGAAGTTGAAGCCTTAGGTTTTTTGTTTTGTTTTGTTTGAAAGAACTTTATATCTGAATGATCTAACAGAAAATAACTAAGTCTTTACTGATTGATGTATGTTTAATGTTCTTTTTTTTATTACTTTATTTTTGTCTGAGATAAACAGACACCACAGAGGTAAGGACAGATTTTAATCAGTAATGTACTGCTACAATAGGGAAAAGGGTCCAATGTGAACTGAAGTCAACTTTGATTTGTGCAATGACTGGACATTTTAAAAGGAAAGTGGGGAAGTAGGCAAGGGTTGCTTTCTTGGCTCAGTGGAGCTCAGTGGAGCTCAATGGAGTCAGGGAAGTGAAAAATTACAAAGGGTTGGTCAGTGTAAATAATGATAAGACTGGCTATATATTTTAGCTGACAACCGTGGAGGTTAGGTTCTGTACTCTTACAGAGACTGAGAAACTGAGGCCCTATTCTTCCTGATGATTACATTTTTAGGGAATGGCTTCCATGCCCTTGAGGGGAAAAAAAAATCCTGAGCTGTAAGAGATACATATAGACAGAGGAAGGATTCACAGTTGTAAACTCTTTTTAGTAAATGCTCTAAGATAGGATGCTCAGGGGCTAGTCCCAGGTGTTGTCTACAACAAACCTTAAATTCTTTTGGCTGCTTTAAGCTTTCCTAGGCAGACATTGTAAAAGGGGCTAGAATCAGCCTAGAGTTGGGGCCTTGAGCTTTTAGAAACTGTTAGTGTTTGTTTAATCTTTTAAGGAGTGGACAAAATCATTGTGTTGAGGCTAGTTTTTATTGGCCAAGGAGGAGGCCAAAGTTGAGAAGAGAGCTCAAAGGAGCCTGACTAGAATTTGGTCAGAGAGAATCTTTGTCAATTTTCATCTTCTATTCATTATGCTATTTGGGTAGTGAAATAATCATAGCATAAGCTTTTTATACCTTTACATTTATGCTTAAACCAAGGGATAATTGGGAAGGAGTAGGGAAGGCTGGAGAAGCTTAAGTTTAGAATTTGTCACATACTTTGGGTCTTTAAAAGGAAAAAATATTGGTAAGTTTGGTTTTTATCCATCTTTCTGCAGTATCTCTGCCTGTTGAATGTATTTTGCTTCTTTACATGTCTACAATTATATGAAGAAAAGCTTCCTCGTTGATAGTTTAAAGTAAAAGTGAAAGTAGCGGTGAGACAAAATGTATATTAGATTGTATGACTGTCTCCTTGTAGAACTAGCTCCTCCTTATAATTTAGTAAAGTGTGGCTTTAGGGGAAGACCAGGCACCTTTGAGTAAGGTAACTCACATCAAATACTCAAAAAGAACTCTCATGTTCCTAACTAAATATAAAATTTTAAAAAATACCAATGAAGACAGTTTGGCCATGTCTTGGTGTTTCTTTGGACTGTTGCAGTTTTATTTTCTGTGGTTCTAGTTATTTATTGTCTCTGGTAATTTGTGTATATTACTCTATATAACTTTACCATTTTTTGCTTTAAAAACTTTAAGATGATATTTTAAGCATGTAAATAAAGAAAACACTATCTCTTCCTTTCCTCTTTATCTTTACCCCCACATTCCTAATTTTCCCAACATCATTTGAAAGGAATGACTAGTAATATCCTGCTTGCTGAATCATTTGGTGTTCTTTTTGATATTCAAAAGATAAAAGGTCATTGAACTTTAAAGATATATTTGTGGATTTTGTTTTTGTATAAACATAGAAATGCATTATTGCAGCAAAGGCAGGAGATGTGCAAGACAACATGAAGATTATTTTGTCCAAGGCCGCTATGATCTTAAATACTCTTAAAGTATATTGTGAAGTGTACAGTGGATTTTTGGAAGGTAGAAAAAATAACTAAAAATTGCTAACGTTAGGTTATTTAGAGATTTTTCAGGATTCCTTTTCAAAATAAATCTATATGGTGAAAAGTAAGTTTGTTATAACTTGTTTACGAAAATTGAATGAAATGAGTAAAAGCATGTTTAAAGTCTTGTTGAGAGAATAGGGTACTAGGTTAGGAACTGTTAATGCTAGTTTAAAGTTCATTGTTTACTTCTGAAGAAATATTCTGCCAAATTATGAACACACACCCTTGATAACTACCATCACTTAGATATTTTTCCCTTTTTAAAAAAACAAAATAAAATATTTCTGGGCTGTTGGAGGTCAGAGGAAGGGAACGAAATGAGTATCTGGAAAGTGAGAGTTACTAAATTATGTATCAAATAATAGTGTTTCTCTGTATTGTTAGAATAAGAAATGTCTGCATCAGCCATTGTCATGTATACAGAAGAGTGTCCAACCTGGCTGAATTTGCTATCTTGAAGGCTTGCAGCTCAACTGAAATTTCTCTCTTCGAAATGGGAGGGTGTTATTTTTACTTTTATTTTTTGACAACTCTGATTTGGCTTGGCTGAAGTTTAAGGCCGTTGGAGTTAATTTTTCACAAACGTGTAATATGCTTTTCTTAGCCTTAAAGGGGCCTTTGACCCTGTCACCCAAGATTTTCTATGCCACGATTACCAGAACATATAAAGAAAGTTTTTTGGGGAAGCACCAAGAAATATTTGACTCTAGTGTAATGATTTGAGTTACCATAGATTTAAAATGCCCTTCTGAATTCTTTTTCTGAAGTTATTTAATCTTTTTTTTTTTAAAGAAAACAGAAAAGATTTACTTTTATTTATATATTTTTTAAATTCTTGTGTTCGCTGTTTTTCTACCTTCTCCTTCAATCTTCTTTTTGTATGTTCTGTATTTTCCTTCCTCAAATCACAGTTCTGTACATTTGTTTAGAAATTTGCGTATCTATCTCTCTCAAGACTGAAACTATTTTTTGAGCACCTATAGTGTTTGGGTAAGGATTCTTCCATCTTTGAGTTGATGTATCATCCTTCCCAGTAGAGAATGTTAATTATTTTTACATTATTGCTAAAAAAAGAATTTGCTTGACAGGTATGCAGTTTATTTGAAATTATAGAATGTTTAAACTATTGAAAGCAATGGTATTTAAACACTCTTAAACATAATTTTATTAATTGATCTTGCAGGTTTTCTGATTTTTAAAGCTATCAGAAGATCTTTTTTTTTTCTTTTTTTGTCTCGTTTGGCATTCCATCTCCTTCATAGTGTTCTACCTGTTATGCTGTCCTTTTCTTTCATTAAATATTTTTATATTGTTGTGTGTGTCTTTACTAAAAGAATCAGTAAATATCTGTAATAGAAAGCAACAAAATTTCATAACATGAAATGTTAGGTTGAAACACTACTTTAATACAGATTTTCAAACTGTGAATGTTGTGATTTATTAGTTGGCAAAGAAATCAGTAATGGGTAATGATCAGCATTTAAAAAAATTTAAGTAAAAATAATCAGAATGTGTCCCAGATTTTAAGGGTATTGTTTTGTGAAATCTTTGCATTGCTTATAAATAAAAATAATGTGTAACAGGTTGTGTAATATAAATATATGTTACCGGTATATTACTAGGTATGGTTTAAAAAGTTTGAAAACCACCAGATTGCAAAAATTCACTGGAAAATCATTTAGTTATTTGGGATCTCAAATTTTCTTTGTAAAATAAGGCATATTTTCTTTTGGTCTTTAGGCAAGGTGTTAATCATTTGATTTCTTGTGACCTTTGTTGTTTCTGGGCTCTAGATTAGTTTTGCTTACATGATTTTCTGTGTGAAAGCGTGAACTAAAACCTTATTGCCTATTTCTGTGTTAAAATATACATGAAAAGTCAAACATAGCATCTCTAAAGGGTAGTCTTGTCTCTTACAAAGGTAGAAATGATATTGCCTATGTTATTATTTTCTGTTTGTATGCCACCACACTTTATGAATTTGTCAGTTTTAGATACTAACTGGTCTTATGATATTTAGAGACATCGACTACCTAATTTACAGTGACCTTCTGTACTACTGTATTGAAGCCCAGCTATCATTAAAACAGTACTTTTTACAGGATGGTTTTGCTAAATAAAAGTATGGATGACAGAAACACCAAACAAGATGATCCCAAGTAGGGAAGAAACCAAGGCAGAAATTTTTAAAGAACTGTCTGAAGTAACTTTTTTAGCAACGTGGCATTATTTCCCACCACCCTTAGAAAGGCTTGCTGTAGGTGACAGAGAAGTGTGGTGACTAGGAAGTAGCTATAATCTCTAGACCACTTTATCCTTTATAAGGAAGTAGGCCTGAAGATATGTCCCAAGAGATGGAAGATTTCTTTGAGTAGCGCTGATGACAGATGTTTATCAGAAGAGGAACTTAACATGTGCTCGGTATAAAAAGAATCACGTGGTCCTTTGGACTTTAGACATCTATATGTATTTAATTTTTAATAACTTTCAGTAATTTCTTTGAAAAACTAACACTAAAATATCTTATTATTTATAAACTATGACAAAGGTACTTCATTGAGAAATCTAAGTAAGCAGTTTCTTTTAAACTGTAGACTTGGTTTGAACATATTGTTCCATTTAAGACTAATTTTTTAGAAACTTGCAATTCCACGATTCACATAAAATTGGATATATTCACAGTACAAAAAGTTTTTTTTTTCACTTTTTACAGAATAATTTTTATAAAAAATACTTTTAAAGCTATGTTGATTTACAGAAAGGGGCAAGACTGAAAGAACTAAAGTGTATGGAATTTTGTCAGTTGAAGATTACTTGAAAATTCAGATTAAGCATCTATGAAATTATAAGGTAATGGTGAAATTATTTAATTTTCTGAAAATCAGTGTCTGTAAATTTTCAAATATGTATTTCTTTGTGGGAAGATAGTTAAGCAAGCCTACGTTTATTTAAGGGTTATTTCTTGTGCCTCATTATTAGCGAAGAATATTACAATAGAGAAAGAAAATTATACATTCACATAGGAAGTATGACTTTATGGCTAACTGTGCATTTAGTTTTGTAGGAATCTGCTTTCAAGTACCTAGACATTAGGTACTGGATTCTGACATTTAACAGTGGAGAAAATATAATTA
Organism: Cynopterus sphinx; assembly: GCA_030015415.1. Taxonomy (NCBI): domain Eukaryota; kingdom Metazoa; phylum Chordata; class Mammalia; order Chiroptera; family Pteropodidae; genus Cynopterus; species Cynopterus sphinx. The sequence continues at coordinate 43,002,732 of CM057386.1, forward strand.
GTATATTTCTGTTACTAGCCTTTGTCAGCTTGGAGAAAACTATTTTGTATAGTAATTTTATTTTCATTATTTTATGTTTTAAATTTAAAATGGACTTCAAGGGGAAAGCTATAAGGGATTGAAACAGTATTAATGCATGATTTTATTTTATCCATTGCTGTATATTTTGTATCCATTCTGAAAATTATCCAGCTTGTTCATTGCTGTCAGATTTTCTACCTAAATTTAAAATGTTAATTGAATAATTGAATAACAGAATTCCGTAATTTATGCTCTTAACATGCCATTAATTTGGGATTTCCCCCCCCTTTTAAAAATATCATACTAGTTAATTTCATGCTGATTCAGAAGACTATAAAGTATTCTATAATTAGACTCCACATACATGGGATAAAACTGGAAGAAGGTACATGAAAAATTTAATTTCAATAATCTCAGAATAGGAATGTTTTAATTAAATGTGATTTTGTTTACATGTTTAGACTTTACTATTAATGTAATTGTAAAAATTATAAAAATTTAAAAAGTGCATTGTACTTAAGTCTGACAGACTCCAGAGCTGATTAATTTCTTTCTGGGATGAGGAAAGTAAAGTTGGCTGTAGTAGCTGTCAGCTTAGGGAATCTAAATGTTGACATCTAAAGTAAGTAATATAGTAATGCTGAGTATAGGGTAGAATGGTGTAAACCAATATACAAACATTTTTCTTCAAGGTGACTTGAATTTTATGATATCTTCCAGAACAAAGTAACAAATTCTCATTTCACAGTAAGTAAATTAAAACATTTTCTCATGAACCTGCAGCCCTTCCTTACTGTTTTGAGTTACACTCATCTCTTTTCTGCTTTTATTCCATCTTAGAAGTTATAGCTGAGTTTTGAGGATCTGTACTAAGAGCAGCAGAGTGAATCTGAACTTTATAAGTACTTGTTATATGTGTTTCCTTTTAGAAATTGTGGGAACCCTGTCCCCATCAAGAAAATAGTCTAAAAATACTCATTCCAGTTAGTTATTTCATAGCATGGTAAGATTTGGGCAGGATAGTAGAATCACTATTCTGGTCATACCTTGATTTTTCAAATCACCTTTTCCCAGAAAAAGACAGCTGCTGCTCTTAAAATGAAGCATTTGGATAGGTTATTTCTGTTTTTATAGTTCTGTTGACTTGATTACTGTTGTAGACTGTGATTTCTTTAAAGCTGAAAGTCCAAGAAAGATTCCTTAGGTATAACACAACACTGGTTATGTATTTCTTAAAAAGAGATAGTTCAGCTCATCCAATTATCTCTACCATTTTGTGTTCTTTGGTGGGTATATGTCAGCTATGGGTATCTGAAAAATCAAAATATTACAGAGAGTAAGATAGTAAACATTCACTAGCCAACTCAGAATTAATGAATACTAACATTTTTGTCCTGTTTTTTTTTATAACATATTTTAACAAGGAACTAAAATCTCTTAGTTTTCTTTTACCCCATCATCTTCCTTCCACCGAGAGACAACCATTATCTTTCTTACACTTGTATTTATACTTTTTTATTATGAATGGTATTTATATAAACAATATATGATTCAGTTTTAAAACTGAATGTTATTTTGCAATATTCATTCCACAACTTGCATTTAGAAAACAGTCATTTTGACATGTGTTGCTCTAGTTCACATTAACTTATAACACTTTTTTAGAATTAAGATCCTGATTTATCTGGAACAGTCTCAGTCTCAGTTTTTGTACCAGTGAAATTAATAACATTCTTTTGTGCTCCTCAGTGTGTCTCAGTTTGGTTGATGAATTTTTGGTCACCCTCATTATACTGTGCCCCAATTTACCTAGTCCCCTGTTGATGGACATGTAAGTTCTTTTCAAGTACCGTTTTTATATCACAGTTTCAACATTGTGTGTTTACTTATATGCGCGCGTGCTCTCTCATGCTGTCGTGCTCGCGCTCTCTCTCTCTCTCTCTCTCTCTCTCTCTCTCTCTCTCTCTCTCTCTCCTCCCTCCCTCCCTCCCTCCCTCCCTCTCTCATGTTAAGACTCCCTCTATTCTTTGGGGACTAGCTTACTTGTTCTCAAATGAAAGCAATGCAAGAGCAGCAGGCCCTTAATTAATTAGCAAGGCTGAAACTCTGGCAGTCTTTTCTGACTTTTTAGTTTATAGTAGCTTGCTGTCCTATTAATAAGCATTCTTAAATTGTGTAGCTAAGTTTAATGCTAGTTAAGGTAAATGAATAAGCATGTTGAAGATGACGATGTTATGGAAATTATGTCAGAAATAATTGTTGCATTTCTACTGGGAAACAAAATGCTCAGTGTTCTAAGTAGCAGAAAGATAGCTTTCTTTAGGCTGTAAGTGGAGAAATTGTGACCTTGTGTCAATGTTTTAGGTGAAATGGAAGAAATTTTTAATAGTTGTTGGGTCTTTTAAGATAGTTAAACTCAACATATGCCTTTATTTCTGCCCACATGTTGATCTAAAGTTGTGGTCTCTAAATGGTGCACAGGATTATCTATTGAGGTATAGAGGGCAAATGTTAGAATTTCTACTTATATTTATTTTTATCATTATGTATTGTTAATTTTTATAATGTATATAATGTTATTGGTATTAGTTTCCTAGAGTTGCCATAATAAATTACCACAAATTTGGTGTTGAAACACCAGTTCTGGAGGCCAGAAGTCTTAAATCAAGGTGTCAGCAAGCAAGAAAGAAAGGCTCTGAAAGAAAATCCATTCAATGCTTCTCCTTGGCATTCCTCCTTTTCTTGTAGACACATTTCTCCAGTCTCCCTCATCATCTTTACATGGACTTCTCCCCTGTCTTCTGTCTTTTATTCTCTATCTTTTCTAAGAACAAGTATCATTGGATTTAGGGCCCAACCTTATGTAAGACAGTCTTATCTTGAAATCTTTAACTATATTTACAAAGTTTCTTTTATCAAATAAGATTACATTCACAGATTTCTGGTGGATTTTTGGTGGGGAGGGCTGGGGAGCAGCAGTAAAGATGGGTTACACCATTCAATTCATTGTAGGAGTTTATAATTATTTCTAGAACAAATAGAAATGTAAAAGGTATGTGCTCAAAGTTTATGTGTTGCATTCTATCAAAGAAGTTTGGAGATCACTAGTTCTGAGGTCTGCTTGGGTTAGATGTAGTTGGCTCTTTTTCATGTAATAAGGCAACCCTCTGTGACATGAAAAGTGATATGAGTTAATATTTCTTATGGTTTATGTTCTTAGCAGACTAAACCAAGCTAAATTGGAGTGATTAGACTTAGGTTTATGGACTTCCCTTAAGGCTTGGCAGGAATATGGGTAACTATCAAACTCAGGAAAGCACAGTGAGACTTTTTATGTATTTCGGTGGTCTTGACTCTACCTTAATACAGGTACTTAGAGTAATTCTTGTTTTCTGGCTGTTTCCTTTGCACTTGAATTAAAGCGTTATGATGAGGTTGCTTTTTGACACTTCTGGTTATAAACCCCTTGCATTTAATTCTTAGTCACAGTAGAAAATGGTGGGCAAAATGATAGTGTTATTTTTAGGCCATTAATGTCTAACAGATGTGATCTTTAATATACAAATTTTATATCAGTTATAAGTCCCACTGCTTAGCTGGTTTTTAGTGTGTAAAAGAGAGCTATAACTATGTTAACAATCGTAACTATTACTAAAGATTTGTTTTAAATTTCATAATTTACATTTAGACTAAATTTTAGATGTATAGAAGAAAAAAACCACTTTAACTTAAGACTTCTGGTTCAGAAGAAATTAACAAGGGTATAAATAGAAGTGGAACAAGAATTACCATTTTTGAAATAAGATGGAGGAAGGGCATGGACAATTATACGTATTGAATCCTGAGGTGAAATAATTGCAATAATAGTTAATATTTTTGAAGCTCTTATATATTATAAAGCCACTTTGCACAGTATTATCTCATTTAATCCTCACAACTTGGGCAGGTTTATATCTTCATTACAGATAAGGAAACTGGCTCAAATGGATTGAATAACGTTCTCAAGAGTAAATAAATTTTAAAGCAAAGAACTGAGATTGACCTTAGGTGTTTAGACTCCAATTTAAAATTTTTCCCACTGTCCGATATTAGTAGGAGTGAAGGTAGTAGGTTTAGATGGGATTGTATTATGAAAACCCTGCTGCCTGCATGAATGTGGCAGCAGCATTGTTTTGTATTTATATGTAGGTTAGGAGTATACACTTTTCCCTTATTTTTCAGTTCAGTTGCAGTTTAGATATGCAGGGAAAATCAGAGAAACAGTGCTGGAAGCTTCATAGGGTAGTTACCTGGGAAAGGTTTGCACGTGTGATGGGGGAAGTATTTTTGTCTAATGCATTTTCTATTTTGGTGATGAGATTTTTATTTTCTTAACTTTTTTTTTTTATTCTTGTTCATATAACTTTTAGATCATTAACCTTACTCTTTGTACTGCGTACTGAGGTACCATTTCTCCTGTGTTTAGCTTCTCAGATTTTAAAAAATATATTTGGAGGCAGTTGCAGGGCTGTTTGCACATTGTTGGTGTGAAGGCAAAGATGAGTTTCATATTTAGAGCTAGACAGTGCAACCTGCAGGCTTCATTTGTTAAACCTTCTTGTTGGTATCCCCATTCTTTAATACATGTGCGCATAATAGGGCTGGAAAAAATTCTCCTTTTGTTGTATTCATATTTAGCAATTTGGTTGAGTTATGGGAGAGCACCGAATCCTAACTGCTGGACCACCAGGGAGCATCCAGTTGAGTTATGGAAAAGCCTATCCTCTGCCTTATGTATTTGTGTATTTGCCTATTTGGAAACCTTGTATGGTTTATAGAGACACTAGTGATTTGCTCCCTAACCTCCATGTGGATTTTGTTCCATATTACAATCTAATTCCACCTCCCTGTCCCATACTCCTGTACCATTAATTTGTACATTTTGATGCATTTGTTTCATGGTGTGTTTTTGTAATCCAAACTGAATGTAACGAGCTATGTGCTTTAGAGACCTGGCTTTGCTTTGCCAATTAGAACAAAGCGGTTACTGAGAAAGAATGTATTTTAAATAAAACATGGCACCTCTGAGTGGTACTGACACTCATTTGGGAGTAAAAGAGAAGGCTTTAACTCTTTGACTCACGAAGAAGAACCATTACTAAATATCAGCACTTTGGGGGGGAAAAGAAGAGGAAAGATTTACCTCCATAAAATATGGTTTTGTAAATTTCCTCATGGACTAAATAAATTTAGAAGTTTCCTTTCAGACCCACCATTTTTCTTCAAGACTGAGGTATGTGTTAGTGAAATTCTCTAAATTCCTGACTATTTAACCAATGATTGCTGCAGTTTCTGAATTTTGAACTATTCGTCGTTAGGAATGTCAGAATATTTAAAACCATAGCTCTGTTAGCATCTTTATTTTTTAATATGTCAAGCCAAGTTTCAGTGTAATAGAGAACTCTCAAAAGATACTTGAAAATTATGAGGTTGCCCTCATATATAAGATTTTGCCATAGTGTGTGGATGTTATTTTCAGATGGTAATAGAATTTTGAGCCATCAGTGACTTAAGACTGTAAATTTAGCAATAGTTTCATCAAACATTTGAAGGGACAGATAGATGTCTTTGATAGATCTTCATAGGCTGACAGTTTACTGCTATTCTCCATAGGGAGACCCCTCATAAGTTGGCTCCCGTATTGTATTTTATCTATACTACAAATTAATAGAGTTCTTTTTTTTAGCTGATATATCAGATAAACTGATATATCAGAATTCAGCATTAGTACAAGGAAAGCATGAAATTGTGTTTTTTCTGTTTTCCTTATACTTAAAATTAGACAACATTTCAGCATTTACTAACCTATGCAAGTAAGCGAGAACAAGAGGAATACATTCATATGGAACAATTCAATGAAAAAGTATATAGGTGTACTCTATTGAAAAAAATTGCGTCTGGAAAATGAGCTAATTTAATTGGAGTAAATTAAATTTACACATTTCTAATAATGTACTGTGAAAGTTTATAAGTCCTACTGATGGTTTGAAGAGAAAGTCATTATGACAATATCAATAAATGCCCCCTAATTCATTGTTGAAGATTAACACTCATGTTGATAGTATTTTAAGTTTGAACAGCTTTCTTAGTAAAGATAACTGAGGCTTAAATCTGCTGCCACCTTTTCGTTAACATTCTTCTAATCTGTAGCTGAACAGGCCAGTGCAGATAATTTAGAAATATTCAGCATCTTCAGAAGTCACTGAATTTGCCAGCTTTGCATAAAGTGATAATGGTGTTTTCTTTGACTCATGGTTTAAGATTCAGTAGCTGTTAATCTCCATGCTTGGAGCACAAGTTAATGTCAGGAAAAGTTTCTCTCAAAAAATTCTTTTATTATATGTCCTAGACTTCTAATGGCAACTGAAAGCAAGATTGTTCATTTCTTTTATGCCCATTCAGATACTCATTGTACATTGTGAGAGTTTTGTAACCTGTTTTTAGAAAGTCTAGAAGTGTTGAATACCATTAATCATGTGATATTAGGAAATGTTGATCACAGAATATTTCATTGGAAGGAATATGAAAGCATTTTCTGTCCAAAACACAGGTGCTTATTCCAATCTCTACTGAATTGGTGAGTTTCAAAGTAAACAGATGGGGGTAAAGCAGCTGGTTTTATCATCTTTTATGGGTTTCTTTCAACCTCGGCTTCCTTTTTTCTTCCAATGTAAATATGCTGTTAGCAATCTTGAAGATAGGACAAAAAGAAATCTATAATATAGTGGCCAACACACTTTTATTTGTGGATACTTTTCTAAGGGATTGTATGAGTTTTTCTGTTTACCGTATGTTAATTCATTTTCTAATTTTTTTTTTTTTTGCAAAATTACTTAAGTTTATTCATTGTTCAGTAGAGGTGGTATAGTTGACAACTTATATATTGATTACAGTTTTTTTAATCTTAAAAATTTCCTTAAATATGAGGTTTGCATTATGTGAGATTTTATCCTGTATAGCAATTAAGGAATCATTAAAATGTCTTAAAAATGTTTTCTACATCATTAGTGCTTAAGAGAAATCCACCTGAACTTGACAGAAGTGTTTGTTATATTAAAGTTGTTTTGTTTCCAACCCAAGACGAGGCGTTTCATGTCTTAAGACAGCTGTCTCCAAACCTTTTTGGCAGAAGTGACTGACTGGTGCTCCGATGAGAATCCAATGCTGGATTCTCTGAGGTGGAGCTGAGGCAGTGATGCTAGTGCTGGGGAGTGGCTGCAAATACAGATGAAGCTTCCCTTGCTCTCCCACCACTCACCTCCTGCTGTGTGACCCAGTTCCTTTCAGGCCACTGGATGGTGCCGGTCCACAGCCTGGGGTTGGGTACCCTTGTCCTAAAATATATACTCTCTTTGGAATGGACCTTTTTTAAATGGTGTCCTTCTATCAAGTAGATTTTATGACATATCACAAACCAGACAAAATTCTCTTCAAAATTCTTAAAAGGCTCAGCCGAAGGAGGAGCTTAAAAAAGAGGAAAAAATAGAAAATACTTTGTATGCTTTTCTCAGGCCAAAATTTGCCTTCTTTGAAAGGGAAGTCAAAAGCAGTATATTTCTTTTCTTTCTGGATGACTGAGGTCTTATTTTTTGACCTATAGTGGGTGTCACACAGAGATGGTGCTATCCGTAGTTTGTGTAGCAATTTAAAAACATAGGTAATGGCAGTGCTGACTGCTTAGTGTTTTGTCTTCTGAGAGGTTGGGGGAAACTACACATTACCTAGAAAAATGGCAAGTGTTTTTTATATTAAAGCTTTTTGGTAATTAAAGCTAATTGCTATATGAGATTTTATTCCATATAGAAATTAAAGAATCACTTAAATGTCCTAAAATGTAGACAGTTTTAGACAGTGGGATTTTTTGCATTGAATGTTATTGATTGTCTTATTTTAGTTAGTGGTGGTAATCATTTAATTTTGGACATGCCAAATGGTTCATTCATAATAAAACAAAAATGAATGTCTTGCCTAAAATACTTTTTATGTAGTTGTCATAAAATACCAGATTTTGTTTTAGGCAAATATTTTTTCTTTTAGGTGTTAATATTCTGAGTCTACAATAAAGCACAACTCATGCTTAAGTTCTTGTCAGACACCTAGACACTTGAGGCACTTCTGGTTATCACTGCTTGTTGAAATTCTGTGGGTAACTCTAGTTGCATCATAAGTCAAAATTCAAAAACCCAGCTATACCCTAATATCAATGGTGATTTTGATATCTCAAAGAGTTTGTGTGCTTTGTCTGTTTAGTGTCTCCATTGAAAGGCTGTCTGAGTCCTCTGTGTGAGTTAGATGGAAATAAATGCATGATATTTAGGGCAGAAATTCAGAATGAGAATGAAGGGGGAGGTAATGGCACACAACAAGCTGCTGCTGCTGCTGTTTTTTTTTTTTTAAAAACTGCAACCGAGGGAACCTTTTCAAAGTATATTGTAAAGGTCAGGTTTCATGTATTTCCTGCCTGAGCTCTGTATGACTGAATGGAGGCTATTTCGCTTCTGATTTGTAAGATATTTACTATGACTCAGTATTTTGTGAACACCTAACATTGTTAGTACTTTTGGTTTTTGTGTGGCTCCACTGTTATAATAGAAAACAAAGACCCAGTCTGTATTTACAGAACGCCTTCCTTATGGACCTTTGCTGTACAACACAAAAGAGCACTGACCCTAGAGGAAAAGTAATTTTTTGAATTTTTCAAAAACAAAAGTAAGGTTTTGTACTCCCTGTGTGGACATTATGAAGTACCTAGATACCCTGTCTCAGTAGTTTAAAATTGTGACTTATTCCTTTTATTCTATTGTTCCCTGATCATGGTTAAGGGAGAGGGAAACAATTTTTCTTAGAGAAATGTACCTAAGTTCAGCTAAATTCTTATCTCTTAAATTCACTGGTGCTTTAATTTCTTAACAGTATTATCAAGGAGTTGTTTTTTACTGTTTTAGAAACTAGTTTTAAAAGGTTTTGCTACAGCATGGATGAGTCTTTAGGACATTATATTAAGTGAAACAAGTCACAAAAAGACAAACACGATATTGTTCCACTTAGATACCTAGAGAGGTCAAATTCATGGTTAGAAAATAGAATGGTGGTTGGCAGGGGCTGGAGGGAGGGGAGTTGTGGAGGTGGATGATGATGGTTATATGACGGTGTGAATGTACATAAGGCCACTGAACTCACTTAAAAATGGTTGAGATGGTAAATTTTGATGTTATTTGTATTATACCACAATTAAAAATAATGATTAAAAGAAATGTTTAATCTTGGAATTTGTTCTCCACATATGCCAAGAGTAAATCTTCATATTTCTTTTAAAAATTCGTTATTAACAGGAGGCTAAGTATGAATATTTGTTGTTTGTAACCAGTAAACTGGTCATCTTCAATAGAGGAGGAAAAACTAAAAATATTTACAGATTTAAATAAAAATGAGGACCGAGAATATATTTTTTTCACCTTTGATTATCTGTGTAAATGATGCTGTGACAAGTGTCATATGTATAATTAACAAAGAAAGTTTAGTGGCTTTGACTTTGGGCAAGCTAGTTAACCTGGAATATCAGTTTACTCATTTGTTAAATGGGGGGTCATTTATACCTTCCTCACTAGGAATCAAATGAGATTGATGTTAATGAAACCTCTTTGAAAAAAATTTTGTCAAAGTACTACAAGCAATTGTTTAGTCAGAAAATTACATACAACAAAATGCCCCTCATCTCCCTACTCCTTCTAGTATACCTCAGAAGTAGCTACTTTCAATTCTTTATGCCATTTCTTCTAAATTTACATTCCATTTTTATAATTAATATACATATACACAGAGATACTGTTTGATTTATAGCTTTTAGACATTTTTAACTTTTTGTTGTGATACATAAAATGTTTGCTTTCTTCTATCATCCTGTCCTGTCTCCTCCCCACACCCCAATACATTTATAGTTTTTGGTTAAATAGTTCTTCAGTACTTACATCATTATGGGCATATAAATATTATGACCTATAGGGCATTTTCATATACTATGATATTTCCTCTTCCTCCTTTTATTTCTCTGTATTTTTCAGAGATATTTCTGTTTTATCTTAATTATGTTGTATTCAGAAAATGCATTTTGTATGGTTTTAGTCCTTTTATACTTGTTTTACGGTCCAAAATATCATCTGTCTTGGTAAATATTTTGTGTGCACTTGAAAAGATTGTGCATTCTGCTGTTGTTAGGTGGTGTGTTCTGTAAATGTCAGTTGGGTTTAAGCTGGTTGATAACGATGTGCTGTGTACTTTGTCTTTGCTGATTTTTTGCTTACACGTTCTATCAGTTATTGAGAGAGGGATATTGAAATATTTGACTATAAATGTGGATTTTTTTTATTTTCTTATAGTTCCATCATATTTTACTTCATGTGTTTTGAAGCTCTTTTATAGGTGCATAAATGTTTAGGATTTTTACATATTCATTATGAATTGATTCTTTTATCATTAGGAAGTGGCTTTCTTTATCCTAGGTAGTATTATTTGTTCTGAAATCTACTTTGAGATTAATTTAGCCACTCCGGCTTTTTTTAGTTTAGTGTTAACATGATTTGTCTTCTTCCATTCTTTGCTTTATAACCTATTTGTGTCTTTATATTTAAAATGCATTTTTTTTTTATAGAAAGCATATATTTGGGTCTTGCTTTTTTTTTTATATCAACTCCAGCAGTCTATACTTTTTAATTCGAGCATTTATGCTATTTATATTTATTGTGATTTTTGGTATGATTAGGTTTAAATCTGTCACATTTAAATCTGTGTGTTAATACCATTTTGATATTTCTTTCCTACTTATTCTATATGTTCTTCTTTACTTTCCTTTGGATTAATTGAACATTTTTGTGATTCCATTATTTTCTTTGTTGACTTAATTTTGTTATTCTAGTGCTTACTTTACTGTGTATCATATACATTTTAAACTTCTCAATTTGTGTTCAAAGGATATTACTTCATGTATAGTCTAAAAACAGCATGCTTTCATTTTTTCACACTTTTCATATGTTGAGAGACATTTTACTTTTGCATATTTTATAAAATGTTTACTACTATGTTACTATTTTGTGTTAATAGTCAATTTTTTTTTTAAAGAGACAGAAATCTTATGTATTTACCAGTGTAGTAACTGTTTCTGTTGCTTTTGATAATCCCTTATATAGATCCATATTTCTATCTGGTGTCATTTCCATTCTTTCTGAAGAATGTCCTATAATATCTCTCACTGTAAGAGGTTACTGTATTTTTAGTTTTGGTAACTGAAAATGTTTTCATTTAGTTCTTATTTTGAAGGTATTTTCACTGTGTGTAGAATTTTAGATTTTGTTTTGTTTTGTAAAATGTTAAAGATGTTCATCTTGCTGTTTGCATTGTTTATGTTAAGAAATCTGTTGTCCTCATTTTAGTTCCTGTGTATATTACAGGTTCTTTTTTTCCTCTGGCTTCTGTAAAGATGTTTGTCTTTATAGTTGATTTTGAATAATTTGATTATGATATATCTTGGTGTAATTTTTGTTTCTTATGCTGTGGTTCATTGACATTCTTAGACCTTTGGGTTTATAAGCATCTTTAAATATGAAAACCTTTTGGATGTTATTACTTCAAATATTTTTTCACACCACTCACCCCTTTTGGAGATTCCAGGTGTACATATAGCAGCAGGTCACTTAAAGCTATCCAAGAGCTAAATGATATTCCCCCCCCTCCTCTTTTCTCTTTTATTTTGGATTCGTTCACTATTTTCTTATAATTTCTCCTATCCTGCTAATCCCATTCAGTGTATTTTTCTTCTGAGACATTACAGTTTTCATCTCTAGAAGTTCATTTTGAGTCTTTTATATCTTCTAGTCTTCTGTCTGAACTTTTTGGACATATAAAATATAGTTATTCCATATGTTTTAATGTCCTTGTCTGCCAGTTCTAATATCTGTCACTGCTTGATCAGTTTTGATTGGTCTCCTCATTTTGAGTCATACTTTTCCTGCTTCTTTACGTGCTCTCTTAGTTTGTGATTGATGTCAGATATTATATTTTATCTTTGTTGGGTGTCGGATATTTTTGTATTACTAACCCTTTCTATGCTTTATTCTAGGGTACCTTAGTTACTTGGAAATAGTCTGATCTTTTGTGGTCTTGATTTTAAGATTTGTTAGGCTGCTCTGGAGCAGTTCTTCATCTAGGGCTAATTGTTCCACATAATTGAAGCAAGGCTGTACTCAACTCTGAATTATGAGGTTTTTCAACTCTGGTAGGAACAGGTACTTTTCCTGGTACTGTGTCCTCTAAACCTTTAAGGTGGCTCTTAGCTTAAAGTTCTTTTCTCAGTCAGACAATGCTGCTGTCTTAAAAGGGACCCTCTGCAGCCTCCTGTGTTCTCTCTTTTCCAATACTATGTCCTGTTAACTCTAGCTGCTTTAGTCTCCATGGACTCAAAGCTCTATATCTTCAGTTCTGGGAATTTACTGGCATTGCTTATATTTATCTACCTTATCAATTTCCTTTATCTAAGTGGATCACTGTCCTCTGTGTCTGATATCTAATATCTTGAAGCGTGTTAAATATATTTTGTGTGATTTTTTTTTTGGTTGTTTCAGGTGAGCTGGTCAGTCTAATCTAGTCCCTCTTCATTTTAGCTAGAAATGAAAGTTCTCTAGATAATCTTTACAAAATTAATAGAGGAAAGGTTAAAGTATTTATTGTTCTGAGAGATCATCTCAAATAAATTGAAGATTAGTTGCTTTTTCCTGGACTTCTATCCTATGAAATTACATTGGTCTTTGTTTTGTCGATATGCATGTCATTCATTCCTACTGTACTATTCAGAAATGTATCTCTTGGGGCTTTTAAGGAGATACAGAGGTCCCTAGAGTGGAAAGGCTCAGTGTTGGACTTTAGGAAAGGAATTGTGTGTATATCAGTGAAATAGGTGTTTTGGCTGTGAGTGCCAAAGTAATAAGAAGTTCAGCTGTGTTCCAGTAACTATTATAAGACATTTAGGATCTTAAATAGAGAATTAAGTGATGTCAGTTCTTTGTGCCCCTTGAAAGCAGTGTAATTTAGTGAATGAACTTGAACTTTGGGGTCAGATAGCCTCTGGGTTCATTTCCTGGCTCTGCCACTTAGCTCCGGGGGAAATTACCTGTTAGACTTTTTGCAATGATAAAGTCTCACCCAGATCAGTGTGGTTATGGGAATGTAGAGCAAGGGATAAGTCTAAATTAGGATAGGATAAAATAGTCCATGAGTACTTACTGAGATTCATATGTAGAAAAAGAGTAAGAAATAAATGCGACTCTAAGATTTTTAGCAAGTAAGTAGAATGAGGAAATTTTGTGTTCTCTGCCTGTGTGTGTAGGGAGAAAGTGTTGATAAATTTAGTTTGGGACTCACTTTGAGGTAATATGGGAGCTGTATATGTTCTGTAGGCAGCTCAGAATTTGGGAATGTGTGCAAAGTCTAAAATCAGTTTTGAAACGTTTCCATATTAAGATGGGTTCCTTGCACAAAGCTAGTGTTCACTAAATATTTGAAAGAAAAAATAATAGAGTTGAAACTTACTGTGCACAGGGCTGTAGTTCTCAAACTTGAGCATATACCTGGAGGGCCTTTAAGACATATTGCAAGCTCCCTCATATGTGTTTTTATGGGAATATGGAGTGAGGCTGGAGTGATTTACATATCTGACAAATTCCTGGGTGTTCGCTACCGCTGCTGGTCTGGGGATCACATTTTAAGAATCACTGGCTTAGAGAAGTGAATATAAAAAGCACAAAGGAGTGCTCAGGTTTTGAGGGGAAGAAGAAAAGATGATTGAGGTCATAGAGATAGTGTCCACCAATCACTATGATGACAACAGTGATATAGATTCTTAAAGGAGGTATTTTAGGGTTTCAAATTTGGGTGATATTTGAAATCAAGTGAGAGAGAGAGGGAAAATGAATAACTGAGTAATGAGTATCATTTAATTAATAGTATTATCATTAGTGACTTTAGAGAGTGGTGCTTATCCTTTTAGGGTCACTGATCTTTGAAAATTTGATGAAAGCTGTGGTTTCTTCTCTCAGAAAAATGTATGTGTGTTTATAGTTTTGAAACATTTTTTAGTGGGTCCATACATTTTGTTGAGACATTTGCATCTAAATCAAGACTTATGTTTTAGGGTAGTATCATTAAGAGCTGTGGATATGAAAGCCAGATTATAAGAGGGAAAGAGTGGGAAAGAAGTAATTGTGGATATGGACAGCCCTTGATTGTGAAGATTGTTGTTAGTGGACTGATGATTTTGGAATTTCCTTTACTGGAGGTACTTAAAATAAGCCTCTGTGGCAGTCTGCACAACTCAATCTTGAGTTTTTAGGGATCCTCTGAAAGAAAATGTGCTCATTTCAGAAAACTGAAATGACCCAGTGGCTTTTCTGACTTTCTTGTTCCTTTGCCCTCTTTCCACTCTGGAGGGTCAGAACTGTTGACTGAAATGATTGAGTCCTATGGTTTTCTCTCACATATTAAGCCAGTTTTCCCTTTTTTAGGAAAAATGCATTAGTTTTTTGGAAGAACATGAATTATTTTTCTATTACCAATTCTAGTAGAAACAGTTCACCATATCTCGTATTCTTGGTCATATGCTCTGGACTTGGCATCAGAATTTTTTTCATTGGGTTCCAACTCTTCTCGTGTGTGTGTGTGTGTGTGTGTGTGTGTGTGTGTGTGTGTGTGACCTTGGACAAATGACTTAAGTTTCTCTGAATCTCATTTTGTTTTTTGGTTGGTGAGGATGGTGATAACCTGATTTCCCGGGGTTTTAAAAGATCAAATAAATTTGTAAGGCACTTAGTAAACTACAAGCCTATATATACATGTAAGTTGTTTCTTATAAGACATGGTTTAAAAGAACATATTGATAAGTAGTGTTAAGGTGCTCTAAATTTGTTTCTTATTCAAGTAGAAAATTTAGCTCTACTATCTTGAAACAAGTTGGTGAGAAAGAATTGTCAAATAGTTTAAAATAAGTGAATATTAAGTGAACACTATAAGACATTTATGAAATTGAAGATACAAATAAATGGAAAGATATCCTGTTTTCATTATTTGGAAGAATTAGTATTGTTAAAATGTAATATATCCCAAGTGTTCTGTAGATTCAGTGCCTCTCTATGAAAATTTCAATGGCATATTTCACAGAAATTTTAAAAAAATTCTAAAATTTGTAGGGAACCACAAAATAACCCAAAGGACCAAATAATCATGACAAAGAATAAAGCTGGAGGTATCACACTTTCTTATTTCAAACTATATTACAATGCTAGAGGTAATCAAAACATTGTAGTATTGGTATAAAAACAGAAACATAGCCCAATGGAACAGAATAGAGTGCCCAAAAATAAACTCATGCACATACCGTCAACTAATCTTTGACAAGGATGCCAAGAAGTACAATGAAGAAAAGATAGTCTCTTCACTAAATAAATGGTGTTGGGAAAAGTGAAAAGGCAGTTTGTGGAATGGAAGAAAATATTTGCAAACCATATATCTGATAAGGGGCCAATATTCAAAATATATAAGAAACTCACAAAACACAATGGCAACAAAACAAAACATGATTTAAAATTAGGCAAAAGACCTGCATAGGCATTTCTCTAAAGAAGATATACCAATGGTCAGCATGAAAAGTGCTCAGTATCACTAACCGTCAAGTGAATGCAAATCAGAACCACAATGATATGTTACCTCATACATGTTTGGATGGCTATTATCAAAAGACTAAGAGATAAGCATTGGTGAGGGTGTAGAGAAAAGAGACCCCTTGGTTGGTAGGAATGTAAATTCATACAGCCTTGAGGGAAAGTAGTAAGGAGGTTCTTCAAAAAGCTGAAAATTGAACTACCATATGATCCAGCAGTCCCACTACTGGGTGTATATCCAAAGGAAATAAATCAGTATCTCGAAGATACCCGCAATCCCTTGTTCATTGTAGCATTATTCACAATTGCTAAGATATGAAAGCCACTTAAGTGTTTGTTAGTGGATGAACAGATAAAATGTGACACACACAAATATTATTCAGCCGTAAAAAAAAGAAACAAACCTGCCATTTGCATCAAGATGACATTATGCTAAGTGAATAAGCCAGTCAAAGACAATACTGTTATGTGTAGAATCTAGACTAATATGTAGAGTCTAAAAAAGTCAAACCTATAGAAGCAGAGAGTAGAATGAATGGTGGTTGCCAGGCTGGGAGTGGGAGAAATGGGAGATACTGGTCAAAGGGTACAGACTTCTAAGTTGAATAAATTCTGAGGACCTAATGTAGTCACATATGTAGACACATAGGATGGTGTCTATAGTTAATAATACTATATTATATACTTGAAAATTGCTAAGAGTAGATCTTAAGCATTCTCAAAACACAAAAAGTGGTAACTGTGTGAGGTAATATATTAATTACCTTGATTGTGGCAGTCATTTCACCTTGTTTATGTATATCAAATCATCACGCCGTACACTTTAAATACATGCAATTTCTATTTGTCAGTTATATCTTAATAAAGCTGGAAAAAGGAAACATGTAAATAGAGTTGTTCACTACTTTCTACCTAAGGAATGAGGCAGAATTCTACTTTTAGTTGTTGTCAGGGAAGTGGGATCTATTCTAGGAAACTTAATTTTGCTTTCATCTGTTATCTGCATTACAGACCTAGACTAAAATTACGAGGAAGAAAGGCAGTATGACTGTAGTGGAATAATTTATTCGTATGCCTTTGGAGAAAACTCAGATACGCTATGTATGTGATATATAGGATGTTTATAGTCTGATTTGCTTCACTATATTTAGTTCACATATCTTGTACACAAATCAGATAGAGAGATTAGACCAGATCAATGAGATAGAAAGTAAAATTAAATTTTGATTTTTTTTCTGGAGGAAAGAATTTATTACTATGGACAGAAAAGTTGCCATAGAATAAAAACATCTTTATTTTGGTTTATTTAGATGTGTAAATTTTCAGTATAAAAATAACAGTTTTAAAAAATTGCTTTAGGTCTGCTCTTAATGTAAATGAGATTATTTTTTCTAATGGTGTACCACTATCATCATTCTAATTAATCCTGGAAGCTAA
Source organism: Cynopterus sphinx (assembly GCA_030015415.1). Taxonomy (NCBI): domain Eukaryota; kingdom Metazoa; phylum Chordata; class Mammalia; order Chiroptera; family Pteropodidae; genus Cynopterus; species Cynopterus sphinx. The sequence continues at coordinate 43,019,930 of CM057386.1, forward strand.
ATGTTTGATCCAAGATACTGAGTACTTGATTTGATCTTTATTTAGAAGAAAATCAAAGTGACATGTTTCTAACAATAAAATTTGTAATGAATATATATCAGCTCTTCTTTCACACTTAGGACTTTAAAGAAGCCTTACCTGGCTTTTCAAGATCCTCAGGTAGGCAAATGTATCTTGTGTTTACATTGCTTATATTTTACAGAGGTAAATTTCCATAGATATAGTATGAATTGTGGTAAAATATCTCTCCTAGGTTTGCTTCATGTATTTCTCAAGCTTTAGGATGATTGGCCCCCATTAATTGTATCTGCAGAATTAAGTCTGAATCTTAGCTTACTGTACAAAAATGCTTAAAGGGCTAAAGGAACCAGAATCCTGCCATAGGTTTTAGCACCAACCATCTTCAAGTTTGGTATCCATTTGTAGACTTCAGTTAAGGTGTTTCTTAGGAAAGACTAAAGTGCCAGGTCCATGGTAAGTAGAAATGGAATTGTGAGTATTGTAGTCTTGGCATCTCATTTCACTTTCAGAAGTCTCTTAAATGCAGGGGTTTGCTTTTGTGTTGCAGTTTTAACCAACACGATGCAACATAGCCTAATAGAATATAGTGCTCCAGAAATCAAGCATTGGTCTAGCTCTGTGACATTAATATGCAGCAACAGAAAATGTTTCAGTGTTATCAGTGCAGCTTCTCCACAGCAGTGATGGCTTCCTGCAAATGCATTTCGCCCGACTTCATCAAGATAGAAATGTTAGTATTGGAATCATATAGATAGCTTCAAATATGGGAATTTTGTCCTGCTGTTGTTATGTGCACAATGTTAAAAACAGATTTTTACATTAAAAAAAGCTACAGTTTTAAACTGTTAACATAACCATGTATTTCTGTTGGCTGTGGTGGTATTTCATTTGTGGTGTTTCACCAAAGGATGTCAGTATGAAGAATATGAATATACATTATGGATAGAAACAGCAGTGACTTCACACAGATTGTCAAATATATAAATATAAATAGTCATATATAAAAGAATTTGATATGAACACTGGACCTTACTAAAAGACCTTATGTACTAGCATTTTCTGGAATTGCTTCTTGGCTGTATCTGCACTTTGAATATCTTTGTATTAAATTGACATCACTTTTATCTTCTATATTCAGAATTAAATTGAAACTAAGTACAGACAAGTTCTTCAGGTTTCCAACTTAAACTGTTTTCCCTCTAAGGAGAACACTTAAAACTTGAGCCTCTGAAATTTGAAAGTGTTGTGGAAATAAATTGCATTTGTTGAAAAGATAATTTTATTGAATATCAGCTATGTTTATTACTTTACCTTAAGCACTATAAGGGCGAAGTGTATATGTATTTCTTGCTCTCAAAGACCTAATATTCTAATTGAGATCAGGCATAAACATTGAAATTGCAGTATATTAGATCCTTGAAATTTGTGTGAATTGTGTTCCTAAATCTTCAACATACTAGCATAGTGTATCTTTTACTTAGGTTTGATAGCTATAAAATAAGGGTGATAATACTCTACCTCTCATAGTTGTGAGAATTACCCGAAATTCTATATTAAAAGACTGTAAAACCACACTGAGCTGATCTGGTTAGGCTCACTGATCAGCCAGGTAACTAACTCAGGCCCGCTCAGCTGTCCTGCAACACAATTCAAATTCATATTATAACAAATAATTTCTTATGTGTAGTGAACCTTGAAAACCCTACATGTTAAATCTTTGAATGCCTGATGTTTAGTGTGACAGATGTTTTGGGTTTCTGTTGCCAGCACATATTTATACATGCCTTTCACTCTCTGGACAGAAGGTGATGGGGCAGTGCCATAAGTGACATTTACTTGAGCATGGCAACTTCCTCTCTTTTGCAGAACTGCTCACTCTTCACGAGCTACATCATCTTAGCATGCTACTGATTTTCAAAGGACCATCTGAGACTCTCATAGCCACCTTCCCATGTGTGTACCTTCCCTTTATTTAGAAGTTTAGAAAAGGCTGCCATATTCACTTATTTGTTGATTCATTCTAGCTACAGAAAGTAATTACTTTTATCAAAATTTTACTAATCCCCATGTTGAATGACAATCACCTGTCCCGAGAGCTTCCTTTACCCCTTTTTAAAACTTAGTCATGGCTGGTTTCTAGTTCTTAGATTTCCCTCCTGCTTCACCAACTACCAAAAGCTTCTTCTGTGAAGGTTTCTAAAGTACTTCTGAATGTGGAAGCCTTCTCTCCAAAGTCCTTTCTTTTTTGACTTTATTTTCTTCCCTCTCAAGTTAGAACTTAACATTGTTTCAGTGATCTAGGTATCAAACTTTTCTATCCAAGCTCTTTCTTGAATATGGTACTCTACCATACTGCAACAGGATTAGTCAGTAATATCAGGTACATAAGGTGGACATGTAACTGCATGTTTTTCTGTATTATTCTCAGGATCTCAATTATGAGTTCTGTTACTAATCCTACTTTTCTGAAAGAAATGTCAACTGTTTTTGGCTTCGACCAGTGTTTTATATATTAGAAACCTTCCCCCATCTTGTTTTTTTCTGTTGTAATTCTGTTTTTCCTTTTGTACCATTTATTTCATTTTTTTCCCAATTTTTTTTTTATCCTCTCCTTCTGCAGAATGAAACAAATCCTTGAGTCCAAATTTTTCCTCAGAACTTACAGACTATTACTATCTTCTCAAAGATCAGGTAACATAATACAATGGAAGAATTATGGAGTTTCCATACCCCTAGCTATTATTGATGGAATCACCTAGATTCTCTGTCATATGACCACCCTACCAAGCTACAGAACCAGAAGGGGTACCTGAGTCATGAATTAGTGAGCCCTTAACCTCTGACCTGTGTGGCTCATTGGAAGAATATGAACTTCAAAGAGAGGCAGAGAGAGATTTAAACTGGTGATGGCCAGATATACTTGTGTTGGAACATCTTTACAGAGGAATTCCTGGGCAGGAAAGAAGAAAACAAAAGTATACATAATGTCAATGACTGCATAACCCCTGAGAGAAACAGCTAGCAGCTTTGGTTTTTGACAGTGTCTCAGTTTCTGCTGTTGGATCCCTTCAATGTGAATATATACTCTTGTGACTACCTACTCTCCCTTTACTTGAGGCAGAGGCAAGGTAAAATGGATTACTCTCTCTTACACACAATGGAGTCTAGGCCAAAATACACATGTTCAGTGAAGGCCAACTGCAGGAATTCTCTCTCATCATTTCTAAGTAAGCTAACCATTTTCTCTTTCTACTTTGTATTATTTTCAAGACTCTGTGGCTTAGTAGTTAAGGACCTAAGTTTAGAAGTCAGACTTATTATTTACTCTGGTATTTGGGCAAGTTGTACTAAGTTGTACTTCTGTGCCTTAGTTTTCTTATCCAGAAAATGAGGGTAAAGATAGGACTTAGCTTGCTATGAGGATTTACTAAAGTATTGTGTATAAAGCAAACAGTACTTGACATGTACTAAGTGCTCAGTAAATGTTAACTTGTTGTGTACAATCCTAGGATATGAAAATCTGAAGTGGATTGATTTTTAAACTGTGGTGAAAGACTAGTCCTTTTTCCTCCAACCTATCACAATCCAATATTTTTGTAAAATACAATAAAAATGAATTAGTAGGCCAACAATAAAGATATAAAATATAAGTTCTCTTTTTTATATTCAATAAATAGTTATTGTCAAGTTATAAAATTTTCTAACTTCTTACGTGTGTTATCTCTACTTGTCTCATTACAGACCATTAATACTTTGCAGAGAGGCACTGGTCCAAGGACTAGTAGTACTGTCTTAGTGTGTAGGGACAGTCTAATAGAAGGCAGGATATATGTGCACAAACGTGTGGTTGGGGAACAAAACAAAACGATAACAACAGTAATTAGCAGTTCAAATTAATTTATTGATCTGGACAGTGTATGATACTGAAGCCTCTGGAATGCCTTCATTACATGATTGTTATTCCATCCTTCCCAGGTGATGGAGGTCTTTTTCTTTGAGCTGTGCAATCCTCCCCTAGTTGCTCGCTAGTTTAGAAATGAGAAATCTCTATTCTCTGAAGTCCAGATGAGCTGCATTGTCTTGGACAAATTAGCTCTGCTAAGTAGGTGAGAGTAGGATGCTGATTACTGCCTTGTGGACTGAGGTAAAACAATCACTGGCAGTGTTGTCAGAATAATAATTTAAGGATCCCCTAAAGCACAACTTCAAATCAGACTGTGTGTTTTTGCACAAATGAGGAACTGTAGACAGAAGAGCTTGGCATTTGTGTTTTTCTTCTGTACAAATAGCAGGTTGTACAAGTGTGATTGACAACCAAAAGTCTGCAAAATGCTAGATGCAGCCAGGGTTGGTATTCTTTTCCAAGTATTTTAGGAGAAATCAAGCATTATCAGATTTTATCTTCAGAGAAAGTATAACTGCCAGCAAGCACATAATAAGTGCCAGGCTTTGTGCTAAGGTGTTTAATAAACATCTCTCCTAATTCTCACCAAAGATGGATTGATCCTTGTTATTAAACAAGCAAATAGGTTTAGAGAGATTAAGCAACTTGTTGGAAGCCTTATAGTTACTTTAAATGGCTGAACCTGAGTTTGAAACAAGATTTACCAGACTCTTAAGTGGGGTTTCTTTCTTACTTCACTTAAAAAAAAAATCACAGTAACTTCTGGAACCATTTGAGAATAAGTTCCCAACCTGATGCCCAGCCACTTTCAAATATTTTTAGTGTTTATTCTCTAAAAACAACAACATTTTTATACTTAAGTATAATAATCAAAATCAGGATGCTGACATTGGCACATTGCTATTGTCTAATCCTCAGACTGCATTCAAGTGTGCCAGTTGCCCCAACGATGTCTTTTATAATATATATTCCCATAATGTCTCTATTTCCTTCCGAAATAGTTCCTCAGTCTTTTCTTGACTTTTAGGAACATCTTGGTATGTTTGGAGTTAATAAGGCAGTATTTTGTGGAATGTGTCTTGATTTGATTTTATCTGTTATTTCCTCATTCAAATTATGTACTTTTAGAGAAATAAAAAGCATAAGTGATGTTCTTTTCATTGCATGCTGTCACATGTCATACAATTTCAGTTTGACCCATCATTAACGATGACTACTTTGACAGCATTACTGAGGTGGTGATGTCTGCTGGATTTCATTATTATAAAGTTGCTCCTTTTGCCTTTGTAATTAATAAATGTTTTGAGGAGAGTGTTTACAACTGTAAATATTATATCTCCACGACAGTATTTATTTATGTATTCATTAATTTTGTGTCTGTGTGGATTCATGCTTTCCTATTTTATTTAATGGGTTATAATATGTTACTACCATTATGTACTTTGATGTCCAGATTGTCCCAGATTTGGCCAGTGAGAGAGCCCCTTCAGGCTGATTTGTCTTTTTTAACATATCCCTTGACAAAATACTTGAGCATTTTCTTTCTTTTTGCATAAGATGACATTCCAGGCTTATCTTGTACTTTATCTACCCCAGCCCTGAAATCAGAAATTTCTCCAAGAACTTTGGTTCTTTTTAGTGAAACATAGTATTCTGAAGCCAGGATCTCAGTGTACTAACTGCTTGCGGGGAATTTTTGCCTTTAGACCTTCTTGGTGGATACACACATATTTATTTGTATATTTATTCATATCCTTAAATATATTGAAAAATCATGAATTTCTGTTAAGTCCAATTCTAATCTAATAGCACAGGATTTATTCTAGTTTTCTTATTTTGTACTGCCCTTCTGTTACAGTTTGAAACATGACTTCCATTGTCCTTAACACATTGACTAACTGGTCAGTCCCGCTCTCTGTTACCAGTCTTCCCTCTCTGTCATTACCTTTTCCTCTGCTTGAATGCCCTGCTTTTCCTCCTTGGGCTCTGACTCTGCATTTTAGATACTTCCCCACGTTCCCTCTCACAGTCTATGATACCTCTCTCAGTGGAGGGATCGCAAATGAATTTTCATAATGACATTATACTATCTCAGTCCTCTTATTTTCATGTTTTTGCTAACACACACACACACACACACACACACACACACACACACACACACACACACACACACACACACACACACACACACACACACACACACACACACACACACACACACACACACACACATTAAGAGTTCTTTAAAACTATGGCCCTGCTTGGTAGAACACCAACTAAGATAATCTAAGTGGGAGGAATTAAACAGCTGAAAAATAGCATTTCTTATGACCAGCCTGGGTTAGTAATTTTATTCTTCAGATTATTACAGGACTAGAATTGTTCCTTTGACAAGAAACTGGGGCTTAATAGGCTGTCCCTAGAAGTCTCACTAGAGATTAAAAAGAAATTAATTTTACTGAACAGGTTTTACTGTTATGCAGAGGATGTAGAGTGAGGTAGGTTCCTGGGTAAGCAAAAAGGGCATAGAATGGATGGAAAAAAAGAATCTTTTCTGGAGAGACTGATTGGGCTAAGATTAACCATTGCCAGGATATTATGCAGTTAGCAAGTGAAGCAGGATGGAGACTTGGGTTTGGGCAAACTAGATGCAGAGACTCCTCCTTGAAGGGTGAAGGAGCAAACAGTCTGACAGGATAAATAGGAAGCATGAAGCAGGGCATTAATATGGGGTTGAGACAGCAGTTATATTTGGTCTGTACTGTTTCCACAGGGAAAATAAGCAGGAAGGATGACTAACAGTAACTGAGAGAGAGGTTTTAAATCTAACCGTGAGAACTGGGACAGTAAGTGAGCAGGGTGGTGTATACTGCTCTATAATATACTCATTGGAAGTAGCACACACTTTCTCATTTTTTCTCATCAGACCCAACTGAGAAAATTTATTCTAACCCTGTTTTTGCAACACCCCAGAATGTATCCAATAATTCGAAGGTATCATGAAATCCTAACCCTAAAATTCTTAAAGATGTAATTTGGTGCAATTAAACTGTATGTTGTGTGTTTTTTGTTTTTGTTTTTGTTTTTAAGCAAGAGAAAAGTATATTGGTGAATCAGATAGATATACAGTACTGATCAGAGTAATGAGTTACTTAGAAAAAACTTAAGATATGGGAGGAACTTGGTCTAGTAGTTACTGAAATTTGCTCTGATTCGTATCTTTTTTCCCCTCTATCCCTCCTCTACCTGAATTCAGTCATTTGGGAGTTAGTTACTTGCTGAACAGGAAAGTGTTTCTTTGATGGGAACCTTGCTTAGTAAGTTCTTGCTTACTGTTTAACTTTAGGAAACAATCAAATCCTCTTGTGGTTATTCAACTGATTTTAAAATGAGAGAAGTTAGAGGACTTGTTAGAATGAAAAGTCATTTTCAGGAGGGAAAATAAAAATACCAGATAGGCTAGAGACAAAAGAAAAGATGTTACCAGATTATTTTATGCCAGAAAATGTGAGGAGTTGGATCTGGGTAAAAGGTCTATGACATTTCCTTTTACTGTTCTTGCAGTTTTTCAAAGTTTGGAATTAAGTAAAAATTAAAAGGCAAAAAAATTGTGCATGCTGAAGTTCAGTCAATTTCTTCTGGTGGACTGAGAGGCCAGAGTAACCTATTTGAGTGAGTATTGAAAGAACTTGGTTCTCTAGCAAGAATTACCTAGTATCCCAGCACTGAGAACCAGGACCCAGTAGGTCCAACCCAGTAGGTCTTAACTCAGATATCAGGATAGTTGGAAATGGAATCTCCTAGTGATTAAAAAAGACTAAATATGCCTTGGTCTGGAGCTCTCATTCATTTCTTCTTAGCCTTTCTGTGATGATCCACATTGAAAATTTGGATTGGTGATGTGGTTTGTGATTTCATTAAAGGTTTTTCTTTATTTTTTCATTTTTCCAGAGAGATTTAAATTATACCATTCAGTCTGCATCAGGAATATCTTTTTGCCTCATTTGAGTATAATTTTTAGTCTTTACTCCTCTCACTGTTAAATACTTTACATAGAGAAGAGTAGTTTTGCAGGCCTTGTTACCGTTGAACCCATAAATCAGCCTTTAGGTTATGACTTTTTCTAAGCCATCTAGTGCCCCAGTTCTTAATTATTGTAATTAATTCACAACTCTCTGTATACACTCAAGCACATTTTTTAAGTAAGAGATGCTGCTCTCTGTATGTATATGAGGGAATGAGGCCTGGATTGGCCAAGTGTCTCACTATTTGAGATTAAATTTTTGCTTTTGATACTTGTTGGTTTTTGACTGCCTTTTGAGTAACATGATGAACACATTCTAAATTTGTTGCTGATAGCTGGATAAAATTTTTTGGGTATACTTTCTCATGTTGCCAAGTTCTAATAAAATGTCTAAATTACTCTTGATTCATTCTAGTTAGCAGCCTCACACTTATTTCTAAGATTTATTTAAGTTGTATTCTGAACCAACAATGTTTGCTTTTTATATTTACATTATTTTTCTTCTGGATTACTAGCAGACTAGATGTTTCATACTGCATTTGTATCAGATTTCTCTAGCTGATGTTTCTTGTTCTTATTCAATAGTGACAATTTTGAGGTACATAGGAAAAAGAATAAATTGGAAGACCAAAGTTGTGTGCAGAGTTTTTCTGCTTTCTTCCTCTAGGTTAAACAACCTCCCTCCTTTTTGAACCTGTTAGCGATTTACTAGGTTTGGTAGGACCCAGCTGTTACTTGTCATTCAATGCAGAACCTTTTTTTCAGTGACTTAAGCACCAGCTGCTCTCCCAGCTGCACAAAGGGGACCTGCATAAAGCTGGGTTTAGCACCTAAGAGCATCAGTTTATCAAATTATTTTTTTTGTCAGCCGTTCAAAAGTCTGTATTTGCTTCTGTAAGGCTTCAGAAATAATTGATGATTCTTCTATTAATGAAAATACATCCTTAGAGATCTATCTAATGCACATTAAACATGTTAGAACCACAGGTGTGGATGCCTAGCCATTTTTAGACCCTAGGTGTGCTTAGCCATTTTAGACCCTTGCAGGTATATGGAACTGTGAAGATGTTCATTTTGAACATCTGTATCGAGTTAGGATTTATTAAAGTATGATTTGAAACATTCAAGAATAACTTAGTGTCACAGTAGCTGTTATTTTATTTGAAAGGGATTATGTTATTAGTGGGTTGATAGTTGGGACCAGGTGCTATACTTTATTCACTCTCTTCCTTTGTAAGGTTTTTGGCCTTACTAATTCATATATGGCATCGGGACAAGATTTCATTTTGGCAGAGGGATTTAAGTAAAAGAAGTAAGTGAGTGATAGATAATATCCACTGTTGGCTGCTAAATGGGATTTAAAGTAGTTTTATTAGTCAGCTGGAAGACAGGTGCTGTAAATTTAATTTATTCATGCAGTTTTCCATGCAGTCCACTTACCTGAGTTCATTTGTCAGTCATTTGTTCTTCTGCCACTATTTCCATGACTTTTAATTGTTTGACTGCCTTTTCTCAAGTCCTTAGTTGCTGATTTGGTAAAGCTGTCATAATTTTATTTTCTGTCAGCCTTCAAATGTTCCAGAGGGGGCAGAACAACTTTGAATGCTATAGATTATGAATAGCACTTTCCAGGTAGTTAAATACACCCAAGGTAAAGAAAACTTTATAGGATTAAAAAAATTTTGTGCTGTATTCTAGGTTGATGGTGTCTAAAGCTAATTTCATTCCGTGGGTGGTCTCAGTATCTGGACCTTAAAAACCATGGATTCATAAAATTGTATTTTTTTTAATGAAAATATCACTTTTAACATAACAAAATGTCATTTGTGAAAATATCTAAAAGACTGGGTTTGTGAAAGAGAGCCATTATTTGACTTTAAACTTGGTCACTCTGGAGTAGTACTGTTTAATGAATATTTCCGCATTGGTGGAAATGTTCTGTATCTGTATCAGTAGTGTAGCTACCAGCCATATGTGGTTATTGAGCCCTTGAAATGTTGCTAGTGTGACTAAGGAACTGAATTTTCTATTTTATTTAATTTAAAAAGCCCACGTGGCAGCACAGTTCCATACTAATATACGTTGTAATTAGTGCAGTTCTGAAGCGTTATATTGAGTATCTGAGCTTGTGGTTCTGAAAGAAAGTGATCCCATTGGGATTTTCTTGAAGCTGAAGACCTCAGTACTGCCTGGAATTACTCTTCGTAATTTTTCCATAAAATAACTAAGGACCGTCTTCCACTGTTCTTAGTTTTTACACTGGGAAAATTCTGAAATGTTTTTTCTCATCTACTTAGTAAAGCATTTACTCTAATCTTAGATGAGCAATGCAGTAGTCAGTATATTGCATTATAGGTTAGATTAGTTCTCTGTCTTAGAGATAGTTCTAGTGACCTGAGAGTTTACTGCCTACTCTCTGTAGGAAAATAATCAACTTTCGCTTTATTCAGAATTGCTGGACTTGGAATGAGATATAGCACTCTAACTAGTATCTCTTAAATTTGTCATCACCCTTAAATTATTCAGGTTATCAATTGAAGGTCAATTGGAAATGAAACAATTTAATCAACTGAAAAATAGATTCAGTGTATAAAAAATAATTTTGGTCACATATTAAATGAAGTGAATCATAGTTGCCATTTAACCTGGCCATTTAACCATGAACTGGTGGTGAGCTATCTCCTAACATTTCCATCTACATTCAAAGATGCCTCAGTTTCCTCACTTATACTATAGCAGCAAGAAATCTATTTTTGTGAAGTTAATATAAGTAATGAGAAATAACTTTCAAATTCATTCTCTGAATCAGAAAAGTGGTTCTTAGCAAGCAATATGAAGTGAAGGCTAATTTAACCTTTTCATAAATAAAGTCTCACCTAAAGTAGCCTTATTTTATGCATAACCAAAATTAATCCTCTGTTGAGATAAATGAGTTGTAGGAACATCAGCCTGGTGGAAAGACTCACTAGAACATTTCATTTAAGTATAAAAGCACTCCTAGTTTTAAAGCAGAAGAAACCTGAGGGAACTTTTGAAGGACATTATTCTAGTTTGAGAAGGGCTTTTACCAATAGTTTTATAAATGCTAAAGAAAAAAAAAAGGAGAAAGTATTATTAATGGAAAATATTAAAGGAGAGTTCTCTGGATTAGCTTATGTGGCTTGTATTTGAAATACATTTATTGTATATCTTTGAAAAACTTTATTGAAGTATGTTAGACATATGTATACCTGTGAAACCACTACCACAATTGAAATAGTGAACATATTTGACATCTATAGATTTTCTCTTGCTCCTTAGAAGTCTCTCCCTTCCACCCCTGCTCCACCCTCATCTCAGGCAACCACTGACCTGCTGTTATTTTATAGTTTTATGTTTTACTTTTAGATCTATGATTTATTTTGTATTAATTTTTATATATGGTATGAGGTATGAATCCAAGTCTCCTCCTACCCCTCAATAGTTGGAAAAACTATTTTTTATCCACCGCATTTTCTTTGGATCTTTGCAAAAATTAGTTGTTCATTTATATGTGGATTTTTTTTCTGGACAGTATATTCTGTTGCATTGATCTGTGCTAGCACCACACACTTGATTAGTGAAGCTTTGTAATCATTCTTGAAATCTTCAACTTTATGCTTCTTTTTCAGTTTTTTTTTCTTAGTATTCTGGATTTTTTGTTTGTTTCAGTATGGTTTTAGAATCAGTTTGTCAATTTCTACAAAAAAGTCTAATTTGGAATTGCAGTTGCTCCGAATCTATAGATCAGCTCTGGGAGAATTGACATTTTAACAATCTTAAAGTCTTTTGCTCTATGATCAAGATATAGCTCACCATTGCTTTAGGTCTGTAATTTCCCTCAGCGATATCTTGTAGTTCTTATTGTGTAGGCTTTCACATCTTTTGTTCTTAAGCATTTAATATTTTTGATGTTAATATAAATGGCATTTAAAGTTTTATCTATTTCTGAATGATTGTATATTGATTTTATATCTTGTCACCTTGGTAAACTAGTTAACCTGTTAGTTCTAATAGCTTTATTGTTGATTCCATTGGGTTTTCTACCATAACAATCATGTTTTCTGTGAATGAAGAAGAGTTTACGGCTTCCTCTTTAATCTGGATGCCATTTATTTTTTTCTTGCCTGATTGCACCAGCTGGTCCCTCCTCCTGTACAATGTCGAATGGAAGTAAGGAAAGCAAATGTGATCTGAGTTGTGATGATTATATGGCTTTTCTCTTTGTTAATCTAGTGATTGATTACTCTGATTGGTTTTCAGATGTAAACTAGTCTTGCATTTTGAGCTTAGCCCCACTTCCTGATGCATTGTCCTTTTAATGGATAATGTAGGTTCAGTATGATAAAATTTTATTAAGAATTTTTACATCCACATGCATCATGGATATTAGTCTGCAGTTTTCTTAACTAGTAATATCTCTTTAGTTTTGTTATCAGAGTAAATGCTGACCTCATGAAATGAGTTTGGGAAGTATCCTCTCCAGTTATCTTCAAGAGTTTGTTTAGTGGTATTATTTCTTCCTTGCATGTTTGGTAGAATTCTATTCCTGGAGTTTTCTTTGGGGAGAGGGATTAACTACTGTCATTTTAATAAAGATATACAGCTATTCAAGATTATCTTTTTCTTCCTGAGTGGGCCTTAGTGGCTTGTCTTTTCAGTGATTTTGTCCATTTTATGCTACATGTCGTATTTATGGTATAGAATTGTTCATAATATTACATTATGCTTTTAATATCAGTAAAACTGTAATGACAACATCCCTTAAATGGTATCTTCTCCGCTTTCCCCACAGCCCCACCCCTAGTCAGTCTGGCTAAAGGTTTTTGTTGTTTTTAAGTTTAGTTTATTGATTGCCTCAAAGAACAAATTTTTGGTTTCATTTATTTTTTCTCATGTTTTTCTGTTTTTTTTTTTTTTAATTTTCACTTTGATCTTTATTTTTTCTTCTGTGTTGAGTTTAATTTGTTTTTCATTTCTAGTTTCTTAAGGTGCAAGCTGAGTTTATTGATTTAAGATCGTTTCTAATAAAGATGTTTAATGCTGTAAACTTCCACAGAGTATGCAGCCGACAAATCTGCCATGTTGTTGTTATGTCTTTATCTGGTAATTCTAACATCTGTGTTCTGGGTTGGTTGCTGGATTAGTCTTTCAGGCTGCTCTATAATAAAATACCACAAACTGGTTGGCTTATAAACAAGATATATATTTCTCACAGTTCTGGAGGCTGGAAGTCTCCAGGTGCAAGTAGGGTTGAATGAGGGCTCTCTTCCATATCACAGACTTCTCACTGTATGTATCCTCACGTGGTAGAAAGGGCTAAGTAGCCCTGGGGGCTCTTTTATATAACAGCACTAATGATATTTGTAAAGGCTCCAGTCTCATGACCTCATCACCTCCCAAAAGGCCCTTTCTGCTAATAACCATCACCTTTGGAGGTTAGGATTTCAACATACGAATTTGGAGTGGGTGACAAACATGCAAAATATAACAGCTGTGATTGATTCATTCTTCCTGTGGGTTGTGTTTTCCTCCTCCTCTGTGTACCTGATAATCTGTTTGGATGCCAGATATCACTGTGAGTTTTACTTTGTTGGATGCTGGATATTTTTGTCTATTTGCAGATGTTCTTGAGCTTTATTGTGGGATGCAGTTAACTTGGAAACAATTTGATCGTTAGTTGTACTTTTGTGATTATTTTTTCTTAGGTGAATCTGGAGCAGTGCTAACTAAGTCTAGAGTTAATTGTTCTCTACTTCTGAGGCAAGATCTTCTTGAGTACTTTACCCATTGCCCCTAAATTGTGACCTTTGGTAACAGGACTACTTTCAGCCTTGTGTTCATGACGAGTACTATTACCTCTAACCCTTTTGGTTGATTCTTTTGTTGGGCTCGTTTAGACTTTTTTATGCTTGTGTACTGTTGTTATCCAGTCCTGTGAACTCTAGCTGCATTGGTCTCAGGGGGCTCAGCTCATTTTCTCTGCTCAGGGCATCTGCTAGGCAGGACCAGCAAAAATGAAAATATGGACCCTTTGTAGAAATTATTTAGAATTTTAAAATGGCAACTGCAGAGCATTAAACCAAGCACAGGCTCCTACTGAGGAGCATACAGGTTGCATGCCTCTGAAGCCTGTGCTGCTGCAGGTTTTCACCTCATTTTCCCTTCCCTGTTCCATGGCCTTGGCAGTAAGTTGAGACAGTCATGTCTCCTTTGTTTCCTATGTCTCAGGAATCATTGTCCTTTTTTATTTGTCAGATGTTCAGAGTATTGAAAACTGTTGTCTCATGTATTTTTTCTTTGTTGTTGTTTCAGGCAAGAGGATAAATCCAGTTTCTGTTATCTCAGGTGGAACCAGAAGTTATTTTTAATGTAAAGATCTGATCCCCTTTTTTGTTAAGGACCTAGCTTTTGTGTCAAATTAAGATTCCCCTTTATGGCTTGAACCTTGCTTAGATAGCTCTTTGGGGTAAAGTCTACCTTGTGTCATTGGCTGATCTGTTTTCCACTCTTCATTCCTTGGCTAGAGGATCTTGAAGAGGAAGCAATTTTCTTGGTAACCATCAACTCATTTTCTGAATTGTACCACTTGATTTCAAGCAATCAATAGCTTCCTACTTGAAATAACTGCCCCTTTTCCCCATGTTGTATTTAAATGCAAGCTGCACATGGGTGAGGACAATTCTTTCTACCATCTCCTTCAAAATACGTACCGTGTGGTACAGTTTGATTGGCATTTGTGCAGTGAGGTATTAACAGCCTTTCAGATATGCCCTGCCCTATTAGCAAGAATATACAGTGACACAAAAATGAATTTGTCAAGAGTTTTATGGCTCCATGATCTATCGTACAATATTAATCCTGCTGCAGTATTATTAAGTCATTTTTCATCTCCCCTCAAATTAATGTTGACGTTCTATTACTGGATTTGTTCTTGTCCGTAGATTAAAACATAAAGGAAAAAAATCTTCTCTGCTACAATATTAAAATTAATTGTAGGGTAAGCGGTACCTTGCTTAGTGAAGTAGAATCCTCCTAGAAAAATTATAACATGAATTTATTTCTCTTTCTGTTCTTGTGCACAAAAAAAAGCACAATTGGAATATACTTCTAAGAGCACAGAGAGAATTTAGCAAGGGAAAAAGGTAAAATTAAAGAACATAAGATTTTCCAGAAAGAGAAACCAGGAGCCTGAGCCTCAGGACCACACCTATTTATCTAGTTCTTCTACCCTAATGGCTGATAGAGATGCTGGCGGTTTTAAATATATAGGGAGAAAAATTTGGGCTGACATAGAATCCTATTAAATTATGTTCACAGGAATATTTCTTCTATCTCAAGAAGTTAGTGAGGTCAACATTTATATATCAGGGTAGTGCTCTGAGGGTAGGACTCAGGAATAAGAAAAGAGCTGTTACCATTGTTTCAACGTTAAAACTAAATGATACTTTTCTGTGAATGTTCTTTTTAAAAAAATTTTTACCCATGTGAGACCAGATTTGAGTCTCATGTCTGTGATCTCTATAATGAGATCTCAGGGTATTTTGGTGATTTCTGATCAGATAGATGATTTAGAATGCTAATTGTTCCTGTGGGAGGAATTTTATGGTAATTACTTAAACCAAGAGGTAAATTTTAATTTAAAAAACATTTTTGAATGAAAGAAGCAAGCTGAAATATAGTTACAATATTTTAGTTTCATGATGTAAATATTTATATACAATGCAAATAAGTAAAATAGAACCTATCAGAATAATTTTTAAAAATTTTATAGAAAATCAACATGAATTATATAATAAAAATTAGCTAATTATATTTATTTTGTGTTTGTAAATGATATGAATAATATAGCAACCTTCAAGAGGGTGAGTATAAGGAATAGGTTGAGAAAAATTGACATTAAATCTCTAGTTGGTTGGAAAAATAATCGCTATTTATCATCTGGGCACAGTGAAAATTCAAATTTTATATTTTTAATTTTTATGAATGATAAACAGATGTAAAAATAAATGGCTAGTGAAAAACAGAATTTTAATTAAAATTTAAATATAGCAAACCTCTTTTCATCAAGCAAATTTCAGCATGCAAACATCATAAAAGATGAAAGAATACACAATCACATGTGCTTTTAGCATAATGATGTGGTCTGTATTCTGGTTGCAAAATATTGTGTGCCAGTGTCCTTCCCGATAAATGACTAACTGCTTTTTTTTTTTCCTTCCTAGAAATATATTCTTACGAGTCTAGAGTGCTGCTTTCTTTTTTACATTCGTCTGACTTGTCAAATAATTGTGAAACATCTTTCTCTGTTAATTTTCTTTGCCATCATGGGCAGAAAATGGAAAATTCTGAATTCTCAGCTGTATTCATTGGAAGCTGAAGGCAGGCTATAATGATGGTGTCTTTAGTCTTTCATTCCTTCTTGAAAAATGATGCAAATATTTTGGACAGTGTAGTGAGAAAATTGAAAGATGTGATTTATTTCATTGTTGCATCATCCTTCATTGTAGGCAATTTCATCAATTTTTCTTTTTCTTCTTAGTCTTTTTTTAAAGCATCATTGGATATAATTGATGAATAATGATGAGTAATGATAAAATAACTCCCAGGATGATGAAATGACAAAATGTTTCAAGAAATAGAAAAAATAAGATCACTAAGCGTCTCTAATGTGTCTTAGATTTATTAAATGGATCTAGTGGACCAATATTGTAATTGTAAGGTAGAGCATGACATTTCTTTCAGGGTTCTAAGAAAGAATAATCCTCACAATTAGTTAGAACTACTGACAAAGAAACTGAAAACTAGAATTGTGTCCAATAAACTGGGGTTTAGAAGCTTTTAAGGTAAAGCTGTCTAGGTCTCCCGTTGTACATATGAGAAACAGAAGTGGATTAACAGTGGCAGAACCATGGGTTGGAAGGGAGAATCAGACATGCAGTCTTAGCTTTCACACTTCCCAGCTGATGTTGAACGAAACGAAAAATTGGAAAATGACTCACTCCCTTATAAGCTCTTCTTTAGTTGATAGTAAGGTGTAGAGATCTCACTTTCTGGTAACCTTTAAATTGTATTTGATTACATAATTTGAACAAAGAAGTGTCATCTTTGATTCACTGCTGATGGTTAATTGGGAGGAATTTTGACTTAAGAAAGGAAGATAGTTTAAAATTTATTAAAAGCCCCGTGGATTTCTATCCCAGCATCCAGGTGCCCAGCACAACTTTTGTCTGTGAGCTGCTCTTCCAGAGGTTAAGGTAAGGTCCAGTTAAGCCCGGCCAAGACTATGGGCCAGTTGTAGTTACTGTCATTGTTACCTCCTTTATGAAAAGAGTATGAACGTCTAGAGCTTGGTCTGTTCATTTTCTGAGTGAACACTGCTGTATGTGTTAAGTGTTCATGGGGCTGCTGCACCAGTTGTACCTTTTTTTAAAACACAGTCAAGTTGAATATGAAAATTGTCTGAAAAAATGTAAAAGGGGTTTCATTTGTAATTAATTTGTTCAATTATGTAAGACTTTTAATACTTTAATTTTATTTCTCTCCACTTCTGTCTTTAGTAAATAAACATCTGTAAGTTAGGCAATGAACATTTATTGAGTACCAGGTATATGTGAGACACTGGAGGAATGGGATACTCCAAGGAATCCTTTCGTAAAATAAAATACTAAATTTTTTTGTAATGATACTAATGCAGTTCAAGAAATAGTTATATGTTAAGAATTTAAGTAGGGCCAGGAATAGGGAAGTGGCAGTTGGAAGATATGTGACTATAGTAGCCCTGGGACCCCCAAAATCTTATAATTTATTTGAAATCCTAATTCTAACACATTTTCAAAGTAAAAAAATAACCAAAAAAGTTAGGTTAGTGTTACCATGTAAGTTATAGTGCCCCCAGCAAAGCAAAGCATAGGCAATTGTGGAAGAAAAAAGGGGAACAGATAAAAAAAGAATTAAGATATAGGAGAAGAGTTAAACAGAACAGGAGAGGCAGACCTCTTTGAAATTGTGAAGCTACGTGGATTTGCTTTTTATTCTTTTAGTCTCTCTTAACACCTGAATTCTTTTGTAATCTCAGATCTATCTAGGCATTTAACAAGTCTTTATTGAGTACCTACTGTGCTAATGGAAAAGTGCTGATATCTCTGGTATAAGAAATTCCTTCTTTGCGGAGTGAAGAAAAACTCCACCAGTTTCCTTGAATGACATTTAGTAGCTAGCCTCTAGTTGTAGGTTTCTTATTCTTAGATTAATGGATAAGTGTTAAATGTTTTAGTTAGTAAAAATCCCAGAGTCCTCTATCCATTTTTGTGGTGATTTAGCTTGTTTTTGGCAAATCAGTTATTTTTATCTTTCTATCCAAGAGAGTTTAATCATTAGAGCAAGAGGTGAATCTCTGAAGATAGCAGGAATGTTATATTATTTAATAATCCATACTTAACCAGAAAGGAGATTCCCCCACTTGTTATTTATTCCTTTATTATATCTTTAGAGGCAAACTTTGTTCCACACTTAACAAGTTAGTAAGAAACCTAACTATATCCGTGAAAAATTTTTTACAGTGTTTTTACTAAATGTTCCAGGCACAGAGAATACAAACATGATTAACATATGGTTTCATATGTTAGCCTATGATTTATCATTTTTAAATTTTACTCTTGAATGTAGGTCAGTGATTTATCTCAGAGATTCAGTAGCCTTGAAAAAATTCAAGAATATTAAATTGGAGTGAGGTTTTACTTTGAATCAGGTTATGGTACCTGTTGACATAGTGTGAAATTTAACTCCAGTTCTTAGAAATATTCAGAACAGAAGGGAGTCGAAGTGAGTGGCCAGCAGATCTTCAGCATGAGAGGAATACATTCCTGTGATATGAGGAGTCAGAGGTTACAGGTAATGCTGTTCAGAGGCATTCATTCTTATATTTGCTCTGATTCCTTTAATTGGTAACTTTATTGCCAAAAAGTTTACAATCAAATGGATAGTAGAAAAAACAATTTGCTTCTTAGAGATTTAAAATATGGTCTTGTGGTATATTTATTCTTCTGAGAAAAATGAGGGTAACTGTTGATTGTGTGTGGTATCGGGACTATAAAACTATACCTGTAAAACCTAAAAAAAAAATTGTAAGCATTCTCAATGTAGTAATTGTCTGCTTTCATGAAGTAGTTTCAAAGTCACCTGCAGAATTTTTGTAAACTCTAGATACCTTGGCCCTGCCTCTTACACTCTGTGTAAACACTACTGTCCTGATGCAGAACTTCAGAGATCATTTGCTTGCACTTTGTTGAATCAGGATTGAGAGAGGAGAGAAGCAAGAGCCAGAGAGATTGAGAGATGCTCTGACTCTTCACTGAAAACTAGTGTAGGTCTAATGACCCTAGGTCATGATATGTTTGGTTCTCAGCTGCTCTTTCTTTAAAAAGGAATATCACAGGTTTCTGATGCTATTCAAAAGGTAGAAAATTTCTGTGAAACTTTTCAGAAGTCAAAATGGCATAAAGCAAAGAAGCAATTACAATTAATTTACATGGAAAATTTTTTGAACATTCCCACGTGCACAAATAACCTACCAAATCATACCAAACAACACATAAAATGTAAAATAACACTAAATATAGTAAAAGCGGGAATAATATAAACACATAGCTGTATAAAGTGGTAATAGTATATTATAGTGTATTATAGTGTCGTTTCACTTATTAAAAAGACTGATTTCTCCTTAACCTAGTATAAGATAACTTAATGGAACACCATCCTTTGTATATACCTATCAATCTATTCCAGCAATAGACTTTTCCACTTTATCCATTACTGGATGCTGGCTAAAAGGGACTACTTGCTACTAGCAGAACCAGTAGTAATTTGGTAGCTTTCAAAATTCTCTTTGTTAATAGTAGGAACGATGGGTGCAGGCAGGTACAAGGCATACACAGTGCCTTTATTTTGTCACCATGGTCAAAAAAACAGGAGATAGGTCAAAAAAACAGGAGATAGCTATTACTGTTGGACATGTCTGCAAAATGAAACATCCTCTTTTAAAAAATGTTTTTTAATAGGTTTACTATGTTCTGAGAAGAAAGTCTGAGTTTCTCAGGCAAGTCTAGAACTGTTTTAATTACTTACATATTCTTACCCTTATAGAACATGCTTTGAAAACCGGTTGGTAAGGGTATTGGAGTTGGGAGAAAATGCCATATGTTAGATTTATTTTGTAAAAGTTTTTAATGCTATGTTAGAAGTAAAATTAAATTTGCCAGCGTGTTAAAAAAAAAAAAAACTAAGTGAAGATCCCATAGTAACGTTATCTTTGCCCTCATATAGCTGCATTATTATCCCATTGTGTGATTCATGCTTTTCCCTGATAACCAGGGAAGCACATAGAATTCTTTCTGTATCACTGGGTATGAACTTTAATGCTGCTTTCCTAGTAAGCTGTATAAATATGTGGTCTCAATATGTATCTCCAGTTTAACCTTTATATTTTCTATTCCTGCCGGACTTTGTCCTTGCTGTGGTATCTTGCTATATCTGTTGCAAACTCTTTTCCCTCACCGTACTCCCTGCCAGGAATGTTAAACTGCTCTAAAGTGAAATTTATTTATTTTGTCATTTTGTCTCTCCATTCCTGACATTCTGCATTATTTTCCCCTAGTAATTCAGACTGTTCACATTCTCTTAATATAGTTTCTAAACTTACTGAGTTGTTTTGTTTTGCAGAATTAAAATATATTACTTCCTAAATGGTTTTCTTAACTCCCATCTCTTTTTTGAAACTAGCCCTTACTCCAAGATAATATAAATATTTGACTTTGAATTGTTTTCATATTTCTTTTAATAACTCCTTTTGTTCATTCTCACTTAAGGATGTGGCCTTAACCTAGATTGTTTGCTCTTTCTTCCTTCTCTTTCTTTTTCCAACTTTTTCTGAGTATGCTCTGTGTCAGACTCTTAGGCTCCAGAAATAAAAGCATTGAGAAGCTTGCATACTTTTTAAGTGTCTAATTTTTATTCCACAAATATTTAATTGAACTCAATGTATTCTAGTCACTGTCCTTACACTAGTGATGCCAGGGAGCTCAACAGGGCAGGAGTCTGAAGAGGGACACTGCCCCAGAGCTCTGGTAACCAGATTTGTAAGCCAGAAGAAAAATAATTCAAGGACACAAAAAATAGCAAGCAGGAAAGCGCAAGTTGTATTAAGTGGAAGTACACACTTAAGAGAAAGTGTTGGCAAAACTCAGAGAGTGAGTCACACCAAGCTGTCTGGCGCTTCTGTTTTCTTGGGAGTTGGGTTTGCGGGTGGAGATGTGGCACTTGCAGTGGAGGTGATACTATAATGATATTATGATTAGCCAAAGCTGAACAAAGGACAAGAGAAAGACTCCAGAACCCTTTCCTGGAGGGGGTAGATTGGTCCCAAGGCTATCCATCCTACCTCCCACTTTTGGATAGTCTCTCAGGCCACCTGGAGGAGGGGAGTGGAGTGGGCGGCCAAGGCCATGTATTCTGTCTTCCAACTTTGGCCTGTTTCTCACAGTCAAAACAGGGAGAGGGCTGAGTAAGGGACTAAGGAAAATTTTGGAGCTGCATCCTGGAGGGGAGGAGAATGTCCTTAGGCTAACTAATCCTGCCTTATTAGGAATATAGCAGAAAATAAAAACAATTTAAACAGTTTATATTCTTGTGGGAGGAAAGATGACTATATGAATATATACATCAGATGGTGATAAATGTTATGGGAAAAAAGTAATTAAGGCGGGAAGGGGTCTAGGGAAGGATGGGTGATTATATAGGTTTCCTGCTTTATGTAGGGGCAGGTCAGTGAAGAAGACCAAGCCATGTGTTATCTGGAAGAGTGTTCAGGCAAAGGTGACAGCAAGTGCAAAGGCCCTGAGGCTGGAGAGTATTCAAGATGTGTTCCAGAAACAGCACTAAGAGTAAAAAAAGACCTAAAAGACAAAGACTGGTAAAAGATGGCATCAATAGTAATAGGAGGCTTGAGTCATTGAGACTCTTATAGGTTTTAATAAGAGCTTTAGTTTTTACTCTGGATGAGATAGGAAGTTGGTATAGAGTTTAGTAAAAACTTTAACTTCTACTCGGGGTGAGCTAGTAAGCCATTGTGTAGCGTAGGGTTTATTTGATCTCATTAAAGGAGTAATTTGAACAGACTTAATTTAAAAAGGGTTACTTAGGCTGCTATTTAGGGGCAACAGAGGTTGCAGAAAGAACAATTAGGAGATTATTACAGTAATTCATGTTTGAAATCATGATGGCTATAGACTAGGGTTGTAAAATTTAGGAGGAATTGTTAGAATTTTGGGTATACTTTGAAGGTAGATCTGACAGGAATTTTTGATATATGACCCCAAGATACTTGGCCCAAGCAATTGGAAGAATGGGATTGTTTTTTACTGCAAGGATCCCCAACCCCGGGCTACAGACCGATATCAGTCTGTGGCTTGTTAGGAACTGGGCCACACAGTAGAAGCTGAGTGAGCTACGTAGGTGAGCAAGCGAAGCTTCATCTGTATTTACAGCCTCTCCCTAGCACTAGCTTCATTGCCTCAGCTCCCCTTAGATTGTCAGGCATTAGATTCTCATAGGATCACTAGTCCCTGGTGCCAAAAAGTTGAGGACTGCTGTTTTACTAAGATGGAGACTGCCAGAGAAGCAGTTTTGATGGGAAAATGTGGAATTGGGGTTTGGACATGTTAAGTTTAAGATGCTATTAGATTGGATAAAGGCACCTAACATTTTTTGATAATTCTGTTTCTCTTTGGAGTCACCTATTTGCTTGATTAGAAAACAAACAAAAAATTGTGTTCTATTTAGAGATAATCATGAACTTTTTTGTTTGCTTACAACTCTTATGTCTCACATTTTCCCACTGCTGAGGATCAATTTTTGTTGGAGAACATGCTCTGTTATCGTTATCAGGAATACCAATGTGACAAATTCTGAGAGCAATGTTGGTTAATGTTATTGTTTTGCCCTTTGGCATGAATGCTATTTGAGTATAAAGGTCTAAGTTCAAAATTATTTTCCCTGAGGAACTTTATTTAGCAGGTGTTCCAAAAGGGAAAGAAAAAAAAATGGGGGGGAGTCAAAGTAATAATGAAAGAAAATTTCCAGTGTTGAAGACTGAAATTTTTAAAGTCAGTAGACCCCCACCAAATAATAAGAGGTCAGACTCCATTTATCTTGTATCAGACCCCATACAAGATGCAATATAATAAAATTTCATAACTTAGATTTTAAAATGCTTTCAAAAGAAATTTCACATCAGGTTCTCTCTTTAAGGAGACTCCGCCAGAATTTGTTAGCACCATTGGATATTATGAATCAATGAAGGGGATGCCTTCAAAGCAGCATATGAAGTATAAGGGTTGGAGAGTAAAACTTTAGATTGGGTGGCCCAAGAAAGGCTTTTAAATAATCCAAAGGATGCGAGGGAGCCGGCCATAAATATATCTGAAAGTTGAGCATCTCAAGCAGTGAGAACACAAATGTGAAGATCCAGGGGCATAAGTATTTTTGATGTTTAAGAACAGCAAGGGAACCAGTATGACTAGCAGAGAGAGCAAAGGATGGGTAGTAGGAGATGAAGTCAGGGGTAAAGGACTTAGATCATGAAAGGGCTTGTGTATCATGGTAAAAACTTCAGTTTATATGGAATGAGATGGAAATCCACTGAAAATTTTTGAACAGAGTGAGATATAATCTGCTATGCATTTTAGCAGCTAGAATGATTCTTTTGTGTTAAGAGATGTCTGGGGGACAAGAGCAAGGGCAGTTATGAGATAAAATAATCCGGGGGAGAGTTCACAGTGGTTTAGATCGGAGTGATGACAGTAAGATTGATGAAAACTAGTTAAATTTGGAATCTTTTTTGAGGGCAGAGTTGGCAGGATTGCTGGCAGGTCAGATATGGGGGGTGGGTAGTAAAGGGGAGAGAGAAGTACAGAGAGACAGATGACTAAATCAAGTATAATATTAAGATGTTTGGCTGAGCAGTTTATTAATGGAATTACCACAAACTGAATTGCAGAAGTCATGGGGTTGGGGCAAAAATATTAGAAGCTTACTTTTAGACATATTTTCAAATCCTTTTATCTTTGCCAATTTAAAAAGTGAAAAAAAATCTTTTTTTCATTTCTCTTACTATGAGTGAAATTGAGCATTTGCATTTCCTTTATTGTGACCCATCTATTTTAGTTCATTTGGAGAAGTGTTTTTCTCTTGGGTGGTTCTTTTTCTTTTGATTTGTGGGAGTCCTTTTTATAATTTAAGAAATTAGCCCTTTGTCATATTTGTTGCAAAAAGCATTCTGCCCTAGTTTTTGTTTTTAAACATTGTGGTATTTTTATGCAATTCAGTATTTATTTATTTATTTATTTAGTATTATTGGATTAATCAGTCTTACAGTATCAGGGTTTGGTCTGTACTTAGGTCTTCACTGTAATATCATTAAAAAATACAACTATTTTTTGCTAGAACTTTTTGTGATTTTATTTGCATTTAAATCTTTAATCCATTTGGATGTTAAATGAAATGCTGTCCTAGATGATAGGCTTGTTGAAGGGAGGCTCTGGAAAGTCGGGGTCAGGATGCAACTGCAGATCCTTAGTGCTTGCCAGATAGAGCATGTCTCTAGAAGAACTTCAACAAAGGATAGAGTAACAGGGACTAGCCTTTTCTCAGAGTATCATAGTTATTCTCCTTTGAGAAAGTTTAACTGGCTGTTACCTGCATGAACTTTTGGTCTGAATCAGTACTATCTGAAGGGCTGGTTAAAATACAGACTGCTAAGCCCTACCTCCAGATTTCGATTCTCTAGGTCTGGTATGATTTTCATTTCTAAGAAATTGTCAGGCAATGCCAATGGTCCTGGGGCAATAGTTTGAGAACTGCTGGCCTAGGTGTTCTGGCCTTAAGCTCTGGAGTTAGATAGAGGGTTTGAATTCAAAATTTTGTTATGGTAATTATCAGTTCTGTGATTTAGGGCAGTTTTTTCTTTTTTTGGTGCTCATCCGCCTCACTGCCCCCCCCCCCCATTTTCCTTTCCTTTACTCAGAGTTACGTACATATTAGAGTTGCTGTGAAGACTAAAAGAAAGTATTTGAAAGAGTTACCACATACTTAAAACATGGTAGATTCCCCTAATAAATAATATACGTTGCAGTTGCTTTTACTGAACTCTTTTTTGGTCATAATGTCAGTGTTGTCTAATAAGAATATAATGTGAGAAGCATATAATTTAAAAATGTCCAGTAACCATATTAAAAAATAAGCAAGACAAAATAAAAAGGTGAAATTAAATTTAATTATTTTAACTTAATATATGAAATATTTTAATATATAATCAACATAAAATTGTTAATAAGGTATTTTACATTCTTCATATAAGTCTTTGGAATTTGGTGTGTATTTGATATTTATAGCATATCTTGGATCAGACTAATCAAATTTCAAGTGCTTAACAGCCACATGTGGCCAATGATAACCATTTTAGACAGTGCCAGGCTAACCAATACTCACTCCCCTGCCTTTTTTGTCTAGCCTTGCTTTAGATACCGAATCTTGATGTGATTATAGACATGGAAGCAAAGCTTGTTTCACTTTATTCAGAAACAGTGACCCAGGACATAGCAGATGTCCTTGAGCGGGGTATAGGCTTCAGAGACAAGAATTTGTATTCCTGGGAGTCAGTTTCCACCCACAGTATCGTACCACATTAAAGCCCAATATCCTCTGAAAGGTCTCATGTAAATTCTACAGGCTTGAGTATTTCTCACTGGAAAAGTGGCCGTGGAAACCTCTAAAGGTGTGAGGAATAGCTCTGATTCTTAAAAGCATGTATTATCATTGGTTTCTAGAACTTAGCCTCTTGACTCATGGAAGAGGTATTTCCCTTCTGTGTGTCTGTGGAGGGCCTCATCCTCTTGAGATTTGAGGTTAGTTTTTGATAGAGTAAAATAATCCTTCAAACAGCCACTGTACCGATGTTTTTGGTAAGATTTTGCTATGATTGATACACACACACACACACACACACACACACACCCCATATATCTGATTTTGCAATATTGTGATCTTAGGGAGAGTTTATTCACTTGCCTCTATTTTGCTGGACATAGCACATTTTAAGGGCATATGGTATACTTTTGTATTCTGTAAGTATTCATTTAGCAAATATTTGAGCACCCACTATATGCATGACAGTTTTTTTCTTTACAGATCTTCTTTTGGGATTTCATATTTTTCAAAAATTGTTCTCCGTATTAGCTTTTACATATTGTAAGCAATATAATGAAATCCTAATAGAAAAAAGATTTGTGGTTATTAAACTTTTTATATTCGTTCAGCATTCTTTTTCACACTTAACCCATTTAAAGATAAACAAATGAAATGTTGAGATTTTCTTGCCCATGGTGATAAATCATGTTTGATAAAGCATTTAAATTTATAAATGGGCAATATGATTTGCATTTTTTGAAAATATTTTACTACTCTTGCTGACTGGCTTTCTTTAAATTGATTGGGGCTTTTCTTTTTAACTTATGTAATAAGATTTGGGAACTATTATTTCTTAGACTAGGCTTTTATAAATTTTTTCACCCTTTGAAGGGCTCTCTCCTAAATTTGTTATTCTAGGCAGCATTTCCTGTGCTTAGTAAAAGAAAGAATTTTCTATTTGTGCTTCCCATCAGGCATCAGTGTTTGACCTATCATCTTTTGCTACTGAGAGAAAAGTAATCATTTTGGTGTTTTGGGGAGTGGGTAATAGGGATGTACACAAGGCACAGTACTGCAAATGAATGAAAACATTGAAGCCCCCACACCCATTCTTCCTCTCTCCCAACTTTATAGTTTAAAAATGTTCAAACCTATAGAAACTTAAAAGACTAGAACACTGAAGATCTGCATATCCTTCACTTAGACTGACCAGTTAGTATTTTATGACATTTGCTTTCCCTCTCCAATCCCTTTTCCCTCTTTTTGCTGCCTGCAGCATGTGGGTTGTAGACATCCTAACACTTCACCCTGAAATCCTTTAGCATGCATTTCTTAAGAATGAGGATGTTCTGTTCACATTGCCACAGTACTGTTATCACACAATATTGTAACATTTAATAACAATTCATATCAATAATTTTAAAACACAGCCCCTATTCAGATTTCCCTAATTGTCCCCAAAATGTTTTTATAATTTTATTTTAAATCCAGGATTCAATCAAGGTTCAAGCATTTGAGTATGTCTCTTTAATCTTCAATTTGGTTTCTCTGCTGTTTTTTGTTTTGTTTTTGTTTTTCTTGACTTTTTTATATGTGAATGTGTAATTCTTGAACAAAGTCTAAGTTTGATACAGTGTCCAGCATTCCAGATTTATCTTATTAGTTTCTTTATGATTAAATTTAGCTTATATCTTTTTTACAAAAATGCTTTATAGGTGACATGTACTTCTTATTGTGTGACATCAGGGGTTCCACAGAGTCACAATGTGCTATACTTGGTACTAGTAGCTGAGTTTGATCACTTGCTTAAGTTGGTGACCACTAGATTGCTTTACATGTATTTTTCCATCTGTAATTAAGTAATCCATGCCATCCAAGCTCACTGTTGGATTAAATTTTGTATGTTCAAGAAGTGCCTCTTCAATCTAGGGGAAAAAACCTGGATATTTATTAGCTTAAGACACATTTTTCTGCCTCTTTTATGTGACCCTAAGTATAATGAGATCATGGATCTAGAAATACAGCCTTTTCTCGTTTCTGTTAACCTTTAAAATGCTTTTATTTTTGTAGAGACTATTTCTTTGTCCAAATTATTGATAACATGAGCTTTTTTGTTACTAATAACAGTGTCGGTGCTGATCTATCAATATCCTTTAAAAGCTCAGGAATTTAAAGTTTTCTGAAATATTTACTAGCTTGTCTTCAACCTAATCAAATTGAAATTGTCACGCAGTGATCATTGGTTTAAACATGTTTACATTACAGAGCACATAGTAGTGTTTTGGTTTGTTTTGCTTATGTAGCATGTAATTCTGAACTCCTTTGGGACAGATTGTTGTTGTTATTTATTTTTTTGCAAAGATACGGAAACCCTCCTTTAAAGAATGACTGTCACCAGTAAAGATAAATCATCATTGAACTCAATGTCATAGAACCAGTGAGAATTTGACCTCTAAGTTTAAAAATTTTTACATTTACTTACTAGAATTGTGTGTTTGTGGTTTAAAGAACAAATTTATGGTGTGTATGTGTGTGTGTTGGCTTGTGTTAGAAAAATGATAATTATATAATGATCATAATGTTATGATCCCAAAGGTGGAGCAAAGAGGTTAAAGTCCCTGGAGAAAAAGGTCTAAAGTATCTTCAGAGGACAGGTGACTGACTTTCCATATTGGACCAGAGAAATGAGAAAACATTCATTCTTTCTTTGATTTTATTTTCCTTACATTGCCTTCTACTCAGAGTCAGATTAGGTAGACCACCTGGTGTCTGCCTCTGAGTGAATGGAAATATTTATGAGCAGACTGAAGCAGTTCTTACGTGTCCACTTCTTAGATAGAAACTGCTTATTCCAAGCTGAGACATTACTTTTCCCACAGAAATTGCCTGCCATCACTTCCCTAGCAGCAGAATGACTAATTATGAGCTGGAGTCTTAACATTTTTCACTATTTTGACATTGTGTGCTTGGCAGGGTATAGGGTACTTCTTTACTTCTTCAGGGTGTCTATATTTATCAAATACAATGTAGATGCCTTTATAATGTTAAATATGTGATTTGTAGCTCTTTCCTTCCAATTCTCATCAATAAAGCACAGCTGCTTAGTTACAAATCAGTCTGGATCAGTTTGTTACATCTTGTGATTTACTAGAGTAATTTGAAACAGGGAGGATTTACCTGAAGAGTAGGGCCATGTTTTTGCAGGTGCTTTTCTGTGCCTTGTTAGCATTCATCATTAATGGCTAGACTTCAGGCTTATTCAACCCAAGTAGACTAGTATACAATAGTGACCAGCCCCAAAGTGTCCTGTTTCAGAGAGGAGGGGTGATCCTCATGATCCTGTTCTAGAATGTTGTCTCTAGCTGATCCAGCAGTTCTAACTGCCTTTGTTGCTGGCTGTGGTGTCGCAGTAGAAGAGCTGCTTTGAATGTGACAGTGAGTGAGAGAGTAAAAGGTGAGAGTAGAAACAGGAAGGTGACGCAATGCTGGAGACACCTGTGTGAGGATATTAGTTGCAATGTGTTGTGTGTGTCAACGGCAGAAAGGCACCTATTTACTCATGGCAGATCCTATTAACCAGATTTCCTCCCCATCTTTTTAAGTGATTTACTTAGTAGACATTTATTTCTCTCAACTTTCTTAGTGAGAGATTTCTATCTTGATTTCAGTCTTATTTGCAATAGGGGCAAGGGTTTTAGGAGAACTCAACTGTCTTCAAGAATTAAGTTCTCAACTTGAGTTGCCTTTATCAACATCAGGCATATATTAATTAAGCAGCGAATTCTAGGTAGCCCCATTCTGTTGGTTTCTTGTGCACATTGTTTTTGAGTTTCTATTAATGAAAAGTTCTAGAATAAAATAGAAATTTCCTTTTGGAAAATTGCAGTAGGAATGTAATTGTTCTTTAGCCAGGTCATTGCATAATTTAATTGTGCAGTGGGAATAAAAAAATTTTTTAAAAGATTTCAAATATGAACTGTTGAGTTTTGACTATATTATGTTGTTTACTGGGACTGGTGCTGGGGAAATACAAAGATGAGTAAAGGAGAGCCTCTTCCTTGAATGAAATTTTATTTTTTGAAAAGTATTTTAATGAATACAAAAAGTAAAACAAGCAAAACTAGGTAGTATAATGAGTAAAAATATGTTTAAAATATCAAAAAGTAGGTACTTTTTTAGGATACTAACAAATTTTTTTAAGTAAAAATATTAAACAATGGAGCTCTTACAGGAAAAATTGAGATTTTCAAAAATTGTAGTCTTGCCAACACCAGACTAATTATCACATAATATGTACTACTTTAAGATTATTGGTAGTCTTCACAGTATTTCTTTTCAGCAATATTATCTGATCACATGTATGAATGGAATAATAACCAATTACTTATTTTATCACAAAACCTTAAGAATAACTTATAGGGGGGCTTTTAAAGATTAGTAAATGTCCCACATGACAGAACTAATACTGGCAGAGCCTAAATTCAAACCAGGCAGTCAGATGTTTTAGTTCTTTTTATTTTTTGAGCTCAGTTATCCCTCCACCCCTGCAGGTTTTGTTTTTGTTTTTCCTGTTCAGTATGATTTGGAAGAACCTGCAAAACTCAATCTAAAGTAAAGAAATATACCTTGTATTGTAAAAGAAAAACATTAAGGAAAAATGTGGTTAATTTCATTACCTAAACTATTTTCTAAATATTTCAGTTTCTCCATATATACATTTTTTGTAATGTATAAATGCATTTGTGATCATATATTCTAATTTTTCTTTGTCATTGAATCAGATATTTTATCAAACTTTTTTTAAAAAAATGATTTTAAATCATTACATACTATGCTATTGACCTAATTTATCCATATTTGTTCATCTATTTCCCTACTTTGGGATTGTGTTCTGATTGTTTTCAGTTTTTCATTATTATACATAATGTAGTAATGAACATTTTTCTGTATAGAATATTTTTCTTCTGTTGAATTATTTTTATAGGATACATTGCCAGAAGTGGGTCAAGTATATTCTTGAACCTTATATGTTAGTGTCTAGCAATGCCTTTATTATGTTAATTAGGTAGGGAGAAATACATTTGCAGAATATAATGTTCTATTTCTTATAAAGCCATTTCGTATTATCCAGTTATTTTGCATATAAACAATAGAGGTTGAGTTATTTTTCCTATTTTCTTACTTTCATTGGTAAAAGAATTGCAAAGATACAGGCAATATTAAATTAGAAGTGCTTTAGCATTTCAGTTTTATCATCTTGTGGCAAGATCTGTTTTCATATTTTCAGGAACATAACTGGTATATGATTCTAAGCCCTATAAGAAAAATCACGTTGGAGGAAAGAATGGCATTTCATTGATAGAAGTTGTTTCAGGAATGCCTGTTCACTGTAATAAGAGTGGGTTTATGTCATACCTGTAAGACAGGAACTTAGATAGCTCAGACGCATATGGCAGGAGTAGAGATGAGACTTGAATTGAAATACACAGGCAATTCATATCAGTAAGGATCCCCAAGCCAGCTCCTACTTGAGGTTAAGACAGCCACTATAGGGAGAGACTGCAGTTGGGGGAAGCTTATATGCACTGTGAAGCACTCCTGTGGTGCTTCTTGCTCAAGGTGAAGTGCTTTACTTCCCTTATGGAGGGCCAAGACAATTGTTTTCATTCATCCTTTGAATCCTAGAACAGTGCCTGGCATATAGTAGCCCATTAATGAATGTTCATTCAGTTGAGTTAAATTCATGGGTGAGCCTTTGAAACAGTGGCTAGCAGATATACATGAAAATTGTACTAGACAACCGGAGGCTACCTGAGCAGATATACAAAATTGGTAGGAAGAGATTTTGATGGCTTCATTGGATGGTTAACAGAGTTGGAAGGTTGCTGAGGAGGAAAAGATGATGGTAACTGCTGCCATATTGAAATCTTTGAAAACTGAAAAACCACAGAAAAATCTGCACGGAATGTTTGTAATAGCTTTATTATATCTTCAAAATCTGGAAGCAACAAAGATGTCCTTCAGTAGATGAATGAATAAACAAATCGGTACATCCATACAATGGAATATGATTCAGTGATAATAAGAATCATGAACTCTCAAGCCACACAAATACATGGATGAATTTTAAATGCATATTGCTGAGTGAAAGAAGCAGTTTGAAAGGCTCTATTTCATATGATTTCAGTTATATGATATTCTGGAAAATGGAAACTAAAGTGATTATATGGAGATCAGTGGTTGCCTGAAGTTTGGGAGGAGTGGAGGAGTGTTGAATAGGTGAAGCATTGGAGAAGTTTTAGAGACCAAAACTGTTCTGTATGATACTAGAGTAGTGGGTACGTGACACTATGCATTTGTCAAAACACATAGATCTTTATATCACAGAGGGTGAACCTTTATGTATACTATTTAAAAAATCATTCAGGAGATTCCAGGATGGAGGACAGACTTACAAATGTATGAGACAATCTCACTGAATGGGGTAGGAGAAAAAGGTGCTGACCTAAGTAACTTTGGAAACAAGTAGAGTCTGTAAGACTGAAAGCAAAAGACCTACACATGAGTACTGTACTTTATTTGATAAAGTTGTTTCCCACAAGGGTTGGCACAGGCTAATAATTCTGATACTGTTATAGATAGATACCGGAATTGAACAATTAAGTAAATGGATGGTAGCTGGTGAAGCCAGATTTCTTTTCACTGTCCAATTGCAAGTTTACATATAAGCAGGGGAGGAACTTAGAGTGATCTATGTGGTTATGGATTTCAATTGGAGACATCAGTAAGAACTCAGGTCTAGCTTATAGATGCAGGTGGTTATATATAGAAATACTTATAGATATGTGTACACACATGTATTTCCTTGTTCTGTCAGCTGAGAGGGCCTATAAGCAATGGCATTCCTGTAGCAATGAGCTTTTCTAGCACCCAAATCTTGGTTTTCAGTGTTCTCCAGTGCAAGGAACCAGGGCTCTTGGAGAAACAGCCAGTTCTAGGACTAGGGTAGGAAATATACAACGTGAGCGTGGAGCATATTGTAATGCCAGAAAATAAAAGAAGTGCTTAAAAAACAAACAAACAAACAGACAAGAAAAACCACTGATGGCAGTATGTCAGAGGGACATAGGAGCCAACTGAAAAGAGCTCACATTAGCTAAAGCTGTAACAATTTAAGCAATGAAATAAATAAATAATGGATTATAACCCAAAGTATAAAACAGCCAGGAGTCCATACTGATGTAATTAATGGTTTATTAAATAAAAGTGGGAGAAGAGACTAATTTGCTGTGCAGAAGAATTCCAAATTATTTATATAGATACCTCTCCAGTCTCTACCCCCAAAGTATAGGCTGTGAGCAGTGACTTTCTTCTAAAGAATACAGTATATAGAAAGCTGGCAAAGAGTTACTTTAAAATGGAGATACCTGACAGGCATTCCTTAAGCCAGATGATCAAGTTAACATCAACCATGATAATTTATGTTGATAGTATGTGTCCTTGATATGATGTGATGAGAAGGGTACTTTACCTCTGTGGTCTTCATAAACCCAGTCTATCTGAGAAAAACAGCAGACAAACCCAAATTGATATTTATTCTACAAGATACTTGACCAATACTCTTCATAACTGTCAAGGTCATCAAAAACAAAGAAAGGCTGAGAAACTCAGAGTTAAGGAGAGACATGACAACTAAATGTTGTGTGGGGTCCTGGATGGAATTCTGGAACAGAAAAAGGAATTAATAAAAACTGAGGAAATATAAATAAAGTGTGGACTTAAGTTATTGAGGTATCAATTTTGGTTCATTCATTGTAACAAGTATATCATACTAGTATAAGATGTTTATAATAGGGGAAATTGGGTTCTGAGTGTAAAGGAATTCTATACCATGTAGCACCTTTTCTGTAAATATAAAACTGTATTAATAAAACATTTTTAAAAAAGAAAATACTTTACTGCCACACAGCTAGAATTGCTTGTACTTATCCCTGATGGAAGTTTAAAAAACTTTTTAAATAAAAGCAAATTCAAATAAACCAAAAAGCTTCCTGTGATGATCTTAGAGGTTTGTATTTGAGAGCTGTCTTGATTCTCATATTTACCACTGTTAATTATAAAATCTTTTCATCTAATTCTGAAATTGAGAAATAGAAATGGTGTTCCCATGCCCTCCAACAAAGTTTATGACAGGGTGAAAAAGTACACTGATCCTGATTCTGGATCATGTGTTTACCTTTTACTTTTCTTAATAATTCTTTTTTTTTAAAATATATATCAGTAGAAATATTCATAAATGAAAAAACTGTAGACACTGAATCATCCTCTGATGCACTGAAGCTCAAAGCTTTCTCTAATTATACTCAAAGGAAAACTTGTTGAAGATGCAGGGTAATTTAGAAATGCAAGGATGCCTGTTTATCCTTTTGCAAGGGAGAAGTTTAATCTCCAAAATAAACTCTAAGCCTTTGTATAGAAAGATTTCTGACTCATCTGTATTCATTCTGCTTAAATAAATCATACTTTCTTGACCTGGAGAGGAAAGTACCAATTTCCAAGTTGAATAATATTCTTAATCCCCTAGAAACAAAAATTCCGTTATTTCTGAAATTAATTCACTGTTCCCCGTTTCATAACTCCATTTCTCCATGTGTCTAACCTTCTAGGGATATAGAGTGCCCCTGAAACTAGTTAGGTCTGAGAAAAAAAGAGTTGATGCAAATGTATTTTGCGAGACAGTCTGTGTTCTGCTGTAAATGATCTTCATTCTTGTGTTCTTCCCTGTTCAATTTATTTTGTGTTCCTGGGTTCTTTCTTACAAAGCAGAGCAACATAAGCTATGTTAGATCTTATCTTTTAGTGGGCTTTTTTGGCCAGAGGTTCAGAAATCCAGATTTTAGAGTGTATAGAATTATTTTTTATGTCATAAAATTACAAGCTTGATATTAGCACTTGTTCTTTTTTAACCATTAATTCATCTCATGGTCATAGGTAAATATCCTAAATTTGTATGATGTAATTGGTGTAGTGAGATGTCTGATTTATCCAGTTTTGGAAAACCTTTTTTAGAGAATGAATAAACATGTATTTGTACCTTCCCATAATTCCCAGCAAGCTCTGTAAAGAAGGTCAGAGGAATAAAAATAAAGATAACTACTTTGTCCCTGGGAATAAAAAAAGCCCTGAGTTGTGGCTTTTGGCTTGAGTTCTTCTTATCCCTTTTAGTCTAAATATTGATATATTAAGTGAATGCAGAGTTTAACAATCATGTGCTATCTTTATACTTGATTCTTTGGTTATTTATGGTTTAGTTTTTTTATCGAAGGGCAGATGAGAATAGTTTCCAAACTTACTGAAATTTTAGAGCTCAAGATCTATCAGCTTTGAATCTTCAGTTTAGATTTGATTTAAAGTGACTAAAATTGTACTGTGCTTGAAATCATTGACATACTAAAATGGAAACGACTAATTCAAAGATCGAATTACTCAATGATCAAAAGGAAGTAGTTTGGCTATATTAGACTGATGAACTATATTTTAATATCCTTGAAGTTAAGATGCTGTAATATCTGACCCAGTGCCTAGGTGATAATAAATAATGGTTGTTCAGTAGAAGGTATCCCTTTCTTTTTTTTCTCACCAAGATCTTTGGTCTTTAATTACTAGACAAGGAAAAATTGAGCTAATTTATTGAATTACCAGATGGATATATGTTTTTATCAGTGAAAATACAATCACATATGAACATTTTAAATGAAAGAAGCCCCAGAAGTTTTATCCAATTTAATTAAAGAGCCTAACTTATATAGAATATTCAAAAAAGAGATATGATTTTTAAAAAAAGAACAAAATATAGTACCATAAGTATCCTTGTGTTGTATAAGCCTATATAAACATAAAGTAGGCTTGGTTCAACAATAAACACTTGCCCATCTCTTTGAAATCATTATGAATACAAAGATGGCACTGTCAGGAAGCTTAGAGTCCTTTTCTGAATTATACTGTTGCATTTTAACTTAATTTCTAATAACATTTTATTATATTTGCTTATAAATGAGAATTAATGAGATTTGAATAAATGAACTTGTACTGTTAAAAGCTGTACAAAATCTTAAGGTTCTTCTTTGTATCTCTTTTCTTTCTGCCTTCAGGGCACCCTTAAATCACTCTTTATTACTGTGGTTCTCTGTAACTCAGCCATCATTTTCTGTATTCTGAATTAACACATTTTTCATTTTTTCTTTAGGGCTCTAATATTGAGTGGCAACTCACTTTTTCTTCTCAGCTTTCCTCGTTATGTTTAATATCAGAACAAAGGATGACTGAGGTTCATAATTTAGCTTTCTGGGGTCAGCTTTCTAGGTTTTAGTGGTCCATTGGAAAAATATTTGAGTACTGAATTTTAAAAATTAGGTAACATGAAGTTAAGTGTAGAAGATGAGGGAAAGGTTGTGATGAGCTTCAAAGTAATATTCTCAAACTTAGACATAATCAGTTTGAGAGTTTGTGGTTGGTTATAGAAAATTTTGTATATTCTGAAGTTGATTTCTGGTAGTAGATGAAGGGGAAATCTGATTTCCAACATGTTAGCTCTTAGAATTATATTGCCTACCTTGGAGATGTGGTCAGTATTCTTCCTCTGTGGTTTTCCTTCCCCTTTCATTTCTCCTTCCCCACCCCACTTTTTTTTTTTTTTTTTTGATTTGTTAAGATTGCTTTAGGATAGCAGTGTCTTAATAAAGGCAGCACACTGTTGTGAATGCAAAAACTTTGTTTTTGACAAAAGTAACTGTTCGTTCAGATGGAAATAATACTAAATAACAAATTTTTCATTTAGACTTTTGATCCTATAATTTTAAATTCTGAATGTTTGAATGTGCATCATATAAATTTATAACCTTCAAACTTGACTTTTTAGCTCAACACATGTTATTTTAGAGTAAGAATGATATGGGAAAAATGAGTTCAGAGGTAGATCTCAACCTTTATTTTTAACCATTTAAAGTTAAAACTTTGTTCTTTCCATTAAATATCTAGTTGTAAAACAGGTCAGCATTATGTGGAAAAGGTATGCCAAGTTGCAAAAATAGAGCGACTGTCCTTCTGCAGGGGCTCAGTCAGTGATCAGCAAGGGCTTACTTACCTAAACTCTATACAATACAGGTCTTGAAGTAGAAAATCATTATGATCCCTTCTAGCTCTGAAAGTTGATTTTCTTGGCATCACAAATTAGTAGAAGTATATGTGGATAGTGAAATATTCAGCCTATAACAAGAAAAGACGGATACTTCAATGAGACATAATCAGCTTCTGAAAGAGCAGAATGGCTTTGAAGTTTTCGTATGAGGAAGATCGAAAATGAGAATCTGCTGAGCAGATTTGCAGAGAATCTCTGATAAATTTGTTTAGTGCCATTTCAAACCCCAGAAGCTCCATATAAGGTAGTTTTATTTGGGGCTCTGTTATGGACATACTCTATATATCTCCTCTCACTGAATAGCTCTGTCTAAGCATCTTTTGAAAAAGAATGCTGAAGTCTCACAGATGGGGCTTAATATCTTTACCAATAGATGGCAGACATTGATAGATGGTTTCTAAGGATAATCCCTTAAAATCAAACCTTAATTTCTTTATAGTGTCAGTATATAAAATGAGTATAGGTATATATTATTACATTTCCAATAAGAACTAACAGTTGATTGCCAGAAGTGTACTTTTAATAGCACCCAGCTTTCATAGATCAGAATCTTATAGTGTAGTAGTAGAAGGAGCTCTTACACAAGATTCACAAGTTTCCATCCTTCTCTTAGTTTTGGGTTCTTAGGCAAATCATTTAACAACACTCTGAGTTTACTTTTTTCTTTTTAAGAATGATAATACTATGTATTCTGTTTGTATCATAGAATTCTTATGAGAATAAAATATGTATATAAAGAATTCATGGCCATAGCAACGTCACAAGCCCATTTCTTTTTTTTTCTTTTTAAAATTTATTTTATTTATTTTAATTAGTTTCAACTATATAGTACATCGGTTAGACATTTGTATAGTTCATAAAATGATCCCCCTAATTGCACCCTCCCTCCTCAACCCTCCACCTAGCCAACATATTAATGGTAACTGCATTTCCTATGCCATGCTCCCCATCCCCGTGACCATCCATCAGTTACTAATTTGTACTATTTTAGCCCTTCACCCCTTTCTCCCAGCCTTCCAAAACCCCCTCCCCTCTGTCCAACACCAACCAAATTGTCCACTATTTTCATGAGTCTGTTTTTGATTAGTTTGTTCTTTTTATTCCTTAGATTCCACATATAAATGAAATCACATAGTGCTTATCTTTCTCTGTCTGACTTAAATACCTTCTAGATCCATCAAATCAATATCTTTTTTATCCTCTTCCTTTTCATATGTAGGGGTCTTGTTTTCTTATCCTTTCAGCCACTCTATCTTTTGTTTGGAGCCCTTAATTCTTTTCCATTTAAGGTACTTATTGATAGGAATGTAGTAGTTAACAATTTTTTATTTTTGTTTTTGATACATGTTTATTTCTTAAAGAAGTCCCTCCAACATTTCCTGTAATACTGGCTTGGTGGTGATAAACTCCTTTAGCTTGTTTTTATCTGAGAATCTCTTCTGTCCTTCAACTCTAAATGATAGCTTTGCTGGTTAAATTATTCTTGGTTGTATTGCCTGGGTCTTCATCCTGTCGAATATTTTTTTTGCCAAGCCCTTCTGTCCTGCATAGTTTCTTTTAAGAAATCAGCTGCCAGTCTTGTGGGTTTTCCCTTATATGTAATTACTTGTTTTTCTCTTGCTGCTTTTAATATTCTTTTTTTGTGTGTTTAATTTTGGCATTTTAATTATGATGTGTCTTGGTGTGAGCCTCTTTGGATCCCTGATGCTTGGAGTTCTCTGAGCCTCCTGGGGTGTTTTGTCCCTTTCCTTCACCAGGTTGGGGAAGTTTTCCGTTATTATTTCTTCAGCACCTTGATTTTCTTCAGCTATGTCAATAAGACAGTTATTTGGACCTTTAATAGTGTCCCATATGCTCTATAAATTGTTTTTATAGTTTTAGCATCTCATCTCTTGCTGTTCTTATTGTGTGTCCTTCCCGTTCTCTTGATAAGGCATTTGATCCTTTTCTTTATTCACTTTGTTTATTCCTTTGTTTATTGCATTTAATATACTTCTCATCTCATAATGTGTTCTTCATTTCGGACTGGTTCTCTTTTATAATTTCCATTTCCATTTTTATGTTTTTTATCTCTTTGTTGAAGTTACCAAAAGTTCATTGAGCATCTTTATAACCAGCGTTTTGAATTCTGCATATGTTAGATTGTGTGACTCCATTATTTCTGGATTTCTGTTCAGAATGGCCTCTTATATGATTTCTGCTTCTTTGTCTTTCCATTTTGGCCGCCTTTCCATGTCTCTTTCTATGTACTAAGCACAGCTCTTAGGCCTCCCAGTCTTATTAGTATGAATTTGTGAGTAGGTATCTAGTGGCACAGTCTTGAGAGGGGTTTAGCTGCAGGCCAATTTAGCCCAATCCTCTACCCCTCCAGAGCCCCCTGTTAAGACTCAGCAAGCAATCCACAGATGCTGTACTTATAGTTGCCTGAAAAGGCTGCATCAGAAACTGAGACCAGCTGACTCCAGTGTGAGTCTAGGCACTGCTCAGCAAGGAGCACCTGGCTTGCTGAGGACACACCTGGATGTGGCTTGGATGGAGCCACGAGTTGGGGGAGGTGAGGTTTCAGGGAATCTTCTGGGTAGAGTGTGGCCTCTGTTATCCAGTTTGATGACATCATGGCTATGGGGCAACTGTGTCAGTGCACTGGGAGGAGGGTGGGGCCCAACAGGAACAGTGGATACCACTGGCATTTATGCACAGAGTGAGTCTTGCCTGGGCCCTCACTCCAACAGTGTCTCCCTGTAAGTCCCTAGTGCCCCCTGCATGCAGCTGAATTGGCTCTGGTGCTCAGAGTGAGCAGATTCGTCACTGCGAAAATCCCCTCCCGGTCCTGGCCCCTTTAAGAGGCGTCTGCTGCTACCGCTGCTGCTGCAGCCTCTGTCTCACTCAGCCACTGGAGATTGAGCAGCTCCATATCCTTGCCCCGTGCTACCTTCTGTCATTGCAGAGTGATTTCCTGTACCTCTCCCTAGTTGTGTGGCTTGTTCATCTAGATCCCAGGCGATTTTTTCTCGTGTCTGCTCCTTATTACCATTGCAACTTTGATTTGGTTGCCAGAGGGATATACAGAGCCTCTGTCATCTACGTCATTCCCCCCCACCCACCCCAAGCCCATTTTCTGATTGGTGAGAGGGAAAATTTCAGTCATTTAAAATTATTTATGAAACTAATTTTTACACTTGTAATTTAGAATTAATGAAACTGAAACCTGTCTCACATAGCTCGTAAATTGCAGATCCAGGACCCTGACATATGTCTCTTAAACAGTTCAGTTACTCTTTTTCTGTATACTATATTGATTATATATTTTTCTTTAGACTCAAAATTACACAGTTCTTATGGTCTTTCTCAGAGACGAAGAAGAGGAGGGAGGGAGAGAAAGAAAAGGAAAGGAAGGGGTAAAATCGGTTTTGTACTCTTATATCCTTTTTAGATAAAAATGTTTAAGACAGATTTCTGAAAAGGTAATTAAAACTAACTCACTGAAGTCTAAGATGTACTGTAGATTTTACAAGTAAGTACCACTGTGATTAAATCCTGTTTGAACTCCACTCCGTGAAAGTGGGAGTTTCTTGAGGTCAAGGCCATTTTAGGGTTAAATCTAGAATCCAGTAAGACTGTGCTCTTTTTTACTTCACCCTAAATAAGTCATGATCATGTATATTTTCAGCATATGTGATAAAATAACTTATTGTAAGTAGTTAGTAGAAAACTTCCTTTCTAAGTTATGACAAATAGCTTTCCATTTATACAGTGTTATTCAAGAATAGGAACACATTAAATCAAATGATCACTTTTCTTATAATGATGGGTTTTTAAAAAAATCTTTATTATACAGTTAATATATTCTGCATAGTTATTAATATGTGACTTGCCAAGGAGGAGGATATTACAACTGAAAATCTAATTTGATCAGGTTTCTAGAACAGGATAGTGTTCAGAATATTGCTGTGATTTTATAGTTATTTGCTATGAATGAGGTAAAGTAGACTACTTGGGTATTACCAGTCGACACCAAACTGAATGTACAGTTCAAGGGAGATGAGCACCTATATAGATATTGGGCATATTAAGTCCTTAATTGTAGTCCTTTGAAATCCCTTTGAAAAGTTCTTAATTAGGTAATTGCAGATCACTGAACCACGAGAGCCTTCTCATGGTGTACTAAGTGAACTTAGTTGAAGGCAGAACCAGCTATCTTCATCAGCTTCCCCCTGCATGATCTAGAAGTGAGGCTTACATTGAAGAAGTGTAGTCTGGGTTACTTTTACTTCAGCTTTCTGTCATGACAGCTTCAGCATGCTTTGACTTAAGAAAAAGGCCTTCATCTTCCATTATGACAAAATTTTTATGTAGAGTCTTTTGTGGGTAAAGGAGTTAGGGGAGAAAGTGAGTTTAATAGACCTAAGGTAATGTTTAATAACAGAAGGTGTAAGTGAATTGACCAGCTCTTGTGTGCCTCTACATTTAATGTAATAGAACGGTGGGATGGTGAAAAGTTTCACACTAGTTTTATTTCACACTGAACAATTCTAATTGATTTTTTTCATACAGAACATGTGAAATTTGCCTAATTAAGAAGCTGTCCTTTTTAAATATATTGTCCTTACTTTTATTTAACTGAAACATTTCATCAACTGATCCATGGCCTGGGATTTAGGAATTACTAATCAAGTGATCATAATTAACTTGAACAATTCTGTAACAGCTTAAAATTAAAAACTATGATGTTGCCCTATTGCAGCTCAGTTACTTCTTGCCTGACAGTAAGCACTGCTGCAGAATAATATTTTTAATTTTAGGTTCAACAATTAGAGAGGCTTATAGGAAATTTGAACACAACTGAGGAAGTAGCTCAAATCAATTTGAGTAGGTGCTCACAAAGGTGGGC
The DNA here is from genome assembly GCA_030015415.1 of Cynopterus sphinx. Taxonomy (NCBI): domain Eukaryota; kingdom Metazoa; phylum Chordata; class Mammalia; order Chiroptera; family Pteropodidae; genus Cynopterus; species Cynopterus sphinx. The sequence goes on from CM057386.1 coordinate 43,061,730, forward strand.
GGTGTACATTGCCATATTGAGCTGCTGGAAATGCAGAATTCCAGGCCCCACCTTGGTTCTGCTGAATCAGAACCTGCATTTTAACAAGATTCCCAGGTGATTCACGTGCATAATGCACAGCAAACTTAAGTACTGATTTAGGGGGCCCTTCTGAAAGCAAGGGTTTCAAGGAGGTACTTTTCACATAGCCTTTCTTTGCCTTGTCTAATTGAGTGTTCTAAAATGAGGATTTTTAGAGAAAATAACTTGTTAAAGTAGCAACTAGTACTAGCCTAAAAGTGGAGTATAGAGTGCCATTGAGACTGACTGTAATGGTAATATGACTGACAGTCATCAATTAGATAAAAATTGGTATATCTAAAGGAACTGGAAGCTGTTTTTAAGGTTTATCTTTTCAGACTTAGTTTTATCTTTAGTGAAACAGGTAAAATTGCAAGTAGGATAATAGTTTCAAGCAACAAGAAATGTATGTCACAGTTTTTGGGCTACACAGTCACTAGCTTTGAAATTTTCTAACCTTAGAAGCTGTCTATTCCAGCCGTAAGCCCTCCAGCGCAGCCAGTTCCAGGATTCTGTTTACAGTGAATATTTTGAACATGAGGACTCAGCTCTGTTTGGATATGTTAGGAACTGGGAGATTCTCCTTCTTTCCTTGTTTGTTCCTCTCTCCACCCCACTCTTTCTTTTTTTCTCTTTCTCCATCTCCTCTACGCCACAGATAGTTTCACTGTCAGCATACATTTAAGCTTCTTGAGAACTTTGTTCAGTACTTACACAAAAACTATTGCTTACTTTTAAAGGCCAATTAAAAGGCATATGATAATATTTAAGAGGAAGATGTTGTAGAGGAAAAGTGTTATTATTTCGTTTCATGTTTGTCAGATAACTGGCCATAATGATACCGACTGTCCTGGAGCCCAAAGCCTCAATACAGGACTGTAATTGGATTTTGAAAGTTTTTGTTTAATAGCATCATTTTGATTAGCTTAATTTAGATTCAGTGGTGTTTCTTTTACTCTCATCTGCGGCTGTTAGTCCTTTCATGCCTTTTAGAGCTTCACTGGGAATGTGATAATGACAGATTGTAAAAAACTCTAACTTTTCTTTTTTAGTTTGTTAATGTAGCTAAACTTTTTTCTAAATACTTTATGTGCATAATACAAAAGATAGCTGGTGAATATCTAATTGCAGGGTCACATTTGAAGATGGATGTTCCCATAGGGCTATGCTTTACATATCTAATAGTTTGTGATTGTCTCAGAACTCTGAAAAGAATATGAACTTATAATTTATTGCTCCACTCTGATAAAATCTGCAACTTGAAGCCTCCCTTTACCAATTGAATTGAGTGCGTGTAACAACACTGGTATATTGGGTGTACCTGCTATCATATTTGGCTGTTTTATAGTTCTTTCAGGATAAATTAAAATTTTTTTCTTTATGTATAAAGAATTTTATGATTACATGATGACATGATTTTAAGAAATCATGATTTAAGAAATAATTACACCCTTTGTGAACTTCTAACAAAGGTGATGTATGCCAGTATATAAAATCAGCTTTGGATTAGAAATCTGTTCTAGTCTTTAGTCTAATTTTTAGCTGATAACCTTGGGCAAGTCACTTTTTCTATGCATCTTCTGTAAAAAAATAAGGATATAGGCAATGTGTTACTTAATGTCTCTTAATATTTTGTGGCTATTCATCTAATTTTATGTAGTTCTGTGCAGTTTCGTAGATGAAGAAGTAAATTAGCTAAAATACTTTAGTAGGTAATGATGAAATTGGAAAGGGGAGAAGAAAAAACTTTAGTGTTAATAATAGTTTGTAGAAAACAAATTTATACTAAAGACAGATGTTCAAAATCAGATTTGGAGTGCCTTTAAGATATCTTTCAGGCTTTTTCTCCCAACCTTGAGCCAAAGCACATGCTCCTTTTTCTGCCCCTTCATATTCCTCCCCCAGTGGTTGGTCACTGAAACTCCTGACACCTGTCTTTTTTCTAGTCATTAACTCATGCTTCATGCTTAATTAAAACCTTCTAGTTCCAGTGTGGCATGCTAAACTAACATGATAAACTATGTTGATGTTTAATTTAAAAAGCAGCTTCATCGAGAGATAATTCACATTCCATAAGATTTACCTGTTTAAAGTTTACAATCCAGTGGTTTTTAGTATATTCACAAGAGGTGCGCAACATCACTACAGTCTAATTTTAGAATATTTTCATCTCCCCCAGAAGAAATTATGTACCCATAAACTGTATTGATTTGAGCATATGTAATGTGGATCCCTCACCACATATTTTGTACAATGGTTGTGGAACTCTTTAAAAAATGAACAGTGATTCTAATGGTGATAAGGGTACAGGAAACAGGTCATTTTGGTGCTTCTCATGCTGCACTCCTCTGCTTAGTAATTAGGGCAGGCCCTATAGATGGAATGAATGGATTACCTCATTCGTAGTTTGTTAAGGGTTAGGAGGCACAGTTTTTGAGAAAGGTAGGCTTATGTCTGAGGGTTTCATGGATGGCCAGTAAGACTGAGAACAGTGATAAGGAGACATGTTCCAGACTTACTATATAGTAAGCAACAGAGAATGAATGCTTATCCATTTGTGAATAATAAAATAATTACCACCTACACATATGTATGTCTTATATATGTAGATCTTTACATATAGGAATGTGCAAACATTTATTATGGGTCATTTAAAATATACAAAGGAAAAAAATTATTTTCCTATATGTATGCCTTCATTCTGACTACCTCTTTTCATTTTTCTTCTGATTAATTTAAATCCTGACCCCCCTATTGTTAGAATCGATTTATTTTGTAGGTTTTTAATGAAATTTTAAATCAGCTTTTTGAAGATTTAATTTATTTAAAATAACAGTTATTGATTTTAAGAGTATAATTTGATGAGTTTTGACATATGTTCACATTTGTGTAATCACTATCACAGTCATGATACATATAGCATTTCCACCACCCCAGAAGTTTTCCTCATACCTCTGTCGTCATCCTTTTCCTTCACGTCTGGCTCCTCACAGTCACTGACCTGCTTTCTGTTAACTATCATATCATTTTGCTTTTTCTAAAAGTTCACATCTGTGAAAGTATACAGTATTTAGTCTTTTGTGTCTGACTTCTTTCACTTAGCATAATACCTTCTAGACTGATTGATGTCGTTGCATGTTTCAGTAGTTTGTTTCTTTTCATTGCTTTCCATTGTATGGATTTACAATATCGAGTTGATGGACATTTGGGTTGCTTCCAGTTGTGGACTATTTTGAGTTAAGCTCCTATGAACATCTGAGTTTAGGCCATTGTATTAACATTTTCTATATTTTGTCTGCATCAGTACACAAGAGAGGCATTTCTGGATTGTATGTATGATAAAACGTGGCAAGTATATGCTTAAATGTATAAAAACTGCCAGACTGTTTTTCAAAGTGGCTATGCCATTTTGCATACCAACAGTAATGTATGAGAGTTCCAGTTGCTCCACATCCTTGTCAACACTTGGTATTGTTAATATTTTCAACTGTTAGCCATTCCAGTGAGTGTGTGATGATATCACTATGATTTTTGCATTTTCTTAAGGTTTGTTTTTAATGGATGTGGATGTGTACTTTATGGCACTTGAGTTATAAAGCACCAAATTGGATGACTTTTTCTGGGGGTTTTGTGGGTTTTTTTCAGATTCTATTATCAGATCCTATTATTGTGGTCTCAGGACCTAATTTGATTCTCCACAATTAGCAGCACAATTATTTTGTATTAATTGGTCTTCTTGGTTGTCTAGAAATCTGGTATACTTAAAATATGATAACTGTAAATGATTGTGTATTTAAGATAATTCTTTGTGATTGTATCTTATCAGTTAGGGTTCTGGGGAAAAAAACCTTATGTAAATATTCAAAATGGTTTTAACCTTTTTCTCAGTTAAGGAGTACATAGCTATATTAAATAAGTCTTTTTTTGGTGAAACTATAATATGAAATTTTAAAATATAAAAGAGAAGATACACTCGTTTTGACATTTGATAGTTGGAATAGGGTAGTACTTTGAGGCAAATTCTGTAGAAGTATTCAAAACTGAGATTTTTTAGCCTAACATGCTTCATTCAGTACGTTAAAGGGGTAGAGGGGCAGGCAGTAGTGGAATGCTGCTGCATGCTGTATCATACAAATATCTCATCTCTAGTGGAGAAATTGCATCTTGTTCCCCAAAACTAGGAGACAGTTGATAAAATATATGACCATCCACATTTGATATTTTATTTGTTAATACTTCACTGCCTTAATGGAATCTCTCCTTCCTTTAACACTAATTTTTAATCCTTATGTAATGAAGTTTTAGGGTCCTGAAATCTTCAACTTGAATGTCAATTTTGATAAAGTAGGGGAGAGTGATGGATCCATCATACTTGGCCACCCTCTAGTGGCTGCTGTGGCCATATTGCAAGTTTAAATGATCCTCTTTTAGTGTACAGTCTGGAAGGATAGGGGTTGAGGGGTTCCTGGTTGTTTCTATAGAGATCTTTTTTGTATTACAAAGTAAAATATCTAGACTGACAACTTTAATAAGGAGTTACTTAAAATATCAACATTGTCTATCTGGGTAGTATCATTATGGGTCTCTTTATTTTCATAATTATACTTTTCTGTATTTTCTGAATTTTATTCATTGAACTTTTTGTTTTATTTGTTTTAAGCCAGAGAAATAAAGAGGGAGACTCAAGCAAGAAAGTTTCCTTTATTTACTTACTAGGCACTGTTAAATACATCATCCCTAGTCCTTAAAATACAGATTTGAGTTACAATGATAACAACATACAAGGTTTACCTGAGTTATAGCCTGTATTTCACTCAGCCCTTTTTGGGGTTTTATTAGAACACTGATCATTTGCTTAACGTTTCGGTGGCACAGAGTTCTTGCTGATGCTGTTTCTCAGAATACTCTTTCACTCTACTTCAGTCTTACCCAGTAGAGTCTTCTTTATCCTTTAATGACAGTCTCAAATGTTATATTTTTCTGGACTATTGATCATTCTTGAGACCCTTCAAAGTAAATATATTCTGTGTTCATATTAGTCTTAAAATAGTTTTAATATAGTACTTATTGCCTTCTGTACTTGTTAGTGTGTGTTGCCTATTTCTTGGCTTTGCTGTGCCTTTTTACAACCTACAGCCAAAAAGCACATAGAAAGTACACAGTCGTCTCAAACCTATGTTGAGAGCTTCTGCCTGTCTCAGTTTACACTTTGCTTATATTTCCCTTGTTTATTTTCATCATTTGCTTGGAACTTTAACATATTTTCCTAGAACCAGTATTTCCAATGGTATGTAGGTGCCTAGTCCCTAAGACTGGTTCCAAAATTTGCATGCATATTTTAAAACTCTGGGTAGTTTTTTCATACCTCATGCTAATTAAATCATTTGGAATGGGAGCCAGGTATTTTTTAAAGATTCCCACATGATTCCAATCTAAAGCAAAGTTTATAAACCACTACCTTATTTAACCTGTTATGCATAGGTGCTAATGTTAAACTCCTGCCATTGAAAACTTTGCTTTTTATGGGAAAATACCTTTTCCAAGCCAGATGTAAGGGGTTTTGACGACTTAAGACCTATACATAACTAGCAGCTTAACATTTAGATATTTGCTATTAAAAGAAGTATTTGTTCAGCTTACTCTGAGATAGTTCCCCCCGCAAAAGTGTGTGTGTGTGTGCGTGCGCGTGCGTGTGTGTGTGTGTGTGTGTGTGTGTGTGTGTGTGTATTCAGAGAGAGAAAATGACTGATGAAGCAAATTTGGCAGAATGTAAACAATTTGTGAATCTTATAAAGGATATATGAGTTCCTCGTATTAGTCTTATAACTTTGCTATAAATTTTAAAACATTATGAAACTAAATTCCATTTTAAAAAGTTCATTAACTCAGATCTCTAATTAGTAAAATTGAGAGATTTTTTGTTTTTAATGTTTAAAAACTGGGGTGAGTAGTTTGCATCTGGCTTCAGTTATCTCTTTTTATATTGCCATATATCTAAAATTCTCTTTTCTGGGGCCCTGTTTTGTAAAAGAAGGCATTTTCTTTTATTCTCTTGGATACAGAGATGGTGGTATCTAGGTACACATCCATCCTCTTCTCTCTCTGTCTCTTTTTTCTGCTTCATAGGCCCAAAATATTATTTCCCAAGGTCCCCAAAGATACAGGTACAATTCTGCATATTCAGAAAATACTTATTGAGGTTTTCTAAATACTAAGCAATTTGCTGTTTGCTGTGTATGTGTTGGATTCATTCATTCATTCATACATACATGGAATTACATGATTTTCCCATAGAAGGATTTTGATTTTATTTTAAATTACATTTTTAGTTGGAAGATGCCTTTGATAATTTAATTTAACCACCTGCTTTTTACCAGTACAATGACTAAGACTGATAGATGAAAACTTATACTTTATGTAAGGCCAAGGGGAGTGTGTATTTTCCCATTCCTCTTATTGTCTAGAATTCAACATTGAATATTTACTTTTAGGAAAACTTCAATATTCATTTTGTTTTACATATATACCCTTGTTGCTTAATTAACTATGCTGTTGATTCTTTTTTTTCAAACTGTGGCTAGTAGTAATTATGCAAACGTGTTCAATCTCTTTACAATCAGGGAAACAAAATGAAAATGAGATACTTTCACATCCATCATATTGACAAAAATTAAAATGTCTGGCAATACCAAGTCTTGGCAAGGATATGTGGGTCCTGTAATTGGCATGAGTGTGAACTGAACATCTCTTTCATGAGCAATTTGGCAGTATTTGGTAAAGGCAGCAATCCTTTTGGCGTTGCAATTCTACTTCTAAATCTATACCTTGGAAATGCTGTAATGCTTGTGCAAAGGAGACAGGAAAAGAAGTGTTTGTATTACTGGAAAAATTAGAAACAAGCTATTTGTCCAGTACCAGGTGTATAGATTAATTGTGGTTTGCCATTGTCAGCATGGAGTAAGTCTCAAAACCATGGCTGAGTAGAAAACCAAGTTTCTTAATGATGTATATGTATGATACTATTATATAAAGTTTAAAAACATACGAAAGTCATATTTTTTACAAATGCTTGTCAAAATAGTATATAAACATGCCTTGCAATGTAAATCCTGGACTGAATTTAGGATGATGGTTACCTCTGGGAAAGAGGGAATGAGACTGGGAAAGCAGTACACACAAGACCTTCAACTTGGCTTGTAATATTCTATTTCTTTTTAAGACTCTGAAGCAAATACAGTCAAATGTTAATATTAAATAAAGCTAGATGGTAGATCATCATATTATTCGCTATAACTTCCTGTATATTTATAAAACATGATTAGATACATTTGCGGTATCACAAATTCAGTCATCAGTAGTAATGTAGAATAGCAGACCACCTGTTGCATACAATCCTGAAACTAAAGGTAGTGGTTTCAGAAGTTAGATTTTGGAGTCAAACATAAGTGGTTTGTATCCCAGTTTATCCACTTAGCTGTCTGACTGTGGGCTTTAGTGTGCTCATGTGTGAAATAGCAATCAAACTTACCTCCTCGGGTGGGTTGTGAGATTTAAAAAGGCAAAAAGCATGTGACAGGTAGTAAGCAGTCAATATATGATTATTACACTTAACCTTTAACCATCTAAATTAAGGAATTTTAGTTTCAAGGAGCCATTGTTCTGTAGAGATTCATGGTGATGTGGGGACAGTATGTTAAACACACATTGCTTGATTTTTGTATGACTGGTGTATTTAAAAGTTTCTCAAGTACAAAATCCATGCCAAAACCTGAGTACCACCTGCAAACTTAATTATGAATGATCATTGAGGTTACCTTTGTTATTGTGCTTTCATCTTGGATAACCTTGCTTTTTAAAAGGAAAAGGCTCCTTGTAAATTACTTGTAAATTTTCAACAGCTGAAATCTTCACTCTTAATTTATCCAGTGAAAATTATTAATAAAAACAGATACAAACAAACTAAAAGAGTTACAGGTATAACAGATGAAATGGTATTTCATGGACTGAATAAAATCTTTTTGGTGAACATGATTTTTTTTTTTAATACAGGATTACTGTTGATATATAGATAGATAGATAGATAGATATCTTTAATTAATCTTCTGAGAACTGGCTTTAAAGATCTCTGGAAACACTGTATTCATAACCAGACTCAAGACATCTGGGGGTAGGGGGCCCAAGGGGGAGGCAGCTTTCTCACTGTATTTAGAAGAGAGGAAGTAGAGGGGTTTTTTTGTGTTTTGTTTTTAACTGTCTTAACTTTTCTAACCTGGCATTTCTTTCCATCTGGTCAAGTTCATTTCATCAGATTAAGAAGTGGTTAGGAGTACATTAATATCTGGTAAGATTTCAGTTTAAAAGGCCACCAGTGAAAGAGTGAAAGACTTATAGGCATTTTAAAGTTGTGGGTTTTGTGTCAGGCAGGTATCCAAAGCCATGGAAGTGAAGGAATGGCTTTTTGACTACAGGATCAACTTCCTTATCCAGCTTCTCTCGGGATTGGTTACTTTGAGAAACACTAGCCGAAAGGTGATTCACAATTTATAGAGAGGCAGGAGGAGGCTTTGGGATAAAAAGCACATGAGGAAGAACCACTGTGGAGAGATCTGGGCAGGGATTGTTTGGCATTCAATTAGAAGCACTTCCTTTGCATTGCACAATGACTTCAACTGGTAGTTAAAATCTAGGTATTAGTGTGCCCAGTGGGCCACATATTCCTGAGGTAGTAGCTCAGTATTTTTGAAATAAAGTCTGAAAGCTTGATCTGCTTGATTCCACTAAACCATTGTTCATATTTTTTTTCTGAAGGCCTTTCAGCAGAACTTATCTTTTTATTTTGTGAGTATTAAACTACAAAGTAAATGATGTTCTCAAAGTAAATATACATTTTAGAATTTTTGTGTTTGATACTTGAAAAGCAGAGGTAGGGGGAGGTACGGTGTTTGTTTCTCACTGAAGAGGGATACCCCTCTTCTTGTAGAAAAAGAACCATATGTTTCTGTGGTTCTATGTACATTTCTGTCTTTCAAGGAACTTCTTTCATCTTTTACTTTCTTAGTCAAAGATATGGGCCTGTTTGTTTGTTTCATCTGTGCTGTTTTTTTTATGGAAATAGTTGTTAACTGAGTCTATTTTCTCAAATGACAGAAAACATTCATGTCAGTCTTCTTGGATCTCTGGTTTTGTTTTGTTCTCTCACCCCCACCCTAAGACTATCCTTTTATTCTCAAAAGTGTGCATTTTCTAGGTTCCTGGAAAACTAATTATAATTATTTCACCCTACCACTCCTTACTTCCCCACCTTTGGCAGATTTTTAGGGTCAGCTCCTTTTTGCAGTCCTTGGTGAACTGTCATAGCTTAAAAGCCAGTTATCTCAATAGAATGTGATTTTAACTTGTTTGTGTGTAACTTTCAAAATAAGATTGGTTAGATAATGTCATTTGTAACCTGTCTTCTAAATAATTAAAACATAGTAGAACAGTCTATAAGGTGGTTTTTAGTTTCACCATCTATAATATTTATTATAAAAGGGATCACCTGGCATTTATACATTTCTTTAATATCTTAATAAGAAAACATTTTAGTTTGGATTTTGAAATAAAGAACTTCAAACTATTACATCTTGTTACGTGAAATAAAACAGACAAAGTGTATGATATCATTTAAATGTAGAATTTAAAATAGCCAAACTCGGGAGAAAGAAGAGTGGAATGGTGATTACCAGATGGTGGGAAGCTACTGGACAAAAAGTATAAACTTCCAGTTATAAGATTAACAAGTTCTGGGGATCTAATGTACAGTATGGTGATTATAGCTAATAATACTGTATTACATAGATGTTGCTAAGACAATAGATCTTAAATGTTCTCACTGCACATAAGAAATGGTAATTATGTGGCAAGATGGAGGTGATAGCTAATGCAGTGGTGATAATCATAAATGTGTCGAATCAACAGTTGTACACCTTAAACTTACACAGTGTTTTATGTCAATTATACCTCAGTAAAGCTGAAAATAAAATATTACATTTTGTAGCACATCATAAATGGTTATAAGTAAGCTATTTCAATTGTTTTCACTACCTTTTCAAAGCGTATATTCTTAATTTTAAATCTCAACATTTTATTTTTTTGAATAAGAAGTATATACTCTGCAAAATTTTAAACAGGTATAGTAGGCACATCACAAAAAATAAATCTACTCCTGACCTGATCCACAGTTATTTGTCATTTGACCATTTATGTTGTGTGTTGAAATGCAGAAAGTATTTTCATGTAATCAGATTTATCAGTATTTACTTTTATGGCTTCTGTGTTTTGTGTTGGACTAGAAGGCTGTCCTTTCTCTGAAATTAAAAAGAAAAAATTTATGTTTTCTTTTAATACTTTTTTGCTTTTGCTTTTTATGTTTAAATAGTCTTATCTATGTTAATAAAAGATATATTGAACATTAATATCAAAACACCATTTTTGGTTTTCTCATAATAGCCTTTACTGTTCAATTGTAGAATGGCCTGTATGGCATAGATTTTAGATGCAGACAGACTAATGTTCAAATCACAGCTCTCTCATCTAATTGCTCTGTGAGGTGGTCAGATTATCTATGTCTCTGTTTTCTCATAGGTAAGAATAAGGATAATTGTACCTAATTTGAGGGTAGTTGTGAAAATTGGAAGATAACGTGTATATTCATTATATTCTTATATCAGGGCTTCACAATTTATAATCCAAGACATACCAATTTTTTCCCATTCTCTGACCAAGACATACTAGTTTTTTCCCATTCTCTGACCTGATAGTCACAGTAATGGAAAAAATTAAAAAGATAGGATCAGTTGATGATAAAAACATGTTCCAGATTACCTCATAAAATATTATGTTTTAGTGACACTTTGTTGTTAACAAATTTCTGACATACATTTGTCCATTGCATTATTTACAATAAATAGTAGTATTTGCTTTCCAAAGAGGAAGCAACTACAGGCTTAATATTAATGCGGGAAAGCTACACAGTGGTATGTGAAAAAAAGAATTGTTAATGCTTCTGTCTTAAAGAAGAACTTAGAAAACACATCTTATTTTGCCCCTTTCTCCATTATACAGTCTGCTGTTGTCCAGCTTGCTGTGGGTCTGCTTGCCAAATGAGTTCTGTATCTCTTAAGTTAATTTTCTGCCACAATCACTTCAGTCTGATGGCTTTGGTGTTTGTGTATCTATTAAGCACACTGCCAGGATATGTCCACTACTTTTCACCTCTCCCATTAAACAGCTGTCAGCAGGTTTACAGAGCTACTCCCTTGCTCTGCATTAATTGTAAGGAGCTACAGGATGCAATGTAAAAGGTTCCATGAAGGAGTTACATAGAGCTGGCTTAGGTATCACAGGTGAACATAAATCCTGTCATCAGTTAGGTTGTATTTATTAGTATTCTATATATGAATAGAAAAGATATAGGAGGCAGTGAGTTTCAGTTTTTAAATTCTGTATCTTTGTTAACCTTTCTCTTGCTTCGTTCAACAACCTCCACCAGTAAAATTCAGCAATTCTGAACAATCACGTATTGGAGGAGTCTTGGGTAAGAAGCTTTCATTAAAGTTGTATACAGCACCCTGCTGAGATTTACAATTGGTTTTGAAATGAAAATCTGTTAGATTAGAGCAAACATTATCCTAGCTGCAGTGATAAGTAATATGGAGAAGATTAATGATTTGTCTGTGAAAATCACTGAGCATTAAGTCTGCTTTTGTGCCCTTTTTTAAAAGGTGGAAGTGAGGTGGCAAGGAGGAAAGATGGACAATGCTTTTCATAGCTACATGCTTCTCTTCTTTATATGAATTAGTGATTCCCTAGCTCATAACTTAGAAAGTTCTCAGTTCTGTCTTCCTGTTGGTAATGTAGTTTTTTTTTTCTTGCTAACAGCAGCCTTATGAAACTTCAAATATTAAATCAGAATCTGTGTTTTAATAAGAGCCCCAAATTATGTGAATGCACATTAAAGTTTGAGAAGCTCTACTATGAAACATAGCCTGCTTTTCTAAAATCAGCATCTACTATGTTTTTCCTTTGTTCAAAGTAGGCAAGAAGGTTTTTAAAAGAGAGAAAATGCCTTTTATTTCACCAACAGTAAGCCTGATCATGCTTTTAGTGTTACTGCAATGCCACATTGTTCGGATAGCATCTTCCTGGAGATGTTGTTTATAAATACAGTTATTTCTACCTAATCTCTGCAACAGAAATATGCCAGCTCTTTGTTTTACAGCTCTTTTAATAACAAGTGCTACCATTTGGTGAGTTTGCTTTATGTTCCATGCACTTTACTAAGTTTTATAAAGTTCTCTTGTATAATCATTATAACCCCCTCACCACCTGCCCCCTGTGCTTTTCCCTCAAATGAAAACATAGGCTCAGAGAATCCTAATGTGACTTGGTCAGGTCACATATCTCCTAAGTATCTAGGCTGAGCTTCAGACCTCAGTTTGTCTGAGCCTTACTTTCATTAGCCGTGTTTATTGTCTTGTAAACAGAAAGCAGGTATATGAGGGGCCTGCAGTTAGCTTTAAAGACAATTTTGCATATCCTTTGCAAATAAGTAAAATCAACTTTGCTACGAGAATGTACTATCTTTTTTAATTTCTCAATTTGCAGTTTACTAAGGGAAAAGGTGTTTGGTAATACTTTTCAAGAAATCTTTAATGGTAGAAGGGGCTTTCAGAAGTGAGCTAGCCAAACACTCTAAATTGAGGAAGATATAATCTTTCAGGTAGTTTTTATTTAGGAAACGTACCTGAAGAAGGAGCTGTGCATATATGTGTGAGATGTATTTTAAGGTGATGTTCCCCTTTTCATTGAACATTACCATTAGTTGGTCTGATTGAGGTATTGCTAACAGTTTTAAAGACATTTTTAATAACAGTGTGGAAGTTTTTGTAGTTTAAAAAAATAATTGAACACTAACTTTTCTAAAGACGAATCCAGAATACACTTCCTGTAAGGTGCCCATAATTTGATTTTTTTTGGCATTGGCAAGGAGAAAACATTTTATTTTGACAAGAGGGAAATATCCGGAAATATCCAAGTGCAAGAGCAGTTTCTTACACAAGAAATCTCTTATGTCATTACTTGTCTGGAAAAAAATAGAAATGATTCCAAAAAGGTAGCTTTTAAAAAGATTTCAAGTAATTTAAGTGGTATTTATACTTGCTTACTCATTTTGGTCTCTAACACTTTCAGTATTTAAACTACTCCATTATTAAGAAGAAGTCAGATTAATGAGATTGGCCAATTATAGAAATTACTGTAGTTAGTACTTCTTCAGGGATTTGTTATTCAACCCAACAGTTCTGCTTTGAAATATATACACCTCAAAGAATTGAAAACAGATACTCAAACCCAGTACATGTGCATTCATGTTCATAGCAGCATTATTCACAGTAGCCCAAAGGTGGAAACTGTCCACATGTCTGCCATTGGATAGACAAATTGTGGTGTATTTATTCTGTAGAATATTTTTCAGCCATAAAAAGGAATAAAGTGTGAATTCATGCTGTGATGTGGACGAACTTCAGAACATTTATGCTAAGTAAAAGAAACTTGGAGACATGAGAGGTCACATAATATCTGATTATATTTATATGAATATACAGAATAGGTAAATCCATAAAGATAGGACTCACATTGGTGGTTAGCAAGGGCAGCAGAGAGTAGGAATGGGGAACAACCAACTTGCTTAACAGGACAGTTTCTTTTTGGGATGATACAAATGGTTTGGAACTGGATAGAGGTTGTCGTTGCACAAAATTGTAAATGTACTAAATGCCACTGAATTGTTCACTTTAAAATGCTTGCTTTTATGTGAATTTCACCTCAATAAAAACTCATTCATTATCTGTCCTTTTGTTGAATCTTTTAGTATATCTGGAATGTGGTCACATGTCACATCATCATTTGAAAGATGCTCTTCTCAGATTTCAGTGTTGAATTTAATACATTTTAATTTTGGACCCACTTATTACATTTCTTTGCTTTAGAATTGTTTCATTTTTCTGACTTGGGGATGTTAATTGAGATGCTGCCAACATAACAAGCATTTTTTAAAAGTTCTTCCCTCCAAGAATTCACAAGTCACATACTTTTAGGAGTGGACATCTCTGGGAAGAGGCAAAGGTTTTTCTTTGGTCACATCAATACATTTTTCATAATTACTTATGCTGTTTTTACTTCTTAATTAGAAGCAGTGCTATTTTTTTTAATCCCCTTTTAGTAGTCTAAATATCCAAGTGAGGGAAGAAAAATGGCATGTCATACATATCAAATGAGGAAGAGAATTTCTTTGAATGCTTTTCTTTTTGGAAAGTTGAATTAATATTGCAGTTATGCTGAATTAGTGGAATTTATGACTATAAAACATTAGCCTTTAAAGAGAAGATGTGTCTGACAAATAACTTGCTTACTAGTCTTTTAGCCAATCTCACCCACATAGGGAATATTATCCAGCCATAAAATGGAGTGAAGTACTGATTCATGCTACAACATGGATGAACTATTTATATGAAATGTCTAGAATAGGCAGATCTATGGCAACAAAGTGGACTATGGTTTCCTAGGGCTGGGGGTCAGTGAGAGAGAGGAGGTTGTACTTTAAATTAACTGTATAGTATGTGAATTATGTATATATCTCAAAGCTTATAAGACAGTACATATATTTTTAGATGCAACTTATTTAAATTACAAATCATTTTCCAGATCCACTCCAAAATCTAGTTCATCATGGAAGATTCTTAATTTCTCTGTCCCCTAAACACTCATATATCCAATTTATACTGTCATTTTATACTTAATACATTATTTTTATAATTTTTTCTTATGAATTCTCCTTCTCCAGGGCCAAATCCTAAAACAACTTCTTTTGCATCCCATTTTACCACTGTAATTGGGGGCTTTGTTTACCTACAGTAGACATTAGGCGATCTGCTGTAACAATGTAAGGACTCAGTGTGCCTCCTCAGCTTCACATCATAGGTTATATAAGCATTTATTGTATTTTAAGATCTCTCTTTGGATGAGCTTAAAATGCTTTTAAAATCTGACAGTGGACCTCTCACATCTACCATATGTAAGCATTATGGATCTTTATATTATAATAAAATATTTTAATTTTTTGTGCGTTTGTGTATGTGTGGTATAAATCTAGATATCTCAAATATGGGTGCTCTCTTTGGGAAGGAAGTTTAATTTCAGTTTCTCATGCACATTAGCTTGTTTTTCCTCTTATAGATGAAATGCTGGGTCCAAGTTTTTAAATTGTTGCTGTTTATTAAATAAGTACTGGATATATTGACCCATTTTCTTATGGAACTAAGTAAATTTCTATCCCATTTCATAGATATTTTCCCCAGTCCCAAAAGAGAACCCTTTAAAAGCCTATAGGGCTCTAAGGACATGGGTTCTAGTGATAGCTAATGAACAGTGAGTGTAAGAAAATATCGTTATGTGGACATGAACATTAAAAACTAGATTATAGTGTTTTTCTTACATATCCTACATTTAAATTATTTCTTATATAAATAAATTTGGCAAGCCTTTTAAATGCTTTATTGTTTTATAAGTGGTTGGTTCACATTCAGCCCTTATTCAGAAACCCCATGCTGAATTTTCATGGACTCTTTAAAGTCCTTCTCAAAAAAGCCAAGGAGTTTTGAATAGCATATGTAGGTACCTTTTTTCCCCCTCAAGGTTAACTTTTCCTTTTGTAAGTATATTTTAGGCAGCATTTTGCCCTTCTAAGTGTACCTCTTTTTAATAGAGCGTTTTAAATAGAATATATTGTTTAGCTGTCTTGGAATTAAGTCTATAAAATATTAATGAATGTACTAAGGCTTGAAAAACCCAGCAGTGTGTGTGTGTAACATATCTAGCTTTCAGTAGCTCAGATAGAGTAGCAAGGAATCAAAGCAAAATTTTGAAGAAAAACCGTTTTTCACGGCCGGCTGCTTTGGTAGGTATGAAATATTAATATTTGCACAAAAGGCTGATGCTCTCAGTGGAGGCTTTGAAATCAATCTGGGTATTTTAGGAGAATGGGAGCCATGGTAAGGTGAGTGGAAAACTGACTCAGCACATCTCAGGGAGCCCTCAGCCACAGGTAGGAGCAAAGCTGATCTCATCTGAGCTGCCCTTGCTGTGGAGCCTTGCTTTTGTTTCTCTGTAATTCATGCAGGCTCCTTGTTGGAAAGACAGGGAAGATATTGCTTTTCAGGCTTAAAGGTGGTTACCTAACATTCCCTAGGGCATTGTTTGCCCTCCCCAAGTTGTTACTCCATTTAGGAGAGCACATTTACTACCAGAACGGAAACTGTCTTCAGGTTGTTATTTCACAGAGTTGTGTAAGCCTTCCTTTAGCCAGTATCCCAGAAATACCATCAAAGTTAGGAACAAAGCTGTCTGTTCCCTTTCTCTGTTTTGTAGTTTGTGCCTCCTACTAAAATTTAGACTTAAGAGCACACAGTCATATGGCATACTTTTGTAAGATAACAGTGAATGTGAATTAGAAAACCTAGGTCTTTAGCCTCAGTTATAAATTTTGAGTAGGGTTTGTAGGACCTAGATATCTGTGTGATATACTAAGAAAGTTTTAGGTAAACATCCCACCAAATTTTCTGTATTATATTACAATTTTTAAAAATATTTATTGTTTTTTTAAAGTCATCTCTGGATAGCTTAGTGAACTACAATTTGAATGTGCAGTGGTCTATTTGAAGCTTGTATTTATTGCCTTTTTTTCCCAAGTGAATTTCTTCAGATAACTGCACGTCTGCTTGATAGGTTCAGAAGATGATGTCCCATTGCAACTAAAGCTTGTCTGACCTAAGGTATTACGGAAGTAAAGAATTAATTTACCGACCTCAACAGTTTGAAAACAGAATAAGATCAAAGTTAATGTGCCAACAGACAAATTCCAATTTGCAGTTTTCTTTTTACCCTACTGTGGGATCTTGGCCTGGCTTCCATTTATTGTGGATAGATTTCATAGATTCCACATAGTATTCCATTATGAACTGTAACTAGGTGACTTGGTCTTTTCCTTTTTTTATGAAGAAAGCACGGAACACTCTACATCTGCTTGTAGGGAATTGTTTTAATGCCTTCTGATTAGATGTATTTTCAATGAGGTTGACCTTGACTCTCATCACAGACACATTTGTTTTTTTTTTGCCCATCTTGATTGAGATTTACTTAGCCTGTGGGGGAACTAAGAAGTCAGTAGGACCCAAATCTTTAGCCTTGGGCCTGGATAGCTATTTCAATTCTATCTGAACTCACACCTTCAGAAAATTAGGGTTCTATCAGGCTTCTTTACTCATCCTCTTTAAAACTACAGGTTTTAAAACATTTTCTGAAATGTTTCCATCAGGATATGTCTAAAAACTATTGCAGGTGGGTGGCCCTCTTTCTGACTCCTGATCTGATGTTGCCTAAGTTAACAGTCATCCTGTAAATTGATGGTACACATTTTTGACCTCTGGATCCTGGGAAGGGAAGGGTAGCAGATTTTACCATTTGCCTTTACTTCTACATTATTTGTTTCTTTGTTACTAAATATCAACAAACACTTTAAATGTGACTGTAATAACATGTCTTCCTTGTTGTTTCTTACCCTACTGTTGAATCTGATATCCCTGAAACAGCACAGCACTTAGGTTATAATTGATTGTAGTCTCTCACACAGTGACTAAAGTAAGAATCGTATCTAAAATATATAAAGAATATCTACATTAATTTTTTAAAAAGGAACCCTCCCCTAAACAAACAAACAAAATACCTAACCCTGTAGGTAAATAAGCAAAAATTGGGCATTTTACAGAAGGGAAATCCAACCAGTCAATAAACATATGAAAAAATACTTGTAACTTTTAATCATTAAGTACAAAGAAAGCATGATGTGTTAGTATGTGTTGGTAAGGATATATATAGAGCAACAATCAGACCAACTGATTATTGTTGAATGAAAAGGGGAACATCTACCTTAAAATACATCTCACACATATATGCACAGCTCCTTCTTCAGGTACGTTTCCTAAATAAAAACTACCTGAAAGATTATATCTTCCTCAATTTAGAGTGTTTGGCTAGCTCACTTCTGAAAGCCCCTTCTACCATTAAAGATTTCTTGAAAAGTATTACCAAACACCTTTTCCCTTAGTAAACTGCAAATTGAGAAATTAAAAAAGATAGTACATTCTCGTAGCAAAGTTGATTTTACTTATTTGCAAAGGATATGCAAAATTGTCTTTAAAGCTAACTGCAGGCCCCTCATATACCTGCTTTCTGTTTACAAGACAATAAACACGGCTAATGAAAGTAAGGCTCAGACAAACTGAGGTCTGAAGCTCAGCCTAGATACTTAGGAGATATGTGACCTGACCAAGTCACATTAGAATTTTCTGAGCAACCTTATGCATTTCCAGTAGTAGTGTGAGTTTTTGTCCTATCTTTTGCTTTTGCATGTGCTGTAAAAATAATTCATTGCTTTTATTTTTGCTTTAAGAAGTAATCTATTACAGAAAATACAAATAAGGAAAATGTTAAGTTTATATTTACCTTAAAGTATTCTGTATTTAGTGTTCTATGTTAGATCCAAGTTTCTATGTGGTATCAGATTTCTTCTGCTTGAAGAACTTGCTTTAACATTCTTGTTAAGTAGATCAGCTGCCAAATTTTTTCACCTTTTTTTGTGTTTGTGGGTGTATATGAGAAAGCCTTTATTCATTCTTAATTCTTAAAATATATTTTAAATAATACATTTTACATATTTTACATAAGATATGTGAACCCTCATGTTCATTGTGGCATTATTTACAGTAGCTAAGATATAAGAACAACGTAAGTGTCCATCAGTGGATGCATGGGTAAAGAAAATGTGACATATGTCCATGAAACTCATGTCATATGTCAGTTATACCTCAATTAAAAAAACAAGCCCAGGCAAGTGGGATATAAAATTAATTATCACACCAATGAAGCCACAAGAGCCCTGAATTTTATTCAAGAAAAAAACCTGTTTTTTGTTTGTTTGTTTTGTTTTATTTCTGTTGTTTTTAGTGAACCCAATTCCTGTATAGCTATAAGGCCATTCACATTATATGTTTCTTCTTGAGTGAACTTCCCTAGCTAGTGTCACTCAAGAAATTTTCCCATTTCAATCTAAAAAATAAATTTGGGGGCTAATATTTAAAAAAAAATAAGGTTAAAAAATTTTAAAAAGTAAAGGAAAATATAAAGGGCTATTTAACCTTAGAGTTGAAAAAAAAATTCTAAATTTAATACCAAAGAAAAAAAACAATAAAAAAAAAGACTGAAGAACTTGACAACGTAAACATTTTTGAATGCTTGGGGGAGAAACTTCTACCATAAACAATTGAA
Organism: Cynopterus sphinx; assembly: GCA_030015415.1. NCBI lineage: Eukaryota > Metazoa > Chordata > Mammalia > Chiroptera > Pteropodidae > Cynopterus > Cynopterus sphinx. The sequence continues at coordinate 43,081,209 of CM057386.1, forward strand.
GAATAAATAACAAATTGGAAAGAAATATTAGTAACATATGGCAAAAGCTTACTCTTACTCTGGCTAATATATAATGAGCTCTCCCTTACTAAATAAAAGACAAATGTCCAACAGAAAACCTGATTAGGAATATGGACATGAAACTTAAAAAAAAAAAAACATGCAAATGCCCAATAAATACAAGGGATAAAAGCATTCAATATCACTAATAGTAATAGTAATTAGTTAACATTATTCACTGTTCTTTTGGTAGGCTTGATTTTGTAATGGTGTAACCTAGTATTTACAAGAATTTGCACTTATATAACTCCCTTGAAAGAATATATTATAACATTCTTTCTAGGAAGCAATGGATATCAAAAATATATTCTAACTGTTTACCTAGTAATTACTTCTAAGTAATATTTTTTGAAGACATAATCAGATGCCTATTAAGATTTTTGTATGAGGACATTTATTATAGCTTTATCTGGAAAAAAACCTTTTCCTGGATTTAAAATTATAGCTTGACAGTTTGCTTTTTCTTTTCAGCACTTTAAAAGTGTCCCATTTGCTTCTGGCTTTCATAATTTCCAATGTGAAGGTTTACTGTATTTTCATTTTGCTTTTTCAGCAAGATTTTTTTACTTTAGCTGTCTTCAAGATTTTATCTTTTTCTGTTTGATATTCCACATATGAGTGAAATCATACAGATGTTGTCCTTTTACATCTGACTTATTTATCTTAACATAATACTCTCAAAATTTAAATATTGCAAATGGCAATATTTCATCTTTTTTATGAGTGAGTAGTATTCCATTACGCATATACATATATATATACGTATATATGTATATATTCTTTATTCATTCATCTGTCAGTGGATACTTAGGTTGTTTTCATGTCTTAGCTATTGTAAGTAATGCTGTGATGAACACAGGGGCACATATATCTTTATGATTTAATTAAGTAACAAATGAACTGAAAAACAAAAACTGTGGATACAACAGAATAAATTGGTGATTTACAGGGTGGGGTAGGGCATTGTTGGGGGAAAGGTGAGTATTAAATACTGAGAAATCCACACCAGTGCTTATCATAGTAAAATGGATTTTGTGGCAACATAGAGAATTGGTTAACAACCATAGTAAAGCTGCTGAAAACAAAAGTATTCAGAGAAATACATTTAATTGAAAGAAGCAATACTAAGACTAAACAGCTGATTGTTCAACAGAAACAATGAAATCCAGAAGGCAGAAGGATGGCATCTTTAACGAGACAGTAATTGTCATGTTAATTCAAACACAGGGAAAATATATAAAACAAAAGTGAGAAGGGATTTTCATGAAAACAAAAAAACAAGGGAGTCTGTCACCAGCAGGTCTGCATTAAAAAGCTTGCTTTCTTCCTCCCTCCCTCCCTCCCTCCCTCCCTCTCTCGCACGCTTTCACGTGCGCGCGCGCTCTCTCTCTCTCTGTCTCTCTCTGTCTCTCTGTCTCTCTCTCTGTCTCTCTCTCTCTCTCTCTCTCTGTCTCTCTCTCTCTCTGTCTCTGTCTCTGTCTCTGTCTCTCTGTCTCTCTGTCTCTCTCCAGACAGAAGGGGGAAAATGCCAGTTAAAAATGCTGCTATAGGAATTAACAATGAGATGAAATAAAATTGCGACCTAATTTAAGTAAACATTGACTGTGAAACCTAACAATTCCACTGTCTTCTGGAATTTGAAATAGACATTGAGCCAAAGTGGATGGCAACAATAACGTAAGGGCAAAGGACAATGCATGGAATAAAAAACTGCTAAGGTTCTAGCAGTATCTGAAATAAGGTAAAAATAATAATTTGAATAAGAATATGATAACTTAAGGATATAACCAAGTGAGAAAGCTATCTTTCTCAAGGTTATTTAGCCAGGATAGAACTCAAATCTTTTTATAACCAAGTTGATGCTTTTTTTCACTGTTTTTTGTTTCTTTTCCATTCTTGGTGCTACCACCTGTTTGCTTATTTCTTACTCATGCCCTGTAATTTTCCTTAAAACAACACATAGTTTACTCTGTAATCATATACTTGGATCTGTCTACAACTTTCATTCGCCTCATAACTAGCTGCCTCAATACTTAATACAGTCTCAGATTCATTTTACATAACTACTATTCTTCAGTGGATCTGTGTTATCTGCCTCAGACCTAAACTGCTATACAGTGACCCCAGTATGCTCAACCCTATATTTTCTTACCTTGCTCTTCTGGAAACAACAAACTTCCCTTAGCATGTCCTCACTTCAAGGTCTAATTGCAAACCTGTCTCAGTTCTGGAATTTTCCTATGTGCAGAGGGGAAAATGTTCAGACTTTGCAGTCATGATAGACTCATGAGTGAATCTGCCAATTTTTAGCTTTGGGACTCTGAGCAAGTTTCCCAACTTCCATGAGCCTTAGTTTCTCCAACTTTAAATGAATATAATAACTACCTCAAAAGTTTGTTGGTTAATTGAGATAATGCTTAATTGCCCATAGAGTTCTTACCTGAACACTTTAATACATTTTGATGTATCTCACTTGTTGTACATGTATATTTTACATGATTGGAATTCTAGTTTTGTATTCTGCATTCTTTGATGTAACATCATGAGCATTTATCCATTTTAGTGTGACAACACCAGTAATTTCTCTTAAAGATCATATTGCAATATAATCAATATAATTATTATATTTCCATTTTATAGCAAAATAACAGTCTTTGAAAATATTCCTAATGATGGTTTAATAAGCCAGGCTCTATGGTTGTGTGATACTTTAATCATTTTTTTCATTGAACATGTCAACTGTTTGGACATTTCACCAGTAGTAATAACTCTAGGAAGAACATCTTTGTTGTGTCTTTGAGATAGTTAAGCTGTATCAGAAATATTTAGGCTCTGCTCAGTGATCATTGAGGTTTGGTAGGAAGGGCCATAAGTGACAGAGCAAATTAAAGGGAGACACGGACCTCACTGTCCAAAAGAGAACAAAACTCAGCACCTTCTTTTTTAAAATTGTACTGAGGAGCTCCTGGTTAAGAAGTCTGGATGGTTTTCATAAGGTGTTTGATAAATATCTGCATCTCTTTTAAAAGCTAGAATTAAAGTCAACTGAGAAAAGTTCCTTACTAATAACTGGAGGAGAATGGTGACCAAGTAAAGCCCAAAGGAGGCCCTGGACTTAATTCAGCTCAAGTGTACCAGCAAAGTAAGAGCCAGGTCTTACCTATAACCTAGCAAACTTCTTTGCATACAATCAGTATTTGATTGATTCAAAAAGTTGTGTTCTGAAAGTAAAGAATCAGATTTGGTTTTGTTAATGTGAATTTATTGTGCAGAACTCATGTTGCTGTTCTGTGTAAGACCTAAGCCTTGGTTGTCTGCCCAAAATGCTAATACAAAGTACTTTGTTGGCAAAACAAAAAAGCATCCTTTTGCTAATGAGAAGCTTATTGAATGAAAAGGTATGGAAGCTTGATAGCTGAAAAATTTAAACACTTTAGCCAAAATGGCTGCAAGTAAACCTTTATCTTCAAGTGTAGATTCCTGAGATCTAAGTTTGAAATAATTTATTTTGATTTAATATGAGAACATAGGAAAAGACTCAGCTTGGCTTTAGTTTCTTTTTATAGAAGATAAACTTCATATACTTAGACTATAATGAGAAAAGGGACATAAAATTCAGGGATAGAAATTATCAGTGTTGGTTTTTTTTGGTTTGTTTTTTAAGATAGAAATTTTGTCTTTCCGTGTATAAATCAGGTTGAAATGTTTTTTTTCTAGCTGGAGTTGAAATCATTGCACCAGCCGCTTTGTTCAATATAGTCAATGGAACTTGTATTTATTGCAGTGTGCCCTTCCTTTTTCTCATTGTGAGGCCAAGTTTGTCATTTGTGGGAGGCTCACAGAAATGGTATAGAGGCTCCTTTGACCAGGCAATTAGAACAGCATGTGTGTGACAGCCAGTAGTTTAATGCAGTAATTCAGCTGTTTAGAAAGATTATTTACCCTTCCATTTATTCACTTTTCTCTATTTGTACTGAAATTAACATGCCATTCCACAGTTTTCTGTGGTAATCTACTGTACTCATTATATAATTAGCAACTGTGCCTTGAGTTGAAAGTCCTTTCATCTTGTATTTTACTGATTGTCAAGAAGATAGATTGTCATGTTCTCCCTAGAAGTCTTTCAGGGATGTCCCAATCAGTCAATCATAGGACATCTTCATTACAACTCTCATGACATTCATCTAATGGCACTTGGCAAAATCATTAAAATTAACAGCTTTAGATATTTAAGCAGGCAGAGTTAAAGCTTTTATTTAAATAACCTCCTCTAGATACTGTTTCAAAATACATTTTATTTTGCAAATGACTTAAAATTTTAGGATTAAAAAGTATAACTTCTGATGAAAGAATATTATGTATGATTTTCTAACCTTCCATTCCCTTTGGGACCTGAAAAAGCATTAATACACAGTTGGCCTTTTTACTGCAACAGTGGTTTCCTCAACTAGATAAAAGAGATTTGAATTTACCAGTTATGTTTTACATTCAATTTCAGCTTTTTTGGTGAACTCAGATGTGCTAAACTGTGTGCTTCAGTGTTTTTGTTTAGTGAAATAAACTAGTCCTTCCTCTTTCTCTTTGTATGAAGCTTTTACCTTTCCTGCCTCCACCCCATGTGAGAAAGGGAGGTGTTAAAATACAAGAAAATAATTCAGAACAAGAAAGGGGAACGTCTACTGAGATTGGTCTAATAGACTCTTGCTAAATCTGCTTTGATGAAAGGCCACCCAATACATTATGATGGGATGTGCCACCCTTCTCTAGTTATTTTATTGGAAAAAAGTATTTTGTATATCCACTTGAAGGTGTAAGAAACATCTGAAAATTATTGCAAAGCCAGCAGAGGGAGCACATCCTGTGTCTGCTGAGTTGTCTCGAAAATATGCAGTATCTTCTTAAATATCCTTAGCCAAATTAACTAAAAATAAACAAGATCATTTTCCATTGTAGTTTCAAAATTGATAATAATAAAACCAGAAAAACATTCTCCTTCAAAAGCTGATAATGGATCTTTCTCTCCAAATAAAGATTTCAAGTACATAGAAAACTATCAGTTCTAAAAGAATGGTTCTTAAAAATAGAATGACTTAAAAAAAATTGACCTAGACCAAAAAAAAAAAAAGATTAAATCAAACAACTAACAAGAATTGTTATTTATTTATTGAATGGTATTTATTTTAGTTAAAACATTTAATTTGGTAAAATTATTTTAATATTACTCCCTAAAAATAATTTTTTAAAAGTATTATGTAATAATGAATTGTGTCAAATGTGTGGGTTTAATCTTCAAAGTGTATCATAGTGTAAAAACTAAATTAACAAGACAGGTTACAATTTAGAATTTTGGATTCCCCAAGGAAAATAACTGCAGTAGTCGAAGAACTTTATATTATTGCTTGACTGATTTAAAATCAGATCTTCTAAGTTAAGCATGGCACTGACTGATACAGGTTTACCTATCTTCACCAGTATGTTTTACAAAACCACTATTTCTTGCACTGAGGAATTTCACATCTCTGGGGACCATATGAATACTTTAAGGAAATTGCTTCCCAGTATTATTTCTTTAAGTCCTTATTTGCTTTCTAGGAGTGTGTTCTGCATCTACTCCTTATTAGCTGTATGTCTTAAGACAAGTTACTTAATCTCTCTGAGCCCCAGTCTCCTCATCCATAGTATCCACAGTATCTGACCCTCAGTAATCAGTTGTTCAGTGAACAGGTGGTAGTGATGATTTGAGTTGTTAATCCTCCTCACATAGGCATTACTTCTTCTGATGTTAATACTATGTGCACCTCTTCTTAAGTAAAATCTTGATTCTCTTCCTTTTTAATAGACTATTTTTAGAGCAGTTTTAGGTTCATAGCAAAATTGGAAGGTATAGATTTCCCATGTACCCTTTACCCCCGCACATGCATAGCATCTCCCATTATCAACATCCCCCACCAGAATGATATATTTGTTGTAGTATACATCATCATCACCTAAAGTCCATAGGTTTCACTTTGGATATTGTATATTCTGGGTTTGGACAAATGTATGATGATACATATCCACTGTTACAGTATCATACAAAGTAGTTTCACTGCCCTAAAAATCCTCTGTGCTCCACCTAGTCATCCCTTCCCTGGCAGCCACTGATCTTTTTACTGTCTCCATTGTTTTGCCTTTTCATTATGTCGCATAGATGGAATCACAGGAGGTAGCCTTTTCAGATTGGCTTTTTTCACTTAGTAGTGTGCATTTAAGTTTTCATCATGTCTTTTCATAGCTTGATAGCTAATATCTTTTTTAGCATTGAATAATATTTCATTGTTTGGATGTACCACAGTTTATTTTTCCATTTACTTACTGAAGGACATTTTTGTTGCTTCCATGTTTTGGCAATTTTGAATAAAGATACCATAAAGTTTATACATCTGTGTGCAAGTTTTTATGTGGACATGTTTTCAGTTCCTTCAGGTAAATACCCAAGGAGCATGATTGCTGGATCACCAAACTATCTTCCAAAGTGACTGTACCATTTTTCATTCCCACCAGCAAAGAATGAGAGTTCCTGTTGCTCTACATCTTTGGCAGCATTTGGTGTTTTTAGTGTTCTGGATTTAGACCATTCTAATATGTGTGTAGTGATATCTTGTTTTAATTTGCATTTCCCTGATGATATATGATATGGAACAGCTTTTCATATGTTTATTTGCCATCTGTATATTTTCTTGTACAGAATTGTCTGTTCAAGTCTTGGCCCAGATTTTAATTGAATTATTTGTATTCTTACTGTTTTAAGAGTTTTTTGTATATTTTGGATAACAGTCTTTATAAGGTATATCTTTTGGAAACATTTTTCCTAGTCTGTGACTTGTCTTCTCATTCTCTTGACAGTGTCTTTTGCAGAACAGAGAGTTTTTAATTTTAATGATGTCCAGTTTATCAATTTTTTTTCATAGATTTTTCTTTGGTGTTGCATCTAAAAAAATTATTGTCAAACCTAAGGTCACCTGTTTTCTATCTTGAGAATCTTGAAAGAGAAAGGAAATAAAATGATAGCTCTGGGGTCAAAAGAGAGTTTTTGTTTGTTTGATTTTTGCATGTTTAAATGCTGATGGTAAGGAATCAGCACAGAGGGAGAGTTGTAGGGATGTTAGTTGGCTTGAAGTGGTCCTAGTGTACCCAATTGTACAAATCTTTCTACCAGAATTCTGTGGTCTAGATTAGGAGCAGATCGTGGGACTGATCCAGGGTTGGAGGTTTGTTTGTTTGCAGGACCGATGGAACAAAAGACAAGGCTGCAGAGAGTTAGAGATGGGTGACAGTAGTCTAAATAATGGACCATAGGAATTTTGCTGATTTGATAAGGGAAAATTTATATTTTGTATGAATAGCAAGAAGGTGGTCACTTAAAAGGGGCTGGGAAAGAAAGGCAAGAATAGTAGGAGTAAAAGAAAGTAGTACAGACCATGGAGAGAAAGTAGACTGTGTTCACGGTATGTGGTGGTGAGTTTAAGATTTTCTGAAATGGGTCGTTTGGGGTCCTGAGGGTCAGGTTACTGCCTTGGGAATGGCTAGTTGAAATAGAATGGTGCTAAATGTCATTAGAAATGAGGCAAAGGCACTTGATGACTTCTGTGTTTGGGGAGATTGCAGGATAAGGATGAGGATAGCAGTTCCCATTTATTGGGTTTACTATATGCTATGAACTTCTTTGTGTGCTTTACACATATTAGCAAAGTTAAATTGGATCCTAAATACAACTTCCCTAGTCCTGGATTAGGCTGAATGTAGAAGAATAGGAAATAGTCTATTTTTCTCAGAAATTCCAGACTGTTCGTGTTTTAAGAAATTATCAAAGAATGTTAAGTGGAAATCAGGTTGTGCAGAGACAACACTATTATTATATACAAAGAAGCACAGAGATTCCTTTCCTGACCTTTAAAACATACAGGTGGGGTTACTATCCTTTTTTTGGATGTTAAGTCCCTTCCCTCATCTATTTGATCTCTGAACAGCCAGGAAAGAGAGCACCATTTGCAAATTGTTAAAGTCTCTCAAGATTTGTAACTCACAAACAAATGAATCATAAAAGCCTTTAAGACAGACTATGCTCAAGAATTTTTGGAATTTATATTTCTTACCAGTTTCCAAAGTAATTTTCCTAACTGCTACAGGAATTATAACTATTGACAACTTTAAAAATTATTTTACTGTTCTTAAAAAAGAATATTCTTTTCTTGCTTAAGAAATTCTTTAGCCACCTCCTCTGGCAAGTTATCATTGTTTTATTTTGCTTTATTTCAAAGGGAGTTGGGTACTTAAACTCAGACACACGTATATCTTCTGAGAGGCTAATGATCCATTTAATTATTAATGACCACTCTTTGCTTAGATATAACCAAATATAAAATGTGATGGATATTTAATAGATAACATAAACTAGAATCAATCTAAGTTAAATGTTTTCTCTGTGTGATTAGAGGCACTACATTCTTTGTAGATCTTTTGTCATTTTTAAGTATAATCAGATCTGAAATTTCTTATTGAATGCATAGGGTCGTTGATGGGTTGCCTTACATCTGATTCATGCTATTAAATAGTTAGAATTGAATGGAAATTAAATTTTTACACCTCCTGAGACTAGTATAAAGTTGATTTTACATTGACCTTTGGGTTTCATAAATATAGGTCAGATTTTCTTTCTTGGTGGTTTTTTGACACTTTGATGCATGGGGTTATGGAAATTTTATACATATATTAAAGTTGTCCTTTTTCCTTGCGTGAACTACAACTGAGTTGAAGTATGTAACTCAAGAGCAGTAATTATTAAAGTGCTTTTGCTAGAGAAAACATCTTCACATGTGACATCCTAAACCTTCCATTATGTTTGTTTAGTTTACAATCTCATTTTCAAAATGTATAATTATAATGAAGGTATTTTTCTTGGCACCTCTTTTTAACAAAGGGTTTCTTCCGTTTGTTGCCCTAATTTTGCTTATTCAGGCTATGCCTCATGGTTTCTAAGCAACCAAGGTGATACATAGCTAGACAGTATGTCCAACATTTAAATGATGGTATATTTTATCTTTGAAACCCTTAAAAATAGTCCTCGAAAAGTGAAGGGTGGTACATTTTCTAATGTACTCACATTCCGAGTTTTCAGTAGTATATATATTTAGGCACAGGCAAAACAGTAAACTTATGTTGCTTAATTAGTATATGAGAGTTCTTCACTAACATAATTCCTATTGTAAATGTTTCTACATTTTCTTTTTCTGTAATTCTGTTATATAAACAGTGTTGGGTCATTTCAAAAGAGAGCAAACATACCACCAACCTAGGAGAGGTGCAGATTCTGTCATATGTTCATATTTTAACTTTCTAGAAATAGTTCAGGGTAAGAGATTCAGGAATGGCTATGTAAGGTTAGTGGATGCTCTCATCAATGAAACAACCATCTACTAAAAATTATTTTCAATTTTAATCCTAAGTGCACACAGGAAATGGAGAAACACTTATTAAATAAAATACTGAATCATGGTAAGAACAGGAGCCGGGGACATTTCAGGCACAGCCTGTTCCTTTCCACTACCTCTTCCAGAAACATGTTATAGAAGGTCTACTCCAGGCAGGTGTAGCTAAGAATGCAGAGCACTTTCTTCCCCGAACTCTGAATCACTCTCGGAGGGACAGGCAGCCATTAGTCATCTATCTGACTCCAGCCTTGTATTGCAGAAGCACTTTTCTAGATAAGGGGGGCTTAGAATCTTGGATTTCCTTCTGTGACCCAGCTCCCACACATAGGGCCGCAAGTACGTTGTTTCAGACATAACAAGCCAAAGATACTGGACCTCTGATTGCCTATGTCAAAGGGCACAGGTTCTATACCTGGAGGAGCTAGGTGAACTAGAGTGTCACTTTGGGAAAAGTAAACTGCTGTCCTCGCCTTAAGCATCTGTGTAGTGGTAGAGGTTCTGCATTGGGGTGAGGGTGAGGTAAAGATACTGACTTCATTTGGAACACAGCCTAAAGTTTGTGCCTAAGTGCATTGTTGAAAACAGTGGCACAATTAAGAAGGGAAAGGTAGCTTTATGATACTAGTAGCAACATGTAAAAATGTAATCCAGCTGGAAATTTAATAGAACCAAGGAAAAAGAGCCAAAAAGAGCCCTCCTGGGATCACAGCCATATCTTGGGATTTGGAAGGCTGTATGCATGTACACTAGGTAGTACCCACTTAGAAACCATTAGAACAGGATGTGGAGGGGACTTGAAAGCATTCCCCTAGCCACACACAGTCTCATCCTCAAAATGACTCAAGAGACTTAAGCATAACCTATGAACAGTGATCGCTAAACAATAACTTATTCTGACCCAGAGGAGATTCCTAGAAAGCCAGACTTAAAAAAAAAAAAAAAATCACATTCCACATTCATCCCTGGCAATGTGAAAGGTTGTGTGCATGCCTAAGGCTGCTGTACCCTTTCAGGACTGAGCAGTGATAGCTTTTCTAAGCTGCTTGTCCCTGGCTGAATGCAGGACACATTTTGTTTTCTCCTGTATGGTAAAAAGCAGAGGTGATACATGCAGTGCAATCTTGTTTATAATCAAAACAGGAGATTCTGCTTAACGTGTTGGATCATTAGCTCTTTATGAAAGGACTCAAAGTTTTTGTTATACAGATATTTTTAAACGTGTGAACTTTAAACAAATTTTACCATCTAAAACTCAAGCAAATGTACCATGTTAATTGGGTTTGGAAAGAATGTATAAGAGAAATTATAAAATGGGGAATTTTTAAATGGCAAGATTCATTCTAGACCTCTGGGAAGTAAGTATTCTGATTCAGGGTCTCCAGATATGTTTACATAGGAAGTCAGCTGAAAGTCATTTCTTCATATCTAGTGTTTCAATTTATTTAAGAGGAAAAAAGTATTACTGAATGACTTAGATTTGTAATTCTCACTTGTACTTTTTCAGTGTCAATAGTCCTTCATAGTCATTTGTCTTTGCCAAATAAAATTAGTCTTGGATGTTTAGGTGTCATTATAGATACTAAAATTTCAAAAGGTTTGAAAGCAAGGCACACCAAAAAGGAGCCAAGTCTCTTACTGTAATAATCTCGTCGGGCATCACTCTCTCGAAGCTATTGGATCATACCCTGAAATCTGCTTGGTTTGAAGCTCAAGCTAACTAGGATCTGGCTGTTTTGCTTTTGAGGCAGAAGTAAAACAACGGACATTAAAGTGAACAGGTTAGGTGTCTTTTGTTTTTGTTTTTAATATTTGTTAGGAGATAAAACCTAGATCAGAATTTCTCAGTCTGGGATCAACAGCCCATATTATCCAAATTTTCACAAGTTTGGGAAACCCAGCCCTAAAGGACTTTGCAAGTTGTCTCTTTGCCAGTGTTTCCTGTATTTTGTTAATTTAAAAAGTGTGAGGTGTATAGTCACCCTGAACACACCCGATCTCTTCTGACCTTGGAAGTTAAGCAGGGTCAGGTCTGGTCAATACTTGGATGGGAGACCACTTAGGAAGACCAGGTGCAGTAGACGTTAAAAAATAAAATAAAATTAAATTAAATTAAAATTAAAAAGTGTGAGGTCTTGCTTTGACAAGTTAGGGTCTCATCCCTCTTAAAATTTTCTTCCTTACCAAAGATCAGTCTTACAAGACTAAAGATTATTTGGGAAGAATGAAAAGGTCTAAGGGGTCATAAAATCTCAGAGTTTTGCCTATCTGATGTCAATGATCCCTAGCAACTTTAAGGTTGATATTGTCCATAATCAGCTTCAAAACATGTATGGAAGAGTCTAACTGGCCTCTCTTTCTCTCTAACTGTATCCATACATTTTCATTCTAGCTTTGTCAAGGATTTGTAGAATTTTCCCAGGGATTTGCCTAAGAAGGAGTCAGGAGGGGAGTCTCATATATTTATAAGATGGAATAGTATTTAAAATAAAAAATTAGATACATATGTGTGAGCATGGATATATGCAGAACTAACATTGAGGAAAAGCTACTTACAGTATGAGACATACAGTACAATAGTAAACATTAAAAACCAATACTATACACTACATGGAGAAAATACATGAACCACAACTTTCCTGTTAATTTTTAGAAAGTTTACACACATACATGTATAACGCAGATATAACATATTAAAACTAGGTGAGAATGCAGGTATTTGTCATGTTCTCTGTATTTGGTTTTTATTATTTTTAAAAATGCATACTTATTTTTTTTAAATGCCAGTCATGGCATAAATATAAAAAATATATCCTTTCCTAATTCTGCCATCTGAATATTGAACTCCTGAACTTATGATACATCTCTACTAAACTTTTGAGTGAGAAATGGATAAAAGACCTAAAAAACTTAATTTTTAAACACATAGTATAATAAATGTGGTATTTCATAAGCCTGTGTTTTTAACTTTTTTCCCCACTGTGTCTGTACATATAGATCTGCCTCATCACCTCTTAAAGGACATTTTGATTGTTTACTATTCTTGTATATGCATCTTAAAAAAAAAATTCGCAAAGATTTTTGATTATGCCAAAATTTACATACTATAAAATTTACCATCATAACCATTTTTAAGTGTACAGTTCAGTAATGTTAAGTACTTTCATAGTATCAGGTAACCAACCTCCAACACATTTCATCTTGCAAAATTGAAACTCTGCACCCATTAAACAGCAATTCTCCAACCCACCGTCCCTCAGCCCCTGACAACCACCTCTTTGCTTTCTGTGTCTGTGAATTAGATTGTTCTGGTTACCTCATATAAGTGGAATCATAGAATATTTGTCTTGTCATGACTGGCTTATGTAACAGAATGCCCTCAAAATTTATTCATGTTGTAGCATGTGACAGAATTCCCTTCTTTTTAAAGGCTGAATAATATTCCACTGTGTGTATATATCACATTTTGTTTATTCATCCATTCATCAGCGGATACTTAGATTGCTTTTATGTTCACTTAAAAAAATCTTTATTTTGATATAATACCAAACTTAAAGAAAGTTGTATAAAATAATAGAGAACTTTTATATATCCTTTATGTAGATTCAGTAGTTTACATTTTGCCCCATTTATTGTATCACTCATATATGTATCTCTCTCTCTCTCTCTCTCTCTCTCTCTCTCTCTCTCTCTCTCACACACACACACACACACACACACTCACACACATACTTCTCCTGAACCATTTGAGCATAAATTGGAGACATTGTGCCTTTTTATCCTTAAATATTTCAGTATTTCCTTAAGAACAAGAATTTTCTCTTATGTAACCACTGCAGTAAAATGATCAAAATCAGGAAATTAATATTGACACAATTTTATTATCTAATCCACAGACCATATTCAGATTTCACCAGTTGTCTCAGTAATATTTTTTGTGGCTAATTTTCCCCTGGATCAGAATCTAATTCTTTGCATTTATTCGCCATGTCTGTTTTGTCTTTACTTTAAAATTGTCACTCATCCTTTGTTTGTTTGTTTTTCTTGACCTGACATTAGTGAGGAATACAGGTCAGTTGTTTTGTAAAATGTCCCTCAATTTGTGTTTTTCTGTTTTCTCATGGTTAATTTAAGTCATGCGTTTTTTGAGAGAAATGTCATAGAAGTGATTTTTGTGTCTTCATTGACCATGTATTAGAACATCTGTGATTAGGTGGTGTCCCCACCTATGGCTAGTTGGAGGGGGCATGGAAAGTGTGCTTATTAAAATTCTTGGTCTATTTCTTGATCTGCTTTTTAAGAAGCATAGGAATATTTTTGTGATTACTGGATTTCAGCTACTAAAAACATCTGCAGGGAAAGGAGACAAAGATAAAGAAGAGATCTATCTTTCAGTCCCACTCAAGGGTAATAGTTCATAGCTATCTGAATGGCTAAATGAGATTTTAAGGTGTTTTTTAAAAAATAGATGACTAACAGTGTGGATTAGCATCTATAGCAGGGGGCATTTACCTTCTAAAGTCAGACATTTTTGTATTTCTTTTTTGAACTCTTGCTGCATTGATTAAGATGCTCATAACAAGTTGATTTCTTCTTTGAACCTCAGTTTCCTCACATATAAAATGAGAGATGTAATAGATCATCAGTATTGTAACTTTTTTTTACTACATCCTACAATAAAAAATATATTTTACGTTGTGTTCCAATACACACACATATATATTCATAATTGATGTGTATAACAAAGTCAAGTTTTATAAAATAGAATTTAACCTTTCTATCTGCAGAACACTACTGTTTTTTTCCTATTCTGTTTCTTTGAAATGCTGGTGGTCATTTAAAAATTGTTTTTAGATTGAAAACCTTGTAGTAGATTATTTCTAAAAGCTCTTCAGCTACAAAATTACGTAAGTATATTGTATAAAGTTTTTTTTAAAACGACAGGTAAAAACAGATTTTGGAACAAGGACTGTCATGGGAGTAGTCACAAAGAACAGCTTCTCTTGTATAAATAGTTGTACAACCAGTCCAGTAAAATCTAATCCAAAGTTTTTAATATGCCCCTTTGATTGTGATCACTATGAATATAAGCCAGTTTTGCTGTTTTCCCCCTTTAAACTAACATTCTCTCTCTCTCTCTCTCTCTCTCTCTCTCTCTCTCTCTCGCATTTATAGCAGTATACTAATTACTACCTATGGTGCATTTTTTTCCCCTAGCCACACCTAAATGGTTAGTGGAAAAAATTGATTAAAAATTGCTGAATTTTCATTTGATTGAAAAAAAAGGTTAGTGTTCTTATTAAAATATTTTTTGGTAACATTTTTATCTGTGAAAATAGTTTTTTGTTTTCCTTATCTGAAATGAATAAACCTGAAACAAAAGCTTTAGCCATCTTGAAGAAGAGTTTGAGCTCCTAAATGCTCACACAGTTCACTCTTGACTAGGCATGCTAGTAGCATCTCTAATGCCTCAGCAAAAACTTGACTGAAAAGAATGTAATTTTTCTTGACACTCTCAGTTTTAGTTTCTTGGAAAAAAGATGAATGAAATTTAACATAAAATTGATAAACATAATATTAACAGAGAAATTGGGAATGTGCTGCAACCTTTCTTGACATGCTAGCCTTTTCCCTTGAGGTTGCACTACATTGTTAATCACATATGGAACCAAGTGAAATGGTAAATCACTTTCGTGAAATGGGAGCTTTGGGGCTAGTTGTGTTGGGGAGATGTTTTTGCTCCTGATAAAGTACATCTGAAGATGCAAAAGCAATTACATTTTCTTTTCAGAGCATATCTTTTTAGGTTTATATGATTTGTGGTGAGACAGTTGAAGTGTGAACTGCAAGGGAAATTGTTGTACTGCTTTGGTAGTGTTGTATACCTCAACTCCTCAGCATCCTCTGTTCATTTTTGTTTGTCCATTACTTTCAGCTTCTCAGATTTTTAGATCTGTTATTTAGCCTTGACATCTCTTGCCTTAAAACTTGTTTTGTTCTATTTAGTTGATACTTCCTCCGCATGCATTATTTGCCCTGAAAAGTAAAATGAAAAAACAAATCCATAACTACAATCTCATACAGAAATTCTAATGTAGTTCATGTAGAATTTTATTTCTATTTAATATACTCATGTTTTAGTAATTTTTCTCCATTTTGGCTTATTAGTAGCTTTCTCTTAAATATAGATACAGACATAAATATGTTATATATGGATATATATATAACACATAAAATACATAAAATACGAGGTTATAGTATTTATTTAATTATCACTACTTCTTTCCCCAAAATGGTATTATAGTAAAAAATAACAGAGTACAATAAGCTTTTTCTTTTTAATTGAAATCAGGACAAAGGGAAAATTCAGATTGATAACTAAGATGAAGACAGGAGGAATTTGAACACAAATTCATGCTATATCCATCCAATAATCCTTAAAGATAGAGTGCAGATTAAGATCTTAGCTTCCTAGGAGTCAAAAGAAAAATGGAAATGCTAACAGGTCAAATGCTAACAGGTGAGAAGAGTCATAAACAATCTTCTCAATAACAGCCCTTCAAAAAAATGTTTTACGTGGCTCTTCTAGCATCCTCATTAGAAGCTAAGAGCATTATCTATGTAAGTTGAGTACCAGAGGCGACAATTGAAATATATCTCAATTTTCTTATTCTCATTGGTCAGAATTAATGATAAACACAGTCTGTTAGACTAACGTGAGATCTAAACCCGGTTAATTGCCTAAATTAAAAGTTGTAAAGGGTTTGATTTATAAGTCCTCTGTTGGGCTACCTAGAATAATAGTAGAGGACAAATAGAGTTGTTTCTACATAGAACACAATTTAATCTGTTTAGTACTATTACAAATTAAGGAGGAATTTTCCCATATATCATACCATTAAATATAATTTTAGAATGAATAACTTTGCCCCCTTTCTCTTACCATTTAAAATGTTTACTCAAGCTTACATATTCCCAAATGAAAAGATATTTTTATTTTTTATTTTTTTGTTTTTTATTTTTTTATTTTTTAAATATTTTATTTATGTATTTATTTATTAAGCATTTTATTTATTTTCCCCTGCCCCCTCTCCTCTCCCCTCTGATAACCACTGGTCCATGGTCCATAGCCATGAGTCTGTCATGTTCATTTGAAAACAATATTTTAAAATGGGTTAGATGTACATATTTCACCTGTCTTAAATGAGTTTTAGACAAAATCGGATTGAATTATTTAGGGTAGTATAAGGTAGTTAGTTCCTAATATCTTCCTGATGACTTGTTATTTCTATTTGATAGGGAGCTGTAAATATTTCAGTACATTGACTTAGTAGCCGTTGTTCATTCGATGTTGTCCATTCAGGAGTGAGCCTGAGTTGTAATTATTAAAAAAGAAATAAAATAAACATACATGGCCTCATTAATTAAAAAAACTTTTTTTTGAATTAAGGTCAGACTGTCTCACATTTTCTAAAGAACAAGGTTTCTTCAATTGCCTTGAAATTATAGTTTATTCAGATAAGACCTTAATTCCAATAAACTGGCCTAATATAGTTTTATTTTAATTCATATGCCTGTAGTTTTATACAATTCATATAAGGCAGTAATAGAATTTAATGCAGCCTGGTGGAAAGTTCAGATTATTTCCCCAGCCCACACTGTCTAGTAATCAGCAATTGAGAAAATCAGATTTAAGACTATTGTTCTGATCTAGTACAGTTGACCCTTAAACAATGAAGAGGTTAGGAGTGCCAACTCTCCATGAAGTTGAAAATCTGCATATAACTTTTGACTCCCCAAAAACTTTATTTGCTATTAGCCCACTGTTCACCAGAAGCCTTACTGATAATATAAAGTCTATTAATAAACACATATTTTATACATATTATATACTGTATTCTTACAATATAGTATATATGTTATAAAGTAAGCTAGAGAAAAGAGTGTTATTAAAAACATAAAGAAGAGAAAGTACATTTACAGTATTTGTCAGGAAAAAAATCCAGGAATTAGTATACCCACACAGTTCAAACCTGTGTTGTTTAAGGGTCAACTGTATTATAAAATCACTATTATTGGCTACATGTTAGAGACCTGATTTCTTTTAAACTAAATCTGATTCCTTTTAGGCCCTTTACTTCTGTGATACCATTCACAATATAATACCTATGTTCTCCATTCTGAAGCCTATACAAATACACAATATTGTATTTAATTGCATAAGATTAACCCAGAATTATACAAGCATACCTCAGATATTGTGGGTTTGGTTCCAGATAACCATAGTAAAGGAAATGTTTCAATAAAGCAAGTCACAAATTTTTTGGTTTTCCAGTGCATATAAAATTTATATTTATACTGCACAGTAGTCTATTAAGTGGTAGTTGCTTAAAAGTTGCAGTGACTGTGGCAATTTCTTTTTTTTTTTTTCCTTTTTTTATTTATAAAGCTTTATTTATTTATTTAAACTTTTTAACAATTAAGCTTATTGGGGTAACATTGGTTAATACAATTAGATCATTTTCAGGTGTACATTACAATTTGACATCTCTATAGTCTATTGCATTTACCACCCAAAGCCCAGTTTCCTTTATCTACCGTATATTTGGTCCCCTTTACCCATTTCACTCTCCCCTACACCCCTGTATTAGATCCCCTTTACCCCGTATACTTGCCCCCTCCTCCCCCACTCCCTACCCTCTGGTAACCACTATAGTCTATAGTCCATGTCCATGAGTCTCTGTTTGTCCTGTTCATTTGTTGCTTTCAGGTTTATATCTCACATATAAGTGATATTGTGATTTTCAGTTTTTTATGTCTGGCTTATTTTCCTTAGTATGATTATCTTGAAGTCCATCCACGTTGTCGCAAATGGCAGTATTTCATCTCTTCTTATGGCTGAGTAATATTCCATTGTATATATGTACCACAGCTTCTTTATACAATCATCTATCATAGGACACTTCAGTTGCTTCCATGTCCTCACCACTATGAATAATGCTGCTATGAACATCGGTGTGCAAATATTTTTTCGGATATGGGTTTTCAAGTCTTTGGGGTAAATACCCAGTAGAGGGATCGCTAGACCATATGGTAGACCAATTCTTAGTTTTTTGAGGAACCTCCATACTGTTTTCCATAGTGGCTGTACCAATTTGCAGTCCCACCAGCAGTGTATGAGGGTTCCTTTTTCTCTGCATCCTCTCCAATATTTGTCATTACTTGTCCTATTGATTACAGCTATTCTAACAAGTGTGAGATGATATCTCATTGTGGTTTTGATTTTTATTTCCCTAATAGCTAACGATGTTGAGCATCTTTTCATATATTTGTTGACCATTTCTATGTCCTCTAGGGAGAAGTGTCTGTTTAGGTCTTCTGCCCATTTTTTGATTGGAATGTTTGTCTTTTGTTGTTATTGAGTTATATGAGTTCTTTGTATATTTTGGTTATTAGGCCCTGTCAAAGGCATTGCTTACAAATACATTTTCCCATTCAGCTTGTTGTCTCTCAACCTTTTTGACAGTTTCTTTCTGAGCAGAAGCATTTTAATTTGATTTATTTTGGTTTCATTTTATTGGCTTTTACTTCCCTTGCCTTTGAGGTCAAATTCATAAAATCCTCTTTAAGTACAAGGTCCTTGAGTTTAGTTCCTGTGTTTTCTTCTATGCATTTTATTGTTTCAAGTCTTATATTCAGGTCCCTAGTCCATTTTAAGTTAATTTTGGTGTGTGGTGCTAGACAGCAGTCTAGTTTCATTCTTTTGCAGGTAACTTTCTAGTTTTCCCAGCACCATTTATTGAAGAGGCTTTTCTTTCTCTGCTGTATGTTTTTGACTTTTTTGTCAAAAATTATTTGCCCAAATAAATAATGGGCTTACTTCTGGACTCCCGATTCTATTCTACTGTTTCGCGTATCTCTTTTGTTGTTAAAACCGTGCTGCTTTGAACATTGTTGCTTTGTAGTATAATTTGAAGTTGGGTAGAATGACGCCTCCAGCCTTGTTCTTTTTTCTCAGGACTGCTTTGGCAATTCAGGATCTTTCATGTTTCCACACAAATCTGATGATTTTTTGTTTTGTTTCTTTAAAAGATGCCAGTGGGATTTTGATGAGAATTGCATTAAATCTGTATAATGTAACACAGTCATTTTAACTATGCTGATTCTTCCAATCCAGGAACACTGAATATCTTTCCATTTCTTTGTGTCTTCTTCAATTTCTTTTAATAGAATCTTATAGTTTTCATTATATAGGTCCCTCACATAATTCATTCAATTTATTCCGAGTTATTTTATTCTTTTTGTTGCAATTGGAAAAGGAATTCTCTTTTTCACTTCTTTTTCTGACACTTCATTGTTAGAGTATAGGTTTTTTGAATGTTGATCTTGTATCCAGAAACTTTACTGCATCTGCTTATTGTTTCTTGTAGTGTTCTTGTGGAGTCTCTAGTGTTTTCTATATAGAGAATCATGTCATCTGTAAATAGTGACAGTTTGACTTCTTCGTTTCCTATTTGGATGTCTTTTATATCTTTCTCTTGCCTGATTGCACTTGCTAGGACCTCCAATGGTATATTGAATAACAGTGGTGATAGTGGACAGCCCTTTCCTTGTTCCTGATCTTAGAGGTTTTTAGTTTTTCACCATTAAGTATAATGTTGGCTGAGGGTTTGCCTATATTATGTTAAGGTGCTTTCCTTCTATACCAATTTTGTGAAGTGTTTTGATCATAAATGGATGCTGTGTCTTGTCGAAGACTTTTTCTGCATCTGTTGATATGATCATATGAGTCTTATATTTTAATTTGTTTATGCGGTGTGTGTATCACATTAATTAATTTGCATATGTTGAACCATCCCTGTGTCCCCGGGATGAAGCTCACTTGATTATGACATAATCTTTTTGATATAGTGCTGTATTCGGTTTGCTAGTATCTTATTTAGAATTTTTGCATCTGTGTTTATGAGAGATAATGGTCTGTCGTTTTGTGTGTGTGTGTGTGTGTGTGTGTGTGTGTGTGTGTGTGTGTGTGTGTGTTTACCAGGTTTTGGTAGCAGGATAATATTGGTTTGATACAATTAGTGTGGAAGTATTTCCTTCTCTTCGATGTTTTGGAAAAGTTTGAGGAGAATAGGTATTAAATCTTCTTTGGCTGTTTGGTAGACATCACTGGTGAAGCCATCTTGTCCTGAATTTTTACTTTTTGGTAGGTTTTTGATAATTGTTTCAATTTCCATACTGCTGACTGGTCCATTTAGATTTTCCAGTTCTTCTTGATTCAGTCTGGGGAGACTGTATTTTTCTAAGTACTGGTCCATTTCTTCTAGGTTATTAAATTTGTTGTTATAAACTTTTTCATAGTATCTTGTATGATCCTCTGTATTTCTTTGATGTCAGTTGTAATTTTTTGTTTAGCAAGTGTAGCCAGGGGTTTGTCAATTTTATTAACCTTCTCAAATAACCAGCTCCTTGTTGCATTTCTTTCCTCTATTTTTTCTTCTGTTTCAATTTCATTTATTTCTGCTCTAATTGTGATGATTTATTTCCTTCTACTGACTTTAGGCTTCATTTGTTCTTCCTTTTCTAGTTTTTTTAAGATGAAGCATTAAGTAATTTGGGCTAATTCGTATTTTTGGAGGTAGGCTTGTAATGATACGAACTTTCCTCTTATGACCGCTTTTGCCATGTCCCAAAAGTTTTGATATATTGTACTGTCATTATCATTCATTTCTATGTATCTCTTGATCTCTCATTTTATTTTTTCTCTGACCCAGTTATTCTTCAGTAGCATGTTGTTTGTTCTCCATATATTTGTGGTTCTTCCTGCTTTCTTTTTGCAGTTGACCTCTAGTTTCAAAGCATTATGATCAGAGAATATGGTTGGTATGATTTCAACCCTCTTATATTTGTTGAGGCTATTTCTGTATTCAAGTATGTGATTGATTCTTGAAAATATTCCATGTGCATTAGAAAAGAATGTATAAGCAGATGTTTTGGGTTGAAAGTCTCTGTAAGTGTCAGTTATGTCCAGTTGGTCTAATGTGTCATTTCAGGATGTTATTTCCTTACTGATTTTCTGTTTGAATGATCTGTCCATATCTGACAGTAGTATATTTAGGTCCCCTACTAAAATAGTGTTTTGGTCTGTTTCTCCCGTAAGTTCTGCTAGTAATTGCTTTACATATTTTGGGGCTCCTTGATTGGGAGCATAGATATTAATAAGTGTTACGCCTTCTTGGTGCATGATTTCCTTTATCATTATGAAGTGTCCCTCAGTATCTTTCTTTACCTTTTTTATTTTGAAGTCTTTTTTGTAAGATAATCTGTATTGCTACTCCCACTTTTCTCTGAATGCCATTTGCTTGAAATTTCATTTTACACCCTTTCACTTTGAAAGTGTATTTGTCTTTAGAACTGAGATTTGTCTCCTGGAGGCAGATATTTGTTATTTGATCCATTTTCCAACTCTGCCTTTTTATTGGTGAGGTTAGTCCTTTTACATTTAGGGTAATTATTGAAATATGAGGTCTTCTTAAAGCCATTTATCTTTTGCTTTCTGGTAGGTTGGTGTTTTCATTGCTTCCTTGGTCACGTGTTTCTGGGTTAGTGGTTGTTTGTTTGGTTGGATTTTGAGGGTTTCTCCTCTGGATTTTCTTGTTTTATGTTGTATACTTCAGTTCTGAGTCTTCTGTGTGTGGTTACCATTGCGAATATGTAAAGGATAGTTATACATATATAGTAATCCATTTTCTTCTGCGTTTTTCTTTGTGAATTTGGATCTTTGAATCCTCCTCTTTTCAGTCATTCTCATCTCAGTTTGTCCCTATGTATGCTGAATGTCATTACTATCTTGCTATAGTAATTTTCTTCTTATTATTTAAGCATATAATGCCCTGGGTTGCACTCCTCTGTTTCTATTTGCCTGCCAGATAGTCAGTTTACTCCTAATTATGTTTTGTGTTTTTGTCTTTTTTTATCATTTTGTTTTAGGTGAGCTGACCCTTTTCATTATTTCCTATAGTCCAGGTCTCATAGTGGAGAATTCCTTCAATCTTGTCTGGAAAGGTCTTAATTTCTATTTCATATCTAAAGGAAAGCTTAGCGGGTAGTTCCTTTCACTTAATAGTTTAAATATTTGATTCCATTCCTTTCTGGCATGTAAGGTTTGCGCTGAGAATGCTGACTATGATCTAATAGGTTATCCTTTATAAGTCACTGTTTTTCTTCTCCCTGCTGCTCTGAGAATTCTTTCTTTATCGATGATTTTTGGTAATTTTAATACACTGTGTCTGGGAGAGAGCCTTTTTGGGTTGAGGTAATTGGGTGTTCTGTTGACTTCACTGAGTGTTTTCACAAGTACCATCCTGAATTCCCTGTCATTTGAGTTGCATATTACTGTGTGTGTAAGCTTATTTTCTGGAGATTTTTCTCTTTCTTTCTGAGATGTCCTGTCACCTTGGTTGTTCATGATGTTTATGGACTCTTTCTCCACCTGGGCATTAATGGAAATGTATTCTGCTTTTTTTTCCAGAAAGAAGATTTATTAAAATCTCTCTTTAGCCCACTGCAAAGAATACACTTTTTGTATGGTTTCCAATAGGTGACATCTAAACCTCTTGGATTCTTCTTTTATATAAAGACTTAATGATGCCTTTTTATTTTCCTATAGATATTTAATCACGCTCGCTACCCTCAGTTTCTGTCCCTGTCATTGTTAGCAACAGTTTTGGTAGCATTTTTCTCAGATTCCCCTGGGACTCTGCAGTGTTTGGTTGGAAGGTATGGGGGAAGGTTTCCTCTGGGTTGGTGGATGGGAGCTGCAGCTCAGCCTCAGTTTTGCAACCGTGGCAGGTAAAAGTAAGCTGTTCTATCTATGCTGTTCAGTTTCTCTGCTTCTGCTCTGATTACTGGGCCCTGCCACTGGCTGCATGGAACTCACAACTCTTCCAGGCAGGGCTGTTTAGGGAAGTCACCATAAGTTCTGCTCTTACTCTCCTCCTACAGAGAACACCAGTGGCTATGAGAGGCAGCTTCTTTACTCCTCCTGGTCCACTGCCCAACACCCTGGGTTCTGACCTATGTTAGCTCTTATGTGCAGATTCCACACTCAGATGTCCTACTATGCAGTTTAGGTGATTTTGTTGAGTTTTAGATATTCAGCTTATTGTTGTTTCAATTGGAGGGATCTGAGGTTGTTTCTCACTCTGCCCTGTTTTTCCAAACTCTGTGGCAGTTTCTTAAATAAGATAACGGTGAAGTTTGCCCCATCAGTTGACTCTTAATTTTACGAATAGTTTCTCTGTAGTATGCAATGCTGCTTGCTAGCATTTTACCCACAGTAGAACTTTAAAATTGGAATAAATCCTTCTGCCATTTTATCAACTTAAGTGTATGTAATATTCTAAATCCTTTGTTGTCATTTCAATGATAGTCATAGCATTGTCACCAGGAATAGATTCCATCTCAAAAAACCACTTGCTTTGCTCTTCCATAAGAAGCAGCTCCTTATTCATTAAAGTTTTATGAGATTGCAACAGTTCAGTAACATCTTCAGGCTCCATTTCTAGTTCTCTGCTGTTTCCATCAGATCCATGGTTACTTCCTCTGCTTAAGTCTGGAGTTCATGAATGTCATTCATGAGGACTGGATTCAACCTCTTGCTTCTGTTAATGTTGATATTTTGACCTCTTCCCATGAATCACGAATGTTCTTAATGGCGTCTAAAATAGTGACTCCTTTCCAGATGGTTTTTCATTTATTTAGTCCAGATCCATGAAAGGAATCACTGTCTGTGGCAGCTGTAGCTTTACAAAATGTACGTATTTAATAGTAAGGCTTAAAAGTCACAATTACTTCTTGATCCATGGGCTGCAGAATGGGCATTGCGTTAGCAGGCACGAAAACAACGTGGATCTCATTGTACATCTCCATCAGAGCTGACCTGGTACATTGTCAGTGAGCAGTAATATTTTGAAAAGAATCTTTTCTTCTGAGCAGTAGGTCTCAACATTGAGCTTAAATATTCATCAAGCCATGTTGTGAATAGTTGTGCTGTCATCTATTATTATTTATAGAGCACAGGCAGAGTAAATTTAACATAATTCTAAAGGGCTGTAGGATTTTCAAAATGGTAAATGAGCATTGGCTTCAATTTAAAGTTAGCTGCAATAGTCCCTAACAAGAGTGTCAGAGTGTTTTTTGAAGTTTTGTATTCAGGCATCGACTTCTCTCTAGCTATGTAAGTCCTAGATGGTATCTTTTTCCAGTATAAAGATATTTCATCTACATTGAAAATCTGTTATTTAGTATAGCTGTTTTCATTAATTATGTTAGCTAGATCTTCTGGATACCTTGCTGCAGCTTCTACGTCAGCACTTACTGCTTCACCTTGTATTTTTATGTTATGGAGACAATGTCTTAGACCTCATGAACTAACCTCTGCTAGCTTCAAACTTTCCTCTGCAAATTCTTCACTGCTCTCAGCTTTAATAAAATTGAAGAGTTAGGGTCTTGTTCTAGACTAGGTTTTGGCCTAAAGGGAATGTTATGGCTGGTTTGATCTTCTATCCAGACCACTAAAAATTTCTCTGTATTAGCAAGAAGGCTGCTTTGCTTTCTTATCATTCACTTGGGTAGCACTTTTGGTTTCTTTCAAGAACTTTTCCTGTGTATTTACAACTTGTCTACCTCTTTGGTGTTAGAGGCCTAGCTTTTAGCCTATCTCAGCTTTAGACATGCCTTCTTCACTTAATCATTTCTAGCTTTTGATATAAAGCAAGAGACATGAGACTCTTTCACTTCAACACTGAGAGGTCATTGTAGAGTTATTGTCTGATTTCAATATTGTTGTGTCTCAGAGAATAAGAGAAGCCTGAGGAGGGGGAGAGAGATGGGGAGATGGCCAGTTAGTGAAGTAGTCAACATACACAGAACAGTTATCAATTAGGTTCACCATCATTTGGGTACAGTGGGTGGTGCCCTCCAAGTAATAGTAACATCAGATGTCAATGATCACAAATCATCATAATAAATATAATAATGAAAAGTTCTGAAATATTACAAAAGTTATTGCACCAAATATGGCATCAAAATGTGACAGATACGAAGTGAACAGATGCTGTTGGAAAGATGGCACCAGTAGACTTGCTTGATGCAGGATTGCCACAAACCTTTAATTTGTGAAAGACGCAATAATTGTGAAGCACAATAAAGCTAAGTACAATAAAATGAAACATACCTGTATGCAAAATTTTCTGTGCACACAAGTTATGAACCCCTGATTGTATTATTCTCACATATTTGCTGCCCTTTCTAATGGGAGGATTATACTTCCCTGTCTTCATTACAGGCGGGGCCATGCAACATCTTTTAACAAATAAAATGTGAACAAAAGTTTATATGCCACTTATGAACAGAAACTTGAAAAATGTTCAGTACAAATAAATATTATCAAAGTGTAACTTGGTATATTAATTTTAAGACTGTCAGACTCTTTCCCAAAGAGTAACAGACAACACATTGGCTTAAACTAAGAGCAATTTTTTTTTTTTAAGGATGAGGTAATGAATGGATTTACTAACATTTTCTTATTATGCCTATTAAAGAATATCAAGAGAATGTTCAGAAGACTATGACTTTCACAAGATCAAACATTATACATTATTTTGCTATTTTAAGTTCATTGGATATTGTGCAAGTTTTATCTTAAGGGAAAGTGTGTCTCAAAAGTTACCATCACCACCCCAGTTGAATTTCCTGAAACAAGTGAAATGGTCAGCTTGGCAATAGGAGTTAAATGCAGGAGGACTGAAGATTGGTGGTATGTGAATATGCTATGAGATAGTGAGGCTGAGAACTAGTGGAAGTGAAGTATCAGGTGGTAGGAATAGCTTGTTAAAGGCAAGAGTTACCTCATAGATGGAGAGAAGCAGAGGACCGAGTTGCCAAGAGTATTATGGGCAGCAGCAGGAACACTGTGCCTCTCCCAGTTCCCGAAATAAGAGGTGCCAGTGGGAGGTATTTTTGTTTTGTCTTTTGTCCTGTGCACCATAAAATGAAGGGCTGGTAGCATGAAGACTGTTGATATAATTATAGAAACAATCAGGGATGTACAAAAAGGGGATAACCTGATATTTTATACCCAAAAGCTAATTTATACCCAAAAGCTTTTCTAATTCTCTGTTCTGTGTTCATTGGGGGCATTTGAAACCTTAGTTCTGAACCAAAAAAATTTTTCCAGGCTCTAGCCTCTCTAGTGGTTATGTTGATGCCATACCTACCTGTGCCATTGTAATGATTCATGAATAAGAGTAAGGACTACTGGCTTGATGAGGTTTTTTTAAATGGTACCAAGGATCAGCTGTAAACAGATAGCTCAGAGGTTTTTAGGTTCTAATTTGCCTGTTTTTGTCAGTTTTGCCTAATATTTCCACAATATGCCAAACCTTGTTGGTAATTTTAAAGGTTGAGCTATATGTGTAGGATGTATGTTTATGCATGCAGATCATCAAATGCTCATTTTGTTGAAACTAGATTTACTGTCACAATATTCAGAAAACTTCTTGTGTTTTCAATTTCTTTAAAAAATTGACACATTTTGTGGTTAGACTGAAATGAGATAAATGTGTCTCTTGTACATGTTATTGTAGTACTAATGGATTTTTAGATATTTGTTGTAAAGTCAACATGTTAATTTATGCCCTGTAAATGAATATGAGACACTGTTACTGGGAAAGCTGTGTAGTCTGCACAATAAATGCTGTATAAGAAACAAGCCTTCCTCCGAATAACTTTTTTGCTAGTTCACACTTTTAAGCAGTAGGCTTTACGGGTACAAAGAATCTTAAGGACTGCATAATTTCATCAATAAACCAGATTATAAAATAAATGTAATTACTGATAAGAGTTTTGTTTGTAAACTTTGTTGGCTTTATATATTCATTCTCTGGATGGCTATTTTACAAGAAGCATTTGAAGACATGTTTTTGGGAGCCAATCCAAACAAAAATTTGCAACTTTGTGGTCTGAATCTAAGCAAACGGGACTTGAAAGGTCTTAGACTTTTGAGTCCTATCAGAATCAGTTACCTGTTGTGAGTAGTAAGGAAGGAAATTTTGTTTAGGGATAGTTTGTAAAAATCAAATGTATCTGCTTATTGACAGAGCACTTAATATTTCTGTATGTAGAAGCAGTTTTGCTTTTTATGAATAAATTTTATAGCAATTTGAAGTTCATTAATGTCTGAGAAAACTAATATTTTAAAACATAAGATGTTCATCATTATCAGGTAATTTAAATTCTACAAATCTATGTTGTGTATTATGTGGCAGGTATTTTGCTAGGGGCTAGGATATATAATGAATAAGACATTCATTCATCCAACAAATATTTAAGTGCCCTCTATGATTAATCTTAAGGGCCTCCCTGAGGACATAGTGCTTACGTTAAGGTCAAAGATGAGTAGAAATTACCAAGATGAATATCAGGATGAAGAAAAATAGTCTCCCACATGCCTTGATTAAAATACTCCAGGTTGTGAAAGAGCCTGGGATGTTTGAAAAACCAGGAGGACCTAAGAATGGCTGAAGCAAGGAGAAGTTGAGGAGAAGCAGTAGCTTAAGATGAGGTAAAAGTTAGCCAGAAGCCAGTTCTTGGAGAGGCTTCTAACTTCTAGGCCATGTTTAAAATTTTGGATCTGATTTATAAAGGCAGTGGGAGACATGCTTTTCAGAGCCAATCCAAACAAAAATTTGCAACTTTGTGGTCTGAATCTAAGCAAGCGGGACTTGAGAGGAAAATGACTGTTAGAATTTGTATTCTACGTCACTCTAATTGCTTTGTGGAGAATGGACTAGAGTGGGCCAAAAGAGGATAGGATGCAAATTGTTTCAGTTGCTATTGAAGGAATCTGAAAAAGGACATTGTCTTGGACTAGAATGTAATGGCAAAATGGATGGATGTAAGAAATATTTAGGAATTGTAAACGACTAGACTTGGTGATTTCTGAGATGTAGAGTTTAGGGGAGGGAGAATATGGAGTCTGAGGTGATTCCCAGGCTTCTGACTTCAGCCTCTAGGAAAATGTTGGTGCTGATCCCTGAGATGGGGACAAGGGCAGAAGACAAGGTCTATTTTAATTTCTGAATAAAGCACCTCAAAGTGGACATATTTATGGGCATAGATAGGGAACATAGGACAGGAGTCATTTATCATCAATAGGAGAGGGGTGTGTGTGTGTGAGACATGTATATTTTAAACTTGTCTGAAAGTATCAATCAGTACCAGTCTGAATATTCTGAGATCAATGAAGACAGTCTGATATTTAAATAGAAGGAATCATCATGAGAGGTGAGATTTGGGTAGGGTAAAGTTTTTTGTGTTTATGAAAGGAAGCTTAAATGAACCCAGCCACATTAAGTAGATCACAGTTTTCTCCATAGTCTAGGTTCCAAGGTAAGGTTTTAATAATAAAATAGTCCTTTGATTCTTGCAGATTCTTATTTAAACCAGTTTGTCTTTGCTGAAGCTGTTAACCCAGGTTAACATCTAGCTACTAGAATTTTATGAATTGACTGGCTTCTGCTCATGGCTTTGTAGTTTTTAAAAATAAGGTCTGAAAATTGTGACAGGGTGTGGTAGGAAATTGCATCTTCAAAAATGTAGAGAAATGTCCTTATGAATGGAGGCTGTAGCCTGTTATGTACATAAATTAAGAGAAGGGATGAAGAAGAGGAGAAAGAACACTATTCTGATAAAGGAAGCCTTTATACAGTACCTTAGGTGAACCAAACTTGAGATTACTTGAGAATTGAAGTTTTATTTGCAACATTCGTATTCTTCTATAATTGGGTACTTAAAACATGAAGCATTTTATGGTGTCAAACACCAAATTAAAGTTTCCAGTGGGAACATGGAGTTGTAATCCGTGATATAGAATCAGGTGGGGTTTGGAGACTGGGAATGGGAATGTAGGAAATAGAAAAGTAACCCTTTTCCACTACATGCTGTTACCTTTTGGCAAGCTAGACAGTGGTTGCTTCAGTGATACATGCTATAGTGGGAAAAGTGTGGACATTAGAGTCATATAAACCTTGGTTTCACACCCTAGCTCCAGCACTTGTTAGAAGGAGACAGGTTGCTCCACTTTCCTCTGCTAAAATGTGAGATGACATCTACTGCGTAGTTTATTTTGAGGATTAAATGAGAAAATGAATT
Source organism: Cynopterus sphinx (assembly GCA_030015415.1). Taxonomy (NCBI): domain Eukaryota; kingdom Metazoa; phylum Chordata; class Mammalia; order Chiroptera; family Pteropodidae; genus Cynopterus; species Cynopterus sphinx. Next base: position 43,110,950 of record CM057386.1, read on the forward strand.
TACGGCTCTGGCTGATGTGCCTTGCCCGTGTGGTAGGTACTCAACTCTTAGATTTTCTTTCACTGCCAACTTGATTTTCTTTACACCCAGCTTTAATGCCTATAATAATGATACAGAAGCGTTATTAGTGGCCACATAGACTTAATGAGTTAGAACAAATGCAGTTGAATTTCTTGTCTTACTTATTGATTATAAAAGGAGAAATTTACAGGTACTGAGTGCTTCATCTTTTATAAATGCAAAGCCAGATGATGCTGAGTGCCCTTAGACACACAAAATAGTTTGTGAAAGGTTTAAAATAACAATTGATATAAACAATTTTAAATGTAATCCAGTGATAAGTTTTCTACAGAAAATCATTTTGCCACTTTTTTTTAACATTTATTGAGCACTATTTTTGTCTTTGGCCTGTATAATGTGGGAGACTACCAGTGAATAAATGATTTTTATACACCATGGAACTCATGTGCTGTGGAAAGTCACAGGGTGTTGTGCCAAGACAATTTGACAATATATACCAAATGCTTTAAAAATGTGCATCCTCTCATACCCAGATGATCCACTTCTAGCAATATAACCTAAGGGTGTTCGATGAAATCTTGCTTATAATAGTGAAAAATTGATAACTGTAAATGTATAACAATAGTGAATTGTTTTGATTGCTTTGTTATACATAAGTGGATATACTACTTACCCATCAGTGATTACATTGATTTGTATATAACAAAGTAAGCATATTCATGATATATTGCAAAGAGCAAAAACTAGGTTACTGAAGAGGTTTTTAAAAAGGACAAAAGACTTTTTTCAAAGAACAAAGGTTTAATGAAATCCTTTCAAAATCACTTTTGTGTATTCTTTACCTTGAACAAACTATTTAAAAAGTGATTTTCATTATTTGGAAGTGGAGTAGGAATTTAAATGAACTAAGCATCTTGCCAAATCTATGTAGTATATCTGAAAGAAAAACAAATTGAGGCATATACGTATCAAAGGTGAGTTTTGAGTAATCACTAAATAAAGTATAGTTGCAGTGAGACTGCCCTGGTGAATGGGCTTGGCAGAAGAGAAGGAAAAGGTTCTTTTTCTGTGTTCCCAGTCTTGTAGTAAGAAGATTGACCCGTGAGAAAAATCATTCTGAAAACAATGGAGAAAATATGTCCAGTGAGTGGGTGGGCAACCAGCCCCAGGGACTTTACTGGCCATTTTGACTCAGCTGGTACCATTAAGTCAGTTTCTGTATTTTGTGGAAACATCTCATTTCTGGATACTTCAGGTCCCAAGACACCTTAGTTGGGAAATTATTTTTCTCTTTAGTTGATAATAAGGTAAATCTGCCAAGATCTTGTCTTCTGTTCACTTCTGAACAATAATCCCATTAAAGTTCAAAGGTTTTTACTCAGGTTTTGCAAATAACTTTAATTTGGAAAAGTTTTAATCACATATACCTCTTTCAGACTCACAGCTGTATTCAAGATCAAGTTTACAGCTTTGTGAATGCCATTAACTTACCAATTTACAAAAATAGATAATTATTTCTTCTTTTTTTTTTCTCATAGAGATGGATAAGTTTGGAGATGTCTAATTTTCTCATTTATTAAAAAAAAGTGTAAAACAAGTGAACAAGTCCTTACTGTGTCTGGGGCAAATGAGGTGACACTGTCTGCACTTCTCCTGCAGTGATTTTCATAGTAGAGTGAACATAGACAGTCTCTCTGACTGTTTTGTTGTTTACTTTTTAAATGTAATTCAGATCTACTTTCTTCTGTCCTTAGAGTAGACTTATGGGATTTGGGATGCAGGGGCGGGGAATGTCAGTGTCAGAAGTTGGATGTGGAATGATTCAGAAAGAAAGGAACGAGAGTAAAAAGTAAAAAAGTATGATGCAAACATCAGAGCTAATTTGTACTCTTTAAATTAGGGAAATACCTTTTATTTTTAATGACTGTCATTTGTTGAGTATCCATGTGCTAGATACTTTATGTAAATAAATTATCTAAACCACATTATTATGAGAGGTAGAAATAACTCCGTTCATTTTACAGACAGGAACCTAAAAGATTAAATAATTTGCTTTTCGCCATATGCCCAGTAAATAACAAAGTGAGGATTTGAATCCAGATTCAGTTCTAAAGCTCTTTTCTATTATATAAGCTGCTAACTTTGGCTTAAGAGAAAACTCTTAGGATTGACTCTAAATTGCTGGTGAGTTAGCATTAATTTATTTCCTTGGCTCTTGCTTTTTCTGTAAGATGAGAAGATTGAATTGGATCTTAAAATTAATTCTGATTGTAAAATTCTATGATTCTTGGATTCTTTATTGAATAGAAGTAGAGAATTTTTAGAGCTGATACCAGTTCTCTTGTGTGAGCCAATGTGATTCGTAATGTATACTTTTAGCTTGATGATTTTCCATACCATCACCATGTGCAGATGCAGAAAAGGCCTAGTGGGAAGATGGGGTTAAGTATGTCAACTTTATATGTAGAAAAGAAAACGTAAAGAATAGTACCTGAGCATTAAGGAATATGGAAAGCATGAACTGAAGATTGTGTGAGTGGGACCTGGTACCAATGTCTTTAAATAAAAACATAATTTAACCTCTACAGGTCCTTGTACCTGAGTGAGTGAGTGTACGTGTGTGTCTGTCTGAGGGACTGGGGATTGTGCTAGACAGTACAATGATGATTCAGTTTCAGTTCTTTTTTGGCCTTATAACATTTCCAGTTAAATGGTACAGAGATAATTATAGAAGGGACACAAAGATTATTGGTATAGGAAGAGCTAATGAAATGGCATAATATAAAAAAGAGACATCATTATTGCAGCATTTTTATTCCATTTATATAGTACCTTTTTCTCTGAAGGTGCTGTACAAATAACATTGAGATAATAAGCTATTTAAAAATGTCAAAACACTGAAGAATAAGAAAGTGGCTAAGAAATAAATACACAGAAAAGAAGCAGTAGAAGCTTTAGATCACTGATCTGCACAGCAGGGTAGTGATTCTTATGTTGCACTCACCTTTGATACTATGGCTAGGGGCTTGACATGGAGGCTTTTCCTTGGGCCAGTCTCGTGTTCATCATACCTGCATCCTGTGGTTGTGATTGAAGACCATTGGGTTTTGGTGTCAGGACCTGTATTTAAATTTTGATCTTGCTACTTACTAGCTATTAACTTGAAACAAATTACCAAAACTTTCTGAGCCTCAATTTCTTCCTCAACAAAGTAGTGTTAATTATACCTTCCAAATTAGCGTTATCCGTAGGATTAAAGTAAATGAGTTACATAACCTAAAGCATTTTTTAGTGCCTGGCCACAGTAAATGAACATAAATGCTAGCTATTCTGATGCTAAGAATATGTCAGAATAGTGGTTCTGATGAGGTTATAGAGCTTAATAGTTGAAGTTTCTTTGTGGTTCAAAAGATAAGACAATGTGGAATTATCAAGATCTTTTTCTTCTTTGAATTGATATAGTAAAATATAATCTGTACTTAATAGATTAGCATTAGGTTTTTTAAGTGAAACAGACAGTATACATAGTGATTATAACCTACCACCAGCTTTAAGAAATACAAAATTACAGATAGATTTGAAGACTCTTATTCCCCTCCCTCCACACCCCCAATAACCACAACCCTGAATTGGTGTATCATTTCCATGTATGTTTTTATATTGTAATTATGTATAGGTTAAAAAAAATATGTGGTATTTTTACATATTTAAATTTTTTACATAAATATTACTATACTACATATATCCTATAGCTTGCTTTTCTCCCTGCTTTGTTTTTGAGATTTTCCTGTTACATTTGTAGCTTTATTCATTTAGTTTAACAGTCACAGAGTATTAATTATATGCTGGAATATACCATTTTAATCTATTCTGTCAGTGGACATTACCTGCAATTTTTAATATTTCTGCATATTTTTCACCTTCACATCTCCCTCCCTCAACTTAAGAGGTAACTTCTGGCTGAATTGGTTAATATTTTTTAATGGTTTAAACATACATGTTCCTAAACAATATATTGAGTTTTACCTGTTTTTAAGGTTTATGTTATCTTACTATGTTATTTAGTGACATGCTTTTTTTTGGTCAGTGTTATGATTTTGAGATTTATGTTAATATATATGGCAATAGTTATTTGTTCTTATTATGTATATTCATTATTGGAATATATACAATATATGGACATCCAGATTGCATCTAACTTTTTATCACAAATAATATATCATTAAGATCCTTGTACACATGTGTTGAATTTCTCTCAGACATATACCTAGGAATGAATTGATTGGTGTAGGTAAGGTATGTGCATCATTATATTTACCAGATATTGACAAGTAGTAATTTTATTATTGTTTAATTATGTATATTTTCTAATTTTCTGTTTTCTGATTTGATCCATGAGTTAAAAGTGTACTTTTTAAAATTTATTTGGGTCTACAGCCGTGCCATCCTGAACAAGCCCAGTTCCTTCTGATCTTGGAAGCTAACCAGGTCGGGCCTGGTTAGTACTTGGATGGGGGACCACCTGGGAAGACCAGGTGCAGTAGGTGTAAAAAATAAAACATAAGGAATTGTAAGCTGACAAGTTCCTTGCAATCTGTGAGGTTGACCATGGGTTGCCTCGCCTAAAAAAAATTAAAATTAAATTAAAGAAAATAAAATTTCCAAATATGTAGCATTTTTTTGTTATGCATTTTTAACTTAATTGTTCTGTGGTCAGCTAATTTGTATCTTACAAACTCTTTGGCATCTATTCAGACTTTTGTTTTACAATAAAGTCTTATGTGTCATCACAGGTTAGCCTGGTTTCAGTTTGTTTTAATAAATGTTCCACGTGTTTGAAAATAATTTATCATCTCATTTGGAGTACATGATTCGGTATATGTTTACTAATCTTAACCATTTCTACTACTTATTTTTCCTGAGACAGTTATATTAAAATCTTCCCGTTATGATAGCAAATTTGTCAGTTTCCACTAATACAATCATGTTTGCTTTCTAGATTTTAGAGCTTTGTTATTAGGTACATACAGGTTCAGAATTGTTTTATCTTCCTGGTTAAAAAAATTTTTTTTTTTTTTTGCTATTGTGTAGTGATCCTATTTACCTCTAATATGCTTTTTTGCCTTAAAGCCTACATTTTCTGACTGTACTATACCTGTTACTGGCTTTTTAATCATGTGTATTTGCTGGTATATTTTTACCTTAAAATTTTCTGCATCTTCATATTTGTTTTTAGTGCCTCATAAACTGCAAAGAACAATACTTTGTTTATTCAATCTGTTTCTTAACTACTAAGCTTAGTCTTTTACACTTATTTCCATTACTGGTATATGTCTGTACTTATTCCTACCATCTACCATTATGTATTTTCTATTTACCCTGCTTTATTCTCTGAAGTTTTTGCCCTTCATACCTATCATCTGTTTGAACAGGTTTTCTGTATTCTTTTTTTTTCCTTTTATTGATTACCCCTAAAATTTTAGTATGCAGTTTGCTTTGCAAAGTCATATTTTAAAATCAGCATTCTACCGTTCTTCTGAATAATCCAAAGACCTTGGAAAGCTTTCACTGTAGTTACCGTCCAATAATTTTATGTTTTTGACCAGTATTTTACTTCTACTTTTTAATACCCAAATTAGCCTTTTTTATTGCTGCTATTACATTTAATTTTTATACTAATTTTTATTGTTTTCTAGTACCCAAGAAGATTGTGAGCTTCTTCATTAAACTGGTTTTCTCATTCTTTCACTTCAGATTTTCAAAAGAAACAACCAGATGATGATTCCACTCCAAGTACAAGTAACAGCCAATCAGACTTGTTTTCCGAAGAGACCACCAGTGACAACACCAATACCTCGATAACCACGCCAACTCTTAGTCCCAGCCAGCAGCCGCTTCCGACAGAACTGAATGTAACTTCACCAAGTAAAGAAGAGTGTAAGTGTCCACATCTTGTGAAGTGGTAGAGAAGGTAGCCCAAGAATCCTATCATGAGCTTCTTGGTAATGCCTCATCCCAGAAAAAAGATAGTAGCTCTTTTAATTCAAGACTAAGTGTTGACATGTAGGCCCAAATCAGCAAATCAGAGAATAAGTTTCAGCCATTCCATAGAGCTTAAGGTGATCATAAAAGACAGCCTTTCATGTTAACTGTCAAGGTACACAAGATTTTGAACTAGTCTATGGCAGTGGTTCTCAGCTCTGGCTGCAAAGTGGCATCTACCAGGAATTTTTAAAACAACTTCAATCTTCAGCAACATTCCCTGAGTCTAATTTAGTGGTCCTGGGGGAGGCCCAGGGATCTGTTCTTTCTAACACTGCAGGGGATTCTAAGGTGCAGCAAGTGTTGAGAATCACTGGCCTAGGGAACTTACCCCTGATTTAGTAACCTTGGATTGAAACATTACCTCTGTTAGTAACTGGGCCTTGAATATTTCTAGGCAATTAACTGAGATAATCATACTGTATACTTCATAGAACATAGGTATTTGAAGGGAAGAGGAGATGGTTTCTGTTACTTTTCTGTAAGTCCTCTGTGATAGAATACCATTATCATCTATGTGATATGAAAGTCCATTGTCCACTTAATCTTTATAATGCTATAATCATCTCCTCTAAGGCATAACTATAACTGTGATGGTGTTTGTTGAAAATTATTGGCATGTTATGACATAACAGTTTTTACCTTTAGTTAACAGGTTGAAATTTGGTGCTTTGAATTTAATGACTATCTAAAAATTCTTGGAATATAGAAACTTAGACTGTTCTGCCAGCTAACTTTGAAAAGATTACCAGAGAATGAATATTTATCTAAACATAAAGCACCTTACTAGGTAAATTGAGAATATGAAAGTAAAGGCCATAGCCCCTATCCTTCAAAGAATTTACTATTTAGCAGGAGGAATTAAATATTAATGATAGTGACTGTTAAAGATGTTGTTTTACTTGAGAAAGCAGTGTTGAAGAAAGCACAAGGTGGTGAAAAGACATTCTAGACAGAGTAAGATGAGATATGGAGGTAAGCTTTATGAAGTTCTGCAATAGCAAGTGACTCCTTCAGGGCTGTTTATGGAGGACAAGGCTGGAAAGGTAGATTATGACCAGGTCATAGAGGCTTGAATACTTAGGTAAGGTATTTGGATGTTAGAGAGTTGCCATGTTTTTGAACAAAGTAATATGCTTACAGTTCTCTTGAGGATATAACTAGGCAGTTTTGAAAATGAGAAGGATTATACTAGAATAATATTACAGAAAAAAACTTTTTAAAATACTGTAACTTTTTCATTAGAGTTCCAGTGGACAGTATAGACATTATTTAAGAGGAAAAAAAAGATGAAAATGGTAGTAGTAATGTTAAGGCATTAAGTTTTGTTTTGTTCTTAAAAATCTGTTCAAGGTCATGGACTTATTGAGGACCTGATAAAAACTCTGGCCCATTGTCTCAGAAGAACACACACCATTCATTTATACCCACTTTTGAATAAAAAAATTTTAAAACACTGTCCTTTAGGGAAAGGTTGGAAGTAGTCTAGATCTCATCTCATGGAACTGTATCTGATTAGACCCACATGTATCAGAGTCAGGCCACAATGAACCAAAATGCAACTGAGATGGAGATAACAAAGCTACCATTTTCTGAGCACTTTATGCGCAACACATTGTACTATATGTTTTACATATTTTCTCATTTCTCATGACAACCCAGTGAGGTAAATGCTGTCATTATCTCTATTATATAGATAAGGAAACAGGCATAATGAGATGGAGTAACTTGCCTTTGGTTGTGAACTAGTAGATACCAGAACCAGGATTCAGATTCAGGCATTTAGCTTCAGATTCTTTTAATCAGTTTATTCACAATGTGAAATGTAACTGCCAAAGAGAATAGAAATATTCGTGTTGGCAAGGTCAGCACTTTCTCTCTCTGTAATAAGGAAACTCGGATCATGAAAGTCACTTTATTAATTCATCATGAAAAATCCCTGTAACAGGGATTGGGAATAAAAATATATTCATTTGACTAAAACATTTTCTGTGGAAGCAGGCCTTTGTGGGGAAGCTAACCTATAACAAGGATTTATAGAGCAAATAGCAAAGTGTGACTCAGAACAAGTGGAATTAGGTGAAGTGAGTTTTTAATTGAGTCAGGCCGATTGGTACAGTCCAAAGACATATAGGGAAGATCTTGTGTTTAGTGTAAGATTCTATCTTCATATCCTTTCCCCCCGGACTTAGACCTGCCCCATATTCTGGAGCTCCTAGGACACAACACTTCCTCTGTTTCTATAAATTGCCAGTCTAAGCCACTGTAGACTGCCATGTTGTTTCTTTTGCCGTATAAATACTTTCAATCTGATTAAAGTTGTCTAGTTCTACTAGCTTCAGATTCATTCTCTCTTCTGGTTACATCACTGCTTTAAACTATTGTGTGTTCATGTTCAAGTTAAAATTCTCTGAAGGTAAATCTCATTTTCTAATTCAAAAATTCTTGGACCCACACATTACTAGAGTCAGGAAACAAACCAATTTGAGCAGCCAAAATGCATCTGAGTCTGATGCAACAAAGTTACCATTTATTGCTTTAAGCGCAATACATTGTACTATATGTTTTGCATATTTTCTCATTTATTCCTCATGACAACCCAGTAAGGTAAATACTTTCATTATCCCCATCTATAGATAAAGAAACAGCACAAAGAGATCAAGTAATTAACCTATGGCCATGAACTAATAGGTATAGAACCAAAGATTATTGGAATCCTTGGGTTTTATAAATCTGCAGAAATGAGATTTTCTAATCTGAGGTGTGATGATGACTTAAGTCCTCAACAGGGGAGTTTGAGTTGAAGCTCGGGAGAGAGAAGCCAAGGTTGGCTTTGTCCACATGGAGGTGGGCGAAATGAGATTGCTGAGTAATAGTAAAAAAAAAAAGCAGTGAGAATAGAATCTTGAGTGAAACTAAAATAGAGGAGGCAACTGAAAAAGAGAGGAGGAGCATGATAGTGGGCAAGGTCACAAAAGCCAGGGAACAAATTTCAGCTTACCATCATGGGCTTTAATAATAATTGTGAAAATGTTAGCTCACATTTATGAAGTATTTGCTATATTCTGAGCACTCTGCTTAAGCTCTATACATGTACTAACATTTCATTTTCACGGTACCCTAAGGTAGGTACTTTTATTCTCCCTGTTTTTACAGATGAGTAAACTGAAGCTCAGAGAAGTTCAGTAATGTCTACCCAAAATTACAAAGTTCATGCTTCGCAGTGTAGTTTATGTTCTAACCCATTAATTTGGCATCAGAGCCTATGCTTTCAACCACTATAGCATATACACTTAACGTTGTGAAAATGCTGCAAAGACTAAACTGACAAGAGACTTTTGGAATTATCGAAATAAACTATTTTGGTGGTTTGTATATTTGTTTAGGAGTCTTTGCTGAGAGTCTACTATATGTTAGACACTAGGTTAAGTGCTAGGTACATAAATGAATATGATTAGGTCTCTATCCACAAGGAGATCATCTTTTCAAATATGTATGCCACACCCTGAGATTCTGGCTTATTCTCCCAAACAGGTACATAAGAATTTGGGGGTGAAAGTGAGGCAGCAGCAGGAGCAGTGATGAATAAGCACATCACTTGCAAAAACTTTCTCAGGTGGGTTTTGCTACCTCACCTAGGTTGAAAACTATGCTAGAGTGAGGAGGTGTGTGCCTGGTTTGTGGGTAGGAGATATAGGGATAAAGAAAGTTTGTTAAAGTTGTCAAAGCCATCAGGGCAGATGCATTGTAAGTCAAAGTGATTACCAAGTAGCAATAAAAACCCAGATGAGATAAGACAGCTTGATTGATTGACACCTTGCAGATTTCTTTAGCTGTGACCTACCTAGAAGAAAAATGCAGGAAGAGGCAGCAGGGTATTTACTTATGTTGATCTTTTAGTATCCTCAAGGAACTAGAATTTTATCTATTGGTCCTTCTTAGCTTCTCCTAAGGAGGGTATGGAGAAGTAGGATGTGAGAGTTGCTGGAAAATGGGTTTGAGATTCCCAATCTAAGTACTACATAATTTGTAAACTGTATAGTAGTTATTGATTCAAATAGTGACCAAAGGAATTATCAACAGCATTTAAATACTAACACCAGAGTACTCATAAAGTACTGTTTCTAATACTTTATCTATATTAACTTACTTTATCTTAATAACTTACTTTATCTTCTTAATTACTCTGTAAGGTGAGTACAGTTACCATATCTGTTTTACAGATGTGGAAATGGAGACCCATGATGATTCAGTATCTTGCCCAAGATCACAGAGCAGCCCAGCTCTCTGGCACCAAATCATACTGTTTGTCTCTGTAGTGATTTATAGTGTAAAGGACATTGCATGCAGATGAAAAACTGTAGGGGAAAGAGATATTGCACAAACACTTTAAATTTAAAGAACAAAATAACAGTTCTTTCTGACTCTGCTATTTACTGTTCTCCCACTTTCTAGGTTTTTCATAGAGGAGATGAACTGTGATTTGCTGCCTGTGTTTCTGATCTAACTTGTTTTCAGTTATAGAATTTTATTTTTTTATGAACATTTTTATTTTTCAATTATGGTTAACATACAATATTATATTAGTTTCAGGTGTACAACATAGTGATTAGACATTTGTAATTTACAAAGTGATCACCCTGATAAATCTAGTACCCATCTGACACCAGACATAACTGTTAAAATATTATTGACTGCATTCAGAAGTAGGTTTATTGGGTCCTTCTTTGTCTCTTGTTATAGCCTTTGTTTTAAAGTCTATTTTGTGTGGTGTAAGTTTTGCTACCCCAGTTTTTATTTCATTTCCTTTTCCATGAAATCTTTTTCTATCCTTTTACTTTCAGTCTGAGTGTATCTTCTGATCTGAAGTGAGTCTCTCATTGCCAGCATATGTAAGAGTTTTATTTTCTTATCCATTCAGCCAGCCTTTGGATTGGAGCACTTTTTTTTTTCATTTGAAGTACTTGTTGTTATGTAGTTATTGCCATTTTATTAGTTATATTTTTTATATATATATTTTTTCCTTTTTTACTGGCTATCGAACCAACTTTTGAAGAAAAAGAATAATGTCTAGTTGTAGGTAGAACACTGGAACCAGTTATTTTTTAATTTTTGCGTGATGGGCAGAGGACTGGTCACCTTAAGTTAGTCTTACCAAATTGAACTTAAAAGATGAAAAAATGATAATTTTTTAATCTCTCCTGTAAATGAGCTTTCCTATTGTCATGCTCTTAAAGGCCTAGGCGTTCCTACTTATGACTTATTTGGGAGTCTTATGATATGGATGCCTACCTAGGGTTCTCTCTGCCCCCTGCATCCCACTGCATATTGGATGGAAATTGAGGTGTTGAAGGAGAGGTGACTAGTCTGTTTCTTTCTAGGCAGGAGAGGAAGAGAACTGATAACCTACTACTAGAGAACAGGAATGGCAGGAAATTGTTTTCAGATAGTCTAACATTCTGATCCAACAGTTAAAGAAGGCCAACTTCATACAGAACACTCTCTTAACCTTCGTATAGGCATAAGAAATAAACAACAACCAGCACAAACATAGAACTATATAAGAGGAGTTGGCAAACTGTAGCCAAATCCAGCCCAACACCTGTTTTCGTATGGCCTTGAGCTAAGAATGATTTTAAATGACAAAAAAAAAAAAAAAAAAAAAAAAAAAATCAAAAGAATATTATTTTGTGACATGTGAAAATTACATGAATTCAAAGTTTATAGTTTTATTGAAAATACAGCTGTGTTTATTTATTTATGTATTGTTTGTGTCTGCTTCTGCACTACCACAGCAGAATTGGGTAGTTGCTACAGAGATCCAGTGGTGCTTTACAGGAGTTTGCCCGCCTGTTTTACAAAGCACTTTGACAAACATTATTTTTCTGGGATCATCCTGACAGTGTGCAACATTGGCAAGGCAGATAGTGTGTAGGGTGACCGGCCTCGAGTCACGTGACAGGGCTTGAACTCAGCTGTGAGCCTTTTTCATCCATAATGCTCAAGTCTTTTTCCTATTCTTTTATACTACATCTCCCCAAGAGATATTTTTGTTGTAGCCCAAAGAAAATATACAGAAAAAGTGAGAACCATCTTAACCGAATGTTAGTGAAGATTTTTAATGATTAAAGCTTCATTTTCAGTGCTGGCTGGATTTTCCTTTAATATGAGAGTGATTCCCAAAATAGAAATTTGCAAACATTTTTTGTGGTTAAATTAATTTGGTTGAACAAAGAGATTTCCATTGTTTCCTTGGAAACTGATTTCCAGTGATACTCTCTAGCTCCTGCAGGCATTTAAAAAGTAAAATAATGAGGGGAGGGGTTTGTATTTTAACAGATGTCCTTTAGCTAGACTGCCTTTGGGTCTTTGAACATGCCTTGGGCTTCATTGGCTACTAGTAGTTTTCATTCCTGTCTGACAATTCCTCATTTCTCCCCTCGAAAATTAATATCACTGCCACCAAGTGTCTAAACTTTTTGTTTGTTTTTACCAATTACATTTCTAATAATCCCTAAATGGATCTAGTTTTCTCTTTTTTGGAGTATGCTTACTTCAGAAGACCAGATACTGGGCAAACAGACTGACTTATTCTAGTAGAACACTTAGAAAATATTACCTATTAAAAAATACTTTATGACTTCCTGCTGGTCTGTTTTTACATGAAATATTATGGGGAAATTTATTTACAGTTCTCTCTCAGTGTGACTTTCTCTTCCCATTTCTCTAATGAAGCGCAAAGCATCAGGCCGTTTATCAGAGATAATTATACAACAGATGGAGCTTTTCTGATATATAATAGTCTCAAAGTGGAAGAGTCTTTCTCATAATGAAGAATGCCAAAACTTTAAATGTCTCTTTTGATTTTTTTTTTCAGTGCATTTATCCTGAAGCTGATTTTGTAAAGCATGCCCACTTTCATCAGGGCTGTGTTCTAAAAAGATTGATAGTTTGCAGTACAGTATGATAACGTACAGTTATATGCTGCATTGAATTGAATGTCTGTAATTCACCAGGAATCAATGTATGAGATCATTAAATTAATCCCTATCAAAATGCAAAAAGGCTTGAGCACTTTACCAGTGTCTTCTTATAGAAATTATTTCTGTACTACAATGTTAGCTGATTTGGAACTATTCAAGACTTCTAGTGTTATCTGACCCTCAACCTTGTAGTCAAAATAAAGGCCAAATTAAAGCAAAACCATGATTTTTAAATTATTCATCTGCTGGCTTTTTAAGAAGTGTTTAATCCTGTTTTTTAAGTGTATAAGTAAAGGCATACAGGTTTATATAGAAGAGAAGGTGAAAATACTCCTTTAATATCTCTACGCCTCCCCCACCAAATGTCCACTGTTTGCAGAGGTAACCAATGTTTATTCATTTTGGGTTATATATTCTTTGCTATGCAGTCATATACACGTTTACATACATTTAGCGGTTTTTTTTTTTATACAAATGAGAGCATACTATACTATTTGTTTTGTAACTTGCTTTTTAACAGTATATTTTAGAGATCTTTCCACATTAGCATATAGAGGTCTGCCTAATTCTTTAAACTGCTGCGTAGTATTCCATATTATTTTCTCTTTTCTCTTGAGCTGTTTCTAATATTTCACTACTGTTAACCATGTGAAGTAAAAATTTTTTATAAAGGACTAATATTGCATGTGTCATTTTTCCATGACGGACATGGAAGAGGAGCTAACAAGTCAGAGAAAATATATATATATATATATATTTAAATTTGATATACATGGTCAAATTAATTTTCAAATGGTATGTTTGAGAATGTTTCCCATACTTCTACCAATGTTCAGTCTTTCATTATTTTTTTTTTGCAACAGGCAAAACAATAACTCATTTTAACTTGCCTTTTCCTAACACCTTCTGATAGGTTGAGCACTCTTTCATATGTTAACTAGTTATTTATGTGTCCAGTGATATGCCTGTCCATATTCTTTGCTTGTTAATCAGTCATATTCTTCATACTGATTTGTAAGAACTTATATATTCTGGATAATAAATCTTTGTTATGTATCTTACAAATATTTCTTCTGGTATGTCACTTGGCTTTTATTTTTGATTTGGGTGCCTTAGATTCCATTAGAAAATTTACAAATTTTAAAATTTAAGTCTGTTAGTCTTTTGCTTCTAGGTTTGTTATCTTTTTTTGGAGGCTCTCTCCATCACAGAGCCATAAAAATACTTTTCTATGTATATTTTAATTCTTTTATAGTTTATCTTTCAACGTATTTAGTTCTTGAATTCATCTGGATTTATTTGGTATATGTATATGGTAAGGATTTACCTTTTATTTTTCTAGATGGATAACCAAGTACCTCAAAGCCATTTGTTAAATAGGCCTGGTTTGAAATGCCATTATTATTTATGTAAACGTAAATGTTTTTAGTCTCTTTTTTCGTTGTTGTTTCTTTGGTCTACTTGTATATTCCTGAGGCTGGAGTGTAGCTTTGTGTTATATATATTTCATAGTCCTCCTTACTTTGTATTTTTAAAATATTTTGTTGACTATTCATTTGTATTTTCTCTTGATCAATTTTATAGTCAGCTGGTCAAAGTCTATTAAAAATTACAGAATAATTTTGATTGGGATTACATTGAATACATAGATTTATTTGGGATTAATTGACATTTTAATATACTGTTGGGTCTTCTCATAATAATATCATTTATCTTCCTTTATTCAAACCTTGTATATTCATGAGTGAAGTTTATTATTATTTTTCTTGTTTTTTTTATTAAGTTTATTGGGGTAACATTGGTTAACACAGTCATATAATTTTCAAGTGTACATGATAATTTGACATCTGTATATTCTATTAGGTGTGTACCACCCAAAGTCCAGTTTCCTTCAGCTACCATATATTTTTTTCCCCTTTACCCACTTCATCCTCTTCCTACTCCCCTATATTTGACCCCTTTTACTCCCACTACCTCTCCTACCCCACTAGTAACCACTATGCTATAGTCATCTGGTAACCACTAGTCTATAGTCCATATCCCTAAGTCTCTGTTTGTCCTGCTCATTTGTTGCTTTTAGGTTTATATCCTACATATAAGTGATATCATGTGATTTTCAACTTTTTCTGTCTGGCTTATTTTGCTTAGCATGATTATCTCAAGGTCCATCCATGTTGTCTTTCATGCTTCTATACAATTCTGATGATTTTTTGTTCCAATTCTTTAAAAATTAACAATGGGATTTTAATGGGAATTGCATTAAATCCGTATAATGCTTTTAGTAATATAGTCATTTTACCCATGTTGATTTTTCCAATCCAAGAACATGGAATATCTTTCCATTTCTTTATATCTTTTTTATTTCTTTTAATAGAGTCTTGTAGTTTTCATTATATAGGTCCCTCACATAATTCATTCAATTTATTCCTAGGTATTTTATTCTTTTTGTTGCAATTGGAAAAGGAATTCTCTTTTCCACTTTGTTTTCTGACACTTCGTTGTTAGAGTATAGGTTTTTTGAACGTTGATCTTGTATCCAGAAACTTTACTGCATTTGCTTATTGTTTCTTGTAGTGTTCTTGTGGAGTCTCTAGTGTTTTCTATATAGAGAATCATGTCATCTGTAAATAGTGACAGTTTGACTTCTTCATTTCCTATTTGGATGTCTTTTATATCTTTCTCTCGCCTGATTGCACTTGCTAGGACCTCCAATGTTATATTGAATAACAGTGGTGATAGTGGACAGCCTTGCCTTGTTTCTGATCTTAGAGGAAAGGTTTTTAGTTTTTCACCAGTAAGTATAATGTTGGCTGAGGGTTTGTCATATATGGCCTATATTATGTTAAGGTGCTTTCCTTCTATACCAATTTTGTGAAGTGTTTTGATCATAAATGGATGCTGTGTCTTGTCGAAGGCTTTTTCTGCATCTGTTGATATGATCATATGAGTCTTATATTTTAATTTGTTTATGCGGTGTGTGTATCACATTAATTAATTTGCATATGTTGAACCATCCCTGTGCCCCTGAGATGAAGCTCACTTGATCGTGGTGTGTAATCTTTTTAACATGGTGCTGTATTTGGTTCGCTAATGTCTTATTTAGGATTTTTGCATCTATGTTCATGAGAGATATTGTTCTGTAGTTTTCTTTTTTTGTGTGTTATCCTTACCAGGTTTTGGTATCAGAGCAATATTGGCCTCATAAAATGAGTTGGAAAGTATTGCCTCCTCTTTGATTTTTTGGAAGAGTTCAAGGAGAAGAGGTATTAATTAAATCTTTGAATGTTAGGTAGAAATCACTGGTGAAGCCATCTTGTCCTGGACTTTTACTTTTTGGTAAGTTATTGATAATTGTTTCGATTTTCATACTGCTGATCGGTCTATTTAGTTTTTCCAGTACTTCTTGATTCAATCTAGGAAGGTATTATTTTTCTAAGTACTGGTCCATTTCTTCTAGGTTATTAAATTTGGTGTTACATACTTTTATAGTATTTTTGCATGATCCTTTGTATTTCTGTGGTGTCTATTGTAATTTCCCCTTTTCATCCCTGACTTTGTGTCCTCTCTCTTTTTTTTTAGTGAGACTAACTAACCAGAGTTTTGTCAATTTTATTAACCTTCTCAAATAACCAGCTCTTTGTTGCATTTATTTATTCTTTTGTTTTTCAGTTTCATTTATTTCTGCTCTAATTTTGATTTCTTTCCTTCTGCTGACTTTAGGCTTCATTTATTCTTTTCTAGTTTTTTAAGATGAAGCGTGAGGTTGTTTATTTGGGCTCATTCTTGTTTTTGGAGGTAGGCCTAAATGATATGAACTTTCTTCCTCTTACCACTTTTGACGTGTCCCAAAAGTTTTGATATGTTGTTCTATCTGTCATTACCATTTATGTCTACGTATCTCTTGATCTCTCTTTTTATTTCTTCTCTGACCCAGTTATTCTTAGTAACATGTTTTTTAATCTCCATGTTTTTGTGGTTCTTCCTGATTTCTTTTTGCAGTTGATCTCTAGTTTCAAAGTATTATTATCAAAGAATATTGTTGGTATGATTTCAACCCTTTTATATTTGTTGATGCTTCTATCTCTGTGTCCCAGTATGTGGTCAATTCTTGAGAATGTTCCATGTGCACTAGAGAAGTAAGTATAAGCAGCTGTTTTGGAATGGAAGGCTCTGTAAATGTCAATTATGTCCAGTTGAACTAAAGTGCCATTTAAAGATGTTATTTTCTTATTGATTTTCTGTTCAGATGATCTGTCCATATCTGACAGTGGGATATTTAGGTCCTGAACTATGATGGTGTTTTTGGTCTCTTTCTCCCTTTAGTTATGTAATTGCTTTACATCTTTAGGGGCTCCCTGATTGGGAGCATAGATATTAATAACTGTTATGTTTTCTTGGTGCATGATTCCCTTTATCATTATGAAGTGTCCCTCAGTATCTTTCATTACCTTTTTTATTTTGAAGTTTATTTTGTTCAGTATTAGTACTGCTGCTTTTCTCTGATTGCCATTTGCTTGAAATGTCATTTTCCACCCTTTCACTTTGAGTCTATATTTTGTCTTTGGAGCTGAGATGTGTCTCCTGGAGGCAGCATGTGGTTGGATTTTGTTTTTTGATCCATTCTGCAGCTCTGTGCATTTTTATTGGTGAGTTCAGACCATTTACATTTAGGGTGATTATTGAAATATGAAGTCTTATAGCCATTTTATCTTTTGCTTTCTGGTAGCTTGGTGTTTCCATTGCTTCCTTGTCCTTGTGTTCTGTTTTCTTTTTTTTGGTTGGCTTTGTGGGTTTTCCTCTGATTCTTCTTGTTTCATGTTATATATTTCAGTTCTGAATCTTTGGTGTCTGGTTATCATTACGAATATGTAAAAGGATAGTTATATATATATTAGTCCATTTTCTTCTGTGTGTGCCTTATTTCCATTCCCCTTTACAAATTTGGATCTTTGAATTCTCCTCTTTTCAGTAATTGTTATCTCAATTTGTCCCTGTGTATGCTGAACGTTCATTACTATCTTGTTCTAACAATTCACTTCTTATTTAAGCTATAATGCCCTGCTCTTAATAAGGGTTGCACTCCTCTGGGTTTTTTTTTTTTTTTTTTTTTTTGCCTGATAGTCACTTTACTCCTAATTATGCATTTTTGTTGTTTGTTTTAAGTGAGCTGACTTCTCTCAGTATTTCCTGTAGTGCAGGCCTTGTAGTGGAGAATTATTTCAATTTGTATGTCTTGAAAGGTCTTTATTTCTCCTTCATATCTAAAGGAGAGTTTAGCTGGATACATTATTCTAGGCTGGGAGTTCCTTTCACTTAATACTTTAAATATTTGATTCTATTTCTTTCTGACTCATAAAGTATGTGCTGAGTAATCCAATGACAATCTAATGAATTTTCCTTTATTTTCTTCTCCCTGGCTGCCTTGAGAATTCTGTTTGTCGTTGATTTTTGGTAACTTTAATGCAATGTGTTGGTGAAAGCCATTCTGGGTTGAGATAATTGGGTGTTCTGTTGACTTCTTGAATTCCAAGCTCCAGCTCATTCCTTAGATTTGGGAAATTCTCGTACACTATTTGTCTGAAAATGCTTTCTAGTCCCTGCTCCTTTTCCTTGCCTTTGGTAATGCCCATTATTCTTACGTTTCCTCTCCTGAAGGTATCAGCTAGTTCTTGTATTTCTCTTTCATTATTTTTCATTTTTCAGTTTCTTCCTTCTGATTTTATTCTGGATTTCTGTCTTCGATATCACTGATCCTTTCCTCCATTTGGTCAACTCTATTTCCCAGGCTTGATGTTTCATTTTTCAACTCTTGCAGTGTGTTGTTCCTTATCACCAGAATATCTATTCTGTTCTTGAGGGTTTCAATCTCCTCACTTTGCTGATCTAGTGTTTTTTTTTTTTTTTAATTCCTGGAATTGTTGATACATTTTGTTTTGGATCTCACTGAGTTTTTTCAAAAGTACCATCCTGAAGTCTCTGTCATTTAAGTCACAGCTTATTTTCTGGAGATTTGTCTCTTTCTGAAATGCCTTGTCACCTTGGTTGTTCATGGTATTTAATGGACTATTTATTTCTCTGCCTAGGCATTAATAGAAGTGTATTCTGTTGTTTTTCCAGAAGATTTATTAAATAAAGATCTCTCTTTAGCCTGCTACATAGAAGGCGCTCTTCTTTTGGTTTCCAGTAGGTGGTGTCTAAGCCTCTTGGTTCTCTTGCAGTTTAGGTAGTGTTTGCTCAGATTCCCCTGGAACTCTGCGTGATAGGTCTTGGAGTGTATGGCCCTCTGGATTAGGGTTTTAAAGCTGCGGCTCAGCCTCGGTTTTGCAGCTGGGGCAGATAAAAATCAGTTTTTTTTTTCTCTGAGGTCCTGCCCCACTTCTCTGCCTTCTGCCCTGATGACTGGGTCCTGTGGTCCGCTGGATACAACCCCCGGCACTTCCAGGCAGGGTTATTCAGGAAAGTTGTGGCGCCATCTCCCCTCCCCCTCCTCCTACAGGGAGCTCTAGGGGCTGCGAGAGGCAGCTTCTTTATGACTCCCAGTCCCCTGCCCGACACCTGGGCTTCTGACCTGTGGTAGACCTCTTATGTGCAGATCCCACGCTCAGACGTGCTTGTGTGTAGTTTTGTTGTTTTTTGTTGAGTTTTAGATATTCAGCTAATTGTTGTTTCAAGGGGAGAGATCTCGCGGCATCTCTCCACCATATTTCCGCCGAATCCTTAATATTGTTTTCTTAATGTATTTTTCTTATACATTTCTTGCTAGAATTTCTTCTTTACAACTATATTTTTTTCTTTTTCTCATTCCTAACTCTGAGACTACTTTTAGTAGTATTTCACAAATATTGTATTTGCTGTAGGTTTCTTGTAGATATATTATTTACCAGGGTTAGGAAACTTCTATTTATACCTTGCTGCATTTTCAGCATCTATTGAGATGATCATTTGAGACTTATCCTTTAATATGTAATCTCCTAACTTAGTAGACTTCCAGTGTTAAACTGTTTTTGCATTGCTTAGATAAATCCTGCTAGTTCTTTTATTATACTGCTGAATTCCAACTGCTAATTTTATTTTAAATTTCACACCTTTTTAATAAGTGAGTTAATTTTATGTGTATGTTTATATGTGGCATGCATGCTATTATCTAGTTTTGGTATCAGTTACATAAATCTCATAGAAAGTTTTTCATCTTTCCTGTACTCTAACATAGCTGTTTGTTTTATATATTCTGACATAATGTAATGTATCTATTTTGAAAGCTTTAAAAGCTTCAAAAACTCATGCATAAAGCTGATTGGCCTGATGTCTGATACTGGATATTCATATTTCTAACCTCATTTAAGGTCAGTTTTGGCAACTAATATTATTATAAAAACATACATTTCATCTAGGTTTCTAAATTTGTTGGAATAAAATTATAATGTTATTTTTAAAAAATCTATTAAAGGGCTTTTAATTTTAGAGTATATATTATACTTAGTACACAAACTAAATCTTATTTTTAATTACTCTGCTATTTTTCATATTTTCTAATTAATCTTTGTTTGTGATCCTCTAGTTTGGTCATCCACATTCTTAATCTTGTATCAGACATTCTCCCCCATAATCTGTACCTTCATTGTATCTGACCTACCTATCCTTCCTAGTACTGATACTCAGTTCTGAACCAAACTAGACCCTTGTTGTCTCCAGAAGACAACATGGCACTCATATTCTCATTTTTTATTCATGCTCTTGGAAGCCCCCCTCAAAACCATTTCATCCACACTCTGATTGCTTCCCCCAAGAAATTGCTGTATTTCATACCTGTAACACCTAATCACATACTTCTTCGGTTATCTCTTTGTCATCTCTTTGTACCAGTATAGAAGCTAAACTCAAAATTACCGGGGTCTTTATGTTGCTTTATTGTATCCTAGAGCACCCAGCATAAGGCTTGACAAGGCGGTACTCAGTAAATGCTTACTGGTTTAAATATTTAGAAAAGTTTTCTTATTTATCTTAACTTTTGGAAACCTAATTCATGTGTTTTCATACCTTAAAGAGAGGCTTCTTATTGCTTGAATCTAATTTCTAATAGCTACTTATATTCTTTTATTATTTTCTGTGCCACTTGGTAACCCTAAGAAGAAGCAACTCAAAAGACAGTTTCTGTACTTAATTTAGAATTGCCTTGTTTTGGCAACAAGTCATACCTTTTAACAGAGCTTTTAAAATAATGGGAGACCTTTTTTAACTGTGCAAATAGCCACCTGCCTATTGTGAAATACAGTTTTTCCTCACCTGAATTTTCCCTTTCAAGATTCCCCTTTGTGAGAAAAGACTAGCAAACCTTAAACACTCATCTTCAAGGGCCTCTTTAGAAGTCTACAAATCTGAAAGGTTAGTTTCCCATAAAGATTTTATATAGTTATTGATATTCAGACAAGGTTGTGAAGCAACATCATCATCACTCTTTGCCTCCTTCTTTGCAATGCAGATTTTTAAAAATTTCTTGTTAACTGAAATTCTCTATACTGTGAAAGTAAAGGTCACAGTGAACAGCTGCACTTCACACAGTTTTAGCCCTTTGCAGTTGACATAATTTTATTTTGTGTAGACTTAAGTAATGGGCAGTGCTGTAGTGATTTTAAACTAAATCTAAGCTTTATGTTTGGCTGAAAAAAAAATCATATTAAATAGGGTATCTATTTGGACATGTTAGAGGTAGTTATTTTAACCTTACACGAATATATTTTAATTGTCTGTGAATGTCTCTGAAAATTCAGAGTTGCCATTGTCAAAAACTGACTGCATAAAACTTTGTATTCATGTGCTTTGTTTTCATAAACCACTTTACTTTTTGATATAGCAAAAGAATTATTCTTTAAACTTAATAAAAGCAATAGAATGCCACCTTGTTAAGGAATTCTTAAATTTCTAAAATGTCAGTATAAACACTTAAATACACAATTCAAATGGTGACATTTTTAACTGTTACTTGCAAAAAGAGATCCTATTAGTAAGACATGCTAGTGTCCTCTGTAAAACAAGGAGGTTCAACTGAGGTACCTTTCCATTTAGTGTCATTCTGAACACATTGTCAGCTTTAATACAGCTACCTATAGGAGAGGCTCAGCAAAAGAGCAGGGAAGAAGGCCACCTATGTTCAACATTCTTTTGAAATGTCCATGGGGCAATAACTATGGCCTAAATAGTTGTCTTTTTCCATTTTCTCTGAAGCATCTTAAGAACATGTACAAGTCACTTCCTTTTCTGAAGAGGGCATTTCAGCCTTTTAGTTGCTGATGCAGGGCAAGATTTATGAAAATGCAATTGGTAGCTGAACTATGTCAAAAATAAAAATAAAAATTCTTCTAATGCTGAGTGGTTTCTTCATTAATGCTGTTATGGGATTTATGCTTGTGTTGATGGTAAAATGCAAATATAGAAATCTGATTTGGGACTTAGTTAAGCTTGTAAATAGTCAAAACTGGAGCCTAAATTGGAGAAGTGACAGCTCCTGATTTCATATCCATATTAAATGTTCTTTATTACAGAAACAAAGGTGCCTAAAAATAGAACTGACTTTATTAGCCAAGTGATATTTGACCTCTCAAAAAAGGGTTCTTAGTTTTGATCCCCAAGATGGTGATGTCTTAGAATGTCAGTATTAATTGCTATTAGACTTCATCACCTTTTGAGGTATTGGTGTTGGGTGTTTATCAGTCAATATTTTAATATATGGGAAGCTCTGTATTGGTTGTAATAATGGTTCTAGGTGAGAGATTACGTCTGAAAAACTGAATTTGAATAAATTTAACTACTTCTAATCCTGTGAGTTCCATAAAACATATTTTTGTTATTCCTAAATAACTAGCAGAGGTAGGTAGAATATCCTGGATTAAAATTATGACTGTAGAGTTTATTCTGCTATCCCTTGCATTTATTTAAATATTAACATTTTGTGAGAATGGGCAAAGCTTTTACTATTATTTATACTAATACATCTGTTGGTCTGTGTAACACTAGAATAAGCTGATTGACGTGAGGAAAGTATAGATAAATTGGAAATTATATTAACCTTTTAGTTTCATTGTTTTGTTCTGTACCATTGGTTCTAAAAGTATGGTTCAAGGACCATACTATAGAAGGCCCCAAGATTCATTCAGGGGGTTCTCAAGATCCTTCCTTTTCCAACTATATATATCTGTGTTAGGGTGATTTTCTTCATTTGCTTTATGTAAACATTACACTGCAACAGATTGAATACAGATATAGATATGTAACTCCAGGTGTCTTCCTTCAAGCCAGCCACTCTCATAGTTTTAAAGAATTTTATATTTATTTTTCATAGAACATTATGTTGACATGTAATTATTTTTGTGAATTTTAAACAAAGATATTTTCATTTTTTTAGTTTTAATTTCAAATCAGGTAAATATCAATAGATATAACCAACATAAACAAAAGCTCTTCAGTGTCCTTAATAATTTTTAAGTGTAAAAAGGTTCCAAGACCAAAATGTTCAAAATGTTCAAACTATTTACTAATAGTTTGATTTCACTTCTGACTAGCTATGTATGTACAGCCATGGCTTTTGACCTGGATCATTTTCATTCTGTAGTGAAAAATATATCATTTTATTTTGCTTTTATTTACTTTAAAATAGTATATTCTTAAGGTATGCATAATGCTAGTTTGATATCCATAGTGATTCTTAGGTAAGATATTTAAGGTATCTTCTCCTTACATAGTTACCTTTTTATTTTTGTGAAGAGTACCTGAAATCTACCCTTTTAGCAAATTTCCAGTTTTTATTATTATTTTATTTTTTTAATTTATTTTTTTATTACAGTTGACATAAAATATTATATTAGTTTCAGGTGTACAACATAGTGATTAGATATCTACATACCTTACAAAATTATCACCCGAAAAAGTCTAGTACCCATCAGGCACCATGCATAGTTATTACAAGATTATTAACTATAATCCCTATTGAAAAATATATTTTGAACACCTGCTATGCTAAATTATACCAAGATGAGTAAAACTTTGCCCACGCCCTTGAGGTTCATTCCATTGAGGCCATTGATGGTTCAGGAGAGAGCATCTCTTCCAAAGTGTATCCCCAGTAGGGATGCCCACTCTACTTCTCTGAAAGAGTTTGTCAGTATGGGGCAAATGGAAAGTATTCCTGCTTTTATTTTGTCTGTACTTTTTTTTCCCTGGGGAAGGTAGTGTGGGAGAATTTTTCGTTTTGTTTCTGTTGCACTTAGAAGCATGCCCATACATTTGTGAACGCCCACACATACATAGACACACACACTAATATTAGTTTGCAAAGCTGCCCAGCATTGTAATTATTTAGAGGGATGGAGGTGGAACGGTAATGAAAATTTGTTGAGAAGCCCTTCCTGAGCAAATAGATAGCTACCAATAGCAACTTCTGACCCACTTTGAAAATCCCCTTCTCTTGAACACTTAGATATAAATAGTGTGAGAAGATCATGCAATGAGTTAGGGTTGGAACTTCTAACAGATTAACACTTAGCTTCTGCAACAAGCTTTGTAAATGGTCTAAATTGGAAATTTCATTTGGAGAAATTAGGGGCCTATTATCTGTACTGAAGATTTTCTGTAAACTTAGATTTCCACTCATTATATCTTTATGTATCCTTGTTTTTAATCGATGGTGCTTTTCAAACTCAATTATGTAGACAGATTAGGTGTGTCTTTTCTGATTAAAACGATGCATGAATTGCAGGTTTAGGGTGAGGTTGGAGGATATATTTTTCTTTTCTGATCAGATATTTTTTTGTGCATTCTGATCTGTTCCTGATATTCATTTATTACTGTTTATTTATTACCATTTACTATTTTGTCTACATGTATACAGTGAAAGCTTTTTAAAGAAGGGATAACTTACTGCTGAAGAAATATAGATCCTTCAGATATTTCTTAAAAGATAGTTTCTCATTCTTAATTAGGTCACATCAATAGATGGTATAGTTTTTTAAACTATCTTCATTGCATAGATTTTTTTCTTGAGCCACTTCATCAAAATAACTCTCAATAAGATATGAATCTCTAGAGAGGGTGAATCGTAGCTCTTGAATCTGTTGTCCGAAATCACCTTTCAAATAGTGAACCTGGAAAAGTGAGATGCTGTGAAGGTAAACAAATGTGCAGATTAAGATAGAGTGAAATTGACAAGCTGGTTAAAAAAGGATGATGCATTTCTAATTAGCCCACAGTGCTTTTAGTTGGAAATTAATTAGATGCTGTTATGTGAATGTCATGTTAATTAAGCAAGAATATTGAAGTGTTATATAAATCTATGAAAGGAATGGCTGTTTTTGTGTATTAATTATGTTTTGCAGTTTTCATGAAAGAGCTGATACTAGAATCTTTGATTATTGAGCTTCTGGCAATTTTTAGTTGACTGATTCCTTGACAGTCCATTTTTCCTAATTGATATGTTTTAGCATATAGTATAACTGCAGCCAATGAGGGCTAGTGAAACCAGGAGCCGAAAATAACCAGTCGTCACTGCTGTTTCATCAGAACCTTTCTGGGTAGACAATTGTTGGTCTCTATTTTTAACATTAAGGAGAAATACTATTTTTCTGTATCTACTCAGCCTTAAATTTAGAGTGACTAAAATGATTGCCGGCCTACATGCAGCTGCCCTCCAAACCTGTGTTCTGTTCTTCCTTTAGTCATAGTTCTTAACCAGTCGGTGGGAACTATGGACTACCATATGATATGGGTAGCTCAGCATTTTTTGACATGCTCAGTAACTGTACAGGAGGCTAAAAAAGAAAATTTAAGAATTATGTTACTTTGACTTGAAATGTGAATATTGACAGTTAATGGGATACCTTTATTCACTCTTACTGGTTGGGCAGGTTACAGTGAAGATAGTATGCAGATCTGACCCCTGTCTTCAATTTTACAGGGCTGAAATCAGCACTGTTTTCCCCAAGAAAATGCACCACCCTATTGCAAATGCTATAAAGATTTCTAGTTGTTGGGAATACAGCTGAAGAATTTCACTTCATGGCTCTCATGTGAAATTGCAAATGCAGTGCATAGTGCTGCATTATGTATGACACGTTTAATACAAGAATAGAAACATCTCTAGAAGACAAGATAGAGTATTCAGACTTCTGGTCACAAACTGCAAGGTACTGTAGACATTTACTTGCAAATTCCAGACTCTAAATTGTTGAAACTCAGGAAAAGTCCTTTGAATGTAATATCAAATGCAAGATGATAGCCTGTTACTAAATACCTCCAGATAATGAAGAAACTTGAAAAAAAAATCAGATACTTAATTTGGTCCAGCAAAGGAAAGCAAAAAGTACTTGTAATGATTGTTTGAAAAATAATTCAGGTTGCTTAATCTTGTTACTTGGTTCAGAATCACCAGAGAGCCTGTCATATTAAGCAATGAACTTTGTTGTTGTTTTTTTTAATGTTTAAAAATCCAAAACTTAACTGTTCTAAGCTCAGTTGCCACTAATAAAAGCTAGAAAGTAATGATGTGAATTATTCTGTGATCAGAAATTCCTTCATTTTCTTAGCCTTGACCCCACTGAAAACTCACACTCTCTCTCTCTCTCTCTCTCTCTCTCTCTCTCTCTCTCTCTCTCTCTCTCCCTCTCCCTCTCCCTCTCCCTCTCCCTCTCCCTCTCCCTCTCCCTCTCCCTCTCCCTCTCCTCTCTCTCTCTCTCAAAGCTTCCTCGCCTTGCTCTTAAGTTATTAACTCTCTACCCTGCTGCCTGGAGAGAAGAGGAAGAAAAGCCAAAAATAGCAGAGTCTACAATGATTTATGGGAGTATGTGCCAGCCCCTCTCTCAGGCATTAGGAAGCTCAGTAAAGAAAAGCCAGCTCTATTCCTTGATGGAACAAGATGCCCTGACACTGACTCTTACCATCAGCTCTCAAAATGATTTTGTTTGCTATAAGCACATGGGCTTCATATTTTTATTGTTGTGGACAAAAACGTGGGAAGGGTTCCCCTCGAGTGGCCCTTATTTTCCTGCATTCATTTTAACAGAGTTGATTAGAAATTAATTGTTTAAGGGTCAATACCATAATCTCTTGTAGCCACTTCTTTTATTTAAGTGTAAGAATTTTGTGTGACAGCACAATTAGTGCAGTGCTCATGTGCATCTATTCTGGATTTTTAAAGAGTTTCATAGGTTATAGTGTGCCAGACCAAACTTAATTTCAAGCTCCGTTTATAACATTGTCCAATTATCAAAGCTGGGATATATTATCACTGCCAGTTACTCTTGCTGTCAATTTGTTTTGGCTTAACTGTGGTTCTATTTGTATTTTTACTGTAATGTAGTGAATATATTGGATTGGGTTGTTAGCTTAACAAGTTCTCTGGAGAACAGTTTCTTGATGATGCATGTTGAGATATGCTAGGTAGCCTTAAAGTTATTTGCGTATTTGCCAAACCTACAGAAATTCATTCATTATGAATTTTAGAAAGGATAAACTCTCAAGCTACAGATGAGGTGAAAATTACACTTGTAAACATAGGAGAGTTAATTTATGACTGCCAGTCAGATTTCTTTAGGGATTTTTATTTGACTGGTTTCTCCCTTCTCTTATAATTTTACTGGATGAATTATTTAATGTTCTTTTTAAAAAGTATTCTGGTAGTTAAGCTGTTATCGACTCTTAGGCTCTGTGCAACTCATGATATTGTGGGAACTCAGTGACCTTGGCCAGATATTGAGCTGGGGGTTAAGGAAAATTATCCGAAACTGAAACCAGCTGGGCTGGTGATATTTACATTGTGCCCAGCTGGTTTAAAAGATGTACACTAATCTCTTCCTATGCCCACCTCAAACTATTGCATCCAAATTTCCAGAGTCACAGTCTGGGAATCTGTATTTTTTAAATACTCCCTTGAATTTTCTGGATTCCAGAAATGTTCCAATAATCTTATCTTGTGGTTATTACATGAGTGTATGTATGTTGAAACTCTTTAGGTTGTACATTTAAGATTTATATACTTCTCTCTAACATTTCATTCTTTTTGTGTAATACTGCAATGAAAAGGATTTTATAGATGTGCATTAATGCCCTGATTCAATCAAGTGCCTTGCAGTGGTCTTTTTTTTTAATATTTATATTTTAAATTAATTTATTTTTATGGTGACATTGGTTAATGAAATCCAGTAAGTTTCAGCTGTATGTTATAACAGTAAGACATGTAGATATATTTACATTGTGCGTTCACCTCCTATAGTTACATTTCTTTCTGTCACCACATATTTGACCCCTTTTACCCATCTACCTTCCACCTCCTCCCCTACTCCCCACCTGCTATTAACCACTAGTCTATATTCCATGTCCACGAGTCTGTTTGCTTGTCCTGTGTGTTTGTTGCTTTTAAATTTATATTTCACATATAAGTGATATCATGTGATTTTTAGCTTTTTCTTTCTGGCTTATTTCGCTTAGCATGATTATCTTGAGGTCCATTTATGTTGTCACAAATGTCAGTATTTCACCTCTTCTTATGGCTGAGTAATATTCCACTGTATATATGTACCACAGCTTCTTTAGCCAATCATCTGTCATAGGACACTTCAGTTGCTTCCATGTCCTGGCCACTGTGAATAATGCTACTATGAACATCAGTGGGCAAATATCTTTTCGGTTATGGGTTTTCAAGTCTTTGAGGTAAATACCCAGTAGAGGGATTGCTGGATTATATGGTAGATCAGTTTTTAGTTTTTTTAAGAACCTCCATACTCTTTTCCATAGTGGCTGTACCAATTTGCAGTCCCACATGCAGTGAATGAGAGTTCTTCTTTCTTCGCATCCTCTCCAACACTTTTATTACTTGTCCTGTTAATTATAGCTATTCTAACAGGTGTGAGATGATATCTCATTGTGGTTTTGATTTGCATTTCCCTAATAGCTAGTGATATTGAGCATCTTTTCATATATTTGTTGGCCATTTGTGTGTCCTCTGGGGAGAAGTGTCTGTCAAGGTCGTCTGCCCATTTTTTGATGGGAACATTTGTTTTTTTGTTGCTTATTGAGTCATATAAGTTCTTCGTGTATTTTGGATATTAGGCCCTTATCGGAGGTGTTGCTTGCAAATATATTTTCCCATTCAGATGGTTGTCTCTTCACCTTGTTGACAATTTCTCTTGCTAAGCAGAAGCTTTTGAGTTAGATGTAGTTTCATTTGTTTATTCTAGCCATTACTGAGGTCAAATTCATAAAATTTTTTAAGTCCAAGGATCTTGAGTTTAGTTCCTGTGTTTTCTTCTATGCATTTTATTGTTTCAAGTCTTATATTCAGGTCCATAATCCATTTTGAGTTAATTTTCATGCGTGGTACTAGACAGTCTAATTTCATTCTTTTGCAGGTGGTTTTCCAATTTTCCCAGCACCATTTATTGAAGAGGCTTTCCTCTCTCCCCTGTTTTTGGCTTTTTTGTTGAAAATTATTTGCCCCTACAAATATGAGTTTACTTCTGGACTCTCGATTCTGTTCCGCAGGTCCGTATGTCTGTTTTGCTGCCAACACCATGCTGTTTGATTATTGTCGCTCTGTAGTATAATTTGAAGTTGGGCAGAGAGATGCCTCCAACCTTTTATTTTTTTTCCTCAGGATGGCTTTTGCAATTCAGGGTTTTTCATGTTTCCTTACAAATCTGATGATTTTTTGTTCTGTTTCTTAAAAAATGCTAATGGTATTTTGATGAGAATTGCATTAAATCTGTATAATGCTTTCAGTAATATGGTCATTTTAACTATGTTGATTCTTATAATCCAAGAACAAGGAATATCTTTCTATTTCTTTGTATCTTCTTTCATTTTTTTAATATCATCTTATGGTTTTCATTATATAGGACCTTCACATGATTCATTAAATTTATTCCTATAGGTATTTTATTATATTTGTTGCAATTGCAAAAGGACTTATTTTTTTTCACCTCTTTTTCTGATTCTTCATTACTAGAGTATAGGACCACTGCGGATTTTTGAACCTTGATTTTGTATCCAGAAATGTTACTGCATTTGCTTATTGTTTCTTGTAGTGTTCTTGTGGAGTCTTTAGTGTTTTCTATGTAGAGAATCATGTCATCTGTAAATAGTGACAGTTTGACTTTTTCATTTCCTATTTGGATGTCTTTTATATCTTTCTCTCGCCTGATTGCACTTGCTAGGACCTCCAATGTTATATTGAATAACAGTGGTGATAGTGGACAGCCTTGCCTTATTTCTGATCTTAGAGGAAAGGTTTTTAGTTTTTTACCAGTAAGTATAATGTTGGCTGAGAGTTTGTCTTAAATGGCCTTTATAATGTTAAGGTGCTTTTTTTTTTTTCTATACCAATTTTGTTAAGTGTTTTGATCATAATTAGATGCTCTATCTTGACAGAGGCTTTTTTTTCATCTATTGATATCATTATATGATTCTTATTTTTTACTCTTTATGTGGTATATCATATTAATTGATTTGCATATGTTGAACCATCCCTATGCCTTTGGGATGAAGCTCACTTGATTATGGCGTATAATCTTTTTAATATAGTGCTGTATTCTGTTCACTAGTATCTTATTTAAGATTTTTGCATCTGTGTTTATGAGAAATATTAATGTATAGTTTTCTTTTTCTGTGTTATCATTACCAGGTTTTGATATCAGGGTAATATTGGCCTTGTAAAATGAGTTAGGCAGTGCTGCCTTTATTATTATTATTATTATTATTATTTTATTATTATTATTTGGAAGAATTTGAGGAGAATAGATATTAAATCTTCTTTGAATGCTTAGTAGAATTCACTGGTGAAGCCATTTGGTCCTGTACTTTTACTTTTTAGTAGGTTTTTGATTATTGTTTCAATTTCCATACTGCTGATTGGTCTTTTTAGATTTTTCTGTTTTTCTTGATTCAGTCTGGGAAGACTGTATTTTTCTAAGTATTGGTCCATTTCTTCTAGGTTGTTAAATTTGTTGTTATATACTTTTTCATATTATTCTTGTATGATTCTTTGTATTTCTTTGATGTTTGTCATAATTTCTCCTCATTCATCCCTAATTTTGTTTATTTGTGTCCCTTCTCTTTTTTTAAGTGAGTTTAGCCACACGTTTGTCAATTATATTGATCTTCTAAAAGAACCACTCTTTGTTGCATTTTTTTTCTATTTTTTTTTAATTTCATTTATTTCTGCTCTAATTTTGATGATTTCTTCTGCTGATTTTAGGCTTCATTTGTTCTTCCTTTTCTAATTTATTTTATGAAGCATTCGATTGTTTATTTGGGCTTGTATTTGTTTTTGAGATAGGCCTGTAATGATATGAACTTTCCTCTTATTACTGCTTTTGCCATGTCCTAAAAGTTTTTATTAGTTGTACTGTCATTACCATTTTTCTATGTATCTCCTGATCTCTTTTTATCTCTTCCCTGACCCAGTTATTCTTCAGTAGCATGTTGTTTAATCTTCATGTATTTTTGGTTCTTTCATTTTATAGTTGATCTCCAGCTTCAAAGCATTATGATCACAAAATATGATTGGTATGAATTAAGCCCTCTTATATTTAATGTGTTGAGGCTATCTCTGTATCCCAGGTTGTGGTCAATTCTTGAGAATGTTTCGTGTGTACTAGAGAAAAATGTACATGCAGCTCTTTGGGAGTGAAGGGCTCTGTAAATGTCAGTTATGGCCAGTTTGTCTAATATGTCATTTAAGGATGTTATTTTTTTTTTAATGGATTTTCTGTTCGGATGATCTGTCCATATCCAACATTAGGTATTTAGGTCTCCCCACTACAACAGTGTTTTGGTCTGTTTCTCCTGTTAGTTCTGTTAGTAATTGCTTTATATATTTAGGGGCTCCCTGATTAGGAGCATAGATATTAATAAGTGTTATATCTTTTTGGTATATGATTTCCTTTATCATTATGAGGTGCCCCTCAGTATCTGTCTTTAACATTTTGATTTTGAAGTCTATTTTGTCCAATATTAGTACCACTGCTCTCGCTTTTCTCTGAATGTCATTTGCTAGAAATATCATTTTCCATCCTTTCACTTTGAATCTATATTTGTCTTTGGAACTGAGATGTTTCTCCTGGAGGCAGCATGTGGTTGGGTTTTGTTTGTTGATCCATTCTGCAGCTCTGTGCATTTCTATTGGTGAGTTCAGTGCGTTTACATTTAGGGTGGTTATCGAAATATGATGTTTTCCTATAACAATTTTAGGTTTTGCTTTCTGATAGCTCAGTTTTTCCATTGCTTCCTTGTCCTTGTGTTTTTTTTTTTGTTTGTTTTTTTGTTTTATTGTTTTTTTTCTTTATTTTGGTAGGCTTTGTGGGTTTTGCCTCTGGTTCTTCTTGTGTCATACATTTCAGTTCTGAATCTTTGGTGTGTGGTTACCATTACGGATATGTAAAGGATAGTTACATATATATGTATTAGTCCATTTTCTTCTGTGTGTGCCTTATCTCCATTTCCCTTTACAAATTTGGGTCTTTGAATCCTCCGCTTTTCAGTCATTGTTATCTCAATTTGTCCCTGTGTATGCTCAACGTTCATTACTGTCTTGCTATAGCAAATCTCTTCTTACTGTCTAAGCTTATAATGCCTGTTCTTTGTAAGGGTTGCATTTTTCTGCTTCTATCTGTCTGCTAGTAAACTTACTCTTAGTTATGTTATTTTATTTATTTTTTGTCATTTCGTTTCAAGTGAGCTGACTTCTCTCAGTATTTCCTATAGTGTAGGCCTCATAGTGGAGAATTCCCTCAAGTTTTGTATGTCTTGAAAGGTCTTTATTTCTCCTTCATATCTAAAGGAGAGTTTAGTTGGATACATTATTCTTGACTGGTAGTTCCTTTCATTTAATAGTTTGAATATTTGATTCTATTCCTTTATGGCTTATAAAGGTTGT
The DNA here is from genome assembly GCA_030015415.1 of Cynopterus sphinx. Classification (NCBI taxonomy): domain Eukaryota; kingdom Metazoa; phylum Chordata; class Mammalia; order Chiroptera; family Pteropodidae; genus Cynopterus; species Cynopterus sphinx. The sequence goes on from CM057386.1 coordinate 43,143,911, forward strand.
GCTGAGTGATCTGACAATAATTTAATAGGTTTTCCTTTATAGGTTAACATCTCATTTTCCCTGGCTGCCCTGAGAATTCTTTTTTTGCATTGCTTTTGATAATTTTAATACAATATGTCTTAGAGAAGGCCTTTTGGGGTTGAGATAATTGGGTATTCTGTTGACTTCTTGAATTCCAAGCTCCAGCTCATTCCTTAGATTTAGGATTTTCTCATCCACTCTTTGTCTGAAAATACTTTCTAATTCCGGCTCCTTTTCCTTCTTTTTTAGAACGCTCATTATTCTTATGTTTTCTCTCCTGAAGGTATCAGCTAGTTCTTGTATTTCTCTTTCATTATTTTTCATTCTTTGGTTTCTCTTTTCTTCTTTCTGATTTATTTCTAGATTTCTGTCTTCAGTGTCACTGATCCTTTCCTCGACTTAGTTGACTCTGTTTCCCAAGCTTGCTATTTTTTTCCCTCTCTTTCACTGTGTTCTTCATCTCCAGAAGTTCTATTTGGTTCTTTTTGAGGGTTTCCGTATTCTTGCTAAAGAATTTGTTCTGCTCATCTAGTTGTTTCTTCAGTTCTTGAAATTGTTGATATGATTTGTTTTGGATCTCATTGAGTTTTTTTAAAAGTACCATCCTGAATTCTCTGTTACTTACGTTGCATATTTCTATGTGTGTAAGCTTATTTTCTGGAGATTTTTCTCTTTTTTTCTGAGATGCTTTGTCACATTGGTTGTTCATGATGTTTAATGGACTATTTTTCCTCCTGGGCATTAATGGACATGTATTTTACTTTTATTTTCCCCCCAGAAAGAAGATTTATTAAATAAAGGTCTTTCTTTGTCCTGTTGCAAAGAAGGTGTTTTTCTTTTGGTTTTCAGTGGGTAATGTCCCTTGGATTTCTACTTTATATGAAGTCTTAATAATGCCCTTTTTTTCTCTTATATATATATCCAGTTATATTCGCTACCCTCAGTCTCAGTCCCAGTTAGTGTTAGCAACAGTTTCTGTAGCATTTGCTCAGATTCCCTTGGGCTCCTTAGCAATTGGTCTGGGAAGGTATGGGGGAAGGAGCCCTCTGGGTTGGGGGCCTTGCAGTGGTATTAATGAACACTGTTAAATGCCACGTGTGCACATACTCATAACCCAAAAGTAGATGGCAAAGTGGGTGTTCACCCTTGGATGCATAAATCTGGTGGAAGAGGAAAATGGTAATATATAATATAAAGCTGTATAGTTTATCAAATCTTTTTGTACAGATGCACTTTGTTTAAAATTGGGGGCAATTTTGCTGTCCCCATTTTTTGTTAAAAAATTTGAAGAGTTCCAGGACTTAAGCTGAGTCTTTTAGAAGAGCCTGTATTTTCCCAGGGGAAAAAAAATGATATTTTCTCAGAAATGAGAATGCAAACAAACAAAACAAACTTCCCAGGGAGGCAGAAGCTACAGCGTTTTATGAAACTATGGAAGGCAGTGTCCAGAGAGTTCTTGAGGATGTGAGTGGGGTCTATATTAGATTTTCCGACAGCTCGTTATTTCTCCATGTTGCTTATTTTCATGTCACAGCTGCCCATTTGCACCTCTGGAATTTTAGTATGTTAATCTTTCTTTAGGGAACGTGATGTTTGTAGAAAATGCACTGTTCTTTTCGTCTAACTTTAGATTCTTGCCTCATTTTCAATTCTTGAGACATTTCCAGGTGATGCTGGCCGATAATGAATATCTTTCATCCATATTCTTTGACATTTGACTATTTTTGGTCTAGCTCTTTATTGCTGTCATGCATTATTTTTCATTTATGCACACAAATTTGTCCTCCTAAAAAGACTGTAAGTTCCCTAAGCATAAGACTAACCCATTGTGGCACATAGTAAGTATTCGCTAAGTGCTCTTTGACATTAACAATAAACTTATTTGGTTTTCCTCCTTTTTTTCCCTTTCCCTTCTCACACCCCCTAAGGTTTGCTGCCGTTATGACCTTGGCCAAGGAAAGAATGGACTAACAAAGAATTTCTTAGGTGGGATCTCCAGGTCTCTAAACCCATGGATCTTGGTGGCATAAACTCTGGGAACAGGTCTCAACTCTTTGATCTCTTCTTCCTTTTTGATGAGTAACTTCAATGATACAAAGTCTTTTCATAGGCGACATACAGCTCTGCTAGTTAACCATGTTTCGCTTTGCTAGTCCTAGTTACCTCGGGAGCCTTTTCAAAATATATGTGTATCATTTGCTCATGTATTCTCTTCTTATGTGATCATCACCACTGCCCCTCCTAGGGCATATCAAGAACCACTGCAGCTTCCTATTTCAGAAGGTAAGGTGTGATTGGTAGGGAATGTTGACATCAGTATCAACTTAAGAATTTGTTGACAGTCTTTTTCTGAAGGATGAAATTATTGCTTTAAATAACTGACTATATCTCTTGCATACTCTTGAATTATGTCTGTTCATCATATCTCTGAGCCCTCAAAGATTCCATGAAGACCTTCTTCGTATCATATTCTTATAATTAAACTAGATATTTTTCCTTGGTCAGCAGTGCTCTCTTTATATATTAAAATAATCTTTATTTCTTCTGACAAGCTATTTGGTGTTTCTTAGGCATGCCCCTTCCCCCTTTAAAGAAGGCTAATTTTGTAGTCAATTCAAAGGTAGGGTGACTATTGAGGTCAGATTAAGAGGGAGTACTCTTGTTTATTGCTCTGTGGAAAAACTCATCTTCCCAAATTTGTGGGTAATTTCCTCTTACCTGAATTGGAATTCTACTTTAAATTTTATCCTTTAACATCTTAACATTAGATGAGACTTGATTACTTTTTATGAAAAGCATGTTGAAATTTAGAAAGACTATGGAACTATAGACTACTGAACTAAAATTATGTTTTCAGAATTAACCTACCACTACCACCACCTTCTCCATCTTTCCTACTGCCCCTCCTTACGTGTATTTGCAGGTTGATCCTGCCCTTTTGAGTTTCTCTTTATCCAGAATAGCAGCTGTGGGCACATAGAAGGTATGTCTTGACTGATGTGCCTGCCTTTCTGTTTCTAGGTGGGCCATGCACAGACACAGCTCATGTCTCGTTAATCACACCAACCAAAAGATCCTGTGGTACAGGTACGTACATTATTCTTATCAGGATTCATTCTTATCCGAATTCTTCACAGAAGTTAGCTATTGGTTTTAATGTGATGTCTTTCCAGGGTACTCTGATTTCTTTCATCAATTTTGAAGTGATATATTATGTGCTTAGGAGTGGAGTGTGAGCAGAGGTCAGTGTGGTGTTCTTGGAGGTCAGATTGACTGACTTACTGCTGACAGCTAGAAGGTGAACATCAAAATTTAACCACATCTTAATGTCTAAAGAATATTAGGACACGAAACGTACAGAAAATGCAGCTCATCACCCAGTTTCTAGACTAGTTTGTCTAAGTGACTAGTTTCTCTTGTACCTACTATAAAACATTTAAATAATGGAGACTTAAGGGTGAGAGAAGTTGTAGTACAGATAATTAATGTTTTAACCTATTAGAATATCCTAATAATTTTGGAAAGTTATTTTTTCTCATTTATCTTGAAGCCATGAAGTGTGCTGAAATCATTTCTTTCAGATGCATAAAGTACCCCCCCATCTTAGTGCATCTGTGACATTTTTATTAAACATGAAGTCATGAATCATCTTGCTCTCTAAAGAGCAGTTATAATGCCCATTGCTTCCTTAGTCTGTAGCTTAATTTATTTTAAACAATATTTGCCTTTTCGAATAATGCTGCCTGCTATTTAAAATTTCTAAGGGATTATATTTGGAAGAGTCAAAATAATTATATTGTTTTTCTAAAGGTCACAGTCAAACTGTTTTTCATAACTTAAAAAGTCCTTTTAACTTACTAACAAAAATAGTACAGACTATTTCTGTGTATAAACTAAAACTTCTACTGAAACTTCAGCCCCTTTAAGTCCTCATAGTTTTGATGTTAAACCTCAAACAGGTCTGTCCTTGCATAGTTTTGGAATAACATCTAGGCATTGAACCCTGAGGAACTTAATTTAACTCTTCTGTTCCAGATGAGCAGTTTTGAGGCAGGGCTGTGTGAGATAGTCTTGGCATACTCTCATCCCTCCTTTCCCCAGTTCTTATGCTCTACTGGGTAGTTCCTGATTGAGATAGAAGAGAACTGTGCCTGGGAGTGAGATAGACTGTCCTGATTAGCCAGTGGGAAGTCGAAAGCCAGTTTCCTACTCTAGCCAGAAGCTTGAAAACATTCAGAACCCTTTGGTTTCAAGTCCAACACTTAGTCTTTCTTCGTTTCTTCCAGTCTTGGCCCTCAGGACAGGGTTTACTGTGTGCACTACCAACATGTTCAGGTAGCAATCAGGAAGTGAGGCCCAGAGACATTGGGTCATCCTGAGACTTTTAGGAAAAAGACTCATGTGCTCAACTTAGATCTGAATGTCTTGTATTTGTGTCCTTCATCTTCTAGGCAAATCTATTTCCTTGTCTCTGCTGCCATACTATTTTGTGTACCTAAAAATAATATCACCATTTACCGCATGCTAACTGTATTACCAGGCACCATTCAATATGCTTTAAATATATGCCCATTTAATCTTCAGAACAATTATGAAAAATAGTTATTCCTCCTTTACAGATGACAAAAATAACTCTGAGAATTCAATACATTTCCTGGGGTATATTACTTGTAAATAATAGAGCCAGGACTTGAACACAGATCTTTCAGGTGCTAAAGCCTGTGCTGTTTTGCACTATATCATATTACTGATTATCACATTTTATTATAATTATACTCTTAGCCAGATGTCAGAAAAGTATGTCATTAAATGAAATATGGAGGAAGAGAAACAGATTTGGAAATACAGCATGTAGTGAAGTAGTTTTAAAATGTGAATTTTAAAAGCAGATCTGGTTTCAGATCCTAGCCTAGCCACATAGAAAATGTGATGTTAAGTAAATGTTAACATCTCATAAGTTGTTCTTCATCTGTAAAATGGGATGATAAGTCTAACTCATAGGTTTGATGTGAGAAATAATATACATAAAGCATAATAGATATTTAGTAATGGTAGCTACTGTTATAATCTTATCGTTAAAGATTATATATATATACAGTGGCCAACCATTAAAGGGTGTTGAGAACAGCAATAGATATTTTAGGTGGAAAAAGAGTAGATTGGAAGTACCAAAATACATTACCTAATTTCATTAATTGGTTTATATTGATCATATTCTTTGTTGCATGTCAGTATTATAGTAGGAACTGAGAGGAATGGGTTTTTTTAGATTTCCATAAAGTGAAATGATACGCAAGGCATTGAGCCTCTTAGTCACACATCTCCAGCCCTTCTTTTAGGTGACTTCATACTTGTTAACTAGAAAAAGGCTGAGAATTTCTGGCTTGGAAAGAAATTAATGCAATGTGCTGGTCATCCTCTAAAAGGCCTAAAGGAAAGTTGAGATTTCTCAGCATTGACATTAAAGGCCATGAAGTTCAGCCTGCTACACTTTTCAGGGATCCTCTCTGTACCCGTACTTTACCCCCCACCCCACCCCAGTCTCCTTGTTGTACTGCCTCAGCCTTAATTATGGCCCTGATTCTGGAGGACAGAGCTTCCTGATTTTCAGATGTAACTTAAATGATTTGCTTTGAGAACCATGGATTGACTGGCTTCTTCATCTTTCTGTTTGTCCAGGAATCAACAGGTTACCCACTGTGTGGATTCTGAGCATTTTTCTTATGAATCATCATCAATTATATGCTGGAGAGTTCTTTATTCTTTATATACGGGTTCTTTAAGAGTAGGACTCACGCCTCTAACACATGCTCTGTGCTGCTTCTGCCATAGGGAACACAGTAACAATAGTTCTCCCAAAGATCTCCCAGAGCACAGGGCTTCAGGCATAGATGATCTATAAATAATTACCTTAACAGTGGTTTCATTTCTTAGGAGCCTTAGAATGAGACATTCCAGATTAGAGATTTTACCACCAACCCCCTCCCAGCCTATCTATTCATACAAGTTTGGACCTAAAGCAGCCTCCAGTTTAATAATGTTGTGTGTTAGAAAAAGGATACTTAGGCTAGAACATGGTGGTCTTTTCAGTCAGTAGTCTCTAAAGAAGGGCGTATAATGTATAGTCTATGCGGTATGGGGAGAAAATAGTAAAAGTTCTTTATCTCAGCCTTTTAAAATTTCTGTTTTGCAAATTTATTTCATAATTACATATTCGTTCATACATATTGTTTAAAACCAACAAATACACATACAAATATTTACATGGCCAATATCTTAGGAGTGTACACTCAAAAAAGGTTAATGACCTTTTCAGTAAACAGATTGTTTTCTTTTTAGTACTTTAAAAAGTAAATATAAAGATTAGCATTAGGCCCATAATTACGTGGTTTAATAAGTCAAGACCTGAACATAATAAGTTTGGCTGGTTGATTAATGTCTGTATTTATGTTTCAAAGGACTGTTGTTGATCAGAGGGTATTATAACTTAGAGAAGTGGACAGCAGTATAGTTGGTCTACAACTATCAAAATGAGAGAGGGAACTCTTTTTAAGAAATTACTTTGTGCTAACTGACTCTTAGAAGCAGGTTGTAAAAAGTAGCAGTAGTGGCAAATGAAAGATCAGCATTTGTGAAGTAGGTGGGAAAAGCTTTTCTTTAGATGTTGGCTTTTGGCCACATAGAACTGTTAATAATTAAGCTGTGTAGTCTTTAGATGGAGGGAAGAAAAAACACTACCACCCTGATCATTGGTATTTAAGCAGAGAAAAAATAATTGAAAGTATATATTGCTTTGTAGAGCTTTTGGATATCTACAGTCAGCAGAGGGTTGAAAAGTGCTGCCAAGCCCTAGGTTGCTTTGCTTAGAATGTAAGAGTTGAAGCACATCACACCTTCAGATTACTAGAGAGATCTTACATTTCTTCAGAGCTTTGACTGTTTTGCACATGTTCCCTTGTTAATTCTCACAGCATTCCCTGCCAAGAACAAATATATTGTGAAGGAAAAGAGTTCACTTTCCTTGGCAACAAACCACCAGAGGATACCCTTTTGTCTTTCATCTTTTCTAACTCTCAAGTTATACCTCAAGCCAAAATGTTGTAATCTGAGCTATGGTCATTGCTTTTTTAGACATTATTTGGAAGGTGCTTAGATATTTAGATAAATACCTTCATGAAGTCATATTTTTATGTTTAAAGTGCCTTGTGGGAAAGGAGGGGTGTGTTGTCTTAGGATCTGTTATTTAATGACATGTTATGTAACCTTTTCTCATAAAACTTTTTTGCAAAGAGCTATAGAAGATATTTTATATTTCACGTATTGTAGCTTGCTATTGATGAATCTTAATTTACCCTTAATTTATCCTGTAGTGGACAGATAGAACCATGTCTTGTCTTAAATTTCCTTGAAGAAATAGTCTCTCTACAGGTGAATCCTTGAACTGTGGCTAACGCAAGGACTCTGCTTGCTCCCTCCAAGAGGAGCATTAACCAACTCTTAGCTCTAGACCCTAGGTCAAATATATATCAAGGGATATATTTTTTAGCATATAAAAAAAGAAATTTCTCCTTCCATATTTCACCACTCTTATATGGCTTGATTTAGTTTTTTCATTTTATTAGCCCTTTGTTTCTGAAGTTAAAATAAGGAATATGTCTAACAGTTTTATAGACTTGATGGTACTGTTAATAGACTTTTGCTCCACTGTGTCTATATTCATGGTTACTCTTCTTCTAGCAGCTATGTTGAGTAAATATTCTCTCTTATAGATTAGAAAAATGATGATTTGAAAATGCTCTGTGTGTGTTAAAATTGTGATTATAGTTAGTAAAATAAAAAGTAAAATAATTATTTGTGGGACCATAAGGGAGCTGTAGTATTGTCTGTGATGAAAGCAGATGGGACTAGAAACTGTCCCATTAAACACCAAGGCAGGTTTTTCCAGAAAGTATCATTTTCCCACTCTTTAAGAAGCATGTTCATTCAGTTTATACATCCTTTACCTGTTCTCTTTGTCTTTTATTTCTTCTTTTCTTTTCCTTTTCTTTAGAAAAGAACACGTTTATCCTTTTAGGTCACCTATTTTCCTTTCTGCATGATGAACACTGACGTGAACCTAGATAGGCTGTATTGTTTATTGTTTCCCCTTTTCCCCCAAACCTTCTCTTGACTCATTTCTGCTTGTGATATTATTGTCTGTTTTGACAAAGACAGAAGAAACCCCCTTTCACCTGGGAGTTAGGGGAAGATTGATGTGCTAAAAACACTTTTCCACATCAGTGTTCGGAAGCCACTTAAGGGGGAATGTTTCATTGTTTCATTGCCAGGAGATTTGTATAAGATCTTTTAAATTGACTCAGAAGCTAAAGGGTGGTAATGTTAAAGCAGAGGTGGCCCTATAAATCTTAGGATTACCTACGGTTGTATATTTTATCTCCTGGTCTAGTCAATATTCATGCAAACATTTCAACCAGTGCATTTAATCCTAGAGAGTCAGTGACTACAGACTGTTTTGGTCAATATTGCACATTCTAAGTGACTCTTCTATGAAGGACTCTGTAGAGCTTTAAAGGAAGGTTGCTTTGGGTGTGATTCAACTGTGAAATTCGGTTCTTTTTTTCGTTCTTTCTTTTTGATCCTTAAGGTATAGCTTTTCCCTCAGGTCTGCAATATCAGCATTTGAGACAGAAAATTAGAAATTTGACCTACTTATGTAATTTGCAAGTTCCCATCAGGAGAATATTAGGGAAGATATAAACCTTTCATTTTTTATTAGCATTTAATGTAACCATTGAAGAAAGATCAAAACGGTAAATCTGTCATGGCAAGAAAAAAGTATTAAAAAAATGTTTCACCTTACGCGCTCTTCATATTAGGTCCTGAAGGAGTTCATTTGATTCCTGGGGCGGGGGACAAAATGAATACCAAATATTTGGCAAGATTGCAAAATTTCTCTATTCTGAAATGTGTCATCTTACATTTTATCATAAAAAATAAAGGCACCAGGTTATCATGGTGTGCCATAATTTTTGTTTACTGACGATATGTGGATTTGGGCTGTTGCATGGATAACTGAAGAAGGGAAATAACCTACTCCATGCTCTTTCTTGTGGGTTTTTTCTATAAAAACTTTAATCTGAGTTATTGATTATATTAAAGAATAGAATGAGATAGCAAGGCATTATATAATTAGAAGATTTAATCTTGACATATGTGTGTTGAAATGTGATTATAGTTAGTAGAATGGCAAATAAAATAACCATTTGTGGGACCATAAGGGAGCTGACTTTAAAAGCATCTCATACAATGTATAAATTTCAGAAAAGGTTAGAGAGAGTTTACCGTTTTTCATTTGTCCCATTACCACCAGTCATTGCGTTTGTGTTACACACTAGCTAGACACACAGTGTTTGAGTTTGCGGACCTTGAAGTTATAGGCTTGTTTCACAGGCCTTGTTTGGGTTTTACTCATGAGAACCAGTGGCTTCCTCTGATACCAATCTTGCCAAGAGGAATTTTTACACTTGAAGGATAAAAATGCATTCCTGTATAAAAAGGAAAAGGCAGTGCGATGAGGCTTATTGCTACTTTGGATGTGTGTGTGAATGTGAAACCTAGACTGTGGTGTTGAGCTACTTGTGGTCCACATGCTTTCTGCTAATTCAGTTTGTTTGGATCCTTGAATGCAGCAACAACTGAGGTTTTTTGCCTTTATTGTCATTTATTTTATTATAGCTTGCACTCTTACCATGGAGAAAAGTCCTGAACTTCTGTTAATTAGCTGTTCTATTGCTCCACTGAGGCAAAATGCCTGAGCCAACATTATTTTAAAAGGATACCAATACCAAGGGAATTTAATACCCCTCTCCTCCTTTGATACTTTCATATTATTTGCAGGGTGGATGTTCCACAGTACATGTGTGCCTGTTAGAGGGTAGCATGTTAGAAATGTAGCTTTCCCAAAGCAGCTTTACCAAAAGTAGCAAGATATAACAGCCACAAAGCTTCATTATAAATCATCAGAGCCTCGCAGTGATACTGCCCATTAAGGAGACTTCTTTTTTGCCCTACTCAGTTCCTGGCTGTACTAATAGAACAGTGCATTGAGCAAGGCTGTAAATAAAAGTTATTACCTAATAGGTGGGTGCCGAAGTGGAACGGACGGAGCTGAGGCATGGAGCCCTTATTACTGCTCGTCAGCAATTATAAACAGGATGAAGCGTCTGGGGCTTGCGCTGCTGCAGTGAGGGATAATAGAGGCTGGAAATGACACTAGGCCCTGATAGGATGATGTATGCTGATGGGTTTTTACTGCCTCGTGTGCTGCTTGCTTCCAAGACAAGTTGTGTTATCCGTTTTCCTGCTTGCTCATCTATCTGAAGAGACAGTCCTATCGCCTCTTCTGCCAGCATGTGGGCTGGCATTTATTCCTCATACCTATGTCTGCTTCTGAGGCAGCCCCCCAAGAAGAGTCTTCAGAAATATTTCATAATCATGGCCGATTAAAGCCGTAATCTTATTGTACTGCCTACTGTCATGGTTATAGATCACACCTTCAGAAGTGGTTGCTTATGTGGAATATAGGACCAGCTGAGGCACTGTAGTTACTCAGCCAGTCCAGTACTTTATTAAAAGACCACTGTGACAGTCCTATAGTGAATTCTGTAGCAACATGCAGAAGTATATCTTGCTCCTGGGAGACAGAATAAGTACAGAAACATAAATACAACTAATTTCAGCTTTAGAGAGCAAGAAATGTAACTTATGTTTATTTTTAAAAGTAAGGACAGGGAGGATAAATTATGCTAATTGTTATGAGCAAACATGATACTAGTGTAGCCTTTCTCTTTAAAGAATTATCTTACTGGAGAAATGCTTAGAATTTAGTTTCTAAGAGTAAGTAGGAGTGATAAAGGGATACTATGGAATGCCGAGGGAAAGTCTAGAAGTAAGTCTTTTCTAGTGAGCAGAAACGTGCAAGTATGGTTTTGCAAATATGCTTTTGAGTAGCAGATAAGCACCTAATACTTGGGAAAATTGAGATATGGCTCTGCTTAGTTTGATCATTTAACTTCACTAAATCACAGGAATTAGACCTTAGAGATAGGAGAACTTTGCAGCAGAGCCACAGAGAAATGCTTTGAAAAGGGTTTACCAGTCTGATCCAGGAGTTATAAACATTCTAATAGTGCAGGTTTTTTGTTGTTGTTGTTGTTTTTTTGTCACTTGAGCCTTTATAAATGAAAACACCTCTTTATGAAGTACCTTCAAAACTAACCTACCAGTTCCAGACAAGAAAAAACTAAAGGAGTTCATCACCACCAAACCTGTATTACAAAAAAGGTTTCCTTTAAGAAGGAAAAGGGAAATAAAGGTTAGAAATGAGAATAATAAAATGACAATAACTACATGCCTGTCGATAATTATTTTAAATATAAATGGATAATAAATGCTCCAATCAAAAGATATGGAGTGGCTGAATGGACAAGAAAACAAGATCCATACATATGCTACCTACAAGAAATCCACTTTGGATGGAAGAACACACACAGACTTAAAGGGATGGAAAAGATATTTCATGCAAATGAAAATGGAAAAAGCTGGGGTGGCAATACTTAAATCAGACAAAATAGACTTTAAAACAAAGGCTTTAACAAGAGACAAAGAAGGACTTTGCATAATGATAAAGGTATACAAGAGGCTATAACCCTTATAAACATTTACACACCCAGTGTAGGAGCACCTAAACATATAAAGCAAACATTTACAGCATTATTTACAGTATTCAGGATATGGAAGCAACCTAAGTGTCCATCAGTACATGACTGGATAAAGAAATAATTTGTATACAATGAAACGAAATATTACTCAGCCATAAAAAAAAGAATAAATCTTAACATGTGCGACATGGATGGACGTAGGGGTATGATGCTAAGTGAAATAAGTAAGACAGAAAAATACCATGTGATTTCACTTATGAGGAATCTAAAAATCAAAATAAATGAAACAGAAACAGACTCAGATATACAGGGAATAAACTGATGGTTGCCAGATAGGAGGGAGTTAGGGCTGAGTGAAAATAGTGAAAGATTAAGAAATACAAATTGGCAGTTACAAAATAGTCATGGGGATGTAAAGTACAGTTTAGGGAATGTAGACAGTTATGATAACTATATATGGTGGGATCACTTTGTAAGTTATATAAATGTCTAACTGCTCTGCTGTACATCTGAAACTAATATAATATTGAATGTCACCTGTAATTGAAAAATAAAAATATAATTTTATTAACATCTTAATATCTATGTCACCTGTAGCTTAGTACACCTTTTTTTTAAATTCCTAGCATTGTTTATGACATTTCTTATTTCTAGTCAATTTTACCTAAAGTTTGTCAATTTTCTGCTTTTCCATAGAACCAATTTTTTACTTTGTTGAGCCTTAATATTGCATACTTGTTTCTATATTATTAACTTCTGATATTGTCAATATTCTTCTATTTATTTTGGATAGTTTGTGCTTTTCTCTCATTTTTGGAGTTTAATGCTTGACTCAATTTTTAGGATTTCTTTTATAAAATGAACATTTAAGGCTATAAATTACTATAGCTGCTACTCATAAGATTTTGATATGAAGTGCTTTCATTATTGTATGGGTCAAAATACATTGTACTTTTCATCATGAATTTTTCTTTGGTTCATGTGTTATTTAGTGGTATGCTTCCCAAATTCAAAACAAATGAAATTGTCTTGATTTATTTGGTGAGAAATATTTATTCTTAAATTGAAATCAGAAAACTGTGTTATGATACCACTCATTTGAAATTTTTGAGATCCGATTTATCCCTCAGCATGTGATCAATATTTGTAAATGTCTCATATATGCTTAAGAATATGTATCCTATTTAGGTTCATTAAAATAAGCTCGTTAATTGTCTTTTAAAATTTTAACCTGTCAGGAGACTTTCTGCTGTTTGAGAAATTACAGTTCTTCTATGGGGTTCTTTGATGCCTTCAATTATTCATAGGTGTGTGTGCTTCATTTTAAAGAAGCCTAATATATGATCATCTTAGTACATCTCATAACAAATCAGATAAACTAAGAATTAATGTTATAGGAGAATCCTTCAGTCTATAAAATGTGTCACCACTGAGTGAAAGTTAATAGGTTTTTCTTTTGCATATAAAGTAATATTTGACTTAGCAAATAATCAATTCCTCCTTATCCTATTCACAATATGGAAGCAACCTAAGTGTCCATCAATAGATGATTGGGTAAAGAAATAAGTGTTCTGTGGGTAGTGGCCAGTGGAATGGAGGAAAAAAGGTGAATGTGAGAAAAATGTTTTAAAATAAGAAAGAGTAATAGGACTTAGTGGCTGATTAGAGTTGGCTGAAGAAAAAAATGTAAAGTTATAAATTTGGGGAATTGAGAGAAAGAAAAATGAGATTGAGTCAGGGAAAGAGTGGGAATAAAAAATGGTTGAAACTATTTTTAGTTTCTGATAAGCTCAATTTTAGGTTATTGTAGATAGTCCTGCAGACAATTATAAATGTAGGCCTAGTTTAGAAGTCATAGGTCTAGAATCAACGATTAAAGGTGTGCAGGTGGGTAAGGAAATGAATACAGAAGAACAAGGGTTAAAAACTGTATTTAGGGGGCCAGAAAGTAAGCCAAAGAAAGGAGAAGGCTTCATACGGGATGAAAGATGCATTAGAAAAAGGAGGCAGGAAATTTGAGGACTAAGGAAAACTGTTGCCTATAGCTGGTGGAAAATTATTGGAAAACCTGAAAGAAGTTAGTAACATGTGTTGGGATTAAAAGCCTAATGGGAGACCATTAAAGAGGCACTTCATAACAAAGAAATAAAAACAGCAGAGGAGTTTGCTGAAAACCAAAAATTGTTGTGGTTGGAGAGAGAAACGGGACCAGGCATTTCTTGGTGTGGAGGTAGTTAAGATAGAGAAATATTTTGACCTGGTTAACATGCAAAGGAAAGGTACATGGGAAGAGAAAAACAAAATATTAGAAGAGAAATAGAAGAGATACAAAAGCAAGATTATTTAGAGGCAGAAACCCAGAAACATTAGTTTCTTCCCAAGAGGATGAGGAAAGATATACAGATTAATAAATACATTTTCTCTTTTAATGTATAGACAGTTGAGACAAGATGAACTAGGGACTTTATCCTGGAAGGTCATCATTTTCTAAATAAACAATACCATCACCTGTAAGTAGCATAGCAGTAGGGAACTGAGTTTGTAAGAAGAGAATTATTGTGGACTAAGAGAAAATAGGATTTCTAAGCAGGAGCTAATCCAAACGTCATCAGTTTAAATTTACAGTGGGCCAAAGTGAGACTTATCTGGCTACTACATTTAGCCAAAAAGAGAGAACAAGTGGTGTTTATGTCTTTCTTTTTTTAATTATGTGCTTTCAGTTTTCAAAAGTAACCACACTGTAGTGTAAGTCATGACACAAAATAGTTTATAAGAGAAAGTAATATCTAGAGACAGTCCCACTCCACAAAACTGATCAACAATTCTCTTTTAGCAGTTTGTTTTACTACTTTCATTATACCTTTATAACTGTGAAAGAGAAAAAATGCTAATATCCCTACTTTCTAGATGTCAGTCAATTGGTATGAAATAGATGGTCTATAGTTCACACTATTCCTCAGTCCAGTGTGGTTATTTGTCTTCATTCTCTTTCTTCATCCAGCTTTCAGCATCATCTCTTAATAAGAATGTTAATACCTCTAATTAAAGGTACTTCTTTGTCATACCTCCTGTCAGTTAACCTTGTACTTTTTTTATTGTCACAGTTATTAACTACATTCAGGCCTATAACCACAAGCAAATCTTCTATTTACTGTCCATAGGTTGTTCCCAAAAATTGAAAGCCAATAAATGGCATTTACATTATTATAACTCTGAAAATGTTATTCCCTGCCAGGCAGTCAAGGTGCATGTTAGGAAAATAGATTTCTTCTTCTGTGGGTCTAATGTCACAGTCCCTGGAGAATGTTCCTACATCAAAACTAAGTCGTGTTTTGTTGTTTGTTGTTGTTGTTGTTGTTGTTGTTGTTGTTGTTGTATTCCATCAGTTGCTAAAAACATCGTGCCACGTTTTAGTCTGTTTTATATTTGGATTGTAACATTTTAATACAGGGTTTTCTCTTGGCATTTATAATTGCCTTTCTTTATTCTTGCAGTATTTGGTTTTCTGTTACTATTTTTTTCTAACCTATATTTATACATTTTACTCAATACTTCCCTCCTGAGCCCACCATCTTTCTGCTCCAGTCTGGACTAGGTGTTCCTTTGTGTCAGAATTCTCTTAGTATCTCTTTTATCCTCTCATTTTTTGAACTGCAACTCCCAAGTTCCTAAGAGAGAGTGTTGGGGTTCTTGCAACATCTGAAAATGTCTTTTCTTGTCCCTTGCGTGATGGAAAGTTTGACTAAGTATGTAGTTCTTAGGTGAAAATCATTGTTCCCTTCTAGCATTCCTTATTATTACTGAGAAGTCAATGCCACTGATTTTTATTTTTATAAGTAATATAGCTAAGATTTTATTTCACCTCTAAAACTCTTAGGATTGCATTTTTGTCCTTGGTGTTCTAAAATTTGTAACGAAATGTCTAGTGGTCATCATGTCCACTCCCACCCCCAGTTCGAGATGTTGGATGCTTACTAGGCCCCTACGATTTGAATGCGCATGTCCTCCTTCAGGTGTAGATTGCTTTCAGTTTTCCCCCAACTTACCATTATCTTCTTTTTTGGGGACTCATAATGTAGATGTTGGACCTGCTAGATTGATTTATTTCTTCACTTCTTCCTCATAGTTTATATCTCCTCTGTGTTCTGAGTGATTCTTCTATATCTTCCAGTGCTTCTTTTGAATGACTTCAACAATTGTACTTTTAATGAGCTTACTCTTGTTCCCTGAAGGTTTTTTCATAGTATCCTATTCTTGTTCATGAATATAATAACAACTGTATAGTATTACCTTCTGAGTATATATTTAGTGGTTAGACTTTGCTCTTTGCTGTCTGTGATTGCTGTGAGGCCAGTTTGCCTATTTATCCTAATCTTATCTATCATGCTTCTAGTTCTCATTTGCCTCGTAAAGCTTGGTTTTCTGTTGACTTTTAAGAAAGAAGGGTTAGATGGGTAGGGAGAGTTTCTTTCTTAATTGAGAATTTTACTGGGGGTTGTGTGTGAGATTGAATAAGGTAGAGGTGTTAACTGGCAGAATTTGTTGTGAGGAAGTCAAGTCTCTCAAATAGAGAAGAAAGACTTGACTATGAGGAACCATAGAGACAGCTTTGCCTAGACAGGTCATTCAGTTTCTTTAGAGAAGAGTTCTTCATTATTTTGCCAGTAAATGTGGGTTGCTACTAAGGATGGGAGGTGTAAACTAGCACAGTTGTTCTACAAATATACTGTCAGTAGATCCTCCTGCTTTCCATCCTGCTTATCTTAAGACTTTCTTTACGTGTGATGGCTGGCACCTCTGTAGTCACCAAGTTTCAGCCTCAACACACTCCCATCACTATCAATATTTAGAAATTTGTTCAAAATTATTCAAAATTTTTTTTTGGTTATGTTAAATACAATGATATTTATTACAGTGGGTTCACGTTTCATGCTTTTATTTCAGTTGGGTCTTGGGAGGGGTCAGTCCTCTTGAATTAAAAGTTACCTGAGACAAAGTTAGGACTATACCTTTTGATTTTAATCACTGGTGGGAGATAAAAGGGAAGGGTAGCCTTCATATAATGTTGTAGTTCTTAGGAAATCTAAAGTATGAAAATGTATCCTAATTAAAGCCCCTAATCCTGAAGGGATGGAAGTAGAGAGGTTGGTGGTTGAGAATGTGGGCTCTAGAGGCAGACTACATGGGTTCACATTCCAGTGCCCCCTTTTACCAACCGCATAACTGGAAGAGTTGTTAGACATTTCTGTGAGACTCGATTTTCTCTTTCCTAAAATAGTACGCCCATCTATAGAGTTATGAGGGAAATGAAATAATGCTTTTAAAGCGCCTAACATGGTGCCTGATAAATATTCAATAGGTAAGAGATGTGGGCAAAAGGTGCCTGATGATCCTAATGAAAGGAGAGTAGAAAAGCTTGAGGGAGTGTAAAGTGAGAAAGAGTGCACACATCTCAGAATCTGGTTGGAAAAGAGATGAATCTGAAACTGTTGATGAAGACTCAAAGCAAAGCAGGTTGGAAAGTTGTAGACATGGAAATGAAGGTCAGCAAAGTCAAGGGAAGAGGGGAGAGCAGTTAACAACCTTGTTTGAACAGGAAACCTATAAGAAAATTGGGTACTATAACTGAAGATCAAACTTCTTTTTTACTCTGTTTTGTTTCTAGACCTTGTTTTAAAAGTAAAATTTTACTGTACATATCGGTGGAAAGTAATTCTTACATAGATTTCATAAGCTTGCCTTCTTAAAAAAAATAAATAAACACTCTTATTTCCTGAGCTCTCCTCTAAGCTTTTATATTTATAATTCAGAACTCCTTTCTTTCTGGGGCAAATCACAATTTAGGAACCACAGAGGGTTGATAGTTTTCTTGTACTTAAAATCTTGATTAAGAGACTTGGTTTTTGCATCCAAACCGAACAACATGAGAGAACTTTAGCCAATAAATTCACTTCTTTATGATTAAAAATCAGACAATTTAACCTTGGAAGCACTTTTGTCGTGGGAGACTTCATATTGTGATTAGTTATCGTAACAGCCAAGTGCCTCTGTGGGCTCTGTTAACCAGCCTCCCACTACTTGTGTATAATAATTTTTAGTGCATACACACATTCTGCTATAAAAGCTTATTTGGCCTTATGCTCCCTGCCGTTCTGAATTCTCTGTTTCATTACCAGTGTCCACCCACAGAGTTTCAGAAAGCCATTCCTAAATAGCAAAACCACAACTCAGAATTTTAAATAAACCACATTTCTGTTAGATGAATGGACAGGGGGAATTAGTTACATGCTATGCATTTCTCACATCCATCTACCCTTTCCAAACATTAGAAATGTATATTTAAGCAAGAAAATAGGACATTTAACTCAGATTGTGTTAATTTTTCTGTTACTTTAGCAAGGGATAAAGAAAGAGAATACAGCAGACAGTCTAAGATTTTTACCTTGAATGTTGGCTGATATTTACTTGAAAAAATATACTGACGCTTATGTTTTTTTTCCCCTTAGAGGAAGTTGAACAACTTTTCTCTATTGATGTTATTACAGTACAGCTCGAAATTTATGTCCAATATGCAGGATGACTTTAAAAAGAAAGTTCTGAGAGAGGGACCTTGTGTAGTACTGATTTGAATAGGAGGTGTTACCTATAGCAGTCTGTTTTCTAGCTTGCATTAACTGAGAGTTCCAAATACTGACAAGGAGTCATAGCCACTTTTTTTTTTTTTTTTTTTTGGCATCCTATTGATAAATGCATTTCCTAAAGATTAAAATCACATCTTAAGGTCTTGGTCGTCATCCTTCCTGGAATAGCAGTTGCAGTAATTGATGCAATTAAAAATGGGTCCTTACTAGGATTGGAGGAAGTAAGGACTAAAAATGTGACATGTAAAAGTCTGTGACTAATCATTAAAATGTACTTACAGATAGATAAGTGTTGACTTCACTACAGACCTGGAGAAGCATGAGCTTTAACTTTACTTTTGATTATCTGGTACAACTATTTTGTCATGTGCTTTCCCGTCAGGCCTAAGCAGTGTCAGCATTTCTGAGAAAGAGTTCATCAGGCACTCTAGCCAGTCATCTCCAAGTATGACTACTCTGGAACATAGTTGTTGGGTTTTTTTTAGAAAAACATTTCAGACTTACAGAAAGATTACAAGAAGATCACATAGAATTCTCAGGTTATCTCCCTTCCCCCACATTCCCCAAATGTTAACATTTTACCACATTGAACATTGACTTTCTCTACTCTTCCCTGCTACTTATTCCCCTCCCTCGTGTGTGTGTGTGTGTGTGTGTGTGTGTGTGTGTTGTATCCATATCCCTAACCATTTCATTAAGTTGCCTTTGTTATACTAAACACTTAAGTGTGTAATTTTTAAAATCAAGATATTAATAGCCACAGTACAGTTTCCAAAATTGGGAAATTATTGATAGGATATATAGTTGACTTCTTAGTATGATTGTTCATAGCATGAACATTTTGGTAAACAGTAATTCAGTGAAGAGTGTTGCACAAAGGCAGTTGAATTGAGGTTAAAATGTCAGATCCTTGCTCCTTATGCTTCAAATATGAACTAAAGACAATTTCTATAATAATATTCTGCAGAATTATTGGCTTCTGATTTTCCAGCTGCTCATTTTACTAATGGGGTTATATCTCTATAAACCGTTTTCTTAAGGCAGCTTTCTTCAACCCTCTACACACTTGGTAGTACCTACATCAACATTGTTACTATCCTGAGTAATGAACATCTAACATACTCATTTGGGGTGCGAGTGGGGGGCATGACAAGGCTTTCTCTGGCTACTCTTTGTCATATGTTAAGGTCTAACATTAGGTTCATTTAGCCTCACAGCAGAAAGAGCTAAATTGAAGTACAGAAGTGTTTTTAAGCCTAAGGATTTACCCTGGAAGTAATGAGCCAAAAACTAGACCTTGGGTGGAAAAAACTAAGTGATAGGTAGAGAGAAGATCTGAATTAAGCTGATGCTAAATTAGAAACAAAAATAGTTTAAAAACAAATCAGCTATTTAATTTTAGCATCTACAGTACTTAGTTATGAATTCAAACTGATTCTTTTTAAATATCAAAATAAAAATGTTCAGTTTTTTCCCCCTGCATTAAACGTGGAGCACAGCCCATAAGGTGACAATCTCTTATTGCAGTATTACCATCATTAGAAATTTGTTCCCTGTTATAGAGATACTCATTTTTGTTATTTTGCCAAGCACCAGTGGAGTACTAAATATAGCCAGTTCTGCTCCTGCCGCTAGAAGCTTGCATTATAAGTCAGACAGGCAAAACAATTGGAAAATTAAAAATACCCAGAGGGAATATAGTCAGGCTTTATAGGGGTGAAATTATTTGCATGGGAACATTTGACTTTTTCTATATGTATGTTTTTAACAAAAAGTCAGAAAATTTGAATTAGAGTCTCATTCTTTACCCATTTCCCCACCCTACCCCCAATAGTCAGTGTTTTCTCGTAAAGGACACCTATTTTTAATCTTCCTGGTCAAAGACCCAAGGCCAGATCAGGTTAACCCTGGGCAAGTCATGCATGCTTTAGAGACTAAGATTTTGGGGTACAACATTATTTGAAGACTTCTGTCCCTTCTCTTTCCTCTAAGGATTCTTCAGATGTAGAACAGTAAGAAGTGGCTGTAGTCTGTGGCTGTGTACTGCCCAGCTGCTCAAAACATAATTTGAAAACTTCTAGGCTTCATATAACTACAAAGAAGACTTATTCCCTATTTTTAGGCAGCTTAACTCCTAAATGAACATTCTAAGAAACTAAATGAAAACAGCATTGCTTGTCTTATACAGTTATATGAAAGTAAATCTGGATATATTGCTACTAAATGGAGTCTCTTAAATTTTCCTTTCTTTGGGTAAATGAAAGTAATCCATGGCTGATCTGTTTTCTAAAAATACTGGAAAAGAAAACAGAACAGAGGTTGAAGACCAGTCTTATCTCTGTAAGAGCCTTAGAACCCTCATGATCATAGACCATGATTCGTGGGGAGGGAAGAGAAATTAGAGGGTTTGGGCATGTGACTTTTGAAAAGTTTGTCTTTCTCTTAGATTTCTTAATCTTGCTTCTCTCTGTCTCATCTTGCTACCTTTTTCTGTACTCCACTGGTGCTATAAATGCAATATTTATAAAAAAAAATCAATGCATTGTAATGTTGTTGAACTCTAAAATACCCAAGCAGGTTATAAAAAGGAAAGATTATCAATTGAGGATAATTTGTCAGTTACAATGAGTAATTGAAAAATTCTATAAGGAAAAGTAATATGGTTTAGTTCGGGAAGCGGGACAGGTCTTGCTAATGCAGAAGCTAAAACAAGGAAGAGGTGCCAGGCCAGTCTCAGTCATATAAAGGATGACTACTTTATTGCTAGTCCTGTCAGTTTTCCTGACTGTGCCCTTTGTAGAATTTAGCCTCTGGGGTTCCCTTTAAGTAAATTGCACAGCAGTAATGACACTTAAACAGAGATGGTAGCTACAGCTTTTCAGATGGACCAAGGAGTGGTTTGTGGGCCATGCACACTCATCTATGCCTTTATAAAGAGAACTGGCCTGTGAGCTATAGGGCACTATCAGGGTGGTTGAGAGGAGAAAGCTTTCGTGGGGCACATACAAAGGTGAGAAGGCATGTTTTACCTATAAAAATAACTGTCTTTTCTTCTGCTATTAGGAGAAAAAAAAATTGTACCATCCTACAAATAATCAGTAAAGAAACTCTTGTGGACAGAATAACAGGAAAAACTAAAGCTGATTTATAGAAATTAAGTGCTATGACTATAATCCACAGAAATCCAGAGAGTCAACAGTAATGGGGAAAATGGAAGGAGGAGCCTTACAAATCATATTCTAGGAGCAGAAGACATGTACAGTTATTCATCAGAGATGTGTCGTAGAGAAATTGTACCAGAATATTTAGATAAGAAGATTCTAGGCAGAACAAAGAGAAGTGCTTATTTTTGTTGCCATACTTGGCCCAGGATCTGCCCCAACACCTTAATCCCAAAGGTAGCTGAACTGTATACTGTAGGAAGTAGCAGAAACTCATCTTTGTGGTAAGGTACTCTCAAGGAAGAGCAGAAATAGGAATCTTAAAATATGACAGCAGTTAGATACAGGGTAGTATAGTGGTTAAGAACAAGAACTCTAGGCCAGGCTGCCTGAGATCAAATTCTAATTCTTGTACTTAACTGGTTGTGTGATCTTCAGTAGTTCACTTTACTGTGCCTCACTTTCCTCATCTTAAAATACAAGTAATAATAACACCCACCACATAGCCTTGTTATAAAAGCTAAATGAGTTAACATGTAAAAGCATTTAGAAAGTCCTGGTACAGAATAAGTGACTTAGTGCTTGTTATTGCAATTTTACTGAAATTTAAGGAATCTCTTTTGTCCTATCCACCTACTGTGATGAGTGATCTTAAAAATGAGTTTGGACCAAAGGTTATATAGCATGATTTCATTTATATGTTCATATATATGTTATTCTCAAAATGACAAAATTAAAGAAATGGAGGACACATTAGTGTTTGCCAGGGGTTGCCAGGGAACAAGAGGGAACATAGCTGTAAAAGGGCAATGTGAAGGATTCTTGTGGTGATGGAAATGTTCTATAGCTTGACTGTATCAGTACCCATATCCTGGTTGTGATATTGTACTAGATTTTTACACAGTGTAATCATTGTGGAAAACTCGGTGAAGGGTACATAGGATTTCGCTATATCGATTCTTATAGCTACATGTGAACCTAGAATTTTCTCAAAAGAAATTGTTTAATAATAAAAAGAAAATGGGCTTGGACAATTCCTGATAAAAATTTTGACAGTTAAAGCCATGTACGTGTCTGAGCTGACAGACCAATATTAAGGTTAATAAGCATGATGAAAGAAAAACTATGAGCTAGCCAGTGACATTATAGTGGGATGTTTGTGAACCCCCAGAAAAAAATTAAACTAGTTGGGGTCAGAGAAAGAAGAAATATCAGCAGCAGCTTTATTTTCCTAAAAACCCTTCCAAATGGTGTTCTTCAAAATGCCTTTGCTCCCAACACTAAAATGGTCTGTTTGTTGATGGGATTTTTGGTAAAGAGAATTTAGAAGGTGGATAAGCAATAACTTTTATACCAATGGTATTCTGAAAAGTAAACCTCACAGAAAAAAATGGTGGATGACAAATGTGAGCTAAAAATCACCTGTCTACGTATGTAGTTTGGTTCTTAAGTTGAAGAGGTACCTTTTCCTCTTCTGCTTCTTAATCACACACCCCACAACAGATTTTATCACTTTTACATTTTGTGATCATTTGTATTCTGTTCATTTATTCATATGCCACTTATTATGCTGTAGGTTTATTTGTATATATGTTTTTTTCTGGACTGTGACCTTGAGGGGAGAGATCACTGCCATCTGATTTGCCAGTTCAAAGCCCAGTGCCTGGCATATAATTGACACTTAAGAAAAAAAAAATGAAATATTGACTGTTGTCATGGCCTTGAATAGAGTGGTAATTAATCTAGAGGCCCTAAATAAACTAGATCATATAAACTGAGAATATTATTGTACTTAATGAGATTGTGATTGTTTTTGCAAATGAACCCTCCTGGCTTTTGCTTTACGTTTTTTATCCTGGTGAAATTTTTCCTTAAGTTTAAAATAAGAAAAGAATTTTGGAGGGTCGAATGATTCAGCAATGAAGAGCTGTCTTATAGCAACAATTAGCAACACTGTAGAGTCACTCAGGAGGGGAAGGGCAATCATAAAAAGGCCAAGAAGCTGTTGGAAAAGAGGTAATTGGAGGAATGACTTGTGGCCTTCTGGGACGAACTTCAGTCACAGACATTGTCATCAGACTGTAAGAAATCATGAGCTAAAACAATAGTAGCTAGCCCATCTCCTAATGCTTGCCATCCATTTCTTGCCAAGGCACAGACGAACTACATTCTGATGTCCAGTATGTGGCAGGGATGCAGTGGAGAAAAAGAAAGAGCATTTCTCTTCCCACTGCCAAGGTGCAGTAGGAACTGGATTGATTACACAGTATTTGACTCTTTTCACCTGACTTTACTTTTGCCAACCCTTCAACCATGTGGATTTGTCAGGTGCTTGCTGGAAGTTTTAATCTCTGGTCTTGAATACGGAACAGAAGAGATGTGCAATTATAAATCTCCTTCCTTAGAAGTTAAATGATGCCATTAAAATAAATAGATAAGTTAGAAAGGATCCAGGATGTGGTATATTCCACGGGGAAACTAACCAGAAGTGTTCAAAAAGTCCATGTCATTTGAAAGGAAGGGAGGAGAGGGAAAAGGGAGGAAGGAGAGTTTGAGGGGCATATCCTGTTCTATATTAAAAGAGACTTATACGTAATATTCAAATGTAACACTTGAAACCTGATAGGATATGATATGCCTTTGAAAACAATGCAAGTAATTTGGATAGGAATTGAACGACATTGGGGCATTCTTAGTTTTGTTTAGGTGTGTAATATTTTAGTTATATAAAGAAATACCCTTATTATTAGATGTATGTATATGTGATGTATTTTAATGTTTGCAACTTTTTTTCAGATGTTTCTGGGGGAAAAAGTATAAATGTGGAGAGGAGAGATAAAGCAATGGTGACAGATTTTTAACAGTTGTTTTATGTGAATGAGGTATACACAGGTGTTTATTGTACTATTCTTTGAACTTTTCTATATGTTTGAAATTTCTCAAAATAAGCTGGACAAAGTTAGCTAAATACTTTCCTCTTGAGGTTGAGAACAAGGCAAAGGTGTCCTCTCTCAATACTGTTATTTATCATCATAGTAGAAAGCCTGCCCAGTACAAGAGGTAAGAAAAAGAAGTTAAGGTAGATTAGAAAGAGAGAAAAGTTGAGGGGGAAACTTCCTTTAGAATTATTGGACTCTGGTGCCATGATCTTAAACATTGTTTTATTTAATGGAAACTTATTCTTCCCATGGCACATTAGCTTCTCCTACTTGATTTTTTGATGAATTCATAATCATTTTTTTTCCAGTATCAAGGTGTGCCACCAAAATCAGCTTTCCACTACTTATCCAGCAGGAACCAGAGTAGGAAGAGGAAGTGACAGATTTGATCCCAGTCCTCGAAACATGCCTGTGGGACATTTGGGTGCTCATCCCTGAAGGGTACATAACTTCTACATTGCTGTCGTGAGGACCAGAATCATAAGATTAGATGATGCAATTACCCCCAAGAAGATTTCTGATGCCTTGTATCTTTGAGCATACTGAGGAAGACAGAGACTCCAAAAGTTCAGGTGCATTCCCAAGATAGTCAGCTCTACTGATATAGAGATAGATATACCCCAGGTCTCCCAATCTTATGTTCTCAGTAGGGAAGAAGAATCAGAGGTCTGCTTTCAGTCTTGAGGTTGTGATAGAGGAGGAGGCCACCCTCAGATGTCAGATATCTGTAATAGCAGAGGAGAGAGCCAGAGAAAATAACCTGGGGTAGGGGTTAGGTGGTGGAGATGGTAGAAGAAAAAGATTAATGTTTAAGAACAGTACTGTCTGGCAGTTTGAGAACAACTGACCTTTGTAATAGGATCTGAGACCTGGCATCCTAGGGATATTTCAAGCAAGATTCATCTGCATATTATATATCAAACAAAATGAAGGCATTCTCCAGAAAATCTTAATAATCAGCCTTTCCCAAATACTTGAACTTCTTTGTTCATGTAATAGTATTTTAACAGGTGTGCTACTCCAGAATTGTTATAAGGATCGTTAGGAAGATAAGAGGGGGTAATCCCAGTCCGATAAAGTGGGGGAAAATTTTGTAATGGATAAGGAGGGAGTTTTCTGTCCTGAAGTCTTTCATGACACAGAATAAAAGCCAGGAAAGGATGAATCTAATCCCTACATAAACTCTGAAAGCAAAGCATGAGGAGAAACATAGAAAGTATTTATAAAACATTTTTTTTAAAGTATCTTGTCAGTTTTTTCAGTGAGAGTGTGCTGTTCATGGACCAGAGGTTTTTAACAACTTAGGCTCCTTTTAAATGGTCAAAGGAGAGACAACAGTGATGTGGGCGGGAGGGTTCCTTAATTGCTCTTACTGATATTTGTACAGGCTATTGGGATCATAAATGTCAGTCTGTCAGGAGACTGTGATAGGTTCTAAAAAACTGATTGAGTACCTCAAAAGCTGTCATAGAGACTGAGATTAAACAGATTCATCTTTCTTTCTTTCTTAGGAGCGAGGGAAGGTGTGGGTAAAATGAATGGAAGAAGCCTTCCTTCTTATCGTTGTCACTTCTCCCACTCTCCTAATCTAAGTTGTGAGGATTGGCTTGTACAGAGGGCTAAGAAGCCTGCCTGAGATGTCAGAAAGACATAGTCTTGGTTAGCCACCCCAGGTGAATGCAGGCTGCCAGATGCTCAGTGACAGGAGATTAAGAGAGATTGGGATTCAGCTCTGACAGGCCTGACACAATTTATTTGGAAATTTCTGGGAGAGAACATAAGTAATAAAGACAAGAACAATGACAGTAAGGAACAAATGTGAATTTCTGTCAGAGACAAAACAGAATTTTAAAAGAAGTAGCTGTTTGTTGTCTCCAGTCAAGCTTTCCAGTTAAACTATGTTTCCAAATTGAAATTCTTATCACTACCTACTGCAATTGGCTAAGAAACTACAATTAGAACAATTTCTCTCTTCAAAAGATTGTTTTAAAATCACTATACTTGTTTCTCTGTCACAAATTAAATAGCAGTTACCTTCAAACCTAGGAAGTTGATAGATAAAATACTTTTTCTTAAGATTTTTCTTTCTCATTTAATCACATTTTAATTCTTGATCAGACTTTGACTAGGAGATCCGTGATATTTTTCTCATTCTATTAAATATTGGCAGACGAAGAGGGGGTCTGGTGAGTACCAAGAGCCATGAACCTGGCATGGGAGTGTGGCAGCTCTTCCATGGATGTATACAGAATAGATCATGTTATTAAGAAACAGCATACTGGGGGAAAAAAATGTGCTTCATTGGCCCTTTATGGAAGGACCTTAATTAGAAGTCACTCCTAACTCCTGGGGTGGGAGCAGTTGCTAGCTTGTCACTACTGCGCCTCCTGCTGCTAATGAGCGTGCTCCTTGCAAAGACTCGTTCTGACAGTTAAAGCTGCATGCAAGAGTTATTTCTGTTCACCTTTCTCTCTATATTTAACCCTTACTGCCCAAGTTCAGATCATGCCAAGTAGATTGTTAGGTGTTAAAGTGCTTCAGGGTAACAGAAAGGAAGTTTGTGAGCAAAAAGTAAAGAATCAAAGTTTAATTTACTCAAATAGGGACAGTAAATGAGAGTTCCTTTAATTTCCCATGTTTAGGTCGTTTCTTTCTGCTAGTCTTTTTAATTGACCTAAAATTTATAATTGAATAGTTGAATTATTTCGTTTGTTATTATATAATTAGATTCCCTGTCCTGGACATCTGTTTCTCTTATTTAAGCAACTCACCCCATGGCACAAAGTTTCATTAAATAATTGTCACAGGAGATATAAATTTCTTATGCAGACATGATGATGATCCTGTAGACTGCTATTTATTTCATTAGCTTCTAATTAAAACACTAAGTTGACTTGTGAGAAAATGCCAAAGAATGGTTTGCTTCACCAAGAAGTTAAATATAACACAGTCACCTCCCTGATGGCAGTGTTTGGAGGGTGCTAAACAGTCTAGAGGGCTTATTTCCTTTCCTTCTTTGTGGTAGGGAACATTAAAGGGCACAGGATTCCTCTCCATTTAATAGACCATGGACTGAGTGAAGGTTAAGTGGGCATATTCCAGATCATAAAGGTTTTGGATCTCTTACTATCTGGGGACATACCCTTGATTCTAAAAAATAACACATTTTGGTAAACAATTTGTCTTGGTTTAGAATCAGTGAGGACTGCTTCACATGGCTCATACTTTCTATTTCTTTGATCTTAGACTTGTACAGATGCCGAGCGAGATATTGACTCTCGGAGGACTGACTAGAGCTGAGTGGTATTCTTTTAGGATGGCCAGTGCAGTGCGGCCAGAAGCTGTCAGCAGCATCAGAAACCTCCCTTAGGACCCATTATTTCAGAAAAGTCCCGTGCCTCCTGCCTACCAGAACAAATAATTCAGTAGTCTTTACATATAATGTGGAATAGATAAAGGAAAATTTCAGCATGAAATCAAGCAGATTTACTTCTTAGTTTTGTTATTGAATGCTTATTGGTTAAACAAGGTAGGGAATTAGAAAAGAGATCAGGCCTAAACAGGCCTCCTAATTTGGGGGGGCTCCATAGGTGGGTTGTTTGGTGATGACCACTGATGATTATGATTACATAAATATGAATTCTACCTCCCAATCTTAGGAATCATACATTTAAAAAAGTTAGCTGTGAGTAACATAGCTGAAAGAAAAATTATCTTGTAGCAAAGGTTTACTTTAGAAATAGAGGTCTCTGCTGTGCAGGAAGACAGCACATTGACAGTTCGAGACAGATTTATGTGGAAAACAGCTTTGTGAGCTCTGCATTTCCAGACACGTGCTCAATTCTATCAATAGTGGTGTGAATGAAAGGCTTATTTATGTCTGAGTGCTGCCCTTTTACACTGGAGGTAAGTTGGCATCACTGGCAAGGCCCTCTAGATTTTAACAATGTTACCAAATGCAAAGGATTCAACTGCCTGCCCTGTGCGGACCCCCGTTTCTCTTCTCCACGCTGCCCTCTGGAGTTGTGGGATAATTTATTATAAAGATGCTCCAGGTTTAAGACCTTGTCTCAGAACAAACACCAATTTTTTTGTTACAGCTTTTACTCTAGAAATTTCTCATTACTAAATTTTAAAGAAGTCTAAATAGGGTTATTAATACAAATAGTGTCATTGCTAGTTTGTGAAAAAGGAACACCAGAGAGCAGTGTGGCTCATACAAGGTGAATTCCTTTTGGCTGGCTACTTTGTAATGATTTACATTTAGATTGGTGCTTGTTGCTCTCTGAGGGAGTGGGAGAAAGGGAGAAGGCGGGGTGTTGTCTGTGGTTGCCTTAGCCATCACACTGACTGGGTTTGGACAGCTTCTCTCAGCAGAGCTGGAAAATAGGCCGAAGTTGCTCTTCAATTGTTTTCATCAAAGGCCTTGTTTAGTTGGTTTGTATTGGAAGAAAATGTCATGTAGGATGGGAAGAACTAAATTAGATGAAAAATGAAGTTTACGATTGCTAAGGATAGTGCATGGCTGCCCTAAGTCAGGGCACAGTGTGGTGGTCTGGGAGGGGGTGGGGGGCAAGGCATGAGTAGCAAACTGTTTCTGTTCTCACTGTCACTGTCGGGACCAGTGAGTGTTCTCTGATAAAGTGCAGCATCTTCTTCATACAGAGGGAGGCCAGGGAAAAAGGATACAGACAGCCTTCATTGAAATATAGCCAACAGTCTTCTGCATCTCACTAGAGTTATTTTGAATAGAAAATTAGGACTGCTTGGTAGAAGACTCAGTCATTCAAGAATATATATTGAGTTGTGGGCCTGGAGGGCATATTAGTGAACAAAGCAGGTGAAAATTCCTACCCTCCAGGAGTTTACATTCTCCTGGGGGATAATTTTAAAAGATAAATACTATGGAGGGGAAAAAGCAAGTAAGGGAGGAAGGGAAATTCTAGGAAAGGGGGACAAGAATGATCTAGATAGGGTGATCAGGGCAGACTTCACTAGAAAAGGTGATCACTTTATAAGTTGCATAAATGTCATCACTATGTTGTATGCCTGAAACTAATATATGTGAACTGTAATTGAAAAATAAAGAAAAAAAGAAAATGTGCTTTAAAAGAGGTAAGATCCCTTATAGATCTGAAAGAAGAATGCTCCAGACAAAGAGAATAGAAGGTGCTAAGTACCTAAGTAGGAGTCAATAAAGAGGCCAGTGTGGATGGAGCAACAGGAGAGAGCAGCAGAAGATGAGGTGAGAGAGATGAGAGGAGGGCAAATCATCTGCTCTGAGAAGGGTATTAGAGGATTTTATCAGAGAAGTGAAATAATTCTAACTTGGTTTTTTACAGGATCACTTGGCTTCTATGTGGAGAATATTCTGTAGGGTAATGGAGGTGAGCAAGGAGACCAGTTAAGAGGCTGTTTGTTATACTAGGCTAGATGAGACAGTGATGGTTTGGACCAGTATGGGGGGGCTGGGCAAGTGAGTATTGAGATCTAGATCTGTTTTGAAAATTTATTTAGGAGACTCTCTTCCAGAGGTTTGGTTTTTTTTGTTGTTTTGTTTTGTTTTGTTTTGTTTTGTTTTGTTTTAAACACAAACCACTTTGGAACCTTGGCAAGAAGTGCATCCACAGTATACAGTGGTGGCAATTCCAGGAGTATAGAGCCCCCAAGTGCTGCCTTCTTTTGTAAGGCAAGAGTTATTTACAGCCTGCCTATGACATAAACTTTATCGTACTTTAGCTTTTTAAGGTTATAAAAACACAAATTGTCGCACTCCGCCTCCCTTCACTTGCCAATTTGGCAGCAACTCTAGGGTTGTGCTACCGAGTGCTGCCTCTTTACTGTTCCACCTTGGAGGCCATAGAGAGCTCACTGGCAAATAAGTAGGATACTTTGTAACCCTGAATGAAGTTGGAATAATTTCCATTATTAGAACCTGATTTTCATGCATTTAGGAGTAGAAACGTGAGTATTTTTACTAGAAAAGATTATGGATCACCCATCAAACATTGCCTTTAGGTATGAAATTGTGTTAACCATGGCAGTGTAAAGAAGTGCCAGACATTGTCCCTTCTCTAAAGAATTACATTGTTATTGAGGACAAGCAAATACCCAAGAAGAGGTAGATAACCAGTATAAGCAGTAATTAGCTAGGGCCCAAAGAAGGGGTACAGACAAAGAGAGGATCTCATTTCCAGATTGAATGGTCTCCAATAGAGATAGACGGCTATTTCGACAAACAACATAGAACTGATTTTTGTTGAGACCCTTTACCCCGCCCCATCCTCCTCTCCTGGGTCAGGCCCTGCTTGTTAGAAGTCAGTCCTAAAGGTTCATGCTTGTCACAATTTGTGCAGTGTAAAACAGGCCAGTCAGAACTAGCTCTTGCTCACACAGGTCAAGTTCCTGTAAAAGGGCAGTAGCCTGGTCAGAAGAATGCCTGGCAGTACATTAATCAGCTGTGCTCGTTAGGCCAGTCACTAAACCTGACCCCCAAATGTGTTGTTTTGGTCAGATTCACAGTCTGAGAATGAGGCTTCGCCAGTGAAACGGCCACGACTACTGGAGAATACTGAACGATCCGAGGAAACCAGCCGATCTAAACAGAAGAGTCGACGTCGGTGCTTCCAGTGCCAAACCAAACTGGAGCTGGTGCAGCAGGAATTGGGATCATGCCGCTGCGGTAAGCATCTTCTCCAGTGGCATGATGGAGACTGTGTCCTTGACACCCTGGTGCATAGCTTTGGAAATTATTTGTGAGAGGCTGGAGTCCTTTTTTTGTTATCTGAGTACTTCCCTGAGAGCTATAGGTTTAGAGTTTGAAAAATCAGGAGTAGAGTATTCTTCTAAGCACATACAAAAAAGGCAAAAATGTCTTCCACTACTTCGACACATATTTCTTTAGTTGCATTGTTCCTACTTACTGCTTTCAACTTCTCCCCACTACATATTACTCTGGTTCCTTCTCATTGATGACTTATTTAGAAATTAACCAAACCAGCAAAATTCTGGGATATGTACCATAAAATTCAGATATTAAATTAATTTTGAATGAGCTTTTTACTATGTATAATAAATGGAAGATTTCTCCCCCATATCTCTTTTAAATTAAAGTTTGATTAGAAAATTATTTTCTTTGAACCGTAATTCATTGTCAGTTAACCCCCTTGAAAATCACTTTAAAATAACCTTTTTTCTATATTATCCAATGTAATACCAACTTTGCACAGGGGTGTAGTTTAAAAAAATTTATGCATACCCACAGTGGAACAAAACTTAGACCGATCTTTTTTCTCTTTCACCACATAAGAGCAAAATTGTATAGCTGTACCATTTAGGTTGATTGATAATTTTCCTGTCCCTGTTTTCATTTCCTGATTTTAAATCATAGAATTATAACATTGTTCTATGAAGCAGCTGTCATCAGGCAAACTTGGAAGGCCTAGGTCTAGTCTCTGAGAATCCTGTATATATCTTTTGTCTTTACGAGTGAGCTTAAGAGCCCTCCTTTACCTCTCTGAGAGCCATAGATATCCTTCAGTTATACTGGCAGTCAGAACTAGATGGTTCTCCCAGCAGTTAGAATGTTGACTGTTACTCCAGATCCTTCATCTTCTGAAGAGACGTCTGTTGTTGCCCTTGTCTGTCAATCATCAGCCCTGTTGGAAATAAGAAGGAAACGAGGGAGTGCCAGCTTCTCGTGGAAACGAAGTTGAAACTCCTGTTTCTATCATGTTTGTGGCACACACACGTGTGTGGTACATCACAAAAACATATATTCATCTGCAGAAAATGGAGACCAGCATGGGAGGTCTAGGTGTCACTAGACAAGTTTTTATATTTTAGCTTGGCATTTAGTTTTTTCTTAAAGAGAAGAAAGGTGTAGGGTAAGAGGTGGGGGCAGAGACTGCCAGCAGAGTTTTCAAACTTCAGTTGTGTTCATGTTTGTGTCATTGCCCAAGTGAGCTCAGAACCTTATTATTCTTAGGCTGTGTCTTGATCAACCCTGCCAGGTCATTTTATATTTTTGATGAGGTAAGGAGGGAATACTTTGGTTAGCCAAGGAAACCCTGGGGCCTGATGGCTAACCATCTTGGTCCATATCAAAGTGTTTATCTACTCTTTTGTTGTGCAAATTCTTGCTTGGGTCTTCACTGGAACTACCGGGGTGTTTCAGCAGGTCACTCTGTCACCATCAGTGTGGCAAAACCTACCTGACCATTTTAGATAATAACATAGGCCTTTGTTTCTAAGCTGGAATCGGGATTTTCCTGTGCCTTATGTTCTTGTTTCCTTCTTGAAAGTGACTGAATCCTGGGTGTTAGGTAGGATTTTCCTTAGTGGATCAGGCAGTCGGTCCATGGGGTATGCAGTCTTGCCTCTGGCAGTGGCTAATACCTCCTCTCCTTGTCAGGCAAGCACTAAGAGTTCACAATTTAGCTTTGAGTGATCCAGAGGTATTGTAACCAAGTCTCCCAGTTTACCCTTCAGCTTTGATGCAAACCACTTAATTTCCTAAAGTCTTAATAACACTGCTGAAAAAAAATCTAGAAATACATGTTAGATTATTTCACATGCTCCTAAGTGAAGCCAACCAATTGTCTCTGGTTAAGTGAGGAAGGATTACTATATTGTGCTCTTCACCTCTTGGGCAGGTGGCTGGCTTTCTAAGTGCCTGTTGGTTTTGCCACAGACTTGCATTCTTTTTAAATGAACTAACATGTAGTTTCTTGGTTTGTTCCCAATTCTGAGGGTCTACTTATAGAAAGATTTGATTTTTCTTGTGGAGAAGAAAGTTTTTAGCTTTCTGCAATCCCTCCAAAGGTAGCCTTTCCAAAGAGAGCTGTGAGTTCAATTTAACCCACAGAGAGCATTACACTTATGTGCCCAGAAAAATGACTGAGTCAACTGCCATATTTCAAAAGATGAAGGACAGCAGTGGGAACATACACCTCTGGGACTGTCTTTGACAAATAGCTCATGTGTTCTTCCTGCCTGTCTGCTTGTACCTCTCCAGGAAAGGGTGAGTTGTGTAGTTCATTTCCTTGAGGATACATGGAGTGTTAGAGAGACATTTAATTGCCCTGAAAGGTTTTAGATGGAGGGAAGCACAGTAATTTACTACTGAAAGTGAAGACTCAGGAAGGTAGGTTTGAACTCAAACAGAACACTTCTCACTGCAGAAAATCTTTATACATATCTATATGTTTTTTTTCCCCCACAATCTTTTTTTCCATTCCCCTTCCTCTCTGTACAGGTTATTAACTGCTGACAAGAAATTCACATCTCATAAATAATGCTTAAGAGCCATTGCTATATAAATTGAATGTGTTATGAATTGTGATGTGTCTTTTTGTAGCATTCGATGCCTAGAGCAGGAAGAACAGAGGATGTCATTTTCATTAATTTCTAATGAGGTGCCAATTAAAGACAGGGAAGACTCTCTAAAGGGAAGAGTGGCCAAGCTCCCCAGAATCCTCTGCCCTGGGGCTGTCATCCAAACACTGCCAGCAAGCCTTCTCTAAAAATTCTATTAAATTACAGTCTCATGGAGAGCACACACAGACACATTCAGCTTCCCTTTGATCTTCAAAAGAGCAATTTGTAAGACGAGTTCTGAGCCTTCTCACATAGGGAACAGCTAGAGGTGATAGGAGTTGTTAATTGCCAAGACACTCGATGGGCTTTTCAAGAAATAGGTGAATTTTGAAGATGAATTCTCCTCTGCTTTGCTGTGGCTAGGTAACCTTTAAATCAACAATACCAAAGTAACACCGTTTTCCTGTGAAATCTTTCAGGGTGCCAATGAGAAAGGCATGTGGTGAGGCAGGGATGATACCTCCATCCTAGAGTATCTGCAACAGTTTATTCTTATCAAGATAGAAAAGAAGCACCTAAAAATAGATTTATTTGTTTCATTTTGTACCCAGTAGGCAAATTGGTCAGCTCATTCTCATTATAGGAGTCCTTTCTCTCCAGATGCCATCTAAAGGATATTCTTTTGAAATCTGGCCATCCTCATAAAATCTGGGCCACATCACAGCCTCGTGAATGCTGTGTTTTCCAAGCAGATCTTGCAGGATACACACAGTATGGCTTTTTAATCTGTGTGCATTGCTTTCAAGAACCACAAAATTAATTTTTAAATACCAGTCTAATAGCTTGCATAAGTTATCATATATTTTCCGTTGACAGTGACTTAACAAACTGTAAGCTGATATGCTCCCTTTTGGGACAACAGTTCTTTTACTAACCTTCTGAGTAATCTGACTTCCTTTATTGCTTTCAAAATAAATTTTATATTCACTTTACAAATTCAGAGTGATACTTTAGCTGAGACCTTTAGAATAGTTTATCATCTCCAAGTGCCTCAGTGGTTATTTATGCCTTATCATTCACTGTCATACTAAATTCAGCAAGAATTTATTGATATATGACTATACACAAAGCATTTTACTAAGTTTTATGGGATTATAGGAGCTAGAAATACAGAGTGTAGGAGCTTTCAGTGGCTTCAAACTTCTCTGGGCATCAGAATCACATGAAGGGTGTGTTAAAAAACGGATTGCTGGTTCTGTATGCTTGTGTATGTTTAACAAGTTCTCAGGTGATGTTGATGCTGCTGGTCTGAGGACCATGCTTTAAGATCTGCCATAGGCAGTTCTCAATGGGAAGCTTTAAAAAAAAAATAGTATATCGGGGCCTTATTCTAAATAGTTAAATCAGAAAAGATCTTCGGGTATATTAAATTTTTAATTTGGGAATTAAAAGTTTTTTCATGTACCATTGAGAATAAAGTTGTGAACATCGTGTCCCTTTATCCCTATAAAATTCAATGAATGTTTCTATAAGAATAGGGATATTATTTTATATAATCACAGCAGTTATCAACTTTAGTAAATTGATACAGATATAGTGCTTTTATCAAATCCATTATACATATTCCATTTTTGTCAGTTGGTCCAAAAACGTCTTGTATAAAAGCAATTTTTCAACAATACAGAATTCATTCCATGTTCAGGTATTACATTTAGTTTTCATGTCCCTTTAGATTCATTTAACCTGGAATATTTTCACAACCTTTCTTTGTTTTTAATAATAATGACATTTTTTTTAAGACAACATCCACCTCCTACCCACCCACCCACACTTTTTTTTTTAATAGAACATTCCCTGTGTTGGGGTTGTCTTAGTTTCTTCATGATGTTATTCAGAGTACGTATTCCTAGCCAGAACATGACGTAAGTGATGATGTGTCCTTCTCAGGGAGCCACAGATGTCCATCAGCCTCTCATATTTGATGTTAATTGAGATTCACACACCCATTCAAGGTGTCATTCGAATTCTCCACCGTAGAGCTACTATTTTTAATCTTACAGGTAGTAAGCAAACACTTTATGACCATATTTTGCCTAAACCGGTCTTTACTTTCAGAGTTGCAAAATGATGATTTTCTAACTTGAGCCTTTCTACATTTACTACTTGGCATTTGGTGTTCTTTTTTAAGTGAGAATCCCCTATCCCATTTATTTATCTATTATTGGTGTGGACTCATGAGCTCTTACACTTTTTAGTGGTTTATAATTTATTACTGTATTTACTTTGGTGCTCGAATTTTCTCAAATTTGGCCAATGGAAGTTCCTTCAAGCTGATTTATGTATCCTTGTGGGATGCCCCCCCCCCCACCTTTCCATCTTTTTTTCTTCTTCAACATTTCTTTAATCTCTAGCATAACAAGATGTTATTTTGGATGCATCTTGTACTTATCGTTGCTGATTCCTGGTATCAGCCACTTTTCCAAGGATTCCTAAGGTGATTTTAATATGCATTTAAAGCAGGGAGTTAGTGGGCCTGAGAGGAAAGCAGATACATGTATAAAATAACTGGCATCTGGAGCAGCCCACCATAAGTTTTGACAAAGGTACAAACCATGTCTTATAGGAATGGGGGTGAAGAAAGTTTAATTCCAACGAGAAGACACTGGACAGGCTTTCACAATTTAAAGTCAGGATGGAGCTCAGGTGTGGGAAAAGAGAGAATGCTTGAAGAAAGCCGGTGTTTGGAAGGTGACTTCTGTGCAACTGGCTGGAGCTTTGGGGTTGAGTGAGGAGAGACTGCTAGAAAGGAAGGCAAGAGAATCCAGATTCGAGTCTGTAGGGTTTGGACGTTGGTTTGCAGTAAGCTGATACCATTGGTTTTGAGTATGGTCAATACAATGTACTTTTTTTTTTTTCTTAATCACACAGGAAAGCTCAGGAAGCTGTTGAATCTTTTTAGAAGAATGATCTAGAAAGTATATGAACTGATTCACTAAGTGGAAAAGAATGTGCATGTGTCTGTCACAGCTGTCCTTGCCATTGAAGGGTACTGCACTGTGAATAAATAATGATATTCTTAGATTCAATGTAGGGGAAGGAACTGTGGTGATTATTAAACATGTTGGTGACATGACATTTCCAGTCTGGCCAGTTTCACCAACATCAAAAATCACCACTAATAAGCTCACATGTCTGTGCCTTTATTTTAACTCTGGTCCAAGTGTGGTTCGAACCTGTCAGGAACATTTGGCATTCTGTCCTGTGACTCTGAAGGAAAACAAGGCAATATGTTCTTATAAAAGGCATTTTGCCATGTACAGAGAGTTCTAGCCTGGTTCTGTCAAAAAGTCAAAAAGTTCTAGCCTGGTTCTGTCAAAAGGGAACCACGTAAGGTTCCTTATCATGACCTGATTAGTGATTGGCAGGGTAGGTGTTATCATTGCTGCCACTGAACGGAGAGTTCATGCATGCTCTACCATGTGTCACATAGTGAACGTGGTTACCAGGACTCCAGCTCTTTACTGACTTGTGTTTTTATGCTCAGTCTGGCAATGAAAGGCTAAAGTTTCTCCAGTACTTTGAGACAGTGACTGGGTGAATGTTACCTAAGGCTCAAGAGAAAAAGCTGTCCTGCCTACCCTCCAAGAGGCAAAATAAAATCTGTTGATGGAAGTTATTATGAGTTAGAGCTAAGGGTAATTGGAAGTCTTGAGGCATTCTGAGAAAATTTTTTCATTTCTACTTTATTCCTTTCACTATACTTTTACCTAAATAAGAGTATGCTATCTGTATTTCCCATTTAATCTTTAATGTATAAGAGCTCTAGTCTAAAACCAAACAGATTAGTCCCTCTGCTGCTCCTCCATAAATTGCAAGTTGAAGTGTTACAGCAAAACAAATCAAACCTTTACTGAACACTAACTTCATGTATTTGGCCCATTAGTTCAGCACTATCCTAGGGATCCAGCCTACCACATGTCATTTGACAAGGCTATAAAGTGATTTCAGAAACAGGAACTGCTCCCCTCTCCAGCAAAAGAGCATCAAAGACTGAACTTTTAAAAGACAAAATGTGCAGAACACATCTGCTAAAGCCTCTGTCACATCCCCACTCATACCCTACTGACAGGTGAGCCAGGAGACCCTTGCCCTGTGAAGTGAAATGTTTTCTACCTGGATAGCAAATTTGTAACTTCTTCTAGAGTCCAGTCTTAGCAGCCATAACAGCACAAGAACTTTCTCAAAGCTGTTTAGATAGGTTACCCTGTTTGGAATATTTTTTTATGGGAGAAAAAATGAATTCTTGCAAAAGGAAATTAATAATTGACATTTTTGTTTTTGTTCCAAGAATAAATAGTTTCAGTTAATTCTTTGCCCAGCAAGTTGTGAGTATGTGTGTTTCTTTTATAGAATTTTTTGAGAGATACAATTCACATACCATAAATTTCACCTGTTTTACAGTTCAGTTTTATTTAATAAATTTAAGTTGCGCAGCCATCACCAAATACAAATTTTAGAATACTTCCATAACCCTACAAAATTCCCTTCTACTCCTTTTCAGTCCTTACACTCTTCTACTCCCATCCCCAGGCAGCCACTGATCTGCTTCCTGTTGGTATAATTTTGCTTTTTCTAGAATTTTAATATTAATTCATTCATACCTAGCATGTTGTTAGCATGTTGTTGTTGAGATTCATCATGGTGTAAGATATCAGTAGTTCATTCCTCCTTAATGTTGAGTATTTCATTCTTGGATAATACCACACTTGTTAATCCATTTACCAGTTGACATACCTTTGGGTCGTTTTCAGTTTGAGGATATTGTGAATATTATAAATACTCATGTACAAGTCTTTGCATGCACATATGTTTTAATTTCTCTTGAGTAAATGATACATAGAGGTGGGATTGCCAGGTTGAATGATTGGTATACATTTAACATTTTAAGACGGTCCCTTGAGCAGTGTATTAAGGTTCTAATTTCTTCGTAATTTGCAACATTTGATATTGTTATTCTTTTTAATTTTAGCTGTACACAGGTACTATGTCTCTGTGAATATTAATTTGAACTTCCTTCGTGACCAGTGATGTTAGGCATCTTTTTTTAT
Source organism: Cynopterus sphinx (assembly GCA_030015415.1). Taxonomy (NCBI): domain Eukaryota; kingdom Metazoa; phylum Chordata; class Mammalia; order Chiroptera; family Pteropodidae; genus Cynopterus; species Cynopterus sphinx. The sequence continues at coordinate 43,182,819 of CM057386.1, forward strand.
ATGCTTTTCGGCCACTCATATCGTTTGTGAAGAATCTGTTCATACCTCAAATATTTTGCTCATTTATAAAAGATTTAGAGAAATACCAGCTCAACAGTATTCTAACTCATGATGTCTCTCCATTTATTTAAGTCTTCTTTAATTTCTTAACAATGTTTTCTAATTTATATCTTTTGTTAAATTCATTATTTTAATTATTTTTTATACAATGTGAATAGAATTTTAAAATTTATTTTCAGATTATTCTTTGCTGCCACTTCAGAATAAGTCAGTTTTTATACATGATCTTTTATTCTACAACCTTGTTAAATTCACTTATTAGTTCTAGATTGCTTAGGATTTTTTATATCTATGATGGTGTCATCTGTAACTAAAGTCAGTTTTACTCCTTTTCAATCTGTATTCCTGGTTTTTCTTCTTGCATTATTGCACTGGTTAGGACCTCTAACATAATTTAGACGTGTTGAGAATAGACCTCCTTGCCTTATCCTTGATCTTAGGTAGAAAGCATTCAACTTTTTACCATGGAGTATGATTTACCTGTAGTACCCTACCTCTGCCCCACACCCCAACAAATTTTAATAGTTTTAGCTGTTGACTACATGTCAGGAAAACATAGGAAATGTTCAGATACCTTCCCTGAAAACAGATGGTAGTCTACTATGTGGCCTAAAACTCAAAGCTGTGTTTTAATGAGTTTTTCCATCCCATGAATTCATTTCTGTTTACAGTTGGAAGCGTATTCTCTTTGTTTATAGTCATATGTTATGTGTGTGTCTAGCTATAGTGGGGAAAATCTGCCACTAGTCTCAGATCACACCGTTGTATTAAGTATTGGTATTTCATGCAGGCTTTGATCTAAAACCCAAAGATTGCTAAAGAGTTTCTGACCAATATGATTGCTCTCAGTAGTGCCTTTCCATCATCATACCATCATCATACATTCTGGCCCCCACTGACCATAGATCCTTATCACATACTCTTGCCCATCCCTCCCTGAATAGCTGCTCTGTTGTCTCCACTGAACCCAGGTTGTCTTTTCTGAAGTATGCAGGCAATTTCTTGGTCTTTCCTCCAAATTAATATACTTGTTTTTTTAAATCTCCTCTTAATTTGGCCTCCAAGACCTTGCTCAGGACTGGGGGCTCTTGTATGGACTTTTCATGGCAGAATGTCACCAAATTAAACCAGTTTTGGTCAAAAAATAGTATTTAGTCAAAATAATAGGATTTAAAGTTTTTTTCCTTCATATTGATAACAGATTGCTCACAGAGTTTTGCTAAAGCAATGTCCTTTCCAGGGCCTTTGACATGTGTAAAACTAATTTGTATTCGGTACATTGTATGCATATATCTACTCCTAGATACTCTGAGTCTTTTTACTGTGATTCCCTCTTGAGCAGTGCCTCTTAAAAGCTGAGTGCCTGAGACCAGCACTTCAGAGCCCCTGGAAAGAGGATACTTCTTTAGAAAGTAAAAATGCAGTTGCTGAGGTAATTCTAATGTACCTCAACGTTTAATATACTGCCTATACACTTAATAGTCCATTTTTCATAGGAAATGCAAAGGTAATTTAAGACCAAATAGAATTATTGGAAACTTCAAATGAGGTGATCCAATCATAAAGGTTTTATATCATATCTAGTCTACTCTGTTCTCTTTCATGTAGAGATTTACGTCTTCTGAGTGTTTAGCACATGCTTTCCTCCACTGATCTGCTCTCCCCTGCTAGATCCTAAAATCCTCAGGGGCCAGGACCATGTGTCATTCTGTAGCTTCCCATAGCCCATTAGAGTATGTGGCCTATATATAGTGGGTGACCAGTCAGTGTTGACTAATAATATACAAGAGAAAATTAGAAGTTAAAGAAGTGTGGCGTACTGGTGAGCCACATAAGGGGAGAGTCCTTTTGTAGTAATTTTTGAAGTCAGGCCCAAGCAGGTGAGCAAGAGAATGTCTAAGTCTGTCTCCATGCAGATTCTTGAAGCCAGGGTACACATGCAGCCTGAGGGTTTACCAGTGGGATGTTTCGCTGAAGGAGTACAGTCTAGGTAGAGAACCTTAGCACTATTTGTCTTTATATACTTTTTTCTGCCTTGAATTTTTATTGGTGGAGGGAATCAAACAAGACATACATGTTATCAGATAGGATAGCATTGCTTGCTTCGTCTAATTAAAATGATTTGATACATTTATGGTTTAATTAAATGCTTGACTTTGGGGATGGATGTATTTGCATAAATTCATCTTGCACATGAATAAGATGAGCTCTTTCGAGGTCACAGAAACTACCAGGTGACACACCTACTGTGTGTAACCATACCAATTTCTCTTTCCTGTCTAATAAACCTGCTACTCTCTGATGTAGAATTTAAGCATTTGATTAATTTGAAGTTACCCATCCTGGTGCCAGTCCAGCCCCCTGAACTGACATAGCAAAAACCACATCAGCAGCGCCCTGGGCAGGTAATCCAACCACAGTACACACCTCCTGCCTGCAGGGAGTATGGCATGCCTTGTTGCCATGCAGCTTGGACTGACTAGATACTTCCTCCATTGGAATAAAATAAGCTTTGTATAACATGTCCTCATTCCTCCTCACTCTGCCCTTCAGATTTACCTATCACAGGTTGTCTTCCACTCCTGCACACCTTAAAAGATTTGAACACAGTGGCCTTGACTTTCTGGCACCCTAGTTACGGTAGTAACAAGCCCATTCACAGAGATAAAGAACTGGTGTGAGGATGTCAAGGACAAGGTGGGGCACAAGAATGCCAGACCAGGCTTAGTGCTTGTTTACAGTTTTCCTCATCAGAGGCCCTCACAAAATCTGGGTGTCTTTTTTTTTTTTTTTTTTTTAACCAAAACCCTTTATCTGCTAATTGCCTTCTGAGACTGCTCAGAAGTCTTCTCTTTGTGGAGTTCATGATTGGCCTCTGTTGCTGTACTTCTCAGAACATACTGAAACTATTGGTCACATGTTTGTTCTTCATAGACCATAAGCACTAGAGGGCATGGATCATATCGTGTTCTTTGGTGGCTCCCAGGTCCTACTGCAGTCTTGGCATATAATAATGCCTAGTAAACATTTGAATGAATGAGTGGACCTTGTACCATTGTGATCTTCTGAGTGAAGGGATAAAAAAGCTTTATTGAGCAATTGCCATATACTAGATGCCTGCGCCTCTGTGAGTTATATCATTTGACCTTTGTAAAAGCATCATTGGACAAATGGCATTCCAGTTTTGCAGAGGTGAAACTTGAAGTTAGTTGAATCAAGTAACTCAGAAATACTAAAGGGACACCTGGCATTTGAGTCCACATCTGTTGAGCTCCCAGATCCTACCACTTTTTCATGTCCCCAAACTGGCCAATAGGGTGCCCTAAACAGGAGGTGACTGCAGCATGAGTTATCTATATTTTCAGCCATATAGACAGACCATTTCTTAAGCACCCCACACTTCAGAGATGCTTCTTACTGAATGGTAAAAATTTATGTGACCTACTGTGTGAGGACCACTTGAGATGTTGTACTGTTTTCAGTTGTGGTTCCATATGCTAGTTGTCACTCCGTCTAAATAGATGCTTCTGGAGGGCAGGGTCCACAGCACCGCCACCTTTTTGTCTCCCACTGTGCCTGGATAATATGAGATGCAATGGCACTTAATTCTTATTGACATGTGCATCCCATTTTCTCTTGAGTGCTAATCCATGTCCTCATTTTCTTTGAAAACGTATCTCCTCCTAGATTCCTTATGCAGTTGACCTCTCCTCAGTGTCCCCGATTTATTACACATAGCTGGATTGTATTGATTCTATTTGCAGTTGATTTCTTGCTTTGCTTCTTACGTCCTTCTGGTATTTTCCTTCTTGTGCATTTCCAGCCATTGTAAAGGCAGAAACTAGTGACTTATATATTTTTTTAACATCTCCTCCACCCAGTCTCTAGACTAGAGCTCTGTAAACAGTGCACAGATAACCAGTAAATACTTTGGACTCCTTGAGCCTGATGGCTTCTTTTCCTTGCTGGACTGACGACAGCCCAGAACTTGAGCCTGAATCCTTTATTTATTAGATGAGATTTCTCTAGCATCTTTCCTCTGAAGGGATCAATATCAATGAAGTTTGTTTCTGTTTCGGGAAAGTACTTTCATCTAAGGAGACCAAGGTTTTGATAAGATCGCATAATAGCCCTTACTCCTCAACTATTGGGCCCTAGAGAGGCAGACTCCAAGAAAAGTCTCGTCACTTCAAGTTTTGCTATCTTGTTGCTGGCATTGAGCCTAAATAAGACTGTGACAAATAGCAACATGATCTCTGCAGTGTTGGTTGATATTGTCCTAGTGTTACAAAAAGGAAACTGGCATTTGGGGGGCTCTGCCGTCTTTTGAGATGCAGAAATAAAGAAGGCCACCTTCGACTCAGTACATCTGCCCATTAACCAGAACCCCATATACAGTATTCATGAGTGGTTGTCTCTCACACAGTGCCTGGTGCCAGCAGGACTGGAACACTAGAACTGTTCAGTCTTTGAGACTAAAAGTAATGCTGCTGGAGAGCATCCCCCATGAAGGGCAGGAGAGCCAGAGACTAAAAAGAAACACGTGCTAGGTAGATGGGGAATCAGTGCTGAGAGATAGCGTTCTCCTAGCTAGTGGGAAGAGGCACTGTCACACTGCAGAAGTGGGTAGTCGAGACTGACTGTGAAACATTGGAACAAAGTTCAGAGGCCAAAAACTGAAAAGGGTGAGTGTGTCAGCCCTGTAATTCATTGGAGAAGTGCCTAAAATAATTGGATCATCTGGCTGCTCTAGGAAATTGCTCTTTTCCCACATCTCTTTGTTCTCAAAGATGTTATTCCCATCCCTATTCAGGGCTAGGCAGAACTCAATAGGAAACAAAGGCATCTCCTGTGGGCTCTGCAAATGCATGAGAGGTACACACATAAAAGCTTCTTGTTGTGGGTAGTCGCCAGCATCACCAAACTTGGCCTGCTCCAAGGCAACCATAGCTACTGAGACATCTTGAGAAACTAGGAAAAGAGGGGAGGGGGGTTGGAGTATTGGAGAGAGAAAGGAAGGAAAAAAGTAGCGAAGGGAAATGTAAGGAGATGGGAAAAAGGCAGAAATGAAGGCATGGTGGATGTGGGAATACCACTGGCATTTACTCTAGGGTTAGTGTGATCTTGGGAGGATGCCACAGCTCATTCTGTCCTGAGAGCTGAAAGGTATTCTCTTTCTTTGTTGTCACCCATGGAGTTGAGAGGTAGAGCCACCCTATACTGTCTAGTTTATTCTTTGCCCCAACATAGTGCCTGGACATAGTTGGAAGGAAGGGATGACAAGGACGTACCCTCATTTGCTTTGAGTACTTCCTTGTGCATGATTATGGGCCTCACCAACTGTTGTACATGCCTAAGTGTGCAGTGCCTGGGTGGACGACTGGGAGACAGATGACAATGGCTACCTGTGAGTAAGTCTACCTGATGGCTGTCTTCCTCAGCAGCCAGCTGGGCCTGCTTCATTTATTCTGATGAATCCTCCAGAAGAGTACTCAGGGGCTGCAGGGGAGCGGGGGGAAATGTACCATACAGGGGTCAGGTGCTCTCCTCTATCCTAGATTTTCTGTTAAGTATCATGAAAATACTGCTTATGGTGGAGGAGATGAGGTGGTTGTTAGGCTGTAGCATGGGAGGTGGCAGGCAGTGTGTTTTGCCTGTGGGTCAAGGAGGCTTAGTCTAGCAGCAGCCCAACAGTGTCTGGTTTTGCTGAACAGGCCCCTTCCTCACTGGATGTAAGGACACTTGCTGTGCAGCAGCAGGCTGCTGCTCTCCACATACTCAAATGCTCTTCTTCTAGAAACATGTCTCCCAGTAGCCCCTGAGAGACAGAAGCTGTGAGTCAGCACACGATGGGCTTCGTGCAGCCTTGTGATTAATGCACAGGGTGACACGTGCTCTCCAGAGCTGTGCACTCTAGCATTATATATTCGCCCAAGAAGGGGGGAAAGTTCCAGATTTACAAATTAAAGGGCCAGTTTGTGTTAATACTCTTGCATTGATTAATTGCTCTTCCCTTGAACTGAACTCTTACCCTAGGATTAATTTTTCATGGAATCTGTGGTAATTGACTGAAATACCAAGGTAAAGTAGGAAATAACTGTCAGTGAGAACCTGTATGATTATGTTCAGTTTTTCATTTATCTGTACTCACTTTCTTTGTGATCACAAGTTAGAACAAAGTTTTAATTCGAGGAGAGCATCTAATGCTATCTTGGACGTTTCTGGGATGCCTCTCAGAGTAAGCTCAGCAAATATTGGCTCATGTTAATAATGGAAATAGAAGAGCATAACTAGGAAAGTAGACCTGCAAAAAAAAAAAGGACTATTCCCCAACCAAACAATAGTTTTTAGACTGCGCACACTGTACCCCTGTTTTCCAGGTAGTTGGAAATAGAATGTGTGGTGACAGGCCTCTCCAGGAGTGCGGGTGAAGGGCACAGTTGTCAGAGTTAACATTCTTGTATTGCTAGTAGTAATTTTTCTCTATTTTTAATGAGTCAAGTGTTGACTCAAATTATTTATTCAGTCTACCCACTAATCTTTATTGAATTCCAGAGGAATGGCAGGAAATAAAACTGACAGAGTCACTGACAGTAATCCATGCGGGGAGAGATGCAGTGAACAAGGAAACAAATAAATAAAATACTTAGCGATAGGAGTAAGTGCCATGATGTACAAGAATGACAGAGAACGAGGAGGGCAAAAGGGGAGCTACAGGTCGGAATGGGAGGCCAGCATCTAGGAGGAGGTGAATGCTGATCTGAGACAAAAGTTGGGAGAGCCAGCCATTCAGAGAGCTGGGAGGAAGTGTCCTGGATGGAAAGAACATCCTGGATGGGGGCAGGAACAAACTGAGCATATCTGAAAGGGCACAGTGGGGTTGGATGTAGCACAGTGAGTAAGCAGAGAGGCCGGTGGGGACCAAGTAGGGGGATTCGTACACTTTTGCAAGGAGTTAGAATTTTATTCTAAAAGTAGTAGGAAGGCTTCAGAGGGGTTTTTAAGCAAAGGAGTGACATGGTCTCATTTCCATTTTTAAAATATTCCTCTGGGAAATAAACATACCTGCTTGTGTATGTATAGATTCAGGAATACGTAAAAACTGGTAGTGGTTAGGATAACTTAGAGAATGCAATGGGAAACTTATTTTTGCTGAATATTATTTTATATGAATTGAATTTCTATTGTATTCATGTATTACCTGTTTGGAGAGGAATTAACAAATTAAAAAGCACATCTCAGGTCTCAGGTCTGTTCCCCTTTTAAAAATCCCTCTAACTGTGAGGGAGAAGGGCAACAAAGGCAAAAGCAGGGTGACTCACTCTAGGCTCCAGCAAGCCATGGTGGAAGCTTGGCCTCATCATGTCTCAGCCCTGCTGGCCTTCTTTCTATTTATTTCATCAGCATGCTGCACTCATTCCTGCCACAGGACATTTGCATGAGATGGAAGCAGGACAGATTCAGAACATCATTTTGAGGAACAGCCAACAAGATTACTAAAAAAGATGATGGTGAGGAGTAAAGGAAAGAGGAATCAAGAATGAGTCCTGGGTTTGGCTTGAACAGCTGTGTGGATGGGGCATCATTCGCAGAGGCAGGGAAGATTAGGAGCTGAACTGATACAGGAGTCAAGCAGCCAAAGAGATTTCTTTTGAACATGTTACCATCGAGATTCCTGTTACCGAGTCTAGTTGGAGGTGCTTGTCAAGTAGGCATTAGGATATAGGAGTTTGGAGTTTAGAGGAAGAATGTGTGGATGGAAACAAATTCAAGAGAATCAACGTTTAGATTATACTTGAAGCCTTGGTTCTGGATGCAATTCCTTAAGGGAGGGAACATAAAAGGATAAAATGCAGGCATTCGGTAGTGGGTTTTAGCAGGGAAGCCAGTAAAGTATTACAAGAAGCAACAACCAGTGAGGTGGGAGGAAAATCAGAAGTGTGATTATCGCCAAAGACAAGAGAGGGAAGTACTTCAATAAAGAGGGAAAAGTTGACAATTGCTGCTGAGAGGTCAGAGTAAGGACATTGTATTTGGTCACTTGAGTTCCTGACTGGCTTTTATTTGTCCCCTGAGGTTCAGAGAATACAGTCTTTTTGTAATTAACCTCTCATTCACCCAACCAAAATATTTTGAGCCATACATACACTGTTCTAGGCACAGGGGATGTGTGATGAATTACAGAAGCGTGGTTATTGCTTTCATGAAATCTAGTCAGCGAAACAAGTTAAATGGAAAATTATACACATGACCCGATAATTATAATTGCAAGTAGTGATTGTAGGAGAAGTCCAAGATGCTATGAAAGCATATAATGGGGTACTAGCCCTACTCTGAGGGTGTAGGAAGGTCTGCTTGAGGAAGAGCCATCAAAGAGGTCTGAAAAAGCAAGCATTCAGTTAGGAGATCAGTGTGTCCACAACATAGAGTATAAGGAAGTGAATGGCATAGGGGAGCAAAAGAGGCAGCAAGGACGAGAGCATGCTAAGATGGTAAAGTTTATTGTAATTCTTAGGAAATCATTAAAGAGTTTAAATAAAGAGTGTGCTTATCACAGATGGGGGCCTATGGAATCACTTTGGCTGCTCTGAAGAGGGTGGATTTGATGTGGGAACCCCCTGGAAGAGGCTGTTTGTTACAGTAGTCTTAGCAAGAGATACTTGTGGCTTTGACTAGTAGAGATGAAAAGAAGAGAATGGATTTGCGTTTTGGAGATAGGATCCACACACAGGACTTGGTTATCGAATGTGAAGAAAGAGGAAGATACCAGGGATGACTCCAGGTTTGTATCATGAGCTTTGTGGTGGCCCTGTTCTAGAATAGGGACACAGAGAGAGAATCAGGTTTGTGGGGCAATCGCAAGTGTTCCATTTTAGACATATGAAGTATCCAGCATACCAAATAGATAATTGCGTACAGAGAGGCATGGAGCTCTGAATTGAAGTCTGAGACAGAGATAAATTTCAGAGCTGTTAGCATATATAGTTAGAATTTTAAACCTTGGGAGAGTGTGTTGAGTGAGACAAAAAGAGGGGCCATGAATAGTTCTCATGTTTAAATGTTAGTAGATGAGGAGCTACCAGAGAAAGAAAAGGAAGACAAGGAAAGCAGGCATGTCAGAGGGCCCTGGGAGTAGTCCGATGGCATTGGTGAGAACTGAAAAGGGCCCACTGAATTTAGCAGTGTTCAGGCTCCATTCATGCATGATGTTCTTTCTATACCAGACTTGAACCATTTGGTGGAGTTTTTACATCTGAGCTCCATCTCTGCCCACTCCCCAAGTGAAATGGGACTGAACTATAAGATCAGCTCCTACCACCCATCTAGATAGGAAGTTTCTAGAATCCCGGAGTGGACTGTCCAGTCAGTTGGCATTTTAAATATATAGAGTCCATATTCTGACTTCAAATTTAAACTCATATCTGCAGCTAAAACAATTTTCTGCCACTGAATAAGTCTCTTTCACTCCAGGGGAGGTGCATTTAAATAAACTAAGTTTAAACACAGAGAATAAAAAAGCTAGCTTCTCTTTCCCCACCTCCCCCCACACACAGTTATAACAGTGAACAGCAGATGTTGTGGGACTTGTGACCTTAAAGCTCAGATTTTGTGAAGATAGAGAAAGGAATGCTTATGCTCTCGAGATCTTCACAATGACCTATTTGAGGTATTGTGGTGAAAAAAGAACCATATAGAGGGAGATTTTTCATTCTGAAGAGAAGCACATAAAACATGGACGTGATGCTGGCACAGTTTGGGTAAAAACAAATTGTTTGCAGAGTGTCTGCAGCCCATTGCTTTCTCTCACCCCTCCTTTCACTACAGCTCCCAGCCTGACAGTCTCAGGGAAATAGACACGGGGCTCTTTGACACATGTCAGTACATGACCAAACTTGGAAATGTACATGCTCTGCCTCTTAAGGAAAGAGGCATGTGGAATTCCTCACCATACCTGTGGAGAAGCCCCCACAGGAGCAAAGAAGCTGCTCTCTGCTGTCCTTGGAAAGTTTCTGGGTCTCTTTCATGGTGTCCCTAATCACTGAGTGCTTTCCAGGCTGCCCTGTGTAGTCTTCATGTATTTAAATCACGCTTCTCTAAAATTTGCATATCTTCAACAGAAATCTTTACTGAGCTTGTCAGTTACCATGCATTTATAGTCTGTATAAACAGGTTTGTGGAGAGGGACAGAGGAGACTTGTGAATCACGTGTTCAGAGGAAGATTTCCTTTTTCATCTTCCGTTGCCAGTAGTCGTTTCTCAAAGGAGAAGGGAACCAGAGTCTAGACTGAGAAGTAAAAGACGGAGGAGCAGAAAGAAAGCCTAGAGTAAGGGGGAGCAGGAAAGGAAGGGGCTCTCAACATTGAAGCCAGGTATGTTTGTTGTCCTGTGTAAGGTAACAGAGATGACAACTGCTGGAAGAGCTGCCCCAGAAATTGCCAGCCTTCCTTGAACCATGGGTTCCACGTGCAGTAGCTGCTCTAATGCCCATAACAACCCCATTCCATAGGAGACACAACTGAGGCTCCAAAAGGTTAAATGGCTTACCTTGCAACCACACTCTGTGAAAGCAGTGCAGCTGGAACTTGAATCCGGTACTAGGGGGCTTCCAAGCACAAGCTCCTCACTAGATTCATCCAGAAAGAGAACTTGAGGTTCTCCTGTTCAGGGAGAAAAATGACAGAATATATTCCTTCCTTTTCTAAGTGTTGTTCTAGAGAGAGGCTTTTGGCATTTACAGTCTGATACCCCTGAGGGCATCACCACTTGGATATTCTGTGAGTTGGATGAACTGGCTCTTGCCAGTTTAGCCTTCAGAGATGGCTAAATAGGCCACAGTTCCTTGGAGAGTCCTGGGCCCTGGCCATGCCCTTGGTAGCTGTTGAGTAGTGTGGGTATGGCCCTTTTTGTTGTCTTGCACTGCAGCTTTGGAAATGGTTTTCTAGGAGACTTAACCCATTTGAGAAGATAATCTTTTAAAGGACAAGGAAATGCTGAAAGAAAAGGCCAAACAAATCAGGAGCCTGCTGAGAGGAAGAGAAGGTCACCCAAAACCAGAAGCTTCCTGCCAGTGCCTCACTATTCTCCTGAAGCCCATGGAGACTAGCCCAGGCACCTCCTAGGGTTTTTTAGATCCTAAAAACTGCCCTCGGTACCAAAAGGCTAATGCTGGCTGCTTTCAGCTACTGAAATGAAATGATGTTTGAAAAAACAAGTCATTATTCCTTTGGCAAAAACTGCCTTGAGCTGTTTTCTCTTAGTTTTTAAATATATGTTCATCTCTAGATAAAACATAGCGTAATGTGAGCCCGCAGCCAGCCCCACCTGCCCCTCTCCTTGTGTACTCAGGGCTTAAAGGACTTGTCGGAGGAGAGTTCTCACACAAGTCAGGGTTAATGGCACAGTATCCTTCATGGTGTGGGCACCCTTTTCCCCCAGGCCCTCCCTTCCCCCACCCCCACCCCCAGTTGCAAAAGTAGAAATAGGTTTTTTCTTGGTGGAAGCAAGAATGAAGGGTGGGAAGACTTGTTCTCTGAATGTCAGGTAAAGTGAGGCTGCGGAGTTAGGTGATGGAAGAAGACATTCCTGGCACAGAGCAAATACCCATAGAGGGGAGGAAAAAGGTTATTAGAGTTTCTTTAAGAGTGGGGCTGTCTGGAGAGACTACATTAAAGGATACCGAGAGTGGCGAATTTTCTTATACCTTTAAAACGTCTGTATACAGAGCATCGAGAGTTTCATTAAGCTGGACTCCGACACAGTTTCATTCCCCTTCTCTGCTGACTGCTCCCGGAGAGCCGTTCGCCGAGTACACACAGCTACTTTAGGAGTTCGTAGCACAGGGCTCTTGGATCTTTGCCTTCTATCACACTCCTTTTCCTTCTAAAATTTAGCTTACATGTAACTGATATTTTAATTGATGGGAGGCAGCTGATTGCTCCTGTTTTAGGATTGTCTCAGTATAACTTAGTGGTTTTTATTAAATAGTCGAGTGGAATCTTCTAAATTATAAGTTCTCTTTTCCTTTGAAAACGAGACAGACATGCTGATGCCCAGCATCACTGTGGCTTTAGTTCCGGCACCCTTCAACATTTGACCTCTGTGCGTCTGCCCCGTGCTGTGTCAGCCAACTCAGTGAGCTATGATCCAGTTCTTTTACTTGAAGTGTGATGCTTTTCCCTCCTCCATGCGGAGCTGGGGATAGAGAAAATGTGAAGTAGTCTCATTCTCTTCCTATAAAACACCTGCAGCTGCTTCACCTATACCATGGGCCTGATGAAATAAAATGCATTAAGATCCTTTAAGACATTTCTGCGCCACCAATTCTGCCTTGGGCATTGGGTCAGCAGATGTGGATATGGTGTAATCCGGGGATTGCTGCTGGTAGGAGTATAAATGGTTAATGCTTTCCAACAAGCTTTCCTATAGCCACCTTTTGTTCCCAGCATGTACTTACAAATGAGCTATGAGGTCAGGTAGCTGTCCTGAGCTTTAGGAAACTTACCTTGCTGGAAAAAATGTGGTTCTTTTTTCTAACGAGTTTGGCCATTTCAGACACATGGATCAGGTCTATTTGTCATTTATTTATTTATTTTTTAAGAATAGGCACTTTAGATAGCAAGTAGTGCTTAACTTGGAGGGTCCTTACCTAAGTTTCTCAGGAAGCTTTGGGAGGTCTGGGGTAGGGTCTGTTTGCTGGAGACCATGCACATGTGTAGGAGCAGTCTCTGATTTTCCTCCTACCTGGACACCTGCCAGGGCCTCAGCACTGGGCTGCAGCCAGCACAGGCTGGGACAACTGGTGGGCCTGTGCACAAGGGCCGACGTGTCCATGGACAGACAGCAGGCACAAGAGCACTGTCACCTCAGGCTGCATACCAGTGGATCGTTTTGCCACGCCTCAGTCCCCAAGGCTTGTCAGTATTTTTAGGTTCTGCTTGAACCTTTGAAAATTTGAAATTCAAATGAACAAGGAAGTGTAAAAACATTTCTTGCAAGTGAGGTAACAACACCAGAGCAACTGGAGCTGAGGCCCCCCCTGGTCCCTACCTTTACTAAAACAGCTACTTCGGGGGAGCCTCCAAGTGGGGGGCATCTGCAAGGAAACAAATGTTTAATTAAAATTCAAAAGTATCCAGAGCCACCCAGTTTTGGCAACTTTAAGTGGTGCTTTTTACTTCAAGATAAGCCAGAAAGCAACATTACTGTCTGGCAGGGATTGGATAAAAATGACAAGGGCTCAGACTGAAAGTGAATTTTGGCATCACTTTCTTTGCCTCCCTTAGCAGATTCCATAGAAGAAGACAGTTCCAACCCCTGTTCAATCCTTAGGGTTTGGAGGGGAGTGCTGGCCTTGGGGTCCAGCATCTCAGCCAAGAGTAGGGGCTGCACTGCCTGGAGATATAAGATTGACTCCCTCTCTGGGCCCTCTAGCTCCTCCTCCCCCCACTTTCCCCACCCCTCGATAGGGTAGCCTTTACCTCTGGCCTGTGGGTAGGGGGAACAATGGAGGGAAGGGAACTGGCAGGTGAGGCCAGACATCTGGTTCAGCTGCTCCCAGAGCCCTGCCTGCCAGCACTGCTGAGGGGTAGATAGACCCTTTTTCTCAGGCCCTGAGTGAGGCCTCTGAGTGCTCTTGGGTAGTCGTTTTGGTTTTTGTAAACAAGCCAGTGAAACAGGAAACATCCTGACAACTTTCACAGCACTTAGAGCAAGGTATTGGGTGTTAGGCTATCTTTGCCTAATGATGATGGCGTTTGTGCAAATTGTTTTTGATCATTTTTATTTGGTCTCAAAAAGACCCACGCCCCTCCCTCTGTAAGGAGAGGTGAGGCTTAGTCGTGAATGAGGGCATCTGAATGAATTCTATAACTTGCAGTTGTTAGCTTTAAAAGCTGCAGGATCGGAAGTTTGGTTCCCACCAGATGGGTTTTTAGAAAACCTGCATGTCAGACATTTGTGAGTCTTGGGAGAATGAGCCTCATTTCCAGTTTCTGCTAGGAATGTGTTTTCAGGAACATCGTGTGTTGGGCATCTTCAGGTCTTTGTGGCATATGGCACTTCGGGTCACAGGCTGAGTCCAGACGTGCTTGTTTATACCCATGAGCAGCCTGCATTGAAGCCTCTTCTCCCACAAGAATCCCCCAGGCCTCTCTGTTCAGAGTGAGGAACCATTTATCATTTCTCTGGGATCATTTTGGGACAGAGGGTTAGCTAGGTCTTGAATGGTGTTTGATTTGCTTGTTTTTTGTTTTGGGGTTTTTGTTTGTTTGTTTGTTGCCTTATGCGGTAATCATGTGTCCCTCATGTTGACAGAGTCAGGGAAACCCCTCTTTTCTCCCCATCTCTAGCTGTCCACAGCCAGAGGCTTGGGCATAATTCTGGAGTGAGCCACTTAGACTGTCTAGGTAGGCATCTTCTTCCTCCCCTCCTAGTATTGCCTACTTAGTTGAAGGTTTTTCATACTGGAGACTTCTGGAGACCTTCCAGCCCAGCTCGCAGGGAGCTGACTGGTATCACCTGCTGTGGTCGGGCCTCCTGTCCCTCTTCCCATGCCCAGGACAGTCTGTCAGATGCCAGGTAGAGTCAGGTGGAGAGGGACCTGGAAGGGTAGGCCCTGGAACAAAGTGCTCATAGGGCTGCTGCTTCACCCTCCTGTTTAATCAAGGCCTCATTCCTAATCGCTCTCAGTGCCAGCAAGCAAAGAAATGCCCTCAGAAGTTCTTGAGTGTTTTGTGCACATTTACCAGAAACAGCTCTGGCGGCCATAATGGAGCTCTGCGGCTTCCTCATAGGCCAACATTTCATAGAAAACCAATAATCTGGTTCTCCAAGGAGCTGGGCAGCCAGTCATGTGACATAGCAAGGAAAGGGCTGAGGTGAAGCCACATTTAGCAGGCAGATCATATTTTCAAAAACTTTTGCCTTGGGCATTTTTTTCTCTTTGGGGAGTCAGCATCCTTTTAATCATATTGTCTTACCCCTTATCACCCCCAGCTCCCCAAAGCGCACTGTGTGGTATACAGCTATCATAAGTAAAAATATATTGAAATTGTTTTCAGAACTACATAATGTTGAACTATAAGGCCATAAGGAGAGTGTAGATATGGATTGTATGTATGTGAGCAACTGAGTGAATTCTGTTTCGATGTGTAAGTCTTTATGTGTATGTGTATAACTTTTAAATCAGGATCAAAAGGAGTGTGTGATACCCTGGGCGATAATACCAAAGCTTATTTAGCAGCTCAGTTCAGTGTCCTTTGTACTTTCACCCCTTCTGGACATGGTTTTGTTTGACCTTCTATGGGGAGGCCCCACTGGTTTCTGACGAGTGGTGTGGAAGCTGGCCTAGCCAAGATGGAGGCTTTAAATGCCCTTTAAAACTGTTCATTACTGAAGTTATGAGCCCAAACTCATCTCTCACCATGCCCAGCTTGGTCTCCAAAAATCAGTCAAAGTAATTGACAGTTCATGATACTTGTACTGGTTTCTGTGGGCGCCAAGAAAAGAGGGTGAAGATTCATCTCACCCACCAGTCATTCCTGCCCTCCCCTGTTTCCAGAGTAGCCCACTCTGACTACTCACACTGAAATGCATTTAGCCAGTTGGCTCCTGTCATTGGATAATATCGACTCAGGATTTGGGACAAGTTCCAGCATGTAACTTCTTCTTGGTGAGTGATCCTGACAGGAGAGGGAACTGAGCTTAATTTACACTATCTAATAACCTCAGTGCAGCAGCTTTCCAGAACTTCCCCTGACTTTCCCCCAGTGACCTACAGCGCCATATTTCCTAATTGTTACCAGCGCCACTCCCAAAATTTAGTTGCTGTTTAGTGGTTTTAACCTTTCAAAAATCAAAGCTAAGTGTCAAGATGTGTCTAACAGGTCCACAGAACTTGGATAGAGAAATAAGGTGGTTTTGGCTCGATGGACAGTCCTTGGGTGGGTAGACAGAATATCGAGACGTTGCTGTAGCTGCCACACTAAGTGTTCTCAAAACCCACCAGGTTGGCTACCCCGTAGCTGGTGGAAGGCACTCTAAGCAAAGGTATGGGGGTGCATAGTGAGGACAAGACTGGAGTCCCCTTCACCCCAGTCTGCCTCTAACTGATGAGGTATTAGGCTGAACCACAGCCAATTGAATTTCAGGGGTAATCCATTTCCTGCTACTTTTATTCATCAGAAGGGGAGCCCTGGGACCCTCTCCTGCATCATCCCAACAACCTCTTGCAAAAAGGGGAGGGGAGGGGCAGCAAGAGTCCTCCCACCCCTTATTATAAATAGTGAAGGAATAGCAATAAAATGTCTGCACACACTTCCTGCCACCCCAATCCCCAACCTTGCAGCAGGTTCTCCCCATCAGGTGGGCTTCGTTCCACAAAAATGATTGCGCTTGTTAAATGGAGGGTGCATACGGAGACCATCCACACTTCAGCTGTGAAATCCTTTAGGAGAAAGACAGCTGGTATCCAATATCTTCAAGTAATGAACTTATCAGTAAATATAACACATGAGCTCATTAATCTTAACTTAGTTTTGGACCAAGTGGGAGCTCTGCTTCTCAAGAGATAAAAATTTCATCTCTGTTCTTTTCCTTAAACCTAGTCCCAGTTTAGAGTTAGACATATTGCCCTGCTCTCCCTGGGAAGCAGTTAATAATGTGTTTTCTCTCTCAATGGATAGTCCAGGCTCAGCCTGCTCACTCAGGCCCCCAGGCCGTGTGCACGTGCCCCCCCACACAGCGTGAGCTCAAGGCATCAGAGCAGCACTGCTGAGTGTCAGCCGTGGAATACTATCTGGATGAGGTTAATCTTGAAAGTTAAGGCTCTCGAAACTCTTGCCCATTCTAGCCACTCAGTCTTTGCTTTATTTCTGCTGCTCTTCTGAGAGCACCGCTTCCACCCTTCATCTCTGAAAAGAAAAGAAAGTGAGGATGTGGAGATGGACAGATCACAGTTTCAAGGGTGGCTGCTCTGGCCTTTGGGATCTAGGCGTGAAAGAAAGAAGTCTCGGAGAAGAGATGCCATTCACTTGGAGAATGAGTGAGGAGAGCATTGGCCTGGCAGGGGTGCTGTGGGATGCCTGCTCCCCATGTACAGGGAGAGGGAGTTTTAGGAAAGGATTCAGATTCACCCCACAGTTTGGTCCTGTGAACCCTGTCTAGACCCATGAGACCTGGAGGTGTGGCCAGATAACTGATGGGATCAGGTGGTGGCAAGGAGCCAGCCAGCACTGGCGGGTGTCTCCCCAGCCCAGATTCCCATCCGCCTCCCGGGGAGAGAGACAGACCCAAGGGATGCCAGATGAGTCCATACGCATATCCACTTACCTGTCAGCATTCCTAGAAATTAACCAGAGGAGGAGCGGGAATACACGACATCCTGATACAACCCTGTGTGTTCCCTTTGTCCTCTGAGCCTCTCAGCTGACTCCCTGAGGCCTCTCATTTTTACCTAGCAGAGGGACTTCATCTGTCCCACCTTCCTGCTCTGTTAGCCTCTCCTTAATTCTTTGTTCTGCCAGCATCACCGTTGTTTCCCTTGGACTTCTCTGCTCCAGAAAGAGAGGACAGTTAGCAAACCAGAGCCAGTGGGGTCAGAGTGTGTCCGCGGCCCCCTCCACTTCTGGGAGGGCAGGGCCCGTGGGAAGGCCTGAATGCATCCGGCTCCTTTGAGGTAGCCATTAGAGCTCAACGTTCCTGTCCTTTCCTCTTCTCATACATAATATCTTTTCCAGCACTTGAAATAATCCATTTTCCTTTGCGATCCCCCACTCCCTTGTGGGTTGTGGTTTGATCACTCCCACCATCACCTGAAGCCCTAGCTATACAGGAGGTAGAATGTAATTTAAGCCATAATCATTTCTGCTCCCTCTTTGCCTCCTAGAAATAGTAGGTGTCCTGGGGTGGATATCACAGTTTGCTCAAGCCAGAGAAAATGCTGAGCTGGCAGCTCCGTGTTCTCCTGCCTGCATGGCAGCTGAGAGGGAAGGGGCTCAGAGCCCACTCATTCCTAGAAAGGGGGTATGTCTCATGGCAGCAGCCTCCTTTGGGTTCTGGATCCAGGCAGGAGCAGCAACAGATGCAGAGTCGCCCTCTGAGCAGCTGCCTTTAGCAGGGATCGTGCCCCTCGGACATCCTGAGGACATCACACTGACTGGGGAAGGAGCCGTGCAATGTGGAAGTGCCGGCCCTCTAGTTAAGAGGTGGGAGGACGTTGTAACAAACTCTTCAGCAAGACGAGCCGCTGCCCTGACCATCTACTCACTGAGGTGCCCTTCCCATCCTCCAGGCCAGAGTGAGAGCTGGGCTTTGGGCATTTGGAGGCCACTCTGATGGTCTGTTTTCTCTGCTTCTCCCGCTGCTGCAGGTTACGTGTTCTGTATGTTACATCGCCTTCCCGAGCAGCATGACTGTACATTTGACCACATGGGCCGCGGCCGAGAGGAAGCCATCATGAAAATGGTGAAACTGGACCGGAAAGTGGGGCGCTCCTGCCAGCGCATCGGGGAGGGGTGCTCCTGAAGGCCGGGCACGGCCACCATATGACGCTGTTCTTAGTTCACTAATGTTAGCCTTATTTAGGACAAAGTCAGCCAGACACCTTGTACTGGGCACGCGTCAGACTACAGCCAGTCCGTTTCCTTTCTTTAGCCAGCCATCCTGGTACTGTAGTTTAGGGGTTGATGGTGGTTGAAATTGATTTCTGGCTGGTTACTAAGGTGCCTGCTAGCCATTGTATAAAATTAAAACATGAAGAATATTTTTTTTTGAGCATGGCTAGTGGATTTAAAACAACACATACCTGTCACTGCTGGAGTCAAACTTATAAAAAGCCTTAAGCGGAAAGTGTTCCAGACGGAGACTCTGAGTTAATAGAGGAGTAGATGCTGATGTTAAAGTTCCCACGACGCACATGGCTTTGCCAGAAACTCTGGTTGAGGTCCAGCCTTTCACCTCTTCACTTACCCTTAGTCCCAGTAGCCAGGGGACCTGATGGCCACGTGTGCCTTGGCCACAGGAGGCTGCTGAGTTTGGCCACGTGGCTGGGCTGGGTGGTGGCCTCGCTCTCCCACAGAGCTGGAAGTGGGGGTGGGGGACAGGTTCTTACGAAAATCTTATGAAATTTTTTTACCTGACTTGCTATGAAAAAATTCTCATCACACGAGAAGAAAAACAGTAACCTCACTTTGAAAATTAGCTCCACTCAAGACTAGTCCACATAGAGAACCACCTTCTACACAGGACCCCATGGTCATGAGAGGCAGCGGGCGCACGGACCCCACTGGCTCTGGTTTGCCATTTGCCAAGTACAGGGATCTGGCAGTTGATCAAATAAGGCTAATCGCAGCACAGCAGCTTTGGCTGGGGTCCACTGACTGGCCTCTGCAGCTAGATTTCTATACGGGGAGTTTTTTTAAAGACGTTTCAAAGCCAACAGGAATCAGTAGAAGTGCTGGGGAGCACCTGGGGAGCTGCTGCCCACAGACTCTGCCTCTTCCAGCCGGAGCCTGCTCAGCGCCCTCAAAGCCTAGAGGAGGATGGCCTCGCCTCCCGTGGCCGTGCACCCCTGTTGTCCAAGGACAGCCAGTCCACATCTCCCACATAGCCAGTTTAGTAAGGGAGGCAGCATCTGTCGCAGGGATGGGCGAGTTTGATCCGTCTAGAAGAGCGGTTTGTGGCCATGGCCCAGCTCCGAGAGACATTCGCTCCAGCAGGTGGGGGTGAGAGGGCACGTTCTTCAGCCCCTGCCTCTGACGCGGGCAGAAAGGAGGGCAGTAGCCGCAGAGCTCAGGCCAGGTGGGGGAGGGTGGCGATGGGCCCGTTTGCCTGTATTAGGAAATCATGAGCATTCAGGTGGGGTCAGGGTGGGTAGACCGGATCAAGATTCCCTCGAAAGCCGAGCAGGGGTGAGCGTTCCAGGGCCCCTGTCTGGTGCAGGTCAGTGAGAGCAGGTCAGAGAGAGTCGAAGGCAGGCTCCTGCAGAGGCAGTTTGGATCTGCCCGCCCACAGGCTACTGGAGTAGTTTAACCCAGCAACTTGCCCTTTCACAACAAGCAGCACAACCCTGTCTGCAAAGTCGTACCTGCAACTGCAAACGTTATTTGATCCAAAATACTGAAACAGGAAATCATGTTCTCCCAACCTCCTCTTCCCACCCCACCCCCACCAGAGTGGAATCCGCTGCAAAATCTCCAGCCTTAATTCTTGCTTCAGGACCCAGGCCGGTGTCTTGCTCTTGGGCAGTCCAGGGCAGAGGGGCCGGGTCTGCCCGCGTTTACCACTGTTGTCAAGCCACGGCCCTCTGGCCAGTCCATGGCCATCCTCAGTGAGGCGGCCCGCCTAGGCCCCCTGCCAAGCTCTGATCCCGAAGAGGCCACCCACGAGCCCTTCCGGCCCTCCTCAGGCCCCATGGCTGCTCCTGCAGGCGGCATGGGATGCAGGCGCTCTGGGGAGCCGGCCGCACACAGGGCTCCAGCCCACGCTCCCTTCCTGATGGTAGAGCTCGGGGGGAGGGGCTTGTTCCCCTGCAGTATCTGTTCTGTGAAGTTTGTTAAATGTAAGGAAAGCTTAAATTCTTGTATCTTTAAAAGAGAAGATCTTATTTAACCCTTTTGTGTTCTAGATTTACTTACACACATAGCCTAGAGCTCAGTTTTAGTTTTAACATTGTGAAAATATTAAAAGAATCTTGTAACTTTATTCTTTTTTCTCCTGCTGAAAAAAAATTAAACCAATCGTATGAAAGTTTAGATTTCTCTGTTTCGCCAGCTCTCCTTTGTGCCACCTGGATAACCCAAAAAATAGTCAAGGGTCTCCCTGGTCAGATCTCAGAAGAGCTCTGGGGGCCTCTGGTGTGTCTGGGGATCATGACTGCAGTAAGTGTCCGGGGTAAGCATCTGCTCCCCTGGTCTGTTGCGTGGTTCTGCCTTGGGAGGCCGCGGGGTCTGGCACAGTCAAAGGTATATCTCCTGGGCCAGGTCCTCGCTGGCAGCAAGGAGGTTACGTACCTGGAGAAGATGGAAGAAATGAGCCCCAGCCCTGGGTTCTCCAGGTGTACACAAGTCCTGGGGGTTGTGGGGCAGCATCTCTGCAACTCAGACCCCACCCAAGGAGGGCCCCATAGGATGGACAACGCAGTTTCCCTGAAGGAAGATCAGAGTGATGTATTTGCTGTGAGAACCCTTTGGTGTAGAGGATACACTTAATACGCCTTGAGATATTTAAAAACATTTGGTGGTGAGTGGCATCCCCCCCATCAAAACGCTGGCCGCACGGTTGTCATGAAGATGACAGCTTCCTCCAGAACAAGCAGGTGAGCAGAGAGCACAGGGTCTGGTGGCCTTTGAAGACACCATGGCTGGTATGGAGTGGCCGAGACTGCTCCACTGAGCAGACCGGTCAGCGAGGCTTCCTGGTGGGCAGCAGTGAGGAGCAGGACACCTTTGTCAGGGCAATAGAAACACCCAAGAAAAGTCTGCAGGGGCCTCAGAAAATGTACCTCCCTGCAGCCATCCTCAAAGCTTCCTGAGGCGGGGCTCCAGGAAAGAAGGCGGAGAAAGGTGCAGGAACAGAAGGGAGCGCTGGGAAGGGACTGTGTGCAGCATCCTGTCCTCACCAGGCGTCTGCTGAGCCGGGAAGTGTCAGCACTTGATTCGCGCTTCTATCACAGGGCTTGGATATGAGTCTTAGATGGAAAATTATGCAAGTAAAAAGAAGCAGTTTATTGCAGAACAAACAAATGAGAGCAACCACGCACCTTACCCGGCTCAGCTGTGAGTAATCTTGACATAGAAATAATGATGTGAACACAAATCGTGAGTGTTGCTCGGGTAAAACTTGATGGCAGAACTCCCGGGAGACAGGGAAGTCTGTGCATGTGGATGTGGAGAGTGTAAGAGGGTTGAGTTCTCATCGTCCGTAGGAAGGAGTCTGTCTAAAACTGAAAATTCAAGAGGGCGGGGGACGTGTGGTACTTAGAAATGTAAAAGGTCCAGTCTCGTCCTTTGTGGTGGGGAGAGGACCAGCCCTCCCAGAGTGTTCGGACGCTGAGCCTTCAGAAACCGCGTGGCCGCATTTTCCCAAATGGGGGTGCCCAGGCCCTCTGCCACGCCGAGGGAATAGCAGTTTCCTGGTCAGAGACGTTTGGGAAGATGCCAGTGGCGGGCGCAACACAACGCAGCGCAGGACTCGTCGTCACCACGGGGCCGTTTCTTAATCAGCACACGGTGGGACGGTTTACCCCTCAGTGTTTCTCGAGGAAAAATGCGGAGGTTGATTCTAGCCGGACCTGCATATGTGGACCTCTGGGCCATGCCATCCCAGTGACCCAAACCCTACACACCTGCTGGGGATGCAGGCCAGTTCCTGGAATGTCACCTTTCCCGTGACCTAAATCCTACTCCCTGGGTTTCTGTGTTGGAGGGCGTGTGAGGTGGTTATCGAGCCAGGAGTAAGAGGTGGGACTGGGGGGACCAGCAGGCTCCAGAGCTGACTCCCCCCTTGCAGACTCTGCCCCAGCTTCATCCCATTCACAGAGGCTCGCTCTGCCAGACCCCAGGCAGATTTCCGCAGAAAAGTCCCCCCGATAAAACTGACAGGGCACCCTCAGGGTGTGTGAGAGGGCCCGGCTGGGAAGTGGTGACGTGCAGCCGCTGGGCTCCGGGGATCTCACAGATGTGGGCTGCCAAGCTTTTTTTTTGTTTGCAGATGAGATGCTCCCCAAATGGGAACTCGTATTCATGCACGACAGGTGATAAAACGCCTTGCTGGGTCCATGGGCTCAAGAGGCCAGGCTGGGCAGGTGGTTCCTGTCCTTTTCCATCTCCAGGTATCCCCATCCCACCCTCCTGGGGGTGAGAAGAGCCTGAGCTGTGCGGGGCACTGTGGGCTCAGTGCTGGGGGACCAGGGCAGGGCTGTGAGAGCAGGAGGGCCACAGGGTCAGATGTGGGAATCTGCCACCTCCGGGGGCTTCGGAGTCCAGAGGCCCAGGCCCACCAGGCAATGGGTGGAGCGTCCCAGACTAGGAGGAGAGGGATCTGCTCAGTGTGACACGTCACCCAATGGGGCTGTGACCAGGACACGTGCCTTTTGAGCCCAACCAGGGGCATCAGTCCAGGTACTGGGGATACAGCGGTGACCAAAGATGCTTTGGGGAAGCAGGGAACGAAACAAGGCAAGTGCAAAGAATATTCCACGGGCATAAATATGTGATGCAACATCAACAAGGCCCAGCGAAGTACAGGACCTGTGGGGTTTTCTCCGAGATGGGGACCATCGAGGGTTGAAGCTGTGGAGGGACACCGTCTACCTTGAGTTTTAAGGAGAACAGCTGGGGAGGGAGAAAACTGGAAGCCAGGTGGTCGGTGGTGGGGGTACAGAGCTCAGGTAGTAGGGAGGTGGTGAGGAGAGTCAGGTTCTGGACTTCAGAGGTGACAAGTTGACAGGCTGGATGCAGACGGTTGAGAGAGGAGTCATGGTGATTTCATGGTTTGGGCCTGAACACCTGGAAAGATGGAGATGACATTGAGGAAGCCTCGGGCAGGAGTAGGATTGGCCTTAGGGTGGGACCAGTCGAAGCTGGGCTGCGGCCAGACACCCAGGTGTGAATGCGGAGGAGACACGGACATGCAGGACTCGGCGGAGAGGCCCCGGCTGCACACGTGCGGTTTTGAGTCATCAGCACATATAGTTCGGACTTAAAGTCACCAGCCTGGCTGAGGTCACGGAGGGAGGGAGGGGGGATATAGTCAGAGAAGGGCTGAGGCTGTGCCAGGGACATCCCAGTGTTTTAAAGTCCAGGAGACCAGGAGGAGCCTCCAACGGAGACCAAGAAGCAGCTGCCAGCGAGGAAGGAAGAGGCCAGAAGGGAGTGGGGCCCGACGTGTTTTAAGCAGGAGGGGCTGCGCCTGTGGGGGTGCTGCTCAGGGACCCGGAGTTGGGGGCTGGCCACTGGGCACGAGCAGCTGCGAGGCCTGGCTCCTTTTCAACGAGCTTTGCTGTAAGAGAAGCAGAAAAATGGTGGTGGAGCGAGTGTGGGGGCAAGAGTGTAGTTTTAAATAAGGGGAATTTACTGTGTGTTTATGCCAATGGGAAGACCCAGAGGAGAGAGAGACAATGTCGGAAGGAGGGGACCGACGGGGAGGCATGCCCAAGGTGCGGCGTGGTCACAGGCACGGGCAGGCGGGTGGAAGGGGCAGGGGGAGCTCGTGGAAGTTCGTTCTGTTTCTTCGTGGACGTGGGAAGGGGGCGCCAGGAGCACGTGAGGCTGGGTGAGGAGTAGGAAAGGTTAGCGCTGCCGTGGGTGGGTTTACAGCGAAACCAAGTCGTAGCTGAGGCCCCTCACCCGCCGAGACCCCCTTCCACATTCCTGCGACGGGCCTTGGAAATGGTCACGTGTTCCCAGGGTTTTATAAAATGCGCGAGAACGAGGTTGGATAGCTGCACTGGTTGAAATGGGCCTTTCCATCCACCGTGATTCCTCTTGTGCCGGGCGATGCTGAAGCCACGTGGGCACTTTGGGGATTTGGCTAAGGGGAGTTGCGTTGGGGACGTACGTGTTTCGGAATCAGTGGGATGTATCTGCGCAGTTTGCAGTCCCCCTGTGGTTGGTTGGGTTAGTGGTGGCCATCCTGGGCTGGGGGTGGCTGCCAGGAAGACTCCTGCTGCCCACTGTGCCCATCACCCTATGCCTTGAAGGTGCAGTGCCAAACGGTTCCAATATGGACATGGCCTGCGGAACCTGGCCCAAGAAGTGGGCGAGCTGAGGAAGGGAGACGAGACTTGAACTGCATGAAGCCAGAAGCGCGTCGATGGGAAGTTCTTCCAGGCACTGGAAGCATGAACTTCAAAGAGGAAGACGCGATTTCATTCCTCCCTGCCCCAGAGAGAAGTGTGCGCTCGTGCGGGCCCTGCTCAGCGATGCAGCGTGCACGCTAAACGCTTCTTCCCTGTGCAAAGAGTATAAAAGAGTAGGAATTCTCCCTGAGTCCCAGAATCTTACAACTCATACACGGAAGGAACTGGATAGCGGTCCCCCAGCCGTTCTAAAAATGTACGTGTGCCAGTGTGAGTTGTGAAGGTGAAAGAAACTTTTCTAAAGTGTCAGTAACAATTTAAAACACGTTTTGATCCACCATGCTAGACGAAAGATGGAAGACTCTGTTCTTACACGGTATTACCAAATAGTTGTCATGGGGAGGGTGGTCAAGGAGGACACAACCAGACGACCCAGGCCTGCACGTCACAGCGACTGGAACCGTTGTGCTGGTAGTCTGGATTTTTTGATGTTTGGGTCTTTGTCAACTTTAAAAAAACATGTGACCTGTTGTGATTTCTCATTCTTCGTACTCACCTTAGAACCTAATTTCGTAGCCGTATTTTTTATTCTTTTCTTAAAGGGGTGGGGGGGCACCCAAAAGTATGAGCCTCAGACTCTGTAAAACCTGCGAGAGCTGAGGGTGTGAAGTGGTCATGGAGGCTCACAGTGCTCCTCAGAGGGGCCCAGAGGTCCTTCCACGGTGTCACAGGCCAAATGAGGGGCTTGGGTCAGAGTGTAAGCGCCTGCTCGAGTCTCTTGCCGGAGGAAGGAGGGTGCTGGTATGTCCTGATGTAAGCTCCACGTTGCGTCGCAAACTGGAGCTATGAGTAGCGCTGGTCTAAGTACAGACGAGAAACGTCATGGACGTGTTGTAATTTTAAAACGGCACTCCGCCCATCAAAAAGTGGAGTCCTTCCCCTTGAACCTGGGCTGGCCTTGGCTTCTTGCTCCCAATGACTCGAGTATGGGGCAGAGGTGATGCTCCTCGGCGCCAGACCAGGTCTAAAAGCCCTTACCAGACCTCCGCCTGCTGTCTCGCGAGCACGTCCCTGTGGAACTCAGGGCCGAGGCCGACTAGTCACACCCACCAGGACGGCGAAGATGGAAAGATGGAACATGACGTGTCGGCGAGCACGAGGAGAAGCTGGACCGCTCATGCGTTGTTGGTGGGAATGCCAAGTGGTGTGGCCACGGCAGAAAACGGTGTGGTGTGTCCTCAATCGCCGTGCCACCCCGCAATCCCACTCCTGGGTACACACCCCCGAACGGGAACGCAGGGACTCACATGTGCACACACGTTTGCAGCAGCCGTATCCACGACAGCCAAAAAGTGGAGATGGCCCAGGTGTCCACCAAGGGGTGAACGCGTAAGCCAAATGCAGTTAGTATATGTGAGTAGTTCGGCCTCAGAGAGAGTGCTGATGTGGGTGAGGCTCGAAAGCCACGCGCTTCGTGAAAGAGACCAGGCCCCGTGACCACACGTGGTAGGATTCCATGTAAGTGAAAGGTCCAGGAGAGGAAACGCCACGGGAAGGGGCGCAGGTGGGTCACCACCTGGGGGAGCTGAGGGGCGGGGAGGGTGGAAACCGACCGCTTCGTGGGGGTGGGTTTCCTCCTCCAGGGACGCAACATTCTGGACCCGCACAGCGTTGCTGCACGTGTGGGATGCCACCGAGTTGTTCACAGAAAATGGTGGAGTTTGTTGTGTGAATCACACCTGAAGGGAAAAAAAATGTCTGGCTCTCCTGGAGCCACCATGCCGAAGAGCCCGCGGGAGAGCCCAGACTGAGACAGGAGTCCGGCCGAGTCCCCAGGGTACTGCCAGGCGCTCGGAGCATTGTTGGTCAAAAGGGTCTTCCTCTCCCCTGCCAAAGGGCCCACCCCGGCCAGGGTCTGCTGCCCCAACACCCTAAATCCAGTGTCCCCAGCAGGTTCACCTGCTAGGGGTTCCCCTCCCCTCAACAGCTGCTCACGGTTTGCCCCAGGGTCCTGCCCACCCCAAAAGGACCCCACCCCGAGGCGGAGGTGCTCACAGGTGACGGCTCAAGATGCTCTGCAGAAGGCCTCCCATTTCCTCCCGGTGCCTAGAGAGGGCAGGGCAGGCCGGGCCAGCAGGAGGGCAGCAGGCGAGTGGCCAAGGCTTGGGGCCAATGGACCTGGGGTTTCTGGATCAAGGGGTGTTTCTAGAGTAAGAAAACTGGAGACAGGCCTTTAGGCCAGTAGAATGATGTTACCGGTAACTGGAACAGCGGGATTTTTCCCACGCCTACACCGTGCCAGTCACGGTCCTGGGGGAGGTAGTGGTATTCGCTCCTTTCGACAGATGAGGAGACTGAGGCGCAAGACGCCAGCCCCCCAGCCCCCAGGCTGCCGGAGCCACGCTGCTGCTTTACGGATGATGCGAGAGCCGCCGTGCCGGCCGGGGAGGGGGACACACTTGTCTCCTCCGCCTGCAGACGACTCGGGGCCGCCCTGCGGGGACGTGGCTGCCCAATGAACCATTCACGTGCGTCTGAGGGGACTCGTGCCCTCTGCTCGCTGTAGAGCATGTTCCGTGCGTAAATGCCAAACCACGAGCGCCACAGTGTTAGGAGGTGCCCTCTGTGGCTTGTCTTTCACCATTTGTTGAATTTCTGGCCTTTGGTCCTTTCCTTTGTTGTTGTTGTTGTTGTTGTTGTTTTTTTAAGGCAAGGCAACCCTTGACCTCACAGATCGCAAGGACCTTGTCAGTTTACAATCCCTTATTTTTTATCCCTACAGCACCTGGCCCTCCTAGGTGGTCTCCCACCCAAGCACTACCCAGGCCCGACCCTGCTTAGCTTCCGAGATCAGACGGGATCGGGCGCGTTCAGGGTGGCGTGGCCATAGACCCATCTTTACTTTCGATTGTTTTTTATTTTTTTCAAACTATGTAGATATATGTTTTATCATTGCCTGTGATTTAGAGGGAGGGGAAGGCAAGAGGGATGCTCGTTGCACCTCATTTGCACGCGTGAAACCTTAGTTGAGACTGCCTGGTGCCCTCCAAACTACCGGTCTGGCATCTTGAACTCAGAGTCCAAGGCTTTAGCTCTTTAAAATTTAAACAGATGAAGCAAGCAGACTGCACTGGAAGCTTTGCGGGTAGGTGAAGGGACAGCAAAATGTGCAGCTGCTTTAGAGTTCATCCGTCCAAGTCCTGGGCACAGATATGCAAGGCGACCACTGGTCATCGGTGGGAAAGACCCGTAGAGGCAGGCAGAAGCTTCCCTTAGAGCCCGACCCCACCCCCAGCAAAATGAAAGAGCTGGGAAAGTGGGGATCCCGGGTACCCACACGAGTCGCAACCAGCCTCAGGGACTGTCCCGAAGGTGGTCGATTCCAGAAAACCAGAATCAGATGCTTCCTGAATCCCCAGCCCTCAGCGCAGTCGACACATCAATCCGCCCTCCCTCTGGGCTGTCCCCACCCTGTGTCCAGGCACAGGCTCTCCCGTCCCTTTGCTGTCCTTTCTCCCTCCCCACGCTCTATCTACCCCCTGGAGACACCGGGGCCCGGCCTGGGACCTGCCTCTTGCCTGCTTGGTGCCATTTTTCCTGGCTCCATAAACACGGGCTGTGCCCCAGGCCCTGACCTTGGGCCTCCACTCCAGGCTCGGGTTCCTCGCTGCTCACACGTCTGGTTCAGGTTCTCCCAAAGCCCCGGTGGGATGTCGGGACGAGACATGTGGAGCCCTGGACACGGCACCCGACTTAGAACCTGCAGGGCCAGGTGTGCACGTGGCATTTTGTCACGTCCTCAGGTGATTCTCATGCAAGGCAGCGCCGAGGACAGCTGCCCTCGTTCTCACCTCCAGCTGGGAGAGACAAAATCATGCTCTGCCCGCCACCACAGTGACAGCACTTTCCACGCCTCTCAGAAACGCGCAAACCTAATTCGCGCCCTGAGCAAACTGAAAGGGACAGGGCCACCCTGCCGCGTGCTGGTTCCCGTGGAATAAGACCTGCTTCCCACACACATAGGCTTCCTGGGTTAAGGCACCTCTATCCCTACCTTTCGCTCAGCTGATGCGCAAAGGTGAGGCACCGTTTGGGCTGGCATAAGTGAGAAGTCACCCTTGTCCCATGGCAGCCGGGCTAGTACGAACTCGACCGCCTTGTAAGGTCCGTGCCATGTGCCCCGAGTCCTGGCTGCGTCCGTGATGGTGAGCTGGTCCCTCTGAGGCCCCCCGCCTGCCACCTCTCTGTCTGACAGTCCCAGCCCGTCGGGAACTAACCTGCCCCAGGCCGGCGCCTCCCAGGGCGACCATGGCCCTGACACAGCCGCAGCCACGAACCCCGCCGGCCCCGCTGCACAACGGCCTGAACCACCTGCGCTGCTCACCTGGTCCGGGCAGCTGCCCTCGCCCTCACCTGCTGCCACAGCCCCCCCGGGCCCTACTGCTCCCCATTTCCCCCTTCCTCCCCGCTCGGCAGCCTGGGCGAGCCTGTTCAAGTGAGTCAGACGACAGCCACCTCTGCCTAGAACCTTCCACCGGCTCCCCCTCACTCTGAGGAGACTCCGGTCTCTCACCCTCCAGGGCAGGCACCCGCTCCCCTCGCCTCACCCCCCCCCCCAGTCCGCACCACAGCGCCCCCCCCAACCCCCCCGCACAGCAGGGCCCCCGGCTCTCCTTCCTCCCGCAACGGTCTCCCCCCAGGGCTTGGGGTTCGGTCCTTTCCCCGCAAGGCTTGGCCCAGCTGCGGCCGGCTAGTCCCCACCTTCACACGAGCACGCGGGGGCGGTGCACACGTTCGCTGGTGTGTGTTCTGTCACCGTCTGGATGTAAGAGCCACGAAGGCAGGACGTTCGTCTGTTTCGTCCACTTGGATCGATGCACGTCCCTAGCACGTAGACAGTGGCCTGGCCTGGTCGCTGCTCTGAAGGACAAGCGTGAGGGGCTGGTGATGGCTGCGACCTGAGGAGACTGGGGAAGCGGCTTGGCGTCCCCAGTGCTCCTCGGGTTCGGTTTTGTCTTGTCGGACACTTGCTCACGTGATGCCGCCTAAATCCAGGGATGCGATGGCTCCACCGCTCCGCTCCCACCACCAGATGGAGGTTGACAAGCGAAACGTCAAGTTTCGGTTCAGAAAAAAAAACAACCTGCACTGAATGGCGACACGCACCTGCCTGATTCAAGCTGTTTTACGTAACGAGATTTCAGGGTGAGACCGAGACCTGGGCAGCCAAGGGCATTCCGTGTTTAGTAAATGGAGTCACGGCCCTGCACGGTGTGGGCCCCACGTCCTGTGGCAAAGGGGAGAGAGCTGAGGGGCAGGACACCCTCGACCTAACCCTTGAGAGCTCGTCGCGTAGAAGGAGGAAAGCAAAGCATGGCAGCTGGGGTTGAGCTCAGAGCAGGAGAGACGTCGAGGGGAGTCGGTGAATTTTCCTCCCGCGGGAAGCACCCCTGAGCAGGCCTCTCGGGGTGGGGGGGCTGTGACGGGGAGGTCTCCGGTGCACAGGAGGCTGGACGGACGCTCCAGCGGCCTCTCTGCTCGGAGAGAAGAAGCGCGGCCGAGCTGTGGCCCCAGCGTGAGGCACGTTCCCATTCGGCCTGGCACAAGGTGGCCCTCCAAGACTCACTGTCCACACAGACACACGGCGACACCTGGCCCCCTTCAGAGGGCTGTGTGGGGACCGAGGTGACAGGGCCTGCTGGGACGCTGTTTGCCTCCCGGCCCACAGGCAGAGGGAGCGAGGCGAGTGGGTAGACACCCCACGGGGAGGGCTGGACGGCCGGCCCTGAGGCGGGAACTGGGCAGCGGGGCTGACCTGGGCCTTGCCCCGCCGCGGCCCACAAGGAGGGGGCGCAGGCCGGCCGTGGGGAGAGGGAGGATGCGAACGCAGAGAGAACAGAAGCCCGTCACTTTATTTCTCAGAGGAAAGCCGCAGCGGCAGTCTCGCAGGCACGAGCTTAGGCGCTGTTGTGCACACACAGTCGGCACATTTGCGCCCGTAGGTTGTTCCACAAAATGAGGAGGAAGCCGCAGCCCGAATCCATGTTCCAAACAGCAACGCTGCCCTTCGTGCTCCTTTAGAGTCCTGGACAAAGCTCCCAGAGTCCTTCTTGACAAACGGCTTGGAAGAGCCACTCCCACCCCAGGGCGCCATGCCCCACATCTGAGACCCAGGAAGGGGAGCGCAGGCAGCACCCACAAACCTCTGCAGGCTGGGAGACCCCAGATGCAGCGGTCACGTTCTCCGGCGGATTCAGGATGGACACTGCTGGCCGGAGCAGCTCGTAGGCCACGCCCCTCGTCACCCCTCCAGACCACAGGCCAAGGCTGAGCCTGGTCTCCCACTCCCTGGCTTTCCCAGACGCTGGGGTGGGGGTGGGGGGGTGGCCATGGGACCTTGATGCTGGGGACAGCCAGACAGGGAGACTCCTGGCTGCTCCTCAGCGTGACGGTGAAGTCTGAGATCTGGAGCTACCCTCCGCAGGAAGGAGACCGGGCCCTGGTCAGCCAGCTCTGTGCCCTGCCATCCTCTCCTCCGAGCGTCTCAGCTCTCACCATCAATGCTCTGGGCCATCGACAGTGTGACCTGCTGAACTGGAGGCCAAGAAGACCCCATCGCCTGGGGCAGGTCTGCAGGGTGCATTACCACAGAAGCTGCGGCTGGGGCACCGCCCTGCACCATCAGGCCCCAGGGGGAAGGTGTGGACAAGGGTGGGAACCTGGCAACCTGGAGCTACAAGCAGACACTGGGAGGACCAGCCTGCCCCCTGCACCCGGGACAGCAAGCTAAAGCCACTGCCCTGGGACAGGCACGGTGGCCCTGTCCACCCCAACAGTGGTCACGAGCCCTCGGGAATCATGTGGCAGGAGACTACTGGGTGGCAGACTGTCACGGTCAGTGTCACCAGTGTTCCCAGGATGTCCACGGACGCCCAAGCCCTAGGGCCCAGATCTGCACCCCGAAGGCCTCTCAGATCCGCTGCCATTTCTCGCCGCACCTTCCCCTCGTGGCAGCAGCACCGTCCGCTCTGCACCCGGGGCCAGGGCCTTCCTCCCGGTGGGAGGTGGCTTCCTTCTGCTGCCCCAGCCGCGGTCGGGCAGACAGGTGGAGGCCTCCTGCTCCTCGCCCTCCCCACTCAGGGCTATAAATACTCGGGATGCAAATGTAAACGCTCGAGTCATTTATCATAAATTACAAGTGGATGATTGTGAGTCTTGAGGCCTCTGGGGGAGTCTTTCATTTCTTAAAAAAAAAAAAAAAGAAACTAAGCCAATGGGGTGGGAGGGCTTGTCCGGGAGAGGCCAGGGGCTCAAGGCGTCAGTCGCAGAGGAAGGGACTGACCAGGCCCAGGGAAAGGGGATCTCGGAGCCAGGTGAAGGGGAGGACACCTTCGCCCCTTCTGTTCCATGATCGTCACTTTAATAATTTTTAAATGAGTAATTTACAACGAGACCAGTTATTTTCTAACAAGTGTGTGTCGGCAGGGGAAGGGGGGTCTTCTGGCCCCTTCTGTGTGCCCACTCCCCACCCCCACGAACGAGGCAGGGCCCAGCCCACACTAGCCCAGCACGAAGTCCTGCTCGAGGTGGCCTGGCGTGTCTGGTGGGGGAACTCACCGCTCCCCATGTGTGCAGAGGGGGAGCCACAGGCGGGAGCGAGCGCACGGCCCCTCCAGCCAGCCTGATGGACACCAGCAGGGTCACCACGTCCCTTCGCCCCCCAACATCCTTGAAGGGGGCCTGGCTGGGGCATGTGGGAAACTGGTCCACCCGGCGACAAAACCCTTCTTGCCACCTCTTCCATTTATTCTGCCAGACCTCGGGGCCTCAGCCTCCTGTCCAGCAACCAGCCTGACGGGGTCGACTTCGAGGAGAAATGGAAGCGTTCTAGTTGCCCTGCTGCTGTCTAAACCATTCCTTCCCCCCTTTCCAGAAACTCCTGAACACACGCCAGGCACCAGGGCACTCTAATTTAATATCATCATAAAAGCCACGGTGGCACAGAACCATGAGCTGCGTTTTAAATTCCTGGGGCCACTAATGAGCACTAGACTCCTGCTGGGACTGCTGTCAGGACAAGCATGCAGAATCGATGGCTGCGGCTGCAAAAACAAATGGAGCATGGCCTGCCCCACTGCAGCCACAGGGCTGCAGCCCTGGCCACGACGGCCGCTGAGCCCTGGGACCACCTCGGCAGCACCCAGAGGAGTCAGCCGCCCACACACAAGGCAGGATTAAACTGAACACACCGCAAAGCAAACACTAATGAGGAAAAAAGGGAAGGAGGCAAATTTAATTTTCTTTTCCCCTCTGACATCTTTCTTCTCTGTCCAAAGGAAGGGTCTTAATTGAAGCCCACAATGGAGAACGCTCCCTCTTTATTACCAAGTGACCTGGGCACGCAGGATGCTCTGCTTTTTATCACAGATGATACCTTCCTTTTTCCCCCTGCTTCTCTGCAAAGGATAAATAATTACAATTTTGTTATCTCCTGAATTAATAAAAAGGTGGAGTTGACTGGGTTGGAGCTGTCTGCACAGCGGTCTGACAATCGGGGCGACAGCATAAGTACTGAGCAATTTTTTGCACAATTCAAAAACTCATTTTCCTTTTTCTCTTTTTTTGCAGAGGAATCAGTCTAGCAAACATCCCATTGTTGCTGAAAATAATTTCTTTTCCCAACTCTTCTAGGAATAAAACACTTTTAATGTATTTGTCATTAAATAAGATTTAAAAAGTGACAATTTAAAGAACGATTGAGGAGTCCCACATCCATCATGGGCTCATGCTTCTAACTCAAATCAGCAAAACACAAAAAGCACTGAGAACATTGGAAAGTGTGTGTGTGTGCGCAGGGGTGACTGTGCTCTATCATTACACCTGTTTCGAGTCAGCAGCGATCCCGCCTTTAAGGCTGCCTTGACCAGGTGCCAACCTCGTTTGGCACGTGCCCCACCTGGCATGCTCAGAGCCACCCCATCCGGCCTCCCAGGACTGCCAGAAAGAGGCTTTGAAAGCCCTAATGAAGTTTGCTTTTCACTCTTCAAAGAAAAACAACTTAAAATGAAGGACAGAAGGTTCTGGCAGGGTTGTTTCTTGACCTAGGTGGTGGCTAGGAAGCTGTCATTTTAGTTTGTAACTGACAAGGACCATAATAAAGGACCAGAGGTCACAAGCTCGCCTCTGTCCGTCCCTGCAGAGGGTCCAGCCTTGCCTGACCTTTCCTCAAACCGGACACCACCCAAGCTGTGCCCTCATGGGGGAGGGGGCCACAGTCCCATATCAGCCCCGCTCCACGGGTGGCCTGGCTGCCGCCCACCCCCAGATTCCGGGTCCACAAGGCGGCCTCTGAGCATGGGGACCCTCTTTGGACAGGCGACTTAAGGGTTTAAAAAGAAGTCCTCCAACAGATGACACTTTCAAAACCTTTGCGCTCCGCCCTAGCTCCCGCTTGTCTGGAGGCCTGTTCCCTCACGGGGTAGCAAGTGCCCTGCTGGAGGGAGGGCAGGAACTCTGTGCCAACAGGCGACTGGGGCTGGACGCTGACAGAGGCTGTGAGCAAGCCACAGGGGGCAGCCCCACAGGTTACAGGAGCCTCCCTCCCATTAAATGCGGGGCGCCCCTCGGGGGTTCCTCTCACACAGAGATCACAGAGGGAGGGTGCAGAGGGTGCTGCGGTGGGAGGGAGAACCACTGGCTCAGCGGCCTCCCCTCCCCTGGGGACCAGCTTCTCCCCAGCTGCACTCCAGGAGGCGGCCCTCCTGGCAAGTCCTGCGGCCTGACGCTACCCGACTTACGACTCTAGCCCCGTCACTCACTCAGAACTAAGCTACACCAGGAGAAAACAGATGACCCACTGCTCTTTGTACGCCCACGACCAATGTGGCTTTAAGACGCCAGACAGGAGCCCCTGTAAGTCCCCCCCCCCTAAGCAGGGTCGCCGGGTGCGGACCCTGTGTGTGGAGGAGCTTCACGTGGAGCTGCTGAGACAGACGGCCGAGGGAGGGCCCTGCAGATGCGCAGACGTCAAACAAACTGAGTGAGTTACAAAGGGGCCCTGGATGGAAATTACTGAGAGACACAACTGTCGTAGCAACAGGTAAGATGGTTTCAGTGAGGACTGGGAGGAAAGCGTCTTAGCGCTGCCTTCTTCAATCCCCGGTCAAGTACCGTGGTCTGGGGGACACATGCAGCAGCCACCAGACACCACCCCCGCTGCAAAGACGGGACTGCTCTCTGCGTGCGGCCAAAGTGGGGCAATCCCCGGACTGGTCCAGCCCAGGCGGAGGTCGGTGTACGTGTACATACTCGTGCTCCCAAACGTTAAATTAGCAGGCGGCATGACAACTACCCTCGTCAGCCTCCCAAGCTTGAACGCTAGGTACATTTCAGGAATGACATGTAGTTCGAGTGATGATTAACGCCAGAGTCCGGGGTTGATTTGTTCCTTGTGTATGTTGCTGAACTTCCTCAAAGGACTTTCCTTGTCAGCCCAGGCGTCATGATGAGCTGCAATTGTGCCTCATTTGGAGATGTGCGCGATGTTTCTCGGCCCTGGCCAAAGCTTAACCGTTCAAGACTAAGAAAGGAAAATTACAGCGTCAAAGGGATTAAAACTAGTGATTTGCCGTTTGAGCATTTGAGAAAGATCTGGAACACCTATGATTCAGCAAATGGAGAATAACTAAAAGAAATAAAAAATCATTTAGCTCCCGGGGCGATGTGCTCCATAAACGTAAACACGCCACGGAAACCCATTTCCTAAAGGGTGCCCCCCCCCCGGTAATAAAGGCCTAACACGTTCTCTTCCGGTCGTGCTCGCATGCCATGTTTGAATTCCGACGCGGGCCTATTACTTCCTTCTGTTCCCTTGCCTGGGTTAGATTAGAGAGGTAGGGTGTTAATGGTGGACTTGATGAAGATTGAAGACCCATTTTCTCCCCCTGGAGACCAGCCTGATTTGAACAAATTGAGGAGAACAAAGCAGCCCACTCCTGTCCTTGGGAGAAACCTGTTCTGCGTGTTTCTGCAGCCAGGTCTGCTCCTCTCTGGAAGCAGGGAGGAGGACACCAGGTCTTGCTACCGTTGGGCCCACCCAGCCATCCCACAACAGTGCCTTCTTTATTGGTGCTGCCGGTTGGATGAGCGAGGGTTGGAGCCTGGGCTGGAGGGAAGTGAGTTGCCACTGGGGGCCTGGAGGGCATGCGGGTCGAGCTGCTGACCGGCAGAGCTGGTGTCCCCTGTCCCCAGTTCCTCGCTGTTTTCCTCCTTCTGGCTGCTCTGCTGCTCTGGACACTCAAAGTGGACACAGTGGAACACCTGGTGAGAGAAGGCAAAGACTCCATGAGCGATAGGTCACTGTCCCATTCTGGGGCTGCCCCCAGTTGGGATGCTGTCCTGTCCAGCTCCGGAGGACTGCCTGCCACAGGGGAGCCAGAGAAGAGCTTCCCACCCCCTGCCCCTGGTGCAGACACTAGGGAGCGATCGGAAGGTTGTAAACACGTTTCAGTTTGTCAGGATAAAGGGAAATGGACGACGGTCTAAGCTGGTCTAAGGTTACAGGCAGGCAGCAGGATCTAGCCTAGCAGCTGGATTTCTACAAAACGTTCCCACTGGATTCCTCTACTGTCTCAGAGCTCGTCTTTTGAAATTAATTAATTCTTGCATTTGGCAGTTGGGTCAAAAGTCAGTAGGGGTTGACTGTAGTGATGGCTGCATGACTCTGGGAAGATACTAAAAACCACTGAATTGTACTCTTTACATGTGGGTTGTATGGCACGTGAACATCTCAGTACAAGTGTCACTTAAAAAAAAAAAGCCAGCAGGCGTTACCCCAGGAGAGTACCCAGGCCCTTCCCCAAGGGTGCAAACCAGCCCCTCCTTCGCATGCTCCCTGTTTGCTTGGGAAG
This sequence comes from Cynopterus sphinx, assembly GCA_030015415.1. Lineage (NCBI taxonomy): Eukaryota > Metazoa > Chordata > Mammalia > Chiroptera > Pteropodidae > Cynopterus > Cynopterus sphinx. Next base: position 43,219,584 of record CM057386.1, read on the forward strand.
AAGCTCTTGATGCATAATTCTATGCTGGGCAGCAATGCTGGGGAGAGACTCCCCCCTGATGTGGCTTGGACCAACCCGAAACAAGGCCCTCACGTGGAAGAGCCAGCCACCCTGCAGGAGCCCGGAAGAGTTTGCCGCCAGTGTCACTGTGGAAGTATTTCTGAGCTCTGTGCCCAGTGCTGGGCCAGCCACTGTGTAGACAGGGCACAGCACGGCACAGTGCTCAGCCAGCAAGGGTGAGCCATGGTCCTGACCTTGAGAATAAACAGCATAGGTGGGGGGCAACGTGGGGGTGAGGCGGAGGTGCAGGGAGGAGGGGCAGTCAGAGGAGGTCAAAGGGGCCTTTCGCGGTGTTAACCTCCACCTCCGCAGGCCCTCATGGAAAGTCCTCGCTCCACTGGGGTTCCAGCTCTCTCTCTCCCAGGCCTGCTGCGGGCTCTTTCAAAGGGAGGAACCACATCCTCTGCAGTGGCGGTCTTCAGTCTGGGGACATGCAGATCCACTTTCTAAGGAACATGCTGGCAGCTTTAAGGAAATCAATTTCCAGATCCTCAAACTCTGTATTTTCTAAAACTGCCCGAGAACGTGACTGAATTCACAATGCTCCCCGCCCCCCAGAACGAAAACACAGCCCTCGCTCAGGCGTGCTGCACCGGGGCGCGAACCCGTCACCCCTGGACGTCCAGTGTGCAGCCTTCAGTGACTCGCGGGCCCTGATGCCTCCTGGTCCCTGTGAGGGCAAAGGGCAAACCTTGGCCTGAGGGAGGTGTTCTGAATTCAGAACTGAAGAGTATTCATGACTCACGTAATCTTTAAAAATGTAACTGGAATTCTCCCAGAATTATGAAAACATTTTCAAGATGCACCGGCTAAAACCCATGGATATGTCTTCCACAGTTACTTTAGCATCTGGTGCGCCTTATTCAATGAGCTGGTTAAAAACTGTTTTAGCGAATCACGTCATCAAATATTCATTCCTAATAATTAGTCCTCATCTTTCATGGTTTTTTTTTCTATCTGATATTAACAAAAATAATTGTACTTAAGAAATCTTTTACTTCGCAAACTTAAAATGTTTAAAAGAGTACATATATTTCCAAAGCTCTTTTAGGAGATGTGCAAACCAAATGCTAGAAGGCCACCGCTGCTGCACTTAGGAGGCTCGAAGCCCTCAACAGAATTCTTTTCTTAAAGTTACTTTAATTTTTTCAATAGAATTCTTTGTAAAGTTAGCATGCAGGACCTGGAGGGAGGAGCACGCGATGTAGTTAGAGGTGTTCCAGGCAAGCGGAATGACATGGGTGAAGATGCTGCGGGGGAACAAGCTCAGTGGTGTCTGGGTGGATCCGAGTGGCAAATGTGGGGAGGCGGGGAATCGAGCAGTGGGGCCGGTGAGGGCTTTGGAGCAGGAACCCTCCATGATCTGCTCATCCCATAAATACTGACTGGCTGCTTCCCCCAGGGCCCAGCCACTGCACCAGCTCCAATAACAGGGATACCGGCCTCGGGAGCCTATGTGCCGGTGACACGGTCGCAGGATATCTGAGAGGGTTCACCTGGTAATGAAGAGCAGGGAGGGAGACCAGCCTGGGCCAACAGCGTCTTCTTTAACCAGGGGCGAGAACTCGGAGCGGGAAGCCACGCAGCCCAAGAAGAGGTGCTATGGTCTGTGAGGTATTTAAAGAGGAAAACCGACTGATCTTGGTAAACTGCTAGTGGTGAGATTTAGAGGAGTGGGATGGAGAGATCCCAACCTTCAGGCAGAGATGAGCGGGCACAGGGACAGGGCGGGCTGCACAGGCTCACCAGCGGGGCTGAGGGGTGTGAGGAGAGGCCCACAGTGGTGGATCCTGGTAAGAAGAGGCTAAGATCAGTGATGGTGGCAGCAGGGAGCAGATGAGGCCTCAGCCAGTATGGGGTTAAAGGGTGAGATCCAGTTCCTAAGGGTCCTGGTGGCCTGCGAGAGTCTTATGTGCTGGGACAGTGATGTGACAGGAACTGAGGCTGGGGGAGCCAGATGGCTACCGGTAACTAGGGCTGGGGGACCAGGGGACAAAAAACCAGCTGCTAGAACCAGAGCATCCTGGACAAACACCTGGCAGGGCCCAGGTTCTCCACAAGGTGCTCCAAGGCTTTCCGCCTTCGGTCTCCAGGCTTCTCCACTAGCCAAAAGCCCTGGGTGAGCAAGATGATGCAACTACTGTTAAGCTGTTGTTGAACTTGCAAATGCTGAGGCTAAATTGTAAGTGAGCAACTGATCTGCCTGGAAAGGGCTGGTGGGTGCCTGAAGCCCATGTGGACAACCCTGAAGTAGGCCATGTGGAACAGGCACGGCCGTGATCCAAACCCAGGGGGTGGGACACACAGCCAGCCCTCCACTGGCCACCAAGTGCCACCAGGAGAACTGCAGCCCTCATACTCCCTTGGGTAAGGAGTCCACCTTTCCTTCCCAGGATGTGCTGGCTGGAGAGGAGCCACGAAACTTTGGATCTGCCCATGTTTGGCGAGTCCATTCCTGGATAAGGGCTTGTCTGTAGGGGACAAGGCACTGGTACCCTGGGAGTGGTAAAGATGCAGGGCAGGGCTGCTGGACACCTGCCCCTCTCTCCGAGGGAGGACCAGGCAGGAGACTGCAGGGGGATGAGTAGGTATAGCTGCAGCAGACACCTAGGGGGCAGGGGCTTCCTCCAGGGGCTCTACATCTTCCATAGCTTGAGCATGGACATGCACATGCATAACTGTGCACACATGTACCACAATCATATGCACACGAACCCACACCACCCACACATGCACACGCACACGCACACCTGTCTACTGTAGAATCAAGTTCACAGGGAAGATAAATGTCATACCAACTGTGAAATGATGTTTAAAATATAAATTCCATGCTTACCTTCCTGTATCACTTTTCCTATATTCCCATTTCAATTCATTTCTCTACCACTGTTTCAAATTTCACATTTCAAACTCTAATATTGAGACTAAGTGAGGCATGCATCTTCTGTTCTCTTCATTTTAGCAGAGGCCGTTTTCTCTTAGAACGAGCTGATTTCTCTTCTTAAAGGCCTTGTGCTGTCCTCACCATGGTGCTTCCTGCAGACCCTCATGGCTGCAGCTGCCCTGAGTCAGCCCTGTCTCTCCTTTTTCCTTTCTTCCTCTCTTCCTTTTATATCAAATCTCCCTCTTTGGGCCCATCTGCTGGTGCTTACCCGTCAAGAGCCAGATGGGAGGGTCTTTCATGGAGATTTAAAAACCTCTTGGGCCATCAGCTGTGGCCTGAGCTATCTATGCAGGGTAAATTCGAAAATCTCCTAAGCTGCAACAATGAATCTATTCTTCTCCATCAGCTTCACCTTCTTTAAGCATCTGAAGTGACAAGACCACCTTCTGGGAGTAATCAACAATCTCTTCTGCATTATGAACACTCCTGCGTCCCAGGACAGGACGGTCAGAGGACACACAGCCAGGCAGGCTTTTGCTGAGTGGCCAGAGCAAGCCCCTGTGACCACAGAGCTGCCTGTAAGAGAACAAACATCCTGACCTCTCCCTCAATATGGCCCAGTCATACTTTGCCCCCGGCACCCATGTCTCCACCTTCTCCTTCCTGACCCTGAGATCTTTATCTTGCCCATCATGTTCTTTAATTGGTTATCTGTGTAATCCCCACACTCATGCCCTGTCAATACCTCTGGAGGCTGCCCCTCAGAGCTCCAGACTGATGCTAATCCTTCAATTGACTTACATTTGTCCTATTCCTTATTACCTTTCTCAAGTGCACCCCCTTTTGTATTGCATGCGTTTTCTCTCCCTGTGCTCTTAATTTCCAGGTGAGCTCTTCCCAACTCGCCCTGCACCTTGCAAAGCTTCAGGGTGCCTCCTGCCCCAAAGCCCAGCCCTCCCTCTTGCCTCCGTCTGCTGGCCTGTCGGTTCTCATCTGACTCAAGGATCAAGGTGTTGGTTTCCTTTCTCTCGCTCAAGGCCTTGCACGTGAATAAACAAATCAATAAAAATCCTGTATCAAAAGAAAGTTAAAAAAGATCTTTGTGTGGCCCAGTGCTGACTAATGGCTAGCTCTTCAGAACGTGCCTGTTACCTAAAAGAGGGGCAGGGTGGCTTTCTGCTCCGCACTGAGCTGGTAAAGAAACCTGAGAAAACACTGTCTGCAGTAAGAACTTAACAAATGTTCACCGGCCTGGCCTGACTCCTGCTGTTGCCTCATTCCCATCGTTATTCTTACTTCTCTAACGTAAGTGATGTTAACTGCACAACCGGCTTAAGCCCGTGTAACCAACCTGTTTTAAAATAACAGTGCCAATGGCTGCTATCCCCGACACACCTAATAATACTGATGGAAAATCTCTGCTGGCTGTTTTAGTGTTCTCCTAAGGTATACTTCTCCTTGAGAAGAAATCATAACCATTCCTTTCCCTGCACCCTGACACCACAGAGCTCATGGTAGGCCCTTCCTCCAGAGGCCCTGGGAAGTCCCAGCCACTGCCAGCCCAGCTGACCAGCCCAGCTGAGCTCCTGGATGGCTCTGGGTGGGGGTGCTACGGCCGGGGAACAGTGACCCGACATGAGGAATGAGGCCCTCTCAGAGTCACACTTCAGTCTGTGACCCCAGAGTCCCAAGAGCGTCACTAAAGAACCAGATAACTTCAGTGCAGGTTCTCTGAGCATCTCCAGAGAGCCAAGGAGGCTCTGCCAGATTCAAACGGGACAGAAAAGAAACAGCTACTTTTATTAAGTCACAAACTGAGGGGTGAAGCCTCTAAGTGGAAGACGGTGTTCTACAAATGGAAAGATGGGTGAGGCCTGAAGTCAATGGAGAGGTAGAGAGTGTGCAGTGGGTGTCAGAGTGAGCAGACTAAGGGCGGGTGGAAGTTGGGAAAGGACGCGGAGGGCAGACCGAGCACAGCATATACGGTAAGTGTGGCCGGAGGAGCCGAACGTGTGAGTAGCTTTGGAGGTCAGGAGGTCTGAGAGCATTCATTCCACAAACACTCAGGAGGCAGCTCCTGCATGCCTGTGAAGGTCCTGGTCCCTCAGGGCGCACCAGCCAGTGAGGACAGCAGGCGCATTGTGGACAGGCACGGGACTCTGGGCATACAATGAGGGTGTAGAGAAGGGGTTCCCAGCCAGCCTGAGGAGATGTCTGAGCTGAGCTGGGAAGGTCGGAGGAGGGAGCCCTTGGTGTAGAAGGAGAGAAGAGACCATTGTAGGCGCTCAAGCTGAGGAGGATGACGAAGAAAGCAGGAAGGTGTGGGGTAGGTGGAAGTGGGGGCACAGGAGGCAGGAAGCCACAGCCCGAGGGACACAGGAGAGCGTGGCCCAGATCTGGACAGGGAGCTAAGGACGCTGGAGGGAAGGAATTCTTAAAAAAGAGATATTTCTTAAATTTAAAATATTGCAAAAGGAATACAAGTTTATGGGGACAAGTGTTTTAAAAAAGTAAGTAGATGACAATAAGTACTTAAACCTTGTATAAAAAAATCATAACACAAAGAATTCCTTTAAAATGGAGCCAGAGCTGCCGTCCCACAGGAACCGCCTTGCGTGTCGGAAGCCTCCACTGTTTGGAATGCTAAAACAGGGCAAAATCATCTTTGCACTGAGCCTCAAGCAACACTGGGCCCTAAAGAACTGTTTGCAAGGACAGCAAGAAAGCGGATAATATGATTATCGAATTGATGTCTACACGACTAACAATTTAAAAACGGTTTAGAATTAGCGTCGCTATATTACCTGCACCAAGAGCAATGCCTTCCTCCTACTGATGTAATTGTTCCCCTTTCGTTTCTCATAAATACCACTGCCTTTGTCTCCTAATTGGAACACTACCTGCGCTTCTGCCTGAATCAATGCTTCCTGAATAGCTATTCTTTGATCTCAAATAAATGCTTGTTGCCTCTTACTTTGAAAGGTTTTTTATTTTTAGGTTAACACTTGAAATCCCCTGAGAGAGAATTCAGCAATTCGAGATAAACAGAAAAGTGTCATTTTTAAAGGGATAATAATAGAACTTGCTAACAGATCGGTCAGACTGATACAGGAACGAAAGTGTCCACAGTGACTCCGAGGATTCTTTGGGAGGACAGAGGCGGGCAGACTGTGGTACTATAGAAGGGGGCAGTAGCGGGGTCCCCAGGGGGCTCTAGGCTCAGTCAACCACCAACGACCTGTACTCATCTTCAGATCCTTTCACTGTTTTTGTCTTTGGAACTTCAAAGATGAAGACTGACCAGGCACTGTACTGTATCTCCCACCCCAGCAGGGGAGAGGGTGGGGGCAAAGGTGCCCCTGCCAGGTACCAGGGTCTGAAGGTCACACCCATGGTGGGAGTCAACCTCAGAGCCAAGCAGCTCCAAAGTCTGTGGTCTCCTTGTATTAGGAAAATTATAATGGCATGTGATCAGTAATATGACAGGTGTGCGAGGAGATAATTGTGTCTAGAAGGGAGAGGTCAGGGAGGGTCACAGAGAAAGATGTGCATAAACTAGGTCTTAAAGAATTGGGAGGCAGAGAAGGAGGGGGGTGGCCTTCCAGGTAGAGAGGACAAAGGGCAGACTTTCAGATAAAGGTTTGGGTCCTGACACCTCACTTCCCACGCCAGTCACACAATGAGAGGCTCTGCTCACTCTGCAGAAGTGTGCTGGCTCAGTCACATCGGTTGATAATCCAACCCACCAGCCTTGCACCTAATATGACGCCAGTACTAAACCAACACATAGCCAGGTCCCGGACTACTACAGATGCAGCAGCATGGTGTGTGCACCTCACCATATGTGCAAAGCTGGGGTTCCTTCCCTCGGGACCCCAGGCACCTGTTGCAAATGGGTATCCGGAAAGGGGCCCTGTGGGAGGATCGGGACTCTGTGTTGAGGATCGGGGGTTGGGAAGTGAGCCTGTCATGGGGAAACTGGCTCCTTCACTGGTGGCCATGTGGCTGGGCTGGCCTTACACCCTGGCAGCGGTGCATGAAGGGGAAGAGGCTGCGGTGCCTCTGCTCTTTCCACAGGAAGCTGGAGGGGGTAGCCGATGGCTTGGGGGAGTTGGCACTAACACAGGGGGTGAGAGGATGTCATCTAGAAATGTGCTGCCTGATCCGCCACCCCCCCAAGCCCCTCTTCCCTCTGACAGCCAGGTCCTGAGTTTCTCTTGCTCAGAAGCTTGTGTGATCCAATTTCTTTCCTCTGAACCTTCCCAAGACTGCAGTACCCCTTAGAAAGGATGTGCCCAAAAACGAATGAAGCATACAGGGCAGAGCTGCACTACCGATTTATGCAAGACTATTACCATAGTCGCCGCATCATTTTCCCTGCCCCTTTTCAGCAATCACGCATCCCATTAGCCTGTTTGATTGCTGCTGCTCACAAAGGGGCACCTTCACTGAACCAGCTTCAGCAGCCTCTGGATCTGTCCCCCGAGAGGAGCCGGGTAATTTGGAACGTCGTCGTGTGTACGAGCCTGCACAGCCTCAGTCACTAACTGGCGTCCTTTGCTGGAGCTGCTGTCTAGCATCGCTTTGCCCCTCCTTCTGGGAGCCATAACTTGCGGTATGTTTGAGACAGTCCGGGGTGCTCTTTCTCTGTGAACCCTGGAGAGGAGGTGCACAAGTGCAGCAACTCCTTAGCCATCAGGGGGTTCCTCGGTTGGCTGCTGCCTGTGCCTTCCATTATAGGAACCCCCAAGCACTACCTGTTCGACACGTCCTCAAGGTTTTTCAAAGCAGAGAAGTCTCTGCTAATTTTCCCAAGTTGGCCTAAAAGTCCACTGTGAACTGCAGCAGAAATTGGGAAAATTTAATAAATGGTGATCAATGACCCTACCTTGCTTTTCTGGTTTCTCCCGAGTAATTTTCACAGACTGCTTTCATGCCAACCAATACAAATAGGATTTCTGATCCAGCCTCTCAACTTACATTTACTAGGTGGCGTATCTTCATGCTAGCTACCCGCCTTTCAATGGTATTTGCCCATAAGTCAGATGCAAAGACATGGTTTCCGAATTATACCACCCTGCAGACTTCCTATCTTCCTTTCACGGCATCTGGGGTGGCAGCATCACAGCCCCACTCACCGTGCAATAAACCTGAACTGATCCTAATGATGCTGACAATTAACATCTATCTTTGTTACACTCCTCTCAGGAGCAAAAGGGTCACTCATAGACTGTAGGGATGTTTTATTTTTGTTTCTTTAAAAATGAAGACCAAGTATTTCCAAGAAAACACCCCTTTCTGTAAACCAAAGTTTTATATATGGACATCTGAACAGCCCAAAACATTGTTTCCAGCTAACGAGCCCATTTCATGGGGAGGCGTTTCCAGATTGTGACTAATACTTTTCAGGGTCGCTCAGGGTGATAGGACAGCCAGGCAGTTTAGCACAAGCATTCACTCCTAATGGGTATGGGAGTGAGTTTCTGGTGACACTGCTTATATACGGCAACAATAACTTTCCCATGTCACTTTCCCTTATTCACATAGGCCAGGGCACCCACAAGTAACTGGAACTCCACTGTTTGGAAAGTTCTGGGGAAAAAAAAAATCTTTGCAATAGGTATTATCCCGGGCATCCCCAAATTTTTGAATCTGTCTTTTCCACGTGCACACTCCAGGTTTCCAGGGGTAGTGATTCTCTCAATCAAGTAACTTGGCTCTGAAATAATGGAGGTATCTTTTTAATTTTGAAAAACTGAAAAACAAAAAAAGAAATGTTCTAGTTCACAGGTGGAATGTGGTAGGTGTGGCCTTACCAAGACCCCCTTCCTGCTGGAGAGCCTGGCCGTGGCCCCACTCTCCCTGGAAGGCCGGCACACGTAGCCCCAGCCATTCTGGGCAGCTCTTCACTTCGCCCAGGAAATGTGTGCCTGCTCTATCTAGAAGAGCTCCAGCTGCATGGAGATTTCAGGCCTGACTTCTACGTGCTGGCTCAGCAGTGGGACTCAGTTTGAAATTATCCTCACAAGCTGGATGTCACCATTCATCTCACTCTAAGAGGCTCCCAGCACTCCGCTGCTTAGGTGCTAGGGGCACCTTCTTCCAGGCCAGCTGCTTGGTGCCAGCTGCTTGGTGCCAAGTGCTGCTCTAGTACAAGGGACAATGACATGTGCTCACTGTGTGACTTTCCCTCTCTTCCCTATAAAATCTTTCATAATAGACATTTAAGTTTTAAAGATGCCTATAAAAAGGTCTTCCTTTATAATCATGCTACAAATTAAATATTTTTCTGCCTTTTTTTTCTGTCTCATTGGGAAGGAACCTTTAAGATCTACTTCTCTCTCCTAAAAGATAAATGTCCTGAAAGCCAGAGTAGTGAAGTGGCTGCCTTGCTGAGAGTCACATAGCGGGTTGGAATTGAGGCTGCCATCAGGGCTGAAGTCTCCTGGTCCACATGCGATGAGACTCTGCCCTCCTTTCCACCCACTTCTCTCTTCCTCAGCTCATTCCTTGCCTTCCTGCCCTATGCAATCTCAGGCTTGCTTCTTTATCATCCTTTCTTCTTAGCCTGATTCTTCTGAGGAACCTGACCTTGACCCTTATCTGCACATATAGTCCTTAAATTCACATTAAGCTCACCTTTAACCACCCTTCCATCTATCCTATATTTTTCACAATAAATGCTGCTAGACGCTCTCATAGCCATCACAGCCCTACCATTCTCCAAGGTCTTGGGAATCACAGCCTTGCTGAGATCTTCAGTTCTTCCTCGTTCCTCGTACCCAGGTTGTCACAAGTAAGTCCTCAGAGCTGAATTCCTTCAGTGCCCGACATCAAAGCTTTGGACCCCAGTCTGACTTATGGAGGGGCTACTGTGTGCTGGATGCTGGGCTGGGTGCTGGGACACAAATGTACCACAACATGATCTCTGCCCTCAAGGAGTGCAGTGTATTGGGGGACCCAGGCAAAGCTCCTCCTAGGACAATTATGCAAACTCACAGGTGCCAGGCTGGCCTACCTGACACTGGTATTGGACTCTGATACTCCAGAGCTTTCTCTCTGGCCCACACCTAGTCTTGTCCTTGCAAATGCCACCCGTGCACACACCAGACAGGTTACTCAGGTGCATTCTGAAACTTGTTTTGTTGTAATTATTTCTCCTCCCCATCAGGTTTTACTTCTGTGTACCCCGTACCCCTTCCCCATCACTGCTATGTGCAACTCCTGGACAACTGGGTTCTCTCTGGCAGAAGTAGGAGTTCGAGGGCTAGAAGTGGGTCTCTCTCTGATGGGTGAGGCTTGTCTGTCCTTTGGCTCTGGATCTCTCTGAATCTTTGCCACCAGGATGTTTGTATCAATTCTGGTGATTGAGAATTGTGGCCTGGGCAGCCAGCATACGACTGAGGTGTGCCTTTGGTGCTTAGAAGACATCCTCTAGAGGATGCTGCAGGGGAACTCCTTGGGGAGCCAAAGAGAGTGTGATAAGGCTTGAGAGGTGGAGTCTGGGAAATAATGATTGCCAGAACGAGGAGTTTTTCTATTTTGTTTTTTTAACAGAGTCAATTTCCCTGTGTGTTTTTTTTTCTTCACTAGAGCCACATGTTGCTATGGGAACGTGGATGGCAGTGGGAGCCCATAGCCACTCACCAGCCTGACAGAAGCCTGTAAATAAACTGTGCCTCACTTCAGGCTACATGCTGAGTGGTCCTGGAGGGCAACTCAAGCAGCCACTTGCAGACTTTCTGTCCTGCTGGTGCCGGCTCCAGCAGCGCCTCCTGCCTTAAGCTCGTGGTCAGATTACCTGAACAACAAGCGTTGAGTCTGTGCAGAGGGATCTGCAACCCTTCCCCACCCCCTGTAAAACCCTTCATATACAAGTGCATGCAAGTCTATCCAGTCCCAAAAGGCCAGGCTCATTTGACCCATTTTACAGATGATGCAAACTCACATCCTCAGGACCTGGCCTCTACATCTATCCACATCAGCCCTCTACTTCGGTTCACTCCACTATATTTTCATACCTACTATGAACTGCTGCTATTCACAATGTCACCAGAGTTTAGACACACTCCATGTGGGTTGATTTCGCTCATGCGGTGAAACTGCAATCCCCCAAAGGAAAGGCCCTGCCTTGGTTTCTGTCCTAGATCTAGCACGGGTTGTTGCTGTAAGAGCCTGTCCACAGGAACCACCTGCCCACTAAAGTCTCACATATCCGGGCCAAGGCAGAGCTGCGTTCATTTCTGTGGCTTTACTATTATGCTTTTTTTGGGGGAGATGGAGCAGCCAGGCTGCTTGGATTCAAATCCTGGCTCTGTCACTCACCAGCAGGGTGACCTTGTACAAATCACTTAACAAGACTCAGTTTCAGGTTCCTCATCAATTTACCTTTTCACTTATTAAGACAAACATTTTTTTTTGTGAAAACCAAACACTAACATATGCATAAAATACATATGTAGGGCTTGTTGTATAACTATATACAGTGAACGCCATGAAAACACCACCTGGTCAGGAGTCAGGAACAGTGCTGGAGTCCGTGGTCCCTCTATGTGGCTCTTTCTGACCCAAACCACCCCAACCCGAGGAAACCACAATTCTGGCTCTAAAAATAATCACTACTTAGCTTTCTTTTCTTTTCTTTTTTTTTTTAAGTTTTACACATCCTTAAGTGTTATAGCTTAGCTTTATCTGTTTTTTGACGTTTACAGGAATGTAATCCTACTGTATATATATTTTTGTGTCTGGCTTTGACATAGATCATGGCCCTCTGGACATACTGCACTTTACTTATTCATTCTTCCACAGGTGCACCATCAGGTGGTGTCTCATTCGGGCCTGGTATGAATAGGGCTGCCATGAGCATCCTCATTCTTGCATCCTGAACTTGTATAAGAGCTTCTTTAAAGACTATATATAGATGAAAAAGTGCTTAGTCATCAGGTAGGTGTGCAAGTATTCAACTTTGGAAGACAATCCCAAACTATTCTCCAAAGTGACTGTATCCATTTATACCCCCACAGTACCGGATGAAAACTGCCTATCACTCTTCATCTTTGCCAACAACTTGGTATTCCTCATTTCAAAATGCAGTGAGAATAGAACCTATTTCACATATGAAGAGCTCAGTAAATACTAGCTATTATAATACTAGTTATTATTATAAGGGTCCTAAACTAGGAGATGCTGAGGTATTTAACATACTTTTTTATTTATAAAAGTTTCTAGTTTAAGAAACTCCTCAGTGTGACGACAGAAACTCTGCCTTGGAATGCCATGGTATCTTGATGACAAGAATTTGAATCACTAAATCTCTTCCTTCATTTTGCTAACTGATGGGGAGAGGGAGAGGTGGATGGGCAGACCGAATGATTCATTCACTCATTCAGCCAACAGGTACTCTCTTTGTACATCTGACAGGCACATGCTAGGTGCGTGGAATACAAAGATAAATACGACACAGCCTCTCTCCTCAGCTACAGAAATTCAATAAGTAAATGGAGCCCTGAGAGCTGCCTACAGACTGTCAATACTATCCTCAGTTTCTGTATTGACTTGGCAAAGGCTTTCATGTGGGTTCTTGTGAGCAGGAACCCAGCCTCTCTATATTGCAGAGTTTTTCCTATAGTCCTATTTAACCCTTAGGGGTGCTTGTGCCCCTGAGCTCTCTGCTTATAAAAAATCACCCCCAAACTTGCTTTCAACCCACGTTTTCATAAAAGCCACAAAAAGAACACGTATAACTTCTATGTATGTTAATATATTGTGTTTCATAGGTCCACAGACATGTCTCATTTGGGCCCAGGCTACTGTCTTTAAGATAGGAGTGGGCCTTTGTTACTTTGCTATGGAAATTAACAAAATGAAAATGAAGGGGTCTGTGAGAGGCACTGCATCAGAACCAGCATGGCACAGTCAATGGAGATGAAACTTCAGATCTGCCGTGATATTTGTGGTATTGTCAACACAGCCCCATTTCTAATCTTTATTCAGACGAGAGACTTAAAAAGGGAAAAGAGAGTGATGCCTTCCTCCTAAGTAGCTCAGTCAATTAGCAACTGAGGCAGGTGGGCTGGAATGACCATGCAATTGCTGAGTTGGTGACTGAGACCACCGTGAAGCAACTGAGGAAAGAGCCAAGAAGGACCTTTTTGCTACAGGTACTTGGGAGAAGCAAATGAATGAAAACAAATAAAGGACAGCAGGATGGGAGAGTGGATGTGCTGAAAGACAAACTCACATGTGTCTGCCATCTAGTGCTAAGTGTATAAGGAAGACAAAGTACACCATGTGAGTGGGCAGATGATGAGCAAAAAGGTGCCCAAGGTAAAGGAGAGAAACATGAGACATGTGCCAAGTATAGGGGAGATTACAGAGCAGAGAGGAGCAGAGCATCGTGTGCAACCCCTCCTGCACGTAAAATGAAAGGAAAATGTTTCAAGAAGTTAAGATAAATGACAACGATGACACTGAGTACACAGGAGCAGGAGGTCACTGAAGGAAGTGGTGCAGTCTTCAAGAGGTTAAGCATTAGGGAATTTATTGACAGAAGTCATAAACATAGCTAAAAAATTAAATGAATTCATTGCTGTGGTGCTCACAAAGGAAGATGAGAGACAGATACCAGCAGCAGACATACACTTCCCAGAGGAGAGGAATGAAATGCCGCAGGAAATCAGAAGCGTGCCAAAACAGGTGATCAAGAAATCTGAACCTCCAGACTGCGAGGCTGCTGTCATCTGAGAGTTGGCCTGGCCCGGATGGAGAGAAGTGAGGGAAATTAACAGGCCACAGACAGATGCTGAGCCCTGCATGCAGGGAGGCCTGGCCTGCTGGAGCAAGACAGACATCTACCTATACCTGGCAAGAAATCCCAATCTGGTTTAGCTCGGTAGGCCTCTACTATTCCAACAGCAGCTGGATGTTTTGAGGTTGCATAGTTTCCACTGCCACAGTCACATAGCTGCCAGCACCTCTGGCCACTTACACACTATGCAGGCCACTTTCTACCTGTTGCCAGAACAGTCCAACCCCATCTATTCTGAATGCTCTTTAAGCTGCACTTCCCCCACCACCCCCTTTTCTGACCCTCCGCCTCTGGATAGGGCAGTACCTACAGAAAACAGTCTTACCCAGGGGATGTGGCAGTTTATTCACTTATTTTTCTCTTTCTGTTATTGCACAGACAACCTCAACTTTTCATGCTAAAAACCAAGTCCTTTTACACTTCTGAAATAATCATACTCACTCCAGTGCTTCTCAGCCTTCTCTGACTTAGGAATTCCTTTTGTTGTAATATATAACTGCACAGCCCCATTTAGGAATTAAAGAAATATTTGGTCTTTTTTTTAATGCTTTATATATGAAATAAGTGACTGCAAATGAAATAGGTTTCATTTTAGCTTGATATAGTACATAAATTTAAATTATTTTCCAATTTAAAATTTTAAATTGTTTTTCAATCTAATGATAATATATACATAATTAATTTAACAAGTTTAAATGATAAGAAAAATTGGGATTTATTTTTTAAAATTTGGTGTTTGGTTTGGGGATCAAATGTGTATTAAAATGCAGATTCAAAGTTATTTTTATTACAACATCAAAAAAAGAAAAAGTGCTTTTATGACCAATGTTTAGAAATCTTTAATTTTGTGCTTTAAAAATTATCAAGTGGTTTACTTTTATAATTTTCAGGTTTGTTTTTAAATGAAGAGGTAAAAGTGAAGGTTTCGGGTTTCAGTTTAGAAGTTTTTCTCTGCAAGAAATACACTGTGGGCGTGTATCATTTTTATTTAAATAAATAAGAAGGCAAAATGAATATAAATTATCACAATATTTTCACTTTTTAAAATGCTGTTTGAAGTCCCAGAAACACCTCGATGTACTCTGGAGAATTTTGATTCAACAAACACAATGTATGAATCTTAGAACAGCTATGTAATGTGCAGGGCTCAGTGCAAAATGAAAATGTGGAGCCTCTTGTTCAAAAGGCAGGAAAAAGCTTTATTTTCATTCTTTCTCTTGACCTGTTATGGGGTTTTCATTTGATTTAATGTTGCACTCCCCTGGGCACAGGGATTGCCTTAAGGCCCCAGCTGACACTCACAGGCACCAGGGGCCCTATCTGGTGACTTGGATGCAGGATTCATACGAACACTGACCCTCCCTGCATACATGCCAGGCCCCATTGGGAGTGGAGAGTGGCAGTGGTTGTGGCGCGGGCTGAGGGTTGGGGGGCTGAGCAGGTATGGGCACCAGGGGTCAGAGAGTGGGTAGCTGAGAACCCACCCTGGGAAGACTAGAAGGAGCGGTGGCAGGCCTGAGTGTGAGCTGAGATTCTAAGAGCTGGGTGGGTGCTCCACTGTCCCATGGGGCTTCCCTTGTTAAAAAAAAATTCAAAGGTAAAATTGTTCAGAACTTTAGGATGATGCTGGTGAGCATTATGCCTCAAGCACAGAGCCCCCTTTCAGTGTGTGAAGCCCTATGCAACTGCCCTGGTTGCACGCCCAGAAAGCTGGTCTTATACAGATCTGAGAAAGATCATGGTAAAGTGAAATTGAAGAATTGTTACTATTTATATGCCTTTCATTTACCTCTTAAATTTCAACCTTACTGTTCCTCACAACTCCTGTCTTTAACCAGAGGCCCTTCAGAGGTACACACTATGCACGTATGACTGTACCAAAGCAAGTGAATGATGAGCAGACTAAGTCAACAGCATGGTCAACTGCTGGACATCAACCCTCACCACCAGTTGCTTACTCAACACCCACCTGAAGAACAGAAAAGGTAAGTAATTAACTATAAATTATTTTAAACTCAAAATTGAAACAGATACTATTCTTAACTTAAATTGTGTGAGTGATTCCCGAGGTACCCCTGTGAGCCCAAGGGGAATCCATGCTGTTAAGGGGACAACAGTCCAGGTATGCCTGGCTTGATCTTGGTTTAAGTTGCTGTTCCGGTACAATCATAACTAGTGTCCTACCCATACTCAAGGGCCCTGGATTCCCACTCACTGCAGGCGCTGTCTTCTCTCTTCTGATCTAGGAGTCCAGTGCCCTCCAAGCCATTTCCTTTCCAGACAAAACAGCATGGCAATGTTTGAGGCCAGGCACCTCACCTGGCTGTCACTCTGACCATGGGCACCAAATATGAGGGAAAACAACCCACCCACTCTTCCCTGATTGAATCTAAAGGGGAGGGAACATCTACAAACAGCATGGTCCATTGAAATGACTGCCTGCCCTTGGGACCTGGGCCTGGGCACTGGAGAAGGCGCAGGCCTGGAAGCGGGAGGCTCGCTCATAAACAAGGGCAGCGTGGCACAGGACTGAGTGGACAGAGGAACCAGCAACCATGTGCCATAGCCACCCCCACGGGGCTGGGGCTCCTTTAACATTACACTCAGAGGACCAAAGGACCTCTAAAATAGCTCATTTGGGAGGACAGAAGACTCTGAGGACAGGGTATTTGACCTCTCAAGGTCTCTGTGGTTGCCAATTCCACCGAGAGGCTGGTAGCAGTAAGCAAAGCCATAGGAGTTGACTTTCACTTGCTAGAGAAGAGACATTCGGAAATGATAATGATATCCCCACTGTGCAAGAGTAGGACTTTCTTCTGTGCCAAGCTGTCTGAACAACAGGCCATTAGCAGGTAGAACAAACAGTTCCACTTAACTCAGGATGTAGCATTTACCTGAATCTCATGAAACATCACAGTATCTTTCAAGAAAGAAGACCCTTACCTCATTCGCTGTGTTGTGTGTTCCAACAATTCGGATGAAGGAGGCGGGCTGTCTTTCAAAAGTTACTGACTGCCAGGACCTGTGAGAGGAAGCACAACCATTTGCCTGGTTAGATGGTACAGTCAGCCCAGCCCACAGTGTGGGCTGATGGAGTGGAGTACAATGAGGAAGGGCCTCCTGTTGTCTGTCCTCAGGAGACCCATGCTGTAGGAGGAACAGGGGATGGAGACAGGGCTCCACCTATTGAATGGCTGAGGGCGGCAGCAAGTACCTAGTGTCCCCATTCAGAGCCTACGATCTCATTAAAGGTGCTCCTATCCTTCTGTGAAGGTGATGTGAGGTTCTTATAAAGCTCTCCATAAACAAGCACAAAGTACAGACCAAGCCCACATTGTACTAAATGTGGCCAGATATAAAAGTGATCAAGGTTGGTGGGAGTTCATAGAACACATTTCCATGAGACAGGGCCTACCTCAGAGGGCTGTTGGCTGAATGGACGTGTCTGAGTGGGCATAGTGGCTTCACTGGAAGGTTTGGGGAAGAGGAGGGTTCTGACTGAGGGCAGGGTAGGGGAGGGCAAGAGGGCAGCAGTGGAGACCCAGCGCTGCGGTTAGAGCAGTGGGAGTCACTCACTGTGGCATGAGCCCCGGGCTCTTTGTCTGACTCTCCTCCCATCCAAGTGATAGCACCTGCAGAAGAAGATGCAATTTCTCCATAGGCCTCTGCCCTTCCCTTTCCAGCTTCCAAATGTACACCCCACCGACAGTTTATTCTCAGGACTACCCAGGCTCTAGGCGGGCCCAAAAGCAGCCTCCAAATTTTAAAGGCAATTCCTTACTGGTCAGCAGAGGTTGGGCCCCTCATTTAAACCCCAGACGAGGAGCTCTACTCTTGGTTTAACACTCACAGCTCATCAGAATGCACCGGAGGAGTGCATGGCACCCACGACTGTAAACGCCAATAATATTTTCTATGATAAATGTGAGGAGATCAGTGGTTGCCATCCCTCCTCCGCTCACACAGTGGAAATGCCAGCTGCTGGGAAGCTGTTTCCTGTAATTGTCTAATTACCAAATAATGCTACCAAAGAAAATACATGTATTTGCAGTTTGTTTTCCCCCCTTTGGTTTCAGGTGTTCCATCTTCTCTCTCACTGCGAGCCTCCCACTGAGATTGATTCACTGCTGCCTGGACACGAGGCCCCTTAAGGTCATTAAAAAGTCGTTACCATCTTGTGTGCAAAGTCTGTGCCTCTGAAAGCAGTTTTCTGGAAACAGCACAAGAAAAATCACTCTCCTTGTACAAACACTATTATTCATACATGAAGGTGATGCCATCTGACCATCCCCAGAGCTTGTACTCCTGGCCCATTTTCTCAGCGGGAGACTGTTTTGCTCTCAGACCCACACAGCTCCCTCGGACAGTCTGGGTAGGTTGCAGCCTGTGGGCCTGGCAAGCCTAAAGGGAGGTTCTGTGGGGCTTCCACACTGGGCTTAGGCTCTCACAGGCCTCCCTGTCACTTCCTAGCTAAGCTTTGTAACTAATGACAGACTCGTGGGCTTTTTCTGGCAGGTCAGGGAAAGGAAGGTATCCATACTGCATGGGCATCAGAGGCCCAATGGGCCCACTGCCTACTTCTTAAACCACCCTTCCAGGAAAGAGGAACAGCATTAGGATAAGTGACAAAAGCCAGTGCAAATATTAAGGTCAAGTCAGTTTTATAAACAGAATCAGGGTGCAGGAGTGGAGGAGATAAAGATTTTGTTTTTCTTAGCTTTCTAGTCCTGTGCCTATCAAAAAAATCTTCAAGCACTCCTACATGTAAAGGTGAGACTTGACACTGAAGCTCAGGGTCCTCAAAGACACCCTCTGTGAGTGTAGGCAGGCCTAGAATTATGCCTACAAGACAGACACAGAGGACCAAGACAGTGAAGGAAGTAAGGTCTCACTGTGGGTCATCCTAGGCAAATGTCAGAGCTGGGGCCTGAACCCTGGTCTCCCTTCCCTCCCTATCTCCCCTTCTGTCCCTCCCCGTCTACACCAGGCTACCACAGTGGGCTCACAGGCTTTGGCACCACTGCCCCTTGCTTCTCTTGGGGAGGCAGGGCTAGTAGGGCAGCAGTCTGAGCAGGAGGTAGCATTTATGGAGTAATAAGATCAGAAGGCCTCAATTTAATACCAATCTTCCATTACATTACATTAATATCTAATCACATTAGAGTTCATTTTCACTAACGCAGCCTGAGAGTTGAATAGATGATTTCATTTTCAGCAAAACTGGATACCAATCCCTAAGACCAAAGTATCCAGTAGGAAGGGAAGTTGGTTAGGATGAGGTAATGAGCATCTCTCCCTCCCCAAATATCGGATTCCATTTCCCCTCAAATTCTTCAAAACAACTCTAAAGGCTGCTCGATGGGGACATGGTAGGTGGCACTGGAGCAGTCATCATCACATCTGAGCCACATTTGCAATCACTGTGCAACATGCAAGGAGGCCGCCTCAGCTGAGATTTCACGGGGGCAGAAAACTGCCACCATCACTTAGCGTCCGCAAAAGCTCACTGCCATTTTATGGACAGCGGTGTAAATATTTCTATTCAACAAGTACCCTGAACTTCTTTTGCAGTAGGCAACATTTCCAAAGACAAGAGAACATCAGGGGTGTGGCACCCACTCAGTTCAGAGGCAGGACTGGGTGCTGGGAAGTGTCTGATAGCAGCAATGGATGTCAGACAATACATGTGGTCTTGAATTTGAGTACTTCCCTCCAAACCATAGAAATCCATGCAGGACTGAAGTCCCAACCCTGGCACTCGCTGGCTCTTCACTGGACAATCAGTCCCTTTACTGAGCTGTACTTTCCTCCTGTGTCCAGTGTTGACAGAAATAATACTGCCCTTCCTCTTCAGTTACAGAAATGCATCTGGATGAGGTCCCAATTACATTACACTGTAAATATGTATCTACACATATGTACTCTGAGGAGATGTCTATGAAAATGTTTGCCAAAATGTTGATCAAGATTTTAGCTTTGGATGAATTTCAAGAGACAAATGCTGTCCTTTTGTACTGTTTGAGTTCGGTAGAATACATATGTCTAAGCTTTGGGGAAAAGGCACCTATCTCACTACTGCTCAAGGCTTTAATACAGATCATGTGACATGAAGCAAGTGAAAATGCCAGCACTGTATTATTATGCAAGATATTTCTAGTTGAGAGGATCGATGGGGTGACACTCAAGATGGCAGGTTTTAATCCTGGCTTTTCATGGATGAGAAGTAGTATGGCCCTCTTGTCATACCAGGGTTGGCAGCGTGCATTCGGGAGCCAGGCTTGCCTGCGTTCAGATTTCTCTTTTACATTTTTATCAGCTCTGTGACCTTAGGCAAACTGCTTAACCTCTCTGAGTTTTAGTCTCCTCATCTGTAAAATGAGGGTAACAATATCTATCTAATTTTTTTGGTGAAGATAAAATACATTAACAAATGTAAAACATCTAGAACAGTGCTGGAATACAGTAGGTGCTAAAAAAAATCAATATTTGATATTGCTAATACTACTATAATTACCTGGACGAGACACACTACTTTCCTGGGCCTCATCTATGAGTCACCAAGTTTGAGAGCGTATGATCTGATGACTACTGCAGAAGTTTGCAAGGAAACCCAAGGCACTCCCATCAGCAGACATGGTAGTTGGACTTTGGAGGAATTAAAGAAATATTTGCTGAATATCTTAAGCTTGGCACCTGCTGAGTATTGTGGGGGATCCATGCAAGATATCATGCTTGCCCTTAAGAAGTTTACAATCCCTATGGGGAGATGGGCTATCTTTCCATAAACTAATTAGAAAACAATGCGAACAGTACAGTGGTCCCAAATTGGTGGTATTCCCTTGTAATTAGTTTGAAGCTTGGAAGCAACTGTTTTTCCCACAGAAATAAAGCTATAAATTCTGCTTGGGTTACCCGGCCCACCCACAAAACTTAATTTAACCCACAATGAGGTTGAAATACAATATATATGTGAAGTTAAACAAAGGAAGAAAAAAAATATGTTGTTTCCATATAGGTAATTAAACAAGCCAGATAAAACAAATGGTTTAAAAGCTGCTGCTTGCTGAATGAGGGAGGATTCAACACCGTAGTTAATATTACATTCATGGGGATGTAGCTGGAATATGGCAGGTAGGGTTATTGATAAGGAGCAGAAAAGTGGCCTACGATCCATCCTCCTGAAAGCCTCCTGTCTCCAGGCCACAGTGTGGGTTCTCAAATGCTGTGTCATCTGGTTCCCAACACAGTCTGTTAGGTAGGTAAGCAGCCAATTGGAGTCCCATTTAAGAGGTGAGGACATTGAGGCAGAAAGAGAAGATAAGCTATCTGTCAACATCCCAGAGCTGCCCTGCATAGAGTCAACCACAGAAGCCAGATATAACGACGATTAGTTTATGCTCTTTCTATCAGAGGTCACAATGAGAAACTTTCCAATAATTGAGAGGATGGGGTATTGACTATATTCACTGTCACCTGGGTCCCAGAGTATTACTGACACCTCACTTATGCATTAGTGTCATGATTCCGGGGCTGGAGATCACACACAGGAGTGGATTATGAGCTGACCTCAGACAAATGACAATCCCCTAAAACCTCAGTTTCCTACGCGAAATTGAAGTGATAACAGTAGAGCACTTACCATTTAGGGTGTGGGGATTCAATGAGAAAACAGAGTGTGTGGCATGTGGTATGAACACCGTAACTGTTGGCTACTACTATTATATCTTTATTTTCACATGTATGGAAAATTAGAGAAGCGGCTCAGCAGGTGCTCCTCCTCTCCATACAAATCACTACGGAGAGATCTAAAATACATAAGTACTAAAAAGCAAGCTAGAGGATGCAATATACAGTGTGGGATTGCATACACATACACACAAAACTACATGTGTTACTTATGAAAACACATATACTTTTAAAATATTAAAAAATATTTTGGAAGGAGATATGCTAAATTCATGAGAGCGGTTGTCTCTAAGGAGAAAGGGTGGAGAATGGAGCTGCTTTCAAAGAACAAAGGAGACTTCAACATTAACTGGAATGTTTTCCTTCTTTGATTAAAATAAAAAAGACTTGAAGTGTATGTGGAAAATATTAACTACAGTCAATTCTGGGGATGAGTATGTGAGAGAATAGTATATTGCTTTTTGTTCTTTTCTGTATTTTAAACAGTTCTTGAAATAAATAACTGTTTATTTATTTCTTAATTCTGTTAACCGGAGGTAGAATGAACTAAACTGCACATGTAAGAATGAGGGAGAAAGGTGGAGTGATCCCTCAGTGGGAGTGTGGATTTGCCAGATGGTGCTCCTGGCTTCAGACAGCTGTGCCTTTGTTGGAAGCAAGCACAGGACAGGAGAGTGGTTGGGTGGAGCAGGAGAGCACAGTCACCATCTATCTGTAAGTGCAGGGTTTGTGTGAGTGGCTCTAGGTGAACAATACCACACAGGCCCTAAGGGCAACAGAAGAAAGGAATGCTGAGAATGGCTTTCTATCTTAAGCCTTGTCCGGCCTTCTCTGGGGATCCTGTGGATCCTGTGGATGACAAAGGTGGCTGGTTTTTTCAGCTCTGGAAATTACATGACTCCGCTGCCTATGCTATAAAGAGAATGCAAATGTCAGAATTTTTTCTGCAGCAGACCTGCTGAACAGTGGGGAGATGGAGACAAGAAAGCATTTTGCCAGGGCAGACTGGCAGTTAAGCACGGCAAACTAAACACATAGGTTAATCTTTGCTTCTTCCACTAAAAGGACAGGTTAATAAATGTTTTATAGCAGATATGTGAAACACACACACGAGCACAAAACAGAAAAAAGGATGAGGAGACATTAGCATCTCAGTGTCAACATCTCAGAGAGAAAACACACAGGAAGCAAGTGGGTTCACTCCACAGAACCCTAAAAAGGCTCATGTCCTTGAGTCACCAGCCACCTCTGATGACGAGGGTGTGCAGGGGGGCTGAACCCGGAGCAGTAGTTGAAAATAGGTAAAAGGAGCAGTTCTCCTGTCCTTCCCACACAGTGGTGATAAACCCCTGGCACCTTAGCATTAGACAAGGATTTCACTCTGGAGTCCTTGGACACAGAGGGTTTGGACTCTAGGAGCACCAGGCACAGCGGAGGACAGGATCCTGCAGGGCCCGAGAGCAAGGGATTGCATGAAAGTGAATGTCCCAGATGGATACTTCCAGGCCCCTTCCTTCCTTCGGCATTCAGGCCACTGTGATCCAGGCTTAACCTCTAGGCAGGAGACTAAAGGATCCCTCTAGAGAGGTCCAATCCAAGAGGCAAGACCTAGAGATCCTGATCCTCCTTCCCTCTCTTTGTTCCTCCATTTTTCCTATGGAATAGGCCCTGTTTTATTAAGACTCTGCCCTCAAGTAGTTTCCATTCTAGTAGGAGAGAGAGAGAAAGAAAGAGACAAACAAATTTATCAGCACTAAAGAAGGGCTGTGGAGAAAAAAAAAAATCAGTGTAAGGCTGAGAGAGGTAGATTGCTTTAGATAACTTGTTTAAGAAAGTTCTCTCCGGTACAGTGACAACTGAGCTAAGACCTCCACATATGGCAGAAATGGCCATGCAGAATTGGAAGTGTTCCAGTGAGAAGGAACAAAAGGAAGCCAGCGTGCTGGATCTGAATGAGGGGGTAAGGGTCTTCCAACAAAATACCTAATCCCTGTCTGACGACTTTCAGTGAAGCCCACAAACCCATCCACACACAAAAAACTTCCAGAGAGCTTTCTCAATGCTTAACTTTTAAAGGTAAACATCCAGTCAGGGATCATCAAAGACTCTTACATAAAGGATAGAGACCAAAAGCAAATAGAAAAGGAAAATAACTCAGAGGATATCGATATAATCCGGTAAGTAGAATAAAACTTGAGAAAAAATCCCTATGTTACTGCCAGAAAGATATTAAAGAAAATATTATTACATGTTTGAAATAAGAATAAAATGATGTGACAAGGAATAACAGAGAGCAAGGAAATGCTCTTGTAAATTAAAACTATGAGTTGAAATAAATAATTCAGCAAAAGAGTTAGAAGCTTAAGCTGTCAAACAAAAATGACACAGAAAACAGAAGAAAAAAGATGAGAATGAAAGAATCAAACGAAGAGGTCCACTATCCAAATTCGATGCTCTAGAAAAAAAAGAGCAGAGAAGACATGAGCTAGACAACTGTCAAAGTAGCACAACAAATTTTCCTAGATATGAAGGACATAAAAGTTTCCAAGTTAAAGAGGCCACTACAATAAATGAGAAATCACCCGCACCAAAGCATATTACTGAGAAAATTTAGAAGATCTAAACACTTCTGGAAGAGGAAAAAGCAGGTTAACATAAAGATGTGGGAACCAGAATCACATCAGATTTTTGAAAAGCAACACTGAGAGTTAGAAGATAATGGAGCCCTTAGTTCTAAATGCTGAGGGAAAATTAGTTCCCAGCCGGAGGACTATTCCCAGCCAGACTATCATTAAGTATTAGGATAGAACAAAGAAACTTTCATTCAGGCATAAATCTCAAAAAATTTACCTCCAGTGCATTCACAAGAAACTACCAGAAAATGTGCTCCACCAAAACAAGTATAAAACAGAAGCAAAGAAAGTTATGGAATTCAGGAAACAGAAGATCTGCATGGACTACAGGTGAAAGGAATTCCTAGGATGATGAGGGAGATTCCAGGATAAGAACTGTGAGATCGGCCTAAAAGCAACCAGTCCAGGTGGAGCAGGAAGGCAGAGGCTCCAAGGGGCCTCTCAAGTGGAAAAACAACAACAACAAAACAGACGGATTTGCCAGACGTGTTAGACCAGGTGGAGGGAATTTGTATCGCTCTGACAAAAGTCAGGAGGAAGAATTAGTGGTAAGTATAGAGAAAATTAATGAAAAAAAAAATTTACACACATTTAATACTAAGTAATTTTTAACTCAAGGAAAAACAAATAAATGAGAAAAGGTGATCATAAGTAGTACATGGTTTAGCTCTGCACAATAGTTACATAGTCATGCTAATGCCTATGATAAATGACACAAAGAGAAACAGTGACCTAACTAGAGTGGGAGGACGGGAGGAGAAATATACTTGTGAGGGGGAAGGGCAAGGAAGCTAAATCCTCCGAAGCAGGAAGACAATAGATAATCCTGGTAACAGAATTAAGAATTCAGAAATAAAATAAACATATAGTTTAGAAACCCAAAGGTACAGACCAGAGGAAAGGTCTAAAAGAAATGAACGTGTTTGTCGCAAAATCTAAGTTTGACCATATGCTATGCTGGTCAAGTGGAAGGGCACAGTTACTTTCACGTACTGCTGGAGGAAGTGTAAAATGACATACCTGCAACCAGCAACATTTTAAGTGTACATACCCCTAGAGATGGGAATTCCTCTGACATCACTTTAGCTTATGATATGCTCACAGCATGGGAACACAGCAGGAGTAAGGATGGCATTAAAGCACTGTGTGAACAGGAGAACAGAAATAGCCTAAATGCTCATCACTAGGGACTGGCTAAGTCAATTTTGGTACATCTCTATCCCTATTATCAAAGACCATGTAGCTAGGGGGAGAGAGAAAGAGGGAGAGTTACACACATGCGGAGG
Organism: Cynopterus sphinx; assembly: GCA_030015415.1. Classification (NCBI taxonomy): domain Eukaryota; kingdom Metazoa; phylum Chordata; class Mammalia; order Chiroptera; family Pteropodidae; genus Cynopterus; species Cynopterus sphinx. Next base: position 43,244,940 of record CM057386.1, read on the forward strand.
AGGGGGCACACATCTCCAGAGAGATCTCCAAGGTGTAGAAAAACAGGGAAAATACTCACATTTGTTTATGTACCAACTCTGGAGGAAGAGATGAGTGGGAGGAAGGCATTTCACTGTCTATAGTTTTTAATTTTTAAACCACATTAAATGTATTTTCTTTGAATGTATTATTTTTTCTAAATATTAACATTTTTAAAGGAAAAAAAAAGGAAAAAAGTTGCCGTGGGGAGTGGGACTTGGGGTAGAGGGTAGGATGAAGCAGGGGACTGCTGCTTTTTGTTGTAAGTCTTGTGGTTCTACTTGACTAAAAACTATGCATGTGTATAACTCTGATAAACATTTTTTAAAAATTCAGAAGTTAAAAAAAGCAGAGCCAAGGAAGGGAGCAAAGCCTGTGGTGATGTGAAATAAAAGGGTATGTGGGGAACAGATTTATTTACAACCTTTAAGAGCAGAGTTGGAAGGCAAACACAAACCTTCCCAAAAGATTCTCAAAAAGGAAGGCACTAATTAAAGCTATCCTCTATTATCTGAGCTTAAGCCGTGTGGCACTGGGATGAGATAGGTATTAAAGGCCTTGAGTGAGCCTCCAGACTGGCCTGAAGTTCGCTCTGACAGTTCTTTATGAGCATGCCTCTCGGGCTGACCCTACAGCTGCCTGCCTCCTTCTGAGCAGGCTGCTGTTATTGTCTTCCTTGACCTTGCCACGGACCAAGGACCACAGTCATCTCTTTAATCATATCTAAAGATGTGCCATGGACTGGGCCTGTGAGCGAGGGAGAGCGTGTCTTTTACAACACTGGGTGAGGTGGGAATTCTTGTGTTGTCACAGCCCTACAACTGCATCCTACTGACATTTCTCTGCTGACTCCCAGCCTGGCACATACTGCGTGGGACCCCTCACTTTCTCCACAGGCAGAGCGAGAAGAGGTGTCTTACACAGCAGAGTGGCAAAGTCAGCCCAGATCATTTAACCCTTTCCAAAGAGCTCCGTGGTCCCCGGATATCTGACATTAGTCTAAACTGAAGCTTCAGTGCAGAGCTCACTGTCTAATTTGGCAGCCAGGAATAGGTTCTTTTGTCTTGCACGATGCTTAACTGCATTTTATAGCCATCTCACTGCCTTGACTTTACAGGGAATTCTGGGCTCGCTCCATTCACCATGTCTGTCCATCCACTCAACAACTATTTATTGAGAGCCCTCTCCGTGCCGGGCTTAGGAGAAATGGCTCTAAGTCTCTCTAACCCGACTGCAGGCGGCAGGAAAACAGCTTGTTAGGAGCTACCAGGGTTAGTGATCATATAGTCATATGCCAGTCAGCCAAATGTCTACTGAGAGCAAAGGTCACACATCAGAGGTTCACAGACACATTCTGCTGGTTTACTGAGCAACTGCCACTTAAAATCAGGAGATTTCAAATAAAACTACAAATTTCTGGTTTCTCTTGAAAACTAGAAGATTGCGCATCCCTGGGTCCCATTTTCTGCAATGAGAATACTGGCTGGTGTTGGGGTGAACATGACAGACCCAGGCCTTCCAGCTTCCAGTGGTCTCCATCACTCCCTGGAGCCTGCCTTGGTTGCTTTGCTCACTCACTTCATCCACCTGGCCCCAAGAGGCAGTCAGGTTTCAGTCCCAGCCTCAGAGCTTGGCAGTGGTAAAATGGAACAAACTGAAATTTCTAACTCTTGTACAGGAATCCCACCACCTCAAAATTCTTTGGGGATCTCGCACCAGAACTGGTATACAAATTATGTTACAGTTTTAAAAAATCTACTTCTTATACTGTCCTCTTTTTGGCCTTGAGAGAAGTACAGGTGAGGTTCTTAGAAGGATGTAACTGCTGATAATAAATCTGTTCAGTTGCAGCTGCCTACCTTCCCCCCGGGCTGCAGTTACAAGGTTATTCTGTGGAGCTTCTAAACATTCCAACTTCAGGTCATTCCTCAGACCAATTAAAACTCAGAATCTCTGGGGGTGGGCCCTGCATGAGTCCCACTGAAGCTCCTCAGGTGATTTTAGTGTACAGCCTGGGTGGCACCCTTCCTGATAGGGATGGAGTGGCAGAAAGCAGCAGCGTGCTGGGATGGAGTCACCTTCTGTCTTAATTGCGGTACACATCAGCCTTCCCCTAGGTTCCTCCTGTCCATAGGACTTCTGGACCTCAGTGGGCATTTTCGGCTTCCTGGCTGAGGGGAACTTCAGGCCTCTCTCTGCTGACTGCACTTACCTTTACTGCTCTAACATGAGTCTGTCTTGGGTTTTGCTTTCCCTTCTCATAGCATAATTTTCCCTTTTAGAGTAGTCTCCTCTTAAAGATAAGGTCAGGACCCTCCTGCTAGCTCCTCATTTGAGCTGAGCTGAGAGCTTCTAACCCTGTGGCAGCTACAGGAAGGTATGTGTCCTGGGGACATTCGTGGAGTGTTTGAGTATGTGGGGGAGTAGGAAGAGAGTGGCTGTTCAAATACTCCACATCTCACTCAGTCCCCCATCCCCAAGCTCCCTGCTCCCACTCTCAGCCATATAGCGCTCCTTGATTCCCCTAAGGGGGTGCAGTAATTGATGATTAGCATTCCAAAGCTTGGCTTACATCCTGCTAGCCCGTCATATTTAATTACATTTTAACTATATTCGTCTTCGATAATAGCACGAACATAATTTAGATAATTATCTCTCTCTCATTCTCTGACTCTGTCTGTCTCACTTAGAGCTCCTTGCAACAAAAATCGCTTTCTTGGCTCAAACATATAAACAGACTCTGGGGCCAAGTGCTTTTCTCTCTCTTGCAGCAGCTGTGCTAGAAACACGATGGTTTTGAGTATCATGCAGAAAAATTTGTAATGGTGGGAGCTGGTGTGTTTGGGTGTGTGTGTGCCCACGCCCACGCACATGACTGCATCTGAGCAAGAGCTTTTGTGTGGTGTATAAACAGGGGAGGCCCAATCAATCAACTTAGTATCTGTTAAGCACCCTCTTGGTCTGGCATTTCTTTCTTGTAAAGTTTAATGGGTTACCTCACAAATTTAAACTCTGTTGGAATAGTTCTAAATGTCTGGTATGTCTTTGAAGAGAAGTTCTTTCTAATGGGGTTTCTGTCACACTCGGATCTTATAATTAATGACCTTTACCCTTGCCTATTATCTGCCTCTTCCAAGAGACCATCAGGCACAAGAAACTGGGGCTCTTTCAAGAAAGAGTGTGTCTTAAGCCTACTGCTCTATAGTATCAGGAGTCCCTCTAGACCCTCCCAAGCACCAATTAGGTTACAGGCCATCTGTGTTCCTTAGTTTAAGAGCTCCCATCTCCTGCCCCACACAGGGCAAAAGGTATTTCTTGGGAACCTTTGTTCACTGGTGTTTCTGGTGAAACTATCTAGTGCAGTTGAGCGTTTTAGGTACAAAGATTTTATGTTGCAAGTTCACACCTCTAACATTTTTGAACAAATAAGGGTATAAGAAGTCGGTTCAGAAATAGCTACTATCAAAGACAATCTCGCCCAAAGTTTAGAGATCTGGAGCCTGAAAGAAAAAAAAATAATAATTTATAAGATACAGTGCAAGGGTGGGAGGTCCTCAGCCCTGAATTTTCCAGGTTCTATCTTCTTAAGAGTTCTTGAAAGCTCCAATAAATGAGGATTTTTATAAATATGCACTTTGGCTTAACTTTTCCTGATATTGAAGGATTATCCATTAGCTGAAGATCAGTCACTCACCTTCTTCAGACTAAATTTATTGCTCATATGGTTCTAGGTCCACACCAGAGACAAAAAGTCCTTTTTTTCTCCTCTGAAAAATAAATACCACCAAGTAGTCCCTGCACTGGTGAGGGGTAGACAAGAAGAGGCTAAATGGGGGTGTGTTTGTGTAGTTCACAAATAAAGAGACTCCTGCTCTCACTTGTTTGGGAGGCCAAAATTCCTAGCTGTCTGGAAATAAAAACTCAGACAAAGTCCAGGAGCTAGAGTAGTCTAGATCAACATTTGCCAGCATTGTGTTGAGCCCACCAACTGACCCTTCTGTTGTGTCTGGGCCCACTACAAGCTGAGGTGCAGAAGAGAAATCGGAAACCTGTTGATTCTGGCAACAGAGTAGTAACTGTTGACCTACCAGAGAAATTCAAAACCACTCAGTGTGGTGACCAGGACTGGTTGTAAAGCCCTATCCTTGGTGCTGATAAAGGGGAGCAGAAGGACGGCCTTCCCCTGGAGAGTGAGGAGAGCAAAAGAGCTCAAAGAAAGTCTTTCAGAGCAAAGGCTCTCCATCCACAGCATAGGTTCTGGGCTAATCATTCACCTCTCTCTGATGGCAGCTGGGTAGAACGATCTGGATCCAACACTGGGTATGTCCATGCTGAAGTCTACCTGTTGGGAAGTTACTACAGAATGAACTACTTTAGGCCAGGCCTGTGGCCGGTGGGGAGGGGACTTGAGAAGGGATGAAGAAGGACTTACTTCTCCTCCCTCATAGCCTTGCGTACTCCAAACACCTTGACGAACACATTGTTCATTAGGAATGTTCCTACTTCTGATCTCAGTGCCCAGCTCAGGCGCTTGGGAATTTTGCTGAAATTTGCCTGAAACCTAAGAACCACTGAATGGATGGAAGAGCTGGCAGCTTGGCCAGACTTCCTGCCAGCAGGCAGCTCTAGAGGCTGGTAGAAGAGAGCAGATTCAGTTTGCTGTTCCCCAGAGGATTCCCTGTCCTCAGCAAGCACAATACTCAGCAGAATTGTTGATTTAATGACGTGAGTGGCTCTTTTCAGGCTGTGAGGAAAGCAGGCTCACTCTGAAGGGCCTGTAGCCTCCAAGGAGAGTGCTGCTGCCTCTTTCTTGGTTCTGTGTGATTGTTCAATGCCACCTCCATTACCCCACAGAAGCACATGCTCTCCAAAATGCACACTGGAAATGTGAGGACTAGGCATGGGCAGGAGCCAATTTTCAAATGTTAAGAATTTGGTAATTTCATTTTCTAGTGTTTTAAATACCATTGGATTTAGAACACAATGAGGACTAAATGCCCCTCTGAATTTCAGGTTAAAGAAAAAAAAAAAGGCTGCTTTTATGGAAATTCATGCCAAAAGCCTGTGCAGAACAAAACCTGGCGCTGACCTCAAAAACCCACCTCAGTCCACAGAGCTAAGAAAAACAATGGCCCTTCAGAAGGACCGCCAGACATTCTCTGATCAAACTTGACCAACTTCATACTTAAAAATTACACTAAGCCCCTGTGGGTATTCCAGATCTGAAGATATACCAAATTCATTCAGCACCTAACACTGGGGATATATTCAGTACAAACTTAAAAATAGACTCTTCCTCTCTAGCTATTAAGGGTCTGATATTTGCAGCTGAATAGATAAGAAATTGGGGGCACTGGGGAGAACTTTAAAAATCTCCAGAGTATTAAAAAAAAATGTTTCTTTATGATGAAAACTGTGGCACAGCTGCCCAAGATTAGCCTAGAGCCATTTAATGCACTGGAATCTCTAAATGTGAGCTCTGTAATGAAAAGGAGACAAGTGTTTCAGGTAGGCCCCATAAAGGCCCTTTCCAGAATTTGCATAAACTGCTACATTCCACACAATTAAGGCAATGACCTGCAAGCTGATGTAAGGCAGTATGGTGCATGTAACAATCTTTCTTCTAAGACATTTTATGACAGTAAACAAGTTTAACTAAAAAAAAATCTATTCTTCTTTTTAAACACTTCCATGCTTAAAAAAAAAAATCATCACCACTACCCTCATCTTGGCATTGGTGACATTCTGGGTCTAGACTTTGTTGGTTCAGACCTCCCTTAGACTTATGAGAGACATATGTTCTCTTGTAGGCCCCTTACTCTTCATGGGCTGGTTCCAAGTCACTCTCTGACCCTTTCCCCAGGTTCTCGCTGTACACTGAGCTAGATTCAGGCAAGAACAAACTTCTCCTGAGACCTTGCTCTGCCCATCTCAGTGCCTTCAGTCAGGCTGTTGTGTGGCATCAAGCTGGACCCACCATGTGGGAAGGAAAATGGCAGCCTGCTAGCTCCCTGTGAACTCACAAAACATGTGGACAATAAAACAGGGCAGGTGACAGGTGACAACCATATGTTAAATACATCAATTAAGTTAAATAATCTAGATAATTTATGATGCAATAATCAGATGCAAAGACAAGTAGGAGGCCTTAGCTGGGCAAGTAGAAAGGCTGGAGGTATGGCAGGTCAGGAGTTATCATCAGCTCATTAAATTAGCCATAGGAACAAAATCAGGGCAAAAGAAGGTGCACAAAAGGCACCTCACTCTTTATGATGAGTCCTGATTGCCCTCAGGCTAGAAACCTCAGAGATTGCCTTCACATATTTTCTGAACTTAGGCACTGGACACATATGTGCGTATGTGTGTGCGTGCGTGTGTGCTGCATGCCTAAGATTTGATGCAGTATATTTCTTGGCACCCACTTTGAATTTTGTTCATGTCCCCAAGGTAAACAAGTATCCATGAAACACGCACAAAAATATGGCTTCCTTTCAGGTTGTGTTTCAATCTACCCTTAGTTATTCACCGTTCTAGTCCCCTACCCTGAGTGTTCTGCTGAGTTGAAGGCAGACGTCAAGAAGTCAAACTGCATTCAACAAGGTTAAAAGTTATCCTTGGCACATGAAAATCTCCTGCAATAAAATACTGTTAAGACTGTTGCTGCAGCTAAATCAGCTTATTTTTCTGTATTATTTCTTGGGGAGGAAGGTTGCTGGGTGAAGGGGATGGATGAGAAAACTGACCAGTAACTCTTTCTGATTCCATTGCCAGGCTTTAAAATCAGATAGATCAGCTATTAATCTCACAAAGGCAGCTGCGACTGTGTGCAATAAATTTGTCATCATTTTATGAATAAGCTCTCTGTCATGAGGGCTTACTGTCTGGCAATTCACCTTTTCCATGTTTTCTATCACTTGTATTGGAGCAGCTTAGAAAGAATATTATTTGTGTTCCTAGAGAATGAAACATAAAAAACCCTCAGAGTGATGGAGATGTACAGGTAGGCTTCATGTCTGCCTCCGGGCTCACTGAGCAAACAGTTTACCGATGCTCGAGTGAGCACCACTACGGGACAAGAATCATTCTTCCAGGTCCATGAGAGCACTCATCACCTCAACAGCTGCTAATGAAGGCCCTGTTACTGCTAGATGACGTTGCACATGCCCATTGGCTTTCTGTCAAAGACTGTCAAATAGACCTGTTGGAAATTACAGCTGGCAAGTTGTTTAGTCAATATTTTTGAAAAGTTCAACCAAGTGTGTGAAAGCACAAAGTAGATTTTCCTAAAGTTGCTAGACAATTATTTACTCATCTTCCTACTTTGCTATAGCTCTGCCCCCACCATGATCACACTGGACAGTCCTGAAGGGCTTGGGGTATAAGATGTAGAAATGGATGAAATTTCAGCTCTTCATTCAGCTAATCCCCACCCCCTACTCTGTCCCCCATCAAGTCAGCAGAACTCAATCTAAAATGAAATCTGTACTGAGGAGCCTTTAAACTAGAGATTAACAAAAGAAGAAAGAAGGAGGAGGAGGGAGGAGGGGGTAGGAGGAGGGGTAGGAGGAGGAGGAGAAGGGAGGAGGAGGGAGAGGAGAAGAAGGAAGAAGGGGAGGAGGAAGAGGAGGAAGAGAAGGAGGAGGAGGAGAAGGAGAAGGAGGAGGAGGAGAAGGAGGAGGAGAAGAAGGAAGAGGAGGAAGAGGGAGGAAGAGGGAGGAGGAGGAGGAAGAGGAAGAAGAGGAGGAAGAGGAAGAGGAAGAGAGGAGGAGGAGGAGGAGGAGGAAAAGGAGGAGGAGGAGGAGGAGGAGAAGGAGGAGGAGGAGGAGGAGAAGAAGAAGAAGAAGAAAACCCTAACACCATTACCACTAATAACAGTTTCAACCCTGGCCTAAATACTACCTCAGAGAGAAGGCCCTCAAGTATTCATTTCAAGGCTTTGAGGAGAATATATTTCTGCCCTTCACATCTTGTGAAGAACCATTGCTCTATTCTATACCTAAAGATGACAAATGTTCTTTTGGAGCCATTTCTTGCGGATGTGACAAGACATCATGAAAGGGAACAATACTGAATTTAGAATGCAACTCTGATGATGTATAGTTCGTTGACTCGGAGCACATGATTGGACGACAGCTGTATCTTTCGGATATCTATCTTTGTTTTTATGATTTTTACTTTCTTGTCTTCAATTTTATAATCTTTATGAAAAAGATCGTAACACTCAACTTAGGGTCAAAATGTCCTACTAGCAAGTGACTTTGGGGACCAGCTTACTGGTACAGGCTCTGTAGAACACTCCTGAGAGTCCTTGGCTAGGACCCATTTTGGTAGTGAGTGAGTCTAGTTGGATGCACCAGTGTATTCTATAGAAATGTAGCATTTGGCAAACAAAGGTCTGAAGACCTTAAAGTATGAAACTCCCAAGTCTGGGTCCCTGGAAAGTGGTTTTTTTGCATGTATGGTAGTAGGTTTATGTCCCATATTTCTAAATTCTGTTATGTCCCCCCAGTACAGAAGTGCTTAGCAGCTATAAATGAAGAATACAGCAACTAACTACCTTCTAGAGAGAGCACCGGTAATGCTCTACTTCAGGGCTTCCCACAAGTAGGAAGAAGCTGTGCATCCACAACTAATTATATTGTGCTATTTGTGGGGTGTGGTGGGGTGGAGGGGGGAGTCTCAAACTTGAGCTAAATACAGAGTTAGGGAAGGGAAAACTGGGACAGGACCCACAGAGTTTCTGATCCTGGGGTGAGGCCTAAGGATTTATATTTCTAACACATTCCCAGGTAATGCTGGTGGCCTGGGGACCATACTTTGAGACCCACTGCTCTAGTTAATAACAAAAATGACAAGCATATGCTCCAATAGGAGGAAGGCAACAAAATGGAAAAATCATATGAAGTTTTAGAATAAGGGAATCAGAAAGACTTAGGAAGGTAATTTTAGTGCCGGTGAGAACGAGAGACTGATATGGAGGTGATACTATGGGCTGGAAGGTTCCAAATCCAGCTTTCAAAAGTACTCTATAGGTATTGTGGTCAAGTGGAGAGGTTTGTTGGCCAAGGACTACTAGTATGAGGAGGAACTGTGGTGGAGCAAGAAGTCTACCAGACGGGAGTCACATGTCTTGGGTTTGGCCCAGGTTCTGCCACTCCCTAGCTGCAGAACCTTGGGTGAATCCACCTGATCTCTGGAGTCTTTGCTGTCATACCTGAAAAATAGCTACGCTGCAGGTAGTTAAGAAAGCCAATAAGGCAGGCTGGGAGAGCATTCTGTAAACTGCTGCCACACAACCTGTGACCCTGAGATTTCTGGCCTGCTGCAGGACACACCTAATTCTCACTTATTTGAGGGCTCTGCCTGAGCCCTGGTTTGATCTTAATCCCAGTAAGCAGGAATATAGGAAGTGACTCAGCAGCATGGTGAGCCCTGCTCTGGATCCTATTCTTGCGTATTTGGGTCCTAAGAACTGGCTCTCACCTCATTCCTGGTAATTCAATAAGCATGGCATAACCCCTGTTTCAGCAGTTACTCTATACTTAATGCCTCCTCCAGTGTCATAACTTTTACTGTAAAGGGCATATAGTAAATATTTTAGGCCACTGTCACAGATTCTTCTTTATTTTTTACAACCCTTTAAAAACATTAAAACCATTCTAAGCTTAGAGGCCAGATAAAACCAGGCTATGGAATAAATTTGTCCCTGACCTCTGCTCTACCCAATCTCCCTGACCCCCTGAGGTCCAGCCCTCCTAGGGCTACATTCTATTTCTGAATGCCAGTTTCCAAGGGTCCCTGCTGCCACTTGCCTGGAACATGCCTTAAGTGCCAACTTCTAGGCTGTGCTATTGTCCAGAACAACTCCCTGATCCTGTCAGACTTCCCAGAGATTGCTTATCCTGACTTTACCCCTTCCTACTGCGAGGACCTTCAGAAATATTCTCTTCCATAGCAGTAAATTGAACCCATTTCCAGGTACCAACTTTCCTAGTCTGGAGTGTCTACCGCTAACTGCCTGGGTTCTGACCCTTGGCTGTGTATGTCTGGCATAACCCACAAGAAGGACAGACATACTGAAGCTATGATTAGGCAACTTCATTAAAGAAACACTAGTCACCTTGACTTTTCGTTATTTCAAATCCCAATGATCAATAGAATGTATATTTCTCAGGCACAAAAATTTAATGACTAGTTATATATGGCATTTAATTTTTCTATATATGAAATTTAATTTCTAGTTACACATGACATTTTATCTGATCAGGAGAAACATAATCCACGTGTTGAGTGTGACTTTCTAGATCAACCACTCTCTTGTACAGTTTTTTGAGAGCCCACCCAGACTGTGCACCAGGTTTGGTAACACTGACAGCTACCGATGACTGACTAGCTCTTTGTAGGGTCTAGTAAGAAGCAACACACATTCAGGTATTGCTGATTGTTCCTTCAGGAGAATGAGAACACTGATTTATCACTTTCTCTTCATTAGACTAAATATTCTCTCCTCTCAAATTAGCCATTTAAGTCTCGCTTCTTTACTTTCATCTTTCTGATGAATCCTCTGATTTGAAACCATTCCGATTTTGTCATACCATATAGGAGTTTGTCATACATCTCACATATGATCTGACCTTGGAACAACACAACTGCCAAGTTTTGTTATTCACCAAGAATAAATAAGGTCAGGAGGTCCTGAGGTAGGTGAGTGTTCCTAAGGTAAAATTAATTCAGCAGCCATCAAAAGATGAAAAAGCAGATAATGTTGGTGGTATTTGCCATACCAATGACAATTTGTTATTCCTTTCCACAAACATGATGACCTAAAATAGATACATAGATATAAATCATTTCAAACACTGAGGAAGGCATTCAGCTACCCTTGCCATCTCAAAGACACTCTCCAAAAAGCTGACAATTAGAACATCTTTGGCTAATTTATTTTTAACATGGTATATTATTAATAATATTTAATTCACTATTTAACATGAGTTGACATGGATGGCTGTGCTTAAAAAACTGAAATAAACAACCATAAAAATGAATGTTAAACATCAAGATAATGGAAAAGCTATCTGCTTCTTAGGCTGCAGTGTTTGCCTCTCTGGGCTAATGGCAGTGGAGCTGGAGCAAGTGAGCATGAGGCCCAGAGTGGTATGTGGTGAGAGTACTGTACCCTAGAGGGAGAGCATGCCTTTCAGGGTGAGCCCCACCTTCCTCAGCAGTGTGGTTCTGGGACACTGACCTTTACCAGCCTCCCCTGAAGAGCGAGCTGTGTTTTCACAGTGCAGAGCTGAGTAGAAAGAGCCTTTGAATGGGAGTTTACTCTCAGCTTTCTTTGAATAAGCTACTTTGGCTGTGAGAAAAGCTCCTTACTACCCAAAAGTAGCTTGTACTTAAATTACTTCTTATACGAAAGGGGTGTAACCCTACTTGCATTCTCACTGGGATTTGAAGCTATCCTTTCTTCACAGTTAACAATATACACTTATACTGGCCAACAGGGGATCTTTTACTCAACTCTCATAAAGGTTTACAATGTATGATTTATTTCAGAAATAAGACCTGATAATGCAGATTTATCACAACAAGAAGTCTGACTTTAAAATGTGCTTTAATGACGCCGATATTTATTATTCACTGACATCTTGATAAAACTGTTAGTGTGGAAATAAATATATTTGTCTTTTCAAAAATAATTCTTCCTTTTAAAAGTGTTGTGCAATACAAGAGCCATACATTAAAAATGTAGCAGAAAGAGTAGCAATGGCCTAATTATGCTGAAGCAACATTGCGCCATTATTGCAAGCACTGCCTTTTTTAGATTCCAGCTATACCACCAGGCATGGCAAACATCTCCTCCTTTCCAACAACCTCCACCCATGCATGTGAGTCCTTGGCTCAGGGCTGCTACTGTAACCAGAGGGTAGAGGAAGGCTCGCCAAGGTCACGGAGACGCAATAATTCAGTAAATAAACAAGCTACTGATTATAATTTAACGCTGCTTTTCTCCTGCCTTAACTTGGTTTATGAGAATATCTTGATGATTTAACCTTTCAGCCAATTAGAAGGTTTGATTGACAGCAAATGAATAAATAACATTTTGGTGCAGGAGATAGAATAATCCTCCCCTGTTAATCAGTCCCTCTGCCCATGTGCAGGTAACACGATATTTATCACGCCACTGTTGCAGTCTCTTGGGATGTCATTTCATGGTCTACCAGTAAAAACTTCACATTTACAGCAACTGCCCCTCTATTACTGTCGATAACATCTAATTGATATGTCAAACCTCCAAGGAATGCAGTAAATTGAAACCCTGCCTCCCCAAAGAAAATAAACTGGCAAACAGGTAAATCAGCACCTGCCTTCCTGTAATCACTTAGCCGCCACCTCCCGACCAAAAATCTCCCCACAGAAAGCCATTGTCATCATTTCTGCTTCAGTCTCAGACATCCCAATGCAGACACACAGGCCAAGAGCACTACTAAATTCCTGCCCACAGAATGTCGCAGTGAACCCTGAGCACAGCCCAAGATGAGCCACTGTGTTTAAATCATTTTGCCAGTGAAAGCCTAGCTAGACTGTGGGCGCCACAAGCATTACATGGCTTATAATTTGGAAGAGAACAATAACGACCTAATAACAATACTGCAGATTTCCTCTGAAGATCAGGCAACGCTGTCAGAGATATGATCTCATTTACCTTCCAAATATCCCTACAGTGTAGGGAGGAGCTGGAACAATTATTCATTGTTTTGAAGAAAAAATGAAGCCCAGAGAAGGTAAGAGATTGGTCTAAGCACTTGTCATAAATGGGAAACATTTGACACTGAAATACAAGATTCGTCTTAAAAAAATCAAGGCTCTTAGACCACTCAAACACAATGCTTAAAAGTATAAATAAAAATGCTTAAAAATCATACTGACGAAAGGAGAAAGGACTAAATTAACAATGATAATTCATTCAGTTTATTTATTTAACAAAAGAACCCTGATTTTAATAATGGACAAAATTGGATGTAGCAAATGTATAAAGATTCTAGTAGAAAATATATAACACTCCTCTTTTTTCCAAAATAAGGAGCACCCACATATATCAAATGTAAAGTAGACATAGAGACATATAGAATATATAGTTATAGCTAGGTATGTTACACATGTAAGCAGGTATGTGGCCACACGTGTTTTTCTGGCATCCCATTCTAGTTTTCCTTCTACTGCTTTCTTTACTTCTTTACCATTTAAAAAAATAAATTTGATGTGAGCCAGCCAGCAAAAATGAAGTTCAAATCCTGAGTTTGGAGGACTCAACAAATGACTGAAAATGTTCTAACAGTTGATCCCACTATAGTGTCAAATAATCACCCTTTAAAACCTGGAAAGATATTCTTGCAAAGGAATTCTCAATTTAGATATTCACTCATCTTTCTTCCTACCTAATTCCTCAGTCATTCATAAGTCTGCCCTTACTTTGTCACACTAATCCTGCTCAATTTTATCATTTCAGCCAAACATTTCCTTTTATTCCCTTTATCTTCCTTCCTTTTTAAAATTTAAATTTGTTATACCCAGCCCCAACATTTCCCCCCAATTTTCCTAATTTCTCATCTTGCTTTGGAAATCCATGACTTGGTCTTACTTTTTTTCTATAGTCTTTTGGAGTGGCTAAGGATTCTTTACAATTCCGAGGTATGTATGGATAATTCAGTAACAAGATTTATTTGAGTCTCATGGCCTGCACAACCTATTTTTCTATGTCGTCATTCCTCTTCTTGGATTTATCTGTCTACCTGGCTTAGGTGGCAAGTCCCTGGTCTTCTGAGCAATAGTCCTAATCTTGGATATGGCCAGAAGTATAATTCTGGATGAGGGCCATCTCATAATGACAAGAAAGAAAAGGACTCATCTCAAAATCCGGCACCACTGCTTGGGGGAAGAGGATTCTTGGGGCAAAACCAATGCTGGATGAAAAATACTTCAAAACTTTGCACAAAGGCTCTTAGACATTACCAGCCGAAGTACAATGTGTAAACCGGAAAAAGGGAGAAGCTGTGTACCAGAAGGTATGAACAGGGATATGGGCATGCCATGAAAGAAAGGTAAAAAGTAACAAAAAAAGCTTGTGTAAGACTACGATCAGGAAGAGAGAGAATGATCCATTATTGAGCCAAAGACCATTGTGTAGCTAGCTCAAGTGGAAATTTTTTTCCACTTCTGATTTCTATGATTTATATATTTAATCAGTTATCCAAATATCACCCATTACAAACTTGCAGCTTAACATGGAGCTTGTTTCAGAGTATGTGTGTCAGGTGGTGCTTAGATTGCTTACAAGTTTTGGTAATTCAGAATGAAATTGTGATTTCAAGGTAATAATGAAGTGTGATACTGCAATTTCACAATCTAATTAGGGTATATCCATAAATGGGGGTCAGAAAGACACATTTGGTTGAAGGTAACTAACTTCTGATGGAATTCTTGCTGGTATATGGTGACTGTATGTCTTAATGAGCTCTCCTATAAGAAGGGTACATATCATCACCATGGACAGGAAGATTTGAAAGAGCATGCTTTCTCTGTGTGTGCACCCCTGAGCAACCTTTGCATTTGTCCCGACATGCCTGATCTCAAGTTTACTTACCCACCTCTCTGCATCTTACCCAGCCTTTCTTCTCCTACAACACCATGAACAAATAGAACAAGGACAAAACAACTAAGGTAGCTGCCATCTCTTATCCAGTGATGTGTTTAAAAGCTCCGAGATTCATTTGAATCAAGTCACCAGCAGTCAAATTCAGAGGTAATGGAAAAAGGCAGAATGCTCATGGTAATATTTAGAAGCTAGCCCAGCAGAAACTGAAGGTAAAGGCCAAGGACTTCCCTAGCTGGGAAGATTAAGAGAACAGAAATATTTTCTGGCCCTAAATTTACTAATGCCCTCCTGGGAAACCACTCCTTTAGTAATTGAAAAACATACTGATATGTGCCAAGCATTATCTGGGTGCTGGGAATGTAGACATAAACAGAGAGGGTCCCTACTTTCATGGAATTTAACATATAATGGGAACGATATACATTAATAAGTAAATTACAGACAATATAAAATTAGAAATTGTGACAGGTGTTATGAAGGAAAAGAACACAGTGCTAAGAGAGAGAAAGACAGAGGAGGCTAACTCTAGTTTGGCTGGAAATGGTCATTTAACCAGTCAGGCAAAGAGCAGAGAGATTAGAGATTACCCATGAGAGTACAAAGAAGCATCAGGGGCAACCTTAGACGTCCGTGAGTTTACAATCTAGTTGAAGAGATCTAATGATATTTTATAATTGTATAGAGTTTTACCACTCAGAGATGACCTCCATGTACACCTATGCATTTAAGGCAGATATGACACATTTATAAAAAGAAAAGCCTAATTATACTATTGTTCAATAAGTGTTCATAGTCCATTGGCTGGGACAGAATACAAGGCTAAAGGCTAGAGGTGGATTAACTTCTCTACTTCCCAGGTGTCCCAAATCCTAAAGCACATGAGACTCTCGTCCCAAGGTACCTGGTTATTCCTTTGCCCTACCAATTCCCTTATAAAAACACCTGCCCTCTCTGGATCTCTCTGCTTCATTCATAGGTGTATGTTAGTTAGGCTTGTTCAGGCTACTAGGAATATATCACCTCAGGTTTCTTGTGAGAAGTGATAAGGTACTGAGCCCTCCCTAGGTGGTCAGATTGTACAATTCGAAGCATGGAGACCTATGCATAAGGAAATTCCTGTGGCCACAGGCTAATACCTGGAAGTTTTCACAGTAACCGAGTAGACACTACAAAGATGAGAGAGTGGGGGGCCTTGCCGCTGCTGCAAGGAAAGGAAAGCCAGTAAATGGGGCTTGGCTGGCACACAGAAGCCAGCAAGGTGATGCAGGTTCAGAACAGATCCATGAGTGTGGATCAGATGTTGATCAAGATGAATTCGGCTGGGCAGCTCCCACTGGCCTCAGAATATCACATACACCAAAAGAGAAGTAAGTGCAAATATATCAGTGATTATTAACAATGAAAATGGATTAAACTTGTCAGATAAATGACTGAGATTAACAGATTGGGAGTTTTTTTAGCCAGCTAGCTACTGTTTATACAAACACTAACAAAAAATCTAACACACAATCATACAGAAAGTCTGAAGTTATGGGAAAGTGGTACCATGAAATTAATAACCAAGGGGTAGGTGGAGGGTGCATGAAGAAAAAGGCTAAGAATCTAAAGGCAATGACAAGATTGACTTTGGAAAAAGAAATATTAAAAACTGAAACCTGAGATCTGGGTTAGAACACTTAAATTTCATGATGCTTGCTCAGGTGTGAGGGCACATGTATACATTGCATGTGTGCATGTGTGTGCATGCACACACACACACACACACACACACACAATCCCAGAGTTACCTCTCTGGCATAAAAGGCTTCTAAAGCCATTTGTGGTACCATGGGGATCCAATTAACTACAGTCTCTCACAAACATTAAAACACTAGTTAGACATGAAAAACACTGCTGTGGCCCATCAAAGGCAAGCCTATAGCTGACGGAGCATCCCTGAGTAAAACAAAGACCTAGAGCCACAGGGTAGCTTTAGAAGCAATCGACTTTATAACCACAATTTGACCCAGGATTTCACAACTGAAGCAAGCAGAGAGTTTGAGCAGTGTGAGGGTTATCACTTAACAAGTGTGTCCTGGGGTGGCTTTCTCATCCAACCTGTGTCTCAAGTCTCCCTCAGTACAAAGTCACTTAACAGGGAAACCAAATATTCTACTGCAAGGACACAAGAATGTCGTCTAAAGAGGCAATCAGATATTTCCCTTCTTCAAATTTTCAGAGAATTCTGGGATCCTGGTTTCTTTCCCAATGAGATCACTTTTAAGGTGTGTACTTTGAAGTCTCAGCTGTAGTTGTTTGTGCTGCCACTTAATGTTGTTTTAAGGGCACATATTTATTACACTGTTTGCAGTGTCTATTCTTTTACCTCTTGGCTTCAAATTCCTCAAATTTCTAACCCAAAGATTCCTGGAGGCCTAAACAACGAGCCTCTCAAAAATGGAGAATTAAAGAGCCACATGATGAGTCTTGACTGGTGCTACAGAGCTATGGCCCCTCTGTTCTGATGGAGCAGGAGGGAAGGAAAGTGATCCAATGGCAGAAGGTGGCTGAGACAGTAGGGCTGGCTGAACACATTGGCAAGCTGAATTAGCTCATTTAAGGATAGGTTCAAGAGTGCTTCAGAAGAGGCCATACGATATCTGCAGAAGGTCACAGCTCCATGTCTACAAAAACAAAGGATCACGTTCCTCTGTGCTTGCAGGCCCTCCTGGGCACAGAGCTCTGAGTGAAAGTGTGATGGAGAAGACAGCATGGAACGGGCACTCTTTCCATGCTGAGAATTCAGGTACTTTGTGTCTACTTAGTGGACTGGCTTGAGAACAGTGGATTCTGCTGCAAAGGCACTTTTGGACTGTACGGTACTTTCCTCAGATTAAGTCCTTTGGCCTCTGACTGGTTTGCTTTTGGATGTCCAGCCTGCTGTCTGGTTGCCTCAACTCTACCCACCCCAGCACTTACTTGTGCACAGAGTCATAAAGAGTTTTTCCTGCCCTCCCTAAAGGAGGTCACCCCTCTTCAGTTTACCTGGAATATTTTGTGTTCCAACTGCTATTGCTCTGGTTTAGCCTCTCATTACCTCTCATCTCTAACTGCTGCTTCCCCGTTTTCCTGTCTTCAGTCTCTCTCACTACCAACATATTTTATTGTCATAAGAACAATGTACCTGAATCAAAAGCACAACTTTATCACTCATCTCTTCTGCCGAAAGAATAAGGATATATCCACTTGAGAAGATGATTCCTGGACATGGTATCCAGAGATTTTCCTCAGTCTGGTCCCAGATTTTCCTACCAGCCTTGTCTCCTGCCCATTCTCTGTTGGCACATTGTACTTCAGGGACTGATTAGGGCACACTGTTAGACAAATTCTCCTCACCATTGAACCAAGAATGGGTAGTCCCTAGACCTTCCATCCCACTCTCCGGTCATGCCAAACCATGCTTAGTTACTCAACATACACACAGCTTTTTCACACTTTAAGCACCTTTGCACATGCTACTCCCTTAAACATCCATTCATCTTTCAAGGCTTAGGATAAATGGTGCTTTCACCAAGAAGCCTCTCTTAACCCTTCTTAGGTAGAATGGTCACTCTTTCCACTGTGTTCCCACTGTACTTAATACATACTTACAGCATCTAGAACACTTTATTGTACTTATTTATTTATATGTCTGTGTCTCTGGATCGTCAATGAGAGATGTAAGTTCAGGGACTTAAAAAGAAAAGTAACTGGCACAGAGCGGACGCTCATTAAATGTGTGCTGATGGTACAAATGCAATTTTTATTTAGTGCCAACTTCTAGGGTTAATAGAATTAGGGTCTCTTTTCCATAAGATAACTCTGCACATATTTAAAGATAATTATCATGACCTTACAACTCCCTTCATTTTGTCTTACCTGGGTCTTGTTTTATCCCTAGTCCCTTCAGTGATCCCCCCATGAAATCGCTTCCTGAACTCTCAGCATCTGGTCACCTTTGATGAATCTCTTCAAGCACAGCCACATGTCCTGACCAACACAGAGCACAACAGGAAGGCATATGGATGCTTGGCAGCCAGTACAGGCTAAGACTCCCAAGGTTTGTAGCAGCCTCAACCTAACCACTGCCTCATCTGGAGTCTCTGGCCAGCTGAAACCACAGCTCTTTTTCACTTAAAATTCTCTCAAGCTTTACTGCCTCATATTGTATTTACACAATTGATTTTCTGAACCTAAATGGAGGGCATCACATATATCCCCATTAAATCCCATCCTGTTGGTTTGGTCCCACATTAGATGCTGGAGAGAGTTTGAATCTCACATCTGTCATCTACCACAGTAGTCACCCGCCCTCCCCGCCGCCCATCTAAGAAACTCAAGGAGTATTCTTTCTGTGTTTTTTCAGAATATGGATAAAAATAGCAAAATGGTGAAATGCCCAGGACAAAGGACAGAGCCAGAAGGTACATATTAAGACTTCTTTCTTCCCTCTCCTCCATCCCCGCCCCAGCCTTCAGTCCAGTCCATCACCAATCGGTTTTCCACAGTCAACCACTTATCACCATCTCCAATGTTACTACCCTAGTCCAAGACCCTGTCATCTCATGTCTGGGTTATAGCAACAGCCTCTTTGCTAGTTTCCCAGTTCCATATTTATTTCCTTCCAATTCATTGTCCATACAGCAACCAGAGTGATCTTTAAAAAGCAGAAATCAGTTCATACCACTTCCTTGCTTAAAAATCCTCCAATAACTCCCTATTGCTCTTAGAATAAAATTGACATCCCTTACCAACACCTAGAGGTCATATGTGATCTGAGTTCTGCTGGCCTTTCCATCTCATCTCATGCCACTCTGACTCCTTCACCAAGCTTCAGTAACATTAGCCATCTTTCTGTTTTGCACACAAAGTTCATTCCCTTTTCATGGCCTTAACTCTTTCTGAAATACTCTTTCCTCAGGCTTTTGTGAGGTTGTCTTCTACATCACTTAGTTCAAATGTAACTTCCTCAGAGAAGTCTTCTGACTACAAGTAGCTGCTTCTTGCCTACCATAGCCTTGCCACTACCAACCTACTACCCTGTTTCATTTTCTTCATAGCATTTATCAGTAGTTCTTTATCATTTATCTGTTATTGCCCAGTTTCCCTTACTAGGATGTACACTTGATGAAAACAGAAACCTTGTCTGCCTCGTTCAGTGCCTAACATTTAGTAGGTACTAACTTTGTTTATTTCTTTAATGAATGAATACTATTGAGAATGATGGATTCAGGAGAAATCAAATATATTTGCTATGTCTTCATTTGCATTAATAAAAATGATTCTTGGTTCTATTCTTACACCATTATTATCATCAACTTTGTTATCAATATTTTATGATGCCATCAAAGAATCAAATTGAATTACCAGCATTGAGTTAGGTCAGACAATAATTGGTAGTAAAATGCATTATGTGGGATAACACAGACATACTGCTTAAAATCCATGCATTATGAGAGACCTCTATGATGTCAGTGCAGAATTAATATCTCATGTAGCTCTGTGGTTAAAGGATTAGATTGTTTTCATATCAAAAGAGCCATTTAGGAGGACTGTTGCTCAATCAGGTCAAGTTCATGCAAATGTCTCTATCTCCTGCATTTACTTTCTCCAGTGTAACAATAGGGGCCTAGATCATTCTGATTTCAGATTCTGAATTTTATTGACTTAAAGTCCCACTACAGTGCCAATGTAAGACTTTATTTATGGTAGGAAATCATGCTGTTCACCTAGTGGCCAACACATAAAGTGGGCTGTAAAAGGAACTGGAATTGCCAATCAAAAGGCTGGCAGCTCATCAACCCCAACACCACCGAGCTGACCTTTCTAGGGCTGGCATTGGCTCCCATGGCTGCTGTGGTCCAGCCATACGTGAGGAAGGTAGGATCATTCTTTTTACTATGACAGCAGGCCCTTTGGTTTCTGTGTCACCCTGTTTTCACCCCAAAGCCCCAGAATAAAATCTTGGATTTGAATATGTAAACTAAAAAATGCATTAAAGGCAGCAATCCCTGGTGCAGCCAGACATCTGTGGAGAGAGAGCCATGAGAAACAAGAGGTGGCAGGAACAGGAAAGAGGAGAAAAGGGAAAACTGAATCTGTTACCTATCCCTTTCTTCTTCCTTCTCAAAGGGATTGCAGGGAAAGGCAGAGAAAATGTAGTGGAGGGAAAGCATGTTTCTCTGCTACAGTTAGTCTAGTCTCCTTTAACAGCTAAGAATCCCACCATCAGCAATGTGGTCCTGCTGGGAGCTGAAAGCTGCAGGGGGCTTGTAATTTAGAGTATTCATGTTAACAAAACAGGTCAAAATAAGGGTCTTCCTACTGAACAGAGCTGTCTCTGGTCCCTGACATGGAGTCTCTCTTATAAAAGGGAACTTTTATAGCCGTGGTCTAGAATGTCCCATAGACTCTTTTCTCTGCCTTTACTGTGATATAATTCACATACCATAAAATTCACCTTTTTAAAGCATACAATTCAATGGTTTTTAGTATATTCACTAATTGTACAACCATCAACACAATCAATTTTAGAACATTTTAACTACCTCAAAAGAAACCCCTTCGTCTTTGGTGATATTCCTCAGCCCTCAACACACTCAGTACCTGGACACCAATAATCTACTTTCCGTCACTATAAATTTGGCTATTCTGGATGTTACATATACATAGATTATAAAATATAGGGTCTTTTGTGACTGGCTTCTTTCACTTAGCATGATGTTTTCAAAGTTCATCCATGATGTGTCATGTATTCATTTTTATTGCCAAATAATATTCCATTGATATATCACATTTGGTTTATCTACTCATTAGTTGTTAGACATTTGCACTGTTCCCAGTTTGAGGCTATTATGACTAATGCTACTACAGACTCTCATATACAAGTTTTGTGTGGACATATATTTTCATTTCTCTTGGATATATACACTGGAGTAGAATTTCTGGATCCCCTAGTTTCTTTTTAATTATTATGTTATCCATAAATTCCTCAAGTTCCAGTCACTTCTAAGTTCTAGATTAGGAAGCAGATGACCTAAATCATTCATGCACATTAGCATGCACTTGGCTTCTAACAAAAGGCAGGAATGTAGTAGTGAATAAACTGGATTTCAGCTTCTCCCTCATCACCACAGAAGAGGTGTGCAATTAAAATGCTTTCTCAATTTCTCATCAACAAAGAAGAGGTGTGAATTAAAAGCGATTTCATCATTTCATCAGGCCTGAAATCCTTCCTTCCCTTGCCAAGTCTGTGAGTTCAGTGTCAGGACTAATAAAGGAGAGCAGTAAGTCTTTCCCACATTTTGCCTGAGTTGGGATTCTATGTATTCTAAATTTAGTCAGGATGGGCCAGGATGGGATTCAGAGGAGGTGACATTGAGCTGGGCATAAAGGATGATCTAGAAATCACCAGTCAGAGAAGGGGCAGGAGTTAACTTTCAAGTTGCACTTCATTTAATGAGACCTTTAAAATGAGCCTCTCTAGAGCATGGCTTAGTATCACACAGAAAGGTCAGACTTCCTCCCAAAGCTCAGGCTGAGCCCCATCCACTCCAGCAAGCCCATCCCAAGGGATGCTCTGCTCACCCTGGGGAACCAGACTGTCTCTGAATCCACTAGATGAAGAGCTGGGGCACTGGATTTTAATTCATATTTTAGGCAAGGTGGTCATACTTCCTTGATAGGAGAACTCTTCTCTCCAGGCCAGTAGGAGGGCTCAAGTTTTTTATCTTTACGACAGAGAGCAAAAATTTCATTTGTATTAGTTTAAATCTCATTTTCCACTCTTCCATAGTGATAACCTTTATCTACTTCACTATAAGTCTGACAAATCTGTTAAAATTCAATTTTTAAAAATGCCCCCAAAACATAACCACCCATTCATTCATTCATGAGCTCATTCATTCATTTGTTCATGAATAATTTCTAAACTCCCACTACATATCAGGCTCTGTGCTGAGTTTTGGTGATTTGAAGATGAATAAGGCATAAGTCTCTGGCTCTTGAGGTGATATCTGACAAAAATGTAGATATATCAGAGTCAGTCTTTGCAGCACATATTTAATTTCTATGATCATAGCATCCAGATTCTCAACACTAGCAGTGGGGTATTCCTGGAAGAGCACAAACTCCACTTAACTCCATTCTGTTGCATCTAGCACAGGACTAGGTAGAGAGCAAGGGCTCTTGATAAAAGCACTCTAGAGACTGTTCAAACACAGCCACTGCCCCATTGATATGGCCTCACTTTGCCTACTGGAAGCTTTCAATTCTCACTTTTGGGCAGGTTGAGTTTAGCATGAAGCAATTGCCCTGCTACTAAATGACAGACTTGCAAAATCCAAGGGTCGGTGACCTTTGTATTCATTTAAACAACTCAACCTTTCTCAACTAGAACAGTCACCCACCTCCACTTGTGAACGTGAATTTAGCTGCCACATTTGCATGCATAATGTACTGAAAAGCCTTCTTTACAATGTTTACTTCTATGTTTCTTCCAAATGAAATCACTGAAGGGCAAATTTGATTTTCAAATCAGTTTTAAAACATCTGCCTCCTAAAAAAAAGAGTAAGAGTAAAGAGATAAGGCTTTTAGATTACAGGCAAGGACTAATTAGTTTAGCTGATACCACTGTGTCCATGCTAAAAATACAAATGTTAAGACATTTTTAATGCACACTCAACATCTAATGATGTTAATATTCATTAGGAAAAGGCTTCTAGTCAACGAGGTATGTACTTAGTAATTTTAGAAGAAAAAGGCTAACTTCCTAACCCTTCTTTCAACACAAACTCAACTAACCATGTGCTTCAGCACCTCTATTTGTTGTTCTACATGACTATATTTCTTTCAAAAATAATTTAACTATATATAACAGCATGCATCTCCAGGAAGCTCAAGATATTGAGTATGTTTCAGACTTTAAAAAAAAAATACTTCCCAGCAAGAACACCTGCAAGCCTTTCACTAGAGGTGGTGCTCCTTGAAGTTGTTTGGGCCCAAGTATGTGACAGTTAATGACAGTTTCTGGGACCTAAGGAGATGGAGAGAAGCAACTATAGTGGTTGGTTCTACCTTGTAATTAAGAGTTAAAAACTCACACACATATATATTTTATATGTATAGTAAGTTGGTATCTGTATATCTGTCCAGCCAACATACTACCCTAGGACCATAGAACCATGACACATAAAATGTTAGAAGGAGCTTTAGAGGTAAATCCATTGTATTTTGTATTTTACATAACTATTACACATTTTTATTGATAACAGTAGATTATACTATTTTAATACAAACAGCCCTTGGAGCTAGCTCTAGGCCTAATGTTAGGAATGGCATTTTACAGATGTGGAGACAGAAGTACAGGGAGAGTAAAGGACTTGTGCAAGGACACTCAACCAGTCAGTGACAGACCCACAGCTGAGAGCCAGGCTTCCTGATTTCTAGTCCAGGGATTTTTATCTTGCCTGTTTTACTTCACTCATGTGAAGTTAATGCTGCCATACTGCACATTTTTCTTTCTGGTGGTGAGATACTGGTAAGCATTTCAAGAACATAATCACTAATATAAAGTCTGAGGTTAAAATCATTTTACATTTAACACAAACAATTCCAACATGGATTTTAACTTCCATTCATGTACACATTATTTCATCCACTAGCTTTTACTTTCCTTGAGGACAGGGCTCTCTGTACCCTCCACTAGCCAAGTTCATGGGATATGCGAAGTACTGGAATGCACAGTAAGCTGTTAACCCAAAGGGAGCCTGCACTTGATACTTGGCAGCCATAGTGCAAGCATCAGCTCATTCCCATGGGCTCTTGAATTCTGTGGTCAGATGGGTTTTTGCCTGGCATATTACTGACCACACTATAGGTACTTCATAAAAATAGGCTGAAAGAATGAATAAACTGTCTACATGGGCTTCCTGCGGGTATAAAGGGAGTCCTGAAAGAAGGTTAGGCAGGCAAGGAAGGTTAGAGCAGGGCTAAAGCTAAGCTGGGGACTGGCCATGTTGCCCAGCCCTGACCTTTCAGAACAAACCTTCCGGACTGATGTGCAAATGAAGCTGCAAAGAGATAGATGATCCTGAAATCTGAGCCTGGTGAGGAAGACTCAGGTTTCACTGTGAACTTCATTTGGCTCCCAGCAACTCTGTCTAAAGTTTAACAAGTGCAATCATGATTCACATTTCAAAGCTTAACATGGAGAGGTCAATGACAAAGATGAACCTGACATGCTCATCTTAGCGGCAAATGGCCCCAGACCAAGGAGACACATCCGATGGACAAGGCCACAGGAGATCATCTAGAAATGAGGTAAAGGAATAACAACGGTAACAAAGATGTCAGAACTGACACTTCCTGTTTTTATCAAAGTGTCTGCTTTATCCAAAGGTTCTCATATGTGAGCATCCATTTAACCTTTATATCTTACTGCTTGGTGCCATGGGTTTCTCTGGCATTCCCCTTCTCAAAATGATTTTGAATACATAAAACAAAATACACAATAAAACAATGATACTGAAATACAGTGCTTCCCACAGACACCTTGGGCAAAAGGACACAAAAGACCCCAGGCCTGAGGTAAAAAGGACAGGCCTTATTGTGTGGCCTAACTGTGCTGCACAGAACTAGACTTCAGAGCCAGGAAACTGAGACTCCAGACCTCTTTATAGCCAGAATTCTCATTTGTCAAGAAAATGTAAGTTAAATGTTCTCATTAGAAGAAAGAAGTGCCTCATTTAAAAAATAATGATGAAAACTTTTACATTGCTTTCCCACACCCTTTTCCCCATAGCATCTCTGATATTCGCTTTTCCTCCTCAGTTCCCCTTTCTAAACAAAAGGAAGACTAGGAATTGGCAACACAAGTATAAACTTTAGGTTTTCTCTCTGAAAATACAATCCTGGGTTTTCTATAGCTTTCTTCCCACCTTACTTTACTTTCATTTGAAGTAAAATTAACAAATTATTTGATGTAGACATTCCTAAAGTAAAACACTAGTCTGTGACCCCCAAACCTGAAATACAAATACCCAACGTCCTGACAAATGCTAAACAATAACATCAAAATGGGATGGAGAGCGAACCATTTCTGCTCTGAAGGAAAGACCTTCATTTCGACCGCAACTGTCTGCCAACACACAATGTTCTATCTGTGGTATGTGTGGGCCTCCAAGTAAAATTCCTAAGTAAAATAAATCCCAACAACTAGAATTTTTAATTTAATTAAATCGATCTAAATAAACCCCAAAAGACAACATGCTGGGCTAGAAATCAAACCCCAGTAAACAACTAAAAAATGTGGGCACCAGTGATTCTAAGACTCTCTAGATATTGGTAGAAAATGAGTTGTTCTACTGGTATTTGATTAAAAGTCTACTTCCACCTGGGTCAGTGCATTTCACGTACAAAGTTGGTTCAGCTCCAGTTCCACATGCAGAGTAGCTGTTTCATGCAAATGCTGTGGGAGAAAGAAAACAATAGCTCCGAAACCTCAGAGCCATTGAAACAGTGTATGTGGGCAACAAAGGGCTATGGCTGTGCCGAATGAATGAGAAGCACTTTCTCTGAGCAACACTGTAAGTGCTGGGTCCATAGGAAGCCTGGTTTTTGCCCAAGCACACACTTCCCCCATACCTCACTGTTTAGCAAACTAATTTTATAGAGGTGCTGGCCAGTTCTAATAAACTGTCTTCATAAACTATACACTACACCTCTGTGATTTCGATAAATTTTTAAGCAGACTTCAATTTGTTTTTTAGGTGACACTTGGAAAGAATCAGTTGATAGGAGTCTTTTTTGATGTGTATGTTGTTTTCGAACTAGACTATAGGCAAGTGGTCTATCTTCACTTTTCTTCATAACCCTATACACAGTTCTGCACACAGAGAGGATGAATCTATCATTCTGATGAACAAATCCAACCTTTTGTGCCAAAAAGGCACAATCATCTTTTAAATGTGAAGTGATCTCAAGCAACTTCTGCAGCTTAGTTGACACTGTTCACTTGATAACCTAGTTTTAGAAAGTCAGACACATCAAAGTGCCAGGTAAGAAATCTGCAGGAAGGCCAGTCTGTGACAGATAAATGGCAGTACCCAGTGATCAAGGAAGTACCAGAGCTCCCATCATCATGATTCATATGACTTCCCTGATATCACAAAATCAACAGCTGTGGTCTTGCTCAAGCTATCTGAAAGGGTAAGTGGTTACCAAGAGGCCTACAGAAATGAATGAATAGATAATGCGAGCCATATCTCAGAAAGGGGAAAGACAGTCAGATGAAAAAGAAATCTTAATTTATTATAAGAAAACACTGAATTTTATGGTGTTCTTAGCATCAAAGGAAAGTCAAGAGATAACTTTAAATGGAGATGGGGAGAATTAAAGTGTAAAGCTTGTGTCTGTTTCTTTTCTAAAAGTATTTCCCAATGATTAAAAAAATCAGAGCAAGAACCCCATTCAATCTTGACAGTGAGTGGGACTCAGTAGAGAAGAGCACACAAATAATGGCCTTCTTCCTCTCTCAGGGGAGGGTACCAAGTTATCTAGGGTGAGTTCACTTTATACTTAAGATAAAAATCTCTTATAGGAAATTTAAAACAATAACTTGAGTCTGGCATTTTTATCTTCCAGGCTATTGGGCTAAGCTTCAAGCTACTAATCCCTTGTGGAAAAGCATAGCCAAGAGACAGCTAAAATGTGCTTAAGAAAGTATATAGTCATTTTATTACAGATGGCTACTTCAGAATCATTTTATTTGACTTTGACTTTTTAAAGGCAAGATTAGCCATTAAACATTTTGGACACACTTGGAAAACAACTTGTCAATCTATTTTGTGAAAAAAGATGCCTCTGAAAATTTATCATCTTGGTAAAAAAACACCCACACTTTTGTCTATCACTAAAGCCAAGCAGAAATCTCCTGTTATTATGGATAAGTGGAAAATTATTGCTTATTATATGGTATTACACAGTTTACAGAAACTGCAAGTGCTCATTACAAAATGAACATCACACTTATCATCAGCAAGGGCAGCCAGAGCACTGGCACAGGCCTGCAACAAAACAAGCTCAATTTGCTTAAGGCTCCCTATGCTGAGGTTATTGTTTACAAAACAAAAGCAACAAAGAAGTAGATTGGCTGAGTGTACAGGCTACAATCCTGACATCTCAGGGAAGATCTGTGTTCAAAGGCATACTTGAACTTCCCTCCAGCAGGCTAAAGGGAGAAGGAGTGATCTTATCTACCAAAGTCAAGTCCACTCCCTTCTACATAGTATACCTGCTTTCAGATTCAGCATGCTGCTAGCTCCCCTAGAGGTTATCCCTAAGAATTTACCGAGAGAAGATTTGGTCTACCTCAGTGTGCCAGACTCCATAAATACCTCTATTTACATCTGAAACAAGGCTTCTCAGTCCCTGAGTTGATGAGAAAACTAAAGAGCCTACCACAGGACGTGCCTTAGAGCAGTGGTTCAAAACATGTCTAATAACTTAACGGATGGATAAATAATAAATTTTTGAGTTAATATGGGCACATGCCCCACAAATTAGGGGTTTTAGCAGAGCAATGATTCAGTTGAATAGTAATCTTAGTTAAGGAAGTGACAAAAAAGGAAAATAACGCCTGAGAATACCAGTTGTTCCATCCCTAAATATGACTTAGAAGGCTATGTCCTGGGTTCCCATTTCATCTCCCCAGAAATTTACAACATTAATTACTATTAATGTGAGAATGAAATATTAATGCAATGTGAGGTGTAAATTTGAAAATTAGACTAGAAATTCAAAAATTAATGCATTTGTAATTGCAGATGACAGTACATGACAAATTTTACTGAAAAACTTGATTACTACTAATGTTCTTGTGGTTCTGTACTCATAGGGCAATATAACTACATCTCTGTGCATCCGAGGCTTTTATTAATGTACCAGAAGCACCTGCAAATAGGCAGAAGCTGTAATATGAGGTGCTCAGTGGTACTGTGAGAATATGAACTTCGGAATCACATCATCTTGTTTGTTTAAACCTGTGATCTCAACATTAGATTAGTACAGGTTCCAAATATTCTAATTAGGAGAAATGAATTGAGGGGATTTAGAAATGTGAAACAAATAAGTTTCCATGAGCCCCTCCTTCTTGCATCTCCACATACTCTAGAGAAAAGACTATATATTTCAAAGCTCCAGCAGTCATAATTTCTATTAAGCCTATATATCCACTGCCAAATCCTAAAGAGATTTCAGCAATTCCCTAGAGAACTGAAAAGAAAAAGAACAATATAAACAAGTTACCTTCATCTAATAGCAGCAGTACCAACATGTGCTTCCCTCCTTTGCCTGAGTATCACTCCTGCTTAAGAAACTTAACATCTAAAGGTTCAGAGAGGAGATAAGGAGCACGGGATATTATCCTGTCTTTGTCACCTGAGGAAAAGCAAGAGCTCTATGTGACAAGTTTAATGTACAACACTCCTGGAGTTAGAAGGACAAACAAGATGACTACTCATCACCTCTTCTAGGTCAAGACTGCTAAGGCACATTACTTAGAATATAGACATTCTTTTGCTCAGTTGAGGTTTATTTCGTGGGCTCCATATTGTTGTATAAATTTGGATAAAAAGGTGCAAAGTGTATGAGCAGAAAACACTAACTCCTTCCAAAGCAGCTGGTTAATGTGTGTAATTCTGGATGATCACTGCTCTGAAAGTACACTTGAAAACTTTGGAAGAAATATTTATTACTGATACTCAGTACATAATTTACAACACCATGGTGAAATTCACTTACATTCCATTTCAAGGGATCGTGAAAAGAAAATGTCAACTGTGGGGATAATATGCTTTATGGATCTTGGCTTAAAACAGAGAAAAAAACACATATTCAAGTCTCTTTTGATAGAAGAAAATAGTCTAATAAATGGCCTAATGAACAGAGTAATGAATTTTTTTTTTTTAAGTAGGCAATAGGAAGAAAAAGGGATGAAAAGGAGAGGCTAATATACTCTATGACTTGCATAATGAAGCCCTAGGCAATCTGGATTTGCCCACTGGAATACAGACTATATTTTTAAAACCACTTTTTAAAGTATGAATTATGATACAGATAATAGGATGGACAACTTAACATTTTCTGGAGCAAGTAGTAGTAATAGCAATGTAGAAACCATATGAAAATGTAAGTGGATTTCATTGTAATGTATATAGTCTTCATCATACCTTCTGGAAGATGAGTCTATCTCTGATTTGTTTCTTGATGTGATTTTTAATACTGAAGTCCATAGGTTTCTTTGGTTGGGAAATCACCAGTTTCTCCAGCTACAATGTAGGTCAGTAATAGGCAACTATGCTCAAAACACATCTTTTAGAAAAATTTCCCTAACTCTATGACATATTCTGAACATGTCTATATTCTTACAACTCTTATATATGTTTCTTTCTTTTTCTACTTCCTCTTCCTCCTACTTTTTAAAAAATTATTTTATTTATTTTTTTTGTTTTGTTTTGTTTTGTTTTGTTTTGTTTTTTTACTATGGTCTTATAGGCCATGCAGAATTCTGGGAAAAAGAGACACAGAATCAGGACATCTGGGTTTTAATCTGGACCTTTCCATTAGATAAGAAGGTACTTGTGCCTTTTGTCTCAGATCCGCATCTGTAAAATGAGAAGCTTGAACTATAATTTCCAAGATATTTTCAGTTACAATATTTTATGATTATAGAATCGTTTTGTAGTTTGAACTGCGCAAGCATGTGTGCATGCGTGTGAGATGGCTCCCAAATGTTTGGAATGTATATACCTATAAGTTCCTTCAGAGGAGAAATATCTTCCTCTCTCCGCAGTATTTTCCCTCACAATGTAGCCTTTACCTACTAGGGCCACTTAAATATTAGATTGAATCAAAACTGGTTGGGCTATACATATGATTATAGACTAACTTGCTAGAGGCTACACTGGGAGAACCTGGCCCTGTACTTCCAAAGGGGTCAATCCCAGTGCACTTTGAAAAATGGCTGGAGTTCTGAAAAGCAAGCTTCCTTCAAGTCTAGCCCCTTATTCTGCCCTTCTCTGAAACAGACCCAAGAAAAAGTAAATGTTATAAAGTTATATGCAAACAAATTATGGTGGACATTCAGCTAATGGAGTAGTTCCTTGTGTTTGGGAGGAGACCATTCAAGGTAGACTCTCAGAGCATTTTTGACTGGATTTTGAAGGGAATAGAGAACCGGTAGAGATTTGAAGATCAGCAGGTGGAAATAAAGATAATTAACTGATCTAAAGCATGGACACATCTGGAAATGGTAATTGGGTTGGACTAAAGGGAAAACCGGATACCTGTAAGAAAAGAATTGAAGAGATAAAGATTAGAAAGTTTGGTGAGAGTCAGAGAGACATGATAATTATATATTTGAAATCTGGCCATGAGGTCTAACAGTGGGGCAGAATATTTAAAAACAAGATGTTTGGGAAAAGCTGGTCATGTAGTGACAGAAGATGACCCAAGCAAGGATCTGAGGCTTTTCTTAGTAGATTACTGGAAGTGCCTGTACAGGGAAGTAAGGAATCAGCCAGAGCAACCAGCAACAATGTTCCAGGCATCAGAACAGCAACAGTACAGAGTAGAGATTCAAGAAAATCCATTAGAGGCTACTACAATGCTCTAGGAGGGAAGTAAGAAGGTCTGAATTAAGATGGAGGTAATGGGGATATAAATAAAGGAAGAAAGAGTATAAAAGATATGATACCTGACTGGCTGTGGAAGGCAGAGAAAAGTCAAAGGGTAAGAGATGCTCAGGAGAAGGGGGTTACCATAAACACAGATAGGGACATTACAGGGAGGAGCTGCTTTATGGGGAAAGATGACAACAAGCTTAGGTTTAGACAAGCTAAGTTTGAGAAGTCATTCTAGAAGGGGCCAACATTTAATGAGAAATATGATTATTTTCAGCTCTAAAAATTGATTCTGTGTGCATGCTTGACCCCTGAATTCACAGAAACACTTCTTCCTTCTTTCTTCCTTTTCCTTTTTTTTTTTTAACCTAGGAAGAAAACATGAGCCTCCTAGCACTCTGGGCTCTGAGATACAGCTGAGTCAGCATTAATCACAGCATGGTTACCAAGAAAACGCTTCTCATTAGGACTGAGACAAACTGAGGCAGGTCACTTTAAGAAGCTATAATCATAACTACACTGAACTTCCTCATAGGCTCTACTTTCCTCTATTGGAGATGTGCATGCTAACCATCTATTTTTTAAATGGACTTCTATGATGATTATTATTCTGATGTTTCTGTGTGCTTAGTTTGTTTGCCTAAGGGTTCTGTGATTTCTACTAGAGGCCCATTGCATTGCTTTATTGGCAATGTCTATCTCGGGGAAGGGGTTAATCAAGGCTTTGTCATGGTTAGGGGTGACTCCCCAAAACCTCTCTGGACAGTAGTGGGGCTGTAGCCATCCTGAAACTATGGGAGGGATCCAGAGTTCTAGGATGCCAGAGTGGGGTCTTTTCTATCAGAGGTACACAGAATGCCTCGGCAAGTGGTTTAGAGTTCCTCTCCAAAGATTAAGGTCAGTTTTTTCTTTTTTTAAAACCTTTTACTCTGAAAATCCAGAGAAGCAATTGAAACATATTAACCTGGCAAACTTGGGATTTTAAATCAAATCAATTTCCAAAGTGAAAAGTACACAGCTGGCAAACAGTTTTTAAAACACTTGGCCCCTCCATAAAGAAAAACTTTATTCTCTCTAAGAGTGCTTAAAAATAAAGGTAATGGACTTCCAGCTAGTAACCAATTTCAAGTGATAAACTGTTACTGGGGGATCCAAATCATTAACTTGAGGGGCAAGGATAGATGTGGAGACTGGAGAAAACTGAACCTCTGGTAATGATAGAATTTGTAGAATAAGGCTGTAAATGAATCAAGGATGACAGATCAATAATGGATTAATAAAGGGAAGTTGGGAAGACATATTCCTAGTCTGTAAGGAGCATGAACAACTTTTGTCCTCTTACACAAACTCTCACTTGCACCTTAGCTGGGCTGGATAGACTTCCTGAATGGGCCTTGTGATAACAACAGCTCCAGATATTAGGAGGACAAATGAAACCAATATGTTTGCATAATTGGAGACAGACTGGTAGCACTCATCCATCCATTCATTCAGACAACAATACAAGAGCTAGGTTCTTGCTAGGCTATCACGGATAAGAGTAAATAAAAAAGATCAAATCTCTGCTCTCATGGAGCTTAGACTCTAGTGGGGGAAGAACAACAGTAATTCAATAATCACACAAAGGAAAGTGTGATTTGAGCTGTGAAGGAAAGCTCGGTTCAATGAGAGGGAAAAACAAAGTGATCTGATTTAGATGGGTGGTCAGAGCAAGACTTTTTGGAGAAAGTAGACCTTGAGCTAAGAACAAAAATATAATGGGGGTTAATGAGACAAAGTGCAGCGGTGCAAGGCTCCAGCTAGAGGCCATGGTATGAGAAAAGGCTCTGTGGGCGGATGAAGCATGACCCATGGTGAAATGTGAGAGGAAGTCAGGCTGATGTGAACAGGTAGAGTACAATATAGCATGACTTTTGAGAGACAGGAAGGGGCCAGATTGCGGAGGCACTCTAGGCCGTGTGAAAAATACTGGTCTTTATCAGACGGCAATGAGAAGCCAATGAAGGGTTCTAAGCAGGTTTAACACCAGAGTTGCACTTGAAAAATGCTACTCTGGCTATAGTAGTAAGTAAACTTGAGGGCAGCCCAGAGAGAATGTGGGGGAGGGAGGCAGTTAGCAGAGAGAGGAGTAGAGAGGAGAGAGATGATGGTAGTTGGACTAGTATTGTCTTGATTGATTTTTGTCATTTGGAATGTAATATTAATATAAAAGTTATTTCTATAATAAAATAAAAATCCTTCTGATCATGTAATTTTAAGTGTGCTCACACAGCTCACAGAGAAAGTTTTATTGAGGTATGCTTCATTTTATTTATAGTAGGCATGGAAAAAATTATTATCCTCACAGAATAATGTGGCACCTGGATTAAGCAAGAAAGAGGGAAGGAGCTCTCAGGTTCTCTGTCCTAATCACTTGCTAGCCAGGGGAACTTCATTTCCTTCCAGTTCCTTCATCTGTCAAATGTTCTGGGTGGGAGGAGTCTCTCCACTGGTGGTCGACAGAACCTGCTTAGCTCTAAATTTACAACTCAGTTCACATACTTAGCATTAAAACCTACTTTCCACATGGCTTCCAATATATGGGTAAATTTTGCATAAAAACTTTCTGCAGTACAGAAGATAAGTCCCTTGTCTAGATGTGCAGGTATGAGTGACTGACTCGTAATGTTTTCTACTCAAAAATATTCATCTACTGCTGCCACTTC
This sequence comes from Cynopterus sphinx, assembly GCA_030015415.1. NCBI lineage: Eukaryota > Metazoa > Chordata > Mammalia > Chiroptera > Pteropodidae > Cynopterus > Cynopterus sphinx. The sequence continues at coordinate 43,279,018 of CM057386.1, forward strand.
ATTACTCCATAAACAACAGTTTGATTAATAGGTATCTGCAAGCCTGGTTTAATAGATAGATACCTACTACAGGGAAGGCTCTGATATCTTGTCATTAACACAGTGGTCTGCCTACTATCAGGTTTGTCCGTGTGTGTGTGTGTGTGTGTGTGTGTGTGTGTGTGTGTGTGTGTGTGTGTTTTATGTGAATTGTTATTTTTTCATTTTCATTTTTTGCCATTCCTCTTTCAGGTATATGTGCCTTTATTGTTCAAGTTCTAAACCTCTTGACAAAATTAACACCAATGTTTAAAAAAAATGTTTTAAAAAACCATGAGAAAGAACATGACTGGCTTTTTTTCATTACTGTCAAATGCTGTGTAGAAAATGGAATTAAGTACGAAAAGAGAAAAATAAAATCTCCATCGAGCATTTTAAAAGTGACAATTACACAACCAGAGCCCATTAATTGGCTCATACTTCAAGAAGAAACAAGCAAGTACACTCCTCCAACCTCACAGAGAAGGAGATCTGAGAAGAGCAACCCGTCTGTTACTACAGCAGTGACTTGCAAGAAATAGTAATATTTCAATACAGGATCTATGTGACAGTCAAGAGCTGCAATCTCACCCTGAAAACTAAAACCTGACACTAAAATGAACTTCTTCTTTTCATTAGTCTCAATTATGAAGACATTTCCTCTTTTAAAACCCACTTTCTTTTTATTGCATCACATTAGTGACCTCAAGCCCACTATATTCGACCCTCAGGTCACATGGTTAGCAGTGACCTCCTGGGACCAACTCAAGATTTACATTTTGTTAAGTATCAGACTAAATAACAAAGCTGGCAGAAGGAAAGCTTTCTCAACTTTATCACTAACAATGGCATTGAAGATGCAGGAAACTGCAGGTAAGGTAAATAGCTTAGGCTTAAATTTGCCATTTTTTAATCTTGCTACACATTGGGAAAGTTTACTGAGGCTCTAAGTCTCCACCTTTAATGTATCTCATTGCCCTCAACCACTGCAGCACTCAGAAAAAGAAATATGACTCCTTGCTCCAAGGTTCCCAGTGAATAAATAGCATCAACTACAGAAACAGATCCCAGAACAGAACTTTGCCCTTCCCCAGGACTAAATGACAATGCTGTCAGTGAGGGGGATATACTGCTTCTCAGATATGGGTATCATCATGCTGAAGACTATAGAGCAGACAAGCTGACCCCACAGAGGCCTTTGCAGGTGATGCAGAGACTGTCAAAGTGTTTCTCAGGAAAGGTACAGGGGAGAAAATGTTTAAAGTTAGGATGCTATAGAAATAGCCTGATCCAATGTGGTGCTCCATGGTTTCAAGTAGGCCAGGCCCCTGTGAGAAGGAAAACCCAAGTGGAAATGGACTTCTGAAGCCCTGTGGAAAGGTGAAAAGAAGAAGTACTCTTAGAGAAGCCCAAGAGGAGAAGTGTAAGGAAAATGTGGGTCATTTTCTTGATGGCCAATGTCGTCAACTACCTTTTTGTGTGCTTATTGGCCATTTGTGTACCTGATTTGTAGAACTGTGTGTTCAGATACACCATTAGCCATCAGGAAAATGCAAATCAAAACCACAGTGAGATATCACTTTCTACCAATAAAAAAGACATAACAAGTGTTCGTGAGAAAAATTAGAACCCTAATACATTACTGATGAGAATAAAATGGTAAAGCTGCTTTGCAAACAGTCTAGCAGCTTCTCAAAAGGCTAAACATAAAGGAACCATATGACTCAGTCCACTCCTAAGTGTATACCTAATTGAAATCAAAACATGTCTAACAAAAATATGTTCATAACATCATTATTCATAATAGCGAAAATGTGGAAACAACCCAAATGTCTATCAACTGATGAATGAATAAAAAGATGTGGTATGTATCCATACAATGGAAGATTATTAAGTAATAAAGAGAAATGAAATACTGATACATGCTACAACATGGGTATGCCTTGAACACATTAGGCTAATAGGTCAGTCACAAAAGACTGTATGATTCAATGTACATGAAATACCCAGAATAGGTAGATCTAGAAAGACAGATAGTAGATTAGAGTGGTTGCATAGGACTAGGGGAGATAAAGGATTGGGAAGTGATTGCAAAGGGTTTCTTTTTGAGGTAATGACCATGTTCTAAAATTGATTGTGGTGATGGTTGCTCTTAACATACTAAAAGCCATTTGAACTGTATAATTTACATGGGTGAAATGTATGACATATGAGTTATATCAATAAAGTTATTAGAAAAAAAGAAAATATGGTTCAGGTGTCCTTTTCAGAGAAGTACAACTTCTGCTTGGGGTAAGTGGCTTCAAGGTTCTGAAAAGCTACTAGGATATTGCTATGTACAGCACTTAATTTCTCTAATTTATTGCTGACAGTTAATAAACATGCCACTCTGCCAGCATATGCTACTCAAATAAATAATGGCAAGGACAAATATCAACAAAACATTTATGGCTGGAGCAAGAAAAGAATCTTTTTAAAAGTTTTCTTTTTAATTTTAAAAGAAATACATATAAATTAGTCAAAATATAGAAAACTGTAAATAACTTCCATAATCCCAATACACAAAAGCAAGCATTATTAACATTTTGGCACCTTTATGGCTTGCTTCTTTCATATTTTTTTTTCTCCTACTTGTGATAATACTCCTATAATTTTGTGCTCTACTTTTTAAAATCTTATTATGTAAGTGTTTTCTTAAGTTATTAAGTTATTAAAAACTCTTTATGAGATCATTTTTAATGAACACTTAGGTTGGAGACAAAAACTTATTCAAAAGGGAATCTGGATAGTATGTCTGGCAGGCAGGCAGGCAGTCTGTGAGAAAATAAAGCTGAAAGCTGAAAATACTAGGTAGTTCTAATAATCTGACCACAGAATTCTCAAGAGGAAAAGAAAAATTTCAGTATTACCCAATTCTTTATACCTAATCATTTATATTTGCTAAAATGTTTGCCAAGGGCATGGTCTTGGGCAGATGATGTCTGAGACCACTAATGTTTTGGCAGAAAGAATTATTAGTCAATGAGACCATGACAAAGCAGAGAAATGGTTAAAAATGAACATAAATGAGATCAATATGTTAAGAAGCATACATTGGCAAGAAACAAGTCCAGGGAAAAGAGTTTTAGGGAATTTGGGTTCAAGATGGCCAACACATTTACCTTTCTCCCTTCCTGGAAACCAATGAGGTAACATCAAAGAAATACAAAGAGAATATATTCTTAAAGGTGCTGCAAACTGGAGGAAAGGATATTAGCAAATCAAGATTTGGGGGGAATTTCTTAAAAAAAATGGTAGTGGATGAAATATTCATAAATCTAAGTGAAACTGGGCAGATTTCCACATTGAAGCAAACTGGGCAGGATGGTCAAAAAGCAACCCACATCAGCCATATCACTGTGAAATTTAAGAACTCCAAGGATGAAAAAAAGATCCTATAGTTTTCTATAGGGAAAAATAAATTACTACAAAGAATAAGAATCAGATTATATCAGATTTCTCATTAGCAACATTAGATGGCAATAAATCCAAGCTTTCAAAATTCTGAAGGAACTGAACTCTATACCCAGTCAACCTATGGTTCAGGCATGCACAATTCTGAAAATTTGATTTCCATATACCCTTTCTGAAAAACATTTCCTATGGATTCACTTTGCAATGCCCATGAGGGATCTTCTTAACAAAGACCCAGCCAAGTCATATATTTGGCTTCAGATTTGCCCAGGAGAGAGAACAGGAAGCACAGCATGTAGCCTACACAACTGTACAGGAGCTATTCCTGCTGACATGCAGGTGTTAGCTCAGGTGATACACAAGACTCACATTGGCAGGTGTGGAGTCACTCTGGTTTAGAAGCTTCATATTATAAACTGAAACTATTAATCTCTTATAATAGCTCCATAAACAGATCCCAGAATTTTCATAAGGGACTTGCCTTGTCACGAAAGTCAGGGTTCTCAGAAAACCCAAAGCAATGGCTTTCAACCAGTCCTCCCAGGCCAGGTACAATTTACCAATTAGGGGTAATTTTTGTCATAAGCAATACTGCCTAATTATACAGCTGACATTCCACTTACACTGATTTTGCAAGGGAAGAGATCTAGAAAGTAACTAACTGAGCCACAGGTCAGTATCTCCTGCAAAGGAAAAGGGGTTTTGGTAACCTTTATCCACATTTTACAAAGAAAAAAAAAATTCAAGAAACAGTGGAATCAACCTAGATAGGAAAAAATACATTTTAGGATCATAGCTGTAGAGTAGGCCTAGGAAGCAGTCTGTTCAAAAAATTAAACAATAACTAAACAGTATGCTTCAGAAGCTGCTGTAACAGGAAAAAGAGGCAAGAAACTCTTTTAAAAAAAATCTGGCTAATATGAAGCTATTTATTATTTGTGTAATAATTCTGAGTAGAAAATCTAATCTACATGTTCTTAATACAGTACAATTCTCCTAAGAGGGGCACAAATTTAGTAACAAAATATTTCCTCATGGTAGATCCAATGAATTATTAGATCTGTAGTGAACAATGTTTATATAGTTAAAATATTATAATGAATTCTTAGTGGTTTTCTCTTTTCAGGATCAATTTATACTTAACACATGAAAGATTTAACTATAATACAGAAGATAAGCATCATAAATCTTTACAATGTCAATGTGGTAGGGCAACTAACAGAAGATGGGGAGAGACAGAGGGAAATGTAGGGGTGATAATTTCTTTATTAATAAGTAGAAAGTCAAGAAATATTGTCCATAATTGATGGGTCAGAAAATAGAGAATTAGGTATATGGCTTAATTTTAAAACATAAGTAAGAGCAGAATTAAAAGAAAAACATAACTAATGAAAAATGAAGAGTGGTTAAGTGAGCCAAATACCTCATTTTTTTATTGAAAGAAGTTAGTAAAACTGATAAGTTAATGAACTGATATAAAATATTATTTATAGTTGAGAAGTTAAACTAAAAAAATAGTCAAAAGTAGTTACTTCTGAGGAATGGAACGGAAAATGGGAAGGTAAAATTTTACTTTTCACTTATTATGTTGTTTAATTTTCATGGGCATGTTTTAAATTTATAATAAAAAGACTGATGTTAGTATCTTACTGTATTGATACAAATTTAGGGTTTAACAATTTAGAAGACAGTAGCAGAAAAGAAAGATTGGAAAGTGAAGTTTTTTGAAATAAGGCTAAAGGGTGCAAGATTAGATTATATGAAAAAAAAGAGGGGTAAAAAGTAATTTTATAAAATCAGTCAATACATTTGGGATAACATGGAAAAAACCTTGATGACATTATGCCAAATGAAATAAGTCAGACAGCAAAAGACAAATATGGTATGATCTCATTTATATGTGGAATCTAAAACAAAGAAGAAACAAACAGACAAACAAACAGAGGCTCAGAGAAACATAACAGATTGGTAGTTGCCAGAGGCAGAAAGTACGGGAAATTGATGAAGATGCTCAAAAGGTACAAACTTCCAGTTATAAAATAAATAAATTTTGGGGATGTAATATACATTCATGGTGACTACAGTTAACAACACTGAACTGTAATATCTGAAAGTCCTAAGAGAGATCTTGAAAGTTACCACAAGAAAAAATACTATAATTACATAAGGTAACAGATGATTTACTAAATTTGTTGTGGTAATCATTTCGCAATATACATATATCAAATAATGTTGTATTCCTAAACGTACACAATGCTATATATCAACTATATCTCAATAAAGCTAGGAAAAAAAAAAACCCAAATCAGTCTATACAAAAACAGGGTTCTCTATGATAGAAAATGAGCCTTTATTCTGAAAGCAACACATACACACACACACACACACACACTCCTCCAGAAGTGGAGGGACTTGCAGGGAGACACTGAAGAATCTCATTCCCTACATACTTTTCAGAGGACAGTAAAAATCTTCCCTCTGATTTCTTGACTAGGTAGAAAGCTATCAAGAGGAAGGGCTGTGATCTTTAAAGATTGTATCGAATTTCATTTATAAAATGGCTCACATTTTTTATTTCAATAAAAATCAGGTTATAATTCTTGATGCTAATAGAATCCTCTCTTGAGAACTGCTCTGGAGTATACTTGTTAAAAAGGAAAGGCATACTTCTTTTATCATCTGCATATCTTCTGTTATATTTCTTAAGACCTAATTAAAAAATGGAAGCCACAATAGATTCAGGTTATGACTATAAACATTAAATCATAACATTTGGATCCAATGATTCTTAGAGAGTTAACAGGCACTTGCCTTCTTGCTATTACTCTTGTTCTTCTAATATATTATTTATTTATTATTTTCTAAAACACTGCTGTAGCATCTAAGTCTGAACATACAAAGTTACAAACATAAATTATTTAAACCCACCAACTAATGGAAAGAAAAGATAAAAAAGTGGAAAAATACACTGACTTAATGTAAAGCTCCTGGTCATTTAGTTCTTGTTAAAAACCCACATTGGATAATGTCTTCAATACGGGGACATAAAAGAAAGAGATGAGGAATCCAATTTGTGACACATAAAATGACATTAGAGGCAGGAGATGGTAAGCAGGAGATGTGTAAAGATGACAAGCTCCGAAGCAGCAGAGGGTCTGGCCTATGATCTGCACACCTAAAAGCAGTGGCTCTGGGAAGACAAATAGGCAGCTGGCCATGGGCCATGGGTTCTAGAATGAGTTAACCTCTTAGTTTCCCAGTTTCCACTTTTTAGCTTGGTTTAGCTCTCTTTGCTAATGCTTTGAGTACTAGAAGCAATGCAGTACAGTGGAAAGAGCCTTTCATTTTCTCCTTATAAAATTAGGTCAATATCTCACAAGGTGTTTTGTATTCAGGACAAAATGAGATAAAAATGTGGAAGTACTGGAATACTAGTTACTAAATAGCTGTTAGTTTTCATATGTCATGGTAGAGAAGGGGCTACAAGAATTTTGTGTTCCCCTGAGAAGTCGATACCCAGCCAGGAACCGACTACGTTTCCCAGCCCTGCTAGACATGTACTATGGCAACTGACTGATTCTCTCTGATGCAACACAAATGGTTCACTATACCCAAGCCCAGTGAACCAGGCATATCATCTCTCTGTTCTTATCCCAAATGTCAGCCAGATGCAAAGGATGTGGCTGAGGCCCTCAGTGATGACAGAATGACAAGAAGGAAGACATCTGGGTTCCTCAATCACCTATGGAGAAGAGCCACTTGACAACCAGGAACAGCCATGCTGACTATTACATGACTGAGAAACAAACCATTTTGTTAAGCCATGGAAATACTGAAGCCACTATTTGTTAGAGTAGCAAGAGTTACCCTACCTGATATAAACATGCTATATAATAATTACTATAATAATAATGGTGAGAGTGTCAGACATTGCATCATAATTGATGCATTATAAAATCTTGGCTAAATAAGTACATGAGAAGATGTTCAATATTATTAGCCATCAGGAAAATGCAAATCAAAACTACACTGAGATGCCACTTCACTCCCAGTAGAATGGCTACGAACAAAAGGAATAGGCAGTAACAAGTCCTGGCAAGAATGTGGAGAGATAGGAACCCTCACACATTGCTGGTGAGAATGCAAAATGGTGCAGCTCTGTGGAAAAGTTTGGAAATTCCTCAAAATTTAAACATAGTTACCATTAGACCCAGTAATTCTACTCTAATTCTAGGTATTTACCAAAGAGAACTGAAAACATTTGTTAAAATAAAAAATTGTATAGGAATGTTCACAGCAGCAATAATCATTACAGCCAAAAGGTAGAGATAATTTAAATGTTCATCACCTGATGAATAGAGAAACAAAATTGACATATATATCTCCATATGACGAAATGTTATTTAGTCATAAAAAGAAGTGAAGTACTGATACGTGCAATAATATGAATGAATCTTGAAAACATATGCTAAGGGAAGGAAGCCAGGAACAAAAGATCATATATTATGTGATTCCATTTATATGAAATGCCTGAAATATACAAATCTATAGGGATACAAAATATATCATTAGGTGGTAGGGCTGAGAGAGCTAGAGGGGAATTAGGGAACTGCTAATGCATAGGTTTATTTTGGGGATGATGAAATGTTCTAGAACATGAGATAGTAGTGATGGTTGCACAACTCTGAATATACTAAAAACTACTGAACTGTACGATTTTAAAAGGATGAATTTTATAGTACGTGAATCACATCTCGATTTAAAAAAAAAAAAAGAAATCTCGGCTATTTGCTCTATCTTGCCTGCCAGAGAATCCAGCACTGTACAAAAACGCACCGAGCTCTTTTCAGGTAAGGACAGGGAGAGGGCATAAAGGAAGCTTCAAGGATGCTGGACATGTGCTTTTTTGATCTGAGCAGCAGTTACATGGGTAAATACACATGTCAATATTCATTCGAGGCATGATTCTAGGCTGGTCAGAACTAGTCGACTCTTTCCTCCTGGCTTCACCGCACAACCAGGTAAGCTTCAACAGAGCCCCAGTACCCTACTCATGAAATGCCCTTGTTCATCTATGAAGAATTTAAGGTACAAACTTTTCTCAGTTTGAGTAACAGTGTAGATAAGTGGAGATAAGTATTTAAAGCTAACCCTGAGAATGATACCGGGGTGGGGTATAGGATAGAGTCCCAGAATTACTACTGAAGTGTGTACTGCATCAGCAAAATTCTCTAAGGAAGAAAAAAGTCCTAAGGGTTAGTATGGGATGTGGGGGGAAGACCCAAAAGAGGACTACATATGGAAAGTATCTTTCTTTTTCCTGCTTAGGTACATGCCATTTTCAAAATTCAAGTTCAAATCACAAAATAAGGAACGCCACGCCTGTTTGGTCACATAAAGGAAATTATTATTTAAGTATGTGATAGTCAAGACTGAAGTAAAGGATCATTGGAATGTTTTCAACCTCCAAATAAGATATAATTTAGTAATTCCATGAATCTTCATTGAAATGTTCGGAATCCACTGGAAAGACTGTCTTTTAAATTGGAATAAATTCCTCAAAGGATGTCACTTACTTGCAGGAGACTTTCGTTCTGTCAGCCACCATGGTCCACTGTTGCTGGTTGGTGGAAACCTCAACATAATAGCTATAGCTTCGATCATCGCAGTCCCAAAGTAGTAACCTGAAGAGAAGAAAACACGAGGGTGCTGTGAACGTTCTCACTGGCTGTTTCCTTAGGCTGCAGGCACAATGGAACTCATGTCCACCCCAACCCTCTTACTTGCCTCCTTTGCCCCACCACACTTCCAGGACTAGAGAAAGAAAGTGAAACTCTAACAAGAGTTTGATGAGAGAAGGCAGAGTCAATCAATCTGCAGCAAGAGGTTTGATTCCTTAGGAATTTATTTCACAAGTTACCCCATCCCAGGCAGCCTCTGTCCCCTAAGAGGCAAGGCTCTTCTGATTGGCTAACCAGGGAGAAGACATCACCCAATCCTCCTTCCTGATTTTTACAACTCTCATCTTCAGTCAGCTGGGCTGTCCAAAGGTAACATCCCGAGACCACTGTTCATGCGGGCACTGTGCTTTCTAACAGGCAATAACTAATGTGTCCCAATGACCTTAATTATCACATTTTAGGTTCCTTCTCATTCTTACCAGACTTTTTATTTAGAAAGCTTTGGTAAGATTATCTGGTTTGGAGATATAGACAAACACATTCATTAGCAAACTTGCTGTTATTTAGAAATTGATTATCTTGTACCTGTTCTTCTTATCTCCCTGCCCCACCCCCATCCTTTTTTAGCCCAGATAAGAACCTAAGCATTGACTATATTACTCCATTTACATAAAATTCAAAAGAAACAATTTATCTGACAGGAATCAGAATCTGAATAGTGGTTACCTCTGAGAGTGGCAATGCCTGAGAAAGGATATAAAGGAACCTTCTAGGAAGGCGGAAATGTGCTAGTTTTGACTTGAGTGGTAGTTACTATACATAGAAGATCTGTGCACTGTATGTGCGCTCTTCTTCAATTTAAAAAAGCAGAATTAAAAAACACTCTAAAAATTGTAATACGGGATGAGACTACAGCATTCTGCTTCTGACAGTATACAGTATGAGAAGTCATTGTTTTCTATTATTTCAGCCTCATAAGTCCTTCCTATATAAGATCTTTATCTTATTGTTTTTAGTTGCTCATGTACATTTGCTTCTTCCACCAACTAGAAAGATAGTGAGCTCCTAGAAGGCAGTACCTATGTCTTGCTGGTTTTCTACACCCGGTACCCGGCATCGTGTCTCACACAGAGCTTACACTCAATGAATGTTTGCTGAGCAAATACATTATTTGTAACATTAACAACGGTAATGATAATGATGATTATCATAACGATCAACAATCCTTTAATGTTTACTGTGTACCACGCCCTATATTAAGTGCTCTATATAATTTAGCTGGTCAACCTTCCAAAAGTCTTTTTAGCAAATATTATTTTTTTCATCAAATTACAGATGGTGAAAGTGAGGCTTAAAGGTGTTAAGTAACTTGTCTAAACTCAAAAAGCAGTGGTGGTCGATACTGGGTTCCAACCTGGTGTCCTGACCAAAGCCTATTTCTGTAATCCCTCTGTCAAATGTTTTCTTTTCTCCCACTGTATATGGCTGGGTCATACTTTTTAACTGGTAACCTACCATTCTACAAAAGTAAATCATATTATTTCTCCTTAATCTTACAATTATAATCAATGAAAATCCTTTGTATGTGGTTCAGTTTAGTGTTACCTATAAAGCTATTATTGAGGATTAGAAATGGCACTGTGTTCCCCTTTCCCTTTACCCTTTGTTTCTTGTTTTCAATTACAAATTTTTTGCTCTGATGACTAAATTCACAATACCTGATATTTTGAAATTCATCTTTTAGGTAGAAAAAAATATTAAAAGGTTTTGGAAAACAAACAGATTACACCTGAATCTCTTTAATTCACCGGAGTATTTAATTTCTCTGAGTAGTCTGAGTGAATCAGACAGGATTCTACCCTATTGTTTTTAAGTGTCCAATAATTCTACTTTTAGATTATACCAATTTGCCTGATAAGAAGCTGAATCATTTCCCTTATTAGTCATTTCCTCAAATATTATTTTAGCCTTTCAGCACTTTTATGCAGTTAGCCCACACTAATTTATATTTATGTTGAGTAACTTTTAAAAGTGTATTTTTTGTTTCTGTTTGTATGGTTCTCAAGATAATTATAAGTCTTTTAAGAAAGACGACTGATCCTTTCTTTTAAAAAAATTCTACTCTAAACATGTGCTCTGTTCATAGTGTAAGTTTCAAACACGTTTTGGGCTGAAATCATTCATAACCCAGCTGAAGTAGATTAAAACCAGAACAAAAAATTTAAATTAATTAATCATTTTCTTTACTTAATAGGTCTGGTAACAGGTTTTTTGGGAGACAATGTTGCAGCTATTTCCCCAATGGATTATTTAATTTATTTATGGAGAGCGAGGTTTATCATAATCCCTCTCCTTCTGGAAAATAATGAGTTAGTGTTCCTATCAGTGTATCCAAATGAAAATAATCAGTCCCTTTTGGGATAGAATCTAACCAGGTCTCAAAATATTTAATGGGAAAAGACTGCCTCGAGGATATGAGCTATGGAGAAGATGAAAGGAAGACCAATTATGAGTATCATAAATGTTCTAGAAGAGATTCTTGGAGTGCCAGCATATTTAAAGAATTTTTAAAGTTATACATATTGTGTCCCATAGCAGCTGATTCTATAAGTTCCTCCAATTTGTTTCAAGGCAAATTATGTTAAAATGATGCATTACTTGTAATTCTAGTAACTTTGTAAATATATACACATTTGTAAATATATACAATTATTTGTAACTTGCTTATTTTGCTGTATGATCTATTATGAGTACTTTTTTGTATCGTCAAATATTCTTCCTTTTCATACATACTGGCTTCATAGAATTTCACTGTATGGATGCTCCATAATTTATTTAATCAGTTTCTTATTATTGGGAACTTAGGCAATTGATAACATTGAACTGTTATGAAAACTCTGTGAAGAATGTTCTTATAAGCTAAATCTATGATTATTGCCTCTGAAAGTTTCTGTAAGTGAAATTCCTGGAGCAGGCACGTGAGGACTTGATATGTATTAGAAAATAGCTGCACATCTTTCCCCTTTCCCCCCAAAAAAAGTCTATACCAATTTATCCTCACACTACCAGCAGTGTAGAACAAATCTCATTTCTATGTGTCACCATCAATATCAAACATTATCTTTAAAACTACTGTCAATTTGAAAGACAAAATATATCTCAATATGTACTTTAATTTGCAGCTTTTTACTTATATTGAACTTGAAAATTTTACCCATTTTCTACTTAATTTATCCTTTTGTTAATGACTTACAAGATGCTCTCTATATTTTATAGATATTAATCTGCTTCCTATCATAGTTCACATGCTGAAGATATTAATTTTTATTAGCCTAGTCTATCGATCTTTACCTCAGTAATTTCTCCCGGCCTAAAGTCTTTTTTCTGAACAGCAGCCAAATGTACATACTGGTTGAGACATCTCTATTCCTCTATTAAGAGCCCCTGGGAGCTGAAAATGTGGGGTCATGGTGACCCGTAAGTGGGAAAGGGACACTGATGGATCTGAGGTTATCAGGCCCAGGGCTCAGACTCACACTTTGGAGTTTTTAAGAGATATTCTAATTCATACGCCAGGATGCATATTTACTTGGAATTATGGCATAGCCAAGAATGAAAAACCCTTTGTTGATTGAACTGAAAAACAAGCAAGCACAGCTTATGGACAGTAAACGGAAAACTGGCTCAATTTATTTTTTCCATGGAGAGGAATTTTGTTCTAATAAGGTAAAACTGCAAAGCCCACCAACTCCCTTCACTACTTTCCCTGCCAGCAAAGTCTTCAGTCTTTCCACCTGCAACAACACAGATATTTCCGACTTGTAATCTGTTGAAGAATGTTTCTCAGTGAGCTCACTCTGGGACAGATGCACTTCTGCAATCCTACCGCTTTAACCTAGATGGGCTCCTTAACCATAGGCCCCACATCTATATGCCTCCACCCCTGCATCAAAAGCCATTTTCAAAAGGGGCTGAACAAAGGAAGCCACTGGACAAGATCTACTGATGCAGATGGGGTCTGTGTTTAGCTGTTGCCACAAACCCCTCTACCTAATGAGCACTGCATGAAATGCCTGATGATATGCAAAGTCTTCTCCATCTTCCCCTATTCTCATTGTGGAGTTTCCCTTAAAAGCAGTAAAATGCTGGGCCTTTTAAAATTAACATGTGATTTTTGCCTACATCTTCCATAAATGCTCTGGCTGGCTGCATACCACTGATTACTGGGGTTCTGTTTACAGCAACTAATTGCTCTACTTGCTGGAGTTTTGATACAAAATTCAATAGTGAATATGTTTTCAAAACTTGTCTTTGTGGCTTGAGTCATAAGTGACTTGAGGCAAACCCAGTGGACTGAGCTTTCCCTTCTTTAAAATAATTGCTCTCTCATCAGTCTGTGAAGGAAGTTTCCAAATTGGAGCATTCTAATTGGAGAGTCTGCATTATGCATGTGATGACATACTATGTTGTGCTGAATGGCACTTTTTTCCATCCCTTTCTTAGGGGATTAATTCTGTGCCAGACTATATAATTCTGTGCACAATGGCTAAGGTTTTTAACAGTTGAGAGCAACAGCTTCTCCACCGAATTGGTGTGTCTCCTAGATCAGGAGCAAGTGTCTGTTTTGCCAGTTTCTAATTGTCCTGTTTGTGGGAGACACCACTGGAAGGGCCTGGGGCCAAAACTGCTGCTATTGTACTTTTCTCATTTGGGTGAAAACAGATAAATAAGAGAAGATTAACTGCCAGGATATTAGTAATATAAGAATAGTTGTTCACCAAATCCATTTCTAATCTCTCTTTGTTAAAGATCTTCAGAAATTACATTCTTGGAAATAAACAATTCAACAATTCAAATATTTACTGAGTACTAACTATATGACATTAGGCTTAACTTATGTGTACTTCAGTTTCATCCCTTGTGAAATCAAAGGACTAGATTTGATGGTTTCTAAGGGATCTTTGAGTTCTAACACTTTATAATTCTCTGCGACAGCATATGTAGTAAAGGTTGTTGTTTTTTGGCATCTTTGTCCATTACATAATAACACCTCTCTTTGAGAATGTTTCTGGCCCAACCTTGAGGTAAACATAGGTTGTGTGTGTGTGTGTGGGGGTGGTATCCTGAGCTTGGTTTGTAGATATGACTGCATTCTAGGAAGAAAAACAACCAATGAAGGCCCAATCAGATTTCCTCTAAAAAAATTTAGAATTATGTGAGATTCTAGCTTAATTGGCCCTGTTCATTTAAAATGAGATGATGAAAATGCAGGCATTCTGGGGTGATTCTCTTTCATCAGAGGCACAAAAGAAGTAAAGGAAATCATCTGTAGTGAGAAGCAAAGAAGATAGATGGTGTGGCCCAGAGAGGGTTGTCTGTGCTCCTGGTAGGATTCTAATTATCTGATTTTAGTCCCAATGAGGGCTGCCAGAGTTTCTGTCCTAGTGTTCCACGAGAAATCTCCCAATCACTATAATAAAGTCATCATTTAAGGCTTAAGCCATCTTTACCTGGTTTCTGCTGCTTGGGACCCAAAGGGCCTAAGATAAGCTCCTAGCAGAGAGCATGAGACAGAAAAGACACTTCACAAAGAGCAGATGTTCAAATGATGAGGATGATAAGGATGCTGTAATGACCACAGGACAAAAGAGATAGTAAAGGGAAGAAAAGGGATGGTGAGGAAGCTCATTCTAGATGGTAATTTTTTTTTTTTTAATTACGTTTATTGGGTCAACATTGGTCAATACTATTATAAAATTTTCAGGTGTACATTATCATTTGACATCTGTATATTCTATTGTATATTTACCACCCAAAGTCCAGTTTCCTTCAGCTACCATATATTTGATCTCCTTTACCCACTTCACCCTCCCCCTAAACCCTATATTTGACCCCCTTTACCCTACCTCTACACTAATCCCCCACCCTACTAGACTAGTCTATAGTCTCTGGGTAACCACTGGCCTATAATCCACATCCATGAGTCTGTTTGTCCTGCTTATTTGTTGCTTTTGGGTTTATATCCCACATATAAGTGATATCATGTGATGTTCAGCTTTTTCTGTCTGGCTTATTTTGCTTAGCATAATTATCTTGAGGTCCATCCATGTTGTCACAAATGGCAGTATTTCATCTCTTCTTATGGCTGAGTAATATTCCATTGTATATATGTGGATGGTGATCTTTTTATTCACGTATGAAAGGAAGTTCTTTATAGAACTGAGAGTGGGAGGACTATAGTGTGGGAGGGAAAGGCAAAATGGGCTTTGGAATAGGTTTTGTGGGGCCAGCTGAGCAGCAGGGAGGGACCCTTGAGAAGCATAGTTTACAACTCTCTTCAGAAGTAGCACTGAGAGAGCATGAGAGAAGAAAGTAGGATGGACAATGACAAATGAAGGGCCAGCAAGAGGATTTACTGGTTCTAGGATGCTCAAGAAGTTAGTGGGGTCAAAGGAACAGACTAACTTTCAGAATAGAGAGCACCTGGAGGTCATGAAGCAAAAGAACAGATGCAACAGAGAAGAAGGCAAGGGAGAAAGGTAAGAAGCTGTGGCCACAAAAGAAAATTTCAGTGTTTTCAATTTATTCAGAAGAGTCTAGTTCTTACTCTTTTGAATGAGTGGAAAGACAAACATGTTAGGGGCTGTTTTCTAATCTCTGCTATTTAGAGACAGAGGGAGCCCACAACAGTTGCTGGAAGGAATTGATACAGCTTCAGAGGAACAACTTTACTGGTGAGAAACTGAGATTTTCCCCAAAATGGACCCTCATTGGTGACTGTCGTAGGGTTCGATTATCAGGTGGGAAGTAAGGTCAAGCTGAGAATAGCTGCTGGAAGATTGTAAACTCAAAATGAGATTCTCAGCAGGGGACTGGAACCAAGTAACAAGACTTTATCAAAAGTGTGTGAGGTGGACCAGATGGCTGCCCTGCATATTCCAGACATGAGAATTGTCAAGGATCTGTCACCATGGGGACCCTGCCTCTAAATGGGCCACAACCTTTCAGGGTAAAGAGAACACCAGCCTTCTTCCAACAGTAAGAGGAGGGAAATACAGGCTGCTCACCAGATGGACTAGGATTCTGGGAAATGACACTAGTCAGAGGACATCAGAGGGTCTACACACTGATATAATTTAATCTCTCCTATCTTGGACATAGAGGGTGATTTCTCTAAGAGAGGAAAGAATAATGGCACTGATAAACAATATGCTTTTGCAAATGGTGAGGGAAAAGACAAGTGCAAACTCTTGCCTGTCTAGCATATATAGCTCCTGTGTTTAGTCACTAAAGCCCCAGGATGATAAAAAGGGAGAAGACAGCAAAGTACATACATACTTGGCCTCCACGGTGTAGCTGGCTTACTGAAGAAAGAAGAAATGAAAGGAGGGGCTTTCTCTCCATCAAATCTTATATTCAATACAGTATCATACAAGTAAATTATATAAAGTAGAGAAATGCTGATGGAGAAGGAGGATATACCTATTGTAGGATGTGGCTATGTGAATGACTAGATAGGACAAAACTTTCCAAAAGTTTGAGACAATACAAAACTATCAACTTTAAACAGCTAACTGAAACCATCACTTCATGCCTGGTGTGTTTAAGGTTTTAATTTCAAGTTTTAAGTGATAACATAAAAGGTAACAGCGTACTACCAAATAGTACGGCTACAGCTGCAATATTCATTAAATTCTGAATGTGGACTAAATGGTGAACAACTAATCATAATCCCATCTCACATTCACACAGACCTCACTGGTTTCAAAATGTTTATGCATACATTATCACATTTAGGGGAAAAAAAAACAATTTATAATCAGCACATTTACTGCTTTCAATGCTAATCCATTTTTTCTAAGTTGGTTAATTTTGTTACAGAGATTAACCACTGCCCAAGCAATCTTTTACATATTATTCAATCACTTGTCAAATCCTTCACTAAAAAATAAGTTTTGGCCTAGGCTTATGATCTAGATTTCAAACTACACAGTCAAATTTGATGAAAATTCTTTTATTTTGTGTTGTCATGTGGATCTATGAGAAAATTTTGTTCAGGCCAAATGGCCCTTAAGAAGAAATGCGGTTTTCTTCTATTTATCAAGGTGACTCTTTCCAATGCAACCCCTTTCTTAAGCAAGATGTTGGCATCAAACATGTTTAGAACCATTTCAAACAGTCTTGTTATATTTTAAAAGGTGAAGTCTCATTATGTTACAGACCTTTTCAGCAGTGACAAACTAAGCTGTTATGCAGCTTTTACAGATCGTTCCCTGTGTTTAAATTTGGCATCATCAATTTCCCTCCCCTCAGCAAGGCCATCTTCCTTGATCTCAGCAGCTTCCTCATCATGATGGAGATACACAATCAGCGAGATTGGCCTGAATTGGCTCACCAGCAGGAATGGAAAAGGATGCGCAAGAGGTAAAAATGGAGAGGTCCTGCCCGGACCACAGGGCTCAGCTCCCTAGGTATCAAGTCCAGCTCACTTTTAGTTTCATTTGCTGGGAAGGCTATTAATGTTGTAATTTTAAAAGGCCTGAAACAGCTTCTTCTGTTAACAGTTGTAGGCAATATGCATTTATGTGAGTTTTACTGTTCCCTGTCCCCAAATCTATGAAATTATCAGGAGGATGAGAAGAAGGGACAGGAATGTTAAAGAGCTCAGATCTCACTAATCTACCAGCTGGGTGTTAGGGATATTACTCCTTGGATCTTTATTTACATTGATGTGACTCCTATGGACTAAAATGGTCCCAGTGTGAGCCTTTATCCAACAGGGAGGGGAGTAAAGTATCACCTGGCTTTAGGTTCCCTGCAAAACATTATACAATGTTCCTTCCCTTCAGCTTTCAGGACCAAGTACAGTCAGAAGGAACCACCCTGACCATGCTTCTAGAGTGCAGAAACTGTGCATGGCTATGGTCTTCATATCCCCTGTGGTCTCCAACACATGATAAGCCTTACTGAGTTGAACTGAAGGAGACATGGGGAGCAGGACAGGAGAGGATGATGGAAAGTGGAGAGGGAATTACAGATAAATCACCCTTCTTGCAAAACCCAGGTAACTCATCCCAGTATAGCATCTTTTAATTCTCCATAGACTGAATAAATTTCTATCCAAAAACAACCCCCAGCCAGTCCTCCACCCCCACACCATTTTGGAGGGTCACTTAAGAGATGACTACTCTTTCATCTCTTGAGCTTATTCTGCTGACCACCTCTGATCACATGCTAATATGCACCCACATGCACAGAGCCTACAAAGTATCAAGAAGCAGAGTTAAAGAGAAATTTAATAAGCTCTACAGCTCCTTTCTATTCTTTTGGGTCAAATTTTCAGAGGAATCTGTGGCTGTAGGAGAACTTACGATTTAGCTATAGGCAGATCTTTGTATTCTCTCAACCTGGTGATAAAGAGAGAGAATGGAAAGGTAAAACAAGGTGGGAAGGCTCAATTCTGAATAGTACAGGCAAGAGAACATTCCAGCAGGAATGAACTACAAGGCAAAACTTCCAATTCAGTCATGTCATCTCTTTATTTTTGTTCTCACCAAATCTCTTCTCTGGTCTCTCTTAACACAGCCAGTACTATTTTCCTACATCTCTCTCTCTTTCTTATCAGTCTGATCTTTTCACCCAAATCAGATCTGGGTTTCAACCTTTGCTCCAGCTTTGAATCATATTCTTTTCTCCACAGGACACAATCTACAAAGTCCTGGGCTCTTGCTGAAAATGATTTTAAAACACTTGCCCATCCAATTCAGGCCCTCATCTCCCTTCAGCTGTACCACCTGGGCTAGCTGTTGTTCATTTCTCCTCTAATCCTCTCTCTACTTAGTTATTGCCTTACTTCTGTCACATTCTCAAATCTCATATTTACTCTAATAGGACCCATACAATGAAATGCTTGCCTGTGCACTCTCTCTTTCTCTCATACTTACTTGGTCTAAATTTCCTCCCTTTAACTCCCTTCTTTAACGAATTTCCTTCATGGAATTCTTCTGCAAAGGCTTTCACAAGAAAACAGCTAACCTCTAAAACAGAAAAATAGAACTATAAAAGTTGCAAGTGCTATAAAATATAAACACTCAGCATAAGTAGATTATTCTATTTAAAATCTGAGATGTCTTACAAATCATAATTCTCCAAATGTGGTACATGATGTACCATTAAAATAAAGAGAAGATGAATCAGAATAATAATAGCAACATCTTCTCCACCAATATAAAAAAGTGAGAATCCTAACTATAAGTACTTATAAACAAAAGATAATTAATCACTTTAAAAAAGTAACTGTGATAAATCTTTTGTAGAATGTTAAGAAGCAAGAAAAAAAAGCAAAATTTAATGTAATTTTTGGTAATGGCTAGAGGGAAAAATGGCTAATTATGTTTTTCAATGGAATACTTTTGATCACTGGCCACTCAGTACAGTTTTCTTGATCCAGGTCTTCAAAGCTGGGATCATAAGTTTTTAATTCAAACATTTTCAGCTGAACATTAATAACTAACTTTTCTAACTGCTAAATAGCTGTAATTAAATTAAACTGGTGTGGGTTAGGACCAAAGGCTAAATGGATAGTTGTCATTTTTTTCTGGAATCATCTATATATACTATTTTCCCAAGCTCAGACAAAGGCTCAGAGTGGGGAGGGGTTATGGTTCTCCCAGCTACTGAAAATGTAAGAATACAGTTTCTGTCTCATAAACACTCACCAAAATTGCAAAGGAGCTTCCTCTCCCTCCCACAGTTGTTTGGTTGAAAGATCAGGAGACAAGAGAAAAACACTCCTTCTTTAGAATGTATTCTGCACAAGCTGCCTTTTTAGAAATAACCTTCCCAGGTGCTGACATGAATATTCACTAGAGTACACTGGGCACAAGGGCCAGTCTCTCTATGCTAGGTACACTAATCCTTCAAAATGTATTCTAGGCAAGCTACCAGGGTAAACTCCTGTACAGAAACTGGGCTTTCCAGTGATGAATATTGGATGGCTAAAAGAAGAAAATCTGAGTGAAGGAAGCAGAGATAAATAAATCACCCATATCTGTCTAAAGGCATTACTGCTGGCTGGCCCTTGCCACTCTGACTCAAGCACAGCATGTGGCTTCATTAGAATATCGTACTCTGTGAACTAAACTGTTTCTTTTGTTCATCTAGCTTATTCTTCCTCATCAAGAACATTTATCTTTCCTGGGCTCCAGAACCCTATCTGCTGGACTCCTTTTTACTTCTCATTTTGTCTGATAGGACCCACATAGGCATCTTGAGAACACAGTCCTGGTATCTTCCAGAGACCCACTGCATGTGCATGTCTGCACATGCACATACACACATACATACACGCCTCTACATCACTACCATGACTCACAATCAGAAAGATATAGACTGAAAAGATTAAGAATCCTCACAGGCCAGGGAGAAATCAAGTCCAAGGTAATAAGATCACAGATTTCTCAGAATCTTCCCACTCTTGACATTAAATCCTTAAGAATCAACATTGAGATTCATGCTGAGGAACAGAAGGGGACCTGGCTAAGGCAACCTGAGTCACATATGGGACTGATATAACTAACATTCTTCAGAGACTTAAATCAATGTTTAGGTGTTGGGGAATGGGAGACATCTTGGAGTAACCTCTAGGAAGTGGGTGCTGGAACTGTTCCAGCTGTAGGCAGTTTGTTCCCTAATAACTTGGGACACATTCAAGAGCTCGGGGGGCTCCTAGCAGCTCAAAGGAAGAAAGAAAATGAGCCAGGAAGAAGAAAATAGTATGGCTTCAGTGACATTATAGATCAAATTATCTCCTTAGCCCCTTAACCATGAAGGGCTCCAAAGACTCTCTTTCAGCCTCTAATAGACACAAAGACATTCCAAGACAATATGGTATAACTAGTAGCAGTGGCATCCAAGGAGACCAGGGTCCTAACTCTGCCTCTGTCTTGCAACCATATCTTTTCAGATGTATAATCTGTTAAATGGGGAATGGTGAATAGGGAATGAGAGAGAGATTTTAATATAGGTGATTGGTGATTCCTTTTTTAAAATCATTTTTTTCTTTTAATTACAAAATACATCTGGCCCTGCAGTTTTCACATCCATGAGTTCGCCCAAGCATAGATCAAAAACAGTACATATTTTCAATCCAGTGTTGGGAATCACGAATGTGGAAAGCCAACTGTATGTATTGTTCTACACCATCTCATATAAGGGATGTAAGCACCCATAGATTTTGGTATCCTCAGTTGGTCCTGGAAACAATCCTCTGAGAGTACCACAGGTTAACTTTAATACATGACAAGGTCTTTGGTACCTCTTATAAAGTATTCATCATGAAAATGTATTATAATTAACTATAAACCAAACTATAAACCAACATTTCCAAAAATATTCTTTAGTAGCAGAACCCCTTTATAAATATTGTCATAGAAGAACCTCAATTTCCATAACAGATAAAAACAGAACTTCTCTACCAAGGTCAGATTTGGGACTTAGGTTTCATCTGCTGGACTTCCTCTTAATCTGCTCATGTGGCAGCCACCAAGGCTCATCCCCTACAAAACACTGCAGGAAAAACCACTGGGTTGCACTGTTTATCTTGTCCTTCAAACTAAATGCTGATATTAATATTTATCTTCTAATAATAGGCTTATAAGTATCATTGTTTACACTTTTTGAAATCATGAAAGGCAAATGGACTTCCCTAATTCTTCACTTTCACCTACCTGGATCAGAGCTGTTAGTGAGGAAAGGAGTTAAACAGATTAAGCAGTGGTAAACTGTGGTCAATAACTGCCTCTCTCTGTAAGTCAAGTTTTATTGACACAAAAACACACCCACTAGCATAAAAAGCATAAAATACTTACCTGGGTCTTTATGAGAAAAGTTTACCAATGTCAAGAAACTAAAGTTGTTCTCATTGAGGAGTAAAGAGTTATGGCACCAAGGTAGAAAATAGAGGTATAGTTTAAGCCTAGCTTAGTCTAGAAATGTCTAAAATCTTTTCTGTGGAAAGTGTTTGAGTAGATTTTCATGTAGCAAATTCCACATGGAATTTTTGGATTCTGCTATAGTCCTAATCCCATCAACTCAACTGTACTGACAACTCTTGGCTTGTCTTTCACCCCAAATTTCTGGTATTTCTCCTAAGACTAAAAGAACAAGAAAAGAAATGGGACCAAAAAAAAAAAAATCTCCAATTAAAAATGAAAACTGGAAATCATTCCCTATTCCCTGAACTGATAAAGTGCCCAGAAGTCACATTCTCAAACTGAAGTCACGCAAACTGAAGACAGTCACTGAGCACCACCTTCCAGATCCCAACTAAAGGGCATAAAACTAGTCGGGAAGGGTGAAAAACTTATAGAGCCCTTTAAAGCCAATAAACAATCCACACACAAAAGTTATGTAGTCATTGATAAGGCAGTTAATATGACAGTAGTAAAATAACAATATATCAGCTATAGAGGAAAATGACACCACAAACTAAACCATACCAATTAGATAAGACAGTGTTGAGTTGTTTATTGGTCCCCAGGAGAAAATGGATTTGTATGGATCTATCCCTTTGCTATCTCTTCAGCTCTGTCTACTGTGATTATAAAAAGCAGCTTACAAGATAGCTGACCAAGGCAGTCTGACCACAGAACAATAAAAGCCTTATAGTGCTTGGTGTTTTATCAGAACTACTCATTTGGAATCTCTAATGAACGTAAGTGGATGACTCTATTTAACATGTTTCCTCAAATAGTTCCAACTAATCTCTACTTTTTTTTCTGAGTCTAACACATACAGCTAAAATCTCACTTGAGTGGCAAAGCCATTTACCTATTCTACCAAGAAGGTTATTATGATCAAAGTATTATTTATCTGGTTATTGCCAATTCTCAAAGAATCTTCTATAGATAATGCTTTAGCTGTTTATAATAGGGCTACTGTGAACCTCCTAATAAAGACAGTACTTGACTACAGATACTTTACTATTTTTTTTAACTTTAGGGAAGAAATGGGTACAGAAGGTTAGATATCGAGAAAAGGATTGACAAGGGTTTGCATCAGACATAAGGGGACAATTAAATGATATATGCCTAAAGGACTTTGGAACAAGATCTATTATCCTTGACCACAACAATCCCTTCCCACAAGGTTCTTGAGGTAAGTGTATACCAAGGAAAGTGACAACAAGAAAGAAGCAAAGGGACACTTTATTGCTTGCTAGTAGTAGAATTTTTGACCCAAAACTCTAATGCAAAAGGCATAGGACACAGAGGAATCCCTGTTTCCAAGGTGGTTATGCATGAAAAGCTTCAACCAGAGCAAGGTAGAGGCCTGCTCTGTACTTTCTTCAACACACAAAACTATTCTTGATTCTACAGTTTAAAGAAAAATCAACCCAATACACATTCTTGTGCCAATGAAACAGAGTGAGTATGGGAGAGATCAATTCTAGGCAAAATTGAAAAGATATTTTACAAAATTTGCTTCATCTCAGTCATGCTGAGTATCACCTATCACAGCCCTGAACAAGTATTTTTCTTCCTTGTCTTACTGGTCCATGATTTATTTACTAAGTATTGTTTCTCTCTCAGCCTGTCTGCATTGCAGTAGTCTTCTCATCACTCTCAGGACTTGGAATTCTTGTTCCCCAAAAAACTGTTGAATAAAATATATCTGTGGTTCCCAGTAGATGCTGGAATCTGAACTGTGTGAATGCTTAGGGACCAGAAATCCTGGAGCCATAGCATTTAACAAAAGTTTATACCTTAGGAAACAAGGGTGGGTTGACCAGGTGTGATACCTTCTCTAATTTTCCTTTTAAGGCCGTAGGAGGCTGTGAGGATCTTGGAACAAATTGGAAGCTTCCAAGACAGTTTTAGCAACAGTTGCATTGCCATGTTCATGGTGGAGAGAAAGAGAAGGAATTCAATTAAACTTTGGTCTTTTCACCTTGCATCTATTTATTTATTTATCAAATTTTCCATTACAGTTGACATAACATTCTACTCCCTTGTCTTGACTGGAACCTGGTTTCTCTATCTTTTACACAAAGACAGTGAAGCAACTAAAGCTCCAGAGCTACTTTAAGATTTGACAACTAAAATAACCATTAGCTATTTCAAATCATTAAACTGTACAGAAAACCTAAATAGTCTTGACTGATATTTGGTTACAATAAAAGGATAATGTGATGTAGCCAGACTGGTAATATCATAATCATCAAGAGACATGGTTTAAGACATCATAAGGTAAAAGGAAGGAAGAGGGTCCTAACTGTTAAGCCTTAGGGGTGAAAGGAAAGAGAATCCATGGAGAAGTAAAAGCATACTCTGCAGTTATCTAGTAACCAATACCCCTTATACTAAAGCTGATACATTGTTGAAAGAGGCAACACAGCAGAATAAAAATGATTCCTCAGCTGGACCTAAGCCCCTGAGTATCCAAGAAAGTTGCTGAAAGGAGTCCCTGAGGGGCACCCAAAAGCATGCCATCATAACTGTTTTTCCTAGAAGAAGGATGCAGAATGGAGGTGAAGATATAAGAGGCAAGAAGGGGAGGTGCAAGAGTTTTTCTTAATCTCAGTGCTTCTGCTTGTCCTTAACTAAAGATACAAGGATGTTTTGGCCAAGTGTCCCTGTGGTTACCAGTTTACATAGGGTTAAGTCTAAAAAAGGGAGAGAGAAAGATACATTGATGTCAGGTGCTACCAAAGTGTACCAAAAGCATTTGAACAGGGTGACAAAATTGGGCTCCCGGGGGAAAAAACCTCTGATTTAAGGATATCTGAGGAATTGAAGGTTTTCACAGGTAGATTACTGCTTTGGATTAATGCAAGGATTAACCGTAAATGACTGTGACCCTTCATCAGTTTTCAGATTAGCTTTATTCATTTAATACCCAAAAGGTATTTCCGAGCAATGTGATAAATTTGTAGAAATTTTGTTCAAATTGCTTGAAAGGGCTATGCTCTCATGAGAACACATTTCTGTGACCATTTATGGTCAGTCCCAGGATAGTGGTGTGTGAAACACCTGCCAAAATAAAAGCACAGAAAGAGTAGGCTGATGCTTTTCTATTCATTTGATCTTCCAAGGTGAATGATTCTGGTTTTGAAAATGACTGTTTAAAGCACTATTGGTGAAATGAGTATTTTTTGAGAGGAGTCTTAAATAACAATTCTGGGCATAATTACTAAATATACATTTGTACATGAAATATGGGTCAAACAGGGATGATAGACTCTGTAAAAATGTCTTCTTGATGGGTTCATCTTTGGAAACTAAAAGGATTTTTCTTTTCATGTATCCACCTATATTTTATGATGACTAGTTGTCAAGTGCTCTAATCACTCAAGAGTGATAAATGGTTGACATGTGAGGTAAATCACACACACACACACACACACACACACACACACACACACACACACAACTTTTCTTTGGCATTTAACCTTTCTTGCTTTTCCAAAGAACATCTGAATTCTAGTGCCCCTCCTGTATTTTTAACATGCAATTTAGTTGCCATAGCAATACTTTCTGGTCTTGAAATACCTCTAAGGTGAAACTGGCAGACACATATTTACCATGCTCCCAAACTCTGCTATCTGTTTCTAGGCTCCAGGATTTCTGGTCCCCTAAGCATTCGCACAGTTCAGACTCCAGCGTCTACTGGGAACCATAGATATATTTTTTATTCAACAATTTTTTTGGGAACCAGAGTTTTGTGGTTTGAAGGTGATAAGAGAACACTTTACTGCGATGCAGACAGGCTGAGAGAAACAACACTTGGTAAATAAATCATGGATCTGCAAGACAAGGAAGAATTCCTTGGTTCAAGGCTGTGACAGACGACACTCAGCATGACTGAGATGAAGCAAATTTTGTAAAATATCTTTCCAATTTTGACTAGAATTATAGGCAATCTTATTCAAGCCACAGTAGTCATATATTTTGATGTTTGTTGAATTCTTTAGACTATAAAAAGGAAATTTCTAGCTTTCTAGGTTGCAAAAGAGGCTGTCTTAATGTAAATAAATGTATTGCTTGCCTGTGCAGCAAACAGAATGAAATGGAAGTGGCATGGAACGTGTGAGGCAAACATCTTTACCTGTGCTAATGTCAGTGCCTAATTCCAGAGCTTAATCTCAGCCATTTGTTGGAGATGCCAAATCTTTAGCAGTTTCCTCACATACACTTAGATCAGACGCACTGAGCAAATACGATGCCCAATTTAGTTGATATATAGAACTCCCTTTAGCTGCACTAACGTACTATGTTGTCAGTGAGTGTTTATTGAGTTCTCACGGCACAGAGTACTGTACTAGGTACTTGGAAATCATGGCAAAGACCCAAGTCCATCAATCCTACAAAATCTCTATGTTTAACTGTAGATTATCTGTGGTCCTTTGAGAGACTGAGGACCTCACGGATGTGGAAACACTTAAGTAATTATGAAATATCATTTGGGTCATTACTTTGATTCCTCTCCCACCCTTATCGACTAAGCCTTCATCTGGAGCTATTAAATGGGAAACAAAATAGAATGATATTTGATTCCTCTCCTTTTTCTTTTTCTGTGCCTAGCCTTTGGGTGGGAAGTGGGTGAGCAATGGTTTGCAGGGTGGTAAGCAGTGAGAAGAAGGAACAATAGCAGTCAAAGAGGGGTCTCAGTAATTTACAAGGTGAATAGATCACTGAGAGTTGGTTGTAGCCACACAATAGTGAAAGGGCAGCTCAACCAGGCATGCACTTGACAGCTCAAAAGAAAAACATGATGGAATGAATAAGGACCACAATGGCAAATCTAATTTTTTTAAAAGATCAACTTACTATTGCTTCATTTTATGTTTAATAACTGCAAAACATACTGATTTGTGGTTCAGACATTGTGTGTCAGGTTAACTTTTATAAATAGTAGAACTGGCTTTTCTTACTGCAAAAAGAACCCCCACTAATTAAAGAGATTATGAATAACTATCAAGAATATACTTTGGGCTAAATCCATTTTGTCCTAACATATTATATGCATCTAACATTTTCCAGCTGGGGAACTCAAAATATTTTTGTGTCATTAACTCCTTAGTCCTCACAACACCCAGAGCGACTATAGGTTTATTTAGCTGCACCCATCTGCACTGTTTCATCTTTGGACAGCCTACTTACTTACAATTAGGTTTGTTAAAGCATTATGGGCATTTTACTTACAGTACTGCACACATCAATTACAAAAGCATCATTCTCAAGCTAATGTTAAAACTGTTAATTTAATTGACTATCTTATAATTAGGGTTTCCACAAAGTGATGTTATTTATTAGTTGAAAAAGACTGGGTGATGGGCATACTTAATGCACAGTGAATGTGATTTCTCATATTAACCTGAAAACACTTAAAAGAATATCATGGTTAGCAGGTGACAGACAATAAGTCTTAAACTAAGGCGACAGAGGGACTATAAACTAAGACATTAGGTAGATTTGGTTAGTTAATATGACTCTACCCTGGCCTTTTTATGTGGTCAGGCCTCTGAAGATTTTCTGTTATTTAAATTTTAATGTTGTTTAAATGGCATGAAAATGATATAATTATTACTCAGTTATCCACTTTTAAGGCACAGTCCAGGCAATTTCTCTTTTTCTCTCAAATAAAATGAGTATCTTCTGCTGTGTGGATAAACCTAGCGACAACACAACAAAGACAAACTCCTTTATCTCCCAGTTATACTGCCTGCTCCAGCTCTTAGGAAAGACAAACACAAACAATGGGGAGAAAGTTTCTGGTTATACTGTAAGGTCCAGGATGCCCCCTGTTGTTTCTTTTCGGGTTGGATAAAGGCAAGTCAAGGGCAAGGAAGATGCCTCTAAATGCATGATGGCCTCCCCAGCCCTACCCCTCAGCAAAGAAAATTCTCTTCTAATTGTGTTAATGAAATGCTGGGATAGGGGTTGTGCTGGTCTGTGGGATGGTTTTGGGACTAAATATAGAACAGCAACAAAACCTCAGGGCTGTCACCTCTCCAGGTTACCTTCCAGGACTTGCCTCCTACTCTCCAGCCACAGTGGCCTCCTTGCTGTTTCTGCAGCATGCCAGGTTTGCTCCCCTCTCAGGTCCCTGGCACCCTGTCTGTGACGCTCATCTCTCACGTCCCCAAACGCTCTTCTAAATCTAAAATTGCACTGTCTCCATCCCCTAATCCTCCCTCTTGATTGCCTCATAGCACTTCTAAATAGCTGACATGTTACAAATGGTGTTTGTTTACTATTTACCTTCCCCACAAGAATGTCAGTTCCATGAGAGCACCAATATTTGATGATTGTTTTCTTTATTCAGTGCTGTATCCCTAGTGGTTAGAACACTGCCTGGCACATAGTGAAAGGCTCAACAAATGCTGAATGAAAAAAAAATAGGGGAGGTGGAGATGGTTAGAGATCATGTTTCAAGGTCATTTTCTCCAGGATACCACAAGGGAACTGGTACTAGAATACTAGCAAGATTAGGTTCCTGCTGACTGTGGTTAGGTGCAAGCATTGAAGAAAGCTCGGTGACTACTCAGCTACAGGATTAACTCTCAGGAAAGGAAGAAATGGTTTCTGGGGATGAAAACAGACAAACAAAAGGAATTTTTACCCTTAAAACAATCATGTCCTCTCTTAAGAATAAAGAACGCAGTGGTTGAGATAACTGGTGTTTGAGACTTTTGCCCTTGTAGTTGCCATCCACAAAGAAATGGGAGTTTTAAAGCCAGTGCGTCAAGAGTCTCCAAGAGTGCCACGCCACCTTGGGGTGGCAGGGGGCGGGTGCTAGTTACTGAGCTCTGCGATGCTCTCTCTGCAGGTGTTGACTCGAAATCACGGGGCTTCTTTGGGTACATGACTAGGAAATCGAGTCAGTCATCATAAGCAATAGAAGCTGTAGGTCAGATGTCACTGACTGACTAATCAACCTGTCTTCAGTCAATTATCCATCCCCATGATGAAGTGCCACTGATCTACTTTCCTATCAATAAACATCTATCTGGCACATCAACTGCTGCTAACCATGGCCTGCCAAGATATCCAGCATCATCCACAGGCATCAGTGGTCAAGAAATCCTTCTCCCTTTCTTCTTAATAATGTCACAGAAGAAGCAAATGTAGTTCCTGACAACATAATGTGCATTTCACAGATACGTGTCTCTCTGAGAGCTCAGCCAGTTACACAGGGCTTCAATTGCATGGATTTTCTCACTGCAGAAACAATAGCTGGGCTCAAGAAAGTTGGAGGCTTCAAAATGTGCTGAAACAGACATTTCTGCCTTTGGTTGTGCTCATGCTCATCATCCCTTCCCTGAATAAGGAAAAGAAAAACTGTTTGGAGGAATCATTTTCACTCCACATTTAAAGAAAGCCAAATGGACACTGTTCTCTCTTGCCTAAAGCCCTGATGACACCTTTTTCTGGAGTCAGATTCAACATCTCTGATTCTCTGAATAGAGCTAGAGGCCAAGGTGGCCTTGTCACATAGGAGCCTGTTTGTCCCTGAGTTGTCACCTTGGCAAAGACCTCATGAGGTCCCTGATGGATCTAAAATTCCAGATTTCCTACTATACCCATAATTTACCCTTCTATCTTGACAGACTACCTCATCTGCACATTTAATCTGTCAAGGGATGCTTATTTTGAGTTGCTACAGGCTTTATTATCAGGTGAAGCGGGGAGGAGGCAGCAAGTAAACAGTTATAATACAAATATGAAAAATGCTTGCAGAATGTATGATATCATTGAACAGGAATGTCTAAATCAGCTCAGGAGATAATGGAAGGTTAAAGAAGCATTCCCAAAGGAGTAGAGTCTTGAAGGGAGAATAAGAGCCAGGTAAAAAAGGGGTGGTAAGAAGGCAGTGAGAGACAGGAGCAATGAGAACAGTATGTTCAAAAAGTTGACAACATGGAGATAAGAGAGGGGTGACACACACGTGCAGAACTACGAGTAGCTGGGCAGGCACAGCATGTGTAGAGTTGGTGGAGAATCAGGAGACAGCCTGTACAGACAGAAGCAAGTCAGATCATTCTTAAGTGCCTTCATCTGAACTTTTTCCTAAAGGCAAATAGTAGCCATGAATCCTTTTAGGAAGGGGCATGATGGAATCAAACTTGTGGTAACACTGTGGAAGATGGCTATAGGAGGGAAAGGAAGGGTTAGATTAAAGTCTAGAAGATCAGGTTGGTAAGAGAAACTACAAAGGTGTAACTATGGTGATGGCAGTGAGGATGGGGAAAAGGGGAAGGATCTGTGAGACACGCAGGAGCTAGTAGCATTGACAGCACTTTATGGCTGACTCGTTGAGTGGGGTAGATGAGGAAGAAATTTAGAAAGAGTCACATGTTTTTGGCTCAGGTGATGGATAGATGGGTGATGCCACTGAATAAGAGGGGGAATCACCTTGAATAGAAGGGAAGGTTAATGAAATTCCATTTCTGACATATTGGTTTGAAATGTACATGGAACATTTTTAGGTTGGGGGGCATGAGGTACTAAGTAAGCAGAGAGAATACAGGGAACATTAAAAGAGAGTGGGCAGAGCTACTAAGCTGTCAGTTTGCTTTCATCTTCACTGGTGAGAGACTGGTATTCAAATTGCAAATGGCAGAACAAACATAATAAAGAGAAAATTGAAGGCCCAAATAGGTGGAGTGAAAGAAAGTATCTAGTCAATTTAAATGATTTCAAGTCTCCTGGCTCAGATGAGTTACACCACAAGCCTGCTGAAAGAAATTGCGGATGTAATCTCAGAGACACGATTGGTAATCTTCAAGAAATTGTGGAGACCATAGGAGTGCCACTGACAAGAGAAGGACAACTATTTCCTAGATTTTTAAAGTGAAGAGGGAAAGAGTGCAATGAGACATATTCAGATAAGTTTCATACCATCTATGACAAAAATTCTAGAATTGCTTATAAAATAAGATGGCTTATGAATACTTTAGTTAATGCATACAGCTGAGAAAAAGGAAGGAGGGAGTGTTGTTTGCTACATGACGAAAGTTTATTTGTACTAGTAGCTATTCAGACTGACTGTGGCTTGTCTCTTCCCCTTTCAGAAGCACAAAGTGTATTGTCTTGTCTGCAGTATAAATTCCGGGCTTCTCTATCCATGATTTGTTGTTTATGGTATTCAGTCTGTATGCAGTCCTTTATGAAATGGGATTGACAATTCAAATGAAGAAATCACAGACTGAACTCTCCAAGAAATCCACCACCGCTTGTCAGGGTACCCCCAGCAACTGGCAAGCAACAATAACTTCTATGGTTATCAGCCTAAATGTCAATAAACATTTGCCTATTAGAAGCTTATTATCTTATTTTTTTGTGTGCTATTTCTCTCTTTATACATACTGACTTTAAAATTTAGAGAACAGGAAACAACAAAGCAAATGAGGTAGAGCATGATGGTAGGAAGGCGGCCATGTGCCCCAGAAGGCTAAGATATAATGTAAAATATCTAATGTAAAATATAAATATAAATACCATTAATCTTTCACACACACACACACACACACACACACACACACACACACACACACACACACGCAGCCTATTCAAGACCCAGATGGCTCCCTTGAACTAAAAGTACATCCTCCAGGTCAGAGGTCCCAATCTTTTTGGCACCAGAGCCTGAGAATCTGACGGCACCTGATGATCTGAGGTTGAGCTGAGGTGGTGATGCTAGTGCTGGGGAGTGGCTACAAATACTGATGAAGCTTTGCTCCTTCCCCTGCCACTCACCTCCTGCTGTGCGGCCTAGTTTCTAACAGGCCACTGACCACTACTGGTCCACAACCCTGGGGATTGGGGACCACTGTTCTAAGAGATAGCACCAGTCTCACATTGTTAAATTATATGATCCTATAAATCAAGTAATATTCGGTTAACGTTCTCTTCTTAAAAGAAAATGACAACTAAAAACCAGACATAAAGATTATTAAGAAGATTTTTTAGAAGCAGGCCTCATATTCAGAAGTGTCTGATTTTTATGTAAAGTCATTTATTAAAGTTGAAAATGATTTTTGATTCTATATAGCCTGTCTTGATATTATCCCATAAGTCCTTAACCAATACAAACTGAGACTTGAGAAGGAGCTAAGCCATATCTAAGAAGAGGCCTCTAATCTAGTCCCTCCACAAGTCTAATTTTGGTGCACCTCTCCACTACAGAATCCAAACAAGCACCTTGTAGCTCTTTGTCCCACTCCTATCACTCCTCTTTTCTTGATATTTAGAGCGAAGAACAAAAGAGGGTCTTCGTAATCATCACTGTACTAAAACACAATTTGCAAGTGTGTCCTCCATTTTAAAAGTGAAGAATGAAAAGGAATCTTCTTACCGTATTGACCCAATCATGTACGGCTGTGCCAGTTGAACAACAATTGCACCACTTCCTAGCTGATGACATGTATAGCCAGAATCCCAATCATAATTTTTGGTGTCCCCATTCAGCAAGGCATTTCGGCTCCGACTGACTCCTTCAATCACGCTGGCACAATCAGCAATTGTTGCAACATTCTCCATGGGAACTGTGAATCCAACATAAGATTCAGCATCAAGATAAGAGTAGCCCAATAGTGCACTATGAACAAAACTAATTAATTTCTATCTCAAATGAATGATAAAAGGGAATTTAGAGCATCTTGATTATATCAAGATATGACCACATTTTCCATAACGGATAGCTTTTAAAAAAAAGTTGAACCTAAGGTTGGAATAAACTAAACCACATGTAGCAATTAACCCTAAATAATTTCATTATAATGAAACATGAGACCCCATAAAATACAGAATGTATACGTTTGAGAAATATTACTACATGGAAAACTACACAGTAATTAAGATTAGTGAACTACAGCTATATGCAAATAAATGAATCAAAAGACAATGTTGAGCAAAAAAAGCGAGACAAAAACAGCATGAGTTCATTTGTACAATGTTTTAAAAAGGCAAAATTAGAAATATAAATATAAAACTAAAAAAGAAATCTAGAGAATTATGATACAAAATTCAAGATAATTTGTCTGGAAAGGGGGAGATGACATTTTGGAGGGGCTTCAAAAGTACTGGTCTTGTTATGTTTTATGCTAGGTGGTAACAGGTACATAGGAACTAGTTTTATTAATATTCTCTAAACTGTACATATTTGTTACATGTGATAAATATAATAAATTTGTTTGAAGAAAGAATATGCATATATTTCCCAGTATTTTAGAATTCATAAAGCAGGAAAGTGATCCAGGACATGATATCAATCTCTTCTCAGAATATACAGTTTTCCTCAGCCATGACTCATTTCTGTTTATTTTTTGTTTGTTATTCTGTGCATTTCAACACATGGTTTTTTCTTTGTTCACAGGCTGCTGTATTTTGAAACACCAGCTCTGTTTTGATTCTGAGTCTCTTTCTACACTTCAAATCCGCATCGAATAAGTTCATTTATAAAAATGAAGGGCTTCCACAAAATGATAGCTACCCAGAAATGATGTAGTCTCTAAACACTAAGGAAAGAATGATAAAAGGTAAGGTCCTTTTAAGTCCCATGGGACCTTTTCTGTGCATTTACTTGTGCTGGGATTTTCTTCATACATTTAAGTTATTTAACTCAAATCAACAATTAAACCCTAACCTCTTACATTCAAGATTTACAGCTTTCTTTATATAATTTAAAAATAGATTGGAAAAAAGGCTATTTCTCATTAGATATATACTGTACTTTTCAGTTCAATACTCTCTGAAAAGAAAGAGGGTGACTAGTACTACCACCATGCCAAAACATTTTTAACTTCATAATGATGTGGAGTAAATAATCTTGCATGTAGCTTTTATGCAATGCATTTATTTTCCAAAGTTGGGCATGCCTGTACTTAAGCCCTCATTTCACAGACCTACACTGATTCCTTTGCTCTCTGCAGATGAGGACAGCCATTCACAGATAAAAAAGAGAGGAAGAGAGGATGGATTTTCTGGTAATGAATCCCTTGACTATGAAGCTTAACTCCAAAGCAAAAAAGCAAAAACACTGATAAAATAACTTGTAAAGACAGTTTCCTAACAGAAAAGGAGTTTAGAGAGAAGCTCTCCGTGACTTTGAAAAGAGGCAGATGAAGGACTATATTTAGAGGCTAAGTCATGATACCTCTGTCTCATGAAAAAGAGGAGGAAGGTACTCTGTGATTTGGAAGATAGAAGTTAAAGAAGTGGTACGAGATGCACAGTAAATTGAGCTGAGACATAAAATACTGTAGCTAACAGACTGCAGTAACAGACAATCCCCATTCCCCCAGGTACTCAACATAGCACACATTTACTCTTTGCTCACCCTGTGTATTCAATGACAATCAGCAAAGTGGCTCTGCTCATTGTAATCACACAAGGACCTGGGTGACAGAGGCTTTGTGAGCTGGGTACTGACTCTTAATAAAACTATTATCCCAAAGTAACACACATGGCTTTGCTCACTTTTGGTTGACTAAATAAGGCAAGTCACAGGGCCTTACCTAACTTCAAAGGGGATGGGAAAGTGCTGTATGCCCAGGAGAAGAAAGGAAATGTTTAGTGAATAATATTAACATTTACCACAAACATTAAACCAGGATGAAGAAACATTCAATAGACAGATAAATCTAGTTCATCTGTCTACTGAACTCATGTAAAGTATATAAAATATTTCAATGTACAAATATACATTTTCAAATCTAGTCCCCTGCTAAGAACATTTAGATTGTTACCATTGTCTTTGTGATACAAACTAAGGTGTCTTCTTGTATAAATGGTTAAGTTTCTTCAAGGAATACATAAGATTTATATATGGAAGTGGAATTACACTAACTGCTAAGAGTTAACGTCAAACTTTCCTGGATATTGTCAAATTATTCACCAGAGTGGTTGTAAAAACTGACACTCTGGATGGACTCATCATTCCTCCCCAACAACATTTGGACTGAGTTGAAATATTTAATATTTTCCTTTATAATTTGTGCTTTTCCATTCTTATTTACTAATTCTTTCCTACTCTGAATTCATGAAAATATTTTCCTATATTTTCTTCTAAAAGTTCTCAAATTTTGCTTTCCACATTTGGTTCTTTAATTTATTTAGAATTTATTTCTAGTACTCTGTAAAACAGGAATTTACTTTCCTCTTTTATTCATGTTAGCCACTTTCCCCAGAATCATTTAATGAACAGTCCTTCCTTTGCCCCACTAATTCATGTTACCTAGTCATAAACAAATGCTTCATATATAGTTACATCTTTTTTTAAGATCTGTACTGTTTCACTGATTTGCCTAGCTTTGTGCCTACACCATGCTGTTTCAATTACTATAATTTTATGGTTATCTTAAAATCTGATAAAGTGAATACTTCTCCTTTCCTTTCTCCTTTTTTCTTCAAAATTATCTGATATTCTTAGCTGTTTTAGGAAAATTTTCATTTTAAGTTTTCAAAGTTACTAGCTTACAAAAATGTTCACAGTACTACTTTTTATTCCAAATATTTTTATTTCTATCTTTCTTTTTGATTAGTCCTACTTTATTAGTGTTATCAAAGAAAAACTTCTGGTTTTACTGATTACTTCCTACTTCAGTAAATTTTGCTCTTCTTTTTATTTTTTCTTCCTTCTACTTCTTTGCAATTACTCTAACTTTTCCTAACTACTTGAAATAAAGACTTAACTCAATATTTCCCCTTTTCTAATACATGAGTTTAAAGCTAACATTTTACTTCTAAGTCATCCTTTATTCTTATTTATCCTTGTTTTGACATATAATATTTTGAAGGGTATTACTGGTCAGGTATTGTATAGAATGTCTCTCAGTTTAGGTTTGTGTGATACATAGTGTTTTAAAAGTTAACCACTTCTAAATATTTTCTAATTTCCATTATGATTTTTCATTGTCCCATAAATAATTCAGAAGAGTGTCTTTAACTTTCCAAATATAACTTTCCAAGTTATCTTCTTCTTACTGATTTTAATTACATTGCAAAGTGGATTTTAAAAAGTGTGGTCTTTATGATATTGACTTTGTAGAAATTCTTGTGATTTGTTTTGTGGCCTGGTACATAGTTAATTCTTATTAATATTTCATGTGCGCCTGAAGAGAACGTGTATTCTCTTATTTGGGAGATGTATGGTTCTATATTTATCTGCCATATCAAACATATTAAGTGTATCACTTTTATGCTTGCTAATTACTGGAACAGTTTTGTTAAAATTCCCACTATTGGTGGTATATTAGTCAATTTCTCCTTATAATTCTGTCAATTTTTGCTTTATATATTTTGAGACTAGAATGTTTCATGTGTATCCTTTTAGAATAACATCTTCCTGCTGTATTGAACCTTTCGTCATTGTGCAGTATCATTCCTTATCCCTAACAATGCCTTTGCCCAAAGTCTATATTGTCTGATGTCAAATAACTATAGCACTTTTATTTTGGCTACTACTTTTTTATCGACATTCTACTTTCTAGCCTCTTGTAAATAACATATAACTAGATTTTTTAAAAATTCAATTGTTTTTTTAACTAAAAGATTTACATGACTTACATTAATTGTTTCTACTGATACCTTTGGATTGACTTTTACTTTCTAAATTTTTTCTTTGTTGCTTCCCCCACCTCTCTGTCCCCTTTGTTTTCTAATGGATTGATAGTTTTTTTACTTTCCCTCACGAGCCATCTGTATTAATTTGATTTGGAAGTTATATATTTCTATTCTTTTACTAAATTTTAGATTTGCACACCATGCTGTAACAATGCCTAAAATTGGAAATCACGTACTCCTTAAACAATATAAAAGACCTTAACATTTTCAATACACATTACTTGTATTATGTTATTATCTAACATTTAGTTCCACCTTGCTTTATACTCTGTATATCCATCATCATTATTATTATTTCATACAATGAAAACTTTATTCACATTCACCAATTTGTTCACCATTACTTTTTTAAATATAGTCCTTTCTCCTTGGCTCAACTTCTTTTTAAGACACATTTATTAGTACTCAGCAGTCTTTGTTTAAAAGCGCACTTTGCCACCACTCTTGAAAAATAGCTTAATTAAGTATAAAATTCTAAATTTAAAGTTGTTCTTTCTCAGCACTTAGAAGATATCATTCCACAGTCTTCTGGCTTCTACTGTTATGTCTGTTCAAGTCTGGTATCCCTCTGTTAGAAATATTTCTTCTCAACAGTTAATAGTAAGGCTTTCTCTTTGGTTTTGGTGTTTTGCGATTTTACTATGTTGTACTCAGATGTAGATTAAATTTATCCTGCTTATGATTGAATTTAAGGCATTTAAGGCTCTATTCAGTTTGGAAAATTTGGGCCATTATTTGAATATTGATTCTCCTTCATTTTGTTTTCTTCTCCTCCTAGAATTCATATTTAGACCTCTGTTGGAATTTTTCATTCCATCCTCCATGTTTCTCAAACTTTCTTTTATTTTTTTTTCTTCTTTACCTCTTTTTTAAAGCATTCTGGGCATCTATTTAAAATTACTATTTATGTTTGCTAATTCTCTTTAGGTGTGTCTAATCTCTCCACTGAGTTGTTAAAACTTTGCCACTAAACAAAAACCACATAGCAACTGAAAATAAATGAACTAGAGCTATGTGTAGCAACAAAGGTTAATCTATCCAAAAATACTGATTAAGAAGAGCAAGTCAGAAATACATAGAGCATGTTTCCATTTCTACTGTTACATACCTATGTGGTGAACTTAGACAGAAAAGCCAAGAAACTGTAAACACTAAAATTCAGAAGAATGATTACCTCTGGATAGGAAGATAGTGGAGATGCAAATGGGAGAGGGACACACAAGGGCTTTAAAGGTTTAGTAGCATTCTAGTTCTAATGTTGAGTGGTGACCAGGAGAGTGTTCCAAACTTCACACATATATTCCTTATGTTCTTTTGAAAATATGGAATATTCTTTTTTTAAAAAAAAGTTTCACATATTTTAACACCATTTTTATGAAAACCAGAAAGATGGCAAGTTTCTGAGAGGATAAAAGCTTTTATGATTATTATCCCCCCTGCAGCATCCACTAGGTCTTACCAGTTGTCTTTATTGACTCTCCCTGAGTTTGTCAACTTTCAACTACCCTACCTTACTGCTTCACAGTTTTATTCCTAGATAGTCTGACTTTTTAACTAAAGGTCAGTTAGTACAGTGGAATCAGGGATTATCACAAAATCATAATGAATATGGTTTTAAGCTCTTTGGGAAACAAATCTGGGGTAAGTGCTCAGAACTCCTTTTCTATAGACACATTATAAATGGGTTTATTAAAAAAGATTCTTTCAGTCTCTAACATTTTCTCTAAGCCAAACTGCTTTAATAATATCACCCTCTGACTCCCTGGAATCTTAAGGTGGTCTAATATACATAGTATATTAAAGAATTTTGCCTTCTTAACAAGGAATCCTATATCTTTGTGCTGGAGAATAATATACCATGTTTTCTACTTTGATTTTGATATAATTATTCATTAATGTATATTAGTCAAAGTCTGCATCTAAAAAGGGTACCCA
The DNA here is from genome assembly GCA_030015415.1 of Cynopterus sphinx. Lineage (NCBI taxonomy): Eukaryota > Metazoa > Chordata > Mammalia > Chiroptera > Pteropodidae > Cynopterus > Cynopterus sphinx. Next base: position 43,317,731 of record CM057386.1, read on the forward strand.
ACACAGACACATCACAGAGATGGACTATATCAGTGAAATTTACCCCAGTCCCAAATTTCCTCTCAAGAAACAGCTTTTGCTAGAACTCCACTAGAAACTTGATAAGCAACTGTATCTATTTTGTAGATATAAAATTATATTACCACTTTTTAAAAATTCTCATGCCTATTTTTTGGCAATGAATCAAATTAATAGTAAAATAACCAAATGATGCCAACAAGCTCAAAAAAGAGAAGAACAGAGACCTAGGCACAAACACAGTGGATAAAGACCTTTTATAAATAAGCAAGACGAAATTATCATTCCAACACTGTGCCAATCCTTAATATCCAAGTCACTATTTAAGTTTGATCTAACCTGACAATGAGAGATTTGGAATGTGAGTTTCATAAAGGCAGGAACTTATTTTCTTTTCCTTTACTGCTATACTCCCAACTGGCAAAAGAGTACCTAGCATATTAGGTATTAAATAAATATTTGATGAATGAATGTATCAGAGCTAGAAAAGGATGCCTATGTAGGTTGTGGCACTTAACGTTGCTTAACATAGTTTCTTACCAAAAGCTAAAAAATATAAAAGGTACTGAATAAAGCAGAAAAAAATTGCTCTCTCAGTGCAAGTTTTCTTAGAAAAGTAAAGTATAATCAATCTTCAGGTCTTGACCTAAATATTAAAAAGAAAACCAACATGCCCACTGCAGAGGAGCTGCTATATGAGCATTTACATTCACCCCAACTCTCAGCTTCTCTTCCACTAAAAGTTTATCCCAAATAGAGTTTGCTCACTCATGATAGACTAAAACATTTTCTGATGAAGAAACCGCTTTGTGGAGTGTAGTAAGGAGAGGAGAAATGTATATAACATGAGGCTTTTAAAGAATACAGAAGCTCTTTTATGCCTGAGGGGAGAGCTATCTGTTTTAGTCACACTGTGGAAGTTCTAATAGAAGAGGTTTGTCCTAAATGCCATGGCTGCATTTACAAACACATATAGGCTACTTCCTCTATTTCAGAAGTAAATAATTCTATTATTAGTTTTTCTTCCTAATAACACAAACCTCGGCCTAATAATTAATTACTCAATGGTCTGGATAAGTTCTGTGATCTTTTTTTACTGGTAAAAATTAGGGAGTGACTCTAACTGACTGCAATGCAGAGAAGGTGCCATACTGTTTTTCTTCCCGCAGGGGTTGGGCCACTCCCCATTTGAATGTTCATTACCATCTTTCATATGCGTCTGATAAATTTATTAAAAACACCATCTGGATGGAACTCAGCTTTGTGTTGTATTTCCAGTATTCCAGTTTCCTCTCTTGTCCCACTGGAATTTCTGCCCCAATTTGTGTCACTTTGTTTACAAAACCACACTGCCAAAATCCAGCATCTTGCGTCTGTTTCTTTCTAGTTTTCCTTTACTATCCTTTGACTACATACCTATTATAATAGTCTGTGCAATGAGCAAAAGGCAAAGGGGAACTGCCTGGGCAGAAATTACTTTTCCCCCCTCCGTGCACATAGCAATTCTGCTTAGACAAATTTAATTTGCTGCTTCGGAATGCAAAAATTGCACGTTAACAAAGAGTATACATTCTGTAAGTATATGAATATTGGGATGACTCAGACTATGGGGGACTGCAGAAAAAGTGATTTGAAAACAATTTTATTTTTCTCAGTTCTTACGCAGCACCAGGGTGGCCAACAGTTTGCCAATAAATTTAATTCTGGAGTAATACATTTTTAAAAGGCAGTATTACTTCACTAGGACATGATGTGAGGGCCATCTGTACCAGCTTTATTTAAAGATAAGACTGACAGGTTATTTAACTGTCTCCAGAGATCACCTCTGAGAGATGGGAGAAAAACCCACTTGAAGCAAATTTTAAAAATGAAATTAAAAAAAAAAGGAAATAGCACTTAGCACTTACAGGGGACCATCATCTTCAAAAGCTGTGCTTACGTTGGGCTTCATTCACTGTTTTCCTTACAAAATGTTTTCTAACAGTGCAGTGGTTCATGCAGCAAACAAGTGTTTAATAGTATCAGTGTAGATGCTTCTCTACTGCCAAGATTTTCAGATACAAAGTACTTCTTTCAAAAAGTCAACTAAAACTATTAGCTGAAGGTCACATCCAGATAATCCCCTACAGACCTACACTTTCTCTTTTTAAAATCAGACTCACTGTAGGGGCCTATCCTCAAGGCCTATATAGGAACTTGTTGCTGACCAGGCAAGCCTCCAACTCAACTGCAATATACCCTTCTGTCAAATGATTCAAAAGAAAAAAAAATACAGCTGTTATATCTGAACAGCTGTAAAAGAATAATAGCTAATTAGAACACAAGTCCATTTTCCTTAGAAACTATCCAAAAGCTACAAAAATGTATTCTACAACATTGGCACTAAGTTACATTACTTCCAGTTTTATCTATCAAGTTTTTTAAAAAATCACTTTTTAATCATATATGTTATATCACATCGCTGAAGAAAAACATTTTAAACTTTTCCTTCCCCTAATTTTCCTGTTCCCAGCTCTGTGAGAAGGCTACTTCCAGACAGTTCTGAAGGATTCGGTCATGAATACCTCTCCATACCTGCAGGAGAAGCCCATGCCTTTGAGTGCTGGAGCCCCATTCTTCTGAGCCTCTTTTCCTATTTTTGCTTTTCATTTTTGGCTATTTAGCATTAATCTCAGTATCCTCATCATTCCTGCTCTAGTTCCATTCTGACATCACCAAGGTTGCCCAAATCACATCATATTTTGAGATTGATTATAAGGGCTTTGAAAATCGTGCTGGGCTCTATTTAGCCAGTGACAGGAAGAGGTAACATTCTTCCAAATTTCAAATGTGGTCCTCTCCCCAATCCCAAACAGGCAAACTGTTTAACTTTATAAAGCTATAGGGCCAAACACTTCAGAGAAAATGGCAGTTTTTTAGAAGACAAAGGTGAGACATCACAGGTGGTGTGGTTATTCTCAGGGGCAAGGATGAGGCATGGTGGGGCAGGAGTATCTGAAATGTCTAAGTTCACTGGGATCAGTGAATTCTCCCTCCTCACACTGGGCCTTTGAAGGAAAGCATGGTCCAGAACTAACTGTTTAAGAGGTCCACTCCCTTATGTGTAGCTTGAATGCTGGAGGTTTTAGCTGTGAGATCCTTCAATTCAAAAGACCGTGAAGAATCAAGTATCAGATGTTTAACAGCAATAACCACTGCAATATATCAAAGAGGGATTTGCTCTGTAGGTGAGGCCTTGCAATTTAGGACAAAGGCATTTCCAGGTGTAAGAAAAACGATATTCTAAACATCCAACTCTGTGTTTGGCAACATCTCATTGGCTTTTTTTTTTTTCTCCTTTTCTCTAGACATAATCTGCCAGAGAAAGACACTACATCTGCCCCCTTCATAAGGACAAGTTATTCAAGCTGATGGGGAATTGTTGAAATTGGTTTTGCAGGTTTTGGAAACTCTACCTCAAAAACTTTTTTTAATTATAATATAAAGTATGTCATAAGAGTTTTACATAGATTTATTTTTCCTTGTTTTCTAAAAGATGTTGAAATCAACAGTTATGTTTGTTCCACTACTGGTTTGTTCCATTACTGGTCTTGTCAGGCCACAACAATTTTGTATCAAGATCAGAAATGTGACCATAGTTTGGAGGTGTATTTCTCACTTGTGATGAGCATGCAACAAAGGATGCACAAAAGGTTTTTAAAGGTCCCACAAAATAAGTGGTGGTTTGCTTAATGCTTTTTTATAAGAAATTTTTAAAAACTATCTCTTTCATAAATTTGCTTTTCTTTTTTTATTTTAAGCAGAAGGATGCATCTGGTTTAAACAAATTGAAGTCAGAGTGATTCTGGAACAATGGATAACTAACTCTTCAGTCTTAAGATCTTAAATATTTCTTTAAAATGCATCAATAATTATAAAATTCAGTTTTTTACTAAAAGTAGTATCAGTAGTGAGGTGTTCAAACATTAAGCAGAGACCTGTACATTGTACAGAAGATGTCCCAATCAGATCTGTGACAAGCATGCTTCTATAATTTTTCTTTGACAGAAACTTCCTGACACAGCTCTTGGAGGCAGAGAGAAAAAGGCTAGCGATGATGCCAAATCTCACATGTCTTAGCTCCCACATACCAACCTGGATTGAACTGTTTGAGAAGGAAGGAATTTCTGAGAATCTCAAGGGAGTAAGATTGGAATTTAGCAGGAACATATGGGTAAAGGTTGAGTCTCAGCATCTGAATCCTGGACTCTCAGAATTGAGACTCAGTACAGAATACCCGAGAGAAAAAATTGCCTCCTGGGCATTCTCCCAATTTTGGCCTGGGGGATTAGCCCAGCTATGGGAAGGCTGAGCAATCAGTTTCCTTGGTAAGACTGAGGTGAGGCCTCTTGATAGATAAACTTGGGGTGCCTGGGGGAATCTGGCTACCCAGCTTCAAAGATTGAAAGTCAGAATCTTCCAAGTGACCGGGAACAACTCGATCACACCTCTAATGGGTAAAGTAGATATAAAAAAAAAAAAAAAACCTCAGCAAAACACACAGTATATTCTACCTTCTGGAGGCCAAAGTTAATCTAGATTGAGAAACTAGAATCATGCTAGTAGTTTTATAGTATGTGTTAAAAAAAAGTCTTGTCTAAAATACAATAAAAGGTAACTGGAAAAATGTCTCTTGCACTATTTTCAATTAATTGTTCTTTTAATGGCTTAACACAGTGCTCTGGGAAATGAAAAATGGTTGCGAGTACTTTTAAATGAAATTTTATTACAAATATTGCAAATCCACTGGTTAAGAAGCATCTTATTTCTGAGTTCTAGCTCTCCTTCTATCATGTATACTTTAATTCTGAAAGGAGAAATGGCTGCTCTCCCCTGGCCTCCTTCATCTCCTACACCCACTAGACAAGGGAACAGACTAAAAAACAGGCACCCAAAGAACTAACCTCAGTTCTGTAAATGGTTTCCTAGGCAATCTGTGACTCAGTTTCTTTACCTCTTTTTCTCTCTACTGTCTTATGAATATTGACAGAATTAGAAGATGTTTGCAAAAGCATCCTGAGATTTTCAGAGAAGGGCAAGATCCAAGCTTGGTACTTCCCCAATCATGAAGAGCCAGGTTTCCCCCCCTGTGCAATGGGTAGGTGGGATAAGTATTTCGGAAATCTGGGTATTACAGGAGGGGAGACTTTTATTCCTATGAACTACCTTGTAATTGTAAAAGGATAAGGGGGCCAGAGAAAGAGGAACCAATAACAAATCTACTGACCTGCAGAAAAACTATTAGCACCTGCTAGTATAGTATGCAGCTGGCAGTTTCAGAATAACCAAGAAAGCAATTCTTTCTGGTCGATATTTGCTGGGGACAGCAATTTCTGACCTACTGAATCAGATCAAGATGATCCGAGTCATTAGACCAAAGAAGCCTCTTTATGCTAACAGTACAGTGGCTAAGGGTCTCTTTTCATTAAACAAAGGCATCTGCCCACTGTCTGCATTATAGGATAGTCACTGCTTAGAGGTTTCATGAGCTATCACAATTGAATGAGAAATCAAAACACATTAAAAAATCATAGACACAAATGGGCTTATAATTTATCAGTGAGAATGACAGTGGTAAATGCCATGTGGCTGCCCTACTCTTCTTGGGTTCCGGAAGGCAGAGGGGGAGCAGGAAGTGAGGAGAGGAAAGGTTCCTTACAGTATTTAAATGGTCTTCAAATGTTCATAATTTCCTTAGGGTGTGCTTGTTGCCAAGTTGACAGATGTTGCTAGAAAAACCTGTACTATTCTGAAGAAAGGCTAACCTTTCAAGAATAAGAGAGGGGGAGGGAGGCAGCCCATCCCTTCTGTGAAGAGATGACATTAAACTGGACAGCAAACTACCGTCAGAATGAAGCCTCTTTGAAAGGCTGTGTGCCAAAGAGAACTGTCCTGGGAGGAATTTCATTTTACCATCATTTTCCTTGCCATGAGTTTAAATCAGTTTTTAAAACTGAATATCAGAATGTCTTAGACGAATAAAATTATTAATTATTGCTTTTTTAAACCACCGTGACTCCGAATGATACATTCCCCCAGAGAAGTCATGGATATGTCATTTTATACTCTCCTACACATTTACCCACTTTCTTTTTCACTCATTCTTCCTTGTCATACTTTATGCGTAAAGACAAATGGGTTCTTCAAAGCAGACTGTCAATGATCTTATCCCAGAGCTCCCAACTGGGTGAAAATTTTGTCTCTTCTGCTTGCCTGACCCTTGACATTTCCTAAAGAGATCCTTCCAACAGAGGATCAAGAATGCTGAGTATTAATTTATGGGACAAAAGAGTAGTTTTGTAAAGCCTTAGCCCTTTCCTACCAAAAAAGAGGAATACGGTACATTAGGGTTTCCTTGTTGAATGTCCTCAGCCGATACATCAGTCAGTGCAGGGACATCTATATTTTAGGTGGTAAGAGCTGGGGCTGGGGGAGAATGGGAAAAAGCAGAGCATGGCCAGACCTCTCTTTTCAGCACACACTGCCTTTGTCCTCCTCTTGAGTTTTCTTACAACCCAACTCTAAACCTAATGCTTGAAAATCCACATGCTCTTGTTCATTAATGTGACCATTAGTCATTTTTTCCTGTGTCTTGGTAACACCCAGTGTTTTTATCAGCTCTAACAAGGATTGACTCAATATCTTCTCGCGGAAGGCAGATTACCCACCCTACTTATTTAAAGATTAACAGTAATGTGCCATAAGGAAAATTATACCTCCAGCATGAAAATCTGCAATTGGGGAACCATTTTACAGGATAGCATTCATTTATATCAATTATCTTGTTTATCAAAGACAATGAAACCCAAACTGGTAGTAAAAAGGTACAGAGTGCACTGTGAGGAATAATTAGGTCTTAACCCTCCCGGACACCGAGAACCATTTACCACTTCACTAAGGGAGGTGGTGTTTACAGTGTCTGTTTTATAACTCTCTTCACATTAACTTTCAAATGTCAAAAGCAGGCGGTTAATTGTTTACTATACAAAATGTCACATTTGTAAAATACTGAGATATAAAATTATTATAACCAATCTACCACAAGAAATCCTAGCTTTTAAATTTTATAGCTTGTTTGTCAGTCTGGATTGCAGCTTAACTGCCATCATATGGACTGTGTATGCCAGGTAGTCACTGTATGATGAATAATCTTCTCTGTGTGCACTCTGTCCTCAGTCAAATGAGAAATAAAGATCACAATGATACGAAAATTACTATTATGGTTTAAAGTAATATGTACCGAGAAGAATGGGAGATGTCTGAATAGCAATGTCACATGTTCGTTTTAGTGCTGAAAGTGAGATTCAAGAATCATGACCCAAAGCTTATTGAAGCAGTTTAAACTGACAAGAGTGAGCGTGCATTGCCCGAATTCTCTAAAGCCGCTATGTTGATACCAACACCCTATATCTACCTACCCCAGAATCTTTCCATCATGAAACTACACACCAGCATGAGAATTTCTTTTCTATTGCTTCCAAATCCTTCCCCCTCTCCTCCCAGGTATTTACTATTCCAGTTCTGTCCAAACTATACCTTTTGGGAATCTCTTTGTCTTCAGGCTCATAGAACCCAATTATCTTCTTGGGCCATAAAAATGAGACAGACAGGAAGGAGAAAGTGCAGCAGTAAAAAAGGAAAGAAAAAGAGGAAAAGAAAGAAGTGTATTTCTGTGGGGAAGGAAAGGAGAATCCAGAAATCAGCTGGGGTGGGAGTACAGCTGGGAAAACTCCTTTATAATCTATTAGATGCAATTTACATACCAAAATTTTTGTGGCTAAAATTTCGTACAACAAATGAATGAACAAAAATAGACTCCAGTTGACTATGGGACTCCTGTTTACAGCCATCAATGAGCACATGATGGAGAACACTATTTTACATCCGTAGGTTAACCCCCTCTGACATCATGAGGTCTTGGATATATATAAATCTGTTTAGCTAATCCACACAACCAGTGAAGCACTGGTAAGAAACTCACAGTAGCTCATCAAATCATCAAATTTGGATAAAAAGGAATCCTGGGAATCACTTAATTCAAGGAATAGATAATTTATATCTTATTACATATTGATCTAGAAAACAGAAAAAGAGGGAAGGCTGTTCAAATGGTTTTAATATAACTGTGGTTGTAAAATGATTTAGAGAGGGGTCAAGGCAAGAAATTGATAGGCAAATTTTCTTTAAGAAAACAGGTATAAACATTCAAAAATAAATATTAGCCAACTAAATCCAATAATTATTTCAAAAAATACATCTTGTCCAATAGCAATTACCCTAGGAATGCAAGTGTGGGTCATCATCAAAACACCTATCATTTCAAGGTGTTAAAGAAAAAAGTCTTGGAGTGATTCTGAGCAAAGGAGTGTTCCAAAAAGATTACTCTGGATAGAGTGTGGAGAACAATAAGGATTGGAGAGGATGAGAGAAGATCCATGAATATGGCAGCAGTAAGGAAAGATGGTGGTGGCTCATACTAGAAGCAGTGGCAGGATATTCACAAGGCATTAGAGAAAAGCAAATTAAAATGAGGGTATTGCGCTACTTTATGGCCAAGATAATGTAAAAAAGTAGAGCATACATGTTAAGTGTGGGTGATGACACAAGGAGGAAAAGGGCTCTTGTGCACTCCTGGTGGTGGGAGTGTGAATGGACACAGCCACGTGGGAAGGCAGTCTGGCAGTATGGAGCAAAATTAAAAATGAGCATGCTTTATTACTCAGAGATCACACTTCTGAATCCAGGTCCCAGAGAAATTCTCATGTGGGTGCAAAGGAGATAGATATAAGGAAATTTACTGCAGTATTGTCCTGAGAGCAGGAAACTGAAGGCAACCTAGGTATCCATCATCAGGGGAATGAACAACAGTACTTACCCTATAAGACTGTTGTGAGGGTTAAATAATTTTGTCAAGAATTTAGAATAGTGTCTGGCAAGTAGTAAGAGCTATATAAATTTGATAATGATATATTGATAATTATTATGATGGAGTACTAAGAAATACTATGAAGCAATGATGCACAGGCCTTAACAATATTGGGTAAGAAAAATATGAATAAGATTTACAACATAAAAACATTTTCAAAAACACATATACAAAATACCCCCACATTATAGATTTTACAAAAATATGTGCATATTAAGGATATAATCAAACATACTAGACATTGTGTCAGAAGAAGTAGAGAAAAGGAGCGGGGTTTAGAGAAGAAGAAATATAAATAAAAGAGAAGGCCTTCCTTGGACCACTGAAGATGATGCATTATGTCCTGAGATATATGATTAAATACAATTATCTATATCTAAAGGACACTTGTTTTAAAAAAAATACATATTGTTAGGTTTTTCATTTTGTAGCTGAGAAATTTGACGCTCAGAGAGATTGTGTCTTATTTACTACACAGCAAATCAGCAGAGAGTGGCAATGAGAATCTGGTTGATCTGGTCCTCAGAATGTAACACATGACTCCTTCCTTCCTTTCATCCATCTATCCAGTAAACATTTATTAAGGATTCTATGTGCTGGGAATACAGCAGTAAACAAAACAGACACAGTCCCTTCTAATATCAAACCATGTGAATCAATGTAAACTGGTTACAAATGAAACAGTTTTGAAGAAAAATGCACAGATCTAGCATCATACAAAGAAACTACCTAAACTGGAGGTAGATGGATAGGCAATACTTTTCTTAAGAAATGACATGTAAGCTGATATTTAGATCAATAGGAGGTTACCTAGATAAAGGGGGTGAGTGTGATGAGGTTAGGGTAAGACTGAGGAGAGGGTAAAGGGCATTCCAGAGAGAATGGCAGTACAAAGGCCCTGTGGTCAGAGTGCATGGTGCATTCTAGGAATGGAAAGACATCTCGTGGCCTGAATGTAGGAAGTTAGATGAGAATTAGCACAAGATGAAGCGAGTATACTGGTGCCAGATTATGCAGGGCCTTATGGGTCATGGTGAAGATTTTGAACTTTATCCTAAGAGCAATGGAAGGGCTCTGAGTGCAAGTAAAGGAGTGTTCGGATAGGAGTGTTGAGAACAATGAGAGGTCTAGAGAGAATGCAGGGACATGTGGAGTAGACAGGCACAACAGAAGTCCAAGTGGTAGCTTGCAGTAGGGCAGTAGCGCAGTGGTGGCAATAGAAAATAAATTTTACATTTGGAATATGGTATCAATATAGAAATTGTTTCTGTAATATAAAAGTATCTCTGATATATATTTTAGTGTGCTTCCACAGCTCACTGAGGTCTTACTGAGGTGTGCTTCCAATTTTTTATAACAAGCATCTATGAATATTAATTTATCAAAGGATCATTCAAAAAAAGTATGATAATGCTCCCAAGGGTGACTAGTTGCTCGGTCTTGAGCAAGAAGGAAAGAAATAGGGCTAAAAGCCCTTTCCTAACTGTCTTTTGCCAACAAAGACGATATCTTTGTTGTCTAGCTTCTCTGGTCACTAGCAAAACGGCAGCTGCTCATTGGATGCAGGGATCCACCTCCCACAGCCATGAGACCTGCCTGTGCTGCTGACAGTTCTGAGCTGAGAACGACATCAAAAATTTTACAGTATCATTTCCTGCAGGTTCTAATTCGAACATTCTAACACCTTCTGCACTTTCACATCTCACTTGAGTCCCTCACTTTTACACACTGCTTTATTACCATTTTAGTTGACTTCATCACAGCTTCATGGAAAACAACTTCAACGACTGTTTCCTGTCATTATGTGGGCAGAACTGAAGTAATCCCCTGCTTGAGTAGTAGGTAGTTTTAATGATAATTTTACTACAGGTAGTGTTGTGATTTTTAAGTACATTTCTCTCTTGCACAGCACTGTACTCATTCCTGTCTTTAAAAAGATAAGTATCGAATGCAGCTATAAAAGAAACATACCCATCGTCACAATATTAACGAGCCAATAAATTCAAAAAGACTGCTGAATCCCAGACTTGCTCAGCTACCAGGCGCCCACTATCATACAATCACTTAATTTTATTCAAATCAGTAGCATGCCCAAGCCCTGTTACACTGAATTATGAGGCAGGAAAGGGCCATCAGGTTTAGAAGCCCCCTCCCAAAACATTTCATACAACAGTCTGTTCCAACAGTCTCCAAATCCTAAAGGTTTTATTTGATTCACAAAAGCATAGTCTTCATGTCATTATTTTAATAAATAATACTATAATGCCTCAAAGGTTACTGAAATCTTTCCTTCTAGTTCCTTCTTCCCATTTTTAAACATCTTATTGGAGATATAACTGACAAACAACAAACTGCACATATTTAAAATGTACAACGCAATGCATCAGACATATGCAAACATCCATGAAACTATTAGCACGATGAAGATAACAAATCTTTCCATCATCATCAAAATTTCTTCACTCCACTTTGTAATTCCTCCTGTAGCTCCATAGAACTACGTGTCTGCTTTCTGTCACTATATATTAGTTTGCATGATCCAGAATTATTTATAAATGGAATCATACAGTACATATTCTTTTTCTCTAGATCCTTGAGACTTTTGGTTTACTCAATATAATCATCAGGTGAACCACTACATTTCCTGAATAAATTCCCCTACTTAACCAAGAAACGGGACTTTTCTTCATCTAGTGGGCCATATTTGGGAACATGAGGGGTGCTGAGGTGCAAGGAGGGCACTGGGGCTGGCCCTGCCCACTCTTGTTTCTCTCTTGAAATAGGCAATGTAGAAATACTTTATTTGGAAAAAAAATCATTATTTTTTTCCTGATTTTGAAAATAATACATATTTACTGAATAAAACATGTAAATGCAGAAAAATATAATAAATTACCTGTAATCTTGCCAACTAGAAAACCTCTGTTAACATTTGGAGGTTCATCCTTATAATCTTTTTTATGTATTGTTACAGATTTAATTGTGTCCCCTACCATATTCATTTATTGAAGCAGCAACCTTTGAATGTGACTGTACTTAGAGATGGAACCTTTAAAGAGGTAATTAAGATTAAATGAGGGCATAAGGATGGGGCTCTAATTAAATATGACTGGTGTTCTTATAAAAGGAGGATACATCAGGTATGGGCGTACATGAAGAAAAAGCCACGAGAGGACTCAACGAGAAGATGGCCATACGTGTGCCAAAGAGAGAAGCCTCAGGAGAAACCAAACATGCTGACGTCTGGATCTTGGACTTCCGAGCTCTAGAACTGTCTGAAGGTAAATTTCTGTTGCTGAAGCCACCCAGTCTGTGTATTTTTTTTTTTTTTGTAGTAGCCTTAGCAAATTAATACATGAACATATAAAAATTCAAATTATCTTCTAATGTTAAAATACTGGAATTAATCTGACTATTAAGATGATAATCTAATTTTGCTATTTTATATGAGGAAATATGGGCATTTCCCTATGTTATGAATGAGTATACAGAAACGCTGGTGTGTGAATGTGCCATAACTTATTTCATTATGACCCTATTATTGGATATTTATAATCTTTCCCCATTTTTGGTTATCATAAATAACACTGCACTGAACATTCATGTAGAAGAAAAGCTCTTCCTGAATATATTCTTAGGATAAATTACTAAATGCAGTAGTAGTAGATCAATGGATAGTTTTAAGACTCAATACATATTGCCAAATTTCCTTCCAGAAAACTTATACCATACATATTTCAGCAATATATGACACTGCCCATTTTGTGACAGCCTCACCCATATACTAAGTATTTTCATTTAAAACACCTTTGCCAACAGGATTTTAAAATGAAACTTGACAATCTGATTTTCAAGTTCATTGAAAAAGAAAATTTGAAAGAATAGCCTAGAAAATTTAGAAAATGAGTAACTATAAGTGTGGATTTGCTGCATTAGACAGCAAAATAGATTATAAAGTTATAGTTAGCTATTTAAATCATATGATACAGAATCTAGCATAGATATACAGATCCATGATACAGGCTATTTTAAATCAATGAGGAAAAAGATGAAATAATCAATAAATAATTTCAAAACAATTGGTCACATATTTTAGAAATAAAAGGTAAACCCTTACCTCAGACCAAACACAGAAAAAAATGTAAATAGATTAAAGAGCTAAATGCTAAAAACACATGCGACAATAACAAAAAAATAATCAACACTGACAACTACTACACAGAAACATATTTTTATATTTTGGTTTGGGGAGGAAGTTTTTAAGCAAGTCACGAAATCCTGAAGCAAAAAAAAAAAATGACTGACATATGTGACTAAAAATTAAAAGCTTCTATACAACAAAGACATCACAAACAAAGTTAAAAAGCAAGAGTCTGGGGAGAGATATGTGCAATGTATGTAAAATGCAATGCATTAATAGCCATACTCTACAAATTAACATTAAAAATACAAGCAAATAGTTAAAAAAACAAACAAAAAACAAGTTGACAAAAAATATAAAGTTGTACTTCATAAAAAAATGAGATGGTTGAACAAAAAGATACTCAACTTTAGTAATAACTAGGCTAATGCAAGTTGAAACAAATATCTTAGTATATATACTTCTGTATTTTTTGAGGAAAAATAATTGTTTTATTACTTTCTAAATAAAAACATTTTAATTAAAAATATTTGCTAACAAAATAAGCCAAAATATAGAATCTTATTTCAATTTGCATTTCTTTGACTCTTAGTGAAGCTAAAATCTTTCAAGTTTATTGATTATTGTTTCTTTTCTTTCTGTTTTAATAAATTGCTAACTATACATATATTATATTGGAAATTCATATTTTTTTCTTACTTGAAAGTACTTCATACATATTAAAGTGAATAAATCATTGTCATGTATGTAGCATTATTATTTCCCAGTTTGTGAAAAACTGAATTCTGTTTATGGCTTCTGCCTTTGTTTTATGCTGAGGAAGTTGTTCCTCAATTAGATATTAATAGTTCTCTAAGGGTCTTTTGGAATAATACTGTAAAAATCTAAATCTTAACAGGACACTATTTTGGTATGTAAGGGAAGAATTTCATGTGTTTTTAATTGTCAACAGTTTCAGCACCATTTGCTATATTACCCTTCCGTTCTCGACTGATGTGCAATGTATTTTGTGCTTTGTTCTTACATATACTGGGATATAATTCAGAGTTTGGATGATTGCTTAATTTATCTACCATTTATTCTTGTGTTAATGCCATACTACTTTAGTATGTAGTACTAATTTTAGTACCTGGTAGTAGCAGACCTCTCATTTCATTAATTTTTTTTTCATTTTTGAGGAAGATGAATTTTCATTTACTCTTTTAAAATTTTTTTAAAAACTTACTCAAAGTTTTTGTTGTTTTGTTTGTTTAAGCACCGTTGGGATTCTGAGTAAGTCCTGTATTAAATTTGTAAATTAAGATAGGAAGAACCAATATCTTTACTATATTAAATTTTCTCATTCAGAAATATGTCTATTATTCAATGTTTCTTAAAGATTTATGGTTTCTTTACATTAGAATCTGTGGATTTATTAACTTTATTCATAAGTAGATATTGTTGTTTGGGGGAATGGGGGGTGCGAAACGTTAAAAAATTCCAGCATACCTCCCTAGCATGCTCACCTCATATCTACACAATTTATGAGCTTACACTATTTTTCTGCCTCCCACCTTCAGAAGGAGACTTCTGCTGTCTCTAAAGATATGAGGGTTCAGATTGTTGGTAATATAGCTAGGGATGGACTAGGTATAAAGAATGTAGGTATTTCCAGTATTTTATACTAACAATTCTATGATGACTCATTTTATAGTGTGGGATTGTTACTAGGTATTTCATAGTTTTTACTGCTGTTATGAATGAACTATGTCCCCCTCCCCATTATACTTTCTAACTGGTTATTGTATTTGAGAAAACCACTGAATTTTGTATATATGATTATATCTGGCTACATTCCTTAGAGTTCTTATTCATTCTAATAATTTTTCAATTCATTCCTTGGGTATATTATATCACGTCTGCAAATAATGATATTTTATCCCTTTTCCCCAATATATATCATACTTACTTCTTTTTCTTCCCTTTCCCTCTATCCTTCCTATTCCCCTACCTCCGCATCAAAAATTTCCAGAGCAATGTTAAATAGAAGTAGTAATCAGGGCTAGCTTCATGGGCTTTCAGACAGGCCTTGCACGGGAGACCCACACTTAGTTTAATGCTTCACTGTCCCTGCCTTAAAACTCGTAATAATTCTATCTTTGAACTTATGTTTTTGAAGTGCAGTCTGGTAGAAAATGGAGCAAGTCTGTAAACAGAGGAGATAAGCAACATTCACCTGCCCACAATTCCCTGCTGTCCCAGTTTGTGTAGAGCATTCACGATGCTCCTTGAGCACAGAACTCCAGTGGGTTTCTGGCACATAGAAGGTGAGGGAAACTCAAAGCAAGGACAAAGTAAACGCGCTGTGACTGTGACTGAGTAAGCAGGGATGCTGACAGCCTTGACAGGCCACATAGTCTCTCCCAGCTGAATTTACCTCAAATGTAAAGAGGAAGTAAAAGTATTCCAAGAAGCACTAATGACCTCGGAACTCTATCATATCCTTTTTCACTCTTATTACCTGATATTGGCCAAATGCTTATGTTGAAAATAATGACTGGAGAAGAAAAGGAAAGATAGGGCCACCTAGAGTTCCTTTCCCCTTTGGTTTTTACTTACTTACCAGTGAACCAAAGGCAGAGAATTTTGGTAGACTGCGCGTGAATTAAAACAATTTAATTTTATGCAGAATTTTCACTGATCTGGTAACAACTAAATACATATACATGTGTGACCTACCAAATGAGAATTTTGTAATTTTGGTGATTCTGTACATGAGATAATTTTCTCATATTTGCATTTAAAACTTCCACTGCATAATATAAAGATGATAAAATTGATGCTAATAATTTTAAAGTTTACTTTTTTCTTTACTTAGAATTACATTAAATAGCAAATAAAAACATCATGCCAAGTGGAAAGACTGCAAAAGAAAAAAACACTTTTCTAAAAAGTGCCTTTAATTGCACTTTTTCCCTGTTCTTTGAACAAGGGGTCTAACACGTTCATTTTGCACTATGCCTTACAAATTATGATGGTCCTGGGAATTACAATGGGTATTTTTGTTTTGCTTTTTTTGGCTTTGTTGGAACTAGCTCCGGTTAAACCAAGGTTTCCCAATCCCTAGGCCGTGGACCAGTAAGGTCTGTGGCCTGTTAGGAATCAGGCTGCACAGCAAGAGGTGAGCGGCAGGCCAGCAAGCCAATCTTCATCTGTATTTGCAGCACTAGCATCACTGCCTCAGCTCCACCTCAGACCATCAGGCATTAGTTTCTCATAGGAGCACCGGTCCCTGATGCCAAAAAGGTTGGGGACCATTGGTTTAAACCACACTATAAAATGGGTCATCACATAATTGTTATTGTAAAAGAATAAAAATACCTACATGTCTATCAAAGGGGGCTAGTTAAATAAGTTACAGCACCTCAGCACCTCTATTTAATGGAATACCGCACAAATGTAAAAAAGCATGAGAAAGCCCTATAAGTTTTTGGTAAGAAAAGATCTCCAAGAAACACTGTTAATTGAAAAAAGACATGTGAATATACGCTACAATATTTTTAATAGAGAAATATAAGAATGTAAATGTAATACCTAAAATATTAAATTAAAAATTTACCTACCAGGTTTTTGGGTGAAGAACTGGGGTAGAGGTGGGAACTAGGCCAATAAAATTAGATTTTACATCCTCTTGGCCACTGGAATATCTTTCATAGTAAAATAAATGCCAGAGAAACACCTTACCCATTTATAATCTGGTTATTCATAAAGACAGTTTGAGGCAGAACCATGGTTTGTAAGAAAGTGATATTATTGCATTATGTTTGATATATGCTCCAAGATGTCACACTTAAAAACAACTGTGCACATTTACCTGGACACACACACACACACACACACACACACACCACTATATCCCTGGTATATAATAAGGAGATATGTACATAGGGTTCAAAAAAAGTCAATCCTATAAAATATAGAAGGAAATTCTATAAAATAAGAGCAATAAAAACTTTCAGGTAGTCTTTATTCTAAATGAATAATAATAATAATAATAAAACAGGTATAAAGGATGACAAAACTTAAATGTATATAAAGGACCCCACACTAAACCAAGAATCCTAAATGATTGTGGAGAAGTCTCTTTCTAATCATTCCCTGTACTCCTCACAAAAGAATTGCAGCCCGTTTTTATTTGAGAACAAGGGCTCCATAGGGTAGGAGGCAAACAAACTGTATTAATATATTCTATATACATCATTGTGGGGTATTTCCTTTAACTGAATTTCTGTAACTCTTAAGATCTTTTGAGAAAATAATACTTAATTTTCTCCAAGTGAAAGGTGAGAGACTACAAAACACTGTAATTCCTATTCCAAACCCCCATCAGATGCTAAGTGAACCACTGAAGGAGCACAGGCTTTAGAATCGGTCAGAGATCAATACGCCTTTGTACAAGTCGACCATTCCGTGTGATTCTCTCCTGACCCTCCAACTTCTTTTGCTTAAGGATGGGCCCATTCATCACTCCCATGGGGAGGTCTGCCCTGACACCATCTCTCAACTCAGGTTAGGTACCCCTGGTTCCAGTGTTCCTATAGCATCGGCTGATATCTCCCAATAGATGACTTATTTTGTTTGTTGTCACCTTCTGTTTGTGATTTTTTCCTCCAGGAGCTCATATGATCCTTCAAGGCAGAAACTACTTGTGTATGTATCTTTCTATCCCCAGTGCCTAAGATACACTTGGCAACCTCTTAATAAATGTCTGCTTAATGTCAAGTAATTTACAGTGGGATAAATAAGTTAAGCTTCACTGACAATTAGAATTGGTCTTAATATCCGGTTAGAGAAACAGACTGGGAAAAGCACAGCCTCTTGGTCTAGACTAGTGCAGACTCAACAGGGCCATTTTAGGAGACTACTTGCATCAAAGACTTCAGGGCCCTTCATCCCTTAGTGAACTCCTCCACATCCAAATCTCTGTTTCTGCTCCAGAGGACACTTAGTTTTTAAACACAGTTGTAAAGCACAAAAGTCATATCACCAGTTGAAAAGATTCCAAAAGTCCTTTGCAACACAGATTTCTAACTCTTTACTTTCCCAGGAATTTTATAGAATTCTTAACACACTCTTACAATTTTAAAATACTTTTGGATGACAGTGGCAACTGCAGACCATTTATTTCTATTTTCTGCCTTCAGTGTCAGCCTTTTTTGTTGCTATGTCAATTAGCATTTTTCAAATGCTCTGTATTGTTTACTGAATTCTTGAAGGCCCAGCTCAAAATATCATTCTTATCTTAACAGGCAAGAAAATAAGTGGAGTTCCTTCATAGCCTAACTAAATATTTAACCTTTCTCCACACTCTGCCTGTGCCTTTTTTTGTTGATCTCTATTCTATGTATTTCTATGACTTGCTAATGCGCTTATTCAACTAGTCTGATTTAGACAGTAAGTTTCCTGATGTCTGGAGTCCCTTTTCACCTTCTACCTTTGCACCAGTCCTCTGTCTGCTTTCAGCTCCATTCCTTCCCGTGCTCTACACTGCATCTTGGAGGCTAAAGCTTCACGAATTAGTTTCCAAACTTGCCAGCTTGATTTTGGGTGAAGTTCTGCCAATAGAAAAAACTGGAGAGACTGAACAATGGGAAGAAGAAACATTTCTATCTGCTTCTGATGGTACAGTGGCAGATGAATATGAGCTCCAGTGTTCCTGTTCAGACAGCACAGTTCCATGGTGGCAGCAGTAGCGAGTGTTCCCAGAACTTCAACAATGCAGAGTTCCTGTGCTTACACTGCCTATTTTGGTTGCCCCACACCAACTGCTAACAAGACCCTAGAACAAAAAAACTACCAGTCCTCATGGATGAATGCTGGCAGACGCTTCATATCCTAAAGCTGGTATAAGAAGCTTCTTCTTGTTCTTTGAAAGGATTAAAGAAATTTGAATTTTGTGCCTAGAGCTCATGTCCTAGATAATATCTCTTAAGCAGAGGTGGAGTCAAGGATAAGAATGGAGAGGGACTTATGAAAGCTTACATTTTCTAGAAGAACTAGGAGATCTTCAGAAGGGAAACCAGACTCATGTAATGCTAAAAACCACACTCTAATATTAGTCTAAAGTGCTTACTGCTCCCCCAAGTCTTACTAAAAGCATATTCTCTATTCATCTATAAGACTCATAAGAAGAGCTATTTTAAAAAGAAAAAAGAAATTCAATGACCCTTAAACATATGAAAAGATGCTCATTTTCTCTCATAAGAGAAATGCAGTTAAAACTGCACTGAGTTACCACTGTCTCACCTATCAAACTGGCAGAAATCCAGTTTGACAATATGTGCCACTGGCAAGGCTGTGGGGAAACAGTCATTATCATACATTACCAATAAGATTTTTAAATGGCACAATCCCCATGAAAGTGAATTTGGCAATATCTAGCAAAATTATACATACTTTTACCCTTTGACCATGTAATCCTCTTCTAGGAATCCCAGAGATATATTAGCAAAATAGAAAAAAGACTTATGCACATGGCAACAGCTTAATTTTTAGTAGCAGAAGACTGAAAAAAAAAAATACCCAAATGGTTCATCAACAGAGGACTGGCTGAATAAATTACAGTACATCTACACTAATGAGTACCATGCAGCTATAAAAAGGAATGAATAAAATCTTTCTATATAGCTAGTTCTAGGGTACGTGTTAAGTACAAAAAAGCAAGGTGTGGAAAGTATGGATAACATATATTATACTACCAATTATTTAAGAATGTTGGGGAAGATATATAATATAAATTATGTATATACATGTACTTATTTTCCACTGTAAAAAATATAAGAACAAGCCAAAAAACTAAAGGGAAAAGAGATTACTTATAGGAATAGAAGAGACCAGAATATAAGCTTGATTTCTCTAAATACAGCTCTTATGAAACTGATTTTGGAAAACCATGTATATATCTTACATAGTTATAAAACAAACAAACAAGAAAAACATTTGAAGGCAATCATTAAATATTGAAAGCAAAATGAAACAAATGACTCAAACTGTATACTGAAATAGTAGCATGATCACATAGAGAATTATTTTAAGTGACTTTAAAACACATTATTTTACTGTACGCCTCCAGTATGTATCCTAAGGGCTGAAAAATAACTGCAAAAATCTTAAACTATTTTCAGTATTCATATGGTTCATGGCAATATTAGCACTGTAATCCTGAGACTGTTTGATATGGAGACAAAGCAAATGAATTATTGTGCTATATCACTGGTAATCAGCGTTTTCAGTATGGAAAAAAGAAGATGAAAGATAGAAAGGTTAAACAGACACTTTGAACAATGAATTTTAATTAGAAGTGTCAGCATGCACTCATGCACTATATTTTACTTGTTTAATACATATTCTATAAATATATTTTTGTACATATTTTTCTTAGTTCTGTCCACTGGAAAGGCCTAGAAATAATGACCAACCCATTGGCAAGTACTTAGACTGAGGTTTATATCACTTCCCATTTAAAGGAACCAAGGCTTCTTATAGAAATTAGATTTGGCAAATTAGAGTAAGCCAGATCAGGGATATGAAATGTACAAGATGAACCTGGTATACTGTGTTATGCCAGACATCAAGGAACTACTGAGGACTACTGAGGTCATGTCAGAAGAGCTCAGGGGCCAATATGAAGAGGCTAAAGATGTGAAAATTTTGAACATCAATAACAACAACTGCAAGGGATTAAAAGATGTTCAATTTGTTAGATCCCATGAACTCAAAATGATATGTACTCCTTCTCTGTCACCACCTTCAAAAAAACCCACAAACCTTACTGGTCACCTTTGGCGGATGCTAGGTGATCACCTCTTCAGTTTGAAGACTAGTAAATAAAAAGAAAGTATATGACATTTATCTTTCTCCTTTTAGTTACTAAACAAACAAGAAATGATAAAATTAGAACATAACCATTTGCAATTCTAAATTATGAAATAATGAATCTAGAAAATAATCATGAATGGATGTGAATATCCAAAAAAAGAGATAATGAAAGATTTCCTGTGCTTCTTGAAAGACACATAGGCCACCACCTACAGAGCATTATTACCAAAAAACACATACAAAAAAAACCAAAAAACAAAAAATTTGAATTAGATTAAACCTCCTTCTATTTAGTGACAAGAAATTTAACAGAGAAACATGTTAAATGTTACCATGGGGATTTAATCAACCAAATCCAGGCTGTTAGAAAAACTACAGGATAATAAACTAGTTTCTTCAACAAAGTTGGGGGAGGCAGGGGAGCAAGAGTGGGGAGAAGGTAACCTATAGATTTAAAGAAATTTAGTCATAATAGCTATTTATTGATAGTATGGACCTTACCTGAATTCTGATTAAAACAACCTGAAGAAACACACAGATCCACTTGAGACTCGCCCAATTAGGGACACATAAACACTGCTTGAGTATTTAATACTCAAAGAATTACTGTTCATTTTGAGGTATTATAATGATACTGTGATTATGGCTATAAAAATGAGACCTTACTTTTAGAGATACATATTGAATTATTTATGGATAAAATGATAAAACATCTGGGATTGACTTCAAATAATCTTATGAGGAGGAAGTAGGTAGCCTACAGATAAAGCCAGGTTGTCTGTTGAGTTGGTAGTTCTTCAAGCGGGGTGGTGGGTACTGTTCTATCTGAACAACTAATAGGGTATTCAAAGAAGTGAATTTAAATACAAGATTAAATAAAAAAAGTTTTGGCAATTATCATGAAAAAGTGGAAAGAGTTGGCAAATGCCATGTATGTATCACAAAGTAATGCCAAGGCAAAGCAAACGTGTTCTTTGGGAGAATGAATGCTTATAAAATAGTGGTCATATCTATTCTAATTAGTCCCTCATTCTTCACTGGTATGATAGGTTCATGCTTCCTATATATGCCTACTTTCAAAGAGGAGACAGTCATCATAGGCTGACTGTCTCAGGTGAGAATACATCCCACCATGGTCTAGAGGCAGCCACCAAATGAGAGGTGGCTGTGGTGGTAACAGCAGTTATGGTAAGGAATGCTGTGGGTAGAGTCTGACTACAGATTTGGTCAGTGTAGTCAAGATGGGCCTGCTGCCATGGATATATGAACTCACAGGGCTCCAAAGCTTCCCCATGAATCTGTACAAGTGAAGCAACATGAAGAAGGACAGGCTGTCAACAAATTGGGAAAGAAATGCATTAGTAGAAAAAGAAGTCTAATATCTTATAGAGCTAATGCAGTTTATTTTTGTTTTTGTTGGCATCATCATATATTTTAAATGATAACATTAAGTTCTGATTTAAAAATTTTAAAAACTAATTCTAAGATCAATAAGGAGAATAGTATTCTAATTAGAGTAGGCTAAACTATGATACAAAGACCAGGAATTATGAAAAAAAAAAAGAAGTTATGAATCTTGAAATATAAAAGTAGGGTTTGCTACTCTACTAGTTATTCATGGATAGATTATTTTAGTTTTATTCTTTTTTTTAACCCTATGAAAACCCATGGAGTTTATATCAATGGTTTTCAAAGGAGGAGTGCATTTTTCACAGGATATAGAAAGGAGTAAGTATTCGGCAGCTACAACTTAAAAATAACTATGGGCGGTTCTGATATACACTGTGTATATCAAGAGGACCGCTCCTTTCTTGGCGGTCCCTGTAGGGTGGTTGCCTGAGGCCCATATGCAGCCAAAATGCACCTGAGATCAAAATGGAAAGCTGGCCATTACTAATTCAAACACCCCTTTAAACTAAACAGGGCTGCCATGTTGGACAAAAGATAATGAAATCCCCCTGTACTCCATCACAGCTCACACCACCTCCCTGTCTGCTCAGCATAGAGGCAACTTTGAGCTGTGAAGATAGTAGAAAGAGGACCAGAGGAGACCCCATTGTAGGCCATCTGCCCATAAGTGCATGCAGATATCTGCACTGCTCCCATTCGGTTGAAGGATGATGACAGGCAAATGTTTGCAGTGCTCTTGTCAGTCAAACTTGTGAGCACCACAAAAAAGGGCTGGAAGAAAAGTACCAGACAACAAAACCACTTCTTGCATGCCTACAATCTTCCTTCATCCCCTGATGTGCCTGAGACTATTATAACTTCTGATAATGCTGACCAGTTCAGTTTGGACAAAACATGCAGACCAATGACAACATCCCTCACTATAAGTAATCCTGAGTTTCATTCCTGTAATGATCTCTCATGCCAGATAGGCCTGTTTCTTTGATAATTACAGTGTCCACAAACTTATTCTTTCTCCAATAAGAATGAGAGGCTGTTTTAAGTAGGTAGCAGTTTCTATGCAGCACAGTCAAAAATATAGTGCATTGGCCTGAAATGAGTTGTTAAATGCTACGCATCTTATGACTATAAAGATAATTCTAAGATCCTTCCCAGTGAGAAATCACCTAATTATACATGCATAGGGAGGCCTATACAGTCTATAAAAGGACCTGGACTATAGTGAAAAGAAGTGCCCTCCCTACAACCCCCATCACCAATATTCTACACAGCCCATGAAATGAAAAGCCTTGATAATATCAGGTAATGCTTCAGCTCTGTTAACTTTCAAATTATTTAAAGTCATAAAAATTAACATCTATATTTAATATTAAAAATTTTATCCATAACAAAGTTTAAACCAAATTATTTAGTTGAGCTCTAGAAGTTCTTTATATTTTGAAACAATTTCTACTCCTACTATTTTATTAATATTGCTCTCCTAAATTTCCCTAAGTGAAGGATTACATTTAGGGCATAGCAGGTGTTAGGAAAATTTAGACTTATGACCAAAGAATTGAAAACATTTGCAAGTCACATTCATCTTTCCTATTCTATCATCACCATGTTTTTAGGACACCTGTCAATATATTATGTATTCCAGCATGGGACAGAACTTGAGAAGGAGAGCAGAAATGAGCCCCTCTGTAAAGGCAAAGACTTCTATTTTAGGTACCCCAGGGCAGGGAAATCTTATCCCCTCCCACCTGAACATAGAGCGCCTTTCCAAAGAAGCAGATTTAAGGATCTAATTAGCCAAACTATGATCTCTGCAAGAGGTGAGCAAAAACCTGAGGGCATGGGGAAAAAGAGGAATAATCAGTCTGGGAGGGAAACAAGATTATCTAGACTGTCAAGAGCTGAATGGGCTATTCAGAATGCCTGACTTAAAAGTACCTAAAACTAAAAACACAACAAAAGCAAGCCAACAAACAACTAAAACAAAATTTAAAAAATACTCTTTTGAAAGTTCAGTAGGGCAGTATCTCCCACAAGGTAATTTGACTTTCACAATGATAATTCAGCTAATCTGGTCTTATTTAAACGATATGCAGGCATTTTCTTGAGCTAAACTCAGAGAAAAGGCAGATATGGACTGATGTGTCCATGAAAAGAAGATACTTTCACAGCTGAGTATACCATTCATGCCAAATCAAAGCCCAAAACACCTGCATAGCCTTGGAAAGTATGAGTATCGGATCGATATTATACAACTGCCCTCCCTGATCTTACCTACCACTAAATACAGAAAAGCCTTTGATGTGAAGGGCTTTGCCAAACTATCACAAGCATTTCCCACAGAGCAAATCTGAATGAATCACTAGAAAATTTTCAATTCTTAACTACTAGTAACATATTTATATATTTTTAAATTTACTGGAATTATAATTTTTACTACTTCTAAAAATATAAGCCCTCCCCTATGTCACTGAGTGATAAGGCTATCAAATCAACCAAATTTCTTAGTCAAAGCTGATTATGAGGTGAGTTAAGATGAGTTCAAAATATATGAAGGTAGAAAGAATATCTAAGCATGCCTACAAAATGAAGTTGTAACACTTACCTATCAGGCCCTTCTCCAGAGTGAAGGTTTTGTTTGTAAACATACATTCAAAAGCCACAATGTGAAAAATCTTATTCACTGTGTTGTGAGTCCCAACTATTCGAATATACCTGGGGGTAAAAGAAAAAGAAATTTGTTGAAGACAAGCTTCCATCACAACCAATCTGAAAATAACAGAATAAGATGCATTACATAAACATATAGTATAGCATACCAGAGCATGGACTAAAGGAGACCTTGAACTTGGCTTCAGTCCCTGTACCTGTTTCTTAGGGCTACCTCCAACTGAGCCTAGAAGTACTGCAAAATTAAGGAGATTCCACTCTTTAGAGAATTAAGTAGAACTTGGATTGGATTTACCTGGAAAATCAGACCAGGTACTGTTCAGTGCAACCCTTGGATGTTAGTACAATTTTGTGTCCATGAGATATTTACACTGGAGAATAACAAAGTTTCTATGTTCGCCTTGTGGTTAGGAATGTGTCTGTGCACAGGTGCACAAACAGCAAAATCAAATGCTTTCCAACTCAATGAAAGATTTCATCCATTGGAGGCAAATGCATGAAATCAATATTGCTTTCTTGTTTAAAAGAAAAATCCACAGAAACTACTTGTATTTTAAGACTGCTCCCAAATCCTTGTTATGAAGTTAACCCTATGTACTTACCCCAGCCCCCCACTTGACTGCTGAGAAGCCTTCTCCTGACCAAAGGAAGAGATCTGCAGAGGTGACCTAGATGGCTTTGCAGCCTTCCTCCTGGCCACAGAGATCTGGCATCTGCACACAGTGCAGTTTCATGGGGCAGGTCTTGAGCATCTTGGCCTGTTCCCCCTGTTTATCTCCCTGGAGACTTCACCTCCAACAAACAAGCATTAACCTTGGGGTGACTTGCTCCTTTCACTGTCCAAAGGGACCTGACAGTTCACAGGTTAATGAACAGACAAACTCATTCTTCTGAGTGTCACACAAATCCACAGGGAATGTGCCACACACTGTTGTACTAGAATTCAAAGGAAAGAACCAGGAAAATTAACTAGATTGATAACACTCTCCCAAATCATGAACTATGCTGTCTGCAGGATAGGGCGTATTAAATGAACAGATTTCAATTAGGAGATGACAGACTGGGCAAGGGCTTAGCTATATCCTTTCTCCACTGTGCAAAACAATCTTCAACTTAGATGATAAAATTTTACTGAGTTAATCTCTGTTCACTAATGAAGTAATTTCCTTATATTTCTCATCACTCCAAGTTAACTGTATAATGTAAATGCCAACTTAAAAAAATTCACATTAAGGATATTATATTTGGGGTTTTTATACCATGGGCTATTTTCCCTCCTGTTTCTTCAAGCCTAAATCTCACAGCATTCCCTGTGCACCTCATTTAGCCATCTGCTCCTTGACACGAGCTGATCATTCATCTTCATAACCAATATAAATGCAATCTCCTGGTCTGGCTGCTTAGTGTGCCCAGACCCACTACACGGAGACATGGTTCTTCCTGTGTGGAGTGGAGAGTCAGGGCAACTAGTGCATCATCACCAGATGTATCATGTAAAGCAGGAAGTTGGCCCTCATCTGTTCTCTTCAGTCTTCAAGGTAAACAGAAGGTGCTAATTTTACTGGGTTTGGGTGGGTAGGTGGATTTCATTTAAAATAAATTCTAAATGATCTGTGTAGCACAGATTGTGTTGTTCTTTACTACTGGTGGTGACATTCTCCCTGGGCTTTCTGGTGTGTTAAGACAAAGGGTGTGTTAAGTCTGGCAACTTGGCCTGAATCTAATTTTGTCTATTTTCTTAAACTTCCCTAAACTCAACCAGCATAGCATTTTTATGGTTGTGATAGCCTGAGTGCTGCTGTCTGCAACCTTGGAGGGAATGTAGGAAATGTGGTTTGGTGGAATTTGGTCAGATTATTTTCCTGTTCCCTAGGTCGAGTCTCTACCAAAGAAGAGACAGCCCTCCTAACACTATAAGGGAGAGGAGCCAGGAAGTGACTAATAGGGCCATTCCCATTGACAGTTCTTAAGCTTAATAGTCCAGCTGACCTAAGGGGATGCAGTAATGTTCTCTCCCTCCCTTTCTTTCTTTTTAACACATTATATGAAACCAGGATCTCCAAATTTAGATAAGTCATTTCCCAGATTTTACCCTGGTGCAAATGTCAGGAATAGGAGAAAACAGGCGACTCCCCTCTCCCTCAACCCCCAATTATAAGAAACTGAAAATTTAAAATTGTACTGGAATACATTTTACAGCCTTAATGATAGTGTTTGTGATAACAAACAAGATAATATATATGATTGGAAAAGCACAAGAGATGCCTCCAGATAAAAAGTTCTATATAAATGAGGATAATGTTATCTCTCCTGAATAATCCTAAAGTCAAATTAGCAATTCACCACTATATATCACACTTCTTGATTAGCCTGTTATATGTAATGCTCATAACAAGTTTAATTATTCTAGTTCTACAATACTTTCTAAGTTACCATAAAATTATAGCATAATTGACAAAAATGGCATAAAGTCCCTTTCAAATACATATTTTAAAAAATGGTAATGAAGTAAAAAGAAAGAAGCCATGCTCCTTTTCTCCAGCAAGAAGTTGTTGAGCCTAGGACTCTGTCCTTTACCAAAGATCTCAGCTAGAACTGCCAAATAGGCCTTGATTTATCCCCTAACTTCGGGTGACTGACAGGGCAGCCTGAAGCTCTACAGTGAGCACTTAGAGGCCTGTCCCACTTAGGGGAAGGAGTGCCCAGATCCATGAGCAACGCCTTCGGAGAAGGCGGCAGCACATACGTCTTCTTTGATCATGAACAGATTTCCTTAATGGGGCTCACAATGGAGCCTCCCCAAGGTAGAAGAAAAGTAATTACTACCTAAGATATTGAACATTCAAGGGATGAGAATGGAGAGAGTTCTCTCTTTTTCACTATTTTTTTGAAAACCAGAGCAAAATTTGCTTCTGAGTCATAACACCTAAACAGGAGAATACTACATTTTTTTTCTGTCACGAAATATTTTGAAAAAAAGGCAAAATTTAAGATTATTATTTTTTTCTTTTCACCATCCTCTCTCCAATGTAAAATCAGGTTCTGATTTAACCTGATAATAAGGGCAGTGACAACTAGTGACTTCATCAATGTTCAGAGGGGAACACTGCATAAAAATACAACAGCTATCCTTTGTTCTCTCTTTTGAGGTCCTCAACAGCAGCTCAGACAGTTGGAAGATAATTAAAACTTAAACAGTGCTGAGGAAGGCAGATATGCAACAGATTGGCTGTTTCTTATGAGAATAAATGCTGTCCACATGAGCCCCACTGTAACAGTCTGTTTTCAATATTCTCCTCCTTTCCCTATGTCAGCTGTCTTCTAGTCACTGACAAAGACTGGATGCTGAACACAGTTCAGAACAGGAGGCTTCAATGCAGAAGTTTCTAGGAGCTATAATGCTGTGGGTGAAGATATTCTGTCTTCTTTAATAAAAGGAAATCTAAAATCTCTAAGGAAAACACTCTAAAATTGAAAGATACTCTAGAGTTTTTGAAAAATGTGCTTTAGCATCGAACAGAACCAGGTTTGTAGCTCATCCCCATCACTTAATTAGCTATTCACTTTGGGGAAAAAATGTTTTAAACATTTTGAACCTTAGTTTCCTTCTCTACAAAATGAAGTCAATAACCTAAAACTTACAGGATATTTAAATGAGATAAATATAAAGTGTCTAATGCAGTGCTTGGCAGAGTAGGATGTTTTAAATAGAATTTCAAAGAGTAGATCGTTGGATACAGAATTTCTTGGTTTCTACCCTGGAGAAAACTGGTTATCTGGGAGAGCATTCCAAACTGTGCACATTAAAATAGCCCATCGATAAGGAGGCGGGCCCAGAGCAGGGTCTTGTCTTTTCTTTTAGGACAGCACAGTACAGGAACTATGGACCACAGTAAAAAGCTATGTTCCAAGTGCATATTACCTGGTTCTATGTCCCTTGTCTTTAGAAAAGTCTATTTAAAATGTTCTTGACCTGACTCAACTATGCATGAGGAGGCAAGGGAAGAATCTTTTGCCCATATTTGGTCTAGCTTCCCATACCCATAGAAGAGTTTCTTTTTTTGTGAAAACCCTAGAAGTTTAGAAAAACAGCATTTCCCAACAGAGAGACATCATAATACTGTGACCTAGAGGAACTTTGCTTTGGAGATTTCATTACGTTTTCTGCCTGCTCTGAGAAGGTACAAATTCCTATTCGTAACCTATCTTTCCATTATTTCCTGTCAGGATGCTACCAAATTTAATTTCTAAGTCACACACATTACAACTTTAACATACTAAAGAAAATAGAGAAAAACAGCAACTTATACATTCCCACTTTAAACCCCTTGGTATCCTCTAGTCTTAAGTTCTGGTGGAGCACAAGCCTACTTGTGGTTATAATTAATCTTTAACCTCTCCCTCTAGTTATATGATTACCTAACTTCTGTACTGAGTGGGTTCTACTACAAGATGAAATTGAATTCAGTAAGAAATATTTAAATGAGCTCTCAAGGGATCACTAAAGCCAAAATTCATCAGAATTCTATTCTTTGGTAAACAAAGTTTTATTCTCAAAGTGAACTTCATATCCTTGGGTTAAACAAAGACTCTTGAGAAAACTAGAGTTAGCCTAACACTGGTGCACAAGAAGAGATCCCTAACTCTTTGGCTCTTCCTCTGAGGTAGCCATAGAGAACACTAAGGAGAAAACCTGTTCTTTGCTGTAGCCAGATGCAGGCACGTTACAAAAACTGTAGCTATCACATTTAAGAGGAACTTGGGACCATGTGGGGTTTGGATTCACCATTTCCAAGTCTTCCTATCTGACTTTTCCTTTCAAGGGGATACTAGGAATGTATATAAATAATTCTCTAACCTAAAAGGCAGATAATGTCTGCAGGTTTCCCCAGTATGATGTTTTCTTCCAGTTCTAGGTACAATGATCGTGTTCTTCCAATCCAACCAAACACTGGAAGGGGAAGTGACTTCAGGTCTTATTGCTAAGGCAGCAAATAGAAAAGTTTACTGCCAGAATGACAAAAAGCTTCTAGGAAAAGCATGCTGCAACAGAAAAGATTTGTTACTCTTAGAAAACCTTCCCTCTGGCTGATCTGTGGAGCTATAGATTCTCCTCTACTGACTTCAGCAAAGGTTCCCAGCAGCACTTGCTTCTTTGGGGGAGAAAGAATTATGGAAAGGTTAAACACTCCATATTCAGAGTTAACTTAAGCAATATTGCCTCAGAAAGCAGCCCTGATGCATCTGACCATTGCCCTTCAGAGGGAACAATCATGTTCCACCACCTCCACTATTAAACCCGAAGGGCAAATGATCTTGTTTTTCAGAGAAAAGTAATGCTGTACAGAATCAAGTACGGAGAAAGAATACGATGGGTAAATAATTACTAACACATCATAACCTAGTGCTACTGTAATAAACAGTCATTCCAACTTTAGAGATAAATCTTTGTGTTACTTTTTATTTTGGGGGAATAAATAAATTTTGAACACAGTAGGCTTTTTTCCCCATCCCCAAATGTGTAGAACCTAAAACCTGCCATAATAACCTGCCTTCAACTTATAAAATTATATTTGTAATTAATATCACAAAAGACCTTAATTATATTTATGTAAATACATATGAAAATGATATAATATATAAAATTTATTTAATTCATTTAAATTCCCTGCTTGCATATTTACCAGTCAATAATAGCCTTTGTAGGTAGACTGGGTAAATCTTTTAATTAAGATTTAATGAACACCTGCAAAGTGCAAGAAATTGTGCTAAGCACTGTGAAGAATGGCCCCAAAAGCCAGGACACACAGTTTCATCTAGAAAGGTTTATAATGCAGTTTAGATGGAAAGACTAAAACACCATTGGTAGTAGTGCTGAGGAAAAAGACAAAAGAGCGTCTTACCTATTCACACATGGTAGCCTACTTAGAACACCAAATTTAGCAACATGAACTTTAAAAGTCCTCCCTGTGAACTACTCTTGCTTCAAAGACCAAAACAAAACAAACATGGCTAAGAGAGAAATATTCCTCTGAGCCCCTAATATACAGAGATGACCAATGAATCACCCAACAAATATTAACTATTTACTGAGGGCCAGTTACTGCTGCTGGGTACTGGGAATATAGGATTGAACAAAAAATCTCTTCCCCATGAAATTTACATTTCAGGTCAGGAAACAGACACCAAATTAAAAAATCAAATAATTACCCATTGCTTAGTAGGTAATCTATTTAGCACAGAACTTTATAGACCACGCCTGAGAACATGGATAAAGTGTAAATGAGTCTGAGGTGTATATACGGTACACCTATTATAGATATTTAGCAGGATATAGGTAAATATCTAATTAAGTAATCTTAGGATCTGGAAAGAGGAACTGACTTGAATTTCATGGAAAGAAATGTCTTATTTATTTTATGGTTTAGTTTTCTTTTTCTCTTTGCTTTTTTTTCAGATTGTAATATTCAAGGGATTATAGAGAGGCAAAATGGGAAGTGGAGGATATAAAATGAAAAACGAATAAGGGAGAAAGGGAGGGAGGGGAAGAAATAGAAAGAGATGAATAAAGGTGGGGTGGAGGAGGGAGAGGAAGAGAGAGGGAGAGAGCATGAATATGAATAAACCAATTCTTCTTCTATCTCTGTTATGTGCTAATGTGAACAAATCCCCATGTGGGAATACTGTTAACCAATTTTATTACTCAATAAAACATCTGAAACCAACACAAAGTAAATTTTAAGAAATAGAACTAAATTACCAAAAGTTCAGCATTTGCATTTTTTCATTAACTTTTCCCCTAGCCTAAGATGCTGGGGCTGGGGGAAAGAACTGCACTAGTTTTATCTTTAATATGGCTGCATTATCTTTTTCATTTTTATCCAATAGGCTGTGCATTTCCACGAATGTAGACAAATGAGTCTAATGGAATTGTGCACTAGAGAAAAAGCAAAAGAAATTTAAATTTGTTAGTTTCCCTATGAATCTATAAGAACTGATTTGGTGACTGACCTGTAGCAAGCCTGCTTCTAGGATCATGGTGAGTAAGGAAAGTTTATCTTTTCTTTAACCTAAGACTATGGTGGACATATGCCATTTATAGTAACTGCCTCCCCATCCTCTTTTTCCCTTTTAGAGAATAAGATTAAATAGAGGAGAAAGAATTTGCCTTTCCAAACAAAAATCTAAGAATCCTCCTAAGAATGTAAACATTTGACACATTGAGAAATGAGACAGGAACCCAAGACAGTCAGAATAATAGAAGCGAAAACTGAGAATCAAGGTCAAGAGAGTAAGATAGCATGGGGAGTAAGGAAATCAAGAATCTTCATACCCACAAGAAACTAGTACCAGAATTAAATTCTATCAACTTCTGAACACAGCGCATGTGCTAGCCTTTGCATGTATTATTTCCTTTCGTGGAAATCCATGTCCCACACACTCAGGGTGATGATTTCATAGCTCCACAAGGACATACACCCTTCAACGCCTCTATATTCTTTATGAGCTATATAAAGAAACCTGTGTTGCAAGTAATAATAGCTCCTAAGAGAACTAACTAAAATGTATTTGGGGAAAACAAGCCCAACCCATAAAAGTCCCCACACATGCTGGCTACTATCCACAAACCACTTCAACACACACAGGAAATTTCAGGGACCCTTCCTTGCCCTTTGAGAAATTCTCGACCTTCACCTAGAGAATGGACCAGAAAAAAAAAAATCGAGAGATTTACTTAGCCCATAATTTGAGCATCACTATAACTATGTACAAAATGACCAATCAGAGGCAGAGTAGTCAAAGTAAACAAAAATAATATTACAAAAATCTTGAGAAGAATTCTCACCACAACAGCACAAGAAATGCAAAGGATAATGAGAGAAGCACTTTTGTCTTGGGTGCCAAAATGGGTATGGATATGTGTAATGTACAGTCTCAGAGACTGTTAAAGCTGGAAGTGTGTGATTATTTTCACTGTAGAAGCCTGTACTCCAGTTTCCAAATAGCATGAAGGATTACTAATTTCAGCAATACTGGTATAAGAGATTTTGCTGCTAGAATCTGTCATGTGTTAGCACTTTAACACAAGCAAAAGAGAAAAGAAAATTGCAAGATGCTCCAAGTGGCACTATTTGGTGATCTATAGTCTGATGAGCAGACAAGGGCCACTTCCAAACCTAACAGTCTAACCAGGCATTTTAAAAGACACTTCCCTATACTGACACCTTTTGTGCTAGGAGTCTTATGCACTGCTGAAATCCAATTTTGAAGACTGTCCCCAATCTATATTTCTGCTGGATTAGTAAACAGGTTGGGAGATGGAGTAGTGTGGCAAGGATTTTTTCCCTCCCCAAAGCTTCTCGAGAGTTCAACCATTCATGACCTAGACTTTACTGCTATAGCATTAGTGCTAAGCCAGTGATCAGAAAGAAAATGTCAATCCTTACACTTTTTCAGAACTTCAAAGAAAAAAAATTATGACATGAATGCACATAAAGTAACATATGTACTTTGTAAGAGGATTTATTTTTTAATAAACAAGAAGATTCTATTATATTACTAATAGTCATGCCTACTGCTGTGGTGTTTGGACTCCTCATTAAAATATAACAAAACAAAACTGGCTTAACTATTTCTTTCCCTTTTTTAAATTTTAAAAATAAGCTTTACACATCCATAGTTTAAAAAGTCAAATAGCCTATAAGGTTTACTATAATACATATCCCCCATGCTCCATTTCCTTGCCTCCCCAGGGGTACTACTTTTACCCATTTTTGTGTATTATTTTAGGATTTATCTCATGTCTATAATCATCATGCTTTTAACACTACTTCTTGATTTTTCAGTTTTAGGCTTTATCTACCAATCTACTACTACCACGGAAGACAAGTATTTAGCTATCCCCTCTCTACATGTACTCTTTCCCATGCCCCCAAATTTAGATTGTATGATTATATAAACATTATTCACAACTAGTATATGGAATACTTTCATTTTCTATACAAGTTTTCCCCTACTAAAGTTAAAAATAGTATTGATTTTTTGTTTTGCTTAGTTTGCTATATGCTCTACATTAATTTACCTCCTTACTCTCAACTCTCCTTTACTTAAACTAAAACTCCCTTTAAAACATTCTGACACATCAGGTATTTCCAGCAATTTCTTCTTCTGAAAAGTCTTCCCAGGCCTTCTGGCCAGTTTCAATCAAACATGGTTGCCTTCTAAATGTTATGCAAGCTGTCACCCTGGAATCTGTGTTTACCATCATTCTAGGGGTTCTTTTCATCTCTCTCCCATGTTAAGTTGTCCTTAACCTGTACCTCATACTGTCTTCTTTCATTTTGCTAGAAAGCACCTCTCAATAACTTTTCCAATGGTATCTGGGAGGCAAAAATTTTAAGGTTTTGTTTTGGTCTGAACATATCTTTAATCTATCTACCTCCATATTTGACTGGTAATTTGGGTACAGAATTTTAAGTTGTAAGTAGCTTTTCTTCAGAACTCTTAAGGTCTTATTCTACCCCCGTCAAGATTCTAGTCTTGCAATTGAGAATTCATTATGATACCTGACCTGGTTTCTTTCTTCTTTTCTACTTCTCCTTCTATTCCTCATCCCCCCTTTCCATCCTCTCTTCTTCATCTACCCTCCTCCTCCTCTTTCTCTTCTTTTTTTTTAAAAACATGTCTTACTCTGGAAGTATTAGATTTTTTTCAACATCCTTAATATTCTGAAATTTCATGATGATGTGCCTTAGTGTAGGTCTATTTTCTTCCACTGGGCTGAGCACTCAAAAGGACTTGCAATCTGGAAACCCATGTACTTCAGTTTTGGTCTATTTTCTTGAATTATTGATTTCTTCCCCTGGACTTTTTCTAATCTCTCTTTATAAAACAATTAGTTGTGGATTGAACCTCCTTAGCTTCATTTACACTGTTATACTTTCTCTACCTGCCATCTACTTGTCATTTTGTTCTACTTTCTGGGAGAGTTCCTCAACTTTATTATCTGTGCTATCTACCAAGTTTTTCATTTTAGTTTTATATTCTAAATTTCTAACTGTACTTGTTCTCAAATGTTCCTTTTTTATGGTCTTGGTCTAAGATGTTTAATCTCTGAAGATAGCAATTATTATTATCATTATTTTATTTTTCATCTCCCCATATAGTTTTGTTTCCTGTTTGTTTATATTAGTTTCTTCAGATGTCTGGTTATCTAGGTTTCCAGGAAGGAACCTAGACATACAATAAGAATTTCTGAGAATATAGCTGCTGAATGGGTTAATCAGGAAAATCTCACTTTCAGATTCTTTGGCTCTTCCCTCTTGTACTGGTCAGACTGCCTAGGAAGATGTTCTAATCCTCTGCATGGATATATGGGCCTGACAACTACAGTTCCAGAAGTTAAGTGGTAAAACAAAGCAGGGGTATTTGTCTATGTGTGTGTGGGGGCGGGAGGGCGGTGGTTGGGGAGGCAGGTGTTACTGAGAAGTGGGGTCTCAGTGTATGATCACGTAATCTTCCTATAGTACAACCTTTTTCAACTGTGCATGGTGTCTTTCCTGGTTTAGATACCCCTGTTTTACCCTAATTGAAGAATAAATTTCCAAAGTCAGAGAAAGACAAATACTTTATTATCCCACTTATATGTAGCATCTGAAAAAGCATAACTCATATACAAACAGTAGAATGGTGGTTACCAGGGGCTGGGGTAGGGTGGGAGAAATGTTGGTTAAAAAGTTCAAACTTTTGAAAACAGGAAAGGAAGTTGTAAGATGAATAAGTTCTGGGGATCAAATACATATCATGATGACATCAGTTAACAAAATTGTATTTTATACTTGAAAGCTGTTAAGAGGGTAGATCTTAAATGTTCTCATCACACACACATACACAAAAATATTATGTGAGGTGATGGAGATGTTAACTAATCCCATTGTATTTCATAATATATAAGTATATCAAATCATCATGTTACACATCATCATGTTAAATGTATACAATGTTATTTGTCAATTATATCTCAATAAAGCTGGGCAGTTGGAGTGGGGGGAGAATAAATTTTCAGTTTCCCATCAGAGTGGTGCAGAAGGAAAAGGAAGGAAATAAATGGGAAAGTTGAATTAGCCAATTTTTCTATTTAGGAGCAGGTTCCTAGGGAGGGTGATCAAACTATGGGCTTAAGAGGTTCTTCAGGGAGGAGGAAATATTTTGAGGAGGTGGCAAGAGAATTAAAATGTTTCATAAACACATAGTTAACCAATATGCCTCATTTTAGCCATCTGCTACCAGCACATGCACTACAGATTCAAAGGTGCCTGGTGCCTCTAATTCCTAAACCCTTGGGGATTTAGTGGCTTAGGATTCAGTTTTCTTGAGCCTGTTAAATCATTTACCACTTGTTCATCTGCTTTACAGCTCTTCTTCCATATTTTTACCTCCTCTTCCTATTTTATCCTTGTAGGTTAATACCCCAAACAAATCCCTTTACTGTCATTTTTGTAGGGTTCTGTTCTGAAGGGATGAGAATAATGTGTTCCTTCTGCCATCATTACCTGAAAGCTTAACTATTTTTTACAAGAATATGTCCATACCTGTGGTTATTCCTATAAGGATAAAGGTTTAATCAAGGATCTTTTCTGGACTTATTCATTGAGTCTGAGACCTTGGGTCTTCCAAGCTGCTATGGCCACAAGGTTATAACCTCTAAAATTGTCTGGTACTTAGGACAATAATACAGGAGATAATAACCATTCTTCTTCATTTCCTTCCCTGTCTTCAGCCTGAGGGCTACAACTCTTTATTCCTTCTTGCCTTAAAATAACCTTTTCACCTTGTTGCTTCTCCTCCATCCTCCAACTTGTCCCATTCCTTCAACTAGGTCTTCAAATGATTGTTTCAGATTATTTAGCTACACATCTTCTGAACTTTTTTACTAATTAAATGTTCAAACAGGGGTATGTTCAGACAGTACCATAAATTATCACCATTCTGCAGAAAGATTCAACTCTGAGTGATTATGTTAGCCACAGTATCCCTCTCCCTAAAAGGAGTGTGAGTGAGTGAGTGAGTGAGTGAGTGTGTGTGTGTGTGTGTGTGTGTGTGTGTGTGTGTGTTAGTTCCCACTGAGTAAAAATAAAATAATTTGGCTCATTCTCATACTGAAACAGCTGCACAGACAGTACTGGCTGCTTTGTTTATCTTGATAACTGTGGAAAACTACCATCTCCTCCCCTCCCACCCTCTCCAAAACAATCACCATGCTCCACATGCAGATTGGGTGATTTAGACTCTTTGAGGCAGAGACAGGCTTGTCTGGTGTTCTTCCTGCACATTCACACTGCACCCTTCCTTTGCTGCTGTCAGCACCGCCCAGTTGGTTCAGATAACAGCTGTTGCAGGGGGCCTGATAAATTCAGCTGTGGGGTGCACGGAAGCTTCCTAATGCCCCAGCTCAGCCAGCTGTATCTAAGCAGAGCCATGGGAAGCAAGTGCCAAAGGAGGAGAAAGTACATACTGTATATGCTCTCTTTAATTCTTGGAGTTACTACCACAGTGGCAAAGGAAGAGGAGGCAGAAAACAGAAATACCTCACAGGCATGGGGAACAAGGGTTCTAAACCAGACAGGTGGACAGCAAGACGCAGATGGAGGAGGAGGCAGGCTTTCAATAAAGGTCCATTCAATTTCATTGCTTACTCTAGGGAGTTCAAGGAAATTCTCAAGTTTTTTGTTTGTTTTCATTCAATGAGTCAGACAGGCTTTAAAGACAATAAGGAAGTGATCTCCAACTGATTTTGTGAGCTTTCTGTGAAGGGAAGTAGCAAAGTTAAGCACTCAGGATGACCAGCTGTCCAGGTTTGCTCTGGAATGCGATGATTTTACTGCTGAAAGTCTCACAGCCCAGCAAACTGCTCAGCCTTAGGGCCTACCAAGATAGAAGTTCACCCTAGGCACCAGCAGCTACTTCCCCTTCCATGGCTTAAATGAAGCTAGGCTGCATTCATATTCCGCTCAGTACCTTTCTTATCTTCCAGGGTCGCAGCTGCCACACAAACACTCTTCACCTATATTATGCACAGTCTAACAGACAAGGGCATTAAAAGGCCATTCTGGGCTTGACTCTCAGTGGAAAGGGAACCGTGTCTTTCAGAGTTCTCTTAGTTTCCTTCCTGGAGTCCCTGTCAGAAGCACAAGCCTTCTAGCCCACACAGCTGAATCAAAACGATCACGGCAGAAACTGAAAACACAGTGCTGCCCAGTGCTGGTAGAAACAGTGCATCCCTCAATAACTTTAAAATGCCGAAATCTTAAAAAAGTAAAAGAAAACTCAATTATGCAGAGACTGATAATTCAGTGTGTGGATTACTCAGGCTAACTTCTGTTCTCCCCTCCCTCTGTCCCTAGACATTAGGCCATTTCAACTGCTTGTTAGCAGGGAGGAAAAGGAAGGAAATAAGTGGGAAAGTTGAATTAGCCAATTTTTCTATTTATGAGCAGGTTCCTAGGGAGGGTGATCAAACTATGGGCTCAAGAGGTTCTTCAGGGAGGAGGAAATATTTTGAGGAGGTGGCAAGAGAATTAAAATGTTTATCAAGCCACAATCGGAGATTGCAACATGCTGATTAGCCCCACAGCCAGGCCAGGAGGACACCTTCAGAACAAAGGAAGATTTCTGCTGAATTACTAACAACCCTTTCTCCACTCAATTTGTGCAGGGGAAACAGGAACCAGGAGTCATTCCCAATGGCTAATACCATGTGGAATCTATGGATTAAAGGCTGGGAACTGCCAGCAGGCCTTTCATTCTACATTTCTTACATGTTACATACTCTTCCCCTTCCTCACTGTATGTCCACATCAAAGGAAATGGGAACTAAAGAATAACAATAAACTAAATTCCTTGAACACTCAGGGTCTCTCTCAGTGCCTTTTCTGTCTCTCTCACTGTCCTAGTCTCTACTATCACTGTCCCTTTCTTTACTCTGTCTCTCACTGTCTTTTACTGTCCCTCTCACACTCTGCCTCTGAGGGGAGACTACACTCTTTCTGTGGAGTGTCACCCCTTTTCTAATTAAGCTTCCTTCTGACTCTAACTTTGGCACGTGTGTTGAATTCTTTCTACACTCTGCCAAAGGACCCTTTCTTCTCTCCCTGCAGGTCTTGGTCTCTCCCCATCACCTTGGGGAAATTCACCCTGTCCTGCCATCAAGAGGATTGGGAATTGGGGGTTGTGGTACTATATGTTAATTTTAATCATTTGGTGCCTTTCATCCTCAAACAGAATAAATTGCAATAAAAATAGAGATTTTTATTGAAGGGCTAGCAAAAGTATAAAAGTTAAACAAAAAGAAATTACTAGTTAACCACGAAAGATCCCATCTTTTTTTTAAAAAGGCCTTTGAAAAACACCAGAGACAACTGGTAATGCTGCCAATTTACAAAATAAATATAATTGGATAATACCTTATGTTTTAAAATTTTTACAGTTGAATTATGGAAGCCCCTCCAGCCAGTTCAAATTAAATATGACAAATCAATTTGAGAGAGATACCAGAAAGAGCAATTCAGTTTTGGTTTACTCACTTAACTTTTCAAAGCCTCACATTTCCTTATCTGTAAAGGGGGAAATAACAGTACCTAACTTTGGGGAGTTATATAATGCATGTGGTTAAGCAGTCAATACTTGACTAGGCACATACCAAGTGCTCAGTAATTGGTAGCTAACAAATAGTAGGTACTCAAAAAATATTAAATTAATATATTTAACATTAACTTAGCAATTTTTTATTGTGGAATTATTATATACTGAGTACAGTTAGATATGAGATATGGAAATAAATATGAATGTCAATTCCCAAAAAGCTCATTGTTTTAATTCAGACAGGTAATTATAATATGTATTAATAAATGCTATTATACAAATTCTACACAAAATAGCATGGCAGCGCAAAGGAATGGCATCTAATCCAGATTGGGAAGATCAGAGAGGGCTTCCCAGATGTGATCTCTGAGTACTGAAGGATGAGGGGATAAGGCCAGAAAAAAATGTGTGGGGAGGGAAAATCCAGGGAGAAGACAGCATGTGAAAAGTCCAGGATTACAACATGCTGGAAAGCTGGAAAAACTGTGGGCAGTACAATAGAGTCTAGACTGTATGGGGCTGGCACAGAAATAAAAGAAGTACAGGGTGTGGCTATGAAGAGGAGAACAACAGGATGATGGCTAGGGATAGACTACAGAATCAAGAAAGGGATGTTTTATTCCTTAGTAAGTGAAGTGATTTAAGCACTTTAAAATGCTGCAGGGGAAAGAGCTGTGAGTAGAGCTAGAGTTTGCTGCTTCCTACAAGGATAAGGGCGGAGTGGTTTATGACTTAATGGTAACACTTTTCAGTTTTTTAATGAGTCAAGGGTATCCCTGGGTGCCTCCACTAAACTGTTCAAGTTTTGAGTGGGTCTGGGGTCAGTAGTTCTCAACCCTGGCTGCCCATCAGAACCACCTGGGGAACTTAAAAATATATGGATCCCACTCTTGGAAATTCTAATTTGATTGGAATGAGGCAGGATTCTAATGACAAGTCATAATAAATACCTAGAGTCATATATCAATAAAAACATATTTCAAAAGCAAAGATTAATTGCTTTGGGGTGAATGCTCCTCCAGATTACTGGACAGCTGCTCCACTTTTTCGGTGTACTTCCACTTATTTTTCTGGCTCAATTACCAGAGCTACTTGTATCATATGACCTATGTTTGAATCACGAGTCATTCTTCAATGTACTTCAGGTGTCTATGCTTTCCTCATATAGTTTCTGCTCCTGGGCATACCTTTCTTTCCTTACTCCTTTCGTGAGCCCTTACTTCTCCTATACAGCACAGCTCAACTAGCACATACTTTATGTAGTCTCCCATGAGTACTGATTTATCACAAGATACATTAATTTCTCCCTCAGTGCTCATATCACTTCTATCTCCCCTTGTTTGACAATTAAGTGTGCACATTTTGGCTTCCCCTACTGGGCTCTGATCTTTTAAAAACAGAGACCTGTCCATGTTCATTTTCCTTTTCAAAGCACCCAGTACAGTGTCCAGCCTAGTGCACTGAACATCATCAGATGTTTGCTACATGAAGGAATCAAAGTGGATAAACATAGAGTAATCATCAAAAACTGCATTTAAGAATGAGAATTTTTAAAGATTGTTAAAATTCATCAAGCAAATAATATTTATATAATTTTATTTTTCACAATATAAATTACTCCCAAAGAGCAAAGGACAAAGAATTTTCCAATGGTGTTATACAGAGTATGAAACTAAATGCTTATGTCTTGGTGTATATTTAAGACTCAATTAGACAGTATTTCTATTTTCAAAACTCTTTAT
Source organism: Cynopterus sphinx (assembly GCA_030015415.1). Lineage (NCBI taxonomy): Eukaryota > Metazoa > Chordata > Mammalia > Chiroptera > Pteropodidae > Cynopterus > Cynopterus sphinx. The sequence goes on from CM057386.1 coordinate 43,359,171, forward strand.
ATGGTAACCATATATTGGTGAGACAAGGCACAGCTGCAGGAATAAGGTGGCAGGATTTGATGAGCATAGCAGAAGAAAGTAAAAATACCAGTAAGGTTTCTAAGTGACAACCGTCAGCAGGTTGGAGAATTGCTTACAAATACAATAGAATTAAATAACCATGGTATGATGGCAGAGTTGCTCAAATATCATCACAGAGGAGAGATAAAAATTCTTCCATAGAAAGATGATGATATTGAAATCTGTCTTTCACTCATGGGAGTGTCAATAATAGCAGAGAGTGGCCTGGAAATGACACAACTGAATGATTTAAGAGAAGATGATAAAGGTAAAATTTTTAAAAATCAAAACTATCCTGATTATTGCTATGAGAAGGTATATATTGCCTGTTTCTATGGGATTCATTAATATCTATTTTTTAAAAAAGTTACTCTAACTCTGAAAACTCCAATTCCATTGGTGGGATTATATTTATTATTCATTCTCTGGACAAATATAACTGAAAAACAGAAAAGGAGGAGATAAAATTATTTATGTAATCAGAGAAGCACAAAATAAAAACAATGTAAAATGGCTTGAGAGGTATGTTACTAGGAGTAATGGGAAGAAATTAAGAAAATGGTGAAATTAGGTTGCATATCAAGACATTCTCTCGGCATGATTTTTACTGCAGTGTGAAAGCATCTTCTGGAAAAAAAAAACACTAATTTTGAATGCCCTCTTATTAAAATGCTCAGGTTGCTATAGGCTATTAGGCAGCAATTAAAACCTTGTGAGCTCTGCCACTCCTTTCTCAGATTTGCTGCAGCATGGCTGCCACAGGGAATAAAGCCTTGTGAATCCTGGGCACTCTGGGGTTACACTAGCCAGGTAAAAGATGGAAGGCCCATCACTCAAATCATTTAAAATTGGACACAACATTAGAGAAAATGCAATGGAGCTGAGAAGGATGAACTACAGAACCTAATGTAGCATTAAAAAAATGTCACATTCATTGGTGCCAAGGGACATTTGGAGGACACTGTGTTTAAATTTTGGACTCATTTTGTTGGAATGAGAATTAACTGTTCTTGATCTTGCAGCTGACTCTACACACAGGAACTCCCTCCTAAAAATATCAAGAAAAGCATTGATGACCTGACAGGGAACAGTTTAAATCTTCAGCTCACAAAATGATTTCCTTTTCTTCTTTCTTTGGTTCAGTGATGATGTCATCATGCATCTGTGGTTTATTATTTTTATATGGACACAAAAGCAGACAGAAAATACATTAAAGTGATGTGTCATTTTCCATGCAAATGATTTCAGACTAACAAGAGTTGTGCTTTATGATTAAGTGGAAATTGGTTATTTGCTTTAAATATTTATGATAAAATGTTTAGAATTAACATTTTAGCAATTCAATCCATGAGATAAAAAAACCTTTGTAATATTCCTTGGCTGACCCTGGAAGCTAATGTGATACGGCATATATGTTACCTTAGCTGTGGAAGGACTTTACTTAATAAACCACATACACAAATAGCAGTCAAAATGGTTTTATGTCTGGTTCTGCTACCAAACTCAGGTAACCTAGAGCAAATCTTTCAACCTCACTCTTTTTTTAGCTCTTCTAACTGGATGAAATGCAAATATTGACATATCATAGGCTGGAAAAAACTAGCCAAATAGACTGATGAATAAGACAAAGTCCTGTGCCTCTTGAAAGGTGATAGCTTCTCTTTGACTTCTCCCAGAGATTTCTCAAAATCATTCAGTAAGTTTTGTGTAAATGAATCAAGCCCTAAGAAAACTGAATTCTATGACAACAGAAATTCCAAAATACTGAGGGAGACTGAGAATCCACTTAACAAAGGTGTTTTCAGGACTGTGCTGAACTGTAGCACTTATACCATCAAAGCTAATGTTGGATGGCTTGTAATGCTAACCTTAATATTTATAGCAAGGAAAAAAGCAGATAACATTTATTGAGCACCAAGTCTATGCCAGGCACTAAACTAAGCATTTACCCATTTTATCTCATCAACTCCTCACAACTTGCAAGGTAGACAACATCACTATTTCCATTTTAGAGATGAGTAAACTGAGGCACAATCATAATGTTTCACTAAATTGCTGAAGCTCATAAGCTGGGAAGTAAAGAGCTATGCTTTGAATCAGGCTGAACACCAAGGCTACCTTTCAGTACATTATAAGTACTTTGACAGCATAAACAGCAATGGCTGTTGAGTCATAGTTTCCTTTTTCTTTTCTTTTCTTTTTCTAACTTAAAACTGCATTTATCCATAAGTCCCTGGCCAAAGATCTGGGAACTAATCTGCATAGCTATGAGAACTGAACTAAAATAAGGAGTAAAAAATCAGACACACTTATAATCATGTTATACATACTAGCAAGAGTAACAGGCTACTACCAATGATAGATAATATAATCTCTCAAAGTCATGTGGTTTTTAATGAACAATTTGTAAATAACTTATTAAAAATTTTCTATTTTAATAAGTAGAAGGAAAGACTGCTCACAAATTAGACAACTAATGGTTTCTAGAAACAAGGTTCAGAAGAAACAACAGAAAACAGAGATTTTTGTTTCCATATTAACTGGATACACCTCTCACTAAAAGGAAGAGGTTACATTAAACTTTGACTCTCATCTCCTTCTTTGGTGGTTAGTGGTGAGAAAATACCAGCTTTACTTCTTCAGAATTAAAAGGAGAATATGACCTGCTTCGTAAGTGAATAGGCCTGATTTATTAAAACATAAAGAATTTACAAGTTAAATATATTTTTTAAAAACCCACTGGACCTGATTTTCACATGTTAAGACAAGAGGCTCACAATCTTAATTTGCTAAATAAGTGCCTCTCTTCCTTGCCTCCATTGTGGCAATAAACATATCCTTAGAATGATGTACAAGCTTTGCTCAGCAGTTTCCTCCAGCTTCTTTTCAAGGAAAATCTTTTCCTGTCTACAGATTAATTCTGACAGCTATCTGGAGTCACCAAGGAACCACTCTATTTCCCCAGCACTGTGGGTGCCAGTCTGCTGACATGAAAAGTATGATCTGAAAAGAAAAGCTGTCCCTGAAGCATGTCATACAAAGCATGTATTATGGGGGAGAACCACAGAGTACATATAAAACAGAGGCCTGGCCTTCCCTTCACAAACAGAATCATTGGTTTATAAATTAAAACCAAAAGATGTATGTAAAATAAAATATTTAGTAAGTTGCCAAACACCAAAATGTTCCTAAATAGTTTCAAACAAACTTGTGATTGATCCCATGAAAGAAAGTGGAAAAGAATGATAAATGTAATGGTGATCTATCTTACAGGGTCTTTTAGGAGGAATGCGGAAAAAAAAGGTGGGGGGACTTTCAGCTTTCCGACCATTCACTAGGAATGGAAGGAAGAAAGATCTTCACTTCTAAGGATATGTGCTCAGTTTCTTCCAGCACTCCTGCATCGTTGATACAGTGTTGCTGCATTTGGTCCTTGGTTAGGTAAGGAAAGCACACACGCTGCATGCTCTCAATGTCCTGACTGTGTAGGCCTGATAACAACAGTTCCATTTTCAGTAATAAGCCTTCAAGATGAAAACAGGTTCAAAGGGCCAACTTGTTTTTCTTGACATGCACAAAGCAAGCACTTACCCTATGAAAACCCATACTCACATATGTTTCAAATATGAGCACTTTAGAACAAGAGTTAATGCAGACAAATGATTTCTGACTTAATGAACCACAGTGCCCAGAAACCTGCTGATCTTGCTTTCCCCTTCCAAAATTTGCTGCTCTCAGCTCTGGCCCCAAGGGTGACCAATAATTTACACTAAAATAAAGGAATGGAAAGATTAGTAAAATTTGGTTAATATGACCATCTTTTTTCATAAGCAACTTATAAAAGAATTAAGATTAAACATATACATAATACATTACACAGTGCAATAACAGCCTCTTGATATTTATAGTGACTCAGGTTTTCTTGAGAAGAGATTCAGAGCATGATCTGCAACAATTACACAGAAGCAATGACTTGACTATGAAATGAACTGCTATTCATTTGAGAAGAGAAGCTCCTCAAAGAGAGAACTAGGTCCTCTGAATTCTGTAAAGCTACTCATCATTTAAATCTGGTGTCACATACATAGGAGGGGCTCAATAGATATTCAGTGCAGAAAATTATTAGCTATAGAAGAGGAGATAGAGAAAAGACCCAAGGGAGTATAATTCCTAGAAGGTTCTAGCTACCCCAGACCATGAATGGTGCTTTCTTTCTCAGTCAGCAGGTAGGGTAAGCAGACATACCTATTAATGTGTAAGATTAGTTTTAAAATGTACTCCTAACTCTGGATGTTACTAACAGTTACTATGTGCCTCATCCTGAAAGAGTACTGTACCAGAAACAGCAAAAGACCCCTTCCTAAACACCACAAAATTATCCCTTTATTCTCTGTACCTTTGGTAAACTTAGCTCACGGTAATATAACTCTGCAAAAGGTATACACTGGATATGTGTGGTGGTGGGGGTAACCATGTAATAATAGGAAGGGGGAAAAGGTGTGGTCTAGCAATATTGCTGCCAGCAATAAAAACTACAGATTCTTTTTGTCCTCTGCTTTTAGACACTGATATTAAACCAGACGAGAATCCACTGGTTCTCTTACTCCACAACGTTTTGTACCCTCTTCCCCATATCATTTCCCTAAGGAGCCTTTTAAGACATTTTCTTTCTAACCATTCCCATGAATTTTTAATACCAGGAATATACTGTATATCTGTTTTTGTACTGTATGTATATCTGTACTTTATACATAAAAGGGGTAAGATCTTTTTGCCCGCTAAGAACCAATTTTTACCCCCTTGGGGGAAAATATTGCCCCCTTTCAGAATGTATGCTCTATGCCAAAGCTCCTTAATCATTTTTGATTCATGGACCCCTTAGAGAATCTGATGAAAACTATGTATCCTCTCCTTACCACCCTCCTCCACCAATATACAGGTACAACATTTTATACACAATGAGAGCATTCATTACAACCTCTGGATCCCATCCATCCTAGGCTGAGCTTCTCTACTGTACATGATTCCCTGGAGTAATTGCTTATGTTCTTATCCCTCTACCATCTGAGTATTCTTGAATCTCGATTCATGCCTTAAGCAATGATCTCCAAGTTTCAAACTCAGATGCTTAGGCTGTTAGAAGTAACTATTTAGATGTCCCACATACTTCAAGCTCAACCATCTAGTTCTAAACTCACTGTCATCTACTCAAACCTGCTTGCTCTAGGTTCCAACTCAGTTCATACCATCCTTTTTTCCTAGTTTCCCAGATAGAAATTTTGATTATCTTTGATCCTTTTCTCTTCACTTCACAGCCATTCAACTGACTATTAAGCACCTCTTTAATATTTCTCAAATGTGCCCCTCCCTTTTACCTCCTTGCCCTTGTTTAGGCCCTTATCTTCCACCTTAGACTTCCACTCAAATGATGTCTCTGCCCCTACTCTTGCCTTTCACCATCCAACTCATTTTTCAAAATTCTGCCCAAGTAAGCTTCTGAGAATGCAAAATCTGTCAGTTTTTGCTTAAAATCCTTCAATGACCAACTCCCAGGTGGGGTGGAAACAGATAAACAAATACACACATGACCATCAAGATAAAGTCCTAGATTCCTAACAGAGTCTCCAAATCACTTGTTCCTCAAGTCTAATTTTCAGGCCATCCCTACTCCCCATTTGATGCTTGACTAGTATCAACTTATGCAGTTGACTCAACACATTGTATAGCTTCACGTTCCTGTTGTTTCCTCTGCCTGAAACATCTCCAGTGTCTTTTCTTCCCTTCTGAACCTTGTGAAGTAATTGCTCTAAAAGTGTTTTTAATATTCACAGAAGAAGAGATGTAGGTAAAGGGGGAGGACTAAGAAATAGCTTAGGTAAAACTGCTGATTTTGCCCTACTGTCCTTCTGGTGCTGGACCACCCTGTCCTCTTGGCCACAGTTCTTGGGTTACCTGAGCACGCTGGGCCAATCATTCTATTTCCAGGAATTTGGAATTAGGAATCAGAGTTCTAGCTAGATAGCTGGTATTTCTGGAAATGGGAAGTAATATAAATATGAAATGAAGGCAACCATGGTTAGCCACATATTTCTCACTAAAGAAAAGAAAGTTTGTCTGCAGGTAGAAGCACTAGTGAGAGACAGGAGCCTGTACAGTTCTGGGAGAAATAAAAATAACACCAGCTCATAATAACTTTGTAGTTCCTCTTCTAGTCTGTGATGGGCCCTGACCATATTTCCTTCCCTGGTTCCATTGCTATCCCTGTATCCTGACTGTAAATTCCCAGCTTGTTTCAGTAGTCTAAGATTTCTGTTGCTTGAAATATAAGAGACTTGATTATGTCAGCATTAGTAGAGAACTGATACCCAGTATAGCATCCAGATCATCGCCTTTTGTTTAATAGCCAGTACTTCTCACTCGTCCTGCCTCTCTGAATATAATGTATAACTTTCTGTGTAAATGGGAGAGCAATCATATTAAAAGTCATAAATGTACTTCATTTGAATAAACTATCCAAGCTTCAATGCATAAAACAAAACTGAAAACAAATGAATCTGCTTTGGGCTTTAAGGCTTATGAATTAAATCAGCTATTAATCAGACTTGAAAAAACATTGGCTTTTTTCCCATAGTCATTACTATAGAATTAGTTTAAAGAATCAATAGAACTCACTAACTTACATGACTTTCTGGTATTCGCTCTCTAGTTTACTCCAGAACTTATTGCTAATTACTCTAAGTCTAAAGGAATCCACACACAAGTGACAAAAGGTATAAATTATTTACAGGGCTATTTATCTGCAATGGACATCCCATCAGACTCAACCTTGTAAGTGTCACAGGACTAGTTATTTTTAAATCAGATTGTATTTTATAGGAAATAATAAAGATGCTATAGCAGCACAATAAATTCACACTAATAGCAGATTTGCATTTCATTGCAACAAATGTCTCTATTAAGCAAGCACTGAAATTCGCCCTTAATGTGCCATAGAGTCAAGGGTTTCCCTCAAAATGTTCTGAAGATTTGCAAGTGTCTGAGGCTAAGGGCCTAGTGCGGGACATTTTTAAAATATCTCCCATTCTCCACCATAGTTTCTACATGGGAAATGAAATTCTCTTGGATCTTAAAGGACTTGCTCTAATCTAAAAGGACCTTGCTCCTGGCATTTATTTTTCTCATCTGAAACATTTTTTCTTCTCTGCTGTGATCCACTTTGTCTCTGCAACAGAACCATGTTTATCATCCAGCTTATCACATAGCTCTTGCTGACTGACTGAGTGGTCAGCAAAAAAAACAAGTTGATGGGTCTAGGATGTGAGTACTTGGCAGACCCCCACTGCTTTAATGGATCTCAGCAGTATTAGTTTACTGAAAGGCGATCCAGTCCGCCTGGGACAATTTACCATTCTGTATATTGTGCACAGATAAGGCCTTTTATATTGTTAGTTTAACTTTTTTTTCTCTCTCTCCAAAAGACAGAAATTTAAACTCTGAAAGTGTTCCAATAATCAGGCAGCAATGAATAAAATCATCCCAGTGTGATTGTGATGGATGCTAAAACCACTCAAAATTACCAGATGATCACTGGCCAGGAGGAGCAAGGGAGACTGTAGGCCCTCCTTTCCAGAATCTCATCCAGCACATGACAGACAGGTCTGTTCTGCCCAGAGGTGTCTGTGAGACACAGACCTGTGCAAGCATGGTGTGAATGAGATAGATGACTTCTCAAGGTCACTGCCATTGCCATGATTCATTAATGTCGGACAGGCTGCCTCTCTGAGCTGTAGGTTTTCCTAAAGCAATAGACTCTACTATTCCCCTTCTGTAAATAATAAATCTCTCAGCTTCCTAATCTTTTGTAATCTGCACACTGACACACTGAAAATAATGTAAACAAGGTTGGCTCACAAAATAAGGCATGTATCCACAGCGAATCCAATAAATATTATGTGGTTGCTGATCTTTCATGTCTACAAACTTTTATACAGCATCTAACCTGGGATTACAATTGGAAAAATTAATAAAAACTTTAAATTCTTGTATATTTTATGGCCTCAATGTCTATTTCTAATATTTATAAAACCAGAGAGGAGATTTATACATCGTTTTGAACTAATAAAATGCTAATAAAGCAAAAGAAGACAATTTTATCCACAGACTAACAACAACAAATCACAACATCTCAATATAAAGGAAGTAGCTTCTATTAGGTGTCCACCCCACCTTACCACCAAGAATCCCATGAGAAATGTAATGCATAAAATTCACCATCTCCTGGGCCATCAGTCACACACGTTAATAATGAGACAAGTGTGTCTGAGCCTTGAATGACAGAATCTTAACCATACCTTTGGCTTACTCATAATCCCAAATCTAAAATGGTTAAAATTTAAATATCTCTAAAATCTCTAGAAAATTATATCTTTGTAAAAATTGTCAGTTTGTTCTCTTCCCATATGAATTTATGCTTATTAAAAGATTCTAAGCCTAATCACAATATGATGAGGTACACTAATTTGTCACTTCCTCAGGCTATTTTTGCAGTGGTGAGCTGGGGGTTTAGTGGGTTGGTGTAGACTGACATAACCCATTTTCTAAAACATCAAACACAGTGCTACAGGAGCTAAAAAAAAATCCTACTCCATCAATCTACAGATCCTTCGAGGAAAAAAAATAACACTTTAAAGTATGAAGCAGAACAAGATAAAACCCTTTTCATTCATATTTCCAGGAAAAACAAGTTTATCATTTTCTGTATTTATTTTCCATTTTGGAAGAATACATTCTTGGCATTCTCAGCACTGAGAACATGGCCCACCTATCTGGTGCTAGGAAGCCCTAGAAGGGCTGTTCAGGCTCCTTGGCTTATCATTTCCTTTTTTTTTCCCTTTTATTTTTAAATTACAGTTGATATACAATATTAGATTAATTTCAGATATACAACATAGTGATTAGATCTTTACATACTTTACAAAGTAATCCCCCTATAAGTCCCTTGCTTCTCCCTCTGTACCTTCCACTTAGGTCACATGAGTCTCTTTCTAGTCTTCCAATAATTTCCCCAAACCTGACAAAATTTCTATCAGTTTCTACCTGTGATATATTCAAATGCCTTCCCTTCTAGCCAAAAGCATCTTACATTTGCCATAAAACAAGTATAGCAAAGGTCTGTAAGATTCTTTGAAAACTCTAAGCTAGACTTCTTTCTCCCCCTGTTTCTCTCTCCGCGGTTTTTCTCCACTACCTCCTCCTCTAGGTTTCTCTGTAGGGTTTGCATATGTATGTACATGCAGTTCTTCATTATTGGGGAGAGGTCGTTAGGTCCTTTTATTAGCTTTAAGCTTCAGAGCCAAGGGCTAGCTGTGTGGTGACCAGCACCAAAAACTTAGGGACTAGCATTTGACAAGGATCATGGTGTTAATCCTTCCTGGTTACTCTCCTCAGAAGGCTACACAGTCACAGGAGATCAGGGTAAAATGTGTTATTTTGCTGTTTCTAGAGATTCCCTAGATACTATGGTAAATAATCTAAAATTCAGAAAAAATTTTGACTAAGTTTTGGACCCTGTTTAATAGGTTTTAAGTTCACCAAATATAGGAATCATGATTAAGTCATCTTTATATTTCCCACCTTTTAGTACATCACTAAAATACCTAATTTGTGTTGCAGAAAGCACTGGGATAGTTTTCTTTTTAATGAGATAAAAAAAATATGCAATTTCAGAAAGCATTCTGTTATATTTAAGTTGGGAGGTACATATAAACTTGTTAACAATGGTTTAACATTCAAGTTTAAAAGTTAATATTAACAATCAAAACTGGAATAGGAATATACAGATGTCAAGGTAAATAACATTTAATTCTGCTTCAGCACCTAGAATCTTTCCAAAAAATAAGTTTTTAAAATGTCAACACCAAACTTCATAAGGGTGAGAGGAGGTACCATAGAAAAGTTATGCTCTATAAATTTCAGAATTGGATTTATTGATACTTAGAAATGTTTAATTATTATAAATATCATTATTTGAAAATCTAATAAATTATTAACTTATTCTATCTTAATAAAAGAACTATTTCTGAGACTTCTCATTTTTAGCATAGTCACTATAATGAACAAACCAATTAATGAAATGTTTCAAAATAAATTTGTTTCAAACAAATTTGAAAAAAAAAGTTATGCATGCAGATACCACCCCTGACACCTTCAGGCATGCATACGTGCGTGCGCGCGCGCGCGCACACACACACTCACACACACACACACACACGATATCTACAGAGAGAACTAACCCTGCATAGAAATCAGCACGAAATCAATACCTTTTATGTGGTTTTGAAAGCACTGATAGACCTATGGATATACCTACTGTGTCTTAGAATAGTGTCACTGGCTTTTTTCCTGACTATAGTGACAAGGAAAAGGATTCAGAGTTAGCAGTGACATTTTAATGATCTTTGGAACACAATGTACAAAAATCACAAGACGGTCTCCCAGAGCTGCTGAGATGTGATAGCCATCACTCTAGAGATCTGAGGGGGGAAAAAAGAGATTTATAGTTGTCTTTCATATGTTCTTGTCTTTAAGACAGGACTATGGACTGACTCACGTCTCAATATTCCTTCCACCTATGGAATTCTAAGTCTCTTGATAAAACCAGCACTGAAGGAGCAGTCAGGAGGTGAGATGTGTCAGCACTAGATAAGTACAGTAAAGTTATTGGAAGAAATGCTGTTGAGTTGTCCACGAGCTTTTTCTCAGAATGCAAATCATAGACAATGTAATAATAAAACATAAGTTTGGTTAAAATCATGTTAAACAGAAAATGAAAAGGCTTATCTGGACAACTGAATTGTCTGTATCCTGCTTTTTATTAGCATCAAATATTTACTGACCAATCATAAGACGCATATTATTGTGCTAGAAATTGGTATTAAGAAATTTTTGTGTAAGTTAGAAAGTATGTGACCTGAAAGTACTTACAATCGTCTAGGCAAGTTCTATGATAATCACTGTATCCAGAGGATGGGAAGTCAGCAAGCACCTAAAGTCAGAAAGCTGAGGCCTGGAACTACAAATTCTAGATTGCTGTCTATCACTGCTAACCATAGCATGAAGGGTTACCAGATATTTGAACTCTGGAAACAATATCAGATCATTTCTTGCTCAGTAGAATTTAACCATCTGAATTATTGAACAGACTTCTTCAAGAAGACGAGGTCTGTGGGGAAGGACAAGTTGGAAAATTCAAGCCTTGCTTGAGTTACTAGAGATGGACACGCACACATACACAAACACATACTCACTGCACACAGAGCAATTCTAGTTCCTTTAAAAAAGAAATAGTATGTTTTGAACATCAGTTTATACTAAACTAAAAATGTAAATCTGGACTTAGCTAAAACTCTCCCAAAGCAATTAACCTTGAGCCAACCAGAAAAATCATGTTGGAGTAACTATGACAGGAAAATAAAACCAAATAAACCATCTTATATGTCTCATTCAATACAACCAGAAAGCATATTCAATATTTGGGGGCAAAAAGCAAACTCCAAATTACCCCTGGCTGCTTAAAGGGTATGGGAGGCCACAAAGGAAAGTTACTTAAAAAAAAAAAGTTATACAAAGTAAATAAAATTTAAAGAAAGTAATGCATGTGAAGAATAGCTCAGAGGGAATGAGTCAAGCAGAAAGACTGCAGGAGTTAAGTACATACTGTTTGGTTAAGGTCTGACTAAGTAGGGATCTTGCTCTACAAATAATGTTGAAGGGTATTCCAGGGATGATTTTTTTTTTTTTTTTGGTAATATTTGTTAGTGTGGTAGGAAACAGGTAATTGAGGAGAAACAGGAATGAAATTAAGAGAAAGAAAATTCATTCTTAGTATCAGAACTTTCCCACAATCTATGTAATATAAATACCATGTATGGAGGTTACTACATGAAACATACACATCTCTAATGATTAAGGCGTGTATGCAGACAGACATTTAAGTTAAACAGAATGAAGGTTGTAACAAAAGTATTCTAAATGCAGAAACAAGGGCTGTGTTAACTCTCTGATAAAAGGGAAATCATTAAGTAAATCATTAACCACTAAGAAACTGCCTAACACTCTGCAATGTACATCAAATTTTATTGCAACTGTGTAGAAAGAAAATGGGAGACAAGCTGATGTATTCTGGTTTCATTCATTTTACCCATTCTATGCACTCTGGTACTCAATAGCTTTGTATGCTTATTACCTTATAGTTGTCCTTCTTGGAGTGGTTATAATCATAAAAAGCTATCTAGCACCCTGAATGGACTGGATAATTAGAATTACAATGACTTACATCTGAATCCATTGTGTATCATAATTTAAGTGCATTATCCTACTTGGTTTCACCCAACCCTCCTACCCTGCCTTGTACTAAAGGCTGCTCTCCAAGACAGAGATAAGTTTCTTGAGCTTATCTTAATCAATTTCTTGAGTTGACAGATGAGGTCTCTAATATTTCATCAGGTTCACTTTCCTGAACCTACTATATTTCTTTTATAACCATCTTATTCTGTTCAGAAAGTACATAAATTTTTGGTTGAACTTATTACAAGCATATTCTGACATGTAGATAAATGAAAAGTAAACATTTTACATAATGATTTCTTCCTCCTTGGTAGAAGATGCATTTTAGTATGTAACTATATACCACTGCCTACTACATTCTTCTCAGAAGAAACCACGTCAGGCAAAGCAAGAAAACTACTCCAGGGGTAGGACTAGTGTTTCCAATGAAAACAATTACTCAAAACTGAATGAAATCATCTTCTCTATTTAATAATGAAGGGAGGGATATTATTTATTATGGCACCTTTTAAGAATATAAGCAACTAATAATAGTACACAATTATTACAGCTGAGGCAGAAGCAATCTATTGTCTAAAGATGAAGAACAAGATTTAACCTCTGCTTTGGATTTTTATTTCTCAATTTACCATATATTTCATTGTTGGAGTCATAAAAATTAAGAGCATGCACACTTTCTCTCTCTCTCTCCCTCTCTCCACTATTAGATTTACCCAGAACTATCTCTCACTCACTTTCATAATTCTGGATTCTCCTGGGAATTTCCAGTTATAATATCTGAGGTTAACTGTTAAGTTGTTTATCTCTCTCCCTCCATAATATGTTTACCTAAAATATTATTTTTCCACATACTACATTTTTGCATTTTAATAGAATTACTAATTTTTCTAATCTATGAAATGTTATATAATCAACAGGGTGATATAAGAAAGGAATATAGTAAGTTCTTCCTAAATATGAGATCTTCAGATTCTTCCTTGGAAAAGATCTTTTAAAGGATATGGTAAGGACTTTCATTTCCCTACTATATAACTAACACAGCTGACTATATATAAAAAGAAACTCCTCCTCATGAAGTAGACAGATATAAGACATGCAAAAACAAACAAACAAATGTAAAAAAACTGGAGGAAACAGAAAACCTTAAGATAACTGTTTAAGAACAAAACTGAGCTCTTGTAATTAAAAACGTGATAGCAGAAATTTTAAAATTAAAAATGAAAGCCAAGAAATTAAAATGTGGAAATATCCAAGAATGCACAGCTAAAAAAATAAAAAATAAAAAATAAAACAAAACCAAAAGAACCCACCACCAACAAAGAAGGAAAATAAGAGAAAAAGATAAGAAAATTAGATCAGTCCAGAAAGACTAACATTCAAATATTAGAAATTTCAAGAAAGAAAAAAAAAAATATCAGAGAAAGTGGATAGGAGAAAATTAACAAAATTGAAAGATGTGGGTTTTCATATTTAAAGAGTTGAGAACAATATAAATGGATAAAAATGGAACTGGCCTAGGCACATGAATGTGAAATTTTGGAACATTAGAGTTAGAGAAAGGCTTAGAAATTTCCAGAGATAAAAACAAAACAAAAAAACCAAAGCATATCACATATAAGAGATATTTTAGATTTTTTATTTTTACTTTATTTATTTATTTATTTATTTGGATGAGAACAGTTTCATTTTTCTCAATCCTGAAGCTAGAAAGCAAAAGAAAAATGCCTTTGAGTTTCGGAAGGAAAAGAATTTCCAACCTAGAATTCTATTTGTAGCTAAACTGTCAAACAAATGTGACAGTAATTTAAGACACTTTCAGACATTCAAGGTCTCAGAAAGTTTACTTCCCATGAATCTCATTCAGAAAACTATTGAAGGATATCTTCTACAAAAATGAGGGTTTATCCCAAATCATGGAATACAGGAAATAGAGAGTTAATAAAGAAGAGAATCAAGGGGCATCTTGATGAAGAGATGACCACTGTGCCCCAGGAACAGAGGGCAACCAGTGTGAACGATAAGAGTAGTGTAACTCAATACAGGGATATGGAGGCTCTCATTGCCATACCCTTGGCGCCTGTAATCTTTGTAATCTGACAAAATTTTGGAGGATCTGCTCTACTAAAACAGAGTGTGAATCAAGAAATGAGAACTAGTAAATCAAAGAAATACATAACCCAATTCAGCAGAAAGGCAAAGAATTCTAAGGATAACAAAAAAAAGAAGAACCTTGGAATAATAGCTATGTATAAGGCTTAGAGAAAAGAGAACTCCAAGAAAAATACCTACAAGGAATGAAAAAGAAACTGTTGGGAGTGTTTGAAGAAAACTTTATTTAGAGGTTACTGAAAGGTACGAAAAAATCAATGGCCAATAAAAACTAACTTTAGGGAAAACAAAAAAATAAGAAAAGAAACAATTATATTACATACACTCGATGTAAATATTACTTGCATGACAGTAAAAAATATTTTAACTACAAATTGCAATGTAACTACATTGGGAGGACAGGAAATGAAAGCATAAGAGATAGCAATGGAAGGGAGCCAAACCTTCATCTGTAATCATTACAGAAAGTTAACAGAAACTGACTAGAATTGGTTAATCAAAAGAAATATGCACCACAGAGAAAATTATACGTATGTGTAAATGCCCAAATAAAAAGCTAAGAATGGAAAAACCTTTAGAGATAGAGCCTGTACTGAATGAGGATGGGTGAGAATGGAAATGCAGTTTTTGTTACACATGCTTTTACAGTGCTATTTGACTTTTTAAACCATATGCATGTATTACTTTGATAAAAAAAAAATTGCAAACATATACCAAATTAAAATATATTCAATATGAAACAAGACAGAAATTCAGACAAAAAAAAATAACAAGAGTTCATTACCAAGAGCATTTATTAAAGGAAATTCTAAATGATATATTTCAGAAAGAAGGAAAACGATCTCAGAAGGAAGATATGAGATAAAAATAGTGAGTCAAGAATATGAAATATTTGTAGATAATGCTAAACACATAGAAACTAGGTAAAATAATCATACTATGTCACATTTGTGGGGATAAAAATATAAGTTCATGTAAAATTCTGGAAGAAAAAACAGTATATAGATCAGGGAGATAAGGATGATGGGAGATAAATGTATTCCAAGATCCTTATAAAGTTTAAGAAGAGGGACAAGATACAGATTTATTTTAGGCTCGTACATTAAAAATGCATATTAAAATTCCCAATCTAATGTAACAATTAAAATGGAAATAGAATATGTAACTTCAAAACTAGTGAAAAAAAAAACTGAACAGAGGAAAACAACAATAACAAAAGTCAACATAAAAGGAAACAAAAAAGGATAAAAGAAGAAATTTCAAAGGAAAAAACTGGACAAACAGGAGAAAAACGATGTAGTAGAAACAGACCAAATATATTAGGAATCATTACAAGATACAGAGGCTAAATTCAGTATTTTAAAAGGCAAGATAACCAAACTGAAAAAACTTTAAATCTAATGATACGCTGTTTACAAGAAACACAAAACATTAGTCTAAAGAAAGCCTGAAACTAAAGGTATAAAAAAAGAAGTACCTGAAAATTTGCGAAAGTTAAAATAATATCGGACAAAAAACCTATTAAAATGAAAAAGCATTACTCAAGAAAGAAAATAACTATATATTAATAAAAACTTCATTTTACTAGAAATAGATAATTCTAAATTTGTATGTATCTAATATAGATTCAAAATATACATAGCGAAAAGTGTCAAACTGAAAAACTGACAAATCTGTTATGGAAGGTGTAAACAGCTCTCAGCAACTGGTAGATCAATTGGACAAAAGGTCAGAAAAAATATAGACTACTTGAGCAATACAATTAAATTAACATGGATATAAAGAATAATGTACCCAATAACTGGAAAATACATATTCTTTTCAAGCACTCAAAAGGTATTTACTTACAAAAAAAAAAGACTACAAGCATCAACAAATTTTAAGGATCATTATCACGCAGATCAGATTATCTGACCACAATTAATTAACTGGAAAACAGTTACACGCGCACACACACATCCTGTTTAAAAATAACTTAAAAAATACATTTGCAAGCAAAATGTATTTCCAAACAGCCCACAGGTCAAAGAAGAAATAAGTAATAAAAATTAGAAAATATGAAAATAAGAACACTAATGAAAATAACACTAAAAATTATGGGATGGCATCACTGAATATGCTGGTATAAGAAACTCTAGGACTCCATTTCTTCACAAAAGCAACTAATGAGCTTGCAAAAACTATCAGAATCAACTTGTGCAAAAGTCTAATTTAGTAAAAACCTTAAAACAATCAAGGAAAGGCGAGGTGACGAAAAGAAGCTGCTGCAGTAAGAGAGTGCTGTGACTTTTTAAATTGTCCACTTTTCAATACCTCATACCTCAGATTGGCAGCAACCATGAGGATGACAGCCCATACTTTTGGTGCAGATCTCTAGTGCCAGAGGGAACAATGGATCTGTTCCCAAAGAATTGTGGTTGTGCGTTTCGAACTGCCTGGTAGAGCTCTCTAGGTCTGGTGCAAGAGTTTGCCTTTCTTTTGCCCAACTTGGAAAATTCCGGGGGGGCAGGTAGCTTCCTGAATGGCTTTTACCAAACCATTTAAAGGCACAATTACTAGCCACAGTGGCCCGGAGTAAGGGACAACAGCTAGGATAAATGATAGACCGAGAAGCCAAAGAAGGAAGAGGTTAGAAAAGGAGATATATGGGGGACTTTAAAAAGTTTCTGCATATACAGTTTCTGCAATAGAGAAAGCAACAATCATTCCAAGGGCTAGCTGCATGCTCAGAAAGTCCTGAGAAGCCCTAAGCTTTCATCTCTGACTAGCTTTCAGGTTTTGTGTGAGCAAGAAGTAAAGGCTGAGGTAGAGTAGCAAACAGCCTGGGTAATGTTGAAATGGTACCTAACACAGAGTCAATATGGGAGAGGTTTCTTTTTCTTTTTGGCTTCAAGGAAACTCTGTTAAAACAAGCTGAACTCAACAACACTACTCATTAGGGAAATGCAAATCAAAACCGCAATGAGATATTACCTCACACCTGTTAAAATAAAATGATCATTCAAAAAAGACAAGAGATAAGTATTGGTGAGAATGTGGAGAAAAGGGAACCCTGGTGCGCTACTGGTACTGTAAACTGGTAGAGCCACTATGGAAAACAGTATAAGAGGTTCCTCGAAAAATTAAAAATTGAACTACCATATGATCCAGCAATTCCACTTCTGAAAATATATCTAAAGGAAACAAAAATACTAACTCAAAAACATATTTGCCCCCATGTTTACAGCTGAATTATTTACAATAGCCAAGACATGGAAACAACTTAGGTGTCTATGGATGGATGAAGAAGTTGCACAACATGTATACAATGTAATATTATTCAGCCATAACAAATAAGAAAATTCTGCCATTTGTGACAACACAAATGGGCTTTGAAGGCACTATGTTAAGTGAAATAAGCCAGACAGAGGACAAATACTGTATTATCTCACTTATATGGAAATATAAAAAAAAAAATCAGATTTGTGGTACCGGAGGTGGGGGAGGGAGACAGGTGAATTAGAGGAAGGTGGTCATAGGTACAGACTTCCAGCAATAAAATAAATAAGTACTAGGGATTTAATGTACAAAATGATGGCTACAGCTAACCCTACTGTACGATGTATATGAAAGTTGTTGAGAGTAAATCCTATGAGTTCTCATGATAAAGAAAAATTTTGTTTTGCTTTTGCTTTTTATATGAGATGGTGAATACTAACTAAACTTATCAAACCATTATGCTGTACACCTTAAATTTATACAGTGATCTATGTCACCTATATCTCAATAAAACTGAAAAAAAAATACTAGTTGAACACTAAAAAAAAAACAGAATTCAGACTTCAATGGCCACACATAGTAAAAAATACATTTTTTAAAAAAGGAGTTTTAAAATGTCACCAATTAGCAAACGATAACCACCCATAACAAGCAGCAACAACAAACCCTAGAAGGGGAAAGAATGTGACTTTAAGAATTGTCCTAATATTATAATATTCAGAATGTACAGAAAAATAATTATAAGACATATAAAGAAACAAGAAAGTCTGGTCCATTCACAGGAAAAAAAAAGGGAATTGATAGTAACTGTCCAAGAGGAAAGCCAGGCACTGGACTTAGTAGATAAAGACTTTAAAAACTGCAGGCTCTAGCTAATATGGTCATTGGTTGGAAGTCTATAGCTTAAAAGCTTATATCAGAAAATAGAAAGACTGAAAATTACTGAATTAGACATTCAATTTGTTCTTACTGTTTAATAATAAAAAATTGTTTATAGACAAACAAAAGCAATAGAAAGTAGGAAGAAGATATATTAAGGATAAGAGCAGAAAATACTGAAGCAGAAGACAGTAATATAAACAGAGAATAAAAAAACAAATTTGGTTCTTTGAAAAGGTTAATTGACAAAATTTCAACAAGATGGATGAAGAATAGCAGAGAAAAGGGACAAACAAACAATATTAGGTATGAGAAACAATATAATTATAGATGCTCCAGAGAATAAAGAATTGTGAATAACTTAAAGTCGATAAATTTAAAAACCTAATTGAAATGTACTAATTGCTAAAAAACATGAATTATTAAAACAGATTCAATAAGTAATAGAAAGCCAGAATGGCCCTATAAACATTAAGATATTTAATTAATAGCTTCCCACCAGGCCTATAAGGTTGTATAGCTAGGTTCTATCAGACATTCGAGAAAAAATTTTAATATCATACAAATTCTTTCAGGGAAAAGAAAAAGAGGAAATACTCTATAACATATGTTATGAGACTGATAAAACGTGAAAACAAAATCAGACAAAGAAGGTACAATCAAATTCTAGTTTACCTGACTCATAAATAAAAATGCAAAACTAAATAAAATTTGGCAAAACAAATCAATGATGTATGAAAAGGTAATTCATCATGACCAAATTAGGCTTATTCCAGAAGTTTCAGTTATGTCCAACATTAGAAAATCTTAGAATATTATTTATTAACTTTAAATGAGAAAAACCATAAGATCATCTCAACATTTCCAGAAAAAGCCCTGATAAAATTCAACCGCTATTTGAAAAATTTTTTAAATTCTTAGCAAACCAGAAATATAAGGCAGTTTCTTAAACCTAATAATGGGCCTCTATCAAAATTTTATTACCAAATGCCTTTTTAAGTTGCAAAATAGAAACATGCCCTTTAAAATTAAAAACAAATATGAGAAAGATGACCACCACTGCTCCTTCTGTTCAATATTATCTTGAAATCCTATGATCAGAGTAAGAGAAAGAAATGGCAGGGTTGGGGGTGTGGAATGTCAGATGAAATTATTATCCATGTATAAAACCTTGAAGAATCTACAGATAAGTATGATATAGAAGAGAGTTAGCAAGGTTGTCAGATGCAAGATCAAAATCCGAGTCAGTTGCATTTCTACACATCTTGTAACAAATGCACAGAATAAACACAGTGTCTGTATACAATAGCAACAAAAAAGGTTACAACTAGGAATAAACCTGACAAAAGATATGCAAGATGTGGAGAAAATTATAAAATGTTATTGAATGACAGTAAATAAGACCAAAATAAATGGAGAGATACATCATATTTGTGATAGGAAGACCCAATATTGTAAAGATGCCAAAAGTATTGGTAATGTTCAATCTCTTGAACTTAGCATTGAATAATGGGTCATTTTATTAACCCTCCTTATTTAAACTGTATATAAACAATATATATACTCTTTTGTAGATATGGTATGTTTCATAAAAATTTCAAAGTCCAGGTAATAATGTTTTTAAGAACATTTTAAAAGAATGGTCTAAAAGTTAAAAAAAAATTTTTCAATGAATCATAAGTGTATCAAATGTTTAGCCAAAAAAAATTCATCACATACACCCATGTGTCACACACAATACTCAATGAGAATATAAAGACTGAAAAAAACAAAAACAAAAAAACCAGAAGGTACAATGGAGACAATGGCAAAGATGTTGACGTCCAGCTGAAGCCGTGGGTTGGTAACTACAGATATAAATAGGAAAATGGACTTGGGTGGAATTTTGCCCAAATCCTAGGATGACTGAGTGAGCTATGGTGGAGACAGTGTCTTCTGTATTGGACAACTGGCGAACTGGACAGGCACATGGCACCCCTCCTCAGTCATCCAGTATCCCCTTTTAAAAGGCAGGTTGGCATTTTAGGGCTCAGTGGGAAAACTTTAAGCCTAAGGCAAAGTAATTCCAAGACAGTTGGAAGTGCCAAATTAAGAGTATATTCTGTCCTTAAATTTCACCTTAAAAATTTTCTTTCTCCTTTAAGTGTGCAATTGATTCTTTCTGTAAAGTGTCTTGTAATACTGTGAATTGGCTATATAAAAATAAAGCATACTGCATCATATAAAGTTTTACTGCTTCTTTGCTACAACATTAAATGTGCTTGATTCTCCAGGCCTAATTTGTATACCTTTAGACTCACTGAGTAGTCTTCACCTTATGAAGAATCCAATAAAATGGTATTAAAAGAGACAAAGATTGCTGTCACATATAAATTCCTCTTTATCTTTCCTCTGAGCATAGGCTTTTGGCAAATTCTTTTGGATATGCAAAATGCATCCCACCACCAAAGGTGTGCTAAGCTGATACAGAAGTTAGATCAGTTAGCATTTACAAACTGGAATAACCTATCTCCAAAATATACATTTAGAAGGTCTTCATAACTAGTATTTCACCTAAGTGATAAGGAAAATCAGTGTTTTCAGGCCTCCAAAGATTGGGAAACAGTTCACTGGGGTTTATTTGATATCTCCTGAATTACTTTGAATGTCAAAAGAAAACAATGCTTGAATATGGTGGCCAATTCAACAGAAAAGGATTCCTAGTACGGAAGATCTCCAGGCTTCATGGGGAATTAATTTTGTCTCATCTTACATAGAATATACTAACAAAAATACACTTGCTTCATGTCAAACCTAAATGGTCAGGATTCTTTACGCTTTGACTTAGCTATTGGCTATTTGGCTTCAACCTTAGCCTTTAGAAAGGTATTAAAAGCCTAAGGTCTGCTTCAGTGTCATTTCTGGCATCCCTGAGTTTATTCATGATCAAAGATCATGTGGCACGTAGGATACTGTGAAATCTAATTAGTATAACAACCAAAGCAGTACGTCATTAGGACTTACAGTTAATATCTGATTATTTTCACTTTTAAATAGAGGTAAGCATACTAGATGCAACTTGGTATGAAAAGCTCCTTCTGTACTTTTTATATTGAAATTTTAATCAATTAAAGTTTGAATTTGCATTTATTATTGTAAGTATAAATGCTATAAGAGTAATGATAATAGCATAAAAATTATGAATTTTACGTACAAAATTAATTAGTAAAAACCAGAATGGTCAAATAAATGATATTGATTAATATTGCAAATTTTAAGAAATAGATTTGCTAGATATCTTTATGAAGAGCATTGTTTTTTAAAAATAAAATATGCCTATAACATTAAAACAAAATACCAGGCCAACTATTAGATATTGAATAATATCATACTGTTAAACTTTGTATTATTTGGTAATTCACATAAGCAAAAACCCTCAAACTATTTAATTTAGTATTTTATCCCATTTGGGATACAAGTTTTAAAAAACAATTCTATTTGAGAACACTTCATGTCAGGTGAGGATAAATTTAAGGTCGTGGAAACTTTGCCATCTCAAAATTTCACAGGAAGGAAAGACTTCAAAATAACATAACAATATCCATGATAAGTTTTCTTCAACTTAAGTGAAATAATTATCAAAAGAAAGAATAAAAGACTATAGACTTAGAGAAAATGAGTTGCAACCAATTATTTTGCTCTTCTTCAGACTTCAGTTGAAATTGTCTACAATAATGCAATATAGTAATCACAGGCTCAGTTTAACAGGTGATTGTACTGAGAATTCTGGTTCCTGAATTATTAGGTCAAATTTTAAAACTCTGACTACTAAAAATGTAATAAAATTATAATAGTATTTATATTTGGGAAACATTTTCAGAATTATTTTTATTTGCCAAAAATTCACTCTGTGATATTTTTGGTCTCAACTTTCTATTTGGCTAAACCTTGTATCCAATATACCTCTAAAGTGACATTCTGTATTATATAGAAAGAAAGGATACTTGAAGATAGAATGAACAGTGACACATATAAGAATTTACCCTTGGACATTCCGTTTACTAGGAACTCAAATTAAAAAATCAAATCACATATCTTTTTCAACTACTATTGTGTTTCTAAATGAAATGTTTACATATGTGTTTGCTCTAGGGAGAGATGGTAGTATATCTAGAATTACAAGACAACAGCCATGTGAAGGGATCATGTATCTAATATGCATTATTCAGCAAATAGTATCTGGTCAGTATGACAGAAATTATGAGTAACAGCCACAAGAAATAACATATGGATTTGGGAGGAATCTTCTAAAAGTATATCATTTGCTTTGTTCCATCTGTGCCCAGAAGAGAAATCAGCCAAATAGATAAGCTATTCCACTAAATTCTTGGGAAAAGAATTTTCCCAGATGCCAAACACATTCATGCAGAATCACAAAGGATAAGTGAGAATTCAGTGTGTCAGAAAACTGTGGTGAAGGGGACTGAAAATCGAGAGAAAAATGGTGCATTTCATCAGTATTCCATGTTCTCATAACTATGTAGCATCATTCTGATTTGAAATATACATGCTCGCCTCACAATGATAGGATATACTAATTTCACCTTTTCCGACACCCTCTCTAACCACAACCCATAGGGCTATCATCTAAAGTGAAATATAATCTCCAAGTGACATATTATAAAATGATGAAAAAAGTATTTTCCTCACTCAAGTGAAATCTGGTTTTATGATGCTTTTGCTCAAGAGACATCTGTTAGCATATTTGGATTTAAATGTTCAGATGTGCACTTTGTGCCAAGATAAGGCATCCATATAACTGCCCAGACAAAAAAGCTGCTTTAGTAAAACAGCTATGAGGTTCATAGTTTAACTGGCTGGAGCCAGACTGTGTTGGTGGCAACAAGGGCCCCTCTCCTATTTGACTTGTATATGACAGCAGCATCAGCTCTCTAACATTAGGGGCTGTTTTGTTTTGCTTTTAAAGAAAAGGAAAAAGAAATATGGTATAACTTAATCCTGTATTAGCTGTTAGGGTTATAGGCCATCTACTTAGATATTTATATTATTTGTTTTATAGCTTTATGTTTTTCACTAAGGAAAAGGAAACAGATTTTGGAATACTGAGCTATTTGTGTGTTTTCTGCACATGGTATATTAGCTTTTTTTCTATCTCTTCACTGTATTACTAAAGTTCATACTGACTGAAAGGAAACATACCAACTGAATTTAGTGTGTACAGAGATTTGATATGGTCCTTTTTAAGTGAAGTGTGTTGAAAATAGCAGTCTCCATCAATCCTTCGACCAGTAGTTCTTTGTATATGTATAAAAACACCTATTCTGCTTCTAAACTTTAACCTTGAAGTGACTCTGTTTCTAATAAATACTAATACCAAAAACCTGAAAATCATTTAAACTGGAACTTAAAATTAAACCTTCATGACTTCTGAAATATTAAAATGTCATCATAAAAGCTACATTTTAAAAGGGCACATAAATTGTTTTATGATACACTGTCTTATCCTTTCTCAAGAATGAAACCTGAGTTGTGTCAGAACACAGGTTTTATACTAGCAAAAAGGATAGTTAACCAAAGGGAGAAAATGACCAAAGTACAAAATAATTTATTTTTAGAAACTATGTAATGTACAAAACTTTCCACTTGATCTTTTAATTGCTTTAACAGGCAGGAAATCTGTGACAATTTATAATATAGAGACTGATTAATAGAGGGGAGGGTTTAATAAAGAATCTTACACTTATTTTTACCACATTTTAAAAACATGTACTATATCTAGAGCTGACCTTCTTTCTGCTTACCCTTGCTGGGAAAGTTTCGTTGCTTTTAACTCGATACATAAAATGTGCACCTTTGTTCACAAGAGAAATAATGCTCAAGATGTGGTCTGTTTCATGGCTTGATAAACCACAGTAAATTATTAAAGATGCACTGCTGCACCAAAAAAATAAAAAACAAAAAATGAAATACCATGTTATTTGTACATTTCAAATAGAGCCAGGAAATATCAAAATACTCTTTTTTTAACCCTCAACATCAATATCACCAACAATACACATGTATTAAAATTTGCACTATGCTTCTAGACCTGTGCTGGATATTGTTGGGTGCTCATATTCATTCACAGCTGAATGTACTTTAGAGAGACTTTATAGTATAAAATATTTTATGAAAAACATGCAGCAATCATTTACCACCTTTTCGAGAACCAATGGCTAGAATACAGAAATAACCAAATATTGTCAACTAATATGATAAAGAAATAGCATAAAAAATCAAGAAGATTAACTCACCTGAAGAAAGAAAATGCTGAATAAAAATTAGGTGACTTAATTTAGTATATGATAGCTCTAAAATCCTGGGCAAAATGAACATTAAACTATACCAGAATGGCACATTTTATAAGTTATATTTTCTCTCTGGCTTCTGGTGCCTCAAGGTTCATGTTGGTGATTGACGATTTATATTGTCAGTCAGAGCTCTTAATAAAAATACAGCTTTATGTCTTTCAGTAGGGAATAGAATTTTTTTTCTTTTCTCTCTCTGTAGAGTCTTACATACATATTGACTATATTCTAGTAATTATAAAATATGTGGTTATAGGGCCATCATTGACTGTCATCACATGCCACTCAAACCTCTTTCTGATGGTACAAGGAGGTGACGGGAAATAACTCCCTGCTGGGGATGTCAAATCTGAGGATGTTGGGCTATAAGAACACAGAAGACTTTCATTCACCCTGAGAGGTAGAGACACTTTCAGACATTTTTGCAGCACAATCATATCAGACTCTTTGGACTTGGAAAATCTAGCCTTCCCACACTGGCTTGTCTCACATATGTCAACCTCTACCATGCTGTCAAAAGAGGGGTTTCCAAAGTGGGGTACATGAACTTCAGGGGATTGATTGGAAGATTCTGATTCACTGGTTACAAAAAGAAAATACTAGAATTGTATTACCATTACCTTTAATGTATACTTTAAAAATATCTATGTTTTATAATGTGCATAATAGTACAGGAGTACACATATATAATTTATAAGTGAATAAATATGCTTGTATTAAAGGTGCCCACTTAAAAACATTTTTAACAGCCTTAGTAAAATATAATTCACATACCAAACAATCTACCCATTTCAAGTATACAATTCAATGGTTTATAGTATATTCAGAGGTGTACAACATCACCATAATCAATATTAGAACATTTTCATCACTTCAGAAAGCAATCTTGTATCTTTTAGCTATCAGCTCCCTACTTCTCCATTCCCCCAGCCCTAGGCAACCAGTAATCTACTTCCTATCTCTATAGCTTTACTTATTCTGAATATTTCATATAAATGGAATCATAGGATGTATGACCTTTTGTGACTGGCTTTTCCATTCACATAATGTGTTTAAGGTTTATCCATGTTGTAGCATGTATCACTACTTCATTACTCATCCTTTTAAATACCATCCCTTTAATGGCTGAATAATATTCCACTGTATACCAATACGACATTTTGTTTATCAGTTGTCAGACATTTGGGATTTTTCCACCTTTTTGCTACTGTGAATACTACTGCTATAAACATTCATGTTCAAGTTTTCAAGTGGACATATGTTTTCATTTCTCCTGGGTATATACTGAGTAGTAAAATTGTTGAGTCAAATGGTAAGGTTATATTTAACCTCTTGAGGAACTGTCAGACTGTTTTCCAAAATAGCTGTACATTTTTACATTGCCAACAGCAGTTTATGAGTATTCCAATTTCTCTATATCTCTGCCAAAACTTGCTTTTATTACTTTTTGATTCTAGCCATTTCTCTTAGTATGAAGTAGTGTCTCATTGTTTTGATTTGCATTTCACAATGACGAATGATGTTGATGTTTTAACTAATAGTGCTCATGATCAGAAAAGCTGTATGACCACTGGTATAAAGTTCTTTGGCAATTTTAGAGGCAGTTATCCAATAAAAACCAGAGGGAACATTCTGAAGTAAAAATAGTAGCTCCTCCTATTCAAAACATTTAGTTCTTTATAGACAAGAAAAGAGGAACATCCTTAGGTGACACATAAATCAAGACAAAAAGCATGAGAAACCAGTGGGGGAATCGAAGGTCAACCAGATATAGATTCTAGAAACCAACCCCAAATCAAGAATCTTTAACAACTCTAAGGAACATGCAGAGAATCACATTCACTGCTACCACTACTAAAGCTGATATATGGCTCCACTCTTATTATAAAGAGGTGGTGGCAACAATGCTTTAGCTCCTTCCTGGGTATACCATCAGCAATCCACAAAATGTAACCTTAGCGACAACTTCGAAGGAGGCACTCTACAAGGACCAAAAGGCCATTGTCTGTGTCTGTATAAACAGTTCTGCTGCAGAACCCAAAGAACTACACAGAATTTTTAAAATATAACAAAATAAATAAATTAAAATAACTGCTTTTATAAAACGAAATTATATCCACTCTGTATTTTGCTATTATGGAACAACAGTGACAGTATTTTTACTTAGCAAAATTACTTTTGGAAATTGCACAGGTTGGTGAAAGCCAAAAGTCTGGCAACACCTACATTAGGAGATGCCTTGCATTCTAGAAAGGATCTATCGTCTCCCTAACTTCTACTGATTCCTGCTTTCAGACACTTATTCCTGCTGTTTCCCTAACCCTGGAATATCAAGTCTTCAAATTCAACCCATTTTTGAAGACTCGATCGGTTATTCATCCAGCCAGTCTGTCAGTTCACTCGAATATTTACTGAGCATCTAAGTGAAAGATACTACTGTGCTTGGCTGAAAAAATTAGGAAGAGTGTGTGTGCCAAAATGATCAATTCATGAACCCTATTCTCAGGGTTTATACATTATGCTCTCAAGAGTTCAGTGATAGACTGATTAACAACTTGAGTCATATCATCTGTTAATGGAATGATGAATGGCCTGACTATTTAAAATCAGAGCCACTTTGGAAAATCTAGCACATATAGGTCACTACCTACTACACAATGCAATCTCTTAGAGAAGGCTTTTTGAGTCACAGCTTTAAGTAAGAAAGAGGGCAACAATTAAGGTTTGTACCTTAAGTCAGATAAGCGAACCAAAGCTTCCTATCTCCCCAAGTCTAAGAATTAATGTCAATAAATCTTCTGATAATTTTATCAAGAAAGAAAATGCTCTGATGATTATTTATTTTAAAATGAATCCTTCTCATACCTCTAACACAAGAGTGGTTGTTTCTGAATAAAAAGTCTCCTTTCTCTTTCTCACACCTTTTTTCTCTCTAATCCTCACCCTGCTGAATTTAATTGCCTTGGCAATGCCAAAACAATGTCTGATCCTAATAGGTCAGCATTGATCGCTCTAAACCAATTGGTTCCTTCATTAGCAAGAAAATGAAGTAAAGAGAAAAGGCAGGTGGTTCCCCAACAGGCAGCTGGGCTTTTGCTCCTCTTGTAGTGCTTCTCTCTCATTAAACAGTAGCTGATCGATTGGCAACTCGCTCAAAAATCCACAAACACTATTCATCACTTCAAACTCTGGGGTGTCCAAATCATGTGTTGGGTGGCCTGTTAAACACATGATTTGGATAAAGCAGAGTTTATTTGTAGGGCCCATCACATTCTTCCTAAAAAGATCTTTCTCTCTCTGAAGAGGATATGAAGAAAAAGAAAGACACATTATCCAAACAACCACTTCCTGGCAGACCACCAAGTAAAGCCTTCAGGGACTAATCCCAGCTATGAATCTTGGGAGCAAAGGCTTCACAGGAGGATCCTCCTAATTTCTATGGCATGATAAAGACAGATGTGATGAAGAACTAGTCTTGATGATACCAGCAAGTGGAAGTAAGTAGGGATCTAAAAATATCAATCATCACCGAAGGGAAGGGGAAGAAAACAAGGCAAAAAGAGGGAAAGGGAATACAAAGAAAAAGAAAACACACACAAGAAAAAGCACAAGACATTCAGACTACTTTTTGGTTGTCTGGGAAGTAAACTTAGGAAGGGAGCAGAATAAGAGTTTTGACAGATGGCTTAGGGCACTCACTACCTCTCTACCAGAATCGGAGTCACTTTTTCCTGGGGCAACATGACTCTGATCACCATGACACCCTGCTAAGCAATACTTTGAGTCAGGTAAAACAGACGAAGGAAGGGTGGTACAACCCAATCTTGACTGAGCATCTACTATATGCCAAAGACCACACTAGGCATTTTATGTAAGATACATTACTGAGCCTAATGACAACTTTACGAAGGGGTAATTTCTATCCTCATCTTACACATTAAAACAATAAGATTCAAAACATAAAGTGACACACAGACAGAAAGAGTGGCAGTCAGAATTTGAATGTTGTTCTGTCGGGAGCCAAAACACCCCTGCGGCATGACAGAGTCACCGGGGGACAGTCTCGGCTGCAGAGCAGCGAGATATGTGGGCTGGCTTTCCTCTC
The DNA here is from genome assembly GCA_030015415.1 of Cynopterus sphinx. NCBI lineage: Eukaryota > Metazoa > Chordata > Mammalia > Chiroptera > Pteropodidae > Cynopterus > Cynopterus sphinx. The sequence goes on from CM057386.1 coordinate 43,388,274, forward strand.
TCTCCTTGCATGTTTTGTAACTTTGCTATTAATAGCATTAATAGGGAATAGTGAAGGAAAGGAATTTTTATAACGATGAAATAGGGGACTGGGAAAGAGAAACATTAGTAGAAATCACTTAGAAATCTTACAGGAATTTACCACATTCTGTTAATCATGAAACTTGTAACAAAGAGCTCAGACGCTAACTGCCTGAGTGACTCTGCTTACCTACATAGCATAAGAAACAATCACTTGTGTATAAGCTGAAAATTATTGCTTGGCTACCGTCATGGGAATATAGACTAGTAATTATAAGCATTCCTCCACTTGCACCCCTGGCCAATGGGTTGACAGGTAGTGAATAGAAGAAAAATCGATCTTTGTGTTTAGACAGAATGAAAAAAGGGTAGAAGGTAATCTTTAACAAGAACGAGGAAAAGAACAGGAAAATAATACCCTAGTGATGTGGCTACCCGCACATGCTTAGGGACAGAAGTCATTGTCTATTCTTAAGAACAGCAAACGAAAGAGATATGATCAATTAAACCCATAAGTCAACCATTGTAATTATTATGTTTGACAACTTGCCCTGGGTGATAAACTGTTTTTGCACTATATAACGGCTTTGCAAAATAAAGATTGTAGCATTCCACCCACCATCTCGTCTGAATGCTCATCACTCTTTCGCCGCACCTGTACCTCCCTCCGGGACTCTGGTCCTGCCGGAGCTGGACTCCGGCATTGTTCTGTTCAATTCTAAAGCCCCATGCCCTTTTAATAACCTCCAGTAAGAAATATGAAACCAAAAACCAAATTTATAAAGTAGAAAAATGAAGAAAAATGTAAAATAAGAGAATGATTTTTTTTTTTTTAACACCTACAGCACCTGGTCTGCCTAGGTGGTCTCCCATCCAAGTACTAACCAGGTCCAATCCTGCTTAGCTTCCGAGATCAGATGCGATTGGGCATGTTCAGGGTGGCATGGCTGTAGACGAGACAATGATTTTTAAAGGTAACAAAAGGGTTACTGCTTTTACCCTGGTGGGTTCTGGTAATTTACCCCTGGTGTTGCACATTCAGAGGGGAGGAAGTGCCGCCAGCACTGTTGACAAGCCTCCCTTTCACTTGCTGCCTTTTCGACATAGCTAGCAGTGTAGCTAAAGGAAAATGGCCCTAAAAACAATCAAATGCCAAAGTACCAGGTCAATTTTCTCCTAAATTTTAAATCCAGAAACAGAAACAATTTATTTCATCTCACATGTCAGCGATTCCTGTGTTAACAGAATTGAGATTTTAAAAATACTATTTACTTCTCATACAATCTGAAGCTTCACCATCGTTACTCAGTAAAAAGCACTTACAATTCACAAACTATCTTTCATGTTCAAAGTACCCACATAAGCCTGAATGAATCCTGACATGATTATTAAACAAATATAAATTATCTGAAATATTATTACAATGTTGACAATGTTGACTTACAGGGCAATACCAGCAATAATTGAAATAAAAAATAATCAGAAGATAAATTTTTGTAAATAATCAGATTTACCACTAATGAAATACCCATTGAGATGTTGTCTCTCGAAATATTTATTCCATTAAAAAATAGGAGGAAAGAGAAAGGGATGTATATCAGGGGCCTATCATATGTGCTGGACACTATCTTATACCCTCTGGATACAGAAATGAAAGACAAGGGGCACAATTCTCTAGGAGTTCAAAGTTTGGTAGAAGAGAAAGACATCTGGTAAATCATTCATCCATCTACTCACCATCCTTCTTTGCTTCATCTTCCAACCAATAGCTATTTACTGAGAACCTGTAATGTGTTTCGAAGCAATGTGCTGGGCATTGGGGAATACAACAGTGAAGCAGAAAGACAGGGTCTCTACCCCAGTGACCTCAGAGTCTAATAGGGGAAACAGGCAACTGTTAGGTTGGCGGGGGAAGGGCCAGCCAGATGCCTGACTGGAGACTCCCCAGTTTGACACCGGGAATCCAGACCTGAATAGGGCCCACCCTAAAGCTCTGTCACCACCCTAATCCGGAGGCTCAATTAGCATTTGATTAATGATTAATGTTCCCCACCCTACACTCCTACCCCCACAGAACCCATAAAAGCCACGCCCTCCCACCCCAGGGCGAGACTTCTCTGGCCCCTCTCCTCTCCAGACCAGAGAACCTCGCCCGGAGTGCTCTCCCAATAAATGCTTGCTTTTACAACTTCTGTCAGTGTGTCACGTGTTTACCTTACAGTAACTATGATAAAATGTGGTTAAGTGCTATGACAGGATAAAGACAGGATACTCTGATAACATGGAACAAGGATGTCACTTGTGAAGGCTAAACAGGAATTAGAAAGGCAAACAGGAAGACAAACAAGAGAGAATTTGTTTTGTGGTGAGAATAATCTGTGAGACTACTCTAAAACAAATCAGGGCATTTTAGAAGTACTTAAAGAAATTCTATAGATGCATCTATCAGTGGGAGCCAGCCTCCCAAATGGCCCTCAATGGTCGTCTTCTGTTATTCATGTCCTGTGTAGTTCCCTTACATATCAATATCCTATTGGTTATAGTAGGGTGACCTTTGTAACCTACAGGATATTATGGAAATGATGATGCATGACTTCCAAAGTTAGGTTTAAAAAAACCTGTGGCTTCTATTTTGCTCTCTTTGGATCACTCTGGTAGAAGGCAGCTATCATGCTGTGGATACTCCATCAGCCCTCTAGAGAGGCCAAAATGGAGAGGAACTAAGGCCCCTGTCAAAGGCTAGTGTGAACTTCCTAGTCATATAAATAATTTAAAATACTGATTACATGTTGAATTGATTATATTTTGGTCATATTGTTTAAACAAAGTACATTAACTTCATTTGTTTCTTTTTATCTTTTTTAATATGGCTACTATAAAATTTAAAAGAACATTCATATTGGACAGCACTGTACTGATGTAGGACTAGAGTCACTCCATTTTGTTATGTAGACTCCAGATTAAATGAAGAAAAATTCACCAAAAAACAACAATTAGGGACAACACCCTGCCATTTGGTCAAGCCGACCAAAGCCATTAATCAGTAAGCCCTTAAGGCACCCACACCCTGTTTCCCTTCTTGAGCACAGCCCTCTCTGCACCGGGCCCTTTTTGCACAGGGCCCTGCTGCACATGGCACTCTGTGCACACAACCCTCAGGGCATTACACTGAAATAATACAATAAGTAATTAAAGCAAGAAAAGGGCAGCTAGTTGTTACAGTGGAGATGTAAAAAAGAGGATAGACTGGGAAAAAATTTCAGGAGAAAGAACTGTCAAAAATGAAATGACTTAAATATGGTAGAGGGAGGAATGAAAGATGATGCCCAGCATTCTAGGTTTCTTTCACTGAGATGAGAACATAGGAAGAGTAACATGTCGGAGTGTAGGATTCGTTAGCTGAGGGTATTCTGTTGTAAATTTGAGTTGTTATGCATCCCTCTAAAGAATCTTGTACAGTGACCATTTCAGTGTGCTGGCTAAAAGCACAGGAGACAGATATACGAATGAAGTGAAGTTCTTTTGTTGACTGATACCGCAGGAGCCCAAGAGATTGGAGAGTATGCACAGTGAGCAAAGCAGAGAACACAAACAAATACATTAAAAATATTGTTCTAGGTTGTGATGAATGTTAATACCAGAAACAGAGCAGGATCAAAGGGCAGTGATTGATGGGATAAGGCTGGGTGGTTATTTAAGTCTAGAGATAACTGTGCTGGAAGCAAGAAAGACTGTTGGACAGAGAGAAAATATTCTATGTAGAAGAAAAATTAAGTGTAAACACAGTGAGTTATGAAACAGCCTGACAAGTTCAGGGAAGCAGGAAGAGCCTGGTACTATATATTGGAATATAAAGTATGAGGAATGAACCAGGATACACCATGTGGGCACAGAGTGGGCAGATCATGAAAGGATTTGTATTTTAAGCTAAGGCAAAATAAAAAGGGGACTTTATTCTGAAGGCAAAAAGGAGTCCTGAAAAGTTTTAAGTTGAGTAGTGATATGGCTTCATTTGATCTTTACAACATTCAAGGTCCATGTTCCTAACTACAAAGAGCCCCCATTCATTTGGCCCTGACATACCACTGGGTTCCATGGAACACAGTTTGAAAATCAGTGAACTAGATGACTTATCCAGGCCTTAAAATCTTCTCTAGGCCTTAAAATAGTCTATGCTTAAAGGTTTGGTGAGAAAAGTATAAAAACATATTGTGACAACTTCTTAAGTCTCTCTCTTTCCTTCCTGTCTCCTTACCCCACCTTCCCTCTCATTTGCTCACTCTCAGATATTAATATGAATAGTAAGCCTGAATGTTAAGAATGTGAGGGCATGCCAAGAAACCAACACTCACTTTGTAGTATCCTATTATACATTCAGGCACAATACCCAGGAAAAAAATGTAAATATCTTCTTGATGGCTGTTATTGAACAACTCAAATTAAAAAGACACAATGAAAGTCACAAGCTGCTTATCCAGCAAAGGCCTCATCTAAGCCTTTAGGACATCCTCATCAACTTGTTTGTCAACCTTACTGATTCCATTGCACATTTACCCTCCTTCATAGGAAAACAGGCCAGGAAAAGAAGGTAATCCCTAAATAAGTAAATTATGACAATGAAGAGGAAGAAAATTAAGCTAATGACTGAAATACAGTTTAAGGACTTACCATTTTTCTCCTAATTTATTCTTATTCCCATTCTTTAAAAGTTATTATTTTATTTTATAGCTGGAAGTGACTTGCCCAAAGTCACATACTCCCTGCTCCTCAGTTCAGAGCCTTTTGTCATCACACTATTTTCACTCTACTGTGGGTTTTCTAAGATGAAATATTTTTCATAACACTAAGATGGAGAAACATTTGTTTTTAGTAGGAAAGGTTTGTTTTTAAAATAAATGGCATTCAGGAATAGCCTTCACCAGTGTTCCTTATGATATAATAGCAGGTCCCACAGTGGGAAGAATTTGCAAACACTTTACAAACACTGAGAAATGACTGTGTCTTAAAAGCCAAATGAGTTTCTGAACAAAACTAAATTAAATCCATTATAAAAAGCTTTTCTATGAACCACATCTAAATTCCACTGACTTCTTAATCTTTCTAGACTTTAATATAATGTATATAATACTACCTAGATTTAGAATATTTAGAATATTTGCAAGTGAAGCTCTATCTTAAACTTGTCTATTAGCTGAACTACAAATATTATACACATATAATCACATGAAAAGCAATGATGCAAGAGAAAGAATGCTGGGTTTGGGAGTATGAAGACTAGCTTTTGCTATGCTATTACTCGTTATGAAAACTGTGGCAACTTACCTTCCTTAATGATAGTTTACTTGTAAGTAAAATAAAGTTATTGGTGAGTTAGTAAGTAACTTAAACTCCCTTTATATGCTCATCCACCACCCTAGATGGGTTTGGTTACCTATGGCAGAGACTGAGAATTGCATACCCCAGAGTCTATTCTCCTCTTCATCCTTAATAAAACAAGCTTGATTGTTTTGTAAGCTGAGCACATAGCTGCCTGGAATAAAACCTCCATTTCCCAAACTCTCTTGAAACTATCTAGGAGTAGCTCTTTGTCTATGTTCTGACCAAGAGATGTAAGAAGGAAGGTTGTGCAAAAGAACCAGGGAGGCTCCTTAACAACTGCCACCTCAGCTGGGAAGTGCGTTCTTTTGCACTTCTTCCCTTTTTCCTTCCTGCTATCTGGGATTTTGTCAGAAAAGATGAAGTTTCAGAAGATATCTCAGACAAAATGGCTAAGAACAGAAGTTAGTACTCACGATGGCAGAACCTAGTTCTTCCTGTTTTCATGGAGTCACCAAATCAGCCCTAGAATGCCTATATTCAACCTTCTTTTACATGAGGATATGGACTTGCATGCTTAAACCATTGTTATCTTGGGTTTTCTATTATATGCAATAGTACTCTTTTTACGTGTTCTCATAAAACCATATATTTCTCCCATTTTAATACTTATCACACTTGTACTGTAATTGTTTACTTGTCTGTTTCCCCAACTAGGCTTTAACTTTGGTGACGGCAGCACTGTGTCTATTTCATCTACTGCTGAATCCACAATGTGTGGCTCACAGTAGATGATAAATTCTTATACAGTGATCGACTACTTTCTCTGTAAGAAAAAGGAGAAAGAAGACAAAGGTGTGATTATCAATATACCTAGGCATCTGTCTGTTTCATAGGGTTACTCAAGGACAAAATAAGACAGTATATGTAAAAGCACTGAGTAAATTATAATTGTATTATACAAACATGAATTATTATCATATAAGAAAAAAACATAGTTATATCAAATTTTGCAGGGCTATTGAAGTTGTTCAAGATTTCTTTTCTTGTATATTTCTCTTCATTTGGGGGACTATTCTAAACCTTTACCTTTCTCCTAAAGCACTGTACCCAGCTCTTGCACCACTCACTAACAGAGGTGACCCTGCCTCCAGTTCATGGAGAAAATGGAGACCATGAAACACAATGTTTTCCAACTCTCCTTCTTTTTAGTTTTTGCCCCTTTTTTTGTCACTCTTTCTAATGTATACTTCTCCACTTGTGTTCCCAACCCCACGGTGTCCTATTTCCTTTACCTCCTTGTGCTCCATCAATTATTCCTTCTCGCTAATGTCTTTAACAGCTCTCACCATCAGCTACTTCCTCTCAGACCAGATCCTTAAACAGCATGTCTGTCTGCATTCTATTCACTTTGAAGCAATCAATCACTCTTTCTTGAACTTCTTGAACTCCAAGTCACACATACTCCTTTCACTTCTTCACTTCACACATAGCTTCTGCTATCTTCCTCCTTTGCTCTACCTAAAACTGATCTCAAAGGTCATCCAACGTCCTCCTAAAGGCCAACCCCGTAACCCATCTCCAGTCTTGATCTCACTTAACAGGAACAGGCATCCAAGCTGCTAGCATGATCAACCATCCTTTCTCCTCAAAAACCTTTCCTCTACCTTTACAACACTGTCTCCAGTCTTCTGTTGCCTGTATGACCATTCTTGGGTTCTTTTGCACCCCCATCCTCTTTGATTCACCCCAATGGTCATTCCCTAGGACACCACCCCAGATCCTCTCGTTTCAGCAAATACATTTTTCAAGACAAATTCAGTTCCTTCCGAGCTTCAACTGCTTTTAAACAATAAGGTTTATTTGTCTTTCTGATGATGAAAGAATTGGTGCTCAATGTAATCACCTTTAAAAAGTTTTTTATTTTTTTAAAGTACCTACTTTGTGACAGGCCTATGTGGGGAATTATCATGTATAATATTTATTTAATCCTTACCAGAATCCAGTGAGATAGATATCTATTATTCCTTCTTCCTGGAAGGCTTCTTTACCACTTTAAGTCAGGCTAATTCCTAGATACTTCAGGCAGGTCACAGCTCTAGCATCACTTCCTTCCTGACACTCTTTCTAGATCAAGACCTCATATTAGTCTTTCATAGCATCCTTTTTTCCTCCACTTCACTATTGCTATTTATATACTTTGTTGTTGGGAGCCAAAAGGCCTTCATCCTGACCGCCCAGCCCCCGGGCATAGAACCTGGCCGTTAACAAACCTGTATGCTATCTAAAGAATGCAGGAGCAGATAATGCTCCAGGGAATAGTTAACCACAGAATGTATTAACATACCCGCCGGATAAGGAAGGACCTACTGAATGGCTGTGGACCTGCCCAAGGAGCCCCTCTCCTCCTTGTTCCTCTTTTCACTTCTAACCTTTGTACCCCCTAACCCCATCAACCAAGGACCAATGAAATTGTAACAAGTATCCCCCTGCCTAGTCAGTCCTGGCCCCCTTTGTTCTTCTGTATAAATATACCTGCTCTAAAATAAAAAATTTGAGGCTTGATCAGAATACTGTCTTGCCTCCGCTCCTTTTTCTCGGCCCGTTTCTCTTTCAGGCTGGACCCTCTTCGAGCCCGCGAATAACTAGGTCCCGCGGGTCGGGACACTTTGTATTTACTATGTCTGATTCCTTCAACAGATTATAAATCCTATGAAGATAGAAAGTCTGCTTTATTTACCATTACACAATCAGCAACATTTGTTGAATATGTAAACTGAAGAACTTATAGTGAATGATGAACTAGAATAGGAATCAGGTTGTCTTTCTGCTGTACTATACCCTAAGATCCCAAATCTTTATATCACCAACTTCCCTCTATTGCCCCAATGAACCTACCATCCTCCCCCACCTAACCTACCTTCTAGCCAAGGCCATCATCATTTATTTAATCTTTAAAGCTAATAAGCACCTCAGTCATTTTTCACTTTTTCTTTTTCATTCCCCACATATAACTAATTTTTTTATTCTATTTTTAAAATGTCTCTCAAAACCATCCCCTTATCTCATCTCTATGGCTACTTAATCATCCCCTGTCTGTTGAGAGAACTTTCTGCCTCCAGGTTCCATAATGGCTCACAAATTATGCTGAATGATATCTCTGAAATTAAAATTCTCTGAAGAAGGGAGAGAATCACCATTGTACAAAAGTAAAATGATCAACTCTGATAAGAGACAAGAATTAGAGACCTGGAAAATATTTCCATGTTACTTAATCTACTGCCTGGCTTTCAGGGTAGAACTATTTTGAATTATTGCTCAAAAGCACTATGGTCAAATTGTTAAGATGATAGGTTTGGGGGTAAGAGATCTGGGTTCAAGTCCCAACTCTACTACTTATTAATAGTAGGCTTTGGACAAAGATTTTTCAGTTTAACCTGGAAGGAGAGGTGAACACTAAATGAGAATAATTCAATGTAACATACATAGCTTAGTGCATTATATATAAGCCAATAAAAGTTAGCTATTCATAAACTCATCTTTGAAAGAATCCCAAAGAAGACTACAGCTGCCTTTATCAATTAGTTCCAACATAGATGAAAGTGTAACATGAATAAATTCTTACAAGTAGCTAATATAATCAACATACAAAAATCAGTTGTATTTTAATGAGCAATGGATATGAAAGCAAAATTAAGAACACAATTCCATTTATAAAGCATCAAAAAGAATAAAATAGAAATAAATTTAAGAAAAATGAAAGATGTATACATTAAAAACTACAAAATAGTGTTTAAAGAAATGAAAAAGACTTAAATTAAAAAAAGTCATCTTATGTTCATAGATTAGAAGATTTAATATTGTTAAGATGATAATACTCTCCAAAATAATCCATAAATTCAATGAAATCCCTTTTGAAATCACAGCTGGCTTTGTAGAAACTGCCATTTAATCCTAAATTTCATAAGGAAAGAATCCAAAATAGCCAAAACAAGCCTGAGGGTAAAAAAATGTTGGGAGACTCATACTTCCTGATTTCAAAACTTACTACAAAACCCAGTAATCAAGATAGTGCAGTAGTGGCACAAAAATAGACATATATAGCAATGGAATAGAACTGCGAGTCCAGATATAAATTCATTCATTTGTGGTCAACTGATTTTTAACAAGGGTGCTAAGACAATTCAACAGAGGAAAGAATAATCTTTAACAAACCATTCTGGGACAACTAAATATCCACATGCAAAAGAATAAATTTAAATTCCTGTATACACATCATATAAAAATTAACTCAAAATGGATTGAAGACATAAACATAAAAGCTGTAACTATAAAACTCTTAGAAGAAAACAAAAATGTGTACCTTTACTACACTCAGTTAAGCAATAGTTTCTCAGATATGAAATCTAAAGCACAAGCAACCAAAGAAAAAAATAAATTGGACTTCATTAAAATTCAAACTTTTGTGTTTCAAAGGACATTATCAAGAGAATAAAAGGACAGCCTACAGAATGGGAGAAAAATATTTCCAAAACATAATTCTGATAAGGATCCAGTATACAGAATATATAAAGAATTCTTAAACTCAATAATAAAAAGACAAATAACCAAAATAAACAATGAAAAAAAAATAAATACCAAATAACTCAATTAAAAATGGGCAAAGGATTTGAATAAGACATTTCCCCAAAGAAGACATATAGTACCCAATAAGCATATGAAAAGTGCTCAGCACCATTAGGGATCAGGCAAATGCTAATCAAACCACAAGTGTTGGTGAGGATGTTGAGAAATCAGAACCACTACACACTAATGGTGGGAATATAAAGTGATGCAGCGGTGAAAAACAGTCTGGAAGTTCCTTAAAAAGTTAAACACAGAGTTAGCATATGACCTAGAAGTTCTACTTAGGTATAATACTCAAGAGAATTGAAAACATATGTCCATACAAGTAGTTGTGCACAAGTGTTTCTAGCAGCATTATTTGTAATAGTCAAAAGATGAAAACTATCCAAATATCTACAAACTGATGAATGGATAAATAAATATTGTAATATCTATACAATGGAACATTATTCAGCCATTACGAAGACTGAAGTACTGACACATGCTACAACATAGATGAACCTTAAAAGCATTATGCCAAGTCAAAGAAGTCATATACAAAAGGCCACTTATGATTCCATTTATATGAAGTGTCCAGAATAGACAAATCCATAGAGATAAAGTAGATTAGTGATTGTCAAGAGTTGGGGGAGGGCTAAAGGGGAATGGCTGCTTATGAATACAGGGTTTGTTTTAGGGGTAATAAAAATGTTACAGTAGATAGTGGTGATGGTTGCACAACCTCTGAATATACTAAAAACTACTTAATTGTACACTTTAAAATGTTGAATTTTATGGCATGTGAAATATCTCAACAAAAATAATTTTTAAAAAGGTAGCTAATATAAAATCTATTCCTTCAAAATACTAGCCTGCTTTCTCCCCTCAGCAGACTTAGAGAACAAGTATTCTTCATATATTATAGAACAATTTTTGTGAGTCTTTAATATTTTAAAACAGCAGTAGGCACAGTTGTGTAAACTCATAGATAAAGGAATATAATAGAGAAATTTGCAACTTATCCAGTCCAGTATCAAAATAGAGGATGCGTTCATTACTGACAGCACAGTTAGGACAATGGGAGAAGAGTCAGACATTTAAAAACTGAAAACTTCAGCCCAAAGCAAGTCAATAAAGAAAGAAAACAAAACCCCACACTACTAAACACACATCCCTGAGCCTGCCTGGCGTGCATAGGATCTATTTCTGCCAAAAAAAAAACAAAAACAAAAACAAACAAACAAACAAAAAAAACAAATTCAAAACAAATACCAAGATTCTAGGGAGGGCAAAACTCAAATTGGCACTGGCCAGCAAAGCAGGGAATAAAAGTGGGACTATTTAACTCTAGTTGAAAAGGTAAAGCTCAGTTCCAAAGTGACCCTCATTTGAAACCCCTTCTTCCTCAACTAATTCTCTCAGGACAGGCAAATTCAGAAATTGCTTCAGATTTAGACCTTGGACCTTTTCTTTTTAGTGTTTTAAAATTTATATTGGGAAGTGTCTGAGACAAAAAGTATTGCTATAATCACTGAGGCTTTTAGTGCTTATTGTAAATCATTACTAAGCAATCCTTTTCAGCTTCATACATCTAAACAATCAAAAGGTATCAAAGTCACACTGTGAATGTTTCACAAACAAATACAAAATTGTCTCATCGGTGTGGCTTTGACTTGTACAATTCTGGGAATGTACCATGATCTCTGGCTTCTGTCCAGGGCTAAAGAGACAGTCTTTGTCTGCGAAGGGCCTGTCCCTTCACATCTGACCTGGGCAGAACTGTCACTACATGTGTATCACCTGCTTTGGACCTTTTTAATAAAACAGATGTGCTATAACTGAAGATAATTTGGAAACTGGCACAGCAGTTAAAAAAATAAATCCAACTGGATAGTTGTTGTAGGGCTCCTGCCAACTTCTGGTTTCTTGCCAGAGAGAGTAATGAGTCCTGTCAGTCACTCAGAAAAAGAATAGCTTCTAAAAAGCTAAATCACCATGACCTAAAAAGAACATAAAAACTTACAGAAAGTTGGTAATCTGAAAAATCGGATTCAAATGGAGAAAGTTAATCTGTGCTCCAACACTGAAGCTATAATGAGAAATAAGTTCCTGCGAAAACACATATTAATCATGTTATTGGTTCTGTTGTAAAAAAAAAAAAAAAAGGAAAGAAAGAAAACACAGTTAGTTGCATTCCCAGGGAAAGTGATATATTATTTTATGACTGTACCTTCAAATCATTTTATTTAGATTTGTTATATAATTTCTAAAAACCAAATGTCATCAAATAAATAGAAGTCACTGCAATCAGGAAAAGCAGCCATAAAGCCTACCTGAGTTTTCATATTAATCACAAATATTATAGTGATTTTTAATATGCTAAACAATTCCACAGTTAGACCAATTTTATTTGTCACATGTGTGCAACAGTTACAAACTAAAAATTTTTAAAGACTCTGGGGGAGTAAAAGCTTGGTGAAGATGTTGAGGAGTGGCGGTGAAGTGTGGGTGCTGCAGAGCTCAGCAACAGTGGTGAGAACGTCAAAGGGCTCTGAAACCAGCAGACAGATATATTACTAAGCTAAGCTTAGAGTGGACTAAATTTTAGGCCTCCAACCCAGAACCTGAGCTTAGATCCAACAGGCATTCATAGGTCCTTAGGTAAAGGGCAGGGGAGGAAGATAAGGAAAGAAAGTCACTGCAACTCTATGGGAAGGGAATTTAGCACCTTATAAATCATTGGTTACAATACAGCTCTACCATTTTAGAGTCCCAGGAAATAGTAACTGTAAGGAGCATCAGCACAGGCCAAAAGCAGAATTTTTTGACAAGTTCCAAGTGCTATTGAAATTTTGATCTATATCCTGAGAATTGAAAAAAAAAATCCAAATTCTACTATCAGCAAGTCCCACAACACACTGTATTCAAATAGATATACATTACCATCCATTAAATTTCTTGTCAGAACTGGCATTTGGAAAGGCCCCTTAGATTGGGGATTTAAATTTTCTTACAGTAAAAACCAGGCATTCTCAAGTCCAGAGAGTTCAGTGGTAGTAAAAGGATCAGGGGAAATAGTTTTCTGATAGCCCTACCCTCAAAAACCATGTCTGAAGATTGAAGGACTAATCCTGGATGTGTGATCACATTATGAGGAATGACACTGGGAAAAATTAGTTTATAAATGCATCATGTCATCTAAAATCAATAACCAAACTGACGAGAGAGGTAGGACAAGCAACTTTATCTCTTTGCTCAAGAAAGCTCACTAACCAGTCTGAGAACATTTCACACAATTAGGAAGTGACATAACCAGATCCAGAAATGAAGTCTTCAGAATCCAAATTCCTTGTTCTGTTCCCGCTACCTATCTTTTGTAAATAAACACACAAACATACCAGGGGGATGGAGATGGGAGCGGACAAGAAATGAATAGAATAAAAATCTACATTGCATCTGAATAATTCTCACACAAATTTTAATTTTATTTTCTTATAGATTTGGAAAATTAACTGGTGACCACACTGTTTAAACTTTTGTTCAAGAACAGTTTGTTTTAAACTGTATAAAACCAGTTAAACTTTTGTTTTTGCTTTGAATCCAATGCATCTGTTGGTCAGATAAAATGAAATTGTCAGAGATTAAGCAATGAGTTGTTCTCGCTAAATTTCAACATTTATTCCCAGCCCCATTCAAATGAAAGCTTTCAGAATGAGACCAAATGGAATGATCAAATCTGAGCAGTAAGAGATCTTTTAATAGGGGATCAAAGTTGAATTCTGTTTTTTGGAAATTTTATGTTTAAGACCAATTAATTATCAGGTATGTTTACACTTTCTGATGACTGTGCACAAGGCTAGCTGAGTGTGAATCAGGAAGAAGAGCAGAACAACTGCAGTTCTTTCTGTTTGCAACCTGCATCATCCCCTTGAGTAGCCTGGTTAGGATTTTGAAGAGTTGGTCATGCATTTAGAGTCATTTTTTCAACATGCTAGACTTCAATTCTAATTAAGAAAAAAGGGAGATAGGCTGGGTAGTTAAATGTGGGAACATATACAGTATAAAGAGAATTGTTTCCAACAAAAAAAGCAAAATAATACAGTCATGTGTTGCTTAACAACAGGAATACCTTCTGAGAAATGTATCATCAGGCGATTTCATCGCTGTGCTAACATTGTAGAGTGCACTTACACAAACCTTGATGGTACAGTCTACTACACACCTAAGCTCTATACAGCCTCCTACTCCTAGACTACAAACCTGTACAGCATGTTACTGTATTTATGTTGTAGGCAACTGTAACACAATGGTATTTGTATATTTAAATAAATATAAGCATAGAAAAGGTACAGTAAAAATATGGCATAAAAGGTAAAAAACTGTATACCTGTATAGGGCACTTCCATGAATGAAGCTTGAAGGACTGTAAATGAGTGAGTGATGAGTGACTGTAAAGGCCTAGGATACTACTGTATACTACTGTAGACTTTATCAACACTGTAGACTTAGGCTACACTAAATATATAAAGTTTTTCTTCAACAGTAAATTAATCTTATCTTATTATAACTTTCTCACTTTATAAACTAACTTTTTAAAGAACTTTGATGCTTTTATAACACTTAGCTTAAAACACAAACACGCTATATAACTGTACAAAATATTTTCTTTAAATTTTATTCTTTAAACTTTTTTCTATTTTTAAAATGCTTTTTTAATACTTAAAATTTTTTTTTGTTAAAAACTAAGACACACAGACACACAGACATACACACATACATTATCACTGTCTTCTACCTCTACATAGTGTTCCACTAGAAGTTCTTCAGAGAAAATAACACAGGGAGGGGGTCATCTTTTGTGATAACAATGTCTTCTTCCAGAATACCTCCTGAGGACCTGTCTGAGGCGTTTCTTGAGAAGTGTCACTTTTTTCACAAATATGTCCATGGTACTTTGCTTGCTTGCTTTCATTCATCATAGTTTGCTTATAAGCAAATAATGCACCATGAATAGTCTTCTCTATTAATGAAAACCTTTTGCTGTTGAGGGGAGGCAGTCTATGTTTCCAAACTTTTAAAGACACTTATAAGATCTGCAAAAAAGCTTCTGTTAAACTGTCACTGTGGATTTTCTTGGGAGCTCTTTTTCTTTCCTGTAGTTTCTTTTTGTCCTGTCTTTTTCATATGCCTTCCTGGTCCAGTTCTAACAACTCCTCATTAGTCTATTCCTCAGAAACCACCTCCTCATCCACAACCAGATGGAAGTTGTTTGCCATCTCAATCATAGCCCTGTTGATTTTTACAACCTTTGCACTACAGCATTAAGGTTGTTATAATGTCACTAGGCAACAGAAATTTTCCAACTCTATTATAATCTTATGAGACCATTGTGGTATATCTGGTCTGTCACTGACTGAAACATTATGCAATGCATGACAGTATTTCATTTTCCCAGAATATGTTTGCAATGTTATGTTCACACTACAAAAATAATCAATAGGAAACTTTGAAAAACTATGCAAATGATTATCAAAACTGGATTCAATGAGAAGAATAACAAAATCCTAACCATTCAGATTGATTCAAGAACTCATGTATTCAAGGAGCTGAACAGGCCAACCCTGATGTATGCTACACATATGAATTAAAAAAAAAAAGCTGCTTTTTGCTTTCGTTTTTTTGGAGATAACTGATTTTCCCCCCTGGAAAAGGAATCCCAACAAAATAGTTAATACATAACCTAAAAGTAAGCTTTTTTACTTATTCACACTTGAAGGCTATGGTTTAAAATTATGGCATCTAAGTAGTAAGTAAACAGGCTTCCCTGTGGTTGGCCCATAAACAGGAGGGGTGCCCCTTTTCTGTCATTGCCAACTTGCAAGGTCTCTCTCCAAAGGCTATCCCTGCATGGCACTCTGTTTAAAGCAGCAATGCAGCCTGAGTGACAATACAACATTCTACATATTTTTCAACTTTTGTTTTTATGTTCTCACAGCCTCTTATTCCTTTTGTTCACTTATTCTAATGTCCAAAAGTTAAATGCTTTGAAGATAAAAGAATCCAAAGCTTTGTAACAAAGATAGGGAGATGAGCCTAGCAAAGTTTGATTTTCTTCTGCTTGGGCTGAAACAACTCTCAGCCTACTACATTCATGCCTTAGCCCTGTGTTAACAGATATAGTCCTGAGGGTCATTATGTCTGTATATTAGCTTAACGAGAAAGATTCCTGAAAAATCATTTAATATACAAGCTACAAATACTCCAAAGAAAATAGCTTCTGTGTAGAATCTATAAAGAAAAAAGATATGTATACAAAGAAAAGGCAACAGGTCTTATTTCCTAAGTCTTGCTGACAACACTTCCAGATTACTTTTGTCTTTATCACTCTTTCTCTGAAACTAAGATTGAAAGTAGGAGCATTTCTACCACCCTCCTCCTTGGTCCATTCTCAGTATACAGAGCCGAAAGCAAGTATCAAGAAGGAAAATTACATGAAATTCTATTGCTTTAGGTACTACTGCAGGTACTGGTGCTAGAGAAAAATAGATAACTTAGCTAGCTATCCAACAGAGAAATAGCTAGTGGCCTACAATGTAAGGTGAATTACCTTATTTCTTTAGGCAAGCTTAATCTACAACATCATGGCATTACTTTCCTGAGATGGTCTATAAAGATTTAATAGGTATTGACTAGTTTTTAAAATGGAAGATAATGCAAAATATAGGGTAGTCACCAGTTGTTTAATTCTTATTTTCAATCTAAAAAATATTTCTAAAATACAGAAAATAAGTGCTCGTAACTCCTGCATGCTTTTCTGATTAAGAATTTCTTGAAAAGGTTATTATGTGACTTTTTGGGTGGTTGTATGTGTGTGACTTCCTGAGTATAAAACCAAAAGCAAGGCATAACTCAAACTAATCCATCTAGTCATCTCCTTTTAGTAAACCTATTTCCATAATTATGAAGTTCCGAAGCTAAACTGTTATATTTTCTAGGCCATAGTGCATCAACAAGTTTTTATTAAAAAACACTGTCATTTTCTTTGCTCTAGAAATTGATGACTTAGAAAACACCAAGAGTTTTATTTAAATATTTTTATAGATTGACAAAATCCAAAATACCCATATTTTCCCCTTGGAATTAGAAACAGAAACCTAGTCAATGAAACAGTCTCAAAAACATATTTTTTTTATTCCACAAAATTGAAAAACTGTGCCACACAGGATTTTAAAAACAGTCCCAAAACATTTCTTTCATTGACCAGAAAATATAAAAATGTTACCTAGTCATATGTCTACTATGAATAAAATGTCTTCAATGAGGAACTTTTTCAGAGAGTGTTGCTGAATGACTTAAAGATAAAACCATTCCTAATTAACCAGAGATTTAATAAAAAATAAAAAAAATTAAGTACTAGGGGGAAAAATGGGTATATTCTGGAAGTGCACAAATGTTTTCTAAATGACTCAAAATCCAGAAGCACAAAGAAAGAAGACTAGTAAATCTGACTACATAAAAAACAAACAAAATTCTACATAGTTAAAAAAGGGGGAAAAAAAAACATAAGCAAAACAAAGTACAAATAACAAATTGAGAAAAACATCTGCAGCTCCTATCACACACAGAAGTTAATATTCCCAATATAGAAAAAACTCCTAAAAATAAAGAATAAAACTTATGTAGAAAACTGAGAGAGAGAGAGTTAAGCAGAGTTTGCAGAAAATTGTCAAGCATCCCCCAAACATGAAAATATGCTCAACTGCCCTCCCCTGGTAAGAGACAGATCTCTCATCAACTAGATTTCCAAAAGTTTGAAAAACATACTCTTTTGGCAAGGTTGTAGGAAACAGATCTCACATGTATTCCAAGTAGGAACTATATTTGAGGTGACATTTGAGTGAGGGGATAAGGTACCACTACTGTATGACAGGATATTGTGGAATTAGCAGTCATGAGTTATATTAAAAACTTTATGGCTGAAAATTTTGTAAACTGCCCTAGAAATTCCCAATCCAGTCCACTGAATCTAATTGTATATGTTGGGTATGTACAATCCCAAGAGGCGACTTTCATGTGGGCTATATAAAGTGGTGCTTACTGGAGTTCAACATATGGCCCTGCAACCAGCTGTGTAACTCTTCAAAAATCATTTTTTCCTACTAAACTCCTGTTTTGATTGGAATTAAGTTTCTCTCTTTCTTCTTTTCTTTTTCTTAATTATTCCCTCAGGGAGGACAATCATATCCCATTATTTAAAACTGTGCCTTTCTCAAAGTTAGCCTCCTTCCCAAACACATGGCTTAAACCAGGAATGGCAAACTGAAATGTCCATGTGGGCAGCATGAGTGAAAGTCGAAGGCCCATTGGAGAACAGACACTTAAGCTTACTGTACAAGGGGAAATATGTAACTAATGTTGACAAAACTTCCTATTTTTTTAGGAACAGCTGGTGATTTGGGTTTTTTATGGGAAATTCCATAATTTACAAAAGCTAACATCCAGTTCAGATTTCTTTATACTATACAGGCCAAACAAAAATGCCACTGTTTAAATCTCTTGTTTGTAAGCTCTAATTTAAATCATTTTTTCAGGGGCTTAAATTTTAACCAAGTAATCATCTGGATTGTTCTTCTCCAGACTAGCCAGTTACTCATTACCTGTCAAAATACAGAGATCAAAAAAGGGACATAATTTTCTAAGAATGTGATCTGATTTGTACATAGCATGACATCTTACTTTTACATATCATTTTCCTGTATAAGCATTCTAGAATCTCATTCTAGAAAGACAGAAAGAATACAAAGGGGAGTGGAGGGGAGAGGAGGGGAGGTGAGGGGAAGGAAGGAGAGGAGAGCACCATTGTATGCTGGAACGTGTCCACAGTCACAAAGCTACTTACTTTTCGAAAGAAAAAGAGGAGCCAGCTCCTTTGATGCCTGATTCAGTCCTTCTGTCCCACTGACTTACTGTGTGACCTTCAAGAAGTTCCTCATCCATAAAATGGGAATAAGAACATAGTATTTACTTGGAGCTGTTGTGAAGACTGAATGATGTGATATGTGTAGTGTCCTGCACAATGCCTGGCACACAGATAAACTTGTGAAACAAAATGACTAATACTGTCATTACAGCTACTATGCCAGCTATATGCACATTTCACATTCATACAATATAGAATACTCCGAAAAGTATCACCAAAGTTTAGGTATTACATTTATTGTCTCCTCTTTTTGTTCATGGCCTATCGCTGAAGTCATCTTAACAACTGACAAATTTTGCCATTTGCAAAAACACCATCATTGCTATTCAGTGCCTAATGTTTGTCAAGGTGCCTATTTTAAGTGGATTGTTTGATGATATGTTACAATATCTTCCCTGCTATCTAGAATACGAAGACATCTATAATTACTGGGGTAATCCAGAAGCTATTCTCCAGTTTCTTACAGCTGTCTTTTGTGCTTCACGGAATCTCAAAAATAATAGCTAATAGTGGCTCTACCACTAAATTTTCTCAAAAATAATAGCTAATAGTGGCTCTACCACTAAATTTTATCAATTCTTTGAATTATGGAGGATGCAAGTCACAGGGCCCCACTAATATGAATTCATCATTTTCTCCTAACCATTTATTATTAAAAAAATTTTTTTCTCAAACCTATGTCCTCTCTCTGGCTACTGCCCTTTCTCTTTTCTTTCCTTCACACCAATCTCTACTTTCCCTCTTCTCATTTATCCCTCAGTGTGCCACCACTAGCTTTCTGCCCCCACCACTCCAATGAACCTGTTCAGATATTTTTCAGTCCTACTGCTTTGTCGTGCATTTTTCTGACACTTTTCTTTCCTTTTACTCTTCCTGCCCCTTCCTAAGCATCAGCATCTTTTTCTTTTATTCCTGGTACTCTTCCTTTATTTTGTCCCTTAAACACAGGTGTTACCCAAGAGTCTCACCTGGCCTTCTCTTGTTTTGACTCTAAACTCATCCCAGGAAATCTCATCCATAATGACTTTAGCTACTATCCTTAAACTAAGAACACCCGAATTAATAATTACTAAGCTCCAGACCCACACTTCCAATTGTCTACTAGACATTTCCCCTAGAAGGTTCCACAGATATTTCAACCCCAAATAGCTAAGATAATAATCATCACCTCAAAGCTACCATCCCAAACTTTTTTCCATTTCTAGCAATGGCACAACTATCTACATAGGTACTTGTGGTAGGTAGAACAATGCCCCACTTCCCAAAGATGTCTATGTCCTAATTCCTAGAACCTGAACAGATTAGGTAACTGGCAGAAGGAATTAAGGTTAACAACAGACCTTGAGATGGAGAGATTATTCTGGATTATCTGGGTGGGACCAATGTAATCACAAAGATCTTTCAATGGAAGAGGAAGGCAGAAATCCAGAGTCAGAGGGATGTGATATAAGAAAGAATCAACCAGCTACTGCTGGCTTTGGAAATGGAAGGGGACCATGAGTCAAAGAAAGTGGGGAGCCTTTAGAATCTGGAGAAAGACAAAAAAAATTGGTTTCTCCCCTAGAGCCTCCAGAAGGTAACACAACATTGGTTAACATCTTGATTTTAACCCAGTGGTATCTATTTCAGACGCCTGACTTTCAGAACTATAAGGTTATAATTTGTGCTGGTTTTGAGCCCCTAATTTGTGGTAACTTGTTATAGCTGCAATAGGAAACTGAATCTTATGCCTATCCAACACCCAAGGCAGAAGCCAGAGTAACCCTCTACTTTTAGTTAATTACTAAGTATTACTGCATTTATCATCTAAATAACTTTCAAATCCAATTCTTCTTCTTCATCTTCATTAACATAACCTCATCCCATTTTGTCTAGACTAGGATCACAGTTTCCTATTGGTTTTTCTGTCTTTAGTTCACAACTCTCATTCAACTTTATTCCTATCCATTGATACTTGTTGACTTCTTGAGGAGGGACGGGAAAGAATAGGAGGGGAGGGGAGGGGAGGGGAAGGGAAAAGGAATAAAAATGGAAAAAGTGAAAAAGAAAAGGAAATATGATCCCTGATCATATTTCTTCAAATGGCTCCTCAATGACTTCAAAAACAATTTCAACACCAGAGTAGAGCCTACAAAGCTCTATCAAAAAAGAGATTAGATATATGGAACTTTAAAGCATTTTGGCGACTAAACATTGCTGGAACGTAAAGAGATGGAGGAAAACAAAACTGAACAGAATTCCAAAGACAAGCACTATATGAGTTTGGAAGAAAACTCTGGGATGTAGGCAGAGGTTAAAGTCCCAGGGAGCATTCTTGAGTTGCACAGATAGGTCTTGAACTGCCATTTAAGAATGGTCTATATCTTTAACTATAGAGCATGGTTGGGAGACTGCAATCTGTGACACAGTCACCAGAAAGCCTAGCCCTTTTCCTCTACAGTCCTCAATGTCTCTAGAATTATTAAAGATTATTTCTAGAAAAGGTACCAAATAACTGGCAGGCCCAAGACTTGGGAGCTGTTCTCTCATTCCCTGCAGCTCTGTCTGACACACCCAGGTTCTGCCCTTTGCTCAAGCACCTCATCTATCTGTATGGGCAGCTCTTATGAAAGAATTCTTGAGTTGGCCCCACCTGGCTGAGCTAGGTGTCCCCTCTGGACTCTTACACTGCCTGGAACATCTACTATTGCATGTATCTCACTGAAATATAAGGTTTGAATGTTGTGTTTGTTTTTTTTTTTTAATTCTATTCCCTCTGCCTAGAATTTGTAACCTCTTTGAGGATAGACTTTATTTTATTAATCTCTGTGCCCCAGTACCTAATAGAAGGTTCACAAATAACAAGTATTTAAACATTTGTTGAATAAACAAGTAAGTATATGAATACAAGTTTTAGTTGTCTTTTTCATTTTCTCACAATATGAGTAACATTTCTTTTGCGTAACTGATTATTATAGCTTATTTTTTTCTCAAAGGGGAAGATTAAAAAAAAGAGGAAGAAAAAAAAAACCTTTTAAAAGATGTTTCTCAGCATTCTACCATGGGAGAAGAATGCAGCTGAACAATGTATCCTAGAACTCTTGCCTGCTATAACTGAAGAATGTTTTTTTTTCAATTATCGTTTACGTCTTTGCTTATGGCCCATAAAGAGTCAGATTTAACTGCACTGAAAATTTAAGGGAAAAATATAAAGGATCTTGATGAAACAAAAGTGTTGGTATGAGATGAGCCTTCCAAGGGAAATAAATTATACAAAATCACTCTTTCTGACTTTAAGTATAGTGAGAAATATGTTCAGGGTTGCATGGCTACCATGTAAATGTGTTAAGACCCAGATGCAGAAATTGGCCTAATTGTATATGCCTATTTACAAATCAGACAATCTGGGCTTATTTACCCAAGTGTATTCTGATCCTTTTCTCCATCTCTACCACTCCCAACGTGTCCTACTCCACCCCCAAAAAAGGGTGGAAAAGTGGGGAGCAGGAGAGAGTTTATGTGTCTATTGGTGGAGAGAGTGAACTGATGAGTTTTCTGGTTGCTATAAGAGATCCTTAGATTTGAAAATCCCCAAATAGAGACTGAAATTTCCAAAGTACTCCTAGAGTAATAATTTTCTTCTTTATGGCAGTATTTCACAATATGTTTTTCTTTACCATCTCCCACTAGGGAGCTTTTAGATTTTTTTCCCCCTAACTGTCCCCAACCCCAATGAAATTTTAGTAGCACAACTATATATTTCTTTATGTACTGTATAAGTATTATATACTTATGTGCTTTACATAGAAAACGAGTAAGATCTTTTTGACTCCAAGAGCCAATTTTCACACCTGTGGGATAATATGCCCCGGATGAGAATGAATGGGCTAGAGCATGGGTACCAAACTCCCAGGCCGTAGACTGGTCCATGGCCTGTTAGGAACTGGGCCACACAGCAGGAGGTGAGCAATAAAAATGTTCTAAAATTAAGTGTGATAGTTGTACAACTCTGTGAATATACTTTAAACACTGTACATATTAAAAGGGTAAACTGTGTGATTTTTAAATTATATATCAGTAAAGCTGTTACCAAAAAGAAAAAAAAAGGTAGTGCTGGTAATTCAGAAATGGTTGAATATCACATTCATGAGACCCTCTGATCAATCCCATTTACTTAGTCTGAAATTTCAAATTCATTTCTAAAAGAATCAGAGTATGAGCTAGTTCACAAAAAAGACACAATGATCATTTTGGAAGACTCTAAAATACTGGCTTAGAGATATTAAGAAAAACATTTTAACACTTTTAACAGTGCTCAAAGCAAGCTTCATTCTCTACAAAGTAAATGTCCCAAAACAAGGTAATATAAATAAATTACACTGGACCTGAAATAGTCAAAACTGAGTTATCTTCAAGGTACTCATAAATCTACAAATTCTGAAAAATCTCTGATAACATCTCATGTCCCTGAAAAATAAAATCTGAAAAAAATTTAACAATTTTAACTTTCAATTATTCTATAAGACTATGACCATTTATAAAACTACAACAGCCAATTTTGCCACTCAAACGAACACTGTTCTGCATTATTACTATGGTAACAATATCTAGAAACTTATATGACTCTATGATGGTATTCTTCTTTAATCACTTCATAAGAGTTACTGTGCACACAAGGACCTGTAGAAAACAAGATGGTACTCAAATGCGATGCTGGGCAGGGTCTGTACTCACACACTAGCTAAGAAACTCATTTACCACCTGTGGGGAAACACCAGTAGTGACCCAAACTTGTGCCTCAGGTTAATTCCTGGATTTGTGAACATTTCTGTCTTATATCTAAGATCACCAAGAAGTCAACTGTAGGGTTTTACCAAAAAGAGGGACTTACCAAGCAACCATTAAAAATGGTACCTATAACAACAACATGGAAAAGATTTAAAAAATAATGTTACATAAGAAAAAGAAAAGTACAAAAATTTTAAATGACTTTATAACTGCTGAATATGGTAAAAAAACTAAATGCTGCAGCTTTAAGATTAGATGAAACTTTTAAGACTATTTCCTTTTATGATGTCTTAAAGAATATTTCATAATAAAAATGTTTTAGAAAATATTTAGAGTTTTAGAAGGCAAGATTATTTATATGGCAAGATTATTTTATTCAATTGGTTTTGAATGTTTTGTTTTAAATTTTCCTATTTTTAAATAATTACCTTTGTACATATATATGTACATTTAGATGAGACAGTTCATCACAATGAGGCCTGCTTCTGTATCTCAGGATAAAGAATTTAACTGGTTCACAGTAATATGGCCAATCATAACTATGCTACATGTTTAACATTTACATCCATGACTAGATAAATGGATAAGCAGTAGACTCTACTGAATTTTGAGATGACCCCAAATAGTAAGGCATTAGCTAGGCCTTAGAAGTTCTGACTAAAGTTAAATTGTCAATGGAATAAATAATTAAGTTCATCATGACAAATACAGAGTACATAAGTAAAGTAGAAGAAACAAAGGAATAGAAATGAAAAGTATAAATATTAAAACACAGAAGGGTTGGTCCAAAATATGTATGTTTACCCCTGAAAATAATGATCAGTTGCCCCAATTTCCATTAGTGATAATGGACTAAGAATACAGCATGAGGGACTTAGAATTAAGAAAATTCTTCAATTGGCTAAACCAAAAAGACTGGTGCTATCAATTACAGTTGTAAAACCTCAAATTAGTGTTCTAAATCAGATTTTTTTTCCGTGTGTGTGTGGGGGGGGTAGTATCACAGTAGGGGGTATTCTTGAAACCTGTCTAATTCTTTTTATCTTCCAGTCTAATCCTTTCATTTCCTCTTTAAGCCACAATTAGAGCATAATACTGATTTATTCAATATCCCCCCCTTTCATTGTGATATAACCAAAATACAGAAAAATGGATAAGATAAAAAGGTACACAATGCAACAAATGGCTGTAAGATGAACCTCTATCAGTCCCTCAAGCCCCTCATGTGCCCCTTCCTTGTAAGTCTTGATAGCTAATAAAGCTCAGCCTCCTATCCTTTTCTTCTCTTTCTTAGGTGACTTGGTTAGTTTTGACCACTTTTACTTCTTTATAAATTTTAGAATCAGCCTGTTAAATTCCACTAAAAAGCCAGTGTGGGTTATGTACATTTTTTAAATATCATTTTTGTGGGTAGGTTATACTTTCTATGAATTCTATTTCAGGATGGTAAGGTCCCTTACATAATATTTCTTATAAAAAGGGTCTGTTATAAATGAAATAAGGATATGGCACTCTCCCATTTAACAAAGATTTAATATTTTAAGACTAGATTTTCTTTGAAAAACAAAATTCATTCATAATGATTACTGAGAATACCCCTGTTTGAAAATCTTTCTCAGATGTCATGACTTGCCCACCTAGTTATTTTACACAGGGCTTTGTTTTTTCTTTTTAGGCATATGCCTTAATAACCCATAGGGGTTTAAGTGATTTTATCAAAATTCATGAACTAATCATAAGATGACTAAGAACATACACATTAATACCTAACAGATCATTATAAATAAACTCATTTTTATTTAGGCAATTAAAGCCAAAATGGTTAACAAAACTTGAAATCTGTCAGGTCAAAGGACAAAAGTTAGTTTTCAGATTCTGTAGTTATATCATATAACAAAAAGTGACAAATCAGAAAACAGAATAGGTTAAAATATTATTTTTGGAATCTTAAAAATTTAACCTAGCCCTGTTGGCCTGTTCATCCAAGAAGAATAAATGATTATATTTTTAAACAGTTCATGACTGTACCCATGCCATGTTCAGCACTTTCACTTACTGGCCAAATGACCATGGACAAGTTCCTGGACCTTTCAGAAACTTGGTTTCCTTATCTGTAAAATGGAAATAATATTCACATTCAACTTTTTTGTATGAGTTGCTGGAGATGTGTATGCAAAGCATCTAGGAACTAAGTACCTAAAAGAAAAAAAATAAGTGATATCCATTTGTATTATTTTTATACTTACTATTTGACTTGTGAATGAGTGAATGAGTCTTGGTGGATATGCCTCAGAGAAATCTGTGTCTTAAGGTTTTCACTTCTAATTGTGAAATGAAAATCTCTGTCTTCTTTAAAGAACATCAGATAAGCAGATGGCACAGTCCATTCAAAATTCATCTCACAAAGTTATAGTCCATTCAGTTTATAAAGAATTCTGATGCAGTTAATTCTCTGTGATACAGAAAAAAATGTAATACAGCCCCAAAATTGGTTTCATAAAAATGCTTCAGCTTACTGTAAATTTTCTGTCAATTGTGGACGACAAAAATTTAGTACATTTCCCACCCTACTAGGCTTGAATCTGAATTAGTTGCAAAATTTTCCGAAAGTTAATCTATCTTTAAAATAGAGATATTTTCTACTGGAACTGTAGAATATAGTAGAATTCAGTAGAATATACAGCTTTTAGTAAAATGTAGAATTCAGTAGAATACACCAGAAGTCAATATGATGTGATGGAAAAAGCGATGAACTTGCAGCCAAGAAAAATGGGTTTTCATTTTAGATCTAAAACTTAATAATGCTGGTGTGACATTAGACAGTATGTTAAATTTCTATAGGTTTCAATGTCTCCTCTAAAAATGAGGATGATTTATCTTTCAAGCTCTTTTCAAGTTCTGAGATTCTGTGTGAAAGGTACATCCAAGGTGGGGGAATGAAAGGGGAGTTTCAGGTTGCCCCTTGCGATCACAATGTATTTAATGGCAAACCCAGGCCAGAACCTAAATCTGATATGATGCTTGGTGCCTATAAAAAGGAGAATCAGCATGGACCTCCAGGAGGGGAAGAAGGGCTGTCTGGAGCTGCTACAAGTCTAGTCATATGTGTTATAGGAAATAATAAAGAATGTTTGATATGGTCTAATGTCTGGACAGAGAGAGAACCATTTGGCCTCTACACTCCCTTAAATGCTTGAAATGAAGTTCAATTTCCCATCTCCCCAGATTCCCAGGTGAAGTCTCTATACTCAGCATCCCACACCTCAGGCTGGCATGCTCTTTTAGCCCTCTAACATAGCACCACGGTGCTCACATTGACCATCCTGGGACACACCAAGCAATGACTGTACCTACATCCTTTTCTGTACAGTGATGTTAAGCTCTAGCTGCATAGTAAAATTACCTGAGGAGCTTCAAAAAATAAAATCTGATGTCAGGCCCAACCTGACCCATTTATGCTAACTCTCCATGAGGTGGAATCTAGGCATTGGAGTTTTGTAAAAGCATCCCAAATAATTCCAGTGTACAGGTGGCGCTGAGGAAAGTCCATACCAGAGGAACAAGAGCAACCACATATCATAGGAGTCAACCAATCACAGAAAAGACATCTCCTTAGAAGGGAGAAGAGGGAATCCAGCAGCTAAGAGTAATAGTTTTGTTTTTCTAACCTGTGTGTCAAAGTATTTGTGCAGTTTTTATGAGTGCACAAAACGATTAGATTATACTAGTCTCAAGGAAAACTGTCAACAGTAAAGATAATTATACAGGAGAACTAACAAAAAGAGAAAACACACAAAGATCTACTTTCACTATAAAAAAATGTTATCGCATTCTCTTAGGTCAACTGTTCTCTACATGATAATTACAATGCAGTGCAATAACGATTATGTACGTTATTATGTGTTTTGCATTAAATGGAGTAAGTTGTATCTGATTACAAGATTAAACTGTTCCTGTATACTTAACCTTCATACTTTGTTACTCCAGAACAGTGTAATGTTTAAAGGAGCATTGCTCCTGGGCACTAAGAAGTGTTAATGTTTAACATTTGCATAAGTGAAGGTACTTTTCCATATTTGCATAAAAAGAGGTAACTGGGTCCCTTCAAAGGTATGAGAGACAAAGAACAGGTACTCCCAAATTTAGAGGTTCTGGTAAGGGTGCTCGAGGGTGGTGGTGGTGAGGGTGGGGGGGGGGGAAATGAGGCTTCGAAGACTGAAATACATCCCTGACACCTACACATTGAGAAGTGCATCACAGAGGACCTTTTAAAAAGGGGTGGACTGAAAACTCTTCCGCAGGAATTGGGCACTTGGAATAAAAAGCAGCACTGCATGAAACAGCTCCTGGTTAAGTTGACCACTCGCCAAATCAGGCTCTAACAGTTTTGTATACTACTCTATGTTAGGAACTGCTCTGTTAAGGTATTCTTTTAGCATACTACGTGGTCCTTGAAGGCAGGGACCATGCCTCATTTCTCTTTGTTTTCCCATGTCTTCCCAACACCAAGAATAGTATTTGACATAAAGCCCCAGATAAATAACAATAAATGAATGAACTAATGAAGGGTTCTCAAATGACTGTTAAATAACACAGCTCAACCAGTCACTAAGATGACTTACTCATTTGACTCTATCATCTACTGCACTAGGTATCTCCATGTGCCTATTATGTTTTCATTTAGGTTTCTGAAGACCAT
Source organism: Cynopterus sphinx (assembly GCA_030015415.1). Lineage (NCBI taxonomy): Eukaryota > Metazoa > Chordata > Mammalia > Chiroptera > Pteropodidae > Cynopterus > Cynopterus sphinx. Next base: position 43,416,661 of record CM057386.1, read on the forward strand.
TGGTCAAGACAGTGCTGAGAATAGAATCCTGTGATATTCCACTAGAAATCTTATGAAGGTCACTGATTCAAGAACCAACACTCTGAATATAATTTTACCATGTTATCAAGTGATTTGCACACACAGGTACTTAAATATTAGCTCATCCTTATCTAAAAACATGTCACGAGAAATTCCATCAGACACTGCTGAAATCAAGGTGCACTGTATCTACAGCATTGCCTTGATTTTGTAAAAAACAAAAAACAAACGAACAAAAAAAAACTCTAAAAGATAATCTATTTATTTGAGAATGACTTTTTTTTTAGCAACTCAAATCATTTATAGAAACTATGCACTTTTCCCTAAATGCTCATAAACCATTAGGTTCTTTGCTAGTTCTAGAATCTTGCCAGGGATAAAAATCAGGCCTATTTTTATTTGTACAAAGAGTTTCCCTTTTTTGGGGGGGAGGACATGGAGCCTTCTGGCTAGAAATAATGGTAAATGAAAATTCCAAAATCAGATCAGAAAATTCTCTCATGTAATTTAACAGAACCTAGAGATTAGACTACGTGAAAGCAGCTGATACTTCATTACTCTTTGACCCTGTTACCAAGCCTGGGCTTCAATTCCGTCTTAAACATGTTTGTGTTTTCCTTCCTGTTTGAAGGCAAACTCCTTACTGAAGAAAACAGAAGGAAGATAAAGAAGTTTAACAATTCTGTTTCATCACTGGTAGCAAATAATATCAGAACATTTTGGCTATGTGAGGACTATCCCTTATTGTTCAGAATGTAGCTTTGAAATTTTTTAAATCAATTTTTGTTGTCTACAGCATTTGTCTAGATTCTCAATCCATTGTGAATACTTCAAGTCTCTCATACTCTCTAACAACTTCATCTTATACTTCATTTTAAAAAGTAATTAAACAAAAAATTATCATCATTACTTTCCCAAATCTACCATCTTGCTTCTGGCTCTGTCTATACTCTACCTTGCCTTCGTTTACAATGGTAGTATCTCTGTTCCCCTTCAACATCTCTCTTGGATAATAATCCTTTTTTCTTTTTTTGGACTACTTAAAGACTTTATTCTTATAATTATCCTCTTTCTCTCTCATATCATAAAATTCTCCCTCTCTACTGAGTCATTCCAATTAGCATACAAATGTGTTTTAATATTCCATATTAAAATAACCTTCTGAAGACATCTCCCAATCCCCATTCTTCTCTAGTTATGGCCTCATTTCTTACCTGTCCATTCTCTCCAGACACTCCAATAGGGATTTCACTGCCACCATTCCATGAAAATGGCTCTTGTCAAGGTTATCATCAATTTACCCTTTGCAAAATCTAATGGTCAGGCCTGTCTTTTTTTTTTTTTTTTCTTTTTTACTCTTACTTTACTTTTAGCATCATTTGATATGGTCAGTTTTTGTCTTTATTTCCTAAACTTTGCTTTCATGATGCCACATCCTTTAGGTTTCCTGCCTGTCTCCTGACAGCCCCTTCTCAGTTCTTGCTTCTGCCTCTTCTTCTTGACTTCTAGATATTTGAGGGCCCCATTCCTCAGTTCTTGCCCATCTTCTCTCCTCTCCTCTCTTTTCTCTCCATAGGCAATCTCACCTAGTCTCAGGGTTTTAAATATCTACCTATATGCTGATAACTATAAACGTTTACCTCCAGTTCTTACTTCTGTCCTGAGCTCCAGACCTAAATAGCCTATTGCCTATTCACCTGAATTTATACTATTACTGCTATTATTGATAATAATAATATGAATGTTAGCAATAGCTAACATTTACTAAGAGCTTAATATGTGTCCAATCCTGTTTTAAGTGTTGCAGGGGTATTAATTCATTCAATTTTCACACCAACCGCATGGCACAGGTCTATTAGCATCCTCATCTTATAGATGAGGACATTGAAACAATTTATTCAATATTCCTCAGCTAGTAAATGTCAGACCATGTATTTAAAAATTAACATGGCTAAAAAAAATACTCTTGATTCCTGTCCCTCAAACCTGCTCCTTCCCATTATCCTTCTCAGGCATCATGCATCCACTTGTTCAAACCAAAAAATTCTCTCTTTGCATCTCTGTATTTATCTACTCTATCAACAAACTCTAAATATGTCCTGAATCTGACCATAGCTCTTTATTTCTATTCCTTGCACCCAAGGCCCAGCTGCCATTCACTTCCCCTCCAGGCCATGGTCTCTGCTTCTACTCGTTTGTCTATATTTCCACTGCAACAAGAATAAAACATTTTTTGAAAAAAAATTTTTTTAATGTTACTTCAGATCTTCTAATGGCATTCCATCTCACTTAGAATAAAACTCAAACTCCTTGACATACCCCAAGGGGCCCTGTATGATCAGGCACCTCACCACATTTCCAGCTTTACTTACTACCACCCTCCCTCTTGCCACATAAACCTTCCTTCTGGTCTCTGAACACACCAAGCTCATTCTAAGTTGGCGGCTTTTTGAAAGCACTCCTGCCTTGAATGCTTCTCCTGTGATTTTTACTTACCTGACTCCTTCCTATCATTTAAGCTTTGGCTCAAATTTTTCTTCTTTAACCACGCAGTTTAAGGTTTCCCATTCCTCAATTATGTTTTATTTTTTTCTAGCATTCATCATATTTGAAACTGCCATATTCATTTAATTGCTTATTTATTGTATTTCTTCCACCATAAAATGAAAGCTTCACAACAATAGGAACCATATCTGTTGGGTTCAGTGCTGTATATCCTCAATGACTGGAATAGTGAGTGCCTAGCATTCAATTAATATTTTTTGAATGAGGGCATCCAAATGCAAATAGCTTTTTCTTTATGTTCACTCTCCAGTAGCAGTCTGTACTTAGAAAGTCTGTGATTACACATTAAATTTTGTTTTACTTGTTTCATGTATGTATGCATATATGTATGCATGCATGCATGCACACATACATATAGACAGATACATAGATATAGATAACATTGATATCCATGGATATCAATATGTTAATGTAAATAAGTATATAGGTGTGTGTGTGTGTGTGTGTGTGTGTATACACATACCACTTAATAGATAAGGATTAAGTATATAGGGGTAGCATTTACTTAACTCTACATAGAACTTTTAGAGAATAGGAAATATGCTTTTATTCTATATCCCAAAAGTTCTAGGAATATGTACACTGCTTAACATAGGTTTGACTTCTTTTGTCAAAGCTAAGGGGATACATTCCTTTGGCTCACTGTTAGCCGAGAGAAATCTACTACCTCACATTGTATATACAATTTTTCTCTCTGCCTTTCACAAGCACAACACCCAAAAGACTATTAAATTTGATCTTATAGAATGATTAAAGATCTACTCCTAAAAAAGTCTAGAACATATTAAAACAATAACAATAACAACAACTAACCTTTAGAACAGAAGTACTCCATCTCCCTTTCTAGTAATACACTGAGGCATAAGAGTATTCTGGTATAACTACAGATCCAAGAGACTGTACAACATTAATATTCTGAATATAAAGTTAACAATATAGAGCAAAATCATTAAATTCTATAAATCTCTAAAGAATCTGAAACTGAAAAAAAAATCTTAAAACTGAAAGTTATACAGAATGTCTGTCTAGTACTGATAAGTAGATAAACAGAACATACCATTTTATTAAAGGTAAAAAAAAAATGAAGCTGAGAGTTAAAGATTCCTGCCATAGCTAATAGAAGCAGCAGAGTGAGGGACAAATAAAAAAACACATTCTAACTTCCCACTTTAAATCCAAACCTCCCACTCACTTCCCCCCAGATACTTTACTGTCTAATACTACAAGCAAGGAAAAGCTACAGAATCTTCTACAATGAAACTAATGAAGCAGTAGCCAACCAAATTCTAATTGGGACATATGCTAACATCAACATTCTCATTCTTGAGAGCTTTTCATTTTAAAAAAAAGAGGGGGAACAGACAAGTTTGAATGCCTCACTCTCTAGCACCACATTTTTCCTTTAGCAAGAACCAGAATCAGATCTGAGTCAGCTGTTGGGATTGTTCAAGTCACGGAGTGAGCCCCTCTCTCAGTATCTATGAACAGGAAATGCTACAAATTGTAAGTCTACAATAACAGTTGTAATCATAAGAATATGTATGTCTGTTCCACTCTTTGAGCATCTAGCTTTTCCCCCGACTTCTTGATACCTAAAACAAGCCAGTTTCTTCTATCCTCCCAAACATACAGAATCAAACACAGTATCAAAAAGAGCTGAATAGGTTATACTGTATACTATACTAATGTATTAATACAAATTACAATAAATCCAAGGTTTAAGGAATATGAATCTATAAATGCAGAGTGAACTTGCATATACCACCTGCATGTTTTAAGATTGAAAGGTCAAGATGACATGAAAATAGAGGGAGAACAGGGACATTAATGATACAGCACCCATTTGTGTCTCACTGTCTTAGGGTAGCCATGGCAGGGTGACAGTATCTTGCTCCATGGCTCTAAGGGTTATCAACTGTAGGATCTGTCAGCTCACAACAGCTGATAAAAAAAGAAATATAGGAAGATATAAATACCTTATCTGGATTCATGTTCTTTTGCCATTACTATTAATTTTTACTTCTATTTGCTGAAAAGCATGAATATAATTTGTCTTTTTCTGGTCATATTGCTATTTTTTTGAAAAAGAATGACATCTTGAGAATAGCTGTGAAAGTTTTAATACCCTTTCCATATGTTTTCTGATGCAGTCATCTTTAAATCTTATAACCAAGACATATCTCTCTTATGTTCAGTATATAGTTCATATAGAAAAGATGGTTTTATTAATTAACTTAGAATGCAACTTTAAAGCAAGGGACAATGCCCAAATGGAAGCTCTATATTTCAAGTTTGAAAAATCCAACAATTGAGTTTCTTCTCTGGGTGGGGGATGGGAAGAGAAAAAGGAAAAGGCAAAGGAAAAAGGCAAAGGGAAGTAACCTGTGTTGAAGGGTGACATGTCAGACCCAGTCTGATTTTAAGCAACCTTTTCAAAGTCATACAGCTGGATGAGTGTTGGAGCAAGAATTCTAATCTAAATACAGCCCTCCCCAGAGACCAAAGCCCAGTGATCTGGGGAGAGAAAGAGAGAAATCTTCACCTACATCGACAGTACTGCCTATTGAGTTCTGAAACATTTATAGAAAGACTATGACTTTAAGAAGGTTACTACTGTTTTATAGCTATATGACAATTAAGTACATAAATAAACTGCTTTTGCATACCTTCGATCCTCAATGTAAGCAGGGTAGCAGAGAAAGAGTCGAAGTGGGGAGATGATGATCACTATACAAGGTACACGCTTTGGGAGCTAACAGCCTTTCAGAATTAAGATAGAAAGTAAATCATTTAATTTCTTCTGGCAGGAATATGAGAGTGATGGACAGGATTTGCGTTTAGATAGGAATAAGTAAAAGGCACTATACAAAGTATCTCCCGTGAACTACCAATAAGACAACATTTTCAAACATTCCTAGGAAATGAACCTATTGGTCATTCAGGCCTCAGATGAACAGTTTCTGTCCTCTGAAAACTACAAAGGAAGAGTGAGCATTCATTCTTTCAATTTCAAGTATGCTTATTGAGTACTTACTATGTGCCAAGTATAGTTCTAGATCCTGGGGAGCTTTATTTTAGTGGGAAGGAAAGAGAAATGATTAACAAATTAAATAAGACAAAATAAATTAATAAAATATATATGGCATGTGATAATCAATGGTATGGAGAAAAATATCACAGTGAAAAAGGATTGGCTTTTGGCAATTTTAAAAATAGGATAGTCAGGGAAGGTCTCACTGAGAAAATGACATACAACTGCACCCCAAAGAAAGCGAGGAAATGAACCATACAGATATCCAGAGAAAAAAAGTTTTCAACAGCAGAAACAGCAAGTTCAGAGGTCCTGAGGCAAGAATATGCCTTATGCACTCAACAACAGCCAAGAAGGTCAGGGTGGTTGGAGTGGAGAAAACAAGGAAAAGAGTAGTAAAAATGGAAGTCCAAAAGGTAATGGAGCGCCAGATAATGCAGGGCCTTGTAGGCTACTACAAGGAGTGTGACTTTTTTATTTTGAGGTAGAATGGGAAATCACTGTAGACAAGGCTAGGAGTGTTATGAGCAATGACATGATCTGACATGATCTGACAGTGGCTGTTAGATTGAGAAAAGTCTCCAGGTAGCAAGAGTGGAAACTCAGTGACTTGGCTATTGTAATAATCCAGCAGGAGCTAAGGGGCAGGTGTTGAATAGGGGTGGTGGTGGTTGAGATAGAAAAGACCATGTCCTAGAAATTTTCTGAAGGTAAAACTAATAGGGCTTACTGACAGACTAGATAATGCCAAGGTTTCTGGCTCGAACCAAAGGATGAAGTTGTTATTTACCAAACTATGGAAAGACTGAACAGGATGAGGGGAATTTTAGAGGCTAGCTAAGAAGAGTGACTTTATGTTCCATTTCAGATGTCTATTAGCACTTCAAGTAAAGGTGTCAAGAAGGCAATTGAATTTATGAGTCTGGAGGTCAAGGGAGGAATCTGGACTGGGTATATAAATTTGGGAGTCTTCAGCCTAGGAATGGTTTAAAGCCCTTGAGCCTGAATGAGATCAAGTGTGAGTATAAACAGAGAAGAAAAGAGAGTCATGGACATAGTCCAGGGCACTTCAAATTTAGAGGTCACAGAGACAAGGACAAACTGGTGACACACAGAATAGGAGCAGCCAGTGAGGTAGGGGGAAAGGGAGAGTGGTGTCTTGGTGTCAAGTAAATGAAGTATATCAAGAAGTAGGATATAATCAACTGAATCAAGTGCTACTGGCAGGTGAGGGAGGACCAGGACTCAGAATAGACAACTGGGTTTGGAAATCATTAACATCTCTGGGTCACTCTAATTACCTATAAATTGAGTGCATTATACTAGACCATTTGTAAGTTCTTTGAACCTTAAAGTCATAGAACTTTTAGCAATTTTAAGGGCTTAAATATGTTTATTTAATGTGCTGTTACTTTTCCTATTTAGCATTGGCTGAATCTAGAATTTTTTATACTAAGTTCTAAGTTAGCAAAGTAATTTAAACTTATATTTTGCCTACAGAAAACTATAATACATTTTATCACGATTCCCAGGAACATCCTGTGGAGAAGTAAAGAAGCTAGGTGACTGCCTATGAAGGAAATAAAGAGAATTATAACCCCAAGAGTAAAAAACACTCTTCTACAGAACTCAGAGCTAACACTAAGACAAAATAAAAACCTCCTGAGGAGCACGAACACTGGGTGACCCAGTCCCAGGCCCAAAGTGCTGTGAGGCTGTCCATAGCACTTCAGAGGCTGTCCACAGCAGTTTAGAGGCTGATTTTCATTTCTCTTGGGTGCTATTGGTTCTTTTGGATGTACTGAGCCCCTTCCATTTCTTTACTAATCGACACAATTTTTTTAGGGGGAAAGGAAATTGCAGGAGCTTTCTGAATACAGAATACTATATCAGATAACATAGAGAGTTACAGATAGGAAAATCTATCTCCTCCACCCTGGGAGATAAAGAGAAGGCAAAAACAGCTAACATTTACTAAGCTTTTACTATGTGCCGGATATTAGTATAAATGCTTTACATATAGTACCTCATTGACAAGCCATAAAGGAGATGTTACCAACAGTCCAATTTTACATATAAAATAGACAAAATTTAAAGTTCTACAGTTACATAGAACAAACTTATACAGCTAATCCATTCTGTACATCTGCCAAGAGTGATTTTTAAACATGCAAATCTGGTCACATATCATTTCCCTGCTTAATGGTTTCTCACATTTACAGGCCTCCATCTATGTGATGCTCCTGTCTTTGGTCTCTGTGTTCTGTTCATACCAGACTTCTCCTGGCTCCTCACATGGCCACCTGCTCCTCAGCACTGGGGCTTCTTATTACATCCCTTTATCCCCTCCTTGTCTGCCTGATCTCTAATGACAAGGAGACTTTCCTAACCCTCTCAGAGGCCTCCATTAAACTTTTTGTGTTTTCCTTCAAAGACTGTCCACTCCACAAAACAAAAACTCCACCAGAACAGGGACCACGTCTAGCTTATTCACTACAGTAAATCCACAGAGCCTTGCATAGTACCTGGTACACTCTAAATTTACTCCAGAATCATAGAATCATATGGCTGGGAGGAAATTTTTGGTCACCTAGTCCAGCCGCTGTCAATACTTCAATCCTCTTCTTCTAGCCTTAGGAGTTTCCATTATGGCATATAGAATAGTTATTTAAGAAATCAATTTTCTGAGGAAAACGATCTGCTATGAAAAATTTTAAGTGCCATATGACTCAGTGGTTAAAAGCTTGGACTTTGGGGCCAGGTTACTTGAGTTAAAATCCTGGCTTGTTACTTACTAATCATGCAACTTTGGACTTCTTACTTAACCTCTCTGTGCTTCAAATTAAATATCTATAAAGTGGGGATAAAAAATACCTTTTTCAAAGGGTTATTATAGAATTAAATGAACTAAAATATATAAACTGCTTAGAACACAGCCTGATGTAGAGTAAGTGCTATGTTGGTGTTAATATATTATTGTTATTACTAGATTTTATAATATGTGTATGCCACAAATTAAATGTTAAAATAGTTTTACTGAAAGTCTGGCTTCTCAAATACAGTGCTAAAAACCTAACCTCTCAAGCTCCAACACATACACACAAAATATAATTTCACTAAGAAAAGATTTGTTAATTTCATAATTAGTCCTTATTTCTACTTCCTGATACCTATATCCAGGTCTCCTGCCTTCTGAGCCAATGGAAGATTGAATTTCATATTCCTCAGTGGCTGGGTGAGGCCATGAAATCTGTGAGTAAAAGTGACCTGAGTCATGTCTAAGCTGGAATATTTAACTGCTTGGCATGACATTGCCCAGAACTTTTTCCTGCCTTGATGATCACGGAAGCATGTGCTGAGAGGGAGTCTCTGTCAGTCCGGGTCCCTGACTACAATGAGCAAAGCCTTCTGCTGCCTCTCACTGAATTTGTAGTATGAGTAAAAAAAAAAAAAAAAAAAAAAAAGCCACTAAGATTTTGGAATACTTTGTTACTATAGTATAACGCTGCCTATTCTGACTGATACAATAATATCTGCAGGCTATTACTTTCTTAAATGACCCATTGGAGAAGAAACCTAGGTAGGATTCTTTGTTCCTAACACCTCTTTCGTTGACTGCCCCATTTGACCAGCAGTCAAGTTGATGAGTCTAATAAAAGGTTGGAGGAAGTCAAAGTCTACCAGGAAAGATCAACCAGCCAGTAGGTCTGAACTTAGAGTACGTTATATTAACCTGTTGTTGAATCGGCATGATCCAACTAGGCTCTCCTTCAAGTCATTCTTTCCAGCTTTATCATTTGATTATTCTTAAGTATTATACATTAAAAGAATACTGAAGATTCTATCTCTCTATTAAATAAATTATTAAAATAGACATTTAAAAAACCTTTTTGGGTTATCTGTATCATCACAGTTTCATCATTACAGATACTTGAACAGGAAAATAAAAAATGTCTGAAAGACTACACATTGAAATAAAAAAAATCATCATCAGATCTTGAATGTGTGGAATTTACAATTCCAGAAGACATTTATATTGACACTGTTATCACATAATCTGGTGAGATGGATATGTCAAGAAGGACAAAAGACCATGTGCTTATCTCTTGATTAATAAAATTTATTGAAAGCCTACATATGGAACATCATGCCAAGCATTGCTGAAGAGATGAAAAACTGGAAAACTCAGTTCTAGAAGCATACAATCTAAATGGTAGTTGAAAAAGTATATTAAATGTTAGTAATGCAGTTCCTCTCCCCCTCTGACAGAGGTCATGTTGGTCCTCCTAGGAAGTTCTCACCATGGGTAAAACTTTAGAGCAAAACTAAAGCAAGACACTTATGTCGTAAGGACTCTACCTACATGATTCAGAAAACTGGGGACTTGCCCCTGTTCTAATGGAAAGGTTATTTGCCTAGCTGAAGACACAGCACATTCAGTCAGTGTAAACCATCACAAGGGACTGACCACAGAAAAGCAGCCTTTAAGTGCACTCTGTACTATGCCCACGTGCATAATCATAATTAAACAACTACTCTTATTTTTGTTATTATATTTAAAATTATTTTTTATTAAGGTGACATTGGTTAACAAAATCCAGTAAGTTTCAGGTGTACAATTCAACAGTAAGGTATATGTGTTGCATTGTATGTTCACTGCCTATAGTTAGATTTCCTTCTGTCACCACATACTTGACCTCTTCTACCCCATCTACCTTCCCCACTGCCTGCTGGTAACCACTAGTTTATTGTCCATGTCCATGAGTCTCTGCTTTTCCTGTTTGTTTGTTGCTTTTAGGTTTATATGCCACATATAAGCAATACCATGTGATTTTCAACTTTTTCTGTTTGGTTTATTTTGCTTAGCATGATCATCTCAAGGTCCATCCACGTTGTCACAAAAGGGAGTATTTCATCTCTTCTTATGGCTGAGTAATATTCCATTGTATATATATGTATCACAGATTCTTTAGCCAATCATCTATCATAGGACATTTCAGTTGCTTCCACGTCCTGGCCACTGTGAATAATGCTGCTATGAACATCAGTGTGCAAATATCTTTTCGGATATGGGTTTTCAAGTTTTGGGGGTAAATACTCAGTAGAGGGATTGCTGGATCATATGGTAGATCAATTCTTAGGTTTCTGAGGAACCTCCATACTGTTTTCCAAAGTGGCTGTATCAATTTGCAGTCCCATGAGCATTGTATAAGGGTTCCATTTTCTCTGCATCCTCTCTAACACTATTACTTGTCTTGTTGACTACAGCTATTCTAACAGGTGTGAGATGGTATCTTTTTGATTTACATTTCCCTAAAAGCTAGTGCTGTTGAGCATCTTTTCATATATTTGTCGGCCATTTACATACCCTCTAGGGAGAAGAGTCTGTTCAGGTCCTCTACCCATTTTTTGATTGGGTTGTTTGTTCTTTTGTTGTTATTGAGTTGTATGAGTTATTTGTGTATTTTGGATATTTGGCCCTTGTCAGAGGCATTGCTCACAAATATATTTTCCCATCTCTTTACCTTGTTGATGATTTCTTTTGCTGAGTAGAAGCTTCTTAGTTTGATGTAGTCCCATTCATTTATTTTTGCTTTTACTTTCCTTGCCTTTGAGGTCAATTTCATAAAGTCCTCTTCAAGTCTAAGGTTCACGAGTTTAGTTTCTTTGTTCTCTTCTATGCAATTTATTATTTCAGGTCTTATGTTCAGGTCCTTAATCCATTTTGAGTTAATTTTGGTGTGTGGTGAAAGACAACAGCCTAGCTTATTATTTTGCAGGTGGCTTTCCAGTTTTCCCAGCACCACTTATTGAAGAGGCTTTCACCAGGAGACAGTGAGGTGCACTAGATTCATGGAACTCTTATTCATCACTGACAGCTGCCATTTACTGAGTGCGAACTATGCCAGGCACTGAGTACACATTTATGATTTCATTTAATCCTGGACTCTATGATGTAGGGTCTACTATTAGCCACATTTTATAAATGAGGAAATTGAGATTAGAGAAGTAGCTTACTAAAGGTTATACAGTTGAATTTGAACCCAGGTTTGTTTGATGCCAAAGGAAATGCTCATACTATACTACACTAAATAACTAGGCAGAGTAGAATTAATCTCTCCAATATATACTGCAAAGTTCTGTCAAATCCTGCACACAAAGCTAGACAAATTCAACTGAGCAAGCCTAATTCCTGTGCACACCTGGCTAATTAGAAAGCCTGAATGATCCTTAAAAAGTCCTTGGTTAAAAAAACATCATCAACAATAACTCTTTCCCATGTAATTCATATTTTTCTTCCTTATTAATGGCAATTTTACAACTAATCAAAAGTCTGTCATTGCTCAGATTTTTGCCAATATTACTTAACTGCAGGTTTTTTTAAGTAAATGAAAATATATCAAGCTCTGTAAAAGTTGACTAGCACTGAGACAAAATACCGCAGAAAAGATTCAATCCTGCTGTTTTGGTAACACTCGTGAAAGTATGTATGACCTATCAATTAAAGATAGAGAATCTGGGTCAGTGGATATAGCAATTTGTTACAATTCAACTGTCAATTTCCTATCAGAAAGAAAGGAAGAAACTCCAGGGATTTTCAATCACCTGGTATAACAAGCAATAAACAAAAAATGTTACAAATAATTCAGCAAAGTCAAAAAGAAAATACAACAGTAGTATCTGAAAACTGACTGACCTCACATAAAACCCAATGGCATCCTTATTCTAGAAGAAAATATCACCAGGAGGAGAAATAAGAACTTTAACAGTCATCAACAAATTTAGCATGCTGTCAAAGGGCAAGTAAGTGAAAAAGTTCAAGGATGTCAGAATACAGACTTTGACCAGTCATAGTGAACTTTGACACAAGAGTTAATTATTAGATATCTTTTCTGAATAAGATTACAAAACGAGAAAAATTACAAAGCAAGGAAAAAAAACACTATATCTCTCCCTCTCCTTTTCCCTACCCACCAGCCTCTTTATTAGAAGACTATATGATATAGTTTACCATGTTAGAGAAGCACCTCATCTTGAAACAATGAGATTTAAGTTTTTCTGGGAGCAAATTCAAAATTGGTGGGATGCAAAACATGAGCCACAGGAGAAGCCCACAGGAATGAAGATCTGTGAATATTTTTTTGACCTGGAAGAACAGCTTTAAAACAGACCTAGAGTTGTACATTTAAATCCAAAAGGCAATTTATAATTTAAATTCAGCTTGTTCAGCTGTAGCTCTGGTTGACATAACCCCAGATCCCAAGCCTAAGAACTTTCTGTTGCACTCAGGGTGTATCAAGGGCCACACAGAAGAAACAGGGATGGAAATAGCTGCCTTTGCTATGTCCCTCAGCCAAATCCCCTCTCTACTCACCAGATTCTCCAGGACTATATTATATTTGCCTCACCCAGGAATACCTGGATAACATGAAAAACAGATAACCTCTCCAAATTGACACATGCAAAATTCTTAACACATAAGGAAATAAAAGAGAAAAGAAAGGGGGGTGGGGGAAAGAAAGCCATAAGAGGGAAGAAGGTGAAAGATACATATTTTTAGAAACCAACAGTAAAATTAGGTGTATGTGTGGGGGGGGGGGGCAAGGACAGTAGTTTTTCTCATTTTATTACAGTCCAACACCGAGGATACAAGCCAGTTCCAGGCCCTTTCTTTTCTCAGTGGCATATAATCTCTTAATAGAGGATATTCCAATCAACTCTTTTCCCCCATGTTTCCATTACAATATTTATGAGGACCATATGAGAAAATAACTGATAAAACCACATGGCCCATCTGGGTACTATTCACTTACAACTCAGAGATCATGCAGTAATAATGTTTAGTTCTGGGTGCTACATTTCACAAAGGTCACAGAAAAACTGGAATTCAGAGGCAAGCGTCCAGGAATGCAAAAGGACCACTGGGAAAGGATCACAAGCAGAGTGAGGACCTGGATGTGTTCAGCCAACAGGAGAGACTTCTAATACTTGAAGGGCTCTCATATGGGAAAAGGACTATTATTGTTTTCTGTGGCCCAAGGAGGGAGAGTTAAAATCAAGGGATAGAATAGACAGAGACATTTCAGCTCAATAAAAGAAGAAACTTTCTTAGCAGTGCTAGTCAAAGACAAAATAGCCTGCCTCAGTAGACAGAGTCCCATTTCATGCAAAAGGGTAGACAATCACTTAGCAGAGATGCTTGGAAAGGGGTTGTTTGAGTAATGATTGAATGTTTGGGACCAGGTCAGTGTTTCTCTAAGTGTAATTCAAGGACAAATTGACTCAGAACCACCTGATGTGCTTATTAAACAGAAAACAGGAATTCAGAAAATAATGCAAGTTCCTGGACCACTCTCTAGCTTTCATTACTCAGAGGGAGTAAGTGCCTGGGAATCTGCATTGTAACAAGCTCTCCAGGTGATTCTAATGCACACTCAAGATTGAGAACTAGACTAGGGGACTTCTGAAGTTTATCTATTGCTTATCCTCTAGTATCGCTTGGGCTATCCAAATAGATTCCCTGCTTTGATCAGTTTTGTTGTTGCCTCTGTCAGAAAACACCTTTATTCAAGTTACACTAACCTCATCTCTTTGTCTATTGAAAATCTATCCATCCCTTCAAGATCCAACATAAAAAAATGAAAAATGATTTTTTTTCTGATTTCCCTATCACACGTGATTTCTGAATATTCTAAACTGTATTGCAACTTTGTACCATACTAATGGAAGTTGTTACTACAAAACAGAGTTAATGCATACCTATACACTAAAAATACTTTGAGGGAAAAATCTGTATCTCCTCTGTTTTATCCTCATCACTTAGCTGAAGTTGGCACACACTATTTCTAAACATAAACTTAACAAACATTTGCTGAATGAATATCCTGTAATGTATATATTTTGTGCTTACTAAAGTGTAAGCTCTATGAAGGTAGGTGCTCATCTGTAGTCATTGTGGTCCTAGCACAGAACTGATATAGACCAGAAAGCTGATAAACTTTGACTCAAACTAACTAATGAATAAAGCAATTTTCTTTCTGGGTTTTTAAGGAATAAGGCATTTTTACAAACAATTTTCTCCTCTAGTGCCCTCTACTACTTCTAGTTAACATCCACTAGCCCCAAATGCTACCTCAAAACATGTTTGTAAATGGCAAATATTTTGAGATTCTTCAAAGATTCTAATGACTGCAAGTTGCGGAAGAGAGGCAAAAGAGTAGCAAGCTCCTTTCTTCTATATTACAAGGACGTTGATGACACATGAAGACAATAGTGCCAAGAAACAGCCCAACTGTCATGTAAAAAACAGTATCAACATTCTTTTCAACTTGTGGAGGTCCTTGCTTCCATGCTCATCCTCAACATCCTCTTTGTCTTCTAAATACTTTATATTACCAGCCTTTGGTAGAAAAGCCTCCCTTTATCCCAGCTGCCTCCCAAAGCTAGTGCCCAATCTCATTCTTTCTTTTCACTCTAAACTTATTTGATAAAAGGTCTACTACTCTTTGCCTCCACTTTTCTACAATTTACTCTTGGCATTTGGTGTGAAGTTCCCTTGATTCATCTTTGATAATTTCTCTTATGTTTATCTTTCTTTTTCATTCACATCAGCACCTATTGCTCTACATAAAGTTATAATCTGGAAAGTCAGCATTAAGCTCCTAATCACCAAAACCGGGTTTACAACAAAGTCTTAATTCATAAATCTAAAAAAATACAGTCTGTAGTCTATTTAAAGAGAGAAAACCTAGATATATTTTAAAAATGTAAACATTATAAGAAATACATATTTTTAAAACTCCCATTCTCTCGGAAGCACCTGTCAGTGCAGAAAGGCTTTTTTCCCTTATGCTTTCTAATTAAGGGCATTGCCCCCAGTTCTAGCTCCTAATCTGTGTTCCTGTTCTCCATCTTATCCTAAAGGTGACAATAACAGCAATAATACTTCTATTAATAATAACTATTATTATTGAGTCCACCAAGCTAGGCACTTTACATATAGTGGCCACGCCTTAAAATAACCATGGTATTATTCTCATTATTTTCAGCTGAAGAACTTGAGGACCAAAAAGGTCAAGTTAACTTAATCCCTAAAAGTCAACCTCCACTAAGGAATTAATCTGAGATTCCAACCTGTGTCTATTTGATTCCAAAGCTAATATACCTATGTATTATGCTATATCTCTTAATAATACTAATAGCTTCCATTATTTTTGCAATCACTTCCAAGCTTTCAAATTGGTAAGCATAAGGAAAGCCATGTTTTAGTAAGATAAATCTAGTGGTAATATGCATGATGGATTGGAAAGGAATTAACTGGAGGTTGGGAAACCAATTAAAAATGTAATAATTTAGGCATGAGTCCATAATGGCCTACACTAGAATGCTGGCAATGGAAATGGAAAAAAGAGGTGATATGAGAGAAATTATGAAAGATGAATCAAAAGAACTTGGCAACTGCTTAAACATATGAAGTAAGAGAAAAAGAACTGAAGCTGACTTAAATTATAAGTCTGTGTGACCAAGAAAACTCATGCACTAAAATAGGAGAGACAAAGGCAAAATCAGAGTTTGTTGGGAAGGAAATAATAAAATTTTGTTATAATTATTAAAAGTAAAACAAAGATTTGCAGTAATGTGACCATTTTAGAATATACCTATCTTTAAAATAAGGGTAACAGTCCCTTTCTGCATTTCCTTAATGTGACACTAAAACTAACGAAAAGGACTTCAATTCACATATTCACAGAAGAACACCGATCTCTGGAGTAAAAAGCCTGTGCTCCGTGTATGCAATCCCTTTCTTGTAGAAAGTGCAATGCCTGCAAATTACAACACCATTCATTCAAAAGAGATGGTTAATAGGTCTCATCTGTTTAGCTGGAAAGCACATAACAGATCCTTCAATAAGAAGACCACAGACAAGCGTTTGAGTGAAAATTTATGCAAAGTAACAGATTAGTAATAGTTTTACACCAGCAGGGTTTCATGTCTCATTATTTTATACTGACTACTAATAGAGTTTAGTATTAGAATTTGAAAAGGAAGAAAATGGAAAGCTCTCCCTGCAGAATTTATTGTACTCTTTCAGCGATTATGGGTTTCATTACAGATTTCTACTCCAAGGTGTTATTCTTTGTTTTATTTTCAAAATGTGGCTCATGCTTTAAAAATGGCTTTCTGGGAAACCTCTACATTTGCATGAATTCAAATGAAACTATTCTCTGTCTGCTGTCATCATTCTATTCTGCAGCTTGTTATATATTTTATAGGGTTAAGACGTGATTAACAATGGACTCCTCTATAGTATTACATAAAACAATGAAATCAACAATAAGGCTCAGTAAAGTAAACATCCAGAGTGCTTTTAAATATTTGGTTTTATAGTTTTTAGATGGCAAGTTTTGAAAGAAATGCTATGACACAGATGAGGATGTAGCTACAGTCCAACCCTGTAATTGAGGACAGACTGATAACTGGATAGATTCTGTATGAAGAATGTTCCCTACTTAGCTCTTCAACATTCTCTTATGATATCCATTGGAACACCAAATGTCCCCTTGCATATTGCATGTCATCCCAAATAGAAAGAGGAGGTAATAGAGGGAATTAAAGTGCTACAAGTACAATAACTGTTACATAAATAAATCAAGTTGCTTTTTGGAAAGAGAAGACATCAGAAAATGGAATACATTTCAAATAGTACAGGAATATTGAGGATGCATTCCAAATTCAACTCTGTATTCTACAGACTCATGAAACAGGGCTATATATATCAGGTCACACATCAGCAGGACAAAAAGTGGCTTTCTTTTGTTGAGAGAGATAATAGAAAAATAAACGCTGCGAATTTTTTTGAACATGATCAAAAGGTGCAGTGAATAATGACTGATGTACTTCAAAATGAAAATTCTTCAAGCGAATAGGTCCTGGTTTCAAGTAATTAACCTAACATTTTCACAATGAATTGTGACAAAATATAATGAAGTTAATGTACAAAACACTGATGTTAACTCAATGTTCATACCCTATGGACACAGCTGTTTTATTAAAGATGAGTACAAAGTATTAAAAATTGGGAGAAACACTGTGTTACATACTTTCTTAGTTTAATTGTTTTTGAGAATAAAGAGCTTAAAATTCACATATGGAATGCTGGGTCAAAAGCACCGAAAATCATCTGACTCTCTGGCTCTCTTATTGTTGAGTTTTGAGTGTTCTTTATATATTCTGAATACAAATCCTGCAGCATATGTGTCTTGCAAATATTTCTTCTCCTTTGTAGTCTTTTTTATATATCTTCTCAAATATCAACTGTTTTATTTATCACTTCCCTGGCTCAGTTTGTCACAACCTTTCACTAAATTATCCGGCATTGCATTAAAATAATGTCTGAAGGAAATAAATGAAGTGATATGATAAAAATAGGGTTATCAGTAAAGACTCTCTGAGAAAGAAATATTTGACATTCGAATGATAAGAAGCCAAAGAGAACAGGCAGGCAGAGAGAAGAGCAAGGCAAACACCTTTTGGTTGTAAAGAGCTTGGTAAATTCAAGGTAAAAAAGGCAGACCATCATGGCTTGAACTTAGTGAGGGAGGCAGAATGAAGCAGGAGATAAAGATGAAGAGGTAGGGACTAAACCATGCAAAGTCTTATAAGGCTTAGAGGAGCTCAAAGGGGAGATACCACTAAAAGGTTTTAAGCAAAGAAAGTAGTTTACTCCTCTTTAACTTTTAAATTTGTTTAGCTACCACTTGAAAAATTAATTGGAGGGGCAAGCAAGGAGCCCCGATAGGGGGCCACTACAGTCTGGGCAAGAAATAACACTGGTGTCAACTAGAGTGATGGTGGTGCAGAATGACTGTAGTAGATAAATTTAAGATGTATTTTAGAGTTAAAACAAATAGGATTCACCAATTGGCTGAAATATGAACAATGAGAAAAATGGCAGAATAAAATATGACTCCTAGGCTTGGGGACCAAGAAAATGGGTGGATAATAGTGCCATTTAATGAGGTAGAGAATGACTGACTGGAGGAGTGAAAATCAAGAGTTCCATTTGGGACATGTCAAGTTTGAGATGTCTAAGGGATACTCAAGTAGAAATTCCAGGTCAATAGCTGGAGCACAATGGAGAGGCCTAGGCCAGCGAGATTAATTTGAGAGCTAGAAGCATATACACCAATGAGAAAAGAAGGGAGTTCAAGATAAAGCCCTTCATTATATTAAAATATCAGTTAACATGCCTTTCTCCCCCAACCAACCTGTAAGCTTTTCAAGTGTCTGACTGGAGAGTCAGATACTAGCCTTTTTCACACCTATATTTGACAAGTCTTCATGTGTGATACTTAACAAATGCTTAGTAAGTGCTTGTGGAACTCACATGGGCATAATATATGAGGAAAAATGACATCAGGATGTCCAAGGTATTCTGGAGTGGTAAAGATGGGCAACTTTCTAAGGACACTGTAGTCCCAGAGTGGAAGCTTCAAGTGCCAGATTTTGCAGTGTCCATGTGGGCAACTGGTATCTCAAGCAAAAAGGAGTCCTAAAAACTGCAGATTAAAATATTTGTTCAAAAGTAAAAGAAGTTGATTTTCAATTTTAACTTTTGTGACAATTCTCTCTTTTCTACTATTTTGGTTTCCTACCTGCAAAATAATGATGATCTCTTTCCCTTTATTAGAGTTTACAAATTAATAGGTCAGATGACTGGGTTAAATTGAGACTGAATATCTTTGGATTTGATGATCTGAATATAAATCTCCCTGACATTCCGAAGAATGCAAAGGGACTCTAATAGTCCCTGTCACTGCTACCCTAGATTACTTCCACATTTCCTTTGTTCCCCCACCCCAAAGAATTAGGAAATGGCCTAAATAAAAGCTCAAGATAATTTTGTCATGATACAAGATTCTCCTCCTCAATGGTTTAGCTTTACTAGAGGGAAAAGCAACATAATAAATCAGATAAAACTGGGACTGATAGACCCCCAAAAGGAGAAAAACCTAACCAAAGATACTTAAAATCACTCTAGATGTTTTCAGAATATATTCTAAGTTTTCACTACAGCCACATATTTCTATACAAACATACACACAAAAATCTCACTTCTTGGTCAGAAGCATATCATTTTGATTATTTGGAAAATGGAAACTTGCAATTTACTAATTATATGAATAATTCTTCAGTAAACTGAAGAATTTATTGAGTCTCTTTCTCCCCTCCTTATTAACAAATGAGAATACAACAAAAAATTAAGGGTGACATAAAAAGACCACATTATAATCATCTTTCCAGTTGGATTACATAATATTAAACTTTTATTAAGGCTATTATTTCAAAGGTGCCAGGCAAAGTAGAGTTCCTGTTATGTAAAAATCTAATGTCTTTCTATGGAAAAGACATTTACTTACAACTGAATGAATATCCTAACCCCCACCCCACCCCACCCTCAACCCCCACTCCACCACCAGCACCCCATAATTCTCCAGATACCTTGCAGTTAGGTGGAGCCATATTACTGGTTCTGGCCAATGTGTTGTGAGTAAAAGAACATGTCACTTTCATGCTAAAAAAGGCTAGTGTCTGACCCTCTAAGTCTCCCTTCCACTTCTGCAGTAACCAAAGAGGCCACATGGTCCAGACTGTACAACTATAAAATAGTGGAGCTTCCATCAGCTTCAGTCCCTGAGAGACTATGTGGAATCTCTGACCTATGGTAAATGTGTAATGTCAATAAGAAAAACTTTTGTTATGCTGAGTTACTGAGATTTTGTTTATTGTTACAGCATAGCTTAGCCTAACCTTATCAGTACACCTTCACAGTTGAACATCACATTTATATTTATGGATAATCTAGAGGAGATAAATTCAGAAACTAATAAAGAATCTTTCACATTGCACAAAAATATATTTAATTTACAAGTGTAATTATTTGCAAACACTAATTCTTTTGAAGTAGAAGTCAGCAGGTAGTTTTTGATTTTAAAAGAGTAATTTTATTTCCTATTGTAACCTCCTGAATTGGTTTGTATATTATGGTTTGCAGCATTCCATAAACAAAGGTAAAGCTTTGTGTTATCTCATTTGTTTCATCATCTTTAGGGATCATCTCAAGCTAGCTTATGATATAGGTATCAACTAAAAACCCAACCAAAACAGTTTATGTAGTATTAGAGTGGGGAGTCAATGCTAATATAATTACTTCGGAGAGATGTTTGCTTATACTTTAAAACACATAAGTTAACAGACTTCTTGTTAAACACTAAACTTCTAAGGGTCTGCATCTAAATTTTATACAATAAGAAAATGCAAACGATCTTATTTCTACATGAGTTCCTCTGGGTATTTAAGTTTTGTGTTTTCTTTCTTATCAACTTAGTAATATCACAGCAATCGTCCAACAGTTGGATCTGAGAAATGATAAAACTAGTCTGCCCCTTATGTCACTTCTGCCAAGGAATCTGACAACACTTTGCTATATGTTTTTTAGTTGGTAACTTTAGTATGAACATCATTATGCACATTGCAGTTGCATATTTATTTCTCCTTCCAACAAAAAAGAAAAAAGAATTTACTAGTGTAATATAAGAACAATGGGACACTTTAAACTAACAGTTAGTGAATTTATAATAAACAGAAATGTTTCTTCATATACCATATAGGTACTCAGCCAATGCTTGGAATTTGTTACTAATTATTTCACAGTCAGTCTTCTAAAAACTCCATAACTTAATAATTGGTGAAATCTTTAATTTTTGTCACCTAACTATAAAAGTAATTAAAATCTGTCATTTCTCCAGTCCTGATGAGGACTGTCACTCTTACTCTGTATATCCTCTGTGAAGGGAATAGAGCAGTAAACTTAACAGCCACTTGACGTCTCCATTAGGAATACCTCAGGCAAGATGAACCCACACTGAAGTCCTAAATTTCTTTTCTAGATTGGTAAAACTCTCTGAGTTTCACAATTCTACTCCCTTCTTTAAGAAAGGAAACTGTTTTTTGTTTGTTTTTAACAGCTTTATTAAGGTTTAACTGAAACAAACTTGATGTATTTGAAGTATATAATTTGGTAATTTTTGAAATTACATATGAAACCATCACTATAACGAAGTGTCCTTGGGCCCCTTCATAATCCTTCCCCCTCCAGTATTTCCCCACTCTCCATCCCGCTGTTCCCAATGTGTAGTGCTTTCTGGCAATACAGATTATTTTGAGTTTCCTAAAATTTTATATAAATTAAATCTACCATATGTACTTTTTTTGTTTGGCTTACTTTTACTTGTTAAATTAATTGAACAAGAAGGCCATTATATTGAGGTGGTTCTAATGCCTTGGTAGCTCATGTCAGCAAAACAAAACCTGAGCCAGTGTTAGTTCCTGTAGATGCCTCACGGTTAGGAAGAACAACCAGTTACAGACAGACAACTAGGCTTCCCAAACAATGCAACCGCTTATGTTATACCCAATTAAATAATTCCCCAGCTTTGCTTCCAGGCCTCCTTTATGAAAACCTTACCTCTAGCTCCTGCTGGTAGAGCACTCCTAAACCACTTCTGGTTTGGTGATACCTCGTTGAAATAAGTGTTTGCTCAAACCAACTCTTCAAAAATTTAATGCACCTCAGTTTATCTTTTAACACACTCAACATAATTATTTCAAGGTTCATCCGTGTTGTTGCATGTATCAGCAGTTCATTCTATTTTATTGCTGAGTAGTATTCTATTGTACAAATGAATTACAATTTATTCTTCATTTATCTGCTAACGAACACTAGTGTTGCTTACAGTTTTTGATTTTACAAATGAATCTATAAATATTTGTGTATAAGTCTTATATGAATATATGTTTTCAATTTTCTTAGGTAAATATCTAGTTGTGAAATGGCTGAATCATATGGTAGTTGCATGCTTAACATTTTAGGAAATTTCCAGTTTAGGAATTGCCAAATTGTTTTCCAGTGTAGTTATACCATTTTACATTCTCACATGTAGAGTAGCAGATTATGAGTTATCGTTTTTTCACATCTTCACCAACATCTGTTATGGCCAGTCTTTTTAATCTGAGCCAGTCTAATTAGTATTATATCATTTGGGTCTCAGTTTGTATTTCCCTGATAATAAACAACAGAATCTTTTCATGTGCTTCTCTGCCATTCACATTTAATCTTTGGTAAAATATCTGTTGAAATCTTTTGCCCTTTTACACTTGGATTTTTTTTTTATTATCATTGAGTTATAAGCATTCTTTATATATTCTGAAAGAAGTCCTTTATCAGACATGATTTGCAAATATTTTTCCCCCAGTTTGTGGCTCATCTTTTCATTGTCTTTACAGTATCTTTAGAGGAGCCAAAGTTTTTACACTTGATAAAGTCTAATTCATCAGTTTTTTTTCTTGTATGAATCATGTTTTCAGCACTGTATTTAAAAAAACCTTTGCCTAAGCCAAGGTCACAAAGATCTTCTCTTACGTTTTCTCCTATAAGTTTTCTAATTCTAGGTTTTACATTTAGATCAATGATCCATTTTTATTTAATTTTTATGTACTGTACAAAGTATAAATTTAAGTTCCTTTTTTGGGGGGCATATGGATATCCACTTGTTTTGGCATCATTTCTTGAAAAGACTTTCCCTTCTCCACTAAAATGTCTTTGCACCTCTATGGAAAAAAGTCATCTTTAAGTATGTGGGTCTCCTTCTAGACTTTCTCTACATTCCCATCTGATCTGTCAACTTTTACACTTACAAATCTTAAAATCAGGTAGTGTTAAATCTCTAATTTTGTTCTTCTTATTCAAAGCTTTTTCTTCAAATATGCCTGCTGGGATTTTAATAAGGATTGTGTTAAATTTATTGATCAATTTGACAACTGACATCCTAATAATATTGACATTATTGATCCATAAACACAGTATCTCTCTCTATTAATGTCTTTCTCTCAGCATTGTTTGTTTTCAGTGACTTTCACATCTTTTGTCAAATTTCCCCCAAGTATTTCAAATTTTTTAATTCTATTATAAATGGTATAATTTTAATTCCTAATTGTTTTAGATATTATATTAAAGTAGTTGATTTTTGTACAATAATCTTGTACCCTACACCCTTGCTAAACTCATTTATTAGTATTTATAGCTTTTTTGTAGATTCCATTGGATTTTCTACATAGATCCATAGATAATGATGTTGTCTGAGAATAAAAAGTTTTACTTTCTCCTTTCCAATATGAATGCCTTTACTTCCTCTTCCTTGCCTTATTGAACTAGTCAGTACTTCCAGTACAATGCTACAGGGTAGTCATGAGAAAGACTTGTTTCTGATGTTGAAAGAAAACATTCAGTCTTTCACCATTATTATGTTAACTGTAGGCTTTTCATAGAAGCCCTTCATCAGTCTGAGACAGTTTCCTTCTATTTCTACTTTGCTTACACTATTAGGATTGAATGTTAGATTCTGTAAAATTCTTTTCCTGCCTCTACTGAAATGATCACATAATTTTTCTATATTAGTTTGTTAATATGGTGAATTACATTAAATACTAAATTCCTGGGACACCCCACCTATAATCCTATTATGATGTATTGTCCTTTTTATGAGTTACTGGATTCAGTGTGCTAAAATGTTAAAAGTTTTTATCTGTGTTCCATGATGGAAAACTAGATGGTATTGTTCTATAGTTTTCTTTTTATGTTTATGTAATATTTTCATTTGTTTTGGTATTAGGGCCTCGCAGAACGAACTGCAAAATACTCCCTTCTAATCCAATTTTTCTAGAAGAGCTTGTATAGAATTTAAGTAATTTTTTCCTTAAATGTGTGGTAGAATTCACCTGTAAAGCCATTTGGATCTGGTATTTCTTTGCAGGCAGTTTTCTCTTTCAACAAATTTGTCCACTTCAATTAAACTGTCTAATTTATTAGCACAAAATTGTTCATAATATTCTTATTCTTTTGGCATTGGTACACTCTGTAGTGATGTCATCCTCTTCCAAGTTGACTGAAACTCTGAACTCCACTCTTCCATTGCTTCTTGAAGAAGGCAAAGAGTCTTTCTGTTTGTTTTGTTTTGTTTGTTTGTTTGTGGTCTTGAACTAAAACTTCAAAATATTTCTCTGGGTGTATCATTCAGTTATAAAAATGGATAAAATATTTTGGTTGGGGTATGTATGTTATGTCTAAATAATTCAGTATATTAAAAACAAAAATCAAGGTAGAAAAGCCAAAGGTAGAGGTATGAGACAGGGTAGTGCTAAGATCCAAAAGAAAGGTCATAATGAATTAAGAGAACAGAGCTAAAAAGAAATACTTTTTAAATGCTACTTATTTAAAAATCAGGCATTTTTCAATCATATTTTAAAGAAACTAAAAAATCCATGAAATCTACAACATTCCTCACACTCAGATGATCTGTATTATTGATAAATAAAAGCACCAAAATTCAACAATAGTAAGAAATCTATGCATGACCAAATATACATACAGAATCTAGCAAACTTCAGTCAACAAATCAGGTAACACTTACATTAGAATGTGCTAATGAGAAAGCTGATTTAAAAAAATGCAAATGACAGATTTTCCTACATGTGGGTTTGAATTTCAAAATAGGATTACAGAATAGAAAGTTTTAAGACAGTTCCCCAAACCCACAGTGAGAATACTATAGAAAAAAATCTCATTTCATTTTTGTCCCTCTTAGCTCTGGTTTCTAAAAACTGTCAAGCCCTTCTTTTTCCTCAAATATAGAGATGTCAAGTAATAATGTACACCTGAAAATTATATAATAATATTAACCAATGTTACCCCAATAAACTTAATTTTTTTACAAAAACAAAAGATTGAACCCTCTACTGTGCAGTATACCACCACTGTAGACTCAGAGAATACACTCGAATATTTATAAAATGGTCAATGAATGAATATCACCACCTTGGGATGAAAAAATTTAATTAAAGAACACATATAGGTAGAAATATAGCCTCCATAATCCTTTTCAAAAGTTATTTGACTACCTTTCTCTGAGAAAAACTTCTACTAGACTTATTTCCCTAGAAAACATCCAAAATATTTAACTATGTCTGACCATGTAGGGGAAATCCCGAGGATGGACTGCGGACTCAGAAAATTATTTAAAAAAAAAAATCCATTTCTTAAAAAGAAAATAAAATATCAGTTTTTGAGGCCTACTATTCCTGTTTGTTTGTTCAGAAATGCTGAATGGGTGGCCAACACGTAAATGTTCTGAATGAGGCTAAGCAATGGATGGCCCAGGCTCACCATATTCCACTGACTTTCAATATGTGCCTCCCAAACCCTCATCTCCAAATAAGTCTCTGAGACCTGCTTGACCATGTATCCTGAGGAACATGAAAAAAGGGAGTCAGGGGTTAACACAAAGTTCACTCTTAACATACATTGCCTGATTTGTGGAATTGCAGCCTTGTCTTTCAAGAAAGGCACTGTCACATGATCATTTCATCCTGGCGTTTTTAATGTGGATTCTATAAATAGTTACTCAATTTTCACCTTGAAATAGATCACTTGTATTCCATAGCTACATCTTTAGTCTTTCAATAAACTTTCATATCTACTTGCATTCATTACATGTGATGTATTCTTTCACTCTTCTGACACTTAGAAGTCACACAAAATATTTTAATATTTAACTCAAACCTGTCCATGTATACCAGTATTTAGAATTACCTCAAAATTGTATTATTGGCAGGAAATACTATGAAATATATCCTCAGAAGTCAAGACATTGATGTAAAATCGTATAGAACAAATTGTTTCAACCAATACCAATGATTTCCAGAAAGAACAGAGAGAGAAAATTTATCTAGTGAGTGGTAAATTTCAATCCCTTATTAAAGACATAAATATGTTTTGTTGCCACTAATCTTTAAGGCCTCTGCAGACTGTGTGCTTTGATTTGTTAAATGGGCTTTGTTTTCCTTTCTATAAAAACAGAAGAAAAAAACCAGGGGATGAAAGAAAATGACAAAGTGAAGAAAGAGCCAGGCCATGCAATTCAGTCGAATTTTCACATTTATCATCCTGCCCAGCACAGGCCTGAGCTTAGACAGGATGCCTAGCTTAGATGGGAGGACAACCATGGTCCTGGCCACATAATTTCCATGTAGCAAAAGGGTATCTGAGGCTGGAAAATGAAAGTGCAGGTTGAAGATGGGATGGGTTATAGCTCAGGAAATTGCTGGCTATACCTTGTCTGTAGATATAAATGTTAGTTAGGAAGTGCTCATTTGATTGTGAACTCAAGATAAAGGTCCTTTTTGGAAAAGTTCGATTACTCATATACCATCTCATTTTTTCTTAATGATCCAGTAGTCAGTTTTTGAAAAATGCTTCATTATTTTAATATGAACATTTTTGAAACTTCTAAGTAAAAGATGGCCAACAAGAGAGGAGCTGGTGGAGTCTGTGCCTATGTAGAGTGAAGTAATGGCAGCATGAAAACATAAGCCATCTAAAAGCATGACTACCAGCACACTGCTAATAAAGTTCCCTTCACACTCACCTCCCTATAGGAGAGATGAGCTCCAGAAGACCTCCTGCCTTGGTCCAACAGGCCAAGCAAACTACCAATGAGTATCAGCTGGAAAGTGCCACCTCAGAGACCTTTAAAGTCACATTCAATTATATGATTCACTGCTTCTTTAACATGCATTGAATGAAGTAGTATATTAGAAAGAGAACAGTTTTCCAGGATTCATTTGCTACATTAAAACTCTTTGGGAGTTGTCTAAAAATCATCACAGATGATGGCTTCTGGAGCTCTGGGGAACCATGTAAATACAGGATGGTAAACTTCTTACAACAGCATCACTATTTTAGGGGCAGAACAAATAGCCTAAATTTTCTAAAAATGTATTTTAAAAAGATATAAGATTTTCCATTTATGTAACTGGCGATCAAATCTCAACACACCCCTGAAAGGTGATAAAAGCTCATCTCTGGGTGGCTTAATTCTCCACTTAAATCAATCTGTTTTTGAGACACAATCATCTTTTCAATTGGTCAGCAAGTACTACTAGCTTTGGGTTCACCAGGTAATTTCCTATGTATTATCATAGTGGCTATGCTGTTATCAAAGTGGAGAAGATGAAGTTAGGGTAGGGGATGCCTAAGCCAAAGAATCAAACCCATTAGGACAACAGAAAAAAAAAAAAACTAACCTGTATAACTAAGATTTAATCATAATTAATCTACTTTCTTTTCTTCATTTTTACTAGTGAAGGACAAAATTAGAGCTCAGAACTGAAACTTTCAGGTAATCACTCTAAATGATATAAAGTAACTAAAGGTCAAATGTTCCTAAGAAACTCTTCCAAAATCTTTAAACCTTCCATCTCCTAAATCATCTCCTCCAGTTCAAGGACACTTAGGGAAGAAAACAAAATATTATTCCTTGGAATTATGTTTCTTCATTACCAGAAAAAATACCAACTTACATTATTTCTGATTCATTTAATAAGTAATTTTTGAAAGTAAAAATATGGTCATTAAAGCAATAATGATTGCCATTTTTGAGATGAATGTATTTTCATTTTCAATCCTTTATTAATAACTTAAAAATATGGACAATACATGAAATAACAGAGCTTCTCAGACATTCTGCAAGATTCCACTTTGCCTTTGTAGAAAATGCAGGTTTATGCAAAGATTTGCTGCAGAGCGCTCTGGAAATTCCATAAATCCCATTCTGCAGGGATTTCACTTTTCTGTAGTCCTTCCACTATACTGAGTTCCTATCCCCTCTAAATATATGCTGCAACACCAACATTTCCATAGACTAAGCACTACACACTAATCAAACACACACTGTTTACATACAGTGCAAATATATAACATATTTTTAGTGTAGGTTATGAGCAATATTTTTAGATGGATGGAGCCTGCAGTGATATTAGTAACAAACTTCTACTGTAAATTAGTGGCCTAAATAGAAATTTATGTTCCATAAAACCCAGCACGAAACAATAAGTTAGAAATATTTAAATAACATTTTACAGAGCGTTAAGCAGCAAGTACTGTTGTGCCAGGCTGAGTCGGGTTCTGAAAAGGAGAGCTGGGCACTGTCATAGAAAGGTGTCCAAGCAACAGAAGACAATGCCTTGGTTTTCTGAATAACTTTAAAAACTTTTATGTATGACCTCCAGATTGTACCTAACATCTCAAAGATAGCCTCAATCTTGAAAACAAGTAAAAAACTAACATCAGTCTAAGGATAAAACGTATAACTTCTAAAGACACAAGGCCAAAAAGTACTTATCGGTGTTGGGTTTTGGTTCATATTTCATTCATTTCAAAAAGTATGTTAGATCTATAATGTGAACAGATGAGTTTATACCTCAGTGTGGCTTTCTAAGATCTATAAGCCAGCTCAAGTCATAATCAAGTCCATTCATACATTACTCATATTTCAGAGAGCAAAGAAGATTTCTAGGGAAAAAAATCAGCTTCCAATTTAAAAATATCTCTAATTGTGTAAAATACCAAGACTTTAAACACTATATTCAAAATCTAATATGATAAGCCTGATATTATGGTTGGATCCCAGGAAATACATGAAAATACTGCAGATGTTCCCCAAATCTGTAATATAGATATTTTTCTGATATAATTGAAGTGGGTGTTTGTGGCAGTTGCTGGGGGAGGGAGGAGGGAGTAAAGTTCCAACTTTCTATTCTCCAAATAGAATGGGGAAGAGTCAGGGCTTCAGTAATGGAGAAGGCAGTGTGCCATGTCTTTGAGTAAAACTAAAATGCTGGCTTTATTCTTTCTATTTCCTCATCAGCAATGTAGGAGGTTATAATGCAATATTCTAAAATAAACAGAGACCCCTCCAGAGTCTCAAACAAACAAAAAAACAAGACCTCTGATTTATGAATAATATTCCCCAATAAAAAATGAATAACAGGTTTAGATTAAAGTTTTATTTTATTAAGGCAAGAGATTGGTGTTTGGCATGCTGGATTTTTCCAATGAATTACCTTACTTTGATCCTTAAATTCCACATGCCTAAAACTGGATTCATCACTTCTCTCTTAATTTGACTTAGCCTACCATTTCTGTTAATGACATCTTTATCCTACTGATCATCTAAATAAAAGTCCTTGCATTCATCATTGCTCATAATTCTTCTCTTACCCCCAGAGCCAAATATGGGAGCTCAGTAAGATTACAGACTCTAAGAAGACTGGGACTATGTCTTATTCACCTTTTATTTATTCTTTCATGTCTGCCATATGACAAGGACAGTGACAGGTACTGGGCAAAAGTGAACAAGACAGTCATGATCCTTGTCTTCATGGAGCTTACAACCCAATAGGGGAGTCTTACATTAAATGAATACACAAATAAATGTGTCACTACCAACTGTGATAAGTATTTTAAAGAAAAGATCTGGGATCCATGAGAGTACTTAATTAAGATAGGTGGTGGTGGTAGTCAAAAAGGATTCTTTCAGGTAGTGAAAACACAGCTGAAAATAAAGGGTATGAGGTTGCTAAGTGAAGACTGGGGAAAGAGTATTCTAGGAATAAATATAACATGTGAGAAAACTTTGGGTAGAAAAGATGTCAGTACGTTTTAGAAAATGCGAAAAAGGCCAGTAAGACTGTAGATAATGAATGGCCATATTAAGTGGCCATTACAGTGGCCATATTAAGGCTTTCTGAATTTTATCCTGGGTATAATGAGAAATCTAAAGGGGTATAGGCATGATCTGATTTATGTTTTAAAAAGAACAGTGTAGCTACTGGGTAGAAAATGAAGGGGAGCAAGAGTGTAAACAGGGCAACTACTTAAGAGACTACTGCAATAGTCCTAGAGAGACCTGACAGTACTTAAACAAATCCAAGCCATTGTTATTCCTGGGGTCTGGCTCAACTCACTAGTTCATAAATAAATATGGTCAAACAACAGATGTCAACATCAGTTCTTATAGCCTTTTTTCACGATACTCTTACCTGTCTAAGGGTAAAGGCATCCTCTAGTTTCTTTCTAAGATACAATTACATTTATTTTCTAGAGACAAATTCTTAGTCGACATCATGATAAAAAAAAATTTAGATAGCATCTAATTTCTATGATTTAAAGTTCAAAGTCCCCACTGCCACTTTACATTCTATATGAAAGTAGATGTATAATATTTTTGAAATCTCAACTAATCAGATAATTTATATATAAGAATAAATAAAATTAATATGTATTTATCACAGCATTACTTACAATATTAAAACAGGAACAATCTATATGTGCTTCAATATAGGAAAAGTTGAATTATGATATTTCTCTATAATGAAATAGTATACAGTCCTGAAAAAACGTTTTCCAGGGATAATATTCCATAATGTAAAAAAAAAGGAATACAACATTAAAATAAAAAAGGATATAAAATGTATCTATGATCTGAAGTTCATTTTTAAAAATACATACACATGCACACGATTGAAAAGAAACAAAGATCAAAGTGATTGATGATCTATAAATTATTAGGCTATGAGTGATCTGAACTTTCTTAATATATTTTTCTAGTTTCCAAATTTTCTACAATAGGAATACTTTATTCTCAGAAGAATCTCCAGTAATGGTTACATTTAAAAGAAAAACACTTCAGCCTAGCTCTGTATTGCCCTCCCAATTTGCATTCAAAGTCTGTGATTCTGTTTCTCATGACCTGTCTCTACCATTGCCTGCACATGGCATGTGACCGTTCTGCAGTCCAAGTCTGTGAGGGCCTCCCTTAGTATCTTAACTCCTGCTCTCAATGTTTTGTACACAAAGCAATCATCTGACATAATGTACATTGCCTGATTCACCCATTTTTTTTTACACATTTAGCTTTCACTTCTCTGTCATATTGACTATGTTCTTCGTTTTTTTTTGTCCTGCTCCAAAGTACCATGCACAGCATCTTCTATGTGATTGCTCAGAATGAAGCTATTCCATACAGGAGCCACTATTTGGTTCTCATACTAGCATGGCCATCATTTCCTGGGTTCCTGTTGTTTTTTGGCCAAAAACTGCTGCCATACTTTACACTGAATCACAGGTTAGGGCAGAGAAGAGACCTGAGATATGGTCTAGCTCAACTACTGATATTAATAAAAGAGAAAACTGAGTTCTAAAAGTACAGAGAGACTCTGCAGATTCATGGGTGAGGCAGTGGCAGGAAACACAATGACTCAGACTCAGTAGTCTTATCCCTAGTCTGTCTTAAGGCAGTGAACTCCAAGAGCCCTTCTCTATAACTTGTCAAATAACGTAAACTGACAAGCAAGTTTAAAAGTGTCCATTCGATTTCCTGAAAGTCCATTTGACAGGCTGGAAAAAATTAATCTGGAATTGCCATTGTGTTTTTTAACTCTGTATAATCTGTTGAATATCAAAGGTTCATTGAAAGTACAAGAAAGTAGTTTTTAAACTTACCTATGAGGCACTTTAGAAATTGTTCTCAAGGCAGCAAAATACAAAGGCCAGAATAATCTGATCAGGAATTCCTCCAGGGAATATAAAATTAAAAGCATAATTCAGTGTGCTTGTCCTCATAGCCCTACGATGAATGAACGCAGGCCTGAGTGAAGCCAGGGTGTGTGATATGTGCTTATGAACTGGCATGGAAAGGATGCTTTTAACCACTCCAGGAGGGTATTTTAAAGTCACGGGTGGATAATTATTCTGATAAAGTATCAAGATCCTATAAGGTTAGGCTGTGATTTGAGTTGACAGCTTTGCTTATAAACATTGGTTCTAAAAAATACCAATTAATGATTCATTTGAATCCTGCTCTGCTCTGACACTGTCCAAATTCTGGCATTTTATGTCATGCCACTGTCTTTTACCACATAAACTTCAGTTGTATCAAGGCAAAGAGAGTAAAAAATACTTTCAAGTGAAAATAATACAAATAACAAAGGACCTATTCTACTGTCGTGAACTCTGACAATTTCCTCTTTGCATTAAAAAAGATAATAAGTGTCAAACCAGTTATTATAACACATGACAGTTTCAGAATAGAGACAGCACATCCTGCTCTATATTATTCAATATGGACATGGGAAAAGAGCAAACAGTTTTTCTAACAGATTTCTCTGCCTCAATGCCAATATGGCAAATAACCATATGAAAATGTTACTACTCTACTTAATTTTCCCTTGGAGCTTTTAAATAGAAATTTTTAAAAAATAATTTAAAAAAATACGAATAGGGAATGAAGAAAGGAACAACACTATAAGGGTCCTGCCAATGACACCCAGGCTTAAGTGAGGTGACACCTGAGATGGGTGGGTTTTTGAAAATGATTAATGAGAATTGAGGATACAGGCAAAGACAGATTTCCTTCTTAAAATGGAAGGACTCCTGAAATGACACGAATTCCATTAATGGAGAAGTTGGAGAAAGAAAAAGAGAAACCTTAATCCATGCTTTCTTTCTCTAATACTGGGGATGACAGTCAAAATTAGAGGAGAGTACAGCAATTCAGAGGCAAAAGGAACAGAAGCAAAATGAAGTGGTTGAAAGGTAAGAACATTTTATTAGAGACTGAGATTGATTTATTTCAACTAACCTGTCGTAGACAGCTTGGCTGTCATAACAAAAAACCATACACTGGGTGACTTAAACAACAACAAAAAACATTTATTTCCCAGAATTCTGGAAGCTAGGAAGTTCACGATCAAGGTGCTAGCCAATTGGGTTCCTGGTGAGAACTCTTTCTGGTTTATGGATGGTCGCCTTCTCACTGTATCCTCACATGGCAAAAGAGAAAGAGACAGAGAGAGACGGAAAGAGGGGGAGAAGGGGAGAGAGAGAAAAGAGGGGAGGGGAGGAGAGGGAGAGAGCAAGCAAGCATGCATAAGCTAGCCAGCAAGTACACTCTGGTCTCTCTTCCTTTTCTTTTAAGGACACTAATCCCATCGTGGGGGTCCCACACTCATGACAATATCTAAACTAACTACCTCCAAATGTCCTACCTCCAAATACCACCATACTGGGGATTAGGAATTTTTTGGTAAGAAATATTCAGTTCATAACAGTCTTTACTTAGTACCTGCTATGTACTAGATGTAAAGTCTAAATAAAACTGAATAGATATGACTTCTTTTATAAGGGCAAATGCTCATAACTGGACATGCTTATAATAAGATGCTCAAAAGCAAGACTGTATTCCTTTACACCTCAGAAATGCTTGTTTAGCAAAGTTCTCTGTATTTGAAATGCTTTTAAAGCCTGTGCTTCATATTTTATATCCATACTTTTTAGATAAGACCTACTTTGTTGCCAATTCTCACATTTTACTGATCTATTAAGCAATATCTGTATTTGCCTATTTTATTTTGTCACCCTAATGTTATAACTTAATGCTATCAGGGAATAAGAAAGAATCAATGATGATTATAGTTCAGAAAGTGAGAATGAGAATGATACTAACTGGGGATATCTGTTTTTTGTTGTTGTTGTTGTTGTTGTTGTTGTTGTTGTTGTTGTTGTTTTGTGGTTTTTTGGTAAAGCCTGGACAGGAGCTCCTCTTGCACTGGAGTCATATAAGAACTTTTAAGCTGACTCAAACCAAAGATGCAACAATACATCAGGTAAAGATGTCAGTAGATTTCTGGAGATACAGAATGGTTAGTTAAAGAGAATCTTCAAGGGCTTTGGAGTCTGAGAGACCTGGTTCTGAAATCTGGAGCTACTTTTTTTTTTTGTTTAATACTGTGACCTTTCTTCATCTGTAAAAATGAGAGAAAAAAAAATACCTCTGCTGCACAGAGATGCTTTGCAGGATTATGTGAGACAAAAGTATGTACAAGTATCTAACAAGTAGTAGCATGTGGTCACTAGGCTGTTTCCTCTCTGTTCTCTCAAATGCCTCCTAACAGAGATGGATCAGTGGTTCAAAAAGTTCACTAAAAGTCTAGGTTTGAATGTGTATATATGTGAGCAGCAGGGCCATGTGCAGAGGAAGGTTATATATTTGTGAGTACTATGCTTTCATAAGCCTTACTATCTTTAGAATATTTGCTTTTACTTTATACATTTGAATATCATATTAATTTATCCACACATATCATCTGACACCCGCACTTACTGGTCCTTGAGGCATCTCCAGGCACATGGATGCTTGAAAAATAGTCTATTAGCATGATTTGACTCTCTCTATCCTGTCTGCCACCCAACCCCCTCTTTTCTTAGAGAATTACATAGCTGGCAGTGAAGATGGCACCAAATCTTATCATTCATTTATAACCACTTTCTCCCCTTTCTGTATCACTGAATGACTCTTCCCAAACTCTCCTTACAGGACCACTTTTGGTCTCTCTTCACTGAGAGGAAATGTAAACAGGTGGACAAAGCAGAAGACAAAAGAAAAGAAGAAATGTGGCTTCTGCGCTTTTGGATAGGCTCTGACCTACTTCACTCAACCTCAAACTCTATGTGAATCTATTTCAGAAACTTAAGGGAAGAGCCAAAGACCTTTGTTTTCCTTCAAGAAGGGAATGAACAATTACCAGACTGAAAATCAGAGGTGACTTTGAAAATTATGAGAAAGGCTGTTACTATGGAATGACTTAGTTGCCTTGGTATGTCTTGTGGGCTAAAATTCCATTTCATTTTCATGACATATAGAACCAGAATTACAGCTCCAAGAGCTATAAATTATGTTCCCTTTGGTCTATCTGAACATCCCAAGTAGTATCACATTCTACCTGAAGAAGTGCCTGTGAAACAGATTGACAATGCTTCAATTATCTCGGCTGTAGGCAAAGACAAAATAAAAGTCTCATGAGTTCTCAAAAAGCTTGAAAAGTTCTCTCTAGATTATGTTGTTATCAGCTGGAAACCACAAGCACACAGCCAAAACTATAAGAGTAGAGATTTCCCTGGGCTTTGTTCTAGCTATAAGATAGTTTCCAAATAGCAATGATAGATAGATGGAAGCAGGGTAAATAGAAGCCAGGGGCCCAATGCACATCAATGTGACCAGAGTTCAGACACACAACCCATTCAGCAACCCTCTCCGCCCCATCCCCCAGCCTTTCACTCACACAGTGTTATCTGAACTCTGGTTAACCTACCATCCACCTTCCTGTTTTAAGTTTATCTGATAATCCACAGTGCAGATGGGAGAAAAATAGAAACACAGAAAGGAAAAAGCATTAAAAAAAACTATCTTTAACGTTAGTAAAAATATAACTTTGTTAAAAATGTGAGGCAGTACATGGTGAAGTTATCACAACCTTTGGAGGAAAAAAATCATATTTCTTCCAATTTTCCAACATTTAAAAATCCAGATCCAGGCTTTAATCACTGCTGTAAAGTAACACTCTCTTTCTGAACATCATCCGTGTGACTAGGCACTGATGCTGCCATTACTGCTTGATCAACACACCCCAGAACAAGAATTTCCATTTCTGATCCACGGGTGCTCAAAATCCTCCTAAGGAAGTAAAGCTAATACCTGGGCATATTCAGCAGTGTAATAATTCTCTTAACTTACAGTAGTAGCCTTATATTAGACTCAAAAATGCCTTTCTTCTTGTACCAGCTTCTCTCAGGTAAAAAAAAGGAAATGAAGACAGAAGCCATCAACCCCTTGAGTAAAATCCCTATGAGTAGAGAGAGGCAAATAGGAAGATTTAATTTTAACATTACAGAACCCCATGATGATGTGAAGAGAAAAGGAGAAGAGAAATGGCATATAATCTGGAAGATTCAAGTACATTTATATATAGAGAGAGCTACTTTTCCAAGGTATGCAAGAATTTGGCTTTCTTTAAGCAGACAACCACAGCATCATGTAATTCAAATTAATTCTTTTCTGAATGAGAGCTGAGTAACAAAGACAGAACTTGGCAAGATGGCACAGCGCAGCGAGGGTGAATTGTATTCCCAGTTGACACTTGGTGAGATGTTGTCAGCTTAATGTAAAATAAAATGAGGCTACACATTGGAAAGGTTTTGAAAAGTAAAAATCCAAAGTAAAGATGAAGGCAGCATTGTAATAAATTTGGAGAAAAATAAACTCTGTGGGGTGGGTAGCTGACTGTGACCTTTATTCAGCTGGTATCCCATCAGCCTCTGGGAAGGGAAGAGACATGATAGAGAGGCCAGTGCCTGCCTTCTTCCCCCACAACAGGATGGCAGAACCATTTGCCAGCACCTGGCAACTGAGAGAGAGAAAGAGAGCCTGGTGTGGAGACCTCCTACCCATTAAAGGCAAGAGAGTGAAAAGTGGGAGAGAAAGCTCCCAATATCAATAGCGGTAACCTGGGGTCGTGCAGTAAGGAGTTATAAAGGCATAAAATCTTCTTTATTTAGATGGTTCTTTTCAAGGCAACTCATTTCATAATACTTAATACAGGCAGTTAAGAGAACAGTTGAGTTGGATATAACTTACAGTACGTCACACAAATCTGGAGTGCCCATGGAACATTAATTTCAGGGCACATATTAAGATGATGTTCTTAAAACCAGACTCTGCCGGGAGCAGCTTGTAACTCAGAAAGTCATGTTTCAGTTAAGATGTGTTATATAATACTGAAAGGGAAAGTTAAATTTTTTTTTTTTTTTTTTTGCTGTGTGTGTGTGTTTTTTTTTTCTCTCTCAGTCCAAGTAGAGAAAAGCATTTGGGAAAAAGCTATACATGCTGAATTGAAGCCTTCTATAAAGTTATTCTCACCCATTTTGGCATAAATCTGCTTAGGTCCTTTGTCTTTAACATTTGCTCTTGTTCTAAACATAGGACTTCCCCTGCTACTCTAAGATCCCCACAAGCAAGCTGACCATACTGCGATTTGCTTTTCCTACACACACTTGGGCCTCACTTTCGCCTGAACACAGAGCTGTGATCCCATCATAGTATGGCACTAACTCAAAAAGGCTGTTAAAATCTCACCTTCTTCCAAGTGGTAGTAAAATGGTCCTTTTTTCTTTTTAAATCCTTAGCTACTGCTCACCTCTGGTAATCAGTAATAATTCATTCAATTAAAAAAAAAGAAATTGTATTAATTCTTCTAAGTAAACACTTAATTTTATTCATGCTCTTAAATTACTGTCCTTCCTACTGCATGCTTGTGTAGCTGTTATATCTGTACTGATATAGCTGTCATTCCTTCAACTCAGTTCTTGCCTAACACTGAGCTGTGTCTGGAGATACAAAGATAACCACTCTTGTTGAAGAGATGCCATTTTAGTGGGAGAGACGGACATGTAAACAGATCTATATGTAAGATACATATAAGATAGATGACCTAGAGAGAGAGAAAAAATTATCACACAAATAAATAAGGACAAAGCACAAAAGGATCTAGAGTGCTATAATATACCACAAAGACCCAACAAAACATAAGGAATATGAACATAAAGGTAAATGCTTCCATTTTTGCCTCATTCAATCTATCCATTAACATCTATACTCTGCCTTTCCTTCTGTTACAAGGGAAAAGGCAACCTCATCCTTGCCTAAAGCCAATCTTCCACTTGAGCTCAAGGTTCCAGCCTCTCTCTCATATTAGGAACTTTAATCCCGCAAAGATGCACTTTCCTGCTTTATCAA
The DNA here is from genome assembly GCA_030015415.1 of Cynopterus sphinx. Classification (NCBI taxonomy): domain Eukaryota; kingdom Metazoa; phylum Chordata; class Mammalia; order Chiroptera; family Pteropodidae; genus Cynopterus; species Cynopterus sphinx. The sequence goes on from CM057386.1 coordinate 43,454,863, forward strand.
ATTGTCTCTTCCAGTAGGATCATTCTGCTTAGAATACAAATATACCTTAATATTATTCTCCCTTGACCATCTGCTTCCATTCCCAGTGATACTCCTTTCATCTACATTTATTGCTATCCCTATTATCTCACCCTTCATACTGAATTGGCTCTTATTAAGGTCACTAATAAACTCCATCTTGGTATTCATTATTCAGTTTTCTATTCTTATCTGTCTTATGTAGCACCTACTACCCATTCCCATCTCCCCTCTGCCCATATTGAAAGACTCTTCTCTAGACTTCTATAAAAATTCTCTCCCAGTTTTCTTCCTGCCTCACTAGCAACTCCTTTCCATTTTTCTCTATTCACTTTTCCAGGCCTGACTAACTTCCTGTCTACTTATAGTCTATTCTCACAGTAGCTAGATTGATCTTTCGAAAATACAAACCAAGTTATTTCATTCCCTGACTTAAACCATCCAATAGCTTCCCATTATCCTTAGAATAAATTTCACTCTACCAAGGCTTTGTAGTTGCTGGTTCCTGTCTATCTTTCTGCCCTGATTTCTAGCCATACCTTTTCCCAACACCCCAAAGACTATCTACCACCAGATTTCAGATGTACATGGTTTTTATTCTGTTCTTCAAATACCCCAAAGCCAGTTCTCATTTCACAGCCTTTACCACTGTTGTTCACTAATATAGAACACTCTTCTCTTAGCTTTCTGCATGGCCAGATTCCCATAACTCAAGTCTAGCTCAACTGAATTCCTTAGAGAGGACTTACCTGATCATCCTGCTTAAGTGTCCCTTCCCCAAACTCTATCACCTGCTAACTCATTACCCCATTCCAATTTCTTCAAAACACTACCAGCAAGTATCATGTTTATTTCTTTATATTTAATTTATCTGCCTCTCCTTCTAGAATGTAATATGCATGAGGGCAAGGACTTGATCTTGTTCACTGCTGCCTAGCAAGCTTCAGGCATTGTGTTTGGTACATTGCAGATGCTCTGTAAATATTTACTGAATAAATGAATGAAATGATAATGAAATTATCCTTCAGGATACTGCATCTAGCTCTTTCCTTTTCAATGGCAGAAGGGAACAGTAAGGTTAAGTTGAAACATAAAAATAACTAATACACAGGGAAATCAGACTAATGGCAAAGGTTAACAGAATTAGAATTAATGAAGAAATAGTATTTTATTTTCATCCTCAGGGGGTCATTACTAGTTGTTATTTTTTTACCATCTAATGAGGATGAAAAAAAATGGACAAGTTCAGTAGACTGGGTTTAAGTTCTACAGTAGATGAGCTGTGGATTACAGTTATGAAAACACTTCCTGGGATTGACTGCTATTTGAGGTTATAATTAGTTCCTGAGGAAGAACACTGAATATCCTTTTAAAACAAAAAGGAATAATAATAATCCTATATCAACTGAGTGCCTCCTATGTACCAAGAGCTGTGCCAAGTCTATATTACAAGCCTGATCTCCTTTGCCACTTATAGTACCCTTAGATACACACTACTATTATCCTCATTTTAGAGATGAGGAGATTGACACTTATTTAGCACAGCTCATTTGAAAAGGCCATACAGCTGATAAATGATCAAGTTGGAACCAAACCCCAGGTCCATTTGACTGTAAAATCTGTGCTCTTAACCACTCTGTTTAGAAGGGAGATTTTAAAGTACTAGATATAGCCCTGTTGAAAGCACGAGTGTTAACTTTTGGAGTCTTAACTCAAATCTAGAATTCCAAGATAATTTCAGGAATGGAATAAAGAACATGACATAAAGAGCAACTTAAAGCAGTCCTGTGATGAAGATTCCATGCTTGAGCTTTTGGTTATGTAGACATTTGATGAACTGGACAAAATAATGTGCTTCTGGTTACCTATTACATAATTTCTGTCATTCTGAAGGATTACTTTATTTATAGTCTGAAGACCTGTCTTAGAAATGTGGAAAAAAATAAGCTTGCAAGCATCATCAGGTATGTCAAAATAATTTCTTGTTCCTCTAAGGTTATAAACAGAGGCCAGCAAATTATGGCCTGCAAGCTAAGAATGGATTTTAAGTCTTTTAAAAGGGTTGTTTTAAAAAGAAAAAGAAGAAGAACACGTCTCAGGGACTTTGTATGGCCCACAAAGCCTAAAATATTTACCAACTTGCTCTTTATGAAAAAAAGTTTGTGTATCCCTGGTCCAAAATTAAAAAATGGGAGCAAAGGTATTAAATAGCTATAATGGAAAATAAAATACCAACTTAGAAAAAAGTGACTCTCTAATGGTTTTATAAAGTATCTATGGAGGTTTTTGTTTATTTGTTTTACCATGGACAACAAAAATTCCCAGAGACAGATTTTAAAGTGGGTCTGACCTCCCAACCTAGGATCAATAAGATGATATAAGGGGACATAAGAAGGAAAGGAGAGTGTTGAAGAGCTCTGGGGAAAAACCAGAGCGGTCCAATCTTAGAGCTGCATGGGGCCTTATAGAAACCAGGAATCAGCATGTTCACTCTGTAAATGAAGGAACACCACCCCTTCCAACTCCCAGGGAGAAGAGTGACTCCTTTAGGCCACAATGTCCACACAGAGCACAGTGGTACATCCCAGCTCCTAGGCCAGATCTGTTCTCACTGTGCTGCCAAGTGGCCTTTTCCTTACTACAGAGACACAATCCGCAAACCCAGGGATGGGAGAGAGCTTTTTAAAAGGTCAGACAAGAACCAGCAGATCTGCAAAAAATGTGTGATCTGAAGGTGAGGACCCAATTTCTGCACAAAAAAATGTTTTGTTTCTTTTTTAAATTTCAAAAGCAGTACACTTCATTACAGGAAATTTAGAAAATGCAAAACATTTTAAAGAGAGAAAAATCATTCATAATCCGCCCCATTCAATGATAAACACTTTTAACATTTGGTGTATTTCTTTACAGCTTTTAAAAAATGTATATACACACATGTCCTTTAAAAAACTAGAAATTTGTTTATTTTAGTATCTTTTTTCCACTTAAATTGTTACATGTTAACTTTTGAGCATTTTTGTATCATAAAATTCTCCTAAGACAGTTTTTGAAGTCATACGATTCCACTGTTGATGTGTATCATAATTCTAATAGCTAATCCCTCCATGATGAGCATGTATGAGACAATGTTTCACCTGGCCCTTACCAACATGACTATGCACATAATTCAAAACACTTTCCCATATGACTAGCACAAAATGGTTTCTATTTGCTTCACAATGAGGTTGATCTTTACGTTTATCTATGTGTCTTTTGTGAATTGTCTATTACCATTGTTATTTTTCCTATTCCCATTTTTCTTCTGAGGTGTTCATCTTTTTAAGAGACACACTGTAAAGATTCTAACCTTTTTTTCTGTCATAAAATTTGTATTTTTCCCACTTTGCCACTTGCTTTTTGTATTTTTAAATTTTTTGTTTTTAATTTCAGATATATAGCTTTTCCATCTAGTCAGATTTGCTTTTTGTTCTTTGTGATTTTGATTGAGACCAGTAACAACAGCCCAATGTTGATATGGGGCCACATAAAGGGTAAATGACTAGAGATAGCTAATGATCTATTAGTCTCTAAAAAGCAGCCAGTATAAGTCTGCCAAATCTGCGCAGCCTGCAAGGGTTCTGCCCAATGGTGGCTAAATGGAAGGACTGTGTAGTGGAAATGCCATGGGAGAGACTAAGAGTCAGGACACTAGGACGCTAGACCTATGTTTGCTGCTCGCTTGCTGCATGTTCCAAAGCAAATCCCACAGTCTCTCTGGGCACCCTCTACCTCGCCTACAAAATGAGAGGTGTGGAGACTGAAATCTCAAGACACATCCACTTCTATGGCTCATTCTTATGTGATATGTGAAAGAAGAGACCTCAGTAGTAGATGTTGCAGCTTGGCTAGATGAGGATCCCAGAAAGATCAGTCAACGACAAGAAGAATGAAGGAAGTAGGAGACAATAAATGGGAATGTCTGACAGGAGAGAACTTGCAGTCCTTCCATTCTAGAAATTCATTTCAAGTAAGTTAGTATGATCTGCAGGGTAAAGGCACACAGAACCAAAGTTGAATAAGGGCTCAACACTAGTACATACATTTTTCCCAGAGAAGGTACCAGGTAGCCTTACTGTGGTTCCACCTGAGTCAGTGGGGGGACTGTAAATGTTGAATATGGGCCAAAAAGCCAGAATTTTTTAAAAGTGTTGAGGGGAGAGACTTGGATGAGAAAAAGTAGTAAAACTTTTGAGGTGAAAAGAAGAAGGTATTAAGAGGGTCATGTTGAAAGAGAGCTCTTTGAGGGCAGGCATTAAGTTAGATCATAGAGACGAAAAGGGAATTTAGAAAGTATAATTTAAGCACAAGAGAATAGCCTTAAGAACAGGATGGCAGGATTGTGGTAGAGATAAGAGTGATGTCCCTGTCCCTGTGAAGTACCTACAAACACAATATTGTGAAAACATAATACATGCTCTGAAGTATTATGATGCTGGAAAGAAAGGCAAAGTGTTGATTAACAGTAGCACCAAGAAGTCCTGAGTCGAGGTTACAAAAGAAATCACATTAATGAGGTTACCTTTATTTGGTCACTAACTGGTATTGATTTACATTTACTTAATATGTAATTGTTTTTTCTTGCATAATATTAAGTAGTAACACTGGTTTATTCTCTTCACTTTTTGCTACATTAGTAATTTATCTTTTTCATCTTAGCACTCATTAAAATATAAAATGTCTTTAGGAAATGTTATATCCTAATTCTTGGCTTAATTTAATCTTAGCAGTCAAACGCTGATAACATTGCATGTCTTAAAGAAATCAGCATATCTATTATCACATACCAATAAGTACATTTAAAAAAAAAAAAAAAAGACCTCATTCCCAAGTGAGAAGAAACTGCAAAGCCAGGAAGCAATAAAAGGAGAAAAATCCAGAGTCCTCCACCTGGCTCAACAAGGTTTATTAAGAATTAGAGATACTTCCCGTGTTTCAATAGAGGATGCCTCATCCATCTGTTTATTTCCAGTACTTTGCAAGCTTGTTTACTGTCGTTCATGTAAAGACAAAGAGCCATTTCCCTCTTCTAAAAACACAGAAGGCAAAAACTACACTGTAAATAGCTTTTTACCCCCAGGCTCAAAATTCTCAATAAATTAAAACTCTATTATTATTAATTTTGTCTTGAATAAAACTGGAAAATGACCAACCAGATCGCATTTTAGAGGTGAAAAAGTTGACACACAGAAAGCAAGTCAAGAACACACAGGGAAACCAAAGGCCAGCCTTCTTCAAAGAAGGACTCCCCAGGATCTTTGTTAACAGCCGTACTTCAGGGTTCACAGCACCCTTCAAAGGAGGGAGGATGGAGGAGGAAAGGAGCAGAAAACTGAGCTCAGCCCCAGCTTTACAACATGCTATTGCAGCTATCTTGGGTAAGTAGTTGTAATGTTCTGATAGTTCCATTGCCTTCACTATAAAATGGAGATAATATTTATATCTACTTTCTAACACGGTGTCTGTAAGGATCAAATGGAAGGAAAGGTTCTTTATAAAGTACTGAACATTCTTGTCATTTACAAATTTAAAGAGAAGGATGATGCAATTAAAATAATGATTTTTAAACTTGTACCACTCTGTCATTAATGAATGTCATCAGCTCATCTCCTAAAAGTGCTATATGGCATATGTTTAAAAATAAGCATAACTTTTGTTTCAATTATTTTGTTTTACCCAGCTAACTATTAAGTGTGTATACAAATACACGCACACAATGTTTAAAACATATATGTGTGTGTATGTGTGTGTATATATATATATCACATGTTTAGTATTATAAGAACATTATGGTGTAGCAAAAATGTCATAAATTCTTTTTAAAAATCATTGATAAACAAGAGTCAAATTTTTGTGCATGAAATTAAAGCTTTCAAGATTTTATTCATAAGATAAAATAGTGCCAGTCCATATAAAAGACTACATGATGATAAAATACAATACTAGGAGTTGATTAAGAGATATAACAAGCAAATGTGATATGTGAACCCTTTTTAGATTCTGATCTGACAAGCTAAATGCAAGGATATTTTAAATCCGGAAAATGCATGACCTGGGTTTTAGCCAACACCAAAGATTTATTCTTAATTTTGTTTGGTGGATATTGACATTTCTTCAGTAAGAAACATATGCTATGCTGAAATACGTAGATATGAAGTAATATAATAAGTAGGATATTCTTTAAAATAGTTTCACAAAGAAAAAAAAGGATAGACAAAGTTCAGTGACGAAAGTTTCATGAGTATAGTGTCTGGATAATAGGTACATGAAAATGCATTATAGTAACCAGCCTCTACAGATTTTCTTCTATTAATCCTAATTTATGATAGGTTTTTAAAATAAATTTATTTATTTAAGTTAATTACAAGTATACAGTACATTGGTTAGGCATCTATAATGTTTCAAAAATCCAAATTTAATTTTCATTTTCTTAATATTATTCTAAATTAAATTATAGTTGACATACAATATTATATTAGTTTCAGGCATACAACATAGTGATTTGATATTTATATACCTTACAATGTGATTACCATGATATATTGTCCTGATATTCTATTTAAAATCTTGTCTGCTTCATTATCTATCATGTGACCTTGGGCAAAGTAATTATCAGGTTATTTTTTCTATTAAGTGGTAGCAAAAATGGTATCTTAGGGTCCTTATAGGGATTGAAAAAGATACGAAATATAAATCTTTCTACACAGAGTCTAACTCAATAAACTTTAGTTATTATTATTGTATAAAAAATACTAGGAGTTGACAAATTCTATTTATAGGTTTAAAAAAAAAAACATCAAGACAATTCTAACCTAGAATTTAATTTAAGAACAAAGAGATACTTCTACATTTTTATCCCTTAAAAAACTTATCCAAGGACAAAACTTCCATAGAGTTCAGAATAATAACAAAGCATGCTGGACCTAACAATTACTTTGAATAAAGGATATTTATCAACAATTATAGTGGGTGAAAATGTTCCTTTCTCTGGCACACTGCAGGAGCAATGTATAGGAAGAAAGAATTATTTATGCCTACAAACAGGGAACTGTAATGGGCAGTTTTAATATAACACATCCCAGCAGTATAAGCAAGCTGCCAGAAAGGTGTTACCTTGTTTTGACTTCCACTGTCTGATTTCCAAGACCAGACTAAAGCTCTGAAAACAGCTGGGGCTTTTGGTTTTGTTTTTTTGTTTATTACTGAGAGTCAATGGCAACTATAGCTGAGTTGATGAGGTCTTCAGACAGGAATTGTGAGGTTCCACCATTTCCTGCTGAAAACGAGTTCTCACCAACTGCCAGGACTATGATGTCAATGCATACTTTGATCTTTTCTCCCTTTTTTTAAGTGCTTATAGTAATTTAGTTATTTCAATCATGACTACATTCATTTTGAAATAACAAAATAATGTTAGGAAGCTCCTATCATAATACATTGCAAAGACAAGTTTGTAGAGGGGAAATGATCTACGGTTAATCAGTTTTGCTACCAACTATTACTGTCAGTATACTGAGATCAATTTAACTGCAGAAATAACAGAAAGAGGGCGGAACATGTGTGGAGCAAAAAGCAGGGCTGAGGGGAGATAAGCACTAAACTAGGCTGTATCAGCCTAGGCCAGAGGGAAACCTCTTTACAGTCTGATCATGCAACAAAACAGGGAAGTCGGTTTTAGTGTTTTTAACTTCAATTAGTCACAATAATTAATGCTAAAAACAATGTTAACAGAATATTATTTTCATCCAGTTTAAATAAAGGATTATACACATTTGAGTAAATTACATAGCATTAAACATTTAAATAACTTGAAATAAAGCCATTACTGTCATTCAAACAAGTTTCTACAGCTAAAGGCTGAATGTTAAGTATGAACTGATTTGGCATTACAGGAATATAAATCCTTTATCTTTTTAGTGAGAAGCACAAATGAAGAGATTTGATGACTTCTGACTTGAATTAGCAGTTTGCAGTAGCACAGCACCCTCCAGTGGTTAAAGGCTCAAATGCGATTCCCAAAGGCCACAGTCCAGTAGGAATCTTTTCATTTTGATGTTAATATAACATTAGCTTCCACCACCACCTCCTCATTTTTTTAATACAATGATTTATCTCAGCACATATTTTCAATATCATATCATTTTTAAATTGCCAAATTTCCCTCACCAAATTTAAAGTTTTTTATTTAAATCTAATTTGTTCCTAAGAAATGCTCTGGAGAGAAAAAAAGAAATCAAAGTAAAAGGTAACAAAACCTTACATGGACACAGTTGCAATGATCAGTGGATTATGTTCTACAAGCCTAGAATTACGGCTCAGATGCCAGCATCACAGTAGTATTAACTAATTTTTATGTGTAAAATCTAAACTCTAGAGTGTGATTATAAAAGTTAGGGTACTGTTTTGCCTGTTATGTAAAAAATACACATAACAAGTACAAAATTATAGAAATGTCTTTTGTCATTTTTTCTATATGTGAACATTTCTGTTTTTAAGTAACAGTTTAAAAGATTCATTGTATGTGCATTATTTTTTCATCATTATAATTCCCATTAAGATGGATCCAAAGTTAAGAGCTCCAAATACTATTCCAAAGAAATGGAAAAGGGTTATTTACCTTTACAGGTTATCAAAAAAAGCTCCCTTAGGACGATCTATACTTCTATTCTTGAAAATTTATTGATTCCTCATATGCAAAGGGATCATAATTCTATTTATAATAACTAATAAAAGATTTAAACGATTATAATATTCTTGGTTTTCTACTCTACAAACTTCAAGGTATGAAAGAAAGCATTACCCCAGACCCTTCAGTAAACAATTACTAGGTTAAAAGAATAACAATGGTTATAATTAATTTTTTTTTTCTGCCTATTCAAACAACAGAAAAGTTTGAACATGATTTTGAAAGGGTCATTCATTTTATCGGAACTGATGAAGCAACTGTATAATGCAAAGAGAAATGGCTTTGGGTTTGGATTTTGACTCTACCAGCGCAGAACAACTTAGGCAGACAACATCTCTGTGCCTTAGTTTTCTTCATCTATGAAATGGAGATAATCGTTCCCATCTCATGGGAAAGTTGTGAGGCTTCAGTGTAATGGTGCAAGTAAAACTCTTGCCTTGGTGCCTGCACTCACATTGGAGATCCTCAAAGAATGCTAGTTTTCTTCTATCCATTCCTACCACTGAATGAATATGAATGCAGAAGACATATTCTTCCTGCAAGGAGGACCAGAACCAGAGTTATGAGATATGAAGTCACATGAATGAATCAAGAAAATTCATTTAGAATTTCACCTATGATAATCTTGTCCTCTTTTACAATCATACATCAGAAGACCCTAAGATGATTCTGTAAGTGAAGTCACTGAATTCTGGGAGTGGAAGGAAAGGGGACAGAACAAGCATTTGTTCTATGCTTTACTTGTTACTCATTGCACCAAGCCTTTCTATACATTATCTTATTTAAGGCATCACAGGTCTCTATCCAGCAGAATTATGGCTGTGATGGGTGTTGGAACATAATGACCCTTAACTTTTCACCTCCTCAAACCCTGTAACTTTCCATTTACCTGAAGTGAAGCTGACGAAATCCCCTATCCCAGGATGCTTAGCAACCCCACTGGCGCGAAAAAAGCCCGCCGGCGCCAAAAGCCCCCTCCATCTTAGTGAAGGTCCAAGAGACCTATCAACACTAGCCCCCCCTACCACAATCCAATCAACACCCTACACGAACACTAGCCGTCCCCAACCGGATCCTCCCCCTATATAAGCTCGCTCCTCCATTTAATAAATTGGAATTCCTCTCGGACTCCTGTGTGTCTTGGTGATTTCTTTCATCTTGGATTCCTGCGTGTTCTGATGGTTTCTTTCATTTCGGATTCCCGCGTGTTCTGGTGGTTTCTTTCAATGGGAATCAGAGATACTGGCTTATTCTTATCCAAGAAGGACTGGAGGACAGGGCCCAACTAACCATGACAGGTAGATCAGGAAGTGGTTAGGACAAAAAAGAGGAAGAGCAATAACACAGCTTCATGGGGATGGTGGCTGAGAGATGTTCGTGAATAAGAACATCTTACTTATCCCATCTTAATTACTTTCATCTTTTTCTCTATTTGTAGTTAAGTATGTAAAGCAGTGAGATAGCAGGAGGTGGTATGGCGTCACATCAAAATCTTTTCTGGGAAAGAGGGGTGCATTTATCGTCTGAACATGCATTTTCAGAATTACAATAAAATAGATTCTTTTTGCAAAGCAGGCTTTCTGCCCTTTGTAATGATGAAAACAAAGCAGTTAAACAGGCTTGATGTGAAAGTGACACTATGTTGTGCTCTGCCACTAGCAAAAACAGGAAAAACATTGTGGCAAACAAGCAGACTCCACTCTCACACTGATCTCATGTAACTGAAGTAAAAAAAAGAAAAGCGTCTTTCTAAGATTTTCATTGCCTTCTTTTTATTATAATTCTATTTAATGGATATTTTAAGTAATATTAAAGGAGTTAGATTTCTATGTTTATCAAAAAGGACATGAATTTTAAAATGTTGAGAAACACTTTTTTTTAAAGATGCAAATCAGCTTCAGGAAAATGAAAGGGTAAAAGAGAGGAAGGGCTCCAGGGACAATTTTCAAAATTCAGGCTTTAGGCTAATGGTCGTGTCAATTAAAATGCAAATGGTTAAGGCTTCTAGCTTTTGCCAGCTTGCCAAGTATCCTGATGACTTAGTAGTGGCAACAGCCATTATGCCTTCCCTTGTTGTGTCAGTGTCCTAAACAATGCCCTAAAAGCTTAAGCGAGCTGATGGCAGATCCCCAAGTGGGCAGTGCAGGGACACACACACACACACACACACACACACACACACACACACACACTCCAAGATCTACCCCGAGGGGTGAAAACACCAGAGGAGCACCCACCCACAAGGAAAACATGTTTTTCTCAAAAGGAAATTTTACTTTACAGAGTTAGGACTATCAAGCAAGCAAAAGACAGATGGGTCTACACGTATAAGGTAAAGGACAGAATTGGTTTTGGTGACTCTCTGAATAGTCATAGAACCTATAAAAGTTTAACTCTTTTAAGATGCAGTCTGTTAGAAATTAATATAAAAGTGTACCAAATAAAACCATTGTATTTCTCAAAATGTACACATTGCGGGAACTTTTGCCATATCCCATTGCTGTCACATAAAACTTCTGGATAAAGTATTATCTGAACTTTATATTAATTTGTGACATTCACTAATGTAAGTTCAAGAATACGTTCTTTTCTTTTTCTTTCACACTGCATTCCCTCTTTCATCATTTCAACTACCACAAGAGATGCTACATTCAGTATGACATTTTCTAAGTATAGTGTCAGAACTAGCTAGCTCTTCAAAATAATCAGAATTCCTGGACCCCATACAACATGGCAGTAGTATGAAGTTCCTTTCTTCAAGTTTCTTAGGTCATTATACAGGAAAAAAGAGGGAGAGAAATGGAGGGGAGAGGAGGAAAGGAGAGAAGAAGAAAGAAGAAAAAAATAAAGTATTCAGTGAGAAATATCTATTATCAATACAGATGACTACTCCTTACAACTGGACCTATTACAATGAAAATCATCATGTACTAGAGGATTTCCAAATCTTGTTGCTTTAAAACCCCAGCCAACTAGCTGAGCAACCATCATAGCAAGCAAAGGCTTCAGATTTGGCTATTCTCTCAAGTCCCAGGCAGGGCTGAAGGTATTTTTTTAAGTCTTAATTGAACAAGCTTGGCTAGAGTCAAACTACAAGCAACTAAGCAAGAAGGCAACAGTCAGGTTTACACAAAGGCATTCAATGAAAATAATGTGTGTTAGGTAGGCTGAAAAGAAATGGATTTTGTTTTTAATGGAGGCCTCTCTTAGTCTCAACACTGCGTTTTTAAATTTTATTGGCTTTACAGAAACACTAATTCTGAAGTTACTTTCAAATTAATAAAAGTCTATAGTAAGATCAACATTCATGTGATTACCAACAAAGTATCAGAGACAGAAATCGGATAATTTATAAAAGTGGTTTACTGTATGAATTTGGCTGCCTAAGGCACTTATATCTAAATATCTAAAGCCAAACTCAACTTATCCCAGTTTTTTCCACGATGAGGTTCTTACAGGACTCATATGAGGTATCAAGGACCAGTCACAACAGCAGAACTAGTCTGTCGTCCACATTACATATTCGTGGAGAAGAGAATTCTATGCACACTTCTAGGAAGATTGTGCTCAAATAGATATATGTATCATAAGCTAAATTTCTGTCATTATTTAGAGGCACGTATATATTTCAAAATGTATACGGTTCTATTTTGTTCTGTTACCTAGAACTTTTAAAAAATACAGAGCAGGAAGTATCCCAGAAAAGGCTGAAAGGGGCACACTGGCTTTTAAATGCCTTGGCTAGGAAGTGACACACATCCCTTTAGTTCAGAGCCTATTGGCATGAGCTAGTCACGTAACACAAACCTGACAGCGACAGAGGCTGGGTAATATAAGGGACATGTGTATTAGTTGATGAACATTACTGCTTCTGCACACCATCCAATTTTAAAATTCTTTGATTCTAAAAATCTAGTAGCCCCAAACTATTCCTCTTGTAAGCTTCGCTCTCCATAATAATGATTCATGAGTATCATCCCCTTTGGTAATTTCCCCCATCATTGATACTGGGCCAGTTCTCAGTTTCATGTTGATTTTCTCACAAAATTACATCCAAAAAGAATGGAGCCCTAAGGATATAAATTCCACAAAACAGAAACCTGTACAATCAGGTTAAATCCCCACACATTTTGCTCCATACCAATTATATACTGTATTTTTTTAAAAAGCACACACACTAATGAATGATCTAGCACATGTGGAGTCTAAACAATACCTGTCAGAAATGCTAGAGGATCATCTTTTACACTTGGCCTTCTGTTGAGCCTATTCTTTGTCAGCTTTCTTATTTTCTCTTTAATTTTGCTAAGTGAACACTATTTTGACAAGGGGTTAAGCAATAAACAAAAAGCAGAGAAAAATATTATCAAATTAGGCACTTTTGTCTCATCTTCTTCAGAACACTGTGCCAAGTATTGCACATTCCACACTGCAGTCTCAGAAAACACTGTGCACAGGGACTGCCTGCTCTGCATTCAGCACACAAAGCACTTTGTCTATGATCACACGTATTTATCTTTATTTTTAAAATCTCCTCATTGTTTCCAATGACACTTGAACATTATTATTACTAATCCAGCTACTCCTAATAATAGTATTTAAGTAACTTGTCATCTGGGAACTTAATAGACAATAGCTAATTAATTGTCAAGCATTAATATAACAGGATTCTAATCTCCAACCTCTGAATCAGGGCATTTATTTGTTATAATGGTAAAACTTTTGTTTGAATTGCTTATTTATGCAATATATATTCTCTACCACCTCAATTCTAATTTTTATATCTGCTTTGCAAGTAAAATAAAGAATCACATGCCAAAAGACACAGACAGTACACTTCACAAGCAGTAATGAATATCCTGCGACTCCTTTTATTCACACTACAATAGATTCTATATTACCATGCAGAGAAAAACAAAACAAAACACCATAGATTATTTCCCTTGTTTGCAAGACATACACACAGTATTCTGATAGGAACAAGAACTTGAAGGTGCAGCATGCTATATCTTAGGAGTGTGAGTAAATATAATATTCTGTTGACATCTTGTTCCTGCTTTCAAACAACCAGGTATGTTACATATGAACTGTCAGAACAGCTAAATAAGTTTTCCTGACTAAATGTGCCCACATTCTTTTCATAGACCTCATCTTAAGCTGTGGTCTCTATCTTAGTTGAACACCATAGTAACGATTTCTTGCAATAGTCATTTCAAATCAATATTTAAATGTTATAAAAAACCACCACTTTTATCTGCTAACCTTCTCCTCAAATATATCTATCATACATACTTTCCATGTGACAATGCAAATGGTCTGCATTCTGCAGAAAACAGAAAGGTGTCAAAGAAAGAGATAGAATCTCTTTCTTGGCCTCTTAATGAGGTCTCCAGAGCCAAAGGCAAACCAATAACAAATTGCACTTTCCACATACTGGGGAAAAAAGAGAAAGGCGGGGGCAGAGGGGGTGAACTTGTCATCTAAAATTAATTGAACTTAGCCATGCCAAGAAAACACTGGTAATAAACCCTCCTCATCTAAATTAAGGGTTTTACAGCATGAAAAAAAAATAAAAATTTATGGCAGTAATTTCTTCTGGGTTTTTCAAGAAGTGCTTGCTGATTTTCCTGTACTCAGTAGAAAAATCCCCTAGGAGCAATGCAGACTGCAATAAGGCAGACTTCTAAAAAGATACCATTTAATTTCTCACTCCTCCCCTTGCACTATTACCACATTTCCACTTTTGTCTAACTCAGTCAGTATTAACTCTCTCAACACAATTCTCTTCCATTAGCCCTTAGCAGCACCATACAGGGCAAGGGTAACATGTTAAATCTGCAAGTGCCCATCCATTGCTCTTGGCAAGAGACGTGAGAGTGAAAAGAACCAGAAGCCCCAGAAAAGCACAGGCATTTATCTGTCCTTGGCTTTCCTTCATGACACCCAGCCATCCCACTTGAAGACACCCAAAGTCAAAATGGTTCCAAAACAACTCCAAAGCGACTCTTATCACTCAACACCTTTAACGCTGGTGACAAGAACGGATGAGTGACTTCTGAGAAAAAAAAAATCATACACAGAACCATGGTTTCTAGGTTGTGGATCACATGTGGTAGGGGCAGCTATGTAAACTAGGCACAGTTATTTACAGTGGTTTTGCAAAACTCTGTGGACACAAGCACTGCCTGCAGACCAACTGTATAATGTATAAAAACAGACAAGTATTTGTTTCCTAATGTCCACAGATACTATGGTGATGATTAAAACAGGTTATTATAAACCATGAGAATAATCACAGTAGCTTTTTCTCATTTTCTCAATTAATGGATGGTATAACTAAAAGAGCTAATTTACAATCCTAAAATGTTTTTCAAGTCAAAGTGAGTCTTCATATTGAAGAAGATACGGAGCAACTGACATGAGTATTAGCATTTTGTGTTTTACATTCAGGCATATGGTAGACACTCAATATTTGTTTACCACAGTTGTGAATACATTTCTCTTGGCCCTGTTTGTATCTTCTTTTATTTTAGTCTCTAACAGTTTACCTCATCAATTTGTCCCATCTCTTGGTGTACAAGACTGCAGCAATTCTTGAAGTATGGTCTGGGAACCCCTATGGGTCCCAAGACCCTTTCAGGGGGTCTGTAAGGTCAAAGCTTCTTAATTTTAAGAAGTTATTTGCCTCCCACGTATGTATAGTTGAGCTTTCCAGAGGCTGCATGGTCTTGTGATATCACAACAATTGAATGAGAAATAGATATGAGAATTCAGCTATCTTCTATTACTAATACCAGATATTAAGATTTATAAGGCCACTTTCTTCATTAAATTTATTGTTTTGACAAATAGCTTTTTTTCATTGAAAATGTTATTTACATTGACATGTAATGGTTTTATTATTGAATTTTTAAATTAATTAATTAAAGTTGATAAGATATACCTTGCATTAAAAAAAGTTCTTTGTGGTTCTTAATAACTTTTAAGAGTAAAGGGCTCCTCAAAACAAAAGTTTAAATACTGTTACAGAGATAGCAATGTCCTGGTGTCAGTACAGAACCTGGTTTCTGTTCTCAGTATACTAGCAGATTCTGGACACCAACCTGGTGGGGATGTTGTTGAAGAGAAGACTGAAACGTCGCTCTGAGTGGCTGGACCAGCTGCTTTCTACAGTGCCTGTTAACATGACATTCTATAATTCTACCTCAGAGGGACCCTAAGGAACCATTCTTCCAAAGTTGCAGCTACTGACATGGAATATGAATAATATTTAATGTTCCTTCATTTTCCTACCCACAAAACAACATGAGCATGTTAATGGGCATATTAATATTTTTCCACGGTTGTTTGGTCTTCATGTCAGTACAATATTTCCAACATTTTGGAAGCAAGGTGACTTTTTAATTTTGCTTATTAAATTCTTTTTACAAGAAAAGTTCTTCAATTTGAGCCTCCCACAGCTTCCAAACCACATAGCACAGTACCATTAACTCTGAAGGGAAAGAGTACTAGCACAGCACTATTCATTCTGAAGACTACAGCCATTTGCTATATTCTCACAGAATGTCCTTATGGCCAAAAGGTAAGATCAAAAATAAGGCAAAGATTAGGCTGACAGAAATTCTCAAGGCAAATAAATTCATGCCAAACCTAAAGAGACAAGTAGACATCTTAATCTTCTGCACAGGTCTTGCTCTTGAATAGCATGAAAATAGTGCACTGTGCCCACAGAAACCAGTAAATAAAAATAAAATTAGAAAAATAAAATAACCAAACTTATATAATTCGATTCAATTCAGTGAACATTAACTGAGTGCCTGCTATGTTACAGTCATTATTCTAGGTGATCATGAAGAGAAGATAAATGAGATGAAAGCCTTACAGTCTAGGAACTCACACTCTAAAAAGGAAAACAGGTAAATCACTGTAGCACAATGCGATAAGTGATATAAAAGTAGATGTTTAATACCATGGAAACACAGGTGACAAAGCAATTAATTTAGTCTGGTGAAAACAGGTGGAAAGAGACATGATATATGTAATGGGAAGGGAAGATAGAGAGAAGTTTACACCCAACATACTCTCCAAACTCAGCTGAGCCACTATCATCTCCTGACAGTCCTTCTGTGTCACTTCCATTCTTCCCTCCTTCACAGCAATTTTAAACCTTCTCCATTCCTTTCACATGTCCTACCCAATTCCATACAGCCTCACTGCTCAGCAGCTATTCTTGCTGCTTAGAAAAGAAAGAGAAGAACCAGCCTCAGGCTATCTATCCCCACAGCAAGGCCTGCTCCCTCTCCTGCTGCCCTCTACTGGGAGGCCAAGGCTAATCTCTCCACTGAGACTCTACAGCTCATCTATTCTGCCTTCTCAAGAACCTCTACTCTCCAACCTCTCCTTCACTCCTGATTCCTTATCACCAGCATTTAAACATATTTTCCCAGAAGCCCTCTCAAGAAGTGATGATTTTTTTCTCTCAATTCCTCATGAATCCCAAGAGATAGGGGAACTATTCTTGTTCCCCATTACTACTCTCAACTGGCCTCTTTCCATTTTACCTCCAAATCACCCTGTTCTTTCAAAGCTCAAGCCCCACCCTCTGCCGTCACCAACTTCACACTTATTCCACCCAAATGAAAACTTGTATTCCTGGCTCAATTCCCTTCCACTCCAATTCCTATCAACAATGCTAACAAGAATGTACACTATGCAAATAATACTTGGCCTTCTATGTCCCTGACAGCCTCTTTCAGGGACCTTTCCCCTACTAAACCTCAGTGACCCAAATCCATGGGCAACACCTTGACTCGGTCAACAGAAACTATGCCAGTGCCAAAATCCTAAATTCAAACAACCAACATTCCAATATCCTTATCCCTCTTTCCCATTCATTTGTTTTAGTATCCCCACTGCTAAAAATTCTTCCCCTTCATGAAATCTTCTAATCCACCGTTCCTTTCACAATCTCAAAACCAATTTCTCCCTCCTTTGTTCAGGTTAGATTCTGATGATCTATGTATATATAATCAATCCTTTGCAGAATACCTCTACTTCTCTTGTCCCTCTGTCTCTCCACCATACTTGCCTAGATAACTCCAATTCTAGATGATCCTGAGTATCACCCTTCTCAGAGCACAAACCCAAGTTAACACTATACAACTACAAAAAAAAAAAAACCACACAATCACACTTCATTTTAAATTCATCACAGCCCAGCAATGTTACTATAACCCTTTTCAACTTTTTAGAAACAATTTCATATTTTGAGCCTTCCAAGTTCCTCCTTTTCAACTGATGATTTCGTATCTTATTTCATTGAGACTACAAAACTTCCTCATGCTACTTCTACCAAAACTACAAAACTATGGGTATCTCTATCTAAATTCTCCTCCTTCTTCCCCCATTACAATAAAGAAAGTGTCCCTTTCCCTATCAAAATTCAGTCCTTTCACATGTACCTTAGACCCCATCTCCTCATACCTAATCAAGGGTTTTACATCTTCTGTTAGATCCCCTTTCCCCAAATTATCAATCTCCCATAAATTGCTGGTGATAATGTAAATTTTTGCTGCCTTTTGGGAAGGTCAGTAGCAATACCAACTAAAATTACATAAAATACACATATCTTTCAACCTGGTAAACCCATTTCTACAATCTCTTTTATACAAAATAAATTCACCAGTATAACCCCTCATTCATGAAGCACTCTTCTCTTAGTTTCCATTAGATCACCTTTTCCCGAGTTTCCAAATACTTCATTCACTTTCTCAATTTTCGCTGCAAGCTGTGTCTCCTTTCTTCTGACTTCTAAATGCTGGTATTCTTCAAAGGCTTAGTCCTGCATCCTCTTGTCAGGTGATCTTGTCCAATCTTATGGCTTGAAACACATTTATGCACCAACAAAGTTTAATTATCTATAGAACAAACCTCTCCTCCAAGTTTCACATATCTACAAGCAAAGACAATGCAACTGAATTGTAGATTGTATAAAATGGGAGCTCTTATTCTGCATGTCCTCCCAGGCCCAATGCACAGTGAAAATCTGGGTCCCTTTCAATTTATCCTTGGTAAATGGAGTCACCATTTATGCAGACACTAACCAGACACTTAAATGCCCCTCTTCCCTATCCCTTGACCCCTCTGACAATTGGCCAAATCATGTTGCTCTGTCTTCACAATATATTTCACTGGCCATCCTCTTCTATCTTCACCATAGACCAAGTAACCACTAACTGATCTCCCTGCTTCTATTCTTGCTCTACCTCTATTTATAACCCATTCTCCACAAAACAGCCATGACTTTTTAAGAACTTAGATCAGATTGTATCATTCTGCTTCAAATCCTCCAATTGCATCCCACTATTCTTGAATGTTCTTGAATAAAATACAAACTAAAATACCATGCAAATATGCCTCAACTCATACTACTTTCCCCCAACTCATCCCACTGTGGCCACAAAAACCTGTTCCTGCTGCTTTCTGGAATATATCAAGATCCTTCCCATTCCAGAGGCTAAGCACTTAATGCATGCTCTCTGTTTCTTTTTCTCCTGTCTCTCTCCACCCCTGTCCTTCTCTCTCTCTCACCATTCCTCCCACCCACCTCCCTCCCCACCACCCTGCATGAAATACTCTTTCCTAGGTTTTTTACACCCTGTTTCCTTCTCACCTTTCAGATCTCAATTTAAAATGACGCCTCCTCAAAGAAGCCTTTCCTGACCACAGTATCTTAAGTAGGTCCTCACTGTTATCCTCAGCCACAGCATCCTGCTTATTTCCTTCAGAGTGCTTCTAATTATTTTTGTTTGTTATTTAATTATTAAGCAGATATTCCACTAGAATTAAGATTCATGAGAACTAGGATCTATTCTCAGCATAAAGCACAAAGTCTGGCTCATGGATGGCCTTTAATGAATGACTGCTCCGAAAAGGAATCAACAGACTGATCAAATTTCTTCTCTCAATTCTCCTTCAAGCCCTCTACTTCCAGTTATTACCATCCCTCTTATCTCTGTTGTCTCAAACTTCTTGAAACATTTGTCTACTCATTACTATTTTTTCCAGTTTTATTAATGTAGTTTACATATGACATTGTATTCACTTAAAGTGTACAACATGATGATTTCATGTTACTCATGATTATTTTACTCCACACACTTCCACCTACTTCTCTGTATGCCATGCAACTAACTGCTCTTCCTTCTAATATAACATTCTTGTTATTAATGCATATGAAAATTTCTTACTGACCTCTTTATGACATTTAAGCCTGGTGATCACTCCTGCCTTCTTAGAAAGTTCTCTTGCCTTATATGACATTCACCCTCTTAATGTTCCTTCTACTCTTACCACTCCTTCTTAGCCTCCTTCTAAAGCTCCCTCTTTTCTCTCATTCCTAAAATGTGGGTATTTGCAAGCATTCTTCTCCTCTCTCTACACACACTAAATTATCTCATGCACTCATACAGTTTCAGTTACTATCTATATGCAAATGT
Organism: Cynopterus sphinx; assembly: GCA_030015415.1. Lineage (NCBI taxonomy): Eukaryota > Metazoa > Chordata > Mammalia > Chiroptera > Pteropodidae > Cynopterus > Cynopterus sphinx. The sequence continues at coordinate 43,475,101 of CM057386.1, forward strand.
CTCCCAAATCTTTATCTTTAGCCCAGATCCTATTCCTGAACTTTAGATCATCTGCCTAAATACTCAGGTGTCATCTCTACCTGAATCTCCAGCTGACACCTCAAGCACAGTATGTGTAAACTGAACTCATCATCTTTCCCTGACAAGGAGAAGATGCCTTTTCTCCTGTATTCCCACCTTAGTGACTGGTACCTCCATCAATTCCATCACCCTACCTAGTCTTTGATAGACTGATGTGTTTCACACACATATCCCATCCAACAACATCTACTTTAACCAAGGTGAGTACATTCTAGCGACTAAATATTTCTTTAAATTGTCCACTTCTCTGCAAATCCACTGCCACAACCTTGATTCAAGCCACTGGTATTTCCTGCCTAGACTTCTGTAAAAGTCTTTAAATTCTATCCTTATCTCCCTGAAAGCCATTCTCCATAGAGTAACAGGAGTAATTATATGAAAACATGATAAATCTTATATTACTCCACTACTTAAAACCATCAATGGTTCCAATTATCTTCAGGATAAAATTCATATTTCTTGAAACCTGGGTGACAAAGCCCAGAATGATCCAGACCTTGCATGCCTCTCCAGTCTCATCTCTCACTGCTCCTTGCCTCCAACCACAATAATACCAATTTCTCATGCTCTCTCTTCTTGCAGTCCATATATATTATTCCCAAAAGTCTGAGTTAGGCGTATGCCTTCCCCTTTGCACCCAAACACTCCTTACCCATTCACCTGCCCTGACCTTCTAAGACTAGGCTATGTGATCTTCCCTGATACTCATGTTGCCTACTTCAGAGAACTGTAATTGTCTATTAATTGTCAGTAATTCTACCTATTACCCACCTTAGAATTACAGAATCAGAATCTCTAGGGTAAGGATCCCAGACTTTGTACTTTTTAAAAGACTTATCATGTCTAGCTTGTGCACAGCCAGAGTTGAGAATACCTACTGCAGCCTCTCTGAGGACAAGGAGCCATGATGTTTACTACTATAACCCAATACCCGGCAGAGTGCTAGAAGTTACCTAATAAACATGTGGTGAAAGAAAGAAGTGAACAGGGCAGTGAATGGAAGAAAGGGAAAGGATGAATTTAAAATGATCCTCAAAAAAGGGTTCAAATATTCTCCCACACCTGAGTAAAATGACATATTACCAGGAGTGCAATCTTTAAGAATAAAATTTCGATTCTGCTTTCGGTGTTATTCAGTTTTTCTTTGCTACAGCTAAACTATATTCTCTTTGCAACATCAACTATAAGTAAAGAATGGCAGCTAAGATATGTTAGGCCTAAAAAGTTCAGTACAAATCAGCTTGCACGTCTATGACACTACATGGTCTCCCTCTTGACCTTATATATACTGGCTGGAAAGACACAATACACAGAAAAATGCCAGCCATGTGAGCACCTGTACTCTCCTTGCAATACAGAGTGAGAACTCCTGAAATGAAGCAGTGGAGCACGTTAAATGGTTCTGAACCTTTGAGAGAGCAATAACTACACAGTGCTTTAGTAGCAAGCATGCATAAAACATAATAAAATGGCATAGAATTAACACTTCTCAAAAGAAAAATCTAATAAAACCTCAAATTTGGGAAGCAGCATTGCACAAACAGGGCAGAAACATCTTTATATCTCCCTTGTTGCTCTGGGCACGGCAGCCTCAGTAGATATTTACTGAATGAATGTCTGATGAATGAATATAGTTCTTAAAGGAATACTCAGATTTTCCTACCCAGATCAAACAGCCAGATACTCTTAGCCTTATATTTCATCAAAAAAATATTAAGTGCCTAAACCAGCTTGTAATGTGCTAGTACATAGCATTCTAAAAAACCACACAGGCCTGGTTTTTTAGATGGCATTGTCTCCCAGTACCAGCACCACCAAATAAACCTGCACATTGCACAGTCCAGCCATGCTTCTTAAACATGCCATGTTCTTTCATGACGCCATAACTTTTTCATGTATATTATTCCCTCCATCCAAAATAACCTTCCCACATGAAAAACTCCTGCTCATTCTTAAAGATCTAAATAATATATTCTTTATAAAACATGCCCTGAATTCCCCAGAAATAATTAATCATTTCCTCCCTGTGTTCTTCTTCCATAGTATTTTGTAAATACTTTTAGTATATTTGAATCTCCTTTGAATTATGATGATTAACTACATATTCATTATGTACAACTCAAAGAATAAAGGGAAATCATTCACCTTTTTCACAAAGACCTAGAAATTTTTCGCACAGAGAAGAGGGGAGTAAAGCTTTGCCTGGATGGATAAACAAAATGATCTGGGGCCCTCTTCAAAGCGTAGAGTGGAGATTTTGAGCTGATCCACCAAGTTCTAAGGGAGGAAAGGGACAGCATACTTCACATCACCCATTTAATCATGGAATGACTGTGGAATGTGTGCACACCAAACACCATATGGTGACTACCAATTAGGTGCTATCAATTAGGATGACCGACGTAAAATTCATTCTTCCAGTAAAGTGTAAGCTATTTAAGACTAGGGATGTGGGCTCATTCACCATTATCTCTCCAGTGCCATACAAAGGGTGGGAGCTTGCTTAATGAACTAGTATGAAATCTTCTTTAATGAATTCTTCTTTAGCAGCTTTACATAAAATGTTCTGCAAAATCTTTACCAGGTTCTATAACAGAGCAGATATGTTGCTGGGAGGTAAACTACTCTGCCTGACCCTTTCCCTTTCTCTTTCTCTCTCTCCTACCTCTCTCCCTCCCTCTCCCTCTCTCTCACTCACTCACTCACTCATTCACACACGTGCTCACATCTGAAACAAATAACTAATACTTTTAGAGGTAGTCATCAACAGTTTAATAAATTTCAGGAAATACCGCCCCTAAGAAGTAAGTTTCTAATTCTTCAGGGGTGAATTTTAAAAATGAATCCATAGCATTATAAACTATTCTTTACCTAAATGTTTAACTACTATAATGACAGAATTTTGTGGTTGAGACTTAATATATTTTCATGTAACCCAATGCTGAAGTTTAACATTGTGATATATGTAAAAATAATAAGGTTTTAAAATATGTTTAGTCTAAAAGCACCAAAATTAACAAAAATATAATAAGATCCAGTCAAAAAGCTATGTTAACAGTGGCTCCTGACTGGGTTGAACCATATACCCCAAGTATAAATTCTGAGGAATTCATGGTTCCCAACCCTTAATCCAATGCTTAACTGGACCCTAGTAGAGCCCAGGGAACCTTGGGTGTATCTGGCTTATAGAATATTTCTTATAAGGTTGATTTAATAAAAGCATGTTTTAAGAAGTACTCCCATCGTGGTTTAAAAGTTCCATGATACTTTCAATAACCATGATATAAATGGAAGAGAAGAAATGCTCTTTGGGCTGATATCAAAATTAAATTAGGAGTACTAATAAAAATGAATCTAAGGAATGATTCTGCTTTCAAGAAAGAGATTACAAGAAAACATACACACATAGATATCCATTTATAGACATTCTCATAGTCTACTATTAATTGTAAAAGTATCAAGAGAGGTGGGGCAGAGCGGAAATACCAATGCAATCACCTAGACACTTAGGTAATAGCTTTTTGCAGGGTGGAAAGGGGGTGAGGGGTTTTCTATAGCTCACCAGCACCGGTGTAGTGCTCATTCAGATGATAGTTTTTTTTTGAAGCCTTACTAACATATCCTATGTTCAGAAATGCAGTAGTATACGATCCTTGATTGTAGAAACAAAGTGCCAGTTGTCTCATAAAAGACAACCTCATTTAGTCAAGGGCAAATGCCAACATAGAGAAAAAGTAAATAAAGATGGCTACATGTGCTTTAGTTTTCAAACTGGAAAGTGAGAGTGATGAGGAAAGCAGAAAAGGGAAGCAGAAGAAAGCAAGGATTAAACATGAAGAACAGCTACCGTCAATAGCAGACTATCTGACTATTCAAGCAGTCTAATGATACAATATGGCAACAATGCTAATTAAAATGCTGGTGTGAAGATTAAGATCCACAGATCTTAAGCCTAAAGAAACCATGGGAGTCCAACCAATCCACTCCCCTGCTATCACGTAAGGCCACACTAAACTTAGATGAAGAGTGCTTTGTAAACTGCAATGCTCTATAGAAACACATGGTACTGCTGTTATTCCTAATATGGGTCTATTCTTCTTTTAGTTGTAAATGGATCAAAAGTCCCAATTTCTTCTGCATTTTTTCATTTCTGATCAACAGAGTTGTAGTTGTTAATATTACTGTTATTTTTATTATTTTACTTTTTATTTCATTGAGAACCTTCAAACAGTATATGCTACCCAACTGAAACTTATAGGTATAAAGCATGAATGGATATGTAGTTTATATGAGACTGAAACATGAAGAAGGCCCACTTCACTTCCATCCACAGAATATAAGTTATACCTATCAAAATTCTCACATGTCTTGGGAGCCTCCATAGCTTCACAGAACCAACCACTCATCAAAGGTTAGAGCGGAAAGTGGAAAAGGAATGGCTGGCCTTTCCTAACAAAGGAGGGCTCAGTGATATGCTTTCAGTGGGTGGAATAAAAGAAAGGGTTTTAAAAGGGTCAAAGAGAGAGCACGAAGAGAAGCTTAAATGTCTGACTTCACCACCCACCATAAAAGGTCTACTTCATCCAACTGAACTAAAATAGACCACCACTAACTATTACAAAACCACCTAACAAATAAAGAATTTCTACAAGTAACCTCTGCTTACCTTTCAACACTGCAGTCCTTCCAAACAAACTGGCACCAGAGTAAATGTAGCCAAGAAGAACTTAACATTTATATTTTATGATTTTATTTCAATTTTCATATAATTTTAGTAGACCTACTTTGTAGATATAATTTAATTCTAAAGTATTTGGAAAATACATTTAGTCCAGTTGTGCCTGAAAAAAGAAAAGAAAAGGTAATTTTCTAGTTTTACAGATGCTTCCAGAATTCTGTCTGAAGATGGATTAATCTACAGTTACTCAGCTGCAGAATATTACTTCAATTCCACAGACTTTGTATATGAACTATTAAATCCATTAGATCGATAGCAATTCCTCCCACCTACTCTTAAAGAGCCTATTTAATGAGAACATCATTTATTTTATTCAAGGCTTTCTTTCTTAAGGGAACATAGTCCTATGTGAACACAGTCAACATTTCCTCTTACATCATGACAACCTCATAGAAACAGAGCCTGCAGCAGGGCAATGAGGCAAAATGTTGGTGGTAAATAAGAGAATTTGTTTATAATACACCATTATGGAATTGGAGCTTAACACTGAACTTTACTTACAAATGTTAAGATACAAAAAAATCAACATTAACTATTTTCTTCTCAAAATATCTTCAAAGGACACAGGTACTAGTGGCATCACAAGATAGAAAAAAAGGAAGTGTTATTTTCTTAATACTAAGAGTAGAACTGTTCACTATTAAATATTTCAATCTCTCTCTCTATTCCCCTTCTGTAACTTAAAGACAACAGTGGAAAGAAATTTACCCTTTTATTTCTCTGGACCTCTATAATATTAGAGATAACAGTGATATTATGTCAGTTGTCCTTGGTTTAGACAATATAAGCAATGGAAGCCTCAAGATATAGTCACCAACTACTAAGCTCTCTTTCTTCTGAGCCTTTATACATGAAAAGCATAGAATAAATCATAAAGTAGTATTTAACACACCAAAAATTAAAAATGGAGACAGAGGGTGGATCAATGTGCATTGTCTCACAAATATAGTTTCAAAGATAATTAGTAATGTTCTCTTTTTCTAAAGAAGTGAGGGTTAAATATAGTCACTCTGTACGGAGACTGATGATCTTCAAGATGTGTAAATTATACATTACAGTTATATAACTGACTAAATCACAGTCATCAACAAAAGAACATTTGGCACAATTCTTGAATTTTTATAATTCTAGCTCAAAAGTAGAGTCTCAAAAATGGGGAAAATCTCACCTTAAATCAGCACTAGCAGTAGCTCACATCTCAAAGAAGGTAACAAGTGTTCAAGGTGAATGGAAGAGGTTATCTTAAAATAAATAATACTTGGTCATTACATTAATTTTTTTTAAATAGAAAGAAGAGGGTCAACTTACCACATACATGTAGAATTGTGTGTTTTAACACCAACAGACCTAATGTGACTTTATGTCCCTAGGTTAAGTCTAGACACTGAAGTTTGGTGAAAGAACACAGATCCTTTCAGGACACTTTCAAAAAATCTGGACAGCACAAACCGGAGTGGCAACGGATTCTCATGTTTTCAATGCAGCTCAAAGGGCTACATAGCCTCACAATGTCATGCTAGTGCCACCCACTGTAGGCAATTCAGAACAGGTCAGGAGCACTCAGCTAGCAATATGCCGAGAATGTCCAAACATTTTGCCTCAGTTCTTAAGAGGACACAGAAGCAGGAAGTCTCCTCAGGCTTATTAGATGCACCCAATTAACATTCATCTCTGACAAGCTTATCCTTTAATCTCCCATGCAAAAACTACTACCATTACTTAGTAATACCTATTAAGCAATCATAGTGATCTGAGTAAAATACATTAATGGAAAAAAAAAAGAGAGATATTCACCCAAGAAAATGAAAGAAACATGAGAAATGCAAAGACCAAATCAACCCAGAAAGGACTTTCTTTCCTTCATTCCATCAGATTGTGTCTCTTCTGCCACCAATTCAACACATTTCTCTCTCTGCATTCTGAATAAAAAAGGAAAAATTGCTCTTTTTGAAAAGAAGCTGGATTTGTAAAAATTTTCAGAATTCAAAGCCCATACTAAAAGGATTTCTAAGTGTCTAGAGCACCAATCTATCAATCTTGATAAACTTGGAATGACTGGACAATCTAAGAGTGACCAGAGCCACTCCGCTCTGCCTCAACCATATTTTAAGATGGCTATGAAGAAGTCAATGTTGACCTAGATCCACAACAACCAATATGATTTGTAGGCTGTGGAACAATGCCAACACTTATTAGAGATTCTCAGACTAGAGAAAAATAAAACATTTCATAAGGTGACTACCTTAAACTTTATAGCCTTGGATCTATTTGTGCAACTAATATATTTCCAAGTAATTAAATACTAAAATAATGTCACAGCAAAAAAATTCAACTTCAGCCTTCTTAGGCATATTGGAATACAAACTTGAGTACCTTCTCAGATACTACTACCTCTGTGTCTGTCTGTTTTCTTTTTCTCCCTGTTAGTGCCTCATCCAAGTCACTTTTGGACTTGGATGAAATACCACACTGCAAGGCATGAGATCTAGCATCCTGAGTAACTTACAGGGGGCCTGAATGAGGCAGCTTGGGAATGCAGGAGATTGTTCCCATGTATAAACCTCCATTAACAAGGAATAGGAGCCAGGAGGAAACCAGGCAGATAAATCTGCCCTTTCTTTTTCTTTTCCAAGGACCACTCTAAGTGTAGTTCCTCCTTGCAACCCTTTCAGAGAAATTCTGTTGGCAAGTGAACATGCCTGCCGAGTCACCTGCTATGCCTCTTCTCAGCTTGCTATGAAGCAAGAGCTAGTTTTATAATACATCAAATCAATTTCTTTGCACCTTTCCATGCTTCTTTGCCTTTTGCCTTTACCCTTACACACCTGGACCTATATCTCTCAATGAAAGCATCAACACTTTAATCCTTGCCTCAGGCTCTGTTTGCCAGAGAACCCTAGTTTAGACATTAGACTTAAAGGAATTAATTCCAGATGAAATTAAGAAGAAATCATTAAAATGAACCTTTTGAACATTTTAAAAAATATGGAAGTCAAAGACATAAATTCTAGGAAGAAGTAGAAAAGAATATTAAGCACCTAAAACTTAAAAGACCAGGACCAATGTAACATCAAATGTCACTATGAAAGCATTCAGGCAGCAACAGGGCAAAGATAGAATTTCTTTAATGTGTCCCACCACCACCAACTTCAGAGGACAAGATCAAGCATTTTCATTAAGGAACAATACTGTATAATAGGTGCTACCTGTTGCCTATACAACATTTCCTCCTTCCTCCCTCTTTTCTTTCCTCCCTTTCTCTTCTTTCCTTCCTTCCTCCCTCCCTAGCAGAGTCCTGCCTGTATCAGCGTACATCCACTTCTTTCCCACGTGAAAACGGGAGGGATGCCTTATCTAAGGGGTAAATCTTGATCAGAAATCACCATAGTTCCATTATCTTTACCAGTAATTGATTTGGACTTGTTAATATCAATCAATTCTAGCCGTTGATATATATAGGTCTGTTAGGGGGCCCTATGAAAGGTTTCTTACCTCTTTTGAGGGACAGAAAGGAATATTATTGGATCTGGATGTGATGCCTGAACCTGTACCAACCATCTTATGACATAAGAAAATATAGTCTGAGTATAAATCTGACATGGACATTATGATAAAGCCTAAAAACAAAATAATCCTAGGTTCTTGACAATGTCATTAAGTCACAAAGCAATCAACCCCGAAGCTGGCCAATCTCAGTACTTTTAAGTAAAGAAGTATACTTCCTTATTATTGAAGCCTCTTTAGGTCAAGCATCTTCACAGACACCTAAATAATTTGACTGGCTGGAGAAGAAATTGAGTATCTACCATCATACACCATTATACAAAGGATAAGATTAGGTTTGAAAAGAACTGGCCTTTGCCCTCAAGAGTTCACAATCTATTTTTTTAAAAAATATATAAAGCACATGCTTTATCAATGAAAGAAAAAATGGTGAAGCACAAGTACACAAAGAAATCGTTACTATGAGTTATTACAGGCGGCTTTCTAAAGATGATGAAACCAATAAACATGCTTTTTTGCACAGCATAAAGGTATGCTGCCTAAATTCAATTAGTATAATTCAACTTCCAGGAAGCTCTCTCCTGCAATATCTATAGTTCTATCTGTCCAGCATCCTCTTACACGTGGGAAATGCTGCTTCTTTCACTCTCTGTGCTCAGGGATCAGTGCCAGACCCAAAGCGGGCTATTCAGAATAATTTCCTGGAATTTAAAAAGAAATCTTAGAATCATAATAATTTGAGTCTCATAAAGGCTTGGGTTACACTTGTGTAAATCTGTCAAAAGTCAGTGAATGAAAACTTAGGATTTGTGCATTTTCTTGGATGATAATTTTACATCAAAAGAAAAACTGTAAACAAACAGTGAACTCTCAGTTAATATTATGCATGCTGAAGTATTTAGGGGGAAGTGTACTGATGTCTGCAATTTATTTTGAAATAGATTTTTAAAAGATGCATTGACAAACAGCAAGAGTGGTAGATGGATAGGTATGTGATAAAGCCAGTATGGTAATATTTGTGCATAGTAAAGCTTTTTGTTTGAAAACTTCAAAATAAAAATTAGGAGGAAAAAGCAAGCTGAAGTCCCACTCTGCTGGCAATGCTGTGAGCTACAGCTCAGGAGCTAGCTGAGGTCATTTTTCTCAGTGTATGGAGGAAACCTGTTTCAGAAAACAAACATGCAGAAAGAACCGGGAAGATAGAGTGGAGGAGTTTTCAGGTATCTAAGCTGTCCCTGGCTCCAGCTACCCTTATGGCCTGGCTGCATCTCTGCCATTTCAGCAGTTACCTGAGCCCTCAAATTCTGCTTTCACCTGTTACTTCCAGGTGGGTTCCTATCACTTATAAGCCAAGGAGTCCTGACTCATACACTAGCCTAAGGTAACAATAATAACTGAGGCCACTACGGTACTACTTATAAGAACAAACTACAGAAATGACCTAATCGTTAGACAAAGAGAAATGGTGAAATTTATGGTATATCTGATGACATGAAATAATAATCTTGAAAAAATTTTAAATGAAAATCCCACAAAACTATATATGTATAACTATATATACATGTGTATACTCACACACATACATAATGATACAATTTTGTAAAAGAAAAAAGTACATGAAAATATACAAAACTGTCAACACTGGTTATCTCTGGGTTTAGGATTATTATGTTCAAATGTAAACTTTATTTTCTAAGTTTTCTTCAATAAACATATATTACTTTTAGAATAGACAAAAAAAGATGTCATTTTAAAAAAACTACCTCTAAAGGTTTTTAAAAATGTTTTCAGTATCTTTTTTTTTAATTAATAATTGTTTTATTTTTCAGGTACAGTTGGCATACAATATTATATAAGATTGTATCTAATATTTGTATCTAATCACAAAGTGATCACCCCAATAAATCTAGTGCCCCTCTGACATCACACAGAGTTATTACAATGTTATTGGCTATAGTCCTTATGCTATAATTACTATCTCCATGACTATTCTGTAACTACCAATTGGTACTTCTTAATCCCTTCTCATTTTTCCACCAACCGCTCCCTAAACCTTTCCCATCTGGTTACCCTCAAAATGCTCTCTGTATCCATGAGCTTGTTTCTGTTTATTTTGTTCTTTAGATTCTATATATACATACAATAATATGGCATTTGTCTTCCTCTGACTTACTCTACTCAGCATAATACCCTCGAGGTAAGTCCATGATGAAATATCTTTTTCCATCCCCTTTTACTCTGTGTGTGTCTTTTAATCTGAAATAAGTCTCTTATAGGCAGCATATGTAAGAATCTTTTTTCTTATCCATCCAGCCACCCTATCTTTTGATTGGAGCATTTAATTCTTTTTCACTTGAAGTATTTGTTCATAGATATGTAATTACTGCCATTCTTTATTTAGACTTTTGATACATATTTTTTTCTTCTTCTTAAAGAAGTCCCCCCAACATTTCCTGTAATACTGGCTTGGTGGTGATGAATTCCTTTAACTTTTTCTTGTCTGGGAAGTTCATTATCTGCCTTTCAATTCTAAATGATAACTCTGCAGGGCAAAGTAATCTTGATTGTAGGTTCTGGGTTTTCATCATTTTGAATATTTTGTGCCAAGCCTTCCTGGCCTACAAAATTTCTGTTGAGAAATCGGCTGACAGTTTTATGTACGTTCCTTTGTATGTAACTAATTTCTTTTCTCTTGCTGCTTTTATAATTCTTGCTTTGAATTTAATCTTTGGCATTTTAATAATGATGTGCCTTGGTGTGAGATTCTTTGGGTTCATCTTATTTGGAACTCTTTGAACTACTTGGGGTTGTATGTCTATTTCCCTCACCAATTTAGGGAAGTTTTCCCATCATTATTTCTTCAGACAGGTTTTCAATTCCTTGCTCTCTCTTCTCCTTCTGGTACCCCTATGATGCAAATGTTATGACTGATGTTGTCTCAGAGGCTTCTTAAACTAACTTTATTTTTTTGTATTCTTTTTTCTTGTTGCTGTTTTGATGGGGTGTCCTCTCCTAGCCCATCCTCTGTATCACTGATTTGATCCTCTGTTTCATTTACTCTGTTGATTACCTCTTCATCTCAGACATTCTTCATTTCTGACTGGCTCCCTATTATGTTTTTCATCTCCAGTTTTATGTTCTTTACCTCTTTGTTAAAGTTCACACAGAGTTCCACTACTCTTTCTCTAAGTTCCTTAAGCATCCTTATAACCAGTGTTTTGAACTTTACATCAGGTATATTGCTTGTCTCCATTTTGGTGAATTCTTTCCTGGACCTTTGTGTTATTCTTTCATGTGCGACATGCTTCTTTGTCTCCCCATTTTGGCTGCCTCCCTGTGTCTATTTCTATGTAGGGCTCCTAAGTCTCCCAGTCTCAGTAGAGTGGCTTTTTGTAGTAGGTGTCTTGTAGGGCCCCTTAGCATATAACTGAGAGGGGTCCAGCTATAGGCCAAGTTCAGCCGCACCTCCAGGGCTACCTAGTAAAAGTCACCAAGCAATCCATAGATGTCTTCCACCTGTGCTGGGCTTATAGATGCCTTGAGGAGCCAAGACAGAAACTGAGGCCAGCTGCCACTGGTGCAGGGCTTAGGGCTGCTCAGTAAGAAGTATAGGGCATGCCCAGGCCACATGCTCTGCTTTTTGGGTTTTGAGAGCCTCTGAGAAATTTTTGTCTTGGCAAGAGCCATGACAGCCCATGTGCATAGAATAAATCACTGGAAGAGGCTTGGGTTGGCCCACAGGTTGGGAAAGGTATCTCAGGGAATCCCCTGGGCAGAGCAACCTGTGTTATCAAGGTTGATGGTGCTTGCATCCACAGGCTGGAAAGCGTGGAGGGCTCAACAAAGGAATAATGGCTTCTGCCTGCACCTCTGTCTGGAAGCAAGCTTCTCCTCCAGCCCTTGCCCTGAAGCCTGACAGCTCAGCCGCTCCTCCAGCCCTTGCCCTGAAGCCTGACAGCTCAGTATCTTCCCCGTATGTCCCAGCACCCCTCAAATGGCTGCCCCAGTGCTGGAGCGCAGAGCATGCAAGTCCATTAACAAGTAAGGCAGCAAGTGGGCCCTTTAAGAGGAAGGTCTTCACTTCCCGCAGCCCCGTTTCACTCAGTTGCAACCTCCATGGGTTTTCACAGCCAGACATTGTGGGGACTTCTCTTCCCAGCACTGGAACCCTGGGCTGGGAAGCTCAATGTGCAGCCAGTACCCCTTGTTCCTGGGTGGCAGAGGGGGCTCTGTAGCCAAGACAGCCCTCCCAGTTCTCAATCACCACACATGGTTGTGGGACCGGGCCATTTTGCATCTCTGCCCCTCTTACCATTTTGAGGTAACATGTTATTTGAGGTGACCGAGTTGTAGGGTCTCAGGCAACTATGCATACTGGCTGCTCTGTAGTTTTGTTATAATTTTGGTGCGATCACTAGAGAAGGCATGTACAGCCTCTACCTTAACCGCCATCTTGAATCAAGTCTAAAAAATATATCTTATGGCTTGCTTCCTGAGTACCATTCCTATCTTAAGTATTCTAAATGTTCATGAATGTTTGAAATCTTCATTCATTCCCCAAGGCCTGGGAAGTGGCAGCCCATTGGTTAAGATCATGATCCATGAAGTAGATCTCAGTTAAAATCACTACACCCTTATTTTCCACAGCAAAATTAAATGTATGTTTTGAGGCAAATTAGTTCATCTTTCTTGACTTAATTTGTCCATCTACTAAATAGAGAAATAGTACTCACCTTACAGGCTTGAGAAATAAACACGATAATACATGTACAACACTCAGAATGGCGCTTGACACATAGCAGATGTTAACCATTGTTGTAATCATTTTCATGAATACCTTGTCAGATTATCTTGTTTCCTACTTAATAACAGAATTTAACTCATCAGGTGTTATTAACTCACTCTTTTCACCCTCTATTTCTAAATATGTTTTTATACCTAGCCTACCTTCTTCCTTTCATTCATGCCTTTGTCTCCAAATACTTGTTAGGTTTCCTACACTGTCCTAGACACAAGATTGCCATTGACCAAGTATATGGGCCTCTTCCTTTCTAAAGTTAAGCCCAAAGGTTCAACCTTATACATCCCATCTACTACGGCTTCTTGCCAGTTCATTTCACTTCCTTCCCTCAAATCTTTAACCTCTCTCCCCGCACTGGTGTTCTCTCTGTTGTGCAAAACCATACATACCTATCATTTTTTCAAAAAAAAAAAAAAAAAAACCAAAAAAAAAATTTTATTTAAACCTACTAAAGCAGCCTTCTTCTTCTTCCAATCTGCTCAAATAAAAATCCCCAAATCTGCAAATCTGGTTGTTCATATACTACTGAAACTTTACTAAGATTACTAATAGACTCCTTATTGCTGGATCTAATAACTAGTTTAGACCTCATTCTGTTTGTTCTGCAGCCCCTAATACTGCTCACTATGTACTGTACTTCAAATTCTCTTCTCTTCTGTAATGCAACTTAACATGGCCATGATTTTCTTCCAATTCCTTGGATACTTTGTCTCATTGCCTTAAACCAGATGTTCCTAAAGTCGTAGGCCCAGCTCTTCTCATTCTCCTTCTTAAAGATCTTGATTCTTCCATGGCTCAAATATTAGCTCTAAGGAGATTGCTGCCATATTTCTAACTCCAGCACTGACTTCTGAGTTTCAGTCCTTCCTTTCCAACTGCCTATCAGTCATTTCCTATTGGCCTTTTGATCTAATTAAGCATGTCTGAAAAATCTGATAATTCTATCCACAGACTGCTCCCCACTCTGATCTTTCCTCTGTAATTAAAGACAGCAAATGAGGGAAGAATGCTAGGCAGGAAAAAACTATAAATCTATCAATTTCTGCTGATTTTACAGATCTAATGTATCAGGTTAATCTTCCATTCTAACACAAAGGCAAGAATATCTCTTTCATTTTTACTTCTCTTTGAGCAAGAGGGATGGGGAAGTTAGAAGAAGTGCTTCACTTTGAATTGATACTGAATTTTATGTATGAAGAAAGAAAGCATTACCTGTAAGATGGAGTGGCAGACCTCCAAAATTTGCCACTCTTCGGCAAATTTTAGTTGGCACAGAGCTACCCAACTGAGATGATACTTCCCAGCTTCCCTTGCCAGTAGGAACAGCCAGTAGGTAAGTTCTCACCAACAGAATTTTAGTGGAATTGATGAATAACATTTTCAGGCCTTGGTCTTAAGACACTGGGCATATGCTCCTCCACAATCATGGAGTCCACCAGAGGAATCACGGAAGCCACATCTAAAGAATGGCTGAGTCACCTTGTAAATCTGAGTCCCATGAAGTTGTGAAAGAGAGCCCACCTATCAGCCCTAGACTGTAAAGTGAGAAATACCTTCTATTTTTATCAGTCATTGGGTTTCTTTGATTCCATAGCTTAATCTTTACCCTTACTGATACAGATATAAATAAAATTAAACATCAGAAATGCATACTAAAACCTATAACCACTCTGCATATTCATAGCACTGAGGTACCAATTTGGAAGAAGTTACCCAGTATGAACCTATTCCCACACAATTGATGCCTGGGAATTCATTAGTTTCTTGAGATGAAAAAGCACTGGTTGAGTCTATAGTACTAAACCCAGGAGACAAGAAAATTACAAATTGCTTTGGGGAAATTAAGGGGTTTCTGAGGAGCACATGCATTGCTAACATTAGTAATAAAAAGGAAATGAGAGTGGGAGGAGTGGGAGAAGTGATAAAAGTATTCATTGTGATTTTAACTCTGAAATCCAAGTACGTTTTAGGAGTGACAGGTGTTATCTACATAATATTATTTTAATATTTCTTCTATATAAGCAGGAGTAATTTTGATATCTAAAGTCATTATCTTCATCAAGTTTTTAATCTAAATGTACTAAGTCTATGGCCCTTGTTTATACAATCTTTAATCACTTATATCAACAATTAATGCCATTAACTAATTTTGTGTCTTAGTTCAACTGAATATTACACCACAGCTTTATTTAAATGTTTTTATTCCTCTAACAAAATGAACTCAGGGTTAACGCTAATTTCCAGGATGAGAAGAAGTTAAGTAAGGAATCTGAGACTCTGGTGCCTGAACTCCTTTAGGGCAAATGGCTGGTTTTAAAAGTATAACGAGCTGACCACTGCTCTATTCAAGAATGACACTGTGCCACAGCCAACTTTTGATTATTTATGTTAACTGAAGCACAAATGATCAAAAACAACACACGAATCACTTCTAGTCAGCTCTGAAACATCTATTAAGTTTTTAAAAGAGATTTACTTATCTTTTTCTCAGGATAATATGAAAAATGACTTGCATTCCCTGGGTATAAGCCAAATGATGGTAGCATAATTGGTAGCTCAACCAATTCAACATGGGTATAAAAACCACAAATAAAATGAAAAACAGACCAATTAACTATAAGAGATAAATAAAAATTGACTACAGGTATTAAAAATAAGATATTTTAAAACACAATTCTGCATTAAAGTCCATACAGATGAAACTCAGAGATGTAACTAAAGAAAATTTTTATTCTATATTTGATTCACAAGCTCAGAGAAATAAATATTTCCATAAATCTTGGTGGTTGGATTGCCAATCTTAAAGGTTTCTCACAGAATGAAGGGCAAGGATATTGATATTATTAGTGTTTTCCTCTTAAAAGTTAAGGTTCTTTATTAATACCTACAATGAACAGGACACATGAATCATGAGCATTGCTATATGTCCTTCAAATTTTAAAATGGGACTGAAATGTGTTAAGAATCAGTAGTGTAGTAAGGGCACAGGCATGAAAATAGGAGGCACACAAAAAAGCAGGACTTTAGTTCCTCTACATTATCCTGTGTCAGTGTGTCAAACAACTGGTTGGCTTGCATCAAGTTCCATCTAATTTTGTTCAGTGCCTAAGAAATTTTTGGCATTTAATAAGCACTAAGTAATAATACACACAGTGGAGTTGTAATAAATTAAAATAAAATGTTCCACAGTGGGGCCCGTTTTATGGATTAGTCTGGTAATCCAAGAGCCATATTTTTGATAAACTGGTTTATATTACAATAAAACTTATTGTATTACAACGGATTCACTGACTTACAGCATGTTACACACTTGCAAATCCCAAACCTATAAAGCATTTATTTTTTTTATTTAAGATTTATAAAATCACATCCAACTTAAGATACCTCCAGGTGCTCATATGGTATAAAAGCAGATACAAAATTCTAACAAAAAGAAAAGCGAGGCTCTGTTCAGATTTACTTTTTGTTCTTTTTTAAAGCACTAAACAAAAGCAGTATGTCTTATACCTGAAGGTCAACCCAAAGGGCTAACTTTATAAAGATTTATAAAATAAAAAATCTACCTCAAGAAAATGCTGCTATCTCTAGACACTAAAGACTTGGGCCAACTAGCAGGAGAGCTTCAGTGGTGCCTCACAAGAAGTGAGTGTTAAGATATCTAAAGGTTTAACTAGAAATTTTTAAAAAATAAAATCATTACTCTGAATTTAACTTCAAAACAAAGCAGACCTGTGATATATCTCCTGCTGTGTTTTATGATGCCAAATGCTAGAGTGGCATTACTCTGCACACAGCATCACCCTCACGTGGTCTGTATTGAGCAGGGTCTTTCTCTTTCAAATACACTCACAGCTTGAGCAGGACAGCAAGTCAAGAAAACACAATAGCTGTCTTAATGTTGGATGAAGGTGAAATGGTAAATTGAAACTTAATGATAATGTTTCTGGTGGTCTCAGGTGAAAGACTCCTAAAGTGAATGCATATTACTCATATTTGCTCTGATTTTTATTTTTAAGCCTCCCACACTACCTCCCTCACATATGAAAAGCATGAAAAATCACAAAATGGATGTCAGAATAAAAGTATGTTTCAACAGATATTACTGATAATAGACAATAAGTTTCATGGTTTTGTTTTCTTTTTTTATTATTATGTTACCTTTACTTATACAATGCCTTGCATATAGTAGGTGCTCAAATATTTGAAGAAGAGAGGAAGAAGGACAAGAACAAGGAAAGAATTTAAACAGGAGGAAATTTTATAAATGGGGCATAGACATAGAGGCCAACTATAAAATTTTCATTGTAAGATGGATTTGCACCCCAAAATCCCTACTCAAAACTGGTCAAAGCTCTGCTTTCTTCCTATGTTTATAGCATGTTTAATATAAAACAAGCTATTTCTTCTAGGTGTAATATGAGTAACTCCTTAGAAGTTAGAATTCCTGAGGTTCCTAGGATCACTGTCACACTTGCTAAAAAGATAAAAAGCAGTATTTATTTTCTCAAATAGGAAACATAAATTTAACTCCATGTTTAACCCATAAATTCACATAGAGCATATGGAAAGGGATAGTAGAAATGGTTATCAATAGACTACAGTAATTAAGGCTGGACAAATCTTCTCTACTCTCTCTCAATCCTTCATCCTAGTTGAGCTCATCTATTCCCATAGCTTCAACTCAAATACATGTCAGTAACTCTCAATTTGTATCTCCAATCAAGACCTATTTTCTAAGCACCAATCCTTTACAGCCAACTCTCTCTGTAAATCTCCATTTGGGAGGCTCATGAGCATCTCAAGCCTCAAAAGTAAATGTTTGGTTTCCCTGCCCCCACAATATGCCTTTGCCCAGATTTTACTATCTCAGTAAACGAACTACCATTTATACAGTTGTTCATGATAAAAGTCCAGTATCAATGATGAGGCCTTCCTTTTCTGTCTCCTGCATCTTAGCATCCACTATCATGTTTACCAATACTACCTTCAAAACATATCTCAATCCCATTTGCTTTTCTGCATCGCTGTTGCTATCACCTGAACCCAGAGATTAAGACCTTATTGTGACTTGCAAGGGTGTTTTGTTTGGTCCACAATATTTTCGTAATCTGCTTTGATTATTTGCTAACATTTATAAACTAAAAAGTTTAACAAAACAACTTGGACCCTGGCTTCTCTTGGAAAATTAAAAGACCTAGCAACACTGAGCATATTATTCCACTTGCTGGGGCTCAGGAGAGGCTACACCCTCCTAACACAGGCCTGATGCTCTCTGATTTGCTTGCCAGTCACCTCTCCATTGCTCCCAATACTTAGAGCAAAGGAAAGTTGCAATCTGTCAACAGTTTCAATATTATTTTGTTTATATGGGTCTGCTACATACTTTTATACTACACGACCATTAAAAGAAAATGAGTTTTAAACCCATTCCAGTACAAGTTTCTACATAAAATTTGAATCAGATTATATTATTTACCTCGTTAAACTTTCTAATGATTTCCCATCGAATTAAAATAAAAATCTAAACTTTTACCATGGCCTAAAAGGCCCTGCATGATCTAATCTGTCCAATGTCATCTCCTGCCACTCTCCTCACTCACCATGCTTCATCTGTACTATCTTTCATTTTCTTCATCATTGCCAAGCTTTGAAGGCTCTTCTCATAGATATCCACATGGTTGGTTCCTCCTTGTCATTCAGGTTTCAGTTCAAATGTCACCTTCTAGAAAAGTTTTCCCTGACCACAGAGTATACAGCAGTATCCTCCCACAACCTACCTTCATTTTCTATCACCTTGCCTTACTTTCTTCACAGAAGTCATTGCAATTTAACATTATCTTGCTTATTTATTTACCGAATATATATATATACATACATATACATATACATATATACACATATATACACATACACACACACACATATATATATACACATACACACACACACACATACATACATATTCCAGCAAGTGGAATAATATGCTCAGTGTTGCTAGGTCTTTTAATATATATCACCCTTCTAGAATGTAAACTCTACTATAGCAGGAGCCACAAATGTCTTATTTGCCATTGTAATTCTACTGCTTAGCACTCAATAGTAAATATTTGTCAAATAAATTAATGTACTACCATAATAGTTCTCACAATTTTAAATGAGCTCAGTCAACACCCATTCTCAACCCCTTTCTTGCTTCTAATATCTAGAGGTTAGCCTCTTTTACAGTTTGAGATGCCATATATCACAGTTCACTCACTCAACAAATATGTATTATAATTGTTCAAGGTGCTGGGATCAAAAAGTCAAAAAACCCTGTCCTCAAGGAGTTTATAATATAGTAGGGCAGTACGAACAATAAACAAAATGTTAGTAAATTATATACCATATAAGCATGTGATGAAGTCTAAAGAAAAAAAAGTGGGAAAGGCTTATAGGAGTACAGTGCATATATGCCAGTGAATGCTTATGTATCAATAGGGAGGGGGGCTGCAATTTTCTCTGGTTATCTTGTCATTCCTCAGGTCTCAGCTTAAATAAACATCATTCCCAGGGAGGAACTCTTTTCCTTTGTAGCCTTTATGATAAGTGAAATGATACAATTATTTATGTGATTGCTTATTATTTGTCTCCTCCTCTAGAATATAGGCTACTATTGGCAGGGACTTTGTTTTATTAATAATATTACCTGGCACCCTGTAGGCTTTTAATAGGTTTTGTTAATAAATACAAGAATGAAGTCTCTTTCCCATCGTAAAAAATTTGCTAAGTTGTAAGAAGTATTTTTAAAAAATCATCCCTAGCCAAATTTTACAGTATAACTTATATAAAACTCTATTATATTCTTATTTTTGAAATATATTTAGTTACCTCTTATTCAGTATTATGTTTCTTTGCAGCAAATCTATAAGTACACTATCCTCTAGAAACACATCAAAAACATTTATACATTTTATTTTCAGTAAGGAGTAATAGAATTATTTCAATTTCACTCATTTCCCTCTACCAAAATGGTATAGATTTGCCAGGCTGAAACAATTCATTTCCCTTTCATTTACACACTTATCTGTGAAGGCAGCATGAAGTATGCCATAGGAATCATCTCTCTTCTAAGCCTATTACGTATGCTTTGTAATTTACTGGAAATTGAAATCATCAGTAATCATTTCTTCCTGTTCTCTTGTCAGGCTTTAGTCCTTTTTTAGAGCTTTCTTTTCAGGTTTTGCCAACACATTTTTTTAAAGTCATTTTCCATCTTCTTTTAAAATGAAAATGTGTCTACAAAGTTCAAAATTTTTAAATAGTGCATTCCTAGATGACACCTTAAAAAAAGAACAGAGCCATTTCAAAGCAAAATTTCTTTTTTGCCTAATTTAAGCATTTATCTTGCCCTGGAGATGTTTAAATGAGTAAAGAAGTGAGGTCTACACATTAAAAAAAAATTGTATACTACAAGGTTTAGCTGAAGACCACACTATAATTCAAATACTATTAAGGGTCACTGTCAACAAGTTTAGGCCAGAAGCACAATCTACCTTTAAACTACTGTAAGCTGATAAAAGGGATAAAAGTTTGACATAGCATCCCCCTAAACAGAACAGGTTAAAAAGATGAGCAATAAATCCATAAGGAAGTAGATATGGTCAGGCAGGCATTATAGAAAAGCCACCAGGAAAAATCAATAACTTCAGAAAAGGACAACAGAACCCATGGTTAAAAGAGACCTGTAAATTCTAAAGATTTAAGATCTTCTGGATGATTTTCATTGGATTGGGTGGGGTGTTTTCCCCAAAATCTAGCCTCTTAGTTAAAAAAAGAGAGTTATCTTCTTAACCAGAAATTCATAATATTTTTAAAAAGTAACCCACAATATGACTCCTTTAAATGCCTATATGCCCAGTTCCATAATGTGCCTGGCACTTCAAAGGCATTCATAAAATATTGCTGGGCATTCCAATGAGCTACCTAAGTTAGTAAGATAAACCACAATGCTGAGAGGGTTGTGATAATTCCAGCTATTTACCTGCAAGATTTTCTTCATGAAGCTCTATCACTCTAAGTAGCTATTATAGTTAAATGGATAATGATATAAAACACCTAGACTGTATTGGCACAGAGGAAGCACTCAATAAACATTAACTATTCTTCTGTGGTACATGGCATTGCCCTAAGTCTTAGGAAACGTCGTCTCTCCAAAATGACACTCCTGTTGACTTGCTCTGGAGGACAGTATCTTTGTTCCCAGAAGCTGGCTCAGTATTTTTCAATATTTTTGCTTCGTATTTGAGAGTAAGAAAGAAAGCAAGATTTCATAGGTCCTAACTTAGGCACTGTCAATGACGGAAACAAACCAAAATGACAGCTGTCAGGAGAGGGAAAAAAAGGCTTAATGGTAATAACTAAGTTTCTGCAAAAGTAACTTTTCCCAGACAGCTGACACCAGAAGTGAATGCGTAGCTAAGCCTCCAAAGAGTAGAGAACCACTGTCCTACTTTTGCCCTTTCTTTCACAGTTAAACTTCTCAAAAATGTTCTCTAATATGCCATTCCCAATTCTTCTCTTCTGAAACTACTCCAAATAGGCTTTCATCTCACCACTAATCTAAAGCTACTTTACAAGGGCATTCATTCAGGATCTCTGTGTTGCCAAATCCAATCATCGATCATCAGTTCCCATCTACTGTGACCTCTTGGCAGTACAACACAGTCACTCCATTGCTTGGCTTCCAAGATACCATCCTTGCCTGACTTCTCTCCCGCCTCACCAGCAGCTCCTTCCTGGTCTTGTGTGCTAGATTCTTCCTCTGTTCTCAAACTCAATAGTGGTGATCTCACTTAAGTTCATAGCTTTAAGAAGCATCATCTGCTGGTAACTCCTAAATTCATATACCCAGCCCAGACTTCTCCCTTAGACTCTAGGTATATATTCAAATGCTTCTTCAGCATCTCCACCTGGACATCTAAAAGACATCTCAAATCTAAAATGTTCAAACTGAGCTACCCTAAAACCTATTCTTTACTGTCCTCCTCAATTCAGTTTACTGCAGATCCATCCTTTCAGTTGTTCAGGCCAAAAACCGTGTTATCCTTGATTCCTCTCTTATCCCATATCAAATCTACTGGCCCATGCTGCCAACTCTATCTTCAAAATATATCAGAGTCTAAAGCATTTTTCCAACCTTCACCACTTCTACCCTCATCCAAACCACTACCACCTTTTAAGAAATTCTTGCTATCCTTGCCCCTCTCCAGCCTATTCTCCACCCAGCAGAATGATCCTATCAACACCTGCATTGGCTCCCCATCTCACTCAACCAAGCCCCACACAATCTGGTCCCATTTCCTCTCTGACACTGTCTTATACTCCTTTCCCTTCCACTCCAGAGACCTTCTCGCCATCTGTAGAATGTACCAGGCATGTTCCCAATTCCAGCTGGTTACTATTCCTTCAGCCTGGAACACTCTTGGACCACATTTGCTTGCTCCCTAATTTTCTTAAGTTCACTACTCATGTGTCACCTTTATAAAGTGAGGCCTTTCCTATTTGAAGTTGCAAACATCACACCATAAATATCCCAGTCCCTTTTCCCTGCTTTACTTATTTGTTTAGTTTATTGTGTCTCTACCCATTAGAACATAACCTCATCTAAGAAAGGCATTTTTGTGTAGTCTGTACTTTGCTGAATCTTTAATGCCTGCAGTATTCAGGCTGTTCACGCTAGTCTGGAAAATTTTCATTAGGAAGGTAATGCTCAGGTAAAGTGAAGTTCATCCAGGCAAAGGATATATAATGTTTAAAGATACAGAATAATGAACTAGTATAGTACACATTTGGAATCTATGAGCAGTTTGGTTTGGTTGGCTTAAGATTTCAGCAGGAAATGAGACTAGAAAAGTAAGCAGAGGTTTAACACTAAGCATTTACTATGTGCCAGGTGTTGTTTTAATTCCTTTATACTGCTTCTAAACAATTTAATCATCACACCACTCCTTCTCTTACAAAGAAGCCATTTTGTTTATCTCCATTTTACAAGGGTGCAAACTGAAGACAAAGAAGTTAAGTGACTTGGCCAAAGTCACTCAGCTAATAAATGAAAGGCAAATGAAAGCCAGGCAAAATGACTCTAGAATTACACTCTTACTTGTTATAATACATTGTCTTGTACTAAGGATTTGGGTTTCATGGTATAGACAAGAAGGAACTACTGTAAGATTTTAAGCTACAGAATAACATGATCAGTTTGCATTTTAGGAAAATGATCCTGACAGCAGTGTGGAGAATGTTCTAGCAAAGGGCACAGAGAACAGCAAGATAGAGGCCAGAGATGTCGAAGGAAGGACTTAGGGTACGAAACAGAAAGGAGAAGGATAGATTTTAAAAACATCCAGAATGTAGAAGTTTTATAGAAGTTTTGATAGTGCTGTGACCAAAGACAAGAGTACCTGCTCTTCCACTTACCATTCTCTCCATATGTATTTACATTTTTAAAAAGAAGAAATCAAGAGCTGAATGAAAAATAGGGTATCACTTATCATTAGTTAATTTAGCATCCAAATACAACAAAGCAAGAATCTAGTAATGCTGGAATAGAGCATTTGGCTTAAGATCAAGATGCAATTAAGGGTCTCTATTTTTCCTTCAACCCAATTCTTTATCTTGGGATTTTCTCATTTTCAGGCCAACCACAAGTGCAGAAACCTGAAGCAGCCAGCATCTAGCACACTAAACTCATGTACTGAGAAGACAAGGGAGAATGAGAATGAGATAATCATGAGATGATTATGAGATGAATGCCAGGGTTACATAAAATGTCTTGGTTCAACTTATTACATTGACTACACGGAAGGAGGAAGTATAAAAGCAGTCCAGAAAGAGAAGTGATAGTAGAATACCTCATGGAGGTATGAACCCTTCAAGAGAGAGAACAAGATGGCAAGGCCAGCCCAATCCCAAAGATAAAGGAGATGAAAGACAGAGACTCTATGGCTGCATGATTATTTGATATTCACCAACCTTATTCACTAGTAAATATAGTCAATGTCCTGGACTCTGACCACCTGAATTAGCACATTGTTAATACATTAGAAAAAGTCACCAGACATGAACTGATGAAAATGAAGGTGATGAAAATGAAGGTGAGAAAAGACAAATAGAATCACAACACCACGGTCTGTCAATCTGAAAGTCAAATTACTTCCAAGATAGTGGTGAGGGGGCTATAATTTTCACCCAATACTGAATAAATTTGGAGGAGGTAGGCTGGTCACTGGAATTGATCAAAAAAAGCTATCACCTCTGGAATTTTATTTGCAATCTAGCACCTTTAGTCTGACATTTTGAGTGTTAGAAAAATACGTATAGAACTTACACCTCAATTCCTAATATTAGCTGAGGGATGGGACACACGCCTCTCTAGAAGGTCAAGGACAACAAAAAGTCTTTTTAAAGGATTCTAGACAATGTAAGATACTGTTTAGCCTAAGAACCAACAGATAATAACCTTTCTACCCTTGAAAAAAAGAGATAACGGCAAGACCTTCCATTAGTAATCAAGCGGAATAAACTTAAAAAATCTAAGACTGATTACTAAGCCATCAGAAGAGAAAGTTCTTGGTCCAGGAGATTCCTAGACTGTTTTTACTACTAGGCTCATGGAAGACATTCAACAAAATATACTGTTCACTGGTTTAGTCTTCTTAGTATGTCTTTTGGTTACAGAAAGTTAATGATTTTAACACAGCCTACCTGTCATTAAAAATACATAATACCAAACAAAACGGGAATTTACTAACAGAGAGACTCAGAGAAAATAGAAATGTAAAAATTTTCCAATTAAAACAAAATCACCCACAAAACTGATACCATTTCCTTTATAATTCAACTGGGCAGAAATGATGAAATAACAATAACAGACAAGTCTGCTTTAAAATAATTATCTTTACATATAAATAAAAATTTAAAAGATTTACACAGTACTTAGTTTGGTGATTTAATAGTATGGAAAATTAAGCTATGTGCAACTTTCAGATTTTCAAATTTTAGTTTAGGTTGAAAGTCACATGTGTTGGTGTGTTTATTCTGATGCATCTATGATATACAAATGTAACTACTTCATATGTCACAAAAAAATATTTTTGCTTTTCACGAGCATGTCTCATAAGGAGGTTTAATTGAGTGCTCCCCCAACTGGACTACAAAATCCTTGAGCAATTTATCCCCAGCACCCAGAAGACAAATTGCAGAGAACAAGTGCTCGGTAAATATTTATTGAATGAATGAACAAAAAAATTAATTAATGATGTTGCCAATGTTTGGTTTGCAATAGTTTCCTTGATCTGGGGGTGAAATCCTGGCAGCAACATGAAGTGTTTTATAAAAATTAAATTTTTGATAAGACCTGGAGATTAGCAGAACTGCTCTGCCTATAGAGGACAAAGAACTTGGAAGTTCTAAGGGGAAATCCTGAAAGACAAGAAAGCTGACAAGATCGGCAATGACAGACAGAAGTGTCCAAGAAAAAAAATAAAGACAGCAGCATTATGGGGTAAAGGCTCTAGAAACTTGTATTTTCCTCTTGCCTCTCACTGTTCTATCCCCATACCCTCCTCAGCCAGATAATTCCTTTTAAACTTCACCCACCCCCATCTCCAATAAGGTCAAAACTCTCCATTAAATGTTCTCAAGTACTATATACCTCTTTTTCAAAGCACTTATCACAGTTAGAATTTTACATCAATCTGTGTGCCTGCTTGATTACTTGGCTTCCCTACTGGTCTATAAGCGCCATGAAAACAGGGATCTGTCTACTTTTTGCTCATACTTGATTACCTAGTGCCCAGTACAATTCCTGACTCATTAAATATATTTCAATAAATAAATAATGTCTAATACAGATTTTTAAAGTCATTAATAATGTGATGAATGTTAACCTTTCCTATCCTTCCCAGTGAAAGCCTCAGAAAAGTCTACGTCAGTCGCTACTACTTCTAAATGAGTGGACTCTTCTGGACGAACTGGAAGCTGTGTTGAGTTTCCTGTCTGGGACAACATGATCCAGCACAAATTTAGCACATAAGGATTAAAGAGATCAAGGTCAGTAGAGCTGTAAAGAAGTAAGCCCTGGGATATCTCAAGTATCTTGGGAAATGTTTTAGACTTTCCAAGACTACGGAATTGGAAGTTTGAGGCATTCTTCCCTAGACTTCATGGACTGGAAGACTCCAAGTAACCCCTGGGTTATACATAAATAAACTGGACCCTTGAAGGTTCATTTAAAAGCAGAGATCTAGGTAGAAAGAATATTGTCATTTTATAATATAACATAAAACAACATAGTTACAGATCACTCCAACATATTTTCTGAAAATTTACTGTATGCAATATATATGTTTACATTATGCAATATATATGTTGGCCACAAAAACGGCTAAAATCTGCCCTAAAGAAGCTATTGCTTCAAAATATATATTTTAAAATTTTCTAAAATATTTTATAGATAATCGAACTTAAGAGATTTATACTTATTAGCTAATTGGATGGAGGTTTAAAAAATATATATCAATGTATCTAAGTAGTCTCCGCTCTATCTATAATTTTGCTTCCGCAGTTTGTTACCTGCAGTCAACTGCAGTCTAAAAATATTAAATGAAAAATTCCAGAAATAAATCATAAGTTTTAAATTGTGTACCATTCTGAACAGTGTGATGAAATCTCATGCTGACCAGCTCCATCTCCCCTACCCTCATCCCCTACATCCCCAGCTAGATAAGAATCATCCATACCTTCATCCAGCATACCCACATTGTATACAATACTTGCTCAATAGTCACTTAATAGCCATCTGGGTTATCAGATTAACTGTTGGGGTACTGCAGTGCTTATATTCAAGTAGTCCTTATTTTATAAAATTTATGAAATACAATTATTGGATGGAACACAGCATTAAAGTCACCTATATCATTACTGAAGGATTACAACCTCTGCAACAACACTCTGATGAGTTAAAAAGAGACAACTTACAATTACAATGTTCCTTCAAAAGATTTCAGCAAAACAAACAAACCTTCAACTATTGAGGATCCCCAACCATCAATATCATCTGCTCCTGACATTCAAGTATTGACATCATCATGGCTCAATGGTCCAGGACTACCCAAAGCAGATGATCCTACTTCTGACATAGGGTCAGAAGGTCAATAGTAGCTTACATTGTCTATATCATTAATCTTACTTCACTTCAAGTAGGCATTTTAATATCTCATGTCATCTCAAGAAGGATGAAGATAGCACAAAATGTTTTAAAAGAGAGAGACCATATTCACATAATTTTTATAATAGTTTATTGTTATAACTGTTCTATTGTATAGGAAAAAACACAGTATATATAGGGTTTGGTATTATCCATGGTTTCAAGCATCCATCAAGGGTCTCGGAATATATCTCCCATGGACAAAGGGGGATTACTGTATTTACCTGTTTTCTTCTTATAATAAACAGATGGTACAGTTTAACAAAAATACATTCTTAATCACACTAATAAAAAAAAAAAACATACGGTACTGAACCTTTTCAGCTCTAAGAAGGTGAATCTCAGAGTAAAATCCTTGGGCAAATACAAATTAAGATTTATGATTAGGAAGATATATGAGCTACATGATTGGCCATAAAATTGAGGAGAAGCAGCCAGTCACACATGTTATACTTTTCAGTGAAAAGCAATCTCACAACTACTAAGAGATTCATAGCATGTCCTTCACGTAGGTATTATAGGCAACTCCAAATCCTACAATGTTTTGTCCCCAGCTCAAGGGACAGACCTAAACCACACGATGGCTAATTCAACCCCTCTCAAAGGGAAAAACTTTTCAAAAAAAAAAAAAAAAATGAAATGCCAGGTACTTTAAATCAAGTACTTAACTAACATGTTGCTATTTAAATTGCACAGATAATATTCTGGCCTAAGTTCAAAGGAAGCATAATGTAAATGGGGGTCATAATGAATGGCTCTATTTGGAGAATGGCTTTAAGGGATACATTACTTTGTAGGTCTCAAAAAACAACATTCTGATTTTGCTTTGAATAGGGCTTGTATGTTGTTGGAAGTTACCAGAAAATCAACTATGCACTACAGTTTCAACTGATATATGTTCTTTACACATATCTGAAAACCACAAAAAAAATACTGAATTCTCTCACAGTGACACCACCATAAAATATTCTTCAGACTCCACAACAACAGCAACAGCAACAACAACAACAAAAACAACAAATCTGAAAAGGAACATCATCTCCAGAAATAATGGGCATCCAGAACCTTGGCTGCAAAGGAAGTGCCAGCAGGGTACATTAGACTCTGCTCCTGCTGCAGTAGCTAGCTGAACCTGCCAAGACTACCAGTGGGCCAAATTAAGGGTGTTAAAGTTACAAACATGTTTTTCTCTTCCAATGGATTAGGAAGCTCCAAAACATATTCATCTTGGTGTCTGAGTAACATTAAAGCTACAGCAATGCTACTGAATAGAACAAAGGCTTCGAAAACAAACTTCAATTCCCTTTGACCACCGCCCAAATAGAAATCTTTATGTAATGCCTTTTGATTTAAGGAGTGGTCTGAAGTCCTTTCTCTAAAATGGTTAGCTGTTCTTCTAGCAGAGAGTATTGGTCATCAAGATTCTGTTTCTTTGACTCACTGGTTAAAAGGCAGTTTTACTTAGGATGAGGCACCCCTCTGTCTTACTTGCCACACCAGTGTTTGCACTGCTATTCATACAGACATAACTGGAGAGGAATGACACACAGACACATAAAGCATATAACCCATTATAGGAGGTTCTCATTACTCAAGGACAACAGTTATCTGAAAAAGGGCATTTAAAATGAATTTACTTAAAAAAAAAATAGGGACCAAAATTTCACAGCAAATATAGGAGAAAAAAAGGTTATATTAAGTTTAAAAAATTGAGAAATAGAATACAAATTGCATTTTATCTTCTATTTTAAGAAGTTAATAAATGCAACTATGTGCTAACCAAAATAGCAGCAGCAGCAGTAGGATCAGCAGCAGCAGCAGCAGCAGCAGCAGCAGCAGCAGCAGCAGCAGCAGCAGCAAAACAATTGTTAGATACCTTTGGTATAGTTTTTCTAACATTTCCTAACTAGGTTTCCCAGCACAATTATAGTGACAGAGATTTTTCCAAAAACACCTGAACATCACCAAATTTCCCTTAATTTTTAATATCGGATCCTTCTCTTGAAATGCTGAACATGTCATTATTTTGGTGGATTTTCTGTTCAATTGCTCACTGCCAGAATTTCATTTGCCAATGGCTTTGTATGCAAATCTGGCAGTTCTTCAATATCACTTTTCTTGATTCCATTAAAATTTTATTTCCTATATTTTTGCAAAATATGCCATTCGACTTTGCAATTGAGTACAATGATTTTACATCTTCACAACAATCAGTAAAACACTATAACTAATAGGATGGGCAGGGAGAGAGTTCATCAGGGATGAAAGTTTGAGTGGGAACTAATTTTACACGTAGGCAGTTCATCAGGGAACATTTTTATATTACGATGACTTCTGTTTCCCTCTACAACCCTTGTGACTGCAAGGCATGATATAATGAATATTCAGATAACAAGGGCACCCATATATTAAAGGCCACAGCCATCATAGAAATGCTTCTGTTTTAGGCACCAGAAAGTTTCGCAGGGGACTAGAAGTACATCCCAGAAGCATATCCTAACATTCTATATTTTAGTATTGCCTGTCTGCATATCCTATCATCACAATATAAACAGACTGAATAAAATGATACCTAGTATGCACCTCACCCTTTAATAATGGAAATGATTTTACTCTGGCACCATTCACTAGCCATAATAGTAAAATTAAAATATTGACTTATTTAAGTATCGAAATATATATCTGACATCTGCCAGAATGAGGACTTACCAATAGTGCTTTTAGAAGATTAAAAAATATGTAGCACATGGATATTATCCTTGTCTTAATAAGTGTGTATGTGTGTGTTTTGATTACCCTGCAGTAAAAGCTATTACTTCAGAATCCTGAAGTCCAGAATATTTTTTTTTTTATCTTTGAAGTCTCACAAGAAAACAAAGATAATGCCACAAGATGATAAACAGATGGTAAAAACAGCATTGTGGGTTAAAAAGACCTTTAGAGTCAGACAGACCTGGGCATCAATCCCAGCTGTTAGATTCTGGCTGTGTGACTGTAAGTTCATTATGCTAAATCTCACTTTCCTCATTCGTGAAATACAATAGTTGGACAACAATGTTTAGTTCCCAGATAAGACCAAATGAAAAACTTAAAAGTGTCTGGGAAATAATGGGCATTACCTATGCTGTAAACCATATCTTTGCTAATAAACAATAACTTTCCTTCTTCTTCCAGACATTATGACAGTATGCAAGCCTCTAAAAGTCTCTGATGAAGCTCTACATGTCTATAAAAACAAGGTGTTAGAATATCATTATGAGGACTTTGTCAGAATCCCTTGATAAAGCCAGTGTTATAAACAAAGTTCCCCAAAACATTAAGTTCCTACACTTATGCACACATCTGCTAAGCCTTACAAATAAAAGAAAAACAGTTATTTAAATATGTGATTGGGTTCTTTCTCAGTGACACTGTATACTGTAATTTTGAAGCTAGACATATCTGGGTTAAGAATCCTAGACCTTTCTGGTTTGAAACCTTGGGCAAAGTACTTAACCATTCTGAGGCTCTGTAAAATAAGAATAATCAAACCAGTCTCCCAGAGTTATTTTAAGAACCGAAGAAAATAATTTATGTAAAAGTACCTAGTACTCAGAAGGCATCCATCCTTATTACCAACACTCCACAGATGCCGTTTTTAAAATAAAACGGTATATTTTTAAAAACCTCAAAACCTCTAAAGATCAATATGTGAGTCAGCATCCTTCAGACCCGGATTCTATAAGGGTATATTGTAAAACACATTATGACAGCAATAAAACACATTCCTCAGATCTGTTCCAAAGATGTCATATCTATTGGTCATGTCTTTTCTAAGATGACAACATAAATAACGAAGTGATAAAACCAATGGGATAATAATGAGTACTGTTCACTGACAATGTTCTAAATAATCTCTCACTGGATTGAGCAATTGAAAAGTTCGCAAACACCGCACCATCCTTTAAGGATGTCAGCAATGGCAATATAGGACCATCTAAGCTACATTCTCAGTTTCAATTAAACCCACTACTTTTTCTTAGTTTCCTTCCTTCCAGATTCTGGGTGCACACATAAGTTTACATAAATTGTATATTTAAAGTCAGGATCTGTTTTTAGAGCTATACGAAAGGCGGAAAATAGGTCTTTTTCATAGTTAATAGGACAAAGAGCTGTTCTTCACATGCATTTAAAAACAATAGTGGTGGTTGAGACAGTGGTGTCAACATATAACAAAAGCGGAATGCATAAAACAGTGCCTGGATATGAACAATTATTATTATCTAAGCAGCAATTATTGCTAGACTTTTCTTTTGGATTGTTGCAAATACTCTCCACTTTCTTGCCCCTCCCGCCTTCTATTGCACTGGACTAGCCAAACTCTCACCCACACTTCACCACTGACTTTTCTGAACTTTAACCTGAGCAAGTTAATTTCACCAGAGAAAACCACACAAGGCAGTTGGAATCAATATTGGCAGATCAAGCTTACCAATCTCAAATAGACAATCAACCCTGCCTGGCACACTACAGTTTCCCTAGTAAGCTTACTCTTCCACTGTCTGCAACAGCTATTTCCTAACTTTCTTCACTTTACTCAAACCCTCATCTTCTCTCTCATTGTCAGTTGACAACTGTGTTCCATACATCCTACAGGAAGTCGAATCCATCACACTGACACTCGCATCATAGTCAGGAACTAAATTTGTCTTCTCTTTCTTTCTTCCAACATGAAGGTGTCTCTCATTCCATTGGCTATCTTTTTCTCTCCTTCAATCTCTCTCTCCTGGATCCTTCTGACCAGCATTTAAATATGCTTTAGTACCTCTCATCCTTAAAATGCATCTCCACATCTAGCTTCCACCTTGTTGTATCTTTACTCACCTTCATAGCAAAGTGTCTCAAAAAAGTTATTGATTCTTTCTCTGCTTCCGCACCTCCCAAGAGCTTTTTATAAAGTTCAACTCCCTTTTAATTTAAAAAATGATGTTATAGAAAGTATAACAAAACATAAATAAAAATCAAATACTATCTTTCTACTTTCCTTAAAAAGTTCGCATCTTCATTTTTCTGAAGTAATCAATATTAAAGTTCAATGTGTATTCTTTCACACCATTCTCTATATTTATGTAAATCCATACAAACATTTATATACATATATAAGGTAGTTTGTTGACAAAAGATACATAATTAACAAACTATCTGCATCGTGTGATTTTTTCATCTAACAATTTTAATGGAAATCCTTCTAGATTAATTCATATGGATACAATTCATTTCCCCCCATGCCTAGCTTTATTGAAATATAGGACAATTAGTTGTTCTTATCTACATGTACAATTCAATGAGTGTTTTCAATTATAGTTTGCATACAATAATATATTCATTTCAGTTGTACAGCACAGTAACTAGAGATCTATATAACTCATAAATCGATCACCCCACTAAATCTTCACTATTTTCCTTATTCTACATTTTATATACCCATGTCTATTTTATAACTCTCCATTTGTACTTCTTAATCCTTCTGCTCTTCTTCACTGTCCCTCCAACCCTCCTCCCATCTAGCAGCCCTCAAAATATTCTTTGTATCTATTAGTTTATTTCTGCTTTTGTTGTTGTTGTTGATTTTGTTAAGATTCCACATATTTGTGAAATCATGCAATATTTGTCTTTAACTGACTTATTTCATTGAGCACAATACCCTCTAGGTCCATCAGGGCAATATCTTTTTCCATCCCCTTCCTTTTAGTCTGTCTGTGTCTTTTAATCTGCAGTGAGTCTCTTGTAGGGTTCTTGTCTTATCCATTTAGCCACTCTATCGTTCGGTTGAAGTACTTCATTATTTTCCATTTGAGGTAATTGTTGATATATAGTTAGTACCATTCTTTTTTCATGTTTTTGATACATGTGTTTTCTTCTTAAAGAAGTCCCTTCAACACTTCCTGTAATACTGGTTGGGTATTGATAAATTCCTTTAGCTTATTTTTGTCTGTGAAGCTCTTTATCTGTCCTTTGATTCTAAATGATAGCTTTGCTGGATAACATATTCTTGGTTGTAGATCTTAGGTTTTCATCATGTTGAAGATTTTGTGCCAAGGGCTTTTGTGTAAGCCCTTCTGTCCTGCATAGTTTTTTGTTTGTTTATTTGTTTGTTTTTGAGAAATCAGCTGCCAATCTTAGAGGTGCTCCCTTGTAGGTAACTAACTGCTTTACTCTTGCTTTTAAGATTCTCTCTTTGTACTTAACCTTTGGCATTTTAATTATGATGTGTCTTGGTGTGGGCCTTTTTGGGTTCATCTTTTTGAGACTCTCTGAGCTTGCTGGAGTTCTCTATTTCCTTCACCAGGTTACGAAAGTTTTCTATAATTATTTCTTCAAATAGCTCTTCAACTTCTTGTTTTCCTCATGTAATCCTATGACATGGATAATTTTACATTTAATTGTGTTCCATACGCTCCTTAATTATTATAGTCTTGGCCTCTTTTTTCTTGCCATTCTGATAAAGTGTCCTTGGCTTCTCCAACCTCTGTATCAGTGGTCCAATCCTCTTCTTTACCCACTCTGTTGATACCCTCTAATATACGCTTCATCTCAGATAATACATTCTTCATTTCTGACTGGTTCTCTTTTATAATTTCCATTTTCATTTTTCTGTTTATCTCTGTTAAAGCCCTCACTGAATTCATCTACACTTCCCCTAAGTTCACTGAGCATCTTTATAACCAGTTTTGAACTCTGTATCTGTTAGATTGCTTAACTCCATTTTTTCTGGATCTATGTTCTGTTCTCTCATATGGTTTCTGCTTCTGTCTTCCCATTTTGCCTGCCTTTCTGTATCTGCTTCTATGTACTAAGAAAAACTCCTAAGTCTCCCGGTCTTATCATGTGGCTTTGTGTAATAAGTGTCCAGTGGCATAGCCCTGAGAGGAGTTCAGCTGTAGGCCAAGTTTAGCCCAAGCCTGTGCCTCTCTGGGGTCACCTGTTAAGATTCAGCAAGCAATACACAGATGCTGTGCTTCTAGTTGCCTCAAGAAACCACACCAGAAACTGAGGCCAGCTGCCTCCAGTGTGAGTCCTGGTTCTACTCAGCAAGGAGCACTAGACTGGCTGACGACACAACTGGATGTGGCTTGGGTAGGGCCATGAGTGGGGGAGGCACAGTTTCAGGGAATGCTCTGGCGGAGCGACCTCTATTATCCAGTTTGATGACGTCTCAGCTATGGCAGCTCTGCATCTACACACTGTGGAGGGAGGGCTCAACAGAGGAGCAATGGATACTGCTGGCACTTTTGCTCAGGAGAGAGTCTCACCTCCAGCCCTCACTCCAATAGCTCAGTATCTCCTGCAAGTAAGTCTCTGGTGCCCCTTGTGCAGCCAACCTGGCACTGGTGAGCAAGTCCATCACTGCAAAAGTTCAGTTTCAGACATGGCCACTTTAAAAGATGTCTGCAGCTGTCGTAGCCTCTGTCCCACTTGGGACCGGGCAGTCTCATGTCTTTCCCCCCTCCTACCTTCTACCCTTTCAGATTGATTAATTCATTATTTCTCTCCCTAGCTGACAGCTTCTGTTCATCTAGCTGTTTGCTATGTGTTTCTGTCACAACTTTGATTTGATTGCAACAGGAAGGAACAATCCCTCTATCATCTACGTTATTTTTTCCTGCCCCTCCCAATTCATTCTTTTTAATTTTAATGAATTCTCTTATTAATGAGCATTTTGGTAGTTTACAATTTTTTGATTCTACAAATAGTGCTGCAATAAGCATCCTTAAATATGTTATTTCCTTTGAATGAATTTTATTGCAAGTAAAAAAAAAGACTGCTGCCTCAATAGTATATGCATTTTTAATTTTATTATAAATCACACATTTAATTACTTAACCAACTCTAATCTGGCTTCTACCCCTACAATGTCTGTAAAACCGCTATTGCTAAGGTAAACTGTGTACTCTATGTTGTCAATGCAAATAAGGCCATTGTATACTTTTCATTCCTCATCTTCTTGATCTCACAGCAACATCTGGCATCACTGACTTGTCCCTCCTTGAAATCACACTTTCCTGAATGTCTTTCTCTTGCTGGCTGCTCCTTCCCCATTTCCTTTGTTGGCTTCTTCTCTTCTTCTACCGGATCAAATTCTGGAGCAACTCAGACTCAGTTCTAAGCTCTCTATTCTTCTTCTACACTCTACTACATTCTATCTCTTTTGAACCTTATCAACTCCCCTGGCTTCAAATATCCTGTAATTCAACCCAGACTGCCTTTTTCTGCTATAAGCCTATACCTAGCACCCAGTACCTGTCATGTGCCGGGCAATTGATAAGTATTTATTGACTAAATGAAGAAAAAATACTTAATTTCATTTGGGGAGATCAAGAAAGATTTCCTGGAATAAATAGCATTTCACTTTGCTAAATAAATAGTCATGAGTCTAGCAGCAGAGATGAAAGAATATTTCAGAAAGAGGAAACTGTTTGAGACCAAAGGTTTGGTAACAGAGATTTTGTAATCTAAAATCAACACAATCCTGACACTGAGTAAAAATTAAAATCTCACTATATAAAAGCAAAACAGATGGAATAGCAAAGTGTATCACTACATATTTCTTAAGTAGTAAGTCTACAACTAGTTTGAACTACATTCCTCACAACTTCTATCCACCAATGTCATCTCACTTCCCAGCCACCTAGGTTCCAAACTTTGAAGCTCTCTGACTCAATTTTTCCTCTCCATATTCAGTCACCAAGATTGACTGGTTTTTCCTTTGAAACTTCTTTCTCAGCTATTCTCTTTTCCCATTTGAAGCTAAGACATCCTAATTCAAGCCTCTTTCACATATAAAATGACTACAATCTGCTCCTAAATCCAAGTTTATCAACCATGACACTACTGACATTTGGTCTTTGTCATAGGAGGTTGTTCTGTATATTGTAGGACGTCTAGCAGCATCATTGACTTCTATTCACTAGATGTTAACAGCACCCTGCCTCTCAATTGTGACTGCTAAAAATATCTCCAGACACTGTCTGGGGGAGAGGGGGGCCAAAATCAACTCTAGTTGAGAACCATTTTTCTAGATGACCTCATGGGAAAAGCCCTCTAAAATTATCCAATCAATATTCAATCCATCCTTTCAGGACAACTCAGTTTTTACCTTTTATATAAAAATATGGATGCTTATAAGCAAGCAGATACATAGTAACCTTTATAAATAACAAAAAATTTGCACAATAAAACAAATGAGAGATCATGGCTTATTTATCAGTTTGACAAAAGATTAAAAATGATAATTCTCATTGTTGATAAGGATGTGGAGAAATAGGTATTATCATATACTGCTGATGGACATAAACCAGCACAATGCATTTGCACGGCATTTATCAATGTTTCACATATCCTTTGACTGTGCTTATGCAAAAAGATAATCAGAAAAGTGTACAAAGACTACACTGTTTTATAACAGCAAAACTGGAAATACCCTAAAAGGCCCTCAATAGGAAACCAGTTAGGTAAACAACAGTACATTTGAATACTGTGCTATTGTTCTAAAGGATGAAGCAGATATATATGTACTGACATGGAACAAAAGCCGCGTAATATAAATATAAGTGCAAGGTTTCAATACAGTGTGTGCTATATATATTTGTGTAAATAACATGTTTATGTTGGCTACACAAGAAAAAATTATATGAATATGTCAAAATATTAACAAAATTTCTGCACCCAAATTACATTTTAAGTGTATTAGAAGAACTGTTAACTCTTCTTTAAAAATCTCTTGGAAAAGTCCAATTTAAGAATCTATACTTTAAATTTTTCAGCTTAAAAGAGGCTTCTACATTTATTTATCACATTTATTCAGGCAAATATTGTTGAGTTGGAATATTCTGTTCTGAGCCATATTTTTGCTCTAGAGAAATTAATGGTAAAAAGAAAGTTTACAGAGAAAAATATATTTTTGTGCATGACAGCTTACCGGTGTGATGCATCCATGAATCATACTGAAAATATGTCCCTTGAAATCAAAGAAAACAATATGTTTATACAAAGAATGTGCCTCAAAGTTCTCTAATAAAGAAAAGTGTTTAATCAAAATATTTGTTGACAGCTGGTTAGTGCCGATTCTAAACTAGAAAAGAAAATCAGTGTTACTGTAGTCTTTTGTGTACCAGAGCTGATATGCAAATTAGCCAAAATGGAGGCTCATTATCTGTTTTACACTTCAAGTGTGATTTTAAGCACTCTAGGTATATATACACACACACACATCCAGAATACACATATATCTCAACAAACCATGTACATCATCTGTTCAAACTGGGAAACGCATGCATGCTTCTACAACATTAAACGGAAGGCAGATGGTAGACACTGATCAACAGAAATAAAATAAAATCCTTCTAAATCCAACTTCCTCTAACATTCCTTCTAATTTTTTTCTTTAGAAAAGTATCAAGCAGTTCTTCATTATTGTTGATCTGCAACTTCAAAATTACAATAGGCAATGCAAAAGAGAATTTCAAAGAAGAAAAAATGTCTTTTGGTACAGATTCCCTTTCATAGTCTTAAGGAGATAACACTAACTTTGAAACTCATAGCATACTGTAGTTTTATCAGTATCTAATGTGTAAATTAGATCTTTCTATAACTGGAGGTTTAGCTTTCAAAATACATAATTACTGACCATTTTAGTCCAAATCATATTTCTTTTGCAGGGTGAAATGAACTAAAACAGCTGTTACATCCTAACAGCTTCATAATGTGCATAGAATTTCTATGACTATTAGAAATTAAACCCACAGCTTCCTATCAGGCAGAACATATTCATGTGTATATAAGACCCATATTATTTGGAAGAACAATTATTAACTTATGAAATTATAATTTGAAACATAATGAAATAAGGCTGTTAAAGAAAATATTATAGCTCTTGAATGAGGTCAAAGCTACTAGTCCACAGTAATCAGTTCTCCCACCTTTCCTCACATCAATAAAGCACTTTGGGTCAAGGGAAGTCCAAGTGTTCATGCTACCACCATTCCTTGCAGGGATTGAGCCCTCTATTTTCATACTGAGAGATGAATTTTTAGAAGGTGAACCAAGTCTGGCACTCTGCCCAGAATTTCTGGCAGCTGAAAAGCAATCTGGTTTCACTTCTGGTCCATTCTCCCCTGAGCTAACCTTGTATTCACAGAAGGAAACCCTGATCTAGGGAACTTGTACTGTTTATATGATCACTGAGAAAGCTCTGATTTTATTAACCATGGGGCTTGTACATACAATTCTCTTTAAGCGTATTTTCTGTGGAAAGAAATATTGTAAAATCTTTTCTTTTGGTATCTCCTTCTAACACTAGGGATGGAAATAACCGTTAAAAAGATTTTTCTAGAAAAATTGATTATTATCCAGGCACCTGCATTCAGGGGTGACAGAGGGCTAAAAAATTCAACAAGCTATCTGATGAGCAACTACTATCAAAAAAATATACAGTGAGGTCCAGGAACCAGAACATAATTTGAGAGACACACAAGACATATTACATAATTCATGGCTGAATTGGGTGATTCAAGCTATCAGTGCTATCTATGAAAGGTCAGACCAATCACTGATAGGCAGTGTGGGATACAATTTAAATACACATAGGTCTAAACTCTCACTGAGAGAATTTTAACTACTTAACCAATTTCTTCTTCATATTACCATTTCCTAAGTAAACAGAATTGGAAAATGACTAATTCACAAATAAGTCTATATCCAAGTTTTTATTTTTTTGACCCCAAGATCTAGCTGTCTTTCCCTCTTTCCCATTTTCCCAAAAGCAAAGTCAATAAAACTTAATTCCATTAATATCATGTTCTTATTCACTCCAGAAACCATGTTGAAGGTCCTGGAAAGTCTTTCTCACAATTTCTATTAATTCCCAGATTCCTGTTTCCAGTTCTCTAGCTCGGCTTTGTTTTTGTTCCTTAGGCAGGAAGCTCCTGCTTCATATTAAGGAGCTTAGTGTCCCAGATGGCTTTGTATTGTATTACTTACTTGCTTTCTAATTGATAGACCCACAGTCCCATGGCATCTGGCTTCCTGGTTAAAGATTTCCTAAGTTCCATAAATAGTTGGGATAACTACAGTGTGAAACAGATTCCAAAAGGAGATTTCCAATAGGAAAACTGATATAACTAATGTTAATTTCCTTACATACAGCATGTATCCAACAATTAAGTTCTTATGAAAACGTATTATTTTTCTAAGCAAATGACACACAAACTCAAATCCTGGTTCCAAAATAAGGACTTTTCTTCACTTCTTAAGAATTTTTACCATAATTTACAGTTCATGGGGAGTCTTCTAATCTTGTTAAAATAAATTTTTAAAAAACCACACACGCATAACTTTAACTAAAACCAAGTCCAAGATACCTAAAACAGTTATACAAGGTCACATAAAAGAGAAAGATCTCTCTGAGCTTAGGGACATAGGTAGGAGGCATGAGTAGGTAGATGGTAAATAGAGGAGTCTGACTAGTGAAACAAAACAGGGCATTTTAATAAGAACCAAGGAAGAGCTAGAGAAGCAGAAGGACCTATTGGTAGAGAGAGCTTTGAGCAAAGAGTTTAGGTATGGCCAAGACCAGTGCGAACACTGTCTTCAGCCAGTGTCCTGCATACGCAGCATGTCCTTTCTCCCATATTTTGCCTGCTCAATCCCTTGGTCTTTTAAGACTGTTCAAATCTTCTCTTCAGTAGGATCTCCCATAACAATGCTCCTGCATACCATATATCTTTATTATTGTTCCTATCATATTTTATTTTATCAATCTTTAGAAGGTTGTCACTCTTATTATGTCATGAAATTCTTGAGGGCAGCAACTGTGTCCTGTTTGTTCTTTCATGCCTAGCACCTAAACTAAGTGCCTGTAATTTAGCATGTATTGAATAAATGTTTGTTAAATGAATGTCTAAAAGAATAAATCTTATATGTAATTGAATAATAGTGAGGAAACGCAAAGCATGAGAAAAAGGATGTCTGATAATAAACTAGGGAGGTGCTATCTGAACTTAACCCTGGATCTAACTGTTGGGAAGCAACTATTAACACCACCAAATATAGCTCTTGCCCTTCCAGAATGAAAAACAGACAATGGCTATTTATGATAATAGTAACAGATCATTAGTTATTAACATCATCTCATGAAATGGGCTTATTAAAAGACAACAATTTATATTCTAAAATTATAAAATAAAATATAAAGCAAAAGGGCAACCCTGTTCTATTTTCTCACTCTAATTCTTCCACTACACACAAAAGAATCTCAACATGTGATTATCCTTTAAACAAAATAAAATGAGAAAAAAAAAATCCTGGATTTGATGTAACTTAAGCCCAAACAGCCATGTCTCAAAAGTCTTACTGAATATTAAAATACAGTGATTTTTTTTCAGTCTAATAAAAAGATTCTAGGTGAAAATAACAAAAATACCTCAACCTAAAAAAAAAAAAAAAAAAAAAAAAAGAATTCAAGATCTGAAGAGCTCTTGTAAAGAGAAATTCCATAATATATGAAATTTGTTTCAAAACACAGCCAAAGCAAAACAAATCAGGAGTTAAGAACATCAGGTTCACTGAAATGTAAAATCTAAAATGACCTTATGGTGAACTAAGCGACAGAAAAATTCAAAGCTTTATTGACAAACTGACAAAACAGACCTAGATAAAGGATTGCTACACTTCCTTTGGAGCATTGTAAAAGAGAAAAAAACTTCCCCAATTGTTCATCATCATCCTCAGCATTAGTATTCTTGTCGTCTGGGTGCTGTGACCAGAGTTTGGCCACACCAGGCCCTCTCAGCATTCTCAGAAACTGCTCTAGCCAAAGCAGCAATGAAAGATTCTTCAGGGTTCTATGTCTCCTACTCTAAAGCAGAGCTATTTCTTTACTTCATATCCTGCAGAGGCAATGTAAAATTGTGATGCTCGCTATGTGTTAAGACAGACCTGCCAATTTAGCTTCTTTAAGGTCTAATTTCCTCATTTGTAAAAATAAGGTAGTTAGTAGTATTTCTCTCATAGAGCAATTGTAAGAATTATATAAGGTAAACAATATGTGTCTGACCCACAGGAGATGCTCAACAAATGTTAGACTGTTCTCTTCCTGTCTCTCCATTGAGGTCCTACAACCTTCTCTCTTCCTCATTCTTTTCTTTTGTTTTCTAATTCCTTACAAATATTTAATGAATCTATCTCCTTTCAGTTACTCTTCTATTTATTTAAAAATTCCAACGGAAGAATTTTAAAAATTTACTTATTAGTATAAAACTGAATAGCTGTACTACAGAAACCCACATATCTGCTAGAATTTGCAGATGACAGTTCAAGAACTGCTAGCACCTGAATGTACATCTATGGACTTTGGGCATAATTAATGCCCACATGAGTAGAAAGGCTTAAATAGTACAAATAGTTTCACATGCTGTTTCACAAATTACAGACTTCAGAACCATTTATATTTAAATATGATTTTATAAAAAAAAAAAGCAATTTCAACCTCTTTGGCTCTAAGTAAAACTGTAATAATGTAGTGACACCATGTGGTTACATTTTGCTTTGCATTCATAGAAAAAATGTCTGCAGAATTGCTCTACTAGTTCCATTATGAAATCAAAGCTGTAAATAGAGGTACAATTCAAACTAAGTATAAACTAAAATGATTACTTTATAACATTAAAATTTAAAGTATTCATTTTTAATTTACATCTGAATAAGGCATTCCTTGAATTCTGAAGATTCAATAATATAAAGGCTCAACATAATACTAGCTATGATTCTAAAACATCCTGGTGAACCTCTGAGAAATGTGAAAGTGCCTACCTTTAAAAGTAAATAAATATATCAATGCCCAGTTATGGGGACAGGGGAGGAACAAAAGAGAAAAGATAGAAGACTGTGACACATGCTTTTGTACAATATTAATATGGTAGAAAAAGAATGCTGCCATAAATAGCAATGTTTATTTTCTCACTTATTTTATGTCTTATAGATCCATATCCCTGCACAGGTACTACAATCTAATGAAGATGAGTTAAAAATTAAGTTGCATCTAATGATGGCAAGAATGAGGGGAAACCTGGAATGTATGGTAGCAATAAAAAAAAATGAAAGTGCACTATACCAAAAGAACAGTATAGTTTTAGTATTCATCTAATAAGGTCTCCTATAGTAGACCAGATACTCCTGAACAACATTAAATATACACCAAAGAAAGCATAAATATCTAAAACAATGGCCAGAGAATATTCCCTTCATCCCAGCTTAAAACAACTACCTCCTATCTTGGGGCTTACCTGAGCACCTATTTAAAACCTCTTGACTCTGGTCACTATCACAGTACCATCTTCACAACATCTATAATTACCTGATGTGTTCTTACTATATGTATACATTTGTTCTCCATATTTTATGAGAGCACAAATCCTGGAAGTCTTCTTCAGTGTCATGGCCTCAGTATCAAGAATAATGCATAGCACAAACTAGAAGCTTATTTGTGAAATGAGGAGTGATGAATGAACAGATGAGAAAGTGAGGAAAAAATCTACTTCCTTAGCTGGTGAAGAATGCCTAAATTTTTTCTTGTAAGTGAAGGTAGAATCATTCCAGTGAAATGTTTATCATCATTTATAGCCTCTAATGTGACCTCTGAGACCAGAAGATAGGTGGGCAGATGTTCTATAACACCCTTTCTTTTTTCCATGACATATTTGTCACATAATAATTTCTTATTCTATAAAAAGAAGAAAGAGAGGGAAGGAAAACTATGATAATTAAAACATTTTGGGCAATAGTCAAAGAAATCAGTGGAACAGAGTAGGTACATGCTAGAATTCAGTACATGATAAATATTGCCATTCACATTAGTAGGGTAAGGAATAATTTTTAAATAATAGGTCTTAGTCAACTGACTATCTTTATCTGAAAATATACATAAAAAGTATTCTAGATGGATTAAATATTTAGATAAAAAATAACAATTAGTAGAAAATATTATTAAAATATAACATTAATTGTTTAAAGGTGAGGAACACCTTTCTAAACATACCAGACCACCAGAAATAATAAAAAAGACTGACAGAAAAAAAAAGACTGACAGATTTGAATACATTTTTTAAAAAGTAAAATTCTATATGGCATAAAGTACCAACAAAACATGAAAAGCTAGTAACAAATGGCTCAATACATGACAGGCAAAAGAGTAATGTCCCACACACATACATATATATATCTACTACATGTACATATGTACACAAAGATGACATACATATGATCAAAGTGTACATACCAATATACCAATATAAAGTTCTCACAAGTCAAAAAGAAAAAAATAATCAACCCAGGAGAAAAATATGCAGAAGTCAAAAATAGGTTTTCATAAATGAGATGTAACAAATGGCGAGTATTAAAAGATACAGTATTTCACTGATGATAAAAGAAATCCAAATTAAAATAAGACACTGTTTTACAAATCATAAATTACACTGGCAAAATGGTGACAATGCCTATATTGGTGAGGGTTTGAAGAAGGAGTATTTTTACATGTAACTGATAGAACCTAGGTACAACCCCACCAGAGAGCAAGCGTTATCAATATTTAAAATATGTACTATACTACAATTTTATAATAAAATCATAAAAAGATATTTCTATTTTGATAATTAAAAACAAAAGAAAAAACAAAAAGCCCAACATGTATTAACTGAGTTTATCCCCCTATGCTATGTTCTAAGTTGTCAAACTGCATTCTTCTCAACACCCTTTCGGGCCCTGTCTTCTATAAACTGAACCCTCATGCTTCTCCTCTAAGCTCCCTATTAGCCCCTGGAGTAAACATGTCTACCATCTATATGCTTTTCTTCCCTCTCTCAATAGGTATATCCTCAAGAACTTTGCTTTTAGGTCTGCTATTTCTCTCCCTCAACTCCCAGAATTTGCACCAAGATCCCTTTTGCAATTCCAGCTACCAGCCACATTACAGGCTCTGAAATCTAACTCTTCCCTTCAAATAATGTTTTCAAGTCTTCTCATATTTCAGCAACATTATATGACTGTCAAATTACCAGCACCATGTTCAGAAACAGCCAGAAAAAAATTTTAAACCCCCAGGGCACTTAATATTTGTCATTCCTTATACAGTATTCTTTGCTCAGTTCTAGTCTCTACCATCTAAGAAAGCTATGAAAAGACTTGATGAGAGCTTACTAGATAGCCAAGAAAACAATTTGAAGGTTAGATAATTTATGGGAAAAGCAGAAATTGCCTTTTTCTGAGAAAGAGAAAGCTGATAAGACAACATGGTTCTGAGTGTATATAAAAGACTGTACCAAAATTGACAAGTTGCTTTTTTTCTTCATCCCCAGTTGGGGGTTGGGGAAAGGGTATTAGTTTAAGCTTTTGGCTATATGGAGCAGTCCCCACTTAATCTACAACACATTCCTTAAAAAGACCCAGAAAGACAGAACAGATCATTTCCCTCAATTCACTATGATGGTTAGAATGATCACTCTGGCTTTGAAGTCTGACGTTATCCTTAT
Source organism: Cynopterus sphinx (assembly GCA_030015415.1). Classification (NCBI taxonomy): domain Eukaryota; kingdom Metazoa; phylum Chordata; class Mammalia; order Chiroptera; family Pteropodidae; genus Cynopterus; species Cynopterus sphinx. The sequence continues at coordinate 43,520,031 of CM057386.1, forward strand.
TGCCACTAGATAACATCTACTACCTTTGATGAAGTGAAATGCTGACTGAATTACATTCCACAAGATGTATGAATGGAAAATTTTATCTTATATATGTTTTACCACAATAAATGCTTTACCAAAACTAAAATATCTAAAAACGTATGGAAATACACAAAACATACAGACAGACAAATCGGCAGCTTATTAAAATAGAGAGACCTCGTTAATGTATGTTGTGAATTGCTATATATGGATTGACGATATGGAAATGTGCTGAAAAGACTAGGCTCCCGAGGTAAGGAACAATTCCTCATTAGAGCCACCATGGCCAAAGAGGATGGCAGAGATGGACTCTCTTTCTCTAAAAGTCAAACACCAGTTAATGAGTCTCAGAAGTTAAAAAAAAATTTAATAATAAAAATAACAGAAAAATAAAACAACTATTTACTGAGCGTACTTTGGGCCCAGCAAAGTGCTCAGTACTTGTATATGTGCTATGCCATCTAAACCTCCACAGCAGACTGCATGAAAGGTGTTGTTATTCCTGTTTTTTACTGGTATAAAAACAAGGGCTCAGAGAAGCACTAATTTGCTAAGATGACAATGCCAGTTTTAGATGAAACCAAGATTTGAGAAGTACTCTATCTAACTCAAAAGCCCATTGTTTTCCTACTACACAATGATGATTTACATGTAGTCCAGTCTAGACTCAGAGAGAGGGCTGAGTAACCTCACACACCAAATCACAGAGTATCTCTTCTTTTGTCAATATATTTGATGTAATCTTTCATCAATACATGACACTCACATCCTTCGGGATTAACCAAAATTCAGTGTCCAGAAGAAAAAAAAAAACAGAAAGTAACCTTTGCAAACAATTCAAAACCATTTACCACTCCAGAGAGTTGTCTAGCACTGATATATATTTTAACCAATACATAAAAAGTAACAATGAATATATATACATAATAATGTTGACTCAATTTCTCTTCATTACTCAATCAGTGTCATGACCCCCAAGAAACCTCTGGCAATATTTATGGAGAATATACCCATACATCATAGCCTGAATACTGTACAAGAATATTAAAAGATGAGAATCTATACTCCTTTCTTCTAAGGGCTTATAATTTTAGTATCAGAAGCCAAGACAAACACACAAAGGACACTGAAGAATAAAGGTGACATACAAATGTACAAATTAACACAATGCAAACTGGACGCTTATGTGTTAAGAAAATAAAAAATTTTTTTGTGGCCTGAGAAGTTCCTGGAAGAAGTGTACTGAGAACATTGTTTAGGTAGTCAATAAGTGATTGTGAAGATAAGAAAAACCAAGAATAAAACATCCTTGGATAATCAACAAGGACTTATTCTTAGGTTCATTTTAAAATACTACCAAAACTCTAACCTATTTATTACAAAAGGCAGAATTTATGAGGGAATGTAGTAATTAATTTAACATGTTAAAGTGGTTATAAATTTAAAAAAAAATTTTTTTTTGCTAATAAGAATATCAAGACTCCTTCTTTTTCTTGTTATCACTATCTCTAACACCGTCTTTTCTCAGTTTTTCTTGACCAGAGTTGGGAGCTGGCTATATCAAGACAAAAACTAGCATCATAAATACAGCCAGCCTTTACAATAGATAAAAGCTACACCAACAAAACCAAGGACACACAGGAAAGACAAAATAAAGAAAAGGGAGTATATACAATTCTCATTAATAAATAAGGGTAAGCATATTTTCTAAAAGCCAGAGACCATAACTGCAGACATATGTCTCCCTCTACACAATGGGAATTTTAAGGTGGGTAAAGCACATAGACTGCATTATGACTGGTTATTATGTTCATGACAATTTGTTTTGTCCCTACTGTTTCAAAAGAAATACAAACACACAGTCCTTCGGTCCATATCAGATGCTTTGGTTGTTATACTGCTTGTTTTTTAATCCAATACAACAGTAATAACCTGAGTCAATGCAGACTCAATCACCTTCACTCTGTCACTCTCGAAGTATTCATATGCAGCACTGTTATACAGAATCTTCACTCAATTTCTTGTCCCTCTCCTTTTAATCCATTCAAAACTTTTCTGATAAAAGAGCAACCACCAGACCTGAGACACTTTAGTCCTCTTTGGGGAAATAAAATTGATTTTCTTCATTTTCACACAAAAGGATCTCTGGGTAACAATATTGAATCTGGTCATAACCATACCAAAAAAAAAAAAGAAAAGAAAAGGTAGGCAACATTCTTTATGGTACCAGAGGCTGAAAGGTTTAGTAGAGTTCATGTGGAGGAAATAAGAATTCAGCCTGATGCTGACATATCATGAGTTTAATAAGTATAACAGTGTCTTTTGACAAAGAGAGTAGTGCTGTGGGGTACCCCATCTGCTTCAAATCAGCTACAATGGTAGGTCAGTCAAAGTCACAGGTAAGGGAGCGGAAGGGTCTGGGTAAGGGGCCACCTCCACACTCTCCCTGGTTTATACCTACCATATGCCTTCCATTCTCTTCTTGTCACATTTAACTATACAAACCAGTCACTTTCTGCCTTTGATCCCTTGACTCTAAGGTAAAGAATATCTAAAGGCGACTTCCAAGGGGAAATTTACAATAGAAGAAGCGCAACAGAATTTGGGGGGCTTTTAACAACCTTTCCCAACTCCCAAATTCATTCTAGGTTTTACAGAATTTCAGAAACACAGTTTAAAAGATGGCTTATACCTAAAGGAAGAATATGAAATATTAGATGAGTAGCTTACAGTACTTTTTAAGAACTAGCATGGGGCTGCAATACATAACAACAGTAAAAGCTAAGATGCTCTGATTGAAGAGAGGGTGTGAGCCTTGAGCCCCACCAGCTCAGCCTCCCTTGCCCTAAACCCAACCCCACTAGAAACACTTGCTCTGTCAAATTCCATTGATACCCACTGATCTAGAAAAAGAACACAGATACTCAGAACATGCACACTGGCATCCAAAAATCTCCTCTTGGCCCTAAAGACTGCCAGGGAAGACTCCAGAAATACCTCATATGGCTTCTGTGGGAAGAATGCAATCTCTAACAGTAACTCTGCTTTCAAGGCACAGCATGCAGAAAAAAAAGCATTTCCACTTCTAAGTGTTCTCCATCCCTTCTTATTCCTATATATGTCAGATGCTTAATTTTTCATAGTTTCCCTAAGTTTTTAGCTGGGCTTTGTGTTTGGTAGCTGATATTCTAGAAAATTCTTCAGACAGAAAAGTGTAGTCTATTTCTCAAAATCCAAATCTCTTTTAAAAATATCAAAATTATTTATTAGCCATGAGAACTAACCTGCAGACACGAGCTGGAAAATATAACTTTTGCCAAGAACGACATAGAAATTGTGAATGATCAATCACTCTGATCCAATCAAGTTCATCCATCGACACTTCAATGAAGTATGAATAAGACCTATGAATCAAAAGGAAAAAGGCAGAAAAGTACATTATAATACAAAGTTACAGTTTAATGTTAAAAGGTACAAAAAATACACCGTGCACAAATTACATTTTCTGCAAAACAATCAGATGACTTCTCTACTGTAGCATTCACCAAAATGTACTCAAATTCTGTCAGCATGTCTGTCTGTCTGCCTTATTAGATCACAAGCTGCTTAAGAACATATTTGCCTCCATATATCCAGGGTCTAGCATGGTGCTTGGCATATATGAGGCATGCAAGGTATTTGTTCCTTTTCACACAGGGCCAGGTTGCCTTACTCATACCATATTATCAGATTAATAAAGCCATGACAAAAAGAGGACAGAAAACAGAAGTAGATATGCCTTCTCTCTCTACCTTCCCTGCCCTGGGAGCTCAGCCCTACACTCAAAGAAAAACGAACTCAATGGTTCCCCACAGAGTCCAGCTTATCTCCCACTCACTTCCAGTATCCTACCATCCCACACATACATGCAGCCTGCAGAAAAATAAATGACATGGTGAAGGGATAATACGTGTTTCTTTTGGGCATAACTTAAAATTTTCTAGTTAATAATCTAACAATAAGAAAAACAGCCTATTATCCTCCCCTAGTCAGGTACCCTGGACCATTACATGCTGGTCTCATACAGAACAAATCTATATTCCCCTATCACAAGACAAATTTAAATTTGAGATGCAGTAATTACTTGTACTGTAATATCAACAGAAACAATCTCAGAAGATTTAGGTGACCATAAATGTCAGCCTGCAACCAACAGTTAAGACGAGAAAAGGTCGGCTTATTTTGTGTCATCCCCTCATTTTCTGCTGTCCTCTCACTCCCATTCATTTTATTGCTCAATCTCAAACTGGTTATAACCTTTTATTGAACCTCTTTTGGTTATCAGTAATGCAGGATATAATTTTACAACATGTCAAAATCTTTTTGGCTTAAGATTCTGAATTTTTCACCTTCATTCAGAATAACTTCTAAGAGAAAAGAATCACTATGTGGTAAACTTAAGTCCTCTGTGAATGTAACGCACATACTAAAACAAAGTGGTCTATAAATATTTAACATCATGGAAAAGAAGATAACTACTTTCAATTTCAAACATACTAACTTTTCTTTTATTATTTTATATTAATTATTAATTAAATGAGTAAATATATGTAAAGATTTTTATACTAATTATTAAATGAGTGAATATATGTAAAGATTTTTGAATCGTGCATACCACATAAAAGTAATGAAAGTGCTATATAAGTATTATTATTATGCTATTTTTAATCAGATTCTTAAACTATGTGAATCAGTTCCATTTTGCAACACTATTATATTATATTATATTATATTATATTATATTATATCCAACAAGATATGTATCAGAAAATACATTCTTAATAAAAAAAGAAACAGATAACCTGGAGACCTCAAAGATCTATGCACAGGAAATGCTGACTCCTACTTCATAAAGTTTCCCTCATATTTGGCTCAAATGGTCTAAAAGGCCAGAGTGGTGGCCCATAGTGCTAACAAGAAAAGTAAACACGCAGGATTTTCAGGGTGTCATCACTTCTACCTTTAAGGCCTTCATGCATAGATTCGAAGAGACATTAGTAGGGCCCTAAGAGACTCTTTACATAAGTTTTCTGGTATGGAGGGTTTAGGTTAATGATAAGCAGCAACGTGAGAGACAGTTCAGTTCTTGGTCACCCATAATGCTCTGGTACTTCAGCTGTCATGGCTGAAGCCTAGAACCACAGTGGGTGAAAGTATCAGGGAGGCAGGCAGAATCTTAAAGCTACTGTAAAACTGGATGGATTCCTAAGCTGGAGCCAATCAAATTTTTTTCGAAAATTTCTTTTGTGTTGAAGATATTTATCCACAAACTAGAACACATCTATTTCTCCTTCCATAAGATAAAATGAATTTTAAAAGTTATTATAATACCCAAAAGTAAGGAATCAAGTAAATAATGGGAACCTACAAGGTGGAATACCAGACAATCATTAAAAGTAACAGCACAGAGGAATATTTTTTAAAGGGGAGGATAATTCACAATGTATTAACTAAAAAGTCAAGTTATCTTTTCACACATCTAATTTCTAATTTTTATTTCATAAAACTAAGTATTATTTTACAGGTTTCTGTTTTGGGGTGTGTGTGTGTGTGTGTGTGTGTGTGTGTGTGAAAAAGAGAGAGAGAGAGAGACAGACAGACACACAGACACACAGACAATGCATAAGAAAAAGCAATGGTTAGATATATACAAAAATGAATAATGAGTGGTCAGATCACTAACAATTTTTATTTCTTTCTGCTTTTCTATTTTCTACACTTTCCAATAAACACATATTCATTACTTTTACAAGGAGAAAAAGCAAAAAAAAAAATGCTATTTTTTTAAAAGGAATGTACCTTTTAACTCTTCTCCCAGAGCTAAATTTCAAGAGAAATAGCCAAGTGACAACAAGGAAGTAAACCATCAACTCTGTAAAACCAAAGTAGATAAGCACTAACTTAGGCCATCTCAATCAAACACATTATCAGTTTGTCTTTAATTCATGCTAATGACTCACCGACTATCCCGGTCCCACAGGAGTATCCGTATGTGGTTGATAATGGATGGCTGACCTAGCTTAATCTCGATGCCAGAACGGCAGTCATCATCAATTGGATGCCTAGAAAATCCATGATCCAAATCATAATTTTGAGTATCACCGTCTAGTAAGGCAGATTTCAGCTCCCCTTTTACAACTTGGGCTCCATACTTCATAGTTGCAATGTTTTCTTCTGGTACTACGGATAAAAATTTAAAAAGCAAGGTTAATAGTTACTTATCAAATTATTCTGTTTTAGAGGAAAAGATAAAATTCTAGTTGATTCTAGCATGTGTCTAAAAATAGCACAGACAAGCCTATGAATAGAGAAGATATGAAATATCTGAAGATTAAGATACCACTCAAAGTTTAAATTTAATGACACCATCACTGCCACAAAGTGCTTGAGGACTAATGTTATTAAGAAAAAGTTGATTATACTTAAAAAAAAAAGAGCAAATAGATCAGCTCTGCTGAGGTGTTACAATTAGCAGCTTTAATTTTATATCTACTATACAAAAATAACACATAAGATTACCTATACCTGCCAAATGGAATGAGCACAACATATAAAAGCAAAGCAGACAGGTCAGACATCTGAGAAAATAACAGAAATGGAAACGTTCCAATATAGCATAGCTGTTGGTCATACATGAATGCACTAAATCAATTAATATAGTTAAAAAACAAAAATGTTTAAAAGAAGATATATTTTTACTTTACTTTTAAAAATGAAAATTCAGACAGTCTGTCATCTAAATCAATACTATGGTTATAAGTAAAAACCCTCCCCTCTCAAAAGGTAGATTTACTAAGTGTCAACTGTTTACAGGACTCTGAAATTCTCCAGGAAAATTCTGTTTCACTGTCTGAAACCCGACCTCCAGGTATTAACATTTTAAAACCAACACTCTCCATGGAGAGACCAGAGGCAGCAGAAAATAGATGTTAAGAGCTTGAGCTTCAAAGTCAGAGTTTAAATAGTGGCTTTCACCTTTAACCAACTGTTATCACTTTGGGGCAGTTACCTCCTTTGAATTTCAATTTCTCAATAGGGCAACATTATCCCCCAGTTGTTTTTATTTGTTTTTTGTTTCGTTTTAAAGATCAAGTAAAATGATGTTTGCAAAGTACATAGTAAGCTCTAAAAAAAAAAAAAAGACTGTCATTATTATTAATTATATATTCTTAAAGCATACAATAAGAAGAGAACTAAGCAGGTTTACATGCTGTAAATAAATACTGAATTCTCACAGTAAATATACATCTAAACTATGTGATATGAATAGGGGAAAGTATGAGCTATAATCAGGCTCTTAGGGAAAGGGGGTAATTCATAATTGCAGATTTCTCAGAAAATATGAGGTTTTAAAAAAAATTTCAAATGAAGAGAATGGCTCTAGAAGACAACAATAAATGCAACTGAAATACAATTAGAGTGGGTTAGTTAACTTGCAAAAAACTATGGCAACTCAGAAGCAAAATAAAATAAAATCTAGTCATGTTCAACTTCTTACCACAAGAAGCTTGAGTGCCACGATTTATAACTTCCTAAGTTCTATTAGCTCATGGTAATCATACATATTCTTCCTATTTTTCATTTATTTAGCGAACCTTATTAATTTCTTTCACTTATCTCTCATAAAAATCCTTTGAGTGTAATACAACTACTACTGTGTCCATTTCGCAGATGGGGGAAGGGACAAAGAGAAAGGTTGAATGGACTTCCTTGCCCAAGGTCATACAGCCAGCAAGTATCAGAGCTGCAATCAGAACCCAGGCAGTCTGTCTCCAGGGGCTGTACTCTATCACCTTTCTCAAGAATAGTTTCTGATGGGAAGAACAAAGATTCCCCCTCTTTCTCACGCCTTCCCTCTAAGATAAACTAAGACTCAGAGGAAATAAATAGTCTAATGAATTTTTTAAAAATAACAGTTGGACTTAAAGCAAAAGATACTAAGTTTGAGACTCAAGTTCTACCACCCACTACCCAAGTAAGGCCTCTTAGTCTTTCTCGATCTCTTTTCTAATCTAAAAATAACACTCTATCCAACCCACTCACAAAATTACTGTAAAAATTATACCACAAATAATATATGCTAAAATATTGTATAAGTATAAAGCATTCTATCAGTCAAAAAACATTTACTGAGGACTCATTCTGTACCAGGTACCAAGTGAAGCGTTGGGACTACTTCAGTGAAATAGACAGACAGACCCTGTCCTGATGCCTGCCGTCAATCTAGAGATGAAGCAATTTATAAAGCAAGCAACCAAACAAAAGCTTCAAATTTGTGCTCTGCAGGTATCAATGATGTGTAACTATTTGGTAAAAAGAAATATAAATCCCTTATTGCTGGGAATAAGATATGGGGGTCCAAAGTCTATTGCTGCTGACCACTAGAACCATCTTCTTCAGTTTTGACACCACTAGTCAAGGCCACGCCCCAAAAGGAGGAACTTGAACTCTCAGATTCAGAAACTGCCGCTGCCCTTGGATTTTCTCTAAACATGAGCTTCTTTACCTCTAAAGTTTATTGAGCAAGGAATAACATACCAGGCTCAAGAGTTTCAAGTGGCTGTAACTAAAAGTCTAAAATGGAAATGAAATTTCTACTGCAAGTCTAAGTCATCTTTTGAAGTTTATTTCAAGAGTACTTGAGAACTTTTCTAACTGCGCTTGATATAAACGCCCTGAAAGAATCTTTCACTTCAAAATGGGAACATTTACACAAGTGGAATTCTCTCATGGTAACTATAATCTGAGTACTTCATAGGATAAAAATGTAACTCCAAGTATTTTTTTTGCAAAATCTATAGTTAAATGATTAAGACAAAACATGATCATGAAAAAATTCAAGTCATAATATAATAATTCAAACCATAAATATTCTTACTGATTATATTTGTCTATCAGTAGAGAAAAGAACTCTCAAAAAAATATAAGGTGGTAGGGATTAAACGAAATAGTAGATAATAATAGTTTTATTTACATTTGTTATTTTTGATACATTAAGAGAAAAAATTAAGCTGTGAAGTTCCACAGCTAGACAGAACCAAAACATTAGGGAGAAATAAAAAAACTAAGGAGAAATGGAGTAGGACCTGACCCAGCTACACAAAGCCAATATCTGAGTGAACCTGTGTTAATTATCTTGTTTTTCTTTAATTGCTTTATGTTTTTAATCATTCTTTACTGAACTATCTATTACATCTAGGCTGAGATGATTGTTCACCCTTAATGGATCATTTGAATTCACACTTAGCTCTCTGCCCACTGCAGTCTCTTTACCCAGCTCTGTCACCTACATCCTCTTCTACTCAACCTGACTTCTCTGAAGAATGTATGGATCCTCACTTCCCAACACGTGACTTTCTTGACAACTCCTGTTCTACCTTAATTTTCCCTGTTATCTCCACTCTCTGCAAGCCTCCTTTCCACACTAGATGGTACTGGTACTCAAACATACCACTTAATAGAAATAGAAAATAAGACTGCAGACTATCAAGGGTCACTGGCCTTGTGAGTCAGATTAGCACTTTGGTCCAGCATGGGCCTCAATTTTCCTCAGCAACTTTAGGCAAGTTATTTATAAAGATCGAAGTATGAAAATACATAAAGGCTGAAAGGGACTTTCATCCTATTTATTTAAAGGGAAAAAAAATTCCTAAACTGCCCTCTATATACCCGGTCACTGCTGGATTCAGCCCTCCAGCAGCTCATTGACTAATGAAAACAAGAGTTCATATCAGATACAAACTGTCTCCTCAGAGAAACACCCAGTAGAAATTACTTGTGAACCCCTCCCCAATTTACAAATTTGAAGATACTATAAACTATAGTTGAGAAGATACACGAGTAATGGAACTCAGAGTTTTAAAAGTATTAACGTCTCTCTGTTGTCATTACTGTCTTTATATGACAGATGAGAAAAATTTTAAATTCTAGTTAGAAGCAAAAGATGGATTCATTTAGTCACTCATTTTTAAAAAGTCTATATTCAGGCACTGTGTTAGGTGCTGGAAAAAAACATGTGAAAAGACATAATCACAGCCCTCGAGTTCAGTGTAGTAGAAGTCTAGGCAAAAAAGACAACAATTATAATATCACAGTGGCAAGCTCCCTTAGTCTGAGTTACTGAAAACTTTGGGAATAGGTACATGTTACTATATATTTATAGCACAAATTTCAACACACACACACACACACACAGACACACACAAATCAATGAACAGACTGACTTTTTTACATACACTTGAATATCGTTCATTTCTTTTTAATTAATTAATTATTTTTTTATGGTGACATTGGTTAATGAATTCCAGTAATTTTCAGCTGTACATTTTAACAGTAGGGCATATATATATATTTACATTGTGTGTTTACCTCCCATAGTTAGATTTCTTTCTGTCACGAAATATTTGACCCCTTTTACCCCATCTAACTCCCCCCTCTCCCTCCCCTCTCCTCTCTGGTAACCACTAGTCTATTGTCCATGTCCATGAATCTGAACAGACTGACTTTTATACAATAAGGAAATGTTGAGAATGGAAGTTGTGATATAAACCTTGCTATAAACATGAAGAAACAAGAAATAGCTATTCTCTTTCCCAAAGTCTAAAACCTGATATAAGCAAAACAAATTATAACTCAGCCTTAACAGAAAAAACACTAACTTTCAAGACAAATAAAACTCTCTACAGCTAAGGCAAAACAAAACATTAAGACAGCGGCTTGAGTACAAGTTGCTCAAATACCCTAAGGAGGAAAATAAACAATATTATTAAAAGGTAATTCCCTTTTCCCAGGTTTATAAACAAATGCTCATCATTACATATGCACAAAATTAGTCTAACTTACCTTCCCAGAAAAACTAACCATCACTGGTAAGTTAAAATAGCCCTTGGGTCCTCTTTTTATTTTTTTTAAGGGGGGGAAATCACTATAATTTGGTAAAAAGCCTTGGGATATGCAGCTCTAAGAGTTAAATCTTCTGGTAACCAATATTGATAAACTCAAAGTAATTAGAAAAAATATAATAATCCCTTGTCCAAAAATAAGAATCTCTCTACATTTCATGAAAAATCCCCAAAGACAAAGAACCCATACCCAGGGAAGAACAGAGAAACAAACAAACTTGCTCAATAATTTTGAAATAAGCAGCACTATCTTTCCAGATCTTCAGCCCAGGAACAGTTCTGAAATTTTAGATCCCTTTTTCCTTAACGATAAAAAAATTTGATGAAATAATGATATAAATGTTTGGATAATATTTACTTAGAAAATAACTAACCTATTTTTTTAGGACTTGATGGAAAAGTGATATGCTTCCTTTGTATTTATATTATTGATTTTACTAATCATATAATTAAAAAGTCAGAAAAATAGCCTATTTAGTAATTTCTCAAGTTTACAAGTTAGATAAAAGATTCCCAAACATCTATATAATCTTTTCCTTGAGCTCCCACTGAATTATTCCAAAATGAAAAATTTAACGTTTATGAGCAACAATATACTAAGTATGTCATTCCAGAACTGAGTGTGCCTCAGTTAATTATTCCTTTTCACGGTAATTTCACGAGTTTATTATAACCTAGTTTGGACATCTATACTGAGCAGGTGATCAATTCCAAGCTACTAGTAACTATATGAAATGTCCAAAGCACCTCCATAATCCTACAATGTCCAAGCCTAGCCCTACAAGGAATCCAGTTATGGGGTTCTACCAGCACGTCAAATAAAAACTAAGGCAAGAAGAAAAAAGAAGTTTATTTAAGGGGGTCCAACAATAAAGATTTAGAAAGCCTAAAACTGTACTACTTGTCTTGCTACCTACCTCTCCCCCTTCCATTCTCCTACACTTTGTCCAAAGCTGACTGACTCTCAACTAGTACCATTTTCTAGCACCTCCAATTCTTTCCAACACTTCTCCTGACCTGATCTAACCACACTATTTCTCTACTACCTTGCACTCCAATTCACACAGCAGATAACTAACACATTGTATTTTCTCTTTTCAAACCCATGGCCTAATTCCCTATTTATCCAAACTTCTGTCCAGGCTCACCAACTCGCCACAAATTTACATCCAAAGTTTTCCCTCAATTCTCATTCTTATCGACCTTCCCAGCATCATTAGATACCATTGACCTCCTTGTGTAAAAACTCTCTCTTCTATTGGCTTCTGTAACCCTACCTCAGTTTTCTTTGTACCTCTCCAATTCTTCCTTCATTGTCTTCAGTCTCCTGGCTATGCGTCTTCCCTTAATCACAGACTCTGATCTTCACTTCTTTCTCTATACTCTAACTCAGGTTTCAACTCTTTTATGACCAGCTTTGACTGCTTCCGAAACACCAGTAATCTGCTTCCATTGTTTGTTAGACTTTCTCCTTACATTCATTCACCAAGTGTCTGCTACCTGCTTTTCAGTATGTTAAACGTTGAGGATTCAAAGCTCAATTGGCCTTACAAAGATCACCTCTGCCTTCAAGGACAAAAGACAAACAATCAATTTTAAAACAATGTGATAATTCCTACATGTACATACAAAGATGAGGAATGCACAAAAAATATGATAGCAATGGTTTTCTATATTGAGATTACACACATTTGCATGCATTATTTCAATTATTTGTTACTAGTAGGTATAAAACTAAAGGTAAAACTCCTTATGTAATTTAATACCAGATCATACAACTAGTAAGTGACTAATTCAGGATTTGAAATCGAATTCATCTGGCTCCAATATCTATGCTTTTTCTTCAATACCTACATCTAAATATAATGAGTCAGGAAGGAAGTCCTGGCTAAGATCAATCAATATTTCAAGAGAGTGTCTAAAGGCATGGTCAAGGAAAAGACTGCTCAGTAAAATGACTAAACCTGAGAAAGAACATAGAACTTAGATGTCCCCCCAAACCCTCAAACCCAGTAAATTTAAAAATGAGCTCAGGATCTTCTTCCAAGAACTACTATATTTCATTAATTCAAAGACACACATTTTTTAAAATTTTAACATTTCTGAAACTGGTACATAAACATAATGGTGTATCATGGTTTAACTGGCAATATTGTTTCCTCTCTTAATGGTACATAAAACAATGGTGCCTCAAATTTTCTGGTTTCTTAGATTTGGTAAAATAAGGTAACTTCCTCCTAAATGTAATCCTCAAATTTAAATCTCCAATATCTAATTTTTTTAAATAATATCTCCTCTATATACCCATTATTTTCCATTTTCCCTACCACCACAATTCCAGTTTAAGGTTGTATGTATCAAGTGTGCACAAATTAAATACCCTCCTCACTGGTCTCCCTGAATCCAGTGTTTCCCTATTCTAAACTATCAAGTACAGCACCATAGATCAATCTTTCAAAACTACCATGTACTCATGGCCCTCTCCCTCTCTAAAACAGCTTCTCACTACACATAAGCAAAATGCCAATATAGTTTCCAAGACTTCTATGATTTTTGCCTGAGTTAACCTTTACAGACTTTCTTTGTCATTAATCAACATAAGCCTTCTACTCTAGTCAAGATCTTCTGTTCATGGTCAAACATTCTAACTTCTATTAACCTTACCAATCCTCCCATCTGAAATGTACCCCATCCTGATGCCTTTTATATCAAATGCCAAGGCTCACCCCAGGCTTCATAATTTCCACCAAATTTCCCTCAATCATTCCAAGCCATACCCTCTTCTGAAATTCACAGCATGAAACCATTTTGAACATTGTTGTATTTAATATTCATGGAGGTCTGATTTCCTCAATAAAATGTAAAGGATCAAAGGCAAAGACTATATTTTGCACTTATACAGCATATTTTAGTGGTTAATTACATAGCCTCTGGAGCCTAACTACATAGGTCCAACCCTCAGCTCCATGAAACTTTCTGTGTGACTTAACCTCTTTGTGCTTCAGTGTTCTCATTTATAAAATTGAACCAATAATGGAACCAAGTGTCCAATTTGTAAAATGGAGCAAAATGGAACCAATGTAAAATGAAACCAATCCTCAAAGGATTGCTATGAGAATTAAATGATCATGTAGGACTGTAATTGAAACATATAAGCTCTAATTCTCAATTGCTACTGTTTTTATTAATAAAAAAAGTCATCATGCAAGTGCTGGAAATGCTACATAATTGTTAGCTATTATTATTATTATTATTTAGAATCTCCATACCATGGTACCTAAAATAATAATAAATATAGAGCATATATTTAGTACTGATTTGGTGGAGGAAAGGAGAACAAGTCTTCACATGAGAAGAAGCATTTATGAAAAATATCTATTTCTGATATTCTAGGGAGCAGCTGGAGAAAGTTGTCCAGGAATGGCAAGAAATACCTATTTTGGGAACTACAACAACAATGTATTCTCAGGAGAAATTAACAGATGACAGAAAAAAGGTATTCCATAAGGAGCAGAGCTATATGTTATTAGACCCACACATTCCATATATACCTGCACTATAGTTTTTAGCTGAGATTGTCATAAGATGCACACAAAATTTCTTGGTGAGATTAGGATAAACAGGTACTTACTGAGCATGCCTCTGTAATTGAGGTCCATATCCCGGCTCTCTGATCGAACTTTAATAGCATCCAGAATGGCATCAGGAGACAATAGCCCTGAAGGCCTCACAACATTTAGAAGTTCAGTGAGACTCATCAGAGGTAAACGCACAGCCTGCATGATTTCAGCATGATTCTCCTTTGAATTGTGCTTACACCAGTTTAACAAGGCTAGGAAAATATCTTTTTCGGGAGCTGCAAATGAATCTCTTAATACGATATTTAAAAGTGCTGTCTGAAAAGGATAAGAAGGAAAAATGCCAGTTATTATGGAGCTCAACCATGTGCAGAATCAATCAGTAAAATCTTACAGAACTGCACATATCAGTTATATTTAGACAATTAACTCTTTTGACCATCTTCTGTATTCTTTGTGCCATATACTCTCTTGCACATTATGGCTGTGTAAATAGTTGTAGGCATCCTGTACCACTACGTCAAACATCTAGTTTTTCCAACACACCTGCACCCATCTTAAAAAAAAAAAGAAAAGAAAAGAAAAATGGCAATGCAAGAAGCTGTCATTCTACATAGGTTCTTCAGGAGAGTTTTCACTTAATAAGTCAGTAAGACACATCTGCCATTTAAATTTCTAAATCTTTTGTTTCATGCTCTTAGTGCACAATCATATTTTTGATTTTCAGATTTTCAGACTGACATCCAGCAAAATAGGTGGAACCCTCAAAGACCCTTGCCTTTAAAAATAAAGTAGGATAATAAAAATTATAGTTTAAACAAATGGGTATTCACATTCAAAATAACCAGGCCCTAAGAGAAACATAGAAAGTAGAGACAACCACCAGGGTTCAGAGAAAGATTGGAGCAAAATAGTTTTACTCCAAGTATTACACAGTGTAAAAACACCATTTTATAGTGAATTCTGAGTCAGCGAAAAACAAAAACAAAACAGTGACCTAATGACATCCAATGACGCATCTGATTTCTTTTATGAATATTCCTTCTTGTAATAAGGAATTATTAATTGCACTCTCTGTCAAAGAAATATAAACCAAAAAATATTATGCAACACCACATAGGAGCCTATATGACTGTCATCACACTGAAAACAACCACCCAGCATTAAAGTCTCTTTTGCATAGAATTTAGAAGAACTTAAAGAAAACAGAAGCAGTCTGCCTCTCTCTTACATGATCTAGAGTCTCAGTAGCCAGAGGCAGGTGGTTAGATAGTCAACCTCTTCTACACATATGAGTTTTATTTTTTATCCTCAGTCCACTGCTTTATTTCTACTGTACAGATATAAACAAAACAATGCATGCCTGTAAATTATTTGCAGACAATGACACACCTTAGAAAGGGAGAGGAAGCCTTCACTTGAGAGCACCTCCTGAGCATTTCTGTCCATAAACATGCAGCACATGCAAGTTAACTTGGGAAGTGAGTAGAGACTGGCAACATCAAAAGTCATACAGACATTCTGAATGTTAAGTATGGTGCAGAGATACTCAGAAGTAGAATCCTCCAGCTCTGGAAATCCATATTTATGAGCCAGGCTCAAAAAGTCCAGCAGCACCTCTTCCTTCTCATCCGTCAGTGTCGCCCGCCCAGTGTAAATGTACTTAAGTAGCATTGTGAATGCTTCTGCAGTGGTATCTTGGAGAGGGATTTCTGCTTCAGGCTGCGATTCTCGCATTCCACCATACAGTAATGCTCTGCATGTCAGAGAAGAAACACATGAGAAAAACCTCAGAAAAGATTTGCTACCAAATTATGAAATAATGGTTATCAACATTATACAAACAATAAAGTTGTTTAGTGACACAAAGATTCATATAAAGAAATGCATAGTAATCATTTAAAATAGTTCTCTAAAGAAACAAAGAAATAATTTTAAAACTATTTTGAAATAATTCTATAAACAACTGGACTAATGAAATACTCTGAGAACTCAAGATATGCAATAGACATTTCATTGACTAGAAAGATGAAAGTGCTCTTTTGAGAGGAACAATGAAATCAATATAAACATGTTAAAGGCCAATAAAGCAATTAAAAAGTAAAACTCTATCGGAAAAGGCATAATTAGGTAAAAACAATTAAACACAATAGGTGCCATCCTTCCCTGTTAGACTGGCATAAAAAAAGCCTATTAATATTCAGTGCTACAAAAGCAATGGAAAAACAGGCTCTCATATACTACTTTCAGAGTGTAAACGGGCACCCCTTTTAGGAAAGTAATTTAAGTAGTATCTTATTCAAATTTAAAATGTGCAAACTCTTCAACTTGGCATTCTCACTTTCAAGACCCAATTCTACAGACATAATAGAATATGGTAAAGATTAACATATAAGAATATACAATGAAAAATGGAAACACTAGAAGAGATTTAAATGTCCATCAGAAGGAACATGGTTTTAAAAAGCTGTGATATAAATAGTCTGCGCAGTGATTAGAAAGATGAAGGGAGATCAATATAAACTGTCTTGGAAAGATGTCTAGGATATAGCAGGTAAGCTGTAGACCCATATGTGTTGAGAAGAAAAGTGTATGGCACATACGTACATGTGTATGCACATAGGTATATACAGATATATCTATTTGTATTGAGAAAAATCAGGAAATTCATACTAAACTGTTAATAGTGGTTGTCTCTGGGGAATGAGATTACATAGCTGATAGGAAAGGACTTTCATTGTTATTTTGTAAATTAAAAATGAAACTGTGATAGAAATATGGACGGCTGACTTCATCTTTTAGCATTTGTCAGATTAAAAAAAAATCCCCACATTATTGCTTATCTGCTCATCTAAAAATGAAAACCAGACAATTCAGTCAGGTAATAAATTTGAATTTCTACCTCTATTACTCTGTGAGAAATATTAAGCAGTTCAATTAAACCTTTAATCTATTAGAGAAGAAAGGGTGGCCAGAGAAAAATAAAGGAAGGAATGCATAAAAGAGAGAGTAAAGAGTGAGAAAGAAAACAAGTAAAAATGAGAGCAAGAGAATAAGGGGAAAAAAGATATCCCTCCTGCTCCTAACATTCTCAGAGCAGGACTAGCATTTCAAGAGTTCCCTTTATACTTGCCTAATACTCCCCCAACCCTTCCTCAGGATCTAGCATTCTTGTTTCCCTCAGGAAAATAATTGAAACCATCCAGTAAAATATTCATGCTGAATATATCTCTTCACTGGGTTATACTCTACCTAAAAACACCTTTGAAGGTTTTCATTAATCCAGACAGCATCCAATCATAACTTTAAAATTACAAGATTAAAGAACATCTTCCTGGGGAGATCTAACCAAGACTTAGTCCTACACCAGTGTGATCTATGATATTTACCTGGATTCTCAATGCCTTAGAAGTAGTTTTGATGAGGTTTCCTTGGAACCCTAAAAATGAACCCCCAACATATGGAAAGTTCCCTCCTGTACAATTAGTTTAACTTTATCTGGGAATTGATAAGCTCTGTGACAATACTTAATAAGGCCTCTCTTGACTGCTGCCAGTTAACTTATGTATGCACATGAACAGTGTCAGCAATGAGAATCTAAGATAGCACTGGTAATGACTTTGAGTTTAGCCTACTAAGCCAGCAGACATTAAAGGTAAAACAGCCACCAAGAGACATCAAGAACAAAGTCCACAACTGAAGGGAGTATATTTCATTCACTCAATGTGATCTTCAAATCTCTGAAAGTATTTGAGTTTAAGAATATACTGATCCCCTAAAAGACACCCACATACAGTAGTCTCCAATTAATTTTGAAAGCAGGTAAGATATATACTATTAGTAAATATTAAACATAAAGCTAAAAAGTTCTGACAAGAAAGAATGGACTTTTAAAAACATTTCAATAGTAATGAGTGGACCAAAAGTAAGAAAAGGAAAAGAAACACAAAAGAAAAAGCATGCAAGGACAGAGGCTTGTAACAAATAGTGACTAGACCAAGGTCAGCTGTCTTCAGAGAGCTGACCATTATTGAGAATAAAAAGAGTGTCAGGTAGAACTATTAATAGTCTCCTGTATTTATAGACTCCCAGCTTCATCTACAGTGGCATTTTACATGTACAAGATGTAATGTTCTAAAAATGTTTATAAAGTACTTCAAGAGTTCTGGCTAAACAGTTAAATATTTCCAAGAGATGCACTTTACTACAATGTGTGCAACCCTAGGTGTTGCTGTTTTGCTGTCAGCTAATCCTGATTCTAAAAATCAGACTGTAGTTTTCACTAAAAGATAACTGAAATTTTCTCTAAGCTACTGGCATCTTGATTTTAGATATCAAGTTGCCCAGGCAAATCCACGATTTTATGGATATGGACTCTATGGATTTCTCAAAGATAAATTACATTCTGCAATGACTCCCTTTTAACTCACATTAGTTAAAATGTAAAGTAAAAAGAGCTCAGTTTAACATTTATAACCCTGGAAATTAAGGGTTAGAATAACAAACAATACTACATATCATTTTTATATTAATTAAATACATAAATATTTTTTGTTCTACTTCTAATATAAGTATAAAACAGTCTCAGTAAATACTTCATTTAATTGGGGATACAAAACCGCCTGTCTTAGAGACAGATGTGCTGGGTTACCTACAGATCCTGGGTGTCAGTAGTCTGAAACTAAGAGGTATTCTATTCATGTTCATTAGCAAGTCCAGAGGGCAGTCTGTCTATACAACAAGACTATCTGCCAACAAATCAGTTTAAGTTCCATTAGGCATCAACTGCGAGGAGAAGGGTAAGGCCAACAAAGACGCAACCTGAGAAATATTCTTGAGTCTTGAAAATTGGTTGATTGGGTACAGTCTATACAGGGGAGCCTTTAACTATATAACTCTAACTCAAGATGGCTCCTGAAGAGAAAGGCAATTTTGAAAAAATAACAAAAAGTCTACAAAGACAAAATTCTTATAGATGCAGAATTGAAGGATTGCTAGTGTTTATTGTTATGCTTTGTTACATATTTTTCACAGAGTAGAAAATATCAATGTTTCCTACTACTGACTTGAATCTTCAAAAAGTATTACAGACTTACCGAAAATATTGGCACCTCGCTGCTAAAATTACCCTGTGGGCAGGAAAACGTTTCTTTTCCACAACAAATGTGACGTCACCATATTCTTCCCCAATCAACAAGGCACCAATATGTTCAGACAAAATGTGTACATGATCAATTTCCCCCACTGCAGTAAAGGGGCGAAGAGGGTGGCTGTTACTCATCTTGTGGAATAGATGATAGTCGCTGATCTAGTATAAAGAAAGGATGAGAGTTAATGGGGGGAGAAAAGTATACTTAGAAAATTACATACCATAAACAAAGCTGAATAAAAATTTAAAGTACTTAAGAAAAATCACATGAGAGAGATTTCATCATTAACCCATTTATTCTGGGAAGCAATTTAGCTTGCTTCCATTAACTCCACTACCTTCACTGCCTTATCACATTAGGAAAACAAAAATAAATGCCAGGGTCTTCAAACACTAACAGCACTTAGAAGTTTCACAGTATAGATTGCTGTACCCATATACAGGTCTCTCATTCCTCAGTACCTCAGGAAAAGGAAAGTCAACAACCAGAAAATTCCTCTTTTAACACAGATATATTTAATAAGGTAGGGTACACTAATTATACCCAGAATAAAAGTCATTTGGGCACAGATCTAGACTTAAATCACAGAATAAACTAAATCATCACATTTCAAATAATTTCAGAGGTTTTGGTCTAAAACCATCTTAAATATTTTATAAAAAGTATAAAATTTCTGGATTCACAAAATAACTTGATGTTTTTTAATGAAAGTTTATAACAAGCATCCTAACCCTGCTCAAAAAAATAACCCAAAATATTTTTCTCAAGACTTTAACTTCTAGTTCAGACTTGCAGCTCTGATGATCACAATGTGGGTGTTTACCAGGACATTATTACATTTATTCTCATTTACAGGCACTTCCTTGTTTTTGTATGTAATGCCTTTCTGTAAATGTAACTAAAAAGCAAAGAACAATAACTTGATTAACATGTTGGAAAGAGGAGTTATGTGCTTTGAAAGCTAAAAATGTTTATGTTCTTAAATCTGTACTGTATTTGCAGATACTGCTCTTTCTGGTGTAAGTAACCCAGCCTTCACTAGCATTCGGGTGCCCAAGGTAGAAATGTGGCTAACACCTTAGAGTAGAGGTGAGCCAGCTACCCTACACTGCACCAGAGACTAGGGGAATTGAGCTGGAAATGCTCTCTCCACTAGCCCACAACACCTTCTCGAACTCTCCACTTGGACCAGGAAGAATTAAAGGATAAGCCATTCCTAATCTTTCAACTTTCACATCCAGATCCATTATTAGCAAAGTGTGTGAAAAATGGTCTTTCTGTAGTGACTACAGTGGAAGCTCCTCATGGTCCAGGTTCTCCAGTTACCTGCTACACTATGCCCACCTCCAAAAGAAGGAGCTACATCAAGGACTGTCATTTAGAGGAACACAGAGGATGTTAGGCAAAGAGACAAGCTCTTGGCCCTCTACAGAGTAGAAGCAAGCATCAGAGGGCTACCAGCATACTCTCCTCATTACCAAGGCAAATCTTTCTTTCAACTGCAACATCCGTTTTAAAGCCCTAAAAACGAAATCAACTCCAGTCAACTGTGTATGAAAAGACCAAATTCAACTTAAGAAGATCAACTTAGGAGTGTCAGCAAATCACGTGTGAATCAATAATCTAATGTGTGGTATAACAGTCTAACACAGGAGTTGGCAAACTCTCTATAAAGGGTCAGATAGTAAAATATTTTTAGGCTCTATAGGCTACACAGTCTCTGTCACAATACTATTTAACTAAAAGCAGCCACAGACAAAAGTAAATGAATGAGCATGGCTATGTTCCAATAAAACTATTTATAGAAAAGAGTTGGACTTAACCCTCAGGCTATAGTTTGCTAACCCCTGCTAATAATATATGATTAAAGACTGACTAGATAAAGAATCAGACTGTTTTGTTTTTTGTTTTGGTTTCCGGCTAGGTTAACCAATCAATATTCAAAATAACATGGTCACTTCCTATGTCAGCCATGAAACTCTGAAAGTGACTCGTGCCTGATTTCAAAATCCCTTTCTTCTTCAACACAAACTCTCTCTCACATCACTCTCTAAAATTTCAGTGATGGTGCATAACTCTAAACAAAACAGATGCTTTCTCTGGCTGAAAGAATGCAATGCATATACAGCCATACCTCAGAGATACTGTGGGTTCCGTTCCAGACCACCGCTATATAGCAATAAAATAAATAGTAATCTTTTGGCTGGTGGAGGGTCGTGTCACCAGCCAAAGGCTTAATAAAAGGACCTGCAATAAAACAAGATGTGCCTACACCCAGTAAATATATTCTCTGTTATAACATTCTCTTAAAATTTTATCTACATCATTAGTTAGTAAGATTCAAATGATTGACTAAATGGCTCTTGATGGACAGTGACTGATTCTGGTTGACTGAAAAGCAAATTGATAATTCTTCGATTGATACATTATAAACATTAACACTACATATATGAATATCATCTCAGTAGGTTCTCCAGATCTGTACTTAATACATACAACTTCATTTTGTTAATTTACATTTTCATTATGCTTTTCCAACTAGCGATATAAAGTAAAAATTGCCAGGCGTACAAAATAGCCACTTATATGGAAATAAACATTTTTTTATTGGCATATAGAATTTTAATTAGACCAGTGATTCTCAATGAACTTGCCACACACTGGAATCACATGGGAAGCTTAAAAAAAAAAAAAAAAGAAGAAGAAAAAGATGCTTGAGCCCCACCCATCAGAGATTCTAATTTAATTGGTCTGAGATGTGATTCTAATGAGCAACAAGGAAAAGAGGCATTGATTTGGACTCTGTTGTAGGTTCACAACCCTTACATAGGTGCACAAATATGTAAACAAAATATCTACTGAGAAAATTGATTTAGGATATAATCCATTTTAAATCTTATTGCAAAGAAGCAAATAGTGCTAACAAAGTTACCAATGTCACAGCTTGTATGCAGAATATATTTTCACCGGATGCCCTAGCTTATCCACAAAGTGATAGTTTGGGTCCACTCACTTGCATTAAAAAAAGCATGTGTTAGCAACTACACATCAATAAACTTAATTTTTTTAAACACCAATTTTAATTTGATAAATAAAATTGGAAAAAACATTTTAAGTTTATGGAGTAAAACTGTTTATTGACTTGTTTCTTAAGCTTTAAAACTTACTCTGCCACTAATGACATAGGTGATTTTGACAAATATTCTAACTTCCTGAGATTGTTTCTACACCTGTAATGACATGGTTATATTAGGGATTTTTTTAAGTTATGTTTTTGAACTCTGCCACTGCCTTTTAATAACGCTGTTTTGGCCTCACATAAAATGGACTCTCATGACAGTCTGTGGTTGTACTCGTGGCTGTGATTTATCACAGCAAAAGATTACAAAGCAAAATCAGCAAAGGTTTTGAACATGCACATGGAACAAAATCTGAGAGAAACCAGAGAAAAGCTTTCAAGGGTCCTCTCCCAATGGAGATAACACTGTATGTATCCCCCCAGCAAGATGTGACAAAATGTGTTGAATGTTGCCTACCAGTAACCTTATTAGACACTCAATACCTATGGTGTTTAATGAGGGGGGGCTGTTAATGTAGATAGCCCTTGTCTGGTGTGTATCCAAATTCTAGTCTCCAAGAATGAAAGCAGTACTCCACATAAACCATACTGTTTGTACAAATGGTTTAAGTGAGCTTATCAATTAATAGCAAGAACCTTTCTAAAATCTGTCTCCTGATGCCAGACAAGGGACAACTTTGCAAGCAGCCTTTTCTAAAGATAAAAGTTCAATACTGCTATATTAACTCTTTTTTTGTATGTTCCAGAAACAGAAAATCTAATAATGTTAGCAAAAGCACTGAAAACAAGGAATCTAAAAGCCCATCCGATACACTTATTTAATCCTTGATTTGGATAGGACAAAGTATACTAAGAAAATAATCTACCCCACCTTTACAAATGTATTTCTGACCTTTGACCTCCCAATATGCTAGATCCAGTTTTATGAACAGGTTTCTTCAAAGCATCGACGATCAAATAATTCCAATGTTATTATTCCTGTGCAAATAGGAAAAAGTAGTTTTCAGCTTCTTCTTATGAAGTCAATATAACCCTGACACAAAGATGTAACCACAACCACACACTGAAAAACCAGCATACATGAAAAAAATCCTATGTAAAATATTAGGAAACAGAATTAAGCAGAAGGATGTATAACAAAGCAGGTCAATTCCAAAAGGATGGATGAATATTAGGGAACGTAACTGTCATCATTAAAAGGTCAAATATTAAAATATCATACAATTATCATAATAAAAATTTCCATAATGATTTTATGCAATCATTAATAAGTTTATTTTTTAAAATTTTAATTGAACAGGAATAAAATGATACTTCCTTAGGTTGATACACACATACAAAGCCTAACTGTAACAAATGTAAGCATCTGGTTAATAATAAAACACCAGAAATATTCTTAGAAAGTTCAGAAAGACATCTAATCTTATTATGATTAATATTTTTCAGGAACCAAACAATGCATTAAGAAAACTATGTTAAAGGTAAACTGAGGAAAAAACAAAGGCAAAATCATCACTACTGCTAATAATCTGCCCACATGAAATAGCTATGAGACTCAATTGAAAAGATAAGAGAAAATAAAGAAGGTTCAATAAAGTGACCACATAAAATTATTATATAAAAACATATAGTATCCTAAATTACATAACCATCAGGTATAAACATCATGCTTTATACCTGAGACTAATATAAAATAATATTGAATGTCAACTCTAATTGAAAAATTAAAATAAACATACGGAAGAAAAAACAAAAAATAAATATAAAATAAAAATAATTAAAATAGTATCCTTTTATGTCAAAATAACAAGCTAAAAAAAAGAAAAAAATTTGCAATTTATAATTGCAAAACATATACAATAACCTAGAAATAAACTCATAGAACATGTAAAAAAAATTATAAAACTCTACTGAGGGATTTCAGAAAAATAAATGAAGAGACATACAATGTTTGGAAATAGACCAATGTTGTGAAGAGACCAATCATCTTTAAATCACCATATTAAAAACATATATTTAATGTTTTGTTGTACTTTATATTATGAACAAAAACAATGCTTTGCTAACAGCAAAATTCAACAAAACAGTCTTGGTAGGGATATACAGTTAAAAAACAATAATTTGACAAACTGGCACACATATTAGAAAATTGAGAAAGAGAAATAAGAATTTTATATTTATCAAAAAGTTTTTTAAAGTTAACATTCTAATTAAGACAACATTCTAATGAATTAAAAGTAGTGTATATCAGAATCACATAGAGTTTTTAAAATAAATTGGGATAAAGAAGTTCATCTAGAAGAATAAATACGTGATTTAGTACATATCCTTAAAAAAAAAAAAAGCAATAAGAGAGTCAGCTTACTTGATGAAAAAGCAAATGATAAATTAGAGCAATTGAAACAATGTCATATTAGAGAGACAGATCACTGGAGCACATTAGTCCAGAAATAAACCCAAGTATATGTACAAATTCAGTACTTATAACTGCAGTATTTCAATTCAATGGGAAAAAATAGAGATTTTTCAAAAGGTTTGGCTAGCCATTTTGAGAAAAGTGAGCTGAATATTTACACAAGAGCATAAAATTAAGTACATAAGGATGTTAACTTTAGCACTTTCTGTAACAGCAAAAAATTGGAAAAACTTAAATGCCTATTTAAAGGGAAATGGGTAAACAGATAATGTAAATCTATACAATGAAATATTATATAATGATTTAAAAAGAATAAAGTTAAATGCTACTGACATTGAAAAAAATCTTAAATATATGTATGCCTGTGCAAGAAAGGTGAGCTGTAAAACAGTATTAGAGTAAAATCATACTTTGTTAATAAATAAAAAGCAAACACCAATTTATTAACAAGTGTTACCCAATTGATCAGTGTTGTGGAAAAATTTTTACATAGTACACTACATATTTTTGTAATGTTTAAATTTTTATTACAAGTGTTTTATTTGTAATAAAATTATATATAAATATTTCAATAACTTTGGCCACTAAAATTACACAATATATTAGTCTGTGTATGAGACAGCAAGTGTTTTAATTTGCCACAACCAATAGTGCCTGATTTAGTGACTAAAACAGAATGGTAAGCAAAGGGACTATATATTATCTCCACAGTAAAAATTAACAACTTGAAGGCAAGGACAAAAAGCTCATTACACTAAGACACGCAAAACATAATGAATATCAGTTACCTGAGTAGCATAGTCTACTAGGACACTATCTGATACATCCCAATTAAAAATCTTCACCTTATGGATTTCAGTATGACTTTTTCTAGACTCAAGTCAGATTTTCTCAGATGCAAACAAAATGCTCGGAAATTTGCTTCTGTTGACAATCCTGGAGCCTAAAACTTGCTGATGTTCACAAGATAGGGCAGGTGTAATATGTTTACTTAAGCTGTTCCTTCAAGGTGTGAAGAAGGAGAAAAGTAGGAAGCCAGGAAAAACAGGGACTTACTATGAGAGATCATGAATACCTCAACCAGGAAATGTTACATTTCATAACTGTACACAATTATTAGTTGAGGGTTCTGGCACTTCATATGGACTTATCAGGGATGGTGATATAGAAACTACACTATTTTTTGTAGTTGGCTAACTTACATGGATTCAAATACATCAAAAAAAATTTTTTTAAGATAAAAGAAACAGTACTAAAATTCTCAGGGTTAGTGACTATTCGTTATGCAATATGAAACCCACCATCATTTGTTCTAACCAAAATAATAAACTATGTCCATCAATGAAGTAACAGCACTATATGTAGTTCATAATGTTGGAATGTTATAACTGCCTCTTCAGAAGTTTGAAAAAACCAAGTCAACCTAAATATCAATTTCTTTACTCAAAGTTCACTTCCAGCAGAACTGTTTACAAACTTTTCTTTTACAAGGGCTTACCACAATTTTTAGAATAAAACTTATTCTCCAGAGTTAAATCAGGAAATAGACAAAAAGCAAAGTTCTTCCAGGTAGAGATGCCAATGAGTCCTTGAATGCTGTATAAATCTCCCCTGGGATGCTCTTTCTACCCTGCGTATTTCCTGACTGCAGGCCTTTATAGGAAAAAAGACCTTCTGCTCTTAATTGCAAAATATAAGTGATCTTCCTCTTGAGGAAAGAGATGGCATTAACAAGCATATGGTTTGGCAATTTCTTTCTGCTCTTGGTACCCATGTGGTATGTAATTTGAAGTAGCATTCCTTAAACTTTAAATTAATATTGCTTGGGGACATACATGATATCCTGTCCGCATCTCAAACATTCTAAAAAAAAAAATCACATTCTACTTTCTCATGGGAAGGATACCTTACTTCTTTTGATATATACACTACCCACATCACCCAAAAGTTTGAATGAACAGGTGTAGAATGACCACACTAGTAAGTATAACCTTGATTCCGATATTCTACAAATCCAATTCTAAACCTTACAGAAGAGTAATAACACCCAGTAAAGTGCTACAGTGAAAAACACAATGGAATTCATAGGCCTTTTCTATTATCAGGATTCCTGAAATGTCTTTCTCTGTGAAAGATTAAATGATTTCTAAAATCCAATCCAGCTGCAAATTCTTGTCACGCTAAGTTTTATACATTTATAAATAAATGTTTACAGATATGCTTAGCTTGGAACACTAAAAAACTATGCCATAACAAAAACATTTGACAAGATTATTTTATTGAGAGTACATGTAACTCCATTTATCATTTATCAATTATTACACTGATTCTCCACTTCTCTCCCAAGGGACAAACTAGTTTCTGAATTTGTACATAATTCATTTTACAAAGATTAAGCTCCCTCTACACTACAGGCCCAATGCTAGGTGACAGAAACACAAAGATTAATACTAGAGTTGTAGCTACCTTTGAAGAATTCACTATCTACTAGGAAGGTAGGATTAGATGACAAATAATGTCAATTCTATAGCTAGCAGGCCCTAAGTTTGTGATTTTTAGAAATCGTAAGTCGAATATAGTTATCTTCCATAATACCATGCCAAAATAACCATAGCTATGCTGAACAGAATATTAAATGAATAGGAACTCAGAAAATTATGCTATACTTTTGTATCGGAATGAGTTAATATTTAAATAACTGGCTACTTGCTCTCCAAAACGGGATGCTCATAATCCATGGAGAGTGTAATACAAACCACAGAAATTTGGGAAGAAAACCTTAACACTTCTATTGATGTTTTTTTAACCTAGAAAAGAGAGAAAAGATAAGCTTTAGTAATAGTTAATATGTGGGTGGACATTGCCTTTCTCATGATCCGCATGTCAAAAAAGATTCACTTGCCTCATAAGATAAACAAGTATCTTGAGAGAAGAGTAGGAATTCCTACTCACAGAGTGGCAGGACTGAAGGTAGTATCCTAACTTGCTCAAGGGAAATATCAGGTTTACCTGTGTGCTTGCTTATGTGAATTTTCCAAATGTTATCTGGTTTTAATTAAATTACCACTCACAAAATAACAAATGGATTTAAAAAGGTTCTTACAAGGAAACCACTCAATGAAGATAATGTAACATTGCCAACACAAGCAAACAAAAAGACTGTTACGATAACTCTCCTAGTAACTAGATTTTATAAGGTAACTCTGCCATAAGTCCTAGAGACTTAATGCAAAGTATAGTGAATACATACAACAATATTGTATTATAACCATCAAACCTGCTAAGAGACTAGAAATTTACTTCTAACACTAAAAAGCAATGATAATTATGTAAAATGATACAAGTATCAATTATTGCTACAATGGCAACCTTATCACAATATATAAATACATCAAATTAACATATCATACACCTTAAACATTTACACAAAATGTTAAATGTCAAATGTTTCAATAAAAAACTGACTCCTTAATTTGAAATAATCAAGATCATTTAAAACATACACTATTACTAATAATGAACATTCATACAAAAGGAGTTAAACATATGTTCAATGAATAAAAATGAGTTGAATATTTTAACCTAAAAAGAAGCTTAAAACAAAATTACGATTTAGTAGCATATTAACCATCTTGCAGTAGGGACACAGACAGTACTTCTCGCCTAGTAATAACGGTGACTATTTACTGAGGATTTACTATAAGCCAGACAGAGTCCTAAGCATTTCACACATTATCTTACCTAATATTCAAAGAACTGGATTAGGTAGGTGATTTTTTATCCTAATTTACAGATAGGAAATTGAGACACAGACAAGATTAGACAACGTGTCCAAGGCCACAAACAATGAAGGTCCTGGGACATCAGGGTCCTGAACTTACAAGAGTCACTGTAGTTACATGGAAGAAATCAGAAATGATTCTGACTCAGATTCCTAGACCTGCCAATTAGCTCCTCCGACAAGCAGTTCTCAAACTTTAACACACCTTACTCAAACCAGGGAAAATATGTCATGGGTGATAAGAATAAAGTGTCATTCATTTTTCAAGACAACTTTTGGAGATTACATATATGTTTGCTTAATTAATATTTTAACTGCAATGTAGTTAAACTGTAGTAACTGAAAAATTATAGACCAAAAATATTAATACAAATATGCATCAACATACATTATAGGATTAGCTGAATAACCTACAAATTAAGTTGATAATGAGAAGGCTAAACAGTAATTTATAATAAAAAAACAAAAATAGAAATAACTAAAAAGCACAACCAACTCAACATATGCTGATGTATCTTTCCAAAAATGTAAAATAATTCTACCTTATGCATATTCATATGCAGAACAGGAGCTTTACAAGGTTGCTACAGACTGCATAAAAACCAGACTTCTTAGCAGAACAACAAATCAGAATCTTTTATAAATTGTAGTACTATGCTGATGTTATTTATAAATGCTACATATCGCATATCCTTGATTGTTACTAATTAAGTCATCAAAGGACATATATAAATAAAACATTACAAGGCCATCTGACATTTGCCAATATTTTTTGATCACGACCCACAAGTAGCCTCGAGCCATCTTTCTGAGAAGTGTTCTCTTAAACAAGGCAATGCTCCTGGCTCACTTTGCTCACTTTGGCAATGATATCTAACTCTGTGGTGGTTGGGAGAAGCTACTCTATTATTCAATCACAAAATATCTAAGACTCTGAAGGCAATAATAGCACAATATGTAATTTGTAGTATTATTTTTATTTCTATTCAAGCCTTTTTCAGTTTCTCTGGATCCAATCTCTAATTGAAACAATCTTCCCAAATACCTGCAAACAAACAAAAGCATTCAAATCTGGTATCCTAGAACAAAATAAATATCAAATTACCTATATGAGCTTCACTGTATTATATTTTAAAGTTTCCCCAAACACTGAGGTTTGCTGTTTCTTCTTCTTCCCTACAAAGTATCTTATTCTTAAGCTTATGCTTCAAAAAAGGTCTCATACACTGCTGGTGGGACTGCAAATTGGTACAGCCACTATGGAAAACAGTACAGAGGTTCCTCAAAAAACTAAAAATTGATCTACTGGGTATTTACCCCAAAGACTTAAAAATTCCTATCTGAAAAGATATTTGCACACTGATGTTCATAGCAGCATTATTCACAGTGGCCAGGACATGGAAGCAACCGAAGTGTCCTTTGATAGATGACTGGCTAAAGAAGCTGTGGTATATATATATATACAATTGAATATCACTCAGCTATAAGAAAAGATGTGAAATACTGCCATTTGTGACAACATGGATGGACCCTGAAATAATCATACTACGAGAAATAAGCCAACAGAAAAGGCTGAAAATTACATGACATCACTTATATGTGAGATGTAATCCTAAAAGCAACAAATGAACAGGACAGACAGACACTCATGGACATGGACAATGGATTAGTGGTTACCTTAGGGGAGGTGGAAGGGGGGAAGGAGAAATATTTTAAAATGTTAAATAAGTAAATAAATAAATAAAAATGTTTAAAAAATAGGACGAGTAAAACCTTATCATTAGATTTTATTAACTTAAGTTCTCAATGTTTACCCAAAGACCTACATTATCCAGCCACCTCAGCTCCTGTTTGTCCCACTCTGTAATTCCTTCTAAGGCAACCTTCTATAAGATGGGATGACTTCTGAGAATAACAAGTCATGAACTATAACTCTAAAAAGTGGCTATTACTTAATAGGTATCAGAGTTTATATAACTTTTTTCAGGTTCTCAGCCTTATTGGTCCCAAGTCCATTGAAAACTATATGAACTATATGCTGGGAATAGGAAAATATATATGGACCTAGAGCCAGAAAACAATGAAAAAGTCATGAGTGCAGAGGTTATTAGTTGTAATTATATCTGAAAATACAAGACAAGCCATTTCTGTTTAATTTCTTCAGTGGCAACTTATAGGTTGGTAATATTCTTGCCCAAATTTAAATTATATTTTCCTAATTAATAAAGGTTAATATAGTATAAACTCCCATTAAAACAGTGGAATCACCAATTGCAATAATTTAATTTCTTTGTAGCAAAGCTATTGTGAACATGTGCATTATTGTCTGTGTAAGAAAATTGGCTTTTCATTTGTAGACGTTATAAAAATACTCCACTGTGCATACTTTGATGCAGTT
Source organism: Cynopterus sphinx (assembly GCA_030015415.1). Lineage (NCBI taxonomy): Eukaryota > Metazoa > Chordata > Mammalia > Chiroptera > Pteropodidae > Cynopterus > Cynopterus sphinx. The sequence goes on from CM057386.1 coordinate 43,551,397, forward strand.
TGTTAAACTCCGATATCTTGGCTATTTCTGGGAAATTGCAAAATAAAAAAAAAAAAGATCACTCTGAGAAATTAGTCCACCTAAAATCTTAATTTATAAATTTATCTGTTGCCATGCTAGATCATAATCTAAAGGAAATGTTTACAAATTATACTAGTCTTTCTTCTGTTCCTTTAAAACCCAATATATAATTTCTTTTAGTTTTGTGAGCATTGTCTTTATTCCTCCAACATACTATTCTATACTCCAATAAAAAAAAAAAGAATAAAACTCAGAGATAATCACCTTCATGTAGTCTAGGTGTTACTGTCCAAACAGCCACTGATTCAAATCTATAGGCAAAGTCAAGTGTACAGCCAAATCAAAATCTATAGTGTATACTTAAGAATAAGCAAATGAACAGCACATTATCAAGCAAATAACTTTCATCTTAGTAACAGAAAAACTTAGACAACAAATTCAAGAAACCCATGCCTCTTAAGATTAAGAAAACAGACTTTTCCTATTCACCCCTTCATGTTATTTATTTATCTATGCCCACAGCACCTGGTCTTCCTAGGTGGTCTCCTATACAAGTACTAATCAGGCCCAACCCTGCTTAGCTTCCAAGATGAGACTTCGGGCTTGCTCAGGGTGGTATGCATGGACCATGGCTCCAATGGGGCACGAAGCCAGGACCTTTTGCATGTAAAGCAGACGTGCTAACCACTACACTATGGAACCATGCTCCCCTTCATGTTTTAAACTTAATCTTAACCCAAATGTTCCACAAACTCCCATGAATAAGCAAATATGTAGCATGCCTTTCACCTTTTTCTGGTGCACATATAAACTTCACTTACACTATAGAAGAATAAAACTCATTTTAAAAAGGAACAATGTATGGTTTTTTCCCTCTCCTCTTTTAGAACAAAAACTCTATAGTAGAGGGTCTTCTGTCTTCTGGACACTAACACCCCCAAGATACTACTGAATAATTGATGAGCTTATGATTAGACTGTTATCTTCAGCTGTGAATAACATTCATGTACCAAATTTAATTCACATCTAATATAAAATTTTATCTCTTTTATCATGATCAAAATATGTATCAAGGCTGATCCCTGTTCCTGATATGCGATCCCAGGTCACACATCAAGATTATGACTTTAGGTAATTCTTCTTTACCTAAAGTCATAATCTTGATATGTGAACAGCTCAGCTACAGCATCAACTTGAGACGTCACTGACACAAATTCTCATAGTCCACCAAGAAAAGATACTAAGACCACATCTTTATAAGCAAAACAAGCCTACAATGTAGGTACCTTAGGAATAACTACATTGACACAAGAGGAGGAGAATCTATTTATTCTTTAAAGCACAATACTTTCTCATGTCTAAGAAAAAAGTGATTAATAATTTTTAATATTACTAAGTTAGATTTCATTTAGTTGAAATTTCATCACATTATTTGATAAAATAATCAAATGTAGCAGAAATGCTATATAATAAACAAATGCCTACAGTCAATAGAAATATCTTTCTCTGAGTTTATAAATAAAGCTTATATTTTACTTGGGTAAGGTCAGCTGCTGATGAAGAAACAAGATTCATAAAACACTTATTTTTTGTGTGTGCGCTGTACCTATGGGTAAATCTAAAGTAACCCATATATCTTGTGGATAGAGGTGGGTTTTAAATAATGGAAGAGGGTAGCTTATTAAGGGTATTAAATGAAAGATGTTCCATGCAGACAAGATAGCAAGGGCAAGAGTCTCGCGGTACTATCGGAAAATGTGAGACTGTAAAGGAAGTTTGTTATGAGTAACAACACAGAAAAAGAGACAATAATAAACAGAATGGTAGAACCTGGCCATATAAAATGTGTCTCAAGTCAAATGTCTTTAAGAGAACACAGATCAGAGACTGATAAGAAGTCACAGTTCTTCTGGGTAAGATCTAGGCAAATCATTTCAAGTCTCTGACACTCAGTTTCTAATTTGGAAAAGGGACAGGAAGGATTCAGCTACATTTTGTGGTCCCTGCAAATACTAAAACTCTATTTTAACTAAATTATATGTTTAGGAAACAATGATCTCATATACTGCTGTAAGTATAAACTGGTTCAGCTTTTTGAAGATTTGGCAGAAGCTGTCAAATTTAAACATATATTTCCCATAACCCAGCAATTGTGCTTCTAGGAATATATAAGGTTATTAATTCAGCATTACTCATAAAAGCAAAAAGCTGGAGGGATTAAATGCCCATCAATATGTCAAGTGGGAAATAAATTATAATGCATCCATACAGCACAACCATTAATAACAACAGAACAGATCTGAATATTCTGACCTGGGCTCTAAAACATAGTAAGTGAAAAGAATAGGACTTGATACAACAGGATCCATTTATATAAATGTATATGAGCATATATATACATTTAAGAAGGTTCTTAAATATCTACTGAACTAATTAAATAAATATATACCTGAAAGGACACACATCACATTGTTAATAGCAGTAACCTCCAGGGAGGGGAGTGAGAGTGAAGCGAAGAAAGGAAATAAATGGGAAGTTTTACGTTTAAACTCAATGTACTTCTAAGGGTTTCCTTCTTTTAAAACAAGAATTATCTTTTACATAAATTATATTTCAAAAACTTTTAACTGGAATTTCTAAAAAGTAACAAGATATTTGTCAAAAGGAAGCTTAAAAAAACAAAAGGATGAAAACACTGATATTGATGATCTCTAACTTGTTGCACTTTATTGAGAAGCAACGTGAGGAGAAATGAGCCAACATTGATGGGACTTTTAGTGAAAAACAGATTTTTTAAAGTTATATATAAATAAGCCAAAACACAAATTCCTGGAGAGCAATGACTAGGTCTTTCTCCCTGGTGTCCCACAAGGACAGCATTCAATACTACTACATTGAAATGAAATGATCTAAACGTAGCTTGTAGACACAAATGTTACTGTTCATGTTGTTCTCAAAAACTGCTTATAATAATATTTGTGCTCATCTTAAAAATATCTCTCAACTGCTTATAATAGCACATTTTCATTAAGAAGTTCTCATTCCCCCTACTAGTCAGCATGTATTTGGTTTCCTAATTTCTACTTTACTAACCAAGATTATACTTTTATATCACACTTTGTATGTTTCTAACATTTTTCAAATACTTTTTTAAAAAACCACCTAATTTTTAAGCAGCACCTTTCTTCATTTTTTCCTGTCTCTAGTGATATTTTTCTATTATAAATTCTATAAATACTTCAAAAGTATGTAAATAAACATTAACAATATAATTCTGAGCTAATCCTGTAAAAATCTGATATGTTATTAGTCTATTTTTCCATTCACAAAAATATAAAACTCCTGTCAATGTGCTTTTAGACAGTGCAAAGGTCTGAATTTTCAGAACAGAGGAAGGATAGAACTATCCTTTCCATAGTCTATGTTATTTAGTGTGGTAGGATAAGCCTGTGTTTTATAAGGGACCTATGGGAAGCAAATGTTTAAGAATGGAAGTTCATAAAGAAAATGATGCAAATAGCTCAGCTCTAGGGATATTTGCTTCTCAGCTAATATTCAACTAAACAAACAATTGGCAAAAGCTTATTAGAAGATAAGCTCTAGAAAGAAGAAAGTAATAGGTAATGAACATTACCTATAAATACAAATGAAAAAAAGTTAACTACTCTTCTCCCTGTGCTGTAACACCTGTAACTTAGAGCAGATGATCATCACAATTTCTTCTCCAATCTCACTCCTTCCACAATTAACAAAAGATGATGTTCCAAAAGCTACTTAGTTATAAGCTTTAGATTTCTTAACTTTTTTCCACAGAAACAATGTTATAGTATCTGGTGACTAGCCACAAATGTCTATTTATTCCCAATTGCTTTAAAAAGTGGGCCACTACAGAAACTAACCACTATGAGTAACAATATGGAAAACTGCTACATCTCAATTTCGAAAGAAAGAAGATACCTTTACTAGCTTCAGGGCAAGATAAGAGAAAACTCTTCTCCATTAGACCCTGTTTACTGGGGTCAGACTCAGGAATCACTACTCAGTTTGCCTCATCAGCAGATTTTCAGTGGTTTATTTGTCCTCTCCCCAAGGTCCCGCACCCCACCCCGCCACAGGCTCTCTTAGCACTAGAACAGGGTCAGAACTTTCATCCACTTTCCTCCCTTTAATGCTGCATAGGCCAAAACAGTAGCCATTCACCACATCTAGTTACTGAGCACTTAAAATGTGGCTAGTCCAAATTGAGATTTGCTGTAATTATAATATACATATTGTATTTCAAAGACTTGGTAAAATATCTCATTTATTTTTTTTGTATTGGGATGCTGAAATATTTTAGATATACTAGACTTAATAAAAATATTTTTAAATTAATCTTACCTATTTTTTTCTTCGGCATGGCTACTAGAAATATTTTAATTACCAATATGATTTGATCTGTAGCTCACATTACATTCCTTTTGGACAGTACTGCTTTAGAGATTGTCATAGCAAAGTCACTGCCTGAGTTTGAATCTTAGAAAACCACCACTAACTACCATGTAATCTTTGACACATTATTTAGCCTCTTTCTCAATCTCCATTTTCTCTTCTGTAAAATGTGATAATAATAAAATGCTACCTCAGAGGGCTGTTGGTAGAATTAAATGAGGAAAAGCAATTACCATGGTTCCTGGCATAATAAATGTGCAATAAATATTAACCACCACTCTTACTACTAAAACAACTATACTATTATTACTATTTGCATGATGAAAAAAGGACAAAGACACAAGCAGGCACAAGAAAGGTATAAATATACAGGAGAAAAGGATATATAGGCAGTCCAGAGAGAATTCTTAATTTAAATTTGAAGGGGTAGATAGATCCATTAAGGAAAAGGTCTATTTTACCATACGGCTAAAGAAGTAACTCCAGGCTGGCATCAGCTCCCAAAGACACAGCCCATATGGAGACCTCATTACTCAAAGGCAGCAACTGGGTATTTTTCCAGGACATTCTTTTCATATAAATGTGTCAGAGAGAATGCAGAAATATGCAATTAAAGAGTACTTCTGCTCCTATAGCAGTATAAAAAATTTAGCCTGGACCTTGGGAGATAGACTTGCTGCTGACAAAGTAGCAGCAGGTCAACTCTCCTCTATGGCTACTAACCTTATTTGTAAATAAATTTTAAAAAATTACCAAAAATTCTCTGAAGTCCCCTGCAGCTATGAATATTCTTCCTTCCTCTTTCCAAAAGGGCTGCAGAACAAGAAAGGCTAGAGTACCACCACCATAAGAACATCCAAAGAAAGCACAGACATTGCCATCCCACTTGTTCAGCCTATCATGAAAGCCAGTCATTGCGTTTTCTCATTGCCAGGCTTTAACCACTGGAACTTCTTATATTCTACTTGTCCAGCTAATTTTGCCTCCTTTTTTAAGGCCCAGAACAGGTTTCATGCCCTCCAGCAAGAGCCTTCACAGATACTGCCAATCTAGGTCAGGTGCTGCCTTTTATATCATATCCCTCTATTGCTGCCCCCTTTATGCTATACTGGATTTTGTTATTGCCTTGTCTTGCTGGTAAGCTTCCAGAAGGCAATAACCATGATACAGTGGTTACTGTTGAATACAGTAGGAACTCTATAAATACTGAATGAACATTTACTCATCTTTATATGCCCAGAACTGAACACAGTGTCTGACATATTTAAGTCCTCAAAATTAACTCAAAAGACCATATTGATAATAACAGGCTTCTATGAATTCCAAGCCCCTATATCCCACTGCCTACTTTACAACTCCACTTGGTTACTTCAAAGGTATTTCAAAACTCACTCCATACTCCCTACATCCCACTAAGTCTGCTGTCATGCAATGTGACCTAGGTCAGTGAGTCATGAAAATCAGAATGACACCTCCCTCAACCTCACTTCCCATACATAATCCATCAGCAAGTCTTTTGATTTTACCTCCTAAATGAGCTCTCAAGGTGACTTACTTCTTGGCAACGTCTGTGCTATTATTCTAATCCACACCACCCTTGTCTCTCACTTGGACCATCACTTAGCTCCTAACTGATCTACCTGCTTTCACTGCAAACTGTCATCCACACAGCACCCAGACTAAATCTATCAAATTATAAAACTAATGATGAACCATTTCCATTGACCCTTTCCTTTATATCCTCCACCCCTCTTAAAACCCTTGTGACTTCCCAAGGCTCTTAAAAGAATTATGGGAAAAACATTTCAGTAGGCATTCTAAGCTAGAGAAATCTGGCTCTTATAGGACTCCACAGTCATTTCCCCTAATGTTTCCTGTTACCTGACAAGCGCCCTATGCCACTTGACCTTGGCATAACATTTCCCTTTCCTTTCTCCACCTTCCATCCCCCAAGTGCAATTCAGGTACCATTTCCTCAGGCATCCTTCCCTGACCTCAATCTAGGTAGGGTCCCTTGTCATCTGCAATCACATGACTGTACTAATTTACTTCACAGAGTTCATCTCTTCATATTTATACATTTCCCCAACCTTAGAGGCCATTTCTGAACACTGATCTTTTGAAAATGTAAATCAGATCAGCCACTCCATTGCTTAAACCATTCAATGCCTTCCTATCTCACTTTAAATAAAAATCATACCCTTTACCAAGGCCTACAGGCCTCGGCATGAGTTGTCACCCAATCACCTCCTTGAACTTATCTTCTACCCCTCTCTCCTGCACATTCTGCTCCAGCTACCCTGGCTCAGATGTTTTTTAAACACAGACAAGCTTATCCCTGAACTCAGGGTCCTTATAATTATGTTCCCTCTGCTGGAATGTTCTGTTCTCAGAGTCTGCACTACTGGCTACTCACCATTCAAGACTCTGCCCCCAATCAGTCTTCCTATGAGAACACCCATCCTCCACCCCCACTTCTAACCCTCTACTCCTTTCTTCACTATGCTTATCACTAGAAAATAACCTCCATGGGAGCAGACTCTGCCCTGTTCATTGCAGTGCCTAGGAAAGTACCTGGCACACAGGAATTCTCGACACCTATATGAATGCTTAAAGTAGCTAGTGTGGTCCTGTTTGAAATAATTGAAATCCACAACCTACATAAGAGATATAGGTATGAAGATTTGATATTAGTGGCTGTAGTAGGCAGAATTCCAAGAGGGCTCCATGATTTCCATCTCTAGTTAACACATCCTGTATAATCCCCTCCCCTTCAGTGTGGGCAATACCTGTGAATGTGGGTACCTATATAAGACTCTGCTATAGCCGAATGGAGAAATTTCCTGCTGAGTTTGAAGAAGTTACCATGTTATGAGAGAGCCACATGGTTAAGACCTGATGGCGGCCTCTAGGAGCTGAGAGTAACCCCCAGCTGATAGCCAGCAAGAACACAACAACCTCAGTGATATGACCACAAGAAACGGAATTCTGCCAATCACCAATGAACTTGGTGGAGGACCCTGAGCCTCAGGCAAGATCACAGCCCCTGTAGACACCTTGATTTTAGCCTGGTGAGACCCTGAGCAAACAATACAGGTATACTGTGCCTGGACGTCTGGCCTACAGAAACTGTGAGATAATATATGACTGTTGTTTTAAACTGTAAGTTTGAGATAAATTGTTCTACATTAACAGACAACTAACTCAATGGCCATCAATCCTATCAAACCCAAAACCCACTTTTTATAACAAACATCTTGTTACACCTCTTACTGTTCTGAAATTCATAGATTTAGAAACTACTAAGCCGTTTATAAAATAGGCTATATAATACAAGGGAGAAATCAAAAGAAAATAAAAATAATACATATCTCAACCACATTGGGAAACAAAAATGGCCCTTTAAGTTTTCAAAATGCCCTAAGGAGAGACTCTATATTCATTGAGAACTTCTGTGTGCCAGGATCAGTGGCTCCAAATTGGGAGGATATTTAATTTAGTATTAACTTACTATTTGCTCATTTTTTCTTTACCCATCATTGCTGTAATTACATTTTTATCCTAACCTTTTCCAAAATGGACTTAATGTTTGAAAGCCTCATAATTTCGCCCCCCCTCAATTATTAAGTATTCACTGGGCACATAATACTGTTCCTTGAAATTAATTTTCACAATTAAATAGATGTTTAAAGCTTCTAATTCATTTCCTAACTCTCATTTTTCAGATATGAACAGAGAATCACCATCATCTAGTGTCTCATTATGCACACTATAAAATATTTCACTCCAGCTGTGAAGTTGGCTATAGTAAATACATTTTGTTGCCTTAATCAAGATTTATAATATAAAAATATAATTTTTAAAGGCCACATGCCAAAGTACTTTCTAAATTAATAAAAATACTTAGTACTTAACCTATTACATACTTTAAAATCATTACACAATCTTGTAGGTAGCTATTTGCCTATGTGCCTAAGGCTAGTAATAACTGATGGAGAGCCTGTCACCAAGCCTATTTACTTGATTTATTTTACAGTAGCCTTCTAAGCCCACATACATAATGGGTACTCACTTTGTGATAGAAAAATAAATTATTTAGTCTGAACAACCTGACAATGTTACTATTAATTATTAATTCATGAGATGGGAAGGGTAATTCCCTAAACAGCCTTTTTTCATGACCAAATAGCAACACTATTAATAAATATTCACAGATTTCTAATTTTACAGATGAGGAAACTGAGGTTCAAGGTCACAGCCATCATTTCCTGGGATAAGGAAAGATAAAGCTATAGAATCTCAATTTACGTATTTAGAAAATGGGGATAACCACACCTCCATTAGGGTGGCTATAGAGATGCAATAAAATAATATACAATAAAACACATGAAAGGACATAGTACAATGCCTGACACTTAACTGCCATTCCATAATTATCATTTTCCTTCCTAGGGTTTCCTCCACCAATCTCTCCCATCACATTTTTTTCTTTTTCTTTTTCTTTTTGCCAAAAATATCTGTTAGGATGATGTACTTTGATGACAATTTTCTGATATATGTGTTGCATCAATAACAAATTATAGCAAATTATAGTTCATTTGAGAAAAGAAGGACTCACTAGGACACAACAGAGGAAGCAACTGACCCCAACTCTCAGGAATGAGTCTACACTCCTCAGAGTATTCAAAGATTTTCAACTTGTTGGACTGAGTCCAAACCAGCTTCCCTATAGTTGAGAGTAAGCAGAGTTGAGTCAGTTGTTCAACCTTGTGCTTCACATGTAATAATTGGAATACTCAGAATTTTCTTTTCCATCCTTACCTTCTTGGATCTCTCTGCAGCATATGACACTCTTGAAAACACCCTTCTTGAAAATCTACTTCCTTAGCCTCTGTGACACTCTCAGCTCCTGGTTCTCCTTTTATCTCTATGTGACTCTTCTTTCACTACTATCTCCTTAAGAGTTGTGTTTCCTAAGGCTATGCCTTCCTGATGACTTTATTTTACTTTTAAATCACTAAATCTCTTTCTGTAAGTGAGACCACTCCTCTGAATTTCAGAGTCACAGGCCTGCATCATGATTCCACTGCATGTTCCCAAAAGCACCTCAAATCAACATACTCAACACCAACTAATCTTCTTACAGCGTGTATCTTCCTCCTTTATTTTAATATGCTGTATCATTACACAGTAACCTATGCTAAAAACCTATATATCTCCCTTGACTCTTTCTTCTCCCTGACCCCACCTTATCTATTTGATTAGTTAGGTCTTCTTATTTCACCTCCTAAATACTCCTCTAATTCATCCCTCCTAAGCCAATCTAATAACTTCTATTCTACTTCAGGTTTCAATCATCTCTCACCCAGACTTCTTCAACAGCTTCTCAACTATCTTCCTGCTCCCGTTTTGTCCCCCTCAATTCCATCTCCATTCAGCTTGCAGAATAATCAAAAATGATTATAATCATGGTACTCCCCAAGTCAGTCAACGTCTCTGCACCTCCATATTTTTACATGTAAATGCCCCAGAGGATTAAATGAGATAACTAGGATTAAATGAGATAACTATAAGGCACTTAATATAGTTTGTGGCATTAGTAAGTGCTTAATAATGGTAGTTATTAGTGATGATGTTATTAATACAATAATGGCATTACAGTCACTGGACTGGTATACAAGTTCACAGAGCATACATAGCCCTCCTTGAATTGACCCTTGCTGACCACTCTAGCCTACTGTCTAAGATACCCTGCCTCTCACTTTATGCTTCAGCAACATGAAACTTAGTAACCACTTACCCTGACACACTTTGCCATTTCTCTGCCAAAAATACATATTCCCATCATCCCCTGCATAGGCAAGGCCTTATTCTGTAGGCCTAATGAGGTGTCACCTTCACCAGGAAGTCTTTTCTGAACATCAGAGCTTTTAAGATCTCCTCAGAAATACTAATAGATTGCTAAGTATTCATAGTTTTCTGAATACATTTCTATCACAGTACTTACCATTTAATATTACAAAAAACTACTTTTCATCTACCTTACCCACTAGATTATAAATTCTTAGTGGGCAGGGAAAAGAACTGATTCCCCCTTTGTGCCCACAGCACTTCACATAACCTAGCAGGTCAACACAACTTTGTATGGATGGAAGGAAAGTTGCATGGGAATCTCCTCCCTAATTTCATCTGAATTGGTCAATTCTTACCATAAAGAAGTCACATTATACTCAAATTTAACTTATTTGAATTCAACTACTTATATGGAAGGAGAAGTCAGAAATAGTGATAACTACCCACCACTACACTCAATGACTAAATGCTCCTTGCTATAATCAAACCTGAAACAGAAGGCATGAGTTGTTTTAGAAGTTTCTCAATCATTGATAAATAAGTGGAGGCATCAAAGAATTAATTTTAAAGGCTCTAGAAAAACACTGACCACTGAAAGGTAAAGAAGTGGTAGTCTAGAGTATCTCTTATTAGGTGAATTAACCCTTCCTTTAAAAACTTTCAGTGGGTGATTTCTCCATAAAAAAAATTTTTAATAATCTTTGAAATAAACAGTACACATTGTTTCAGTAATTAACAAAGTGTACATATGCTAACATTTTGTAATGAAACCTTTAAAGGAGAGATGACAGAACAGTAAAGACAGCAAATAAATGAAAATAACTGCACACAAGATTATTATTACTACACAGTAGCACATTAAGTACCATCAGAGAGAACTTAACCAAACTACCAATTACATAATTTCAAAGATTGCTCATTGTGGTGCTTCTGAGGCAGGCCAAGAAATACCTAGTAATAGTAGCACTCATGAAGTGAGATGTGAAGCCAAACTGGGGGTGTCAAATAAAATTTCTGGTAACATTAAATTCTCATAATACAAATTAGCTTATTTTGCAACATCCCTAAACTAAGAAAATCATGACATGGTACATTGTAGGCATTAAAGGATATTCTAAAGAAAATTTTGGCACTATTTGATATTTATATTTTGTCCTGACTTTCGAATGTAACTACTAATCCCATGCCCACCCTAACTATATGACTCAACTATAATCTCTTGCTAATACCATCTGTAAGAACAGATAACCACTCTGCTGGCTAACTGGAGCCAGGGGAACTTACTTGAGTCTCCAAGACTTGACTAGTCATACATCCAACATTAAAAACAAGAACAATGGTACCTAATGTCCCAAGGAAGAATGTCCAGTTCTGACCAGGGGGCCTATGAGCAAAAGCAGATGCTATGAGGAAAACAAGTCAATGAAGTTCTTTCTCATCCTTAAGAGAACCTAAACTTAGCTTTCCCTCAGTAGGCTACTTAATGTCCTTGTACTCTTTATTTGATATCATTTCTACTCTTCTTCCTATAAGTTCCTTGAGGGATGGGACTGACTCATGTTTGATGGAAAAATTATCAAAACTCTCTAACCTATTAATTTCCATGGCAGGGCATCACATAGTACTGCTTCATGATATCATAGATTTTCCTAGTGATTAATATTGTCTAAAACTGGTATAAGCTGCTTTATAAAGAAATGAAATGTCCATTAAAAAGGGACTTACTGTATCTGTTAAAAGGTATATTGTTTAAAAAGTAAAATTGTGACACATATAAACACTGTAAAACATGTAAAAGATTTTATTTAACTCTAACGAAGCATCCAGTAAGCTATTATAATCAGTTCAAAGAGATGTTAAAGAACACACACATATATATGGGCTATCAGGAATGCTGAAATTGCTTTACAATAGATGCAAAGCTGATCAACATTCCCAGGACAACAATCAACTGCATTCCACTGGACAAAATCCATTTGTGTTTCCATGGACAAGAATCATCTGCATCAACTGAATCAACTATCAGTTTTTTACAATTTAGAGTTATAAAATAACTGAAATACAATAAAAGGTACAGATAACCTGGAAGAACATACTAGATAAAAGTCAATAAACTTTTTTGTCCATTTCATAGTCTTTCACAACGTTCTCTAAAAATCCCAGACCATGGACTATTATACAGCTGCTAAAGAGAATGAGGCAGCCTTTTCATGTACTAATATAGAATAGCTTACAAGATATAATATGAAAAAAGCAAATTCAGTAATGTGGTAGGTGACATTTATGTTTAAGAATAAACATTAGAGGGTGGAGAACATACAATGCAATATACAAATGATGTATTATAGAATTATATACTCAAAACTTATATTTTATTAACCAATGTCAACCCAATAAATTTAGTAAAAAAAAAAAAAGCAAAGAACAAAAAGAATAAACATAAGAATATGCCATATACAGAGAATATTTCTGAAAAGATATATAAGAATCTTTATTACTTTTAATCACCCCTAAGAGAATGAAAGCCTCCAGGAATGGGAGTAGATCTTTGCCTACTTTGTTCACCCCTCTGTCTCCAAATATTAGAACAGTGCCTGGTATTTAAGTGGCCCGCAATAAAAATCTGTTGAGTAAATTAATGAATCACTGGTAACAGGGGCTGCTTCCAGGAGGAGGAACTGGATATCTGTGGGCTAACGATGAAAGGAAGACTTACTTTCCACTGTATATCCCTTTGTATTTTTGAATTTTGTACCATATTCATTAATTATCACTTCAACAAGTAATTTTTAAAAAATTGTAATAAGATAATGTTAGCTGAGATGTTTCAAAGGAGATTTCTTCATTAAGCTGCCTTCTATCTCCAGGACATCAACAAAGTTCTGAAACTATAGTATGAGTATCAGCAGTTTTAACATAAGTAAGTGATGTTTAGTGTTAATATAATATCTCAAAAATAAATAGAAATATTTAATTGATTTTGCCACTTCAGAAAAGTTTGATGTTATCTACCAAAGTTGAAGATGTGCATATCATATGTCTCAGCAGTTCTACTCTATTGTAGTCTAAGGTAAGATATATTCATGAGTATGTACAAGAATGTCATAGCTAAAACACAAAAGACCCTAGAAACAGTGAAATGTCCATCAGCAACAGAAAGGGTGAATAAATTGTATAGTCATGAAGTAGATTACAACACAGCAGAGAAAATGAACAAAATTAGCTGTATGCAACAAGATAGATAAATCTACAAATGTAATGTTAAGCTAAAGAAGCCAAACACAAAGAATACACACACACACACACACACACACACACACACACACGATTTTATTCACAGGCATTCCTCAGAGATATTGTGGGTTTAGTTCCAGACCACCACAATAAGGTGTCTTGCAATAAAGAGAGTCATAATCCTTTTGCTGGTGGAGGGTCTTGCCTTCAACTTGTGAAAAATGCAACACTTGTGAAGTATAATAAAGCAAAGTGGAATAAAATTAGGTATGCCCATATAAAAAGTTCAAAAATAGGCAAAGTAACCTGCAAGTGTTTAAAGTGCATACTTAGAGGATATAACTTAAAAAAAAAAAAAAAGGCAAGGCAGTAATACTTTGCAAGTCGGGACAGTGGTTACTTTTAGGAGAGGGGTCGTGATTGGGAAGGAGCACCTGATGGGCTTCTAGGCACTAGCAGTGCTTTATTTTTTAACCTGAGTGGCAATAATTAGGATGCTAGTTTAAAATAATTGATTAGGCTGAACATTTGTGTTTCATATACTTTTTTCTATGTGTATTATATTGAACAACAGAAACAAAAGTTTAAAAATATATAGACATTCTCTATGCAAGTTGGAATCCAGGAAGGAAAAAGCATGTGAGCTCCAGTATCCTGAGCCAAAGACTATGTGCCCACAGGACATTTAAAAAAAAAAAAAACTAAAAAAAGATGACGACCAAGAGGGAAACAGATGAGTTTTCCACCTTTCCTGAAAGATCCTGTGCCTGAATCAGCTTCGTTAAATTGTTCCCCCCTTCTCACAGTTTGTTTACGTTTTTCTCCACTTTGGTATCTACTAATTTCTTTAAAAGCTCCTTCTATAATATTAAAACTCATCATCCATAGTTCTCAAACTTTAGATGTACCAGAACCACTCAGATTAAAACACAGATTGCAAAGCCCCATCCCAGAGTTTTTCATTCAGGAGGTCTAGAGTGAAGCCCCAGAATTTCCATTAAGAACAAATTCCAAGTGACTCAAATGTTGTCCTAGTACCACTGCTCTATAGTTAATTCTAATGCAACAATCCAGGTGAGAAATTATGAGGATTTCAGTGAAGGTAAAAAGAGAAGTAGCAATAGAGGAGAAAATGGATATGAATTGTGAACAGACAGAATATGAGAGTGCAGAAGAGAAAGAATTCAGGACACGCAGGTTTTCAACTTAAATAAATCATGTGCCACTCACCAGGACAAGGAATTGAGGGTGAAGAAATGCAAGTTCAATTGGATAAATCAATCTTTGGCTTGGAGGGTTTGAATCAGGAAGCTTAAGAAAGGCACCTAACCTTAAATGAAAAGGTAGAGAGGGAAGCATGAGTGGAATGAGGCAATGAGAGGCAACTGCTCTCAGAGTACTGTGTAAATATAAGAAACCCCATAAAAGTAAACAGATGACCTCTTCACAATAAAATATTATGCAGCTGTAAAAAACAAAAACAATAAAGATATCTACGAACTGAGTGTAAAAAAGGAGGGGAAATAAGAAAATATCCGTATCTATGGTTATTTGTGCAAAAAGCAGCATAAGAAGGATAAAGCAGAGACAATGAATAGGTCATCTACAGGGGATAGATCAGAAAGCAAAACAAAAGGAATGGAGTGGCATTCCTTTTGGCAACCATCTTAATGTTTCACATATCCCCCCACCACCACCACCAAAAAAAAAAAAAGGACAATAAATAAAATCAACAAAGATGGAGAGGTGAGAGAGTAACATGAAATACAGAGAATCAAATGAACCAACAGTATTTCAAATTAATAACATAACTACACTGAAGGGGTTACATAATCCATGTAACTTTTGAACAAGGTGTTTGTACTATATTTGTTCAGGCAAATTTTTAAAAGCTATGCTAAACAAATATTGAACTAAATCTAGTTAATGAGTTTCATTTTCACAGAAGCATAGGTTCAGAATTTTGAACCTACTTTCTAGGTGCATTAGGAGTGTACAAATAAGAAAACACAGGGTCAATAAGGAGAATCAGGTTCTCGCTGTTGAAAAGGGGAATGCACAGAATAATCCCTGTGATTTAAAACTGGAATTGGAAGTATCAGTGTAAACTCATGGGTTTTATACAGCAGAGATACACAAAAACATATATAGGTCTGTAGGGTACACACACACACACACAATTTGCTACAAGAGCCTAGAACCAACGATATCTCAATAACTGTGAGCACACCTAGCACTGAGATTTCAATTTCTAGATACAGTTTTCCATTAAGGGTTCTCTGGAGCTGATTCCAGGGCAGAGAAAAAAACAAGATGAATTTGAACTACTTTGTTGTACCAGGAAATAAAGAAGTGTTCAAAGAATAATGGAGACACATCAAAAAGACATAAGCCAGCTTGAAAGGGCTTCCATTGGTTTGAATATGGGACGATTTGAGTAAAGGAAATAAGTAATGATTTATAAATATTTAGAAAGAATTATAACGCATTGGACAACATAAGAATCTGTGAGTTCATACTGAATATCAATTAATTAAGTAACAGGGGGAAGTAAACTAATAAATGTAGAAGGAATGATGGAATTAGAAAATATTAACTTGGCAAAATTTATTCAGGAAAGGCTCATCAATGAATCCTAATTCTAGTAGGTAAAAGTTTAAGGAGCAAGAAGATATTTACAAAGTCTCAATGTATTTCCCCAGAAAACACATTACTTACAAAGGAAAAACAGTTGAGAGAGAGAGAGAGAGAGAGAGAGAGAGAGAGAGAGAGAGAGAGAAGAAGGAGGAGGAGGAGGAGGAGGAGGAGGAGGAGGAGGAGGAAGAGGAGAGGGAGGGAGGGAGGGAGGGAGGAAAAATAGTAACTTTACTATGGAGAAACCAGGCAGGATCCATCTTAACTAAACGATCAAAGTTAACATCATCAGTAATTGGACACATCAAATCTTTGGCCTCCTAAACGACACATTGAGAAAACCACATCACATCTGTGGTATTCGTGCCAAAATGCATTAATGTGGATCTATTCATTAGGAAACACCAAACTTCAAATGAGAGCTATTCTATTTAAAAACAAAACGAAACAAAAAACTGCCCTAGCCTCTTCAAAAATGTCAATGTCTCAAAGACAAGCACTGAGGAACTGTTCGAGATAAAGGAGACCAAAGAAAAACAACTGAAGGCATTGCACGAGCGGTGTTTTCTTTTGTTTTGGGGTGTTGGGTTTTTGTTGTTGCTATAAAGGGTATACACAGATAAGCCAACTGGGACAACAAGGCCTGCAAATTACCTAACAGTATCGTATTAATGCTAATTTCCTGATTTTGAAGATTAGAAGAATACTTTTTTTTAAAGAAAAGACACACTAAAGGACTGAGGTTAAAGGGCATTATATCTGCAATTTACTATTAAATAGTTAGGAGAAAATATACATGGAAAGAGAGAGGAAAAAATAAAGCAAATATAGTAAAGTATTAACATTTGGGGGAATGTGGTGAAGGTTATATGAAAATTCTTTTTTGTCTAAAATTAGGTTAAAATTAAAAGTTAGAAGAAAAGGTAAGCAAATAATTAATACTTGCTGGGGCTAGGGGTGGTAAAATAAAGATGTGTTTAATATCTAAAGAAATAAAGTGCCAAAATAAAAACCTAACTGCGATTTGTTCTGAAAAGTTTCCCTGACTAAACCAATATGCTCTATATACACTTTCTAAAGAATGAGATTTGGAATAAAACACATCTATTTTAGGACCTTATTCAAGAAAAAAAGTTTCTAAAGTATCCAAAGAACTTTAAGATAAGTTAACAGACTCATATAAGCCATGTAACCCAAAGTCATTGTGCTAAATGGAAGGGAAACTGCAAGCCTTTAGACATTGGTTAAGCAAGTACTTTTCTTCTAAAAGTTTGGAAGGCAAATTAATTTACCTAGAAATGTTTGGTTCTATTTAAGATTAATTATGAAAACTATTAAACAAGTGTAAATAAAATAATACAAGAATAAATACATAAAATTAGATAAACATGAAAGCATTTTACCTGTATTGGAACTAAAAGCTAGTGATATAGACGCAAAACTTCAAGAAATCACGAACAAATCTGTAATTTATGAAAACTTACTTAGATTTTAAAAATCACTACCTTTTCTTCAGAGCATTTCCAGAAAATACTGTGAATACATAAGTCAGAAAAATTACAGCATGTACTACATTGAAGACAAATTCAGCAACAATACAGTTTCATATGACAAAAGATTTATGGTTGTTCTAAAATATTTCAACAAATCCTTTGACAAAAGCCCTCCCCTCCCAAAAGGTGGAACCTAGCTGTTGCCTTCTCTTGAGTGTGGACTGGACTTAGTGACTTATTTATAACAAATAGAATATAGTAAAAGTGGCAGTGTATATATTCAAGGTAGGACATATAAGGCATGTGGTTTCCTCCTTGCTCTCTCTGCCATCACTGGCTCTGGGTACAACCAGCTGACATGTTGTGAGGACACTCAAAAAGCACTATAAAAGACCTAAGGCCTTGTGCCAACAGCCATGTGAGGGAGCCACCTCAGAAGCAGATCCTCCTGCCTCAGTCAGGCCTTCAGATGACTGCTGCTGCAGTGCTGATCAACAGCTTGGCTGCAACACATCAGAAACTCTGAGCCAGAACCACCCATCTGAGCTATAACTGAATTCCTGACCCACAGAAATTGTTAGATAAGAGATGTTTGTTGTTAAGCTGCTAAATTTTGGGGTAATTTGACATAGCTATGATAACTAATATAGGGCTTAATATTTATCCATTTGTATAATTTTATAGAAATGTTTATTGTGATATTAACTGAAATTTACTGTGCTTTACAAAGAAAATCACAGTTGACCTTTGAACAATGCAGGGGTTAGGAGCACCAATCCCCTTGCACAGCCAAAAATCCACTTTTTTAAGTCCTCTTTCTCTGTATCATTCCCCTTTTCCACTCAATCCTATTTCTGGAGGACACTCCTCTATCGAGTGGTAGCACATATGCTTTTGCCCCAGGCTCTATTTTCTAGAGAGCCAGTAAGTTCCTCCCAGGATCAGCTACATAATTTAGAGGACCCAGTACAAAAAGTAAATAAGGGAACTCTTGTTCAAAATCATTAAAAATTCAAGATAATGAGAGCAGAGCATTAAACCAAGTACAGGACCTTCTAAGCTCTGGGCCTGTGTGACTGTTATATATCAGTGAAGCTGAGGACATTTCAGGCCCTCCCTTGCCCCTCATTTACCTGTTTCTGTGTGTACTTCTAGAAATTCTGTCTGTCTGTCTATCTATTACCACTGCCATCACCACCAATGCCGCTGCCACCACCATCATCATCTCTCTCTTCCCCGCCCCCCCCCCATATATATATATGGAAAGATGCTCTATTTAAATGTACTCTAGCTACCTGGTGAAAAGCTTTGGTATATTAGTGAGAAAGAATTTTTAATGATTAAACAACTTTATGTTTGCTACATGTGTGACACACATGATAGCTTAATTATTTAATAAAGTCACACATAGTTCACCCATTGTGAACTTTTAACTTTTGTCACGCATATAACTTTTGAATCCCCCAAAACTTAACTACAGTCCCTTGGCATCCACAGGAGATTAGCTCCAGGACCTCCATGTATACCAAAATCCAACAATGTGGGCTCCAGGTCTGGCTATGATCCAGGCTCGTGGCTAAGAATAGGACCCCAGATTTAGAATGTTACATTAATGTAGTAGGGCACATGCCGGCTCATATAGGCATGATTCAGCTTACTGTATCATGCATGTGTGGCAGAATGCCACTATTGTTCTTTGATATATATAAAGCCCATGTGGTCCCCTAACAGAGAAGCTCACTCCCCACAACAGAAGCATGCGCTCCCTGCAATGAAGTTGGTGCCTGCCATTTCATTCTCATGTCAGCTCCTCATGTGTTCTTTCAACTGGGTGTCTCACCATGGAGACCTTCCCTTCTCGATCAGGTCGGTGCTGACAGTTATCGTTCAAGTCCCTTGTATAAAATGGTATAAAACAATGCATACAGTCAATTCTCTGAATCCACTGATTTCTAACTATAGATCGAAATACTGTTTTGATCCATGGTTGATTTAATCCTTGGAAACAAAACCTGGGGATATGGAGGACGGACTATATATTTATTGAAAAATATCTGCAAATAAGTGGACTCATGCAGTTCAAACCCATATTGTTCAAGGGTCAACTGTACAGTCGATATTTCCAGGAATGTATAAAATAAGACACCAAAATGATAAATCAAATCAGAATAAAAACAGTAAGCCATAAATAAAATATATAAACAAGTATTCAACTTTTAAATTAACAAATAGACAGTTGGGTGGGTAGGAGGAATGAGTTTTGTGGAGAGACATTAGCTAGGAAATCTCAAGTACACATTGTTTGGAGTGAGTAGTAAGACGTTTTCCACTGTGACTAAAAAGGAGTTCTGAATTTACTTTAAATGTCATCAACCCTGAAAAGTGCAATTCTTCCTCCAGAAGACTTTGCATCTATATATAGGAAAGTGGAGAATCTGAATATTTATGTAAAATCTGTTGTTAGTCAATTGAAAAAATCTGGGTCAAATACAGCATGTCTTCACAGGAGAATCAGCACTGGGGCCTTTAAATGTCCACTTCCATTTCCCTGCCATCCCTAACAATACTATCAAATTGTCTTCAATCATTTAGACAGCTATTAAAATTCTAACTTCCTCCAATAACTCTACCGAAGTCAGCAAAAACAAGACTGAAGGTCTTCCCCTGGACACTGGCATGCAAAGGCCCCATACTGACACCAGGAGTTGAGATAAAGAGCACTGGCTCTGAAGCTCAAGCCTGGAATGAAGCCCTGTCCCACATCACTGGCAACAAAATGCAGGCAAACCTGCCCCCCCATTTTGTATCTCGGTTGCTTTATTAATAAAGTGTGGATAATATCCAACTTCCAAGGTGGTTGTTATAAGAATTAAGTGACATATAAACAAAGGCCTAGAAGAATGCAGCTACTTGATAAACAGGAGCTAGTTGTTAATGCCCTTTTGCATGCATGTAATATAAGGAAATTTCCCAAAGCAAAAAAATAAGGGCCAGACTGCCAGAATTTTTTTTTCTTTTTTTCTGTATCATATAAAGATGCAAAAGGCTGTCCAGGAGATTAATGTGGATTCATGACATTATAATTTCTAGAACATTACAGTAGCTGATGAGTTGAATTCAAAACTGAACACTCAGGCCTTCAACAAGCATTGGAGAACCTAGTTTATGATCAATATTTACATAGCACTTACCACATTCTATGTAGTATTATAAATATGTTTTTTTCCTCCTTTACCAAATTATATATTCTTTGATTGCTTTAAAAAATGTGTTTATGTCCATATTTTTTCATGGCTCCTTGCATATATATATGGCTGAATGAATTTAACTTCAAGTCCCTGATGTCTGCTCATATCAATATATTCTTAAGATTCTAAAATTCAGGCATCAGATCTTACCCTGACATGTGTGCACACTCACACATACAATATCATACCTCTAACTAAAGCTGGTGTTAGATGCTCAAAGCAATTATCATTTCTCTATATCCAGCACTTTGCACAGCTCCTGGCATATAGTAAATACTTAATGAATGTCAGTTGAAAGAATAAATGCAAGAGAACGAGACCCCAGGAAGCATGGTGAGCTACTATGACTTAACTCCTTAAGTCTCTTTACACTATACTTATCTTTGCACAACTATTGTTTGATTTCCTATGCAGTGGATGCCCCTATAGCTTATCAGAGAAAAACATTTGTGTTACATGACAAAATCTTCAGTATATGACACATGTAAGATTCAAAGTATACTGGCTAACAAGGAATAAGTATTTAAATTCAGGTTCTTCTCGATTCACATTTCTGTGATTATATCCTGTCTCTTTCCTTCGTGCTCTGACCATTTTACCCATCCACCAGTAAATCTCCCAGGTATGCTTACCTAGGAACCTGTAAAGCACTTCATACAAAACACATATTATAATTTTGACACTAATTATTGACAATTATTTTGCAAACTAGGCTATGACATTAAAAAAATAGTGGGAAGGACAGCTAACACAAAGTAAAAGCACCTAGCTATGCATCAACTATTTGAAAAACAATTTCTGTAGTTATTGTGCAGGCACACACACGTGTGTGTAAAATTGGAAATGGTACCTTCTCCATGACTCAGCAGACATAAGATGAATGAAATCTGTGTGAAGTATGTGCAATCATCCACACAAATAGTATTAAGAAGCTTCAAAGTTTCAATCAAACAACGCTATGTGCCAAGTTCTGAAGACAGAAATAAAAATGAGATGAAGAAAGCAGACTGGTGGATCTAGAGAGTTTTCAGGCTCTTACTTCCTTAACCTCTTCTAAATATTATGACCAGCTAGAGGTGAGAGTAGGAAGTCAAAGAAGATTTGTCTAGCTTGAGTAAGTGGTGATTATGGTGACATTAAATTAGAAAACACAGGAGGGGGAACAGGTTTCCAGTGGAGAGAAGAAATGATGGCGTGTTAATTTTGAGGTCCCTTTTAGGAGTTTAGAGAGATGAACTAGGTAATTGGAAATTCTACTCCAGAGACAGTTTAGAAATAATTGTAGGTGAAGCCTCCAAGGCTATGGAAGCAGTACCATTCTAGGAGTTAGTATAGTGGTTAACACTATGGATTTTGGAGTCAGCATAAACCTGAGGTCGAATCTGTTATTCCACTTACCACTTGGGATGGGTAACAGACCTTGGGCAAGTTATCTAACATCTACAAGCTTAAATTTCTTCTGAAATATGTGGTTAATAATACTTTAAATAACAACTCAGCACCATTTAATGCAACATTTAGTGTTGCAACTTTACACATCTTAGGTTTACAATTCAACTTCAGGTCTGCACACCACTTAAAAGAATTTTCACATAAAATTCTGTTTTGAAGATTAAGATAGCATGTGCACAGTTATTAGCACAATGCCTAGTTTATAAATGCTTAATAAATGACAGTTATTGCTAGTAATAGTAGTAATTGTTACAGTTGTAGAGGTAATGGAATAAGCTATAACTGAGAACTGGAAAGCAAAAGGAATGGAACTTTTGGGAATCAACACTTCAATTGTTTCTCATACTTGAACATGCATCAGAAATATCTAGAGGCCTTGGTAAAACACAGATTTCTGGTTCCCACCACTATAATTTCTGATTTTGTAGGTCTGAGTAGGGCTGAGGAATTTGCATTTTGAACAAGTTCTCAGGTTATGCTATTTCCAGGACCATACTTTCCTATCTCATCACTTATGCCATACAACAAGCCTATAAGAAAGAGCTCAAGGTTTTCTAAAATTCCATTCAATTTTATTATTTGGCCACTTGCTTATGCTCTCCCCTCTGCCTGGAATGCTTGTTTACCCTCTTACAATTTCTCTTCAAAGCTTTCCCTGAATTTTTCCCCAAAGTGACATACTCTCTCAGTCAGCACTTTATTCATTCTAATAGTGATTAATTCTTATCATATCATGGATAGTAGTTTGTCTCCTCTGACAAACCCTCAGTATCTCAGAGGGTATACTGTGTCTAATTCTTTGTCTTTTGAGCACCCCACACAGTTGCTTAGCCACTGCCAGCACCCAACGGTGCTGAGTTGTTAAATAATGCAACATTTAGTGTTGCAACTTTACACATCTTAGGTTTACAATTCAACTTCAGGTCTGCACACCACTTAAAAGAATTTTCACATAAAAGATAAACCAAATGTTCAAGATTTAGCATGAGTATATATAATTTTCTCAAACATTTTTGTCAATATTTTTAGTATCCTTTTTTAACTAGTTTCCTTTCCCATCTAACATTATTTGTATTTTTACAGGATCAGCAGCAACTGCAAACCTCACAGGCCCCTATAAGAGATAATCCCAAGCAAAACTGTGTCACTGAGAGTAGCTGGATAATTGCTTTGGGTACATTATTTCAGTAAATTTCCAATAAAATGCCCCAAGCACATCAAGCAGATTTTAGAAATGTAGATATGCACTGCTGACTAAATGCCTAAGATTCACACACATTACTGAGGCATTTATTCTAAATTAGTAATTGAAAACAATAGTATATACCCAGTGCTGCTTTAACTATAATATCCTTTCATTTTAAATAAAAATAACACTTAAAACTCTACTCTGAATAGAAGCCCCTCCCACCCAACAAGCAGACTCTAATTTGTTATCAATGGGATGCTGATAAGCCTGCCTTAGTCTTAACACTTCCCTTTCCCAATATTCCCTTACCAGAGACCTTCTGCTCCAGTCATGGATAAGTCTCCTCAATATACCCTAATGACTAAATTCACACTATTTTACTATGACCATGCTACCCTGAACACGCCTGATCCTGTCTGATCTTGGAAGCTAAGCAGGTCCAATCTGGTTAGTACTTGGGTTAGGACCTGGTTAGTACTTGCCTAGACCACCTAGGAAGACTAGGTGCTGTAGGCATAGAGAGAGAGAGAGAGAGAGAGAGAGAGAGAGAGAGAGAGAGAGAGAGAGAAATCACACTATTTTCTCAACATATGATTTATCTCTTTCTAATTCTTTCAAAAATCAGCTCAAACCTTACCTCTTCTAAATTGTCCACTAACTCACCTCACCATAAGTCTTATCTTTTCTAAATTTCTACCACACATAGCATAATAGCTCACATAGCACTTGTTTACATACTACCACATTTAGTTTCATAATTATATATACACTTTATTTTCCTAGCTAAGCTGTTTGCTCTTAAAGGATAAAAGACAGGTCTTCTATGTCATTTGTAATCCCACAATCCTCCTCCCACATGAAGCATAATACTGGGCAGAGCGGGCACATGTATTAACAATTTGAACTAAATACTTGCTATACAATAATACATCACTTATGTAGTGTGACATATCTATGGCTTGCTTACTCTGTAGCAAGCACTTTGTAGGCTCTAGAGATACTGCCAGGATGAAAACAGAGTTAAATCCTGTCCTAAACGCTAATAATAGTCCAGAGAGCAAGAGACATTGAATTTCAAGTACTCTGTCACAGAGCAAGGTTATTACTAGTTCCATGATGTAAGAACCTCAGGCAACATACTTTAAAGATCCTCAGTTATGAAACTGAATCACAGAAGTTATATCTGAATGAAAACTCAGAAGTAATTTCCTTCAATTTTCTTGCACGAATCATGATTAAATTATAGCATAGTCTATCTTTCTACCAGTTCCAGGCATTGCCTTAATTGACAGTCAGAAAAGACTGACTTCTTCCCGACCTCCAATTTTCCTGTCTCCCAAGGATGGTAACCACAACCGCCACATATCCACCCATGAGAAGCCCAGAGCACTAGGAGGAGAGCATCAGGCTGATTTGCTGCACCTTTACACTCGGGCTTTTCCGACCAGCATTTTCTAGCCCGCAGGCTGAACAGAATCTGTAACTTTCAATCTAGCATATAGCAAACCTGCACTACTTTTAAGGAAGACAAAACAAAAACAAAACAGTGCTTCCATACTTCCTTGGCCCTTGACAACAGAATGACACGGTTCTGGGAAATAAAGCTGATTTGCGACTATGAGGAAGTGAGGACTGAAGATGGATATCCGCCCCCTTGGCCTCAAAATCTGCAGCAACAATGTGATAAAAAAAAAGTTTTAGGCGTGCATTAAGCACGTGCACAAACATGTGAAGTTGGAACTCTGGGCAACAGGTTGGCCACCCCCTATCTCTGATGACAGATCGCCTGCCCTGGGTCGTGGGTGTGTCTGACGCCACACGCAGGCACTGATTCACAGCTCTCTCCATAACAACCGGCTGGTCCTCCCAGCCCCGCCAGGGCAGGGGCTGAAGGCCCCGGCAACGCCAAACTTTCCGAACCGCAGCCCCAGCGCCCCCGGGGCCGCCTGCACTGGATCTCAGACAGCCTCATCTTCGGCGGGATGAGCGGCCGCTCCGGGCCCCCGTGCTTCTCCTGATTCGACTCGGTTTGGGGAGCCCGGCGGAGCCACCCTGAAGCCCCCAGACACCTACTTCCCTCTACACCTTTCTGAACTACCGTCCTCGAGGGCCCCTCGCTGCCGATCCCCAGAACGCCCGTGTCCAGAAACTGACCCTCGTCAGCCCCCGTCCCCGGAGGAGGCAGAGAGGGGGCGTGGAGCGGCGCGGGGGCGGGCGCGCGCCCCGGGCCCGCGCAGCAGGTGCGGCCCGGCCCGGGCTCCCCTGCGAGGCCCCGGCGGCTACTCACCCCGACGAGGTCCCTCTGCGACCTGGCCGCCGGCACAGAGGCCGCTTCCGCCTGCTCCGCTGCCTGCTCGTAGCCACCGCCCCCTCGGCAGCTGCCGTCGCCGCCTTCCTCGCCGCCGCCGCCGCGGCGCGCGCCCGCCCTCACGCACAGCGCCGTGGCCGCGCACGCCCTCACGCACAGCGCCGTGGCCGCGCACGCCCTCACGCACAGCGCCGCGGCGCGCGCACGCCCCCACGCACAACGCCGCGGCGCGCGCACGCCCTCACGCACAGCGCCGCTGCGTGCTGGCGTCACTTAGCAACCGACGGCGGCGAGTGGGCGGGGTCTGAAGGTCTAGGGCGGCGAGGCGGCCTCAGGTAGGTGTCGCGGCTCTTCCCTCAGCCGCCGCACCCACCGCCCTCCGGAGCAGGGGGCCTCCGGGGTGCGGCTTCCCCGGCCGGCACCTGGCTCCGGGTGAGTCCCGTCACCGTGCGTCACTGCGTGGCGTCACCGATGTCGTCACTGCGGCGAGGCTGGTCCCCGCCTGGATCGCCGTGGCGAAGTTACAGGGCGCCTGTGGTGGAGGGAGCCGCGGCCTCGTCCAGACTGGCATGGATCCCGTGGGCGACCTCCGTTAAGTGTAGGACGGTCCTCAAAGGAGTGCAGCCGGAAGGAGCGGACGGCGCACTTCGTTGTGGAAGACCGCCGAGGGACACTTAACTCGGGAGCGAGGGGGTGCTGGACCGAGCCTCGGGTCCCCCTGACTCTCAGTTTCCTCGTTCTGCAAATAAGGATGACTACACCCATGCAGCTCACGTCGGAGAGTCGTGGGGCTAAAAGGAAAGAGAGTGTGCAGAGGTGCTTTGTAACGCTTGAACTGTAGGAGAAGGCGGTTGAAGAAGACAAAAGCATGGACTTTGGAGTCAGAGAAGCCTAGGTTCAAGGCTGATCCTGGCTGATACTGGACAGTCCGTTCTGCTTGATGCTTGGGCAAACTGGAGGACGGGAGTGTGGCGGTTTGGAGAGCGTTCATGAGTAAATAAATGTATGAAGGAGAGCATGGACTGGAAGAGCAAGACTTGAGGCAAGGAGATCAGTTTTAAGGCCATTGTCGTACTCCATATAAGAAGTAATAAGAGTCTTAACCAAATCATTGGCAGTGGGAACGTAGGAGAAAGGATAAATGCGAGCGCTTCTAAGGTGGTAGAACTGACAGCATAGAGTAGGGTATCAACGAGTAGACCAAATTTTTAGGATAGGTGCTGGGGTAGATGGTGGCGACATTCAGCATGATGCAAAGGAAAATGAGTCTCTTGGTTATCCACACAAGTTTCTGATCTACGTTACTGGAAAGTGGTGGTGGTGACAGTCCTGGGAGGATGATCAGATTTGTGGGATATGAGGAGTGCAAATATGGATACGTTTGTTGGGGAAACACTTATTCTCCATGCATGATGTTTCTTTCCATATGGAGTAATATCCATTAATATAATATTCTTGGCCTCTCACTGCACCTTCCCCTAGCTCACTCCTCCCTGGAGCAGTGGCTTTCTGAACGGTGAATTAAAAAAAAAAAAAGTGTCTACCAATCCCATTCTTTTCTCTTAAAGCTGTCTTCACAGAACTGTCTGATGTTCTTGAGCAGGGCCTGGGGGTGGAGTTGAGGGTGCCTGGTCCAGGGCTACAAAGATGGTAAACTTATTTAATCCAAGAGTTTGGCTTTAGGAAGCTCTTTGTCACAGGTAATATCCTATACCAACTGTCATTTGTAGTATACAGAATAATGCCCCCCAAAGATGTTCCTATCCTAATCTTCTATAACCTGTGAATATGTTAACCTTACATGATAAAAGGGAGTTTTCAGATGTGATTAAGTTGAGGGTCTCAAGATGAGATCTTCTCTGCTTATCTGGCTGTGCTGGAGGCTGGAAAGTCAGAGTCAGAGAAGGAGGTAGGGTGATGGAAGCAGAGGTCAGTGAGAAAGAGATTTGAAGAATCTTCACTCCTGGTTCAGAGGAATGCAGACAGCTTCTAGGAGCTGGAAGAGGCAAAAAAATGGAATTTTCCCTAGTGGCCCCAGAAAGAACACAGCCCTGCCAAAGCCTTGACTTTAGGATTTCTGATCTCCAGAACTTTAAGTGATAAATTTTTGTTATTTTAAGTTTGTGGTAATTTGTTACAACAATAGAAAATTAATACAGCCAGTAGTAAAAATGATAGTTGGTCTCAGGTGCATTCTCCTTTATCTGGAAAAGAAGGGTAAAATTAATTAGGTTTCCTTGAGGATTACTGCAATGTGACTGTGACTTGATGGAGGGAACCTCCATATCCAGAGGGAAACATCCAATAAACAGTCAAATTATACAGGTCTATGAAGATGAGAGAAGTTGAGTTAAAATAGATTTGGAAGATTTTAACTTATAATTGATAATTTAAGCCCTCATCATGGATGAGATCAGGAAGAAAATATAGAAGAAACAATATAGAGGACCAAGGATAGAACCCCATGAAATACTCACTTTGAATGGGAGTGGCAGATGAATACAAGCCCACAAAGAAGTCTGAGGAAGCATGGCCAGAGAAAAGAACCAGGTGAGCAGAATGCCTCTGGTAGGAAAGAATTGCAAGATGAAGTGGGCTTTAGCAGAATCAGAGACCGCACAAATAGGTCAAGTATTTCAAGGGCTGAAAAGCAGTGACTAAATTTAGTGACAGAAACGGTTGGTGACTAACAATAGCAACTTTAGTGAAATAGTAGAGATAGACACCAAATCACTGGGGTGAGAAAGGCTGGTCATTATGGTGGATTGGCCTCTGGACTAGTTGACGTATGTTGAGATTCTAACTATTAATTAAATAGATAACCTTGGGCAAATCACTTAAATATTCCAGGCTTTGGTTTCCTCATCTACAAAAGGAGATCAGTCTGAGTCTGTGGTTCTCATATAACTTCCTAGATAATCCCCCCCAACTTTATATTGGGCTCATTTGCTTATTAACAGTGTACTTCAAATCGGATCATTTTACCAAACAATGAGAGTAAGTGTATTATGTGCCAGCTTCTTCTGTCCAGATATCAAGGATACAACAGTTATTCAAGAAACTCCATTTTGGAAGGGAAATAAACTCATTAGTATGTAATTAATTTCCATAGTTCTTTTTTAAATAAAGCAAGGCATGAATTGAATGAACTATATAGCACAATATACTACACAGAATGTTAGAATTCTCTGTGAAGTGAAATGAAGGGTGGATAAAGTGATTCAAATGAGGAAGTGATCATTTTTCCCTGATGAATATCAAGGTATTGTATTTACCTACTCTCAGGGAGGTGCACTATACCTCAAAAATATACATATGCACCAATGCATTTCCAGAGTGATTTTTAAAAAAAAATGAGAGTTGTGCTAAGCCTATGCTGATCTTAACATTCCAAGTAATTTTTTTGTGATTGGAATGAATATGTACAACTATTTCTAAACTAAGTATACTGTTTAATTGGAGAAAGACACATAAAAATTGAGCACAAGAGTAATTCACTTTTCCATCAGATCCAAGGGAAATATTTATTTAGTATACCTGCCACACTCTGTTAAATTTGCTCATCTAATACTCATGTGTTATTGTTAGTACACACAGACCCAGAGAAAAGCCCCAAGACTGAAAATATACCTCCGTAAGTAAAGGGCAGGGAAAGACTGAAGAAGGAGGCTGGCCACTCCAATCTGGTAATTAGTAGAGTTTATTAAAGCTTTATACAAGGCCTGTGTTGGGTGGCTGCAAGATGAAATGGATCCATGCTCCTCTTGGTAGGTGTCAAAAAATTATATAAGGTAAAGGGGGAAGAATAGTCATGGATACTAGTAAGTGAATGCTACCAGGTACAGGAAACTTCTTTATATTCTTGACCAGTTCCCTGGAACAACGTGTTACAGGAACCAGCACATAGCTAAAGTAAAGGGAGGGGTGCTGATTTATGTCAGAACGATGAGCAGACAGTCTCTAAGTGGGGTTTGCAGAAAGCAACCTCCGTTCTGGCCCGGGTCCAGCCTACAGGAGAGACAGCAGTCAGGTCATGGAATAGTCTCTCCTCCACAATTCTCTCATTTAATTTTATAAAAATAAGCTTACTCTATCAGCAACTGACATTATAGCTCTGTTTTAGCAGTCGAGGATACAAAATTTAAGTAATTTGGCCAAGATCGTACTAACAGCAGTTAAGTAGTAGACTAAGATTTAGACACAGCACAGCATCCTCTTTCCAGGAAACCATCCTTTAGGCCCTTAGTTGATTTAGTTGCCCTTCTCTGTACTGTTACATCACATGCACACTTTTGTTTTAGCACCTAACTGTAAATAACGACAGTGCTTACTAAGTGCAAGGTACTGTTTGAGGTACATAATGGGCATTAAGTAATTTAAGCCTCATAACATCCCTTTGATGTAGGTGATATTATTAATCATAATACTTTATTAGTCAGGAAACCAAGGCATAGAAAGTTAAGTAATTCACTCAAGGTCACACAATAAGTGATGGAGTCAGGATTCAAGCCCAAGTCATTGGGCTCCAGAGTCCATGCTCCAAACCCCCACACAGCTACCTTGCACCCTCTGCTAACATTGAGGGCTTCTAGACAATGGAGTTTACAGAACTCATCAATGCAATTGTGTAGGGATGTGTGTGATATCACATTGTATTCCTTATTAAATGAATACAAGAGAATTTTCTCTCTCAGCCAAATCTCATGAAACACTTGGCTACCCTTGAGTAACTGATATGCATTCTCCTTATAGACAATGTGAATTATATAACTGTTTTCTCCTTTCACAATGGCTGCCAAGAAGCACTGAGTAAATTTGTGGTGTAGCATTAGTAACGGGGAGGACCCTTGGCCTGCATATCTGTATTCTGTTGTTTTGAAAATTTTCAAAATAAAAAGTTGGGGAAATAATCTAAATTGTTCTTAATTTTCTAAATTGTTGAGAGTGTACATTTATTTTATAATATAAAAGATAAACTTTGTTTTTAAAAGAGTATCTGCAGCTTCGAATGATTTCTCAGGCTTTGACCCTGTGGACAAGAACTAGTTTCAGGTTAAGTTCCATGAGTTCAAGATAGAATCATAATTCTTATAAAACTTGACATGACCTTGAAAGTCCAGATCAATCAATTTGCTGTTCAGCCAGTGCAGAAAGTGTTTCAAGTAGAATAAAACAGACAAGTTGGGTCCCTTCTTGTTTTAACTTGTATCTAAATTTGAAACTATGTTTGGATTATTTGGATGTATGCTACCTTGCTTTGAAGATAAGAAAGTTATCTTCCTTAATGCTGATGACATTTTATTATAATTAACTTTTAATGTATAGTTCATTTTTGTGGTTTGCCATTTGTCAGAAAGAATGGATAAAGGTCATGTATTCTGAAACTAAAATAGTTATTTTGGTACATATCCTCAAGTTTAATTGGCTTAGATTCAGTATCTAAATATCAGATTTATTTCTACTCAAGTGTATATTTTGCAAGTAATTCTTCCAGGTAGATTTACTGGCCAGTCACTTTACTAAAAGCCATACATTTTATGAGAGTAGTATTCAGACTTTTCTATAGCCAGAGTGAGTAACTGATAATGTCTTTTATGAAATTTTTTCAATCCAAATCTTATTCATTCTCTGACAGAGCATTCAGATGCCTGAGCAGTGGGTAAACACTCTACAGCCCAGTAGATTATTTCCATGTGGTGGTGTGAGCATCTGGAGTTGTCAGATTTGAGATTTATTTATCTTTAAATATAGATAACTAATGTAAACTTTGTAAAAAAAAAAATACATGACTTGCCTGTGAGTTTACAGAACTTCTGCTCTGTTGGATAGAACTTTATGAACTTGAACACTTAAATTTTCTTATTTTTGAAGAGTTGTTTTTTAAGAAAAATCCTGGATTGCTTGCAGGTGTTCCCTCTGCCCACCACTATGTGGTACATGTATATTTGCACACACAGGAATATAGTTCAGCCATAAAAAAAGAACAAAACCTTACTGTTTGCAACAACATAGGTAGACCTTGAGGACATTATGCTAAGTGAAATATCAGACAGAAAAACAAATACCCTAAACCAAGCTCATAGATACAGAAAACAGATTGGTGGTTGTCAGAAGTTGGCGGAGGTGGGGGGTGAAATGAGTAAAAGGAGTCAAAAGGTACATACTTTACCAGTTATAAAATAAATAAGTCATGGGCATGTAATATACAACATGGTGACTATAGGTAATAATACAATATTGCATATTTGAAAGTTGCTGAGTAGATCTTAAAAGTCCTCATCAAAAGGAAAAAAAATGTAAGATAAACAAAAGACACTACAATTTCTGTAATCTTGTTTTGGTATTTCTTCTTAACATACAGGAACCTCAAAAAATAGAAATACTACAGGTCTATTTCATATTTCAGTTTTTATCTATTGGGTCTCTCTGTTCTAGGCACAGAGGGGATATAAAGATTGAAGATGCAGTTCTTGCTCTCAAGGAGTAAGTCTAGAACCTCACGGTCCAATATGGTAGACTAGTCACATGTGGCTATTTACATTTAGATTAAATTAATTTAAATTTAAATTCAGTTCCTCAGTCAGACTAACCACATTTCAGTTGCTCAGTAGCCACATGTGGCTAGTAGCTAGACAATGTACGTATAGAACATTTCTATTATTGTAGAAATGATATTCTATTGGATAGTGCTGGTCTAGAAGTCATGTAGGAATCAGACAAGGTAGGTATGGTAATTTCAGACTCAGAAATATCATGTGTCAAGTGCATACAAATGACTTTGGGGGCACGTTGAGTCCTACTTCCAGATATTCTTATTTGAGGGGGACTATGGGAGTCTGTAACAAATATCTCAGGTAGTTGTGATATAGAAGGTGTGCAAACTACATTGAGAAAAATCAATGTAGGATACATAGGAATGGCCCAATAGAGTGATTCTGAACTTCCTGCCTAAATGGCATCTGGACGCTTGAGCCAATTTAAATTTGATTTGGAGAGATAATAGTGCTGGGACTATCCTTGTACCTTAAGAATTATGGAGCACCATTAATTTTTAAGCTATTATTGCTTCCTGTTACTCTGGACAAGAAGAATCACCATTCTGTCAGGAGTAAATGACCCTGATCATTAGGAAGTAGGGCTGCTGCTATGCAATGGGTGTAGCTAAGAATATCCATCCGTGAGACCCACTTAGGTGCCTGTTGGTATTTTCATGTCCAGTTTTGAAGGTAAATGGATGCATGTAGTACACTGGAACAAACAGAGGAACATGCAGGGAAACCAGCAAGGAGTGTGTTTCAGAGCTTTTAAGAAGTGTATAGAAGAGAGACTGTGAGGAATAGAGATTTCATTTATGTCATTTTTGGAAAAGAGGTTGGCACTAGCCAAGGGAAACATTAATGATGATGGATGGTGCTGCAAGTGAAAGGAAAAGGGATATCAGGAAGGGTTTTTGAATACATTTTATATTGAGTTTGTAGAATTAAGCCTGCAAATCCATGGGGAATGTTGATAGTGGTTCCCAAAGTGTGGTCTATGACCAGCAGCTTAAGTATCATCTAGGAACTTGTTAGAAATGCTAATTCTAGAGCCCAACTCAGACCTACTGAAACAGAACTCTGGGAGGGGGCCTAGACACCTATGTTTTGACAAACTCCCTGCATGGGTTTCTGATGCATACCAAATTTTGAGAACCATCAATTTAGGGGTCCACTCTTTAAACTAGTCCTTCAAACACTATTAATTGCCTATAATATTGTTTCTTTTTAAGAATTTACTCATGTCGATATTTTGCTTTGCCATCATGCTATTGTTGTTTTCTGCAGTTTGTCTCCACAAACTATAATGTCCTCAGTACAGGATCCTTGTCTCATTCTTCTACCTTCTTGCTCTATGGGAATGCTTAATATGATTGTGTGTTCCTAGTCATGCTGAGCACACTTCACTATAATAGAATATAAATCCTTATATCCTATTATTCATGTAGCATGATATTTTGAAATATTAACTTTTCTCCCTGCATTTCTGTAACCCATTGGGGCAGCTATAATATGGGCCTAGGGATGTTAGAAAAGACAAATGGCCTTTGACTTTCAAAAATCGAAACCATTATTCTTTGGGTTGTGAGAAGAGGAGTTAGGGGAGTCCCAAGACCTGGTGAGTCACTATGAAGAGGCCCTACCTCCCTCTGCACCTGTGAGTTAAGATAAAGGGAAATCTCAGAGTCCTGAGATAGAAGTGTCTAGAGATTTAAAAGTAGAAGGACCCTATATCTCACTTCCCAGGTATAGCCTCTGGAAATCAGCAAGATCCCTGGGAAGAAATGGTTGTGAGAGATATCTACCAGATAGGATCTTATATAAACCTTGTAGAGTTAGTTTTTCATGGTCTCATGTGATGTAAGAGCATCAGAATGATCCAGTGCTCCCTGGGTAAGTGCTGTGTTGAAGTTTTAGCCCCAAAGATTTCCCTAGAACTGACATAGCATGGAAATAGCAGAATGAAGCAGCAAGGGAGATGCAAAACCTGAATAGGCCGCAACAGTAAGAATGAATGATGCTCTAAGAGCAAGCTACATACATTTACAACAAAAGACTAAATAGGATACTTGACATTTTAGCAAATGTCAATAGGATAGTTTGCCTATGGAAGATCAAATGCTCTCTTTCCTCCAACATTTTAGACTTTAAAAAAACTTAAAACTTCACCTCAGAGAAAAGCAGCAGGAGAAAACCTAAATTTACTGAAATTTCCTCAAAAAGTGGGCTTTAAATTGTGTGCAATTAAAAATCCTATTTCTTACACCCAAGTTTGTGGATTAGATACATATCTCTTATATTCATGACCACAAATGAGTGTTTTACTGTATTTGTATTTACTGTATTTATAATAGTGGGAGAAAATAATTTCTATTTTTGGATTATATCAGATATACTACTCTGTATCTATACTAATATCAGATATATTTCTCTGATATTAGTGGCTTTAAAAAAGGAGTTGGCCTAAAACTTACTGGATTTTGTTAACCAATATCATCATAAAAAATTAATTAAAAAACAAAACAAAAAATGTATTAAAAGATAAAAAAGGAGTCTGCACAATGATGCTTCTCAAACTTTATTATGCACACAAATCACCTGGGGATCCTTTGAAAATAAAGATTCTGATTCAGTAGGTCTGTGATGAAGGCTGAAATCCTTAATTTTTAACTAGCTTTCAGGTGATGCTAGTACAGAGAACATCCTTGGAATAGTGAGGTGTTCAAAATACTGGTAAGATTTATATCATGTTGGTTTCCAATGTACATTGACTAACACTTTCTTAAACAAATACCGGGTGGCACTTGTCTGTAAATTGTACCATGGACTTATGGTACAATTTTAGACTACACTTTAAAACGCAAAATAAATGTAAGGAACAAAGAAAGTTCATTCAGAAAAAGTCAGCTGTGGTTAAAAAGATAATGCTGACTAACTTCCTTCATGGGTTATCACCTTTTTCAACTTTTAAAAACTAAACATTTCTAAATGTTTAAATTAAGTTTGAATGTCACTGAACTGGCTCAATTAGAACTTTAAGTATTTAACCATATAAAGAGCATTCAATAACTTAATGTAAAAGCATCTTTTAATCTTTAATATAAGTTACCATCTGAATATGAGTTTAGGTAGCAGACAAAAAACATGTTTGTTAAAACACCTCATTCAAATAGGTGAAAAAAGTAAATGTTACCAAATTAAGCAATATTTCTTTTATCCCAAATTATAAAAGTGACACTCGCTCATTTTAGAGAATTCGGAGAATACAGAAAAATATTATAAAGAAAATAAAATAATTGGTAATCCTGACAGGGAGAATCATAACTTGGTACATTTTCTTCTGGTAACTTCTTTGTGTACTTCTTTCTTTTTTTTAACAAAATCAAGAACATATTGTTCATTAGTTTGTATACTGCTTTTTTTTCACATAATACCTCGAGCATTTCTCTGCATCTTTAAGTATTCTTTGAAAGCACAATTTAGTGGTGTTAAAATAAATAATATATCACGTGGGTGCTGTTTTTGTTAACTATTTTTGCATTTGGGGACATTTAAGTTTCTATTTTTTTTCTATTATGAATAATGATGGAAGCAACAAATTGGATATAATTTTAAAACTAAAATCTCTGATTATTTTCTGGAAAACAGCATTCCCAGCAGATAACAATATTACCAGATAAAAAGACCTTAACATTTTAAAGTCTGTAACGACTCTTGAAACCCCTTGCAAAACTGGTGTATCAATAGTTTGGATAAAGTCTATGAAAGTGCCTATTTCATTACAACTACAACAGTCCTAGATACTAGCATTTAAAAAATCTTCTGTAATTTTGCTAATGTTGATAGGACTCAATACATTTACAGCAAAAATTCTCTTAACCAATTTCCACTTCACTAGTTATTGGATTAACCTAACTCACCATTTCCTCAGTAAGTAACCGAGGTCCTTGCAGGCTGAATAACTATAACTACTTGGCCATCCTCTGGGACGCTTGTGCACTCTTGCTTCCCCAATGAGTCATGTGCTTATCAAGTCAGTTGTGTCGATTGCCAACACCTTCAGGCCAGTTATCTTTCTAATTATAAATATGTAATTTAATGAAATATTACATAAAACAAATTTATGTGAAAAGAGAGTTGAACATTCTGAAGAGCTCTCAAATAGTTAAATTACTGCTGAATTAGTGGCAAATAAAAATAAGGAGGAAAGCATTAAACTATGGATTATGAACTTCGATTCCTTTTTAAATGCTTTAAGTTCACCCCACTTTAAAGAAACTAGAATTAGATAGCTTAGACCAGTGGTTTTCAGCAGGGCAGTACTGACCCCTAGGGGTTGTTTTGGAAACTTGTGGGGGCATTTTCAGTTGGGTTTCACTACTGGTATTTAGTGGACAAGGGGCCGGGATGTGAGACTTCCTGTAATGGTCTGCACAACTTTGCAAAGTCTCATTGAGCATTTAGGTAAAAAGCCTGCACCTCCTCTCAAGGAGTTGCATAGCTCCCCACACCTTGAGTGTGGGCTTCACATACTGATTTTCCTACAAAGAGTGAGTATGGAAATGGGGTGGGTAGAGAATAACTTTACAGTGAAGCCTGACAAGTACCAGGGCAGCCAGGTGATCAGGGTTAACATCATCAGTGATACATCATGTTGATAGTCTGTACCTTTGATTAGATGTGATGAGAAGGGCACTTTCTGCAGTCCTCTTTCCTAAAAACCTACAACTACAGTTTCATCATGAGAAAAATTCAGAAAATCTTACTGAGAAATACTCTACAAAGTATCTGACTAGTACTCCTAAAAATTGTCAGTTATCAAAAACAAGTGAAGTCTGAAAAATGACCACATGCTAAAGGAGCCTAAGCAGACATGATGACTAAATGTAACGTGGTATCCTGGATAGGATCTTGTAACAGAAAAAGCAGGTAAAAACTAAGAAAATCTGCATATAGACTTTAGTTAATGTATCGATACACATTCATTAGTGGTGACAAATATACTATATTAGTGTAAGATTTTAAAAATAAGAGAAACTGAGTAGAGTATATGGGAACTCTGTACTACTTTACAACATTTCTGTAAATCTCAAACTATTCTGATTTTTTAAATTGTAAAATACAAACTTGCAACTAGCAGATAAAACCTGGAGATCTAATGCACAGCACATCAGTTATAATTAACAATCCTGGATTACAAACTTCAAAATTGCTAAGAGATTAGATCTTAACTATTCCTACCATGAAAAAGAAATGTTAATTATGTGATGTGATGGACGTGTTAGTTAATGCTATGGTGGTAATCACTTTGCAATATATGTGTATCAAATCAACATACTCCTTAACTTACACAATGTTTTGTCAATTATATTTCAATTTTTAAAAATCACAAAGCCACAAACTTTTTAAAATTGTAAAGCCTCTTTATTATCTGAGCCTAGAATTTCTACTTATTTGCATATATAATTTAAATGTTCACGAGGGACAAAACTGTCCTATAAACAGGAGTATTTCTTTTATTCAAAACTTCAGCAAGAATTGATCACCATTTGGAAAAATGTTTCCAACAGTAACATTATTCATGGTCTTTGACTGACCGATAAAACACACCTGTTCTCAGTATGCATTTAAAGTTGTAACATTATAGCTCTTCAGGAGTCATGAATTTGTTATTTTAAAATATCACATAGTGTTAACAGTATTCTATTGAACAGTTTTACTTCTTCCATACTTAAGAGTAAACACTTGACTACTTCACTATTATCTAGCATAGTAGTATCAGGGCATTTACATATTCAAATGTGTATTTTATTACAAATTGATTTCACTTCTCTTTTATGTTACAATAAAGGCATTGGACTCACCCTTTTTGAAACTGCAAAAAGGAAAACATGAATTTCATTTTAGAATAATGGGTGTGATACATGTTATAAATGTCCTGTTATAATAAAAAGGGTTTGCTAAGTCTGACTTGGTTGAGAATCACAACTTTATACCAAGCTCTTTGAGGGCAGGAAAATGCTTTATGATTTCTTACAGCACCTCCACCAGCTAGGTCCTCAATATTTAATTTCGCCCTGTCGCAGTTCTTATTTATGCTTACTCAGAAGCCCTTATTTGCTCTTCTACTCTGGAAGTACCGATATGATCTAGTGTCCACCCACATGCAGGCAACTTGGGTAAATATGATCCATCTAAGTCAATGGTCTCATTCACTTTGCCAGTGATTGATTAGATACAGGCAAGTGATTCAGTTCTAGTCAAAATGTGAGGATTTCTGCTGTGGAGCAAAAGGTTATTTTCTTTCACAGGAAATTGTTGGTTTATGCATGACACCCAGAATGATGGTAGGCATCTTTGGTTGCGAGTACTATTATCCCAAAAAGAAAATGCTGAGAATGACAGGCTGGGAAAGATGGAAGGAAACTGAGGTTCTTGATATCTGAACTCTTACCAACCCCTTCTAGAACCTCTGAAATGTTTGTTACATCTGATACAGTTGGGTCTTTTCTAATCACCAACAGCAAGCATCCTTACCAATATAACCCTCTTCATAAACGGTTGGGTAAGAAATTTTTATATTCACTGTACACCCTCCTGGTCGGAATGCTACGTAGGGAAGCAGTGACTCTCAGCCATCAGCTAATTCAGAACACCTGTTATAATAGCATACCAGGCTTAGCTGTATAGGTTTCATGGGAGACTGATTTTACATTGACAGTAAGCTAGTTTTGTTGTCCAGTGGTCGAAAACGAGAGAATTCTTGTGCTCACACTGTCACTCTTTCATATCATCACTTCTCAGGTAAGTTAATTGAAAGTGAATTGTCCTAATATCTATCAAAGCCTGGTGATACAATATATGAATTTAAGGAATAAGCAAGGGCTATCTTTTGTCCAAGTACTACTTAGCAAGTAGAGAAGGCTCTTTTCTGTGGAAATAAGGTTTACATGACTGAATTTATGAATCTAATAACACTCCTGGTTGGTAATTCTATACCAAACATGTGAAAGTGGTCTTCATTGATTGGTTCCTACAACTTGCCTTTGATATTTGGCCTTTATTCTCTGTACTTTTGCTCCCTCAATCCTTTATTCCTTATTTACTTCCCTCTTCCCACCTTTTCCACACTTCTTTATCCATAGAAGCTGCTTTGCAGGATATACAATATTACATCTATTCCCAGTTCAGGACGGGTCTGCAAGCCCCTTCAAATTCTTGCAGTACTCCCGGAGGGTAGCCTATTTCTTCTTTTAAGAAAAATGCTGGACAGAAGTTTATAAGTTAAACACAGTCTTATTTAAATATGTATTTTATTTCAGTCTGTAAGTATTACTATCTGAGTTACTCACATAAGTCCATTACATCCAAAAAGGAAATGTGAAATGCTTCTAGCAGTGTAAGCATCTAGCAGTGTAAGCACAATTGGCATGGTCTATCCAAAGGTCTTCCACTAGAGTCTATGGAAAAACTAAATGTAGTTAAACCACAAACTGTATGTTCTGATTCTTTTGGCTGTAAGAGATTTTCAAAATCAGTTTGGTTTTTAAAAATCCATCAAATGTCAATCATGGCAGGGAAGACACAGAGCTAACTTCTGGTAACTAAATTACCATTGATCATAATTTATCCTAAATGATTACTGGCATCTGGAAGAACAGAGGGTAGGGGTTCTTTGTAAATAATACAAGTACCAACCACACAGGAACAACTGGGCATCCCTGAGCAGCTATGTGCTACAGACTTCCTCCACTGCTTCTTTCTTCCCTCTCCGTGGGACTCAGGCCTGAGAGCTGAGAGAATACTCAAACTCACAGGAGGTTTTATACAACAGGAGACTAGTGGAGGAGGTATTGTGAGGTATTAATTTTTGAGGTACATACTAAAAATGATGGTGAAATCTTGAGTATTTGAGCCTATTCATATTGCCTTCAATTCATTTAAGTTATTTTACATGTCTAGCCTGCTTTCTTTCTCACTGCACAGTTGGAAGGATTGAGATAAAATGGCCTAATCTGGCGTCTGCATAGCCACCCAGTAAATAATAATGCCATCTTCCTCCCCATCCCAAAATAAAGAGGTTAGTCCTTGCTTGAACTTTGAAAGTACTTTATAAATTAGAAATTAGGGTTTTTTTTATCAGCATCCTTATCAGCACAGTTCTAAATTTCTCCCAAGAGTGACTTCTCTTTTATAAATTAAACCCTTTATACTATTTGAAGTACACATAAAGTTTCATTTTTGTTCAGAGTTCTTTTCATTGTGAAAGTCATTTCCGAGGAACTGAAATCCCAGAAGGTAACCACAACAAAAACTTGTTAAATGTTTTTTTTTTTTGAAAATGATTCAAAGGTAGACTTGTAGAGAAGTCATACTTAGGAGATAGAAGGCAAATGCACCCTCCGAAGGGAACTGTTCTAATTTTTACCTAAAAAAGTAATGTTATACTACATTCAAGGGCATAAGGTAAAGCACTACTTTAAAATTCAAATGACTGAACAGATAGGTGAAAAACACAGCTGAAAAAGGAAAGGGAAATGGACTTAAGAATAATTTGAATGGGACAATGAGAACCACCATCAGTCCTAGAAGCTTCTGCTATCTGAATATCTTAAATCGTGTTTTTTTATTTTCAACTCCCACAATGTCTTCGCTGAAAGCAGTATTCTCACAGAACTAAATAATAGTTGTCATTTTGTTAGGATTCAAAATTTCAATCCAGTAGCCATCAGGATCTTGAATAAATGCCAAGCCTTTCATTTTACCTGTAAAATGAAATGATTTTCATTATTGAAGACATTTTTAAAAACTTAAAAATTTAAAATATATTTTAATTTTAATTTGCATTTTAACAAAGTATATAATTTTGTTTATAATTTTAACTTTAAAAAAATTCTACTGTCAGTGTTGCCCAAATGCATGTTTTTCAGAACAAATAGCTCGAAACCTAATGAAATAAATGATGGTACTGGCTACATCTTATAGGTATCAGGTAATTACTGGACCTTCATGTCTTCACTTCATACAACCAGTTTAGCAGTCAAATTGTCTTATTTCAAAGAGGTAAAAGAAAATAAGGAGGTGCTCAAGGGAGCAGGTAGCATGGCTTACTCATACAGCCAAAATACCTAGGTGCTTGAGTCATACAAACCCTTTAAAGACTATTCTGTATAACCCAAGCTCTGCCACTCAGATTATTTTTCATAGCAATTCATAACTGGGATTGAAAGGCTAGTAGATCTAGCAGTGGAGTTTTTTGCTTGAATGGAAAAATGTGACCTCAGAAATGTATAATAAGACAAAGTTGCTGAATTAGTTTCATTCCTATCTGTTGCTCCTTTCCAAGATCACGCCAGAGAAACAGATGGAAAGTGGAAAAAATAAAGTAACACTTGGGATGATGGCTGGGAAGGATTGTGGAGATGGGGTAGGGTGATTGTTTTAACCTGGTCTATGTGGAGGGGGTACTTTTGACCTGGGCTGGAAGGTAGTCCACCATGGCTATGGGAGAATAAACAAATGTTTTGTTAGTTTGGCTCTTACCCCTCCCAGTGGCTTGGGTGTCAACACTTATCCCAATACTTTGGGGGTGGGGGGTGGGGGCGCTACTTGTTCAGATGTCCTCAGGAGTAAATAAGTCTTCTGTAGAAGACTTGCCTGTGGGAAACTGAGGAAAACAGGTGGGAACCAACTGGTCTTCCCCAGCCTTCATTTTCCACACAATCAGGGTTTGGGAATGACAATCTCAAAAGTGTCTCCTACTAATACCGCTAATACTTTGTCCATGAGTAACAAAGGGGGAATAGAATCTAACCTAAAAACTTGTTCTATAGAATGCCAAGTATTTAAATCTCATTTTCAGGTGCCTAGACATCTCTGCCTAGCCCATCTTTCTGATATCATTTGTGTTGTTATAGACTCAGTCTGGCCTCCCCATACCCACTCACATTGCTTGATAGACTATAATAGCTAATAGTTGTAGGGTGGAAAAACCTTCCAAGACCAAAATAATAAGAATTGGAGGAATGTAACCGTAAAACGAACAATGGATTATAGATTCAAAAATAATAAGAGATGAGAACACAAAGGATGAATATCAGAACAGATACATTTGAGGAAAAATTATCTAACTGGTATGCCATTTAGAGGAAATCTCAGAAAGAATGCAAAGACAAAGAAATAACAAATATGAAAAGCTACCAGAAGAAAACAGAAGATGATATACAAAGGAACACAATTCAGCAGATTTTCCAACAGTGACACTGTATAGAAAAATTAGAAAATACAGTACTATTTTCAAGATTGAAGGAATAAACCTAAGATTTTATATTCAACAAAACTGGAATGTATGTATAAAGGCATGGTTATCAGACATACAAAGCCTAAAAAGTTTTGTCTCACAAACCCTTTGAAAGTAATTTTGGTTGAGGTACTTAATAAAAGGACAGAAAAATCTAAAAGATGCTGCAAGAGTTATATGGAGAAGAGGTGATCAAATACCTTGAAATATTTATTATTATATAAAAAAAGCCAAGGCCAAAGAAAAAAGAAAATAAATCAGTAATATCCCAATCTGGGTAATTGTAACATGATGGAAGTAGAGGAGAGCAGGTTCTTTTCCTATTGGGGAGGATAACTGGATATCAAATCTTTTGGGAAAAAAAGACTGAAAAAAAGAAAAAGATTAAAATAAAACAGTTAAATGATTCAAATGAAAACTGAAATGATAAATTATGATGGCAGAAACAGATCTAAGTAAATTATAATACATGTGCATCCAACAAAATCCAGATATATACTATTTCAAGAGGCATACCTAAAACACAAGGACATGCAAAGGTTATAAAAAATATACCAGGCAATTAATAACTGAAGAGATCTGGTATAGTTACATTAATAACAGATAAAATACACTATAAGGGACTTGTTTTGGGGTGGCTAGATAATACCTAAAATAGTGAAAACTAGTGGCCAATGAAAGAATGTGGCAGGGTCGAAGGGAGCCTGTCTTTGATGGCTCCTCTTATCCTGTGTCTAGTCCCTTGTGAAGCCATGTTAGTTGCTGTCGTCCAGTTCCCTAAAACGAGCAGGTATTCTTCCAATAATTTCCTTCCTTTCTTTAAGATGGCTGAAGTAGGCACCTTCAAAGTTACTTGCAACCAAAAAGGTTTTACAATAGTATCCTCTCTGTGGATGCTTAGTAAATGTTCTATAACTAAAGAGGCCCGAAGAAAACAAGTAGCAGACTCACCATCATCAGGTTTCTTCACGAATTTGACTCCCAGGTCTTCAAATCTTTTACAAGCTCCATGTACATCAGGAACAGCGATTCCAATGTGACCTTAGGTGGCCACCCCCAAAACAAGGCAGAGAAAAGGAAGAAATCATTGCAATAGGATAGCCAAGTACCACAAGTAACTTCCTCAACTAGATTACTTCAAAACACAAGGCATTCGAAAACAGATTGAATCAAAGTAGGTTCAAAACCTGTAATATGTTAAAGAACAAGAATCTCAGTCTAACTGGCCGGGTATAATAATTAATTAGCTGCTCTGAATTATAAATTATTTAAAGTAAGCCCAATATTGGTTCACATGTAGTTCAATCTATTAAGAAAAAGTTACATCAAAAAAAGCGTTTTGGTTGACATTGACTATGCGGCAGCTGACTTAAGGCTGTAGTTTTGTTATCTTTCTTGAGCGAGAGAGTTTAGATCAAGGCAGAGTACATGTTAACAAAAATCAAGGTTATTATTAACCATAGTGTTTTTTTTTTAAAGTAAAAAGTCTATTGGAAATATAATCGAGACTGAAAAGTAAAATATTGTGAGAGAGTAGATGTAAATTTTAGACTGAGACTATGAGATTAAACAACTCCTAAATAAATTATTTGTGCAAATAAAAATAACCATACTTCTAATAAATGGATTATACTTAATGTTTTAGATTTATTACAATCATG
The DNA here is from genome assembly GCA_030015415.1 of Cynopterus sphinx. Lineage (NCBI taxonomy): Eukaryota > Metazoa > Chordata > Mammalia > Chiroptera > Pteropodidae > Cynopterus > Cynopterus sphinx. The sequence continues at coordinate 43,595,757 of CM057386.1, forward strand.
AATAGGTACACAGTGCAAAAGCACATAAATCTATATATATTACATACAAATAGGCAAACATACCAAATCCTCGAGGGTCTGAATTGCCACTGTGGTAGCTCTGGGTCTCATCATCTTCAGTGCCCCAATTGCTATAAAAGGAGGGAAAACATAATTACAAGGGACCTGTATAACAGGGATTCTGAAAAGAAAGTTGCCACCGTCTGTCTTTGAAATCTTACCACGTATATATGCTACTTAATATACTTGGTCTAATCTCTGCAACTGTAAATATTGTTTTCAACTACAGAAAGGGCAAACAGGCAAAGTAGGATTTTAACTAGACTAAGGAGACTAATCCAAGAATTTGGATAACAATAATAAATGATAGTAATAGCAACTATTATTTGTTGTGCTAAGTACTTTGTATTTCATTAAATCCTTACAACAGCTCCATGTATTTGAGTATCTACATTTTATGAGATTGTTACTGACGGAGGTGATATAACTTGTTTAGGGTCTCAGAGCTATTGTCGGAGCCGAGACTCATGTCTCGTCTGTCTGATTCCAGGGCTGTTTTGAATCAGGGGACACACTAAATCATATACCCTGAAACAAATGCTGTTTATTAGTTATTAATAAGTGCACAGAAACAATATAAGGAATAAAAAGAAAGCAGGGGATTATCTATTTCAACATTTAAAAATGTTGAAATTATAAAGACCTTAGTTGTAGTACCTAAACATTTTTAGCTACAGTTTGGCAAAAATCTTGCCATTTCAGCCTTAGATCATCTATCTAAAAAAAAAAAGCAAATGATCTCACTTGCCCTACTTATGCCACAAGCACAATACAAAGGCCAAAAGATCCATGAAGAAACATTTAAACATACTGTTACAAATGCAAAGTGACTAAGTAGACCTAGTTTGAATTAATCTGGTAAAAAAAAAAAGTGTAAAGAAATGAGCTTTTTAAAAAATGTAGAATACATAAAAAGATAAAATCTCATACTCACTGTGTCAGTTCAAGGGTAGCTTTTCTGGAGAATACCCATGCTACTTTTTCACCTTTATCTTTTGGGATGTCATTTTTATCCTCATAAGCCAAGAAATAGAGTGAAAATTTCATTGTGGGAAAATCTAATTTTTGTAGTAGCCTGAAATGAAATAAGCCGGAATCAAAAACAAGAAAGGTTGATACATACCAAAATCAACATGACAATATTCAAGTTCTGCTAAGGATAAGACCTGTGTGAGGTAAGGCTATTTTAATAGAAAAAGTAGGAGTATATAAATGGGGGAAGGGGGGGAATCAAACCCTATTCATCTGTAAATATTGGTGAAATAAAGTTTTGCTTTAAAAAGCAAATCTTATAAATTCATCAACTCTTCAAATATAATGAAACTTAGCTGGAATTATGGTACTTGTTTACATATGGGAAAAGGTACCTTCAAAATAAAATTAAATTTTTAGAGAAAAAAATACAACATATTACCTTATTGTTCTTTCAGATATATGGCATTCAATCAAATAAAACAAATGTATTGAGTTCTTACTATTCTAAAACTCCCAGGAAAAGAAACTGAGGATAGATGTTAAAAGAGAAGCAAAGGCATCACTATCACAGAAGACATGAATGTCAACAATAAAGTGGTTAACAGTACCAAACACTGCAGAAAAGTCAAACATGACTGAGCCTGAGAACAGGTTACTAAACATAAAAAGGTCCTGTCAGGGCAATTTAAGCACCATGGGGCCACTGGTGGCTCCAGTCCAGTGGAAGCTGGACTGCCTTGGATTGGGAGAGAACGAAAGGTGAGTAAGCAAATAAGTTAGTAAGCATGGTCTACCTATATAGGTGGTTGGTGATGATGGAAAGGAGGGCAAGAGAGTAGAGAGCAAAAATTTTACTAGACTAGAGAAGACTTTTTTGTAGGTTGAGGGGAAGGAGCCAGCAGAAAAGGAAAGACTGATATGAGAGAGTGAATGAATTACTACTAATTCTGAGGCTTTAAAAAAAGATAATTGAAGTTATGGCCTATGAAGTGAGTTTAAAGAGTGTAAGATTATTTTTGCAAGGTGTAGGGTAGAATGAGGCTGCATAAAATACAATTTTCTTCAGATTATTAAGGATTAAATGGTCCAAGAAGACCTCCTCATTCATAATCAATAACAGGGAATGACTGAAGCACATAGCAAATTAGGTTTCTAGAGTTCTGTTCCAAATCTTTTAATTATCACTGCTATGGGATATGCATTGGCCCGCTAAGATTTTATGCATGACTTATCACAGATTTATCCTAATCTGTTTATAATAAAGTATCAAACACTTCAAATACTCCAATCGTGAAAAACTATCTCTGCACTTACTAAAGCAGACTGCACAAGCCTTACAGACCAATCAGATGAGAATTACAGCCCATGGATCTCATGTAACTTGCTTTTCTCAGCTGAGCACATCTTTCAGTATAATGTCAAGCCCTCTATTTGGGGGCACTTTAAAAACAAGGTCAGTGTTGGAATCAATCACACCTAGATCCAAATTCCAGCTCTCCCATGTGCTCACTGTAGAATCTGGGGCCATTAACTTAATGTCTTTAAGCTTTTGTTTCTTCCCTCATCTGTAACATGGGGATATAAGCTACATCATAGGTATACTGTGAAGATGGAATGAATTGACATGTAAAATGCCTGGCAAATATGCAATAAATGTTTTCATTCTGTCCTTTAAATGTGCCATAAATACATACAACACTGCTTTTTCTGGGAAAAAATTATAAGTAACTACTAACAGCAGTTATCTTTGGGGAGAAGAACTGGGAGAGAGAGATTATCACTTTTTTTGTAGTTTTCTGAATTAGATTTTCTAAACATAGACAATACCATATTACTTGAATTTCTCAATGTCAATGGAGATTGTTATCCACATAGTAAATTAACAATCATTTTATTTATATTATTGAAAACAAAAAACCTCAAATCAAGAAAAGTAAACAAATATGCTTTAAGAATTATGAGATCAGTGGATATTACCTATTCAGTAAAAGAAAATACATCCTATAAATATGGGACAGATGGCCAGTTTTAGAAAAACTCATTTTCTAAGTAATATCTTTTAATATGTTTCTTTTCTGAAGTAAAACAAAGGCTAAAAGCGGCTATAATGTAAAAGGGTCTGGACACATGAAGGATTTAACCCACTACTCTGAGAGAGGGGAGTTAGAGAAAATGCAAGTATTGGTGTCTTGTTGTCCAGTGAGCCTGGCTGGGATAGAGGAAAAGAACTTAACAGAAGCCTTGGCCAGGCAAGCCTACTCCCAGACTCCTGGCCAAAGGTACTTTTGTGATTTAGCAAACAAACTTTAACTCATTTTAAAATATATATCTGAAAACATTCTCTAAATTTGCAAAGCTATGTATTAAAACATCGCAGACACCAGTAAATAGTTTACTTACGTCATTCCAAGAATTCTAGTATAAAAATCCAAAGACTTCTTAGGATCCTTAATTCTCAGCATGGTCTGCTGCAACAGAAAGTCCTAAGGAGAAATAGTATACATTAGACACCTTTAAGTTTTACTACTTTTTACCAACATTAATTGTGTTTTGTAACAAGATGCAAATAGTCCACCACTGTACCATAACAGAAAGCAACTTTGTCTCCTCAGTCTACCATGGAAATCACTCTGAAACAGTCCCCATACCTACTACTATCTACAATTTCCTATGGCTCTCTGCCCAGGAGTATTTTCTGGTTACAAGAACAGGCCCCTGGGTGGAGCAGGTCCAAAGTGCCCTCAGTGGTAATTCACTCTTATACATTATTTATTGTCTCTGTTTCCCACTCCACAGAGCTTTATCTGGCTACATCCCAAATAAACTACTTAGAACCAAGTCATCATTTCCAGTCTGCTTCTGGATAACCGAAACTAAGACAGTGGCATTACAAGTAAAGAGTTCAATCACTAAAATTTGAATGAATGAATAAATGCCCTTCTAGAACTATTTATTGTTAATCATAGCAAGGAGTTACAAGCTCCTAGACTCCTTACTAATAGGGTAAAAAGTTATTTTGTCTAACACCATCGTGAAACTGTCCAATTTAAAAATCAGGAAACAAAAGGCTTGACCAGAATGATAAAAGCGTAGAGAGTATGTATATTAACTCATGGAGTTAAGATTATTATTAGCATTAATACTTTGCTTAGGGGTCTGGAATCATTAGGGGTTTGACTTCATTAGGTATAATAACTATGAGGTATTACCACTGGTATTAATATTTCTATTTTATAGATGGGAAAAGTACTTAAGGGTGATTAATTTTCCCAACCTTCTGAGTCTAAGTTTAGGCCTCCTACTACAAAGTACCTTCCAGATCATGAGTCTGTAAACCATATTTGTGTTTCCTAAGAGATTTTCTCGTTATACCTAGAGATTTGACAAACACGCATGAAAATTCTGAACTCCTCAGAGCTTCACAGCCACACAGATATCTCTTTCACTTTAAAAGAGTCTAGATGGCTTGGGTGCAGGGAGAAGATCCACCCTGGTGTAGAAGCCCTATGTACCACAGGAACCAGTATCACTAGTAGCAATTCCTTAGGCACAGCTTCCAGAATGTCTATAAAGGACAATTATTTCCCTAACAGCTAGTGATGCTGAGCAACTTTTCATATATCTGTTGGCATTTGTATGTCCTCTAGGGAGACGTGTCTGTTCAGGTGCTCTGCCCATTTTTTGACTGAAATGTTTGTTTTTTTGTTGTTGTTATTGAGTTGTATGAGTCCTTTGTATATTTTGGATATTAGGCCCTGATCAGAGGCGTTGTTTGCAAATATATTTTCCCATTCGGATGGTTGTCTCTTTATATTGTTGATGGGTTCTTTTGCTGAGCAGAAGCTTTTCAGTTTGATGTAGTCCCATTCATTTATTTTTGCTTCTACTTCCCATGCCTTTGAGGTCAGTTTCATAAAAATCCTCCTTAAGTTCAAGGTCCTTGAGTTTAATTCCTGTTTTCTTCTATGTGTTTTATTGTTTCAGGTCTCATATTCAGGTCCTTAATCCATTTTGAGCTAATTTTGGTGTGTGGTGATAGAAAACAGTCTAGTTTCATTCTTTTGCAGGTGGCTTTCCAGTTTTCCCAGCATCATTTATTGAAGAGGCTTTCCTTTCTCCATTGTATGTTTTTGTTTTTTTTTTGTAGAAAATTATTTGCCCATATATATATGGGTTTACTTCTGGACTCTCCATTCTGTTCCTCTTGTCCATGTGCCTGTTTTTCTGCCAATACCATGTGTTTTGATTACTGTTGCTTTGTAGGATAATTTGAAGTCGGGCAGAGTGATGCCTCCAGCCACATCCTTTTTTCTCAGGATGGCTTTGGCAAATCGGGGTCTTTTGTGCTTCCATACAAATCTGATGATTTTTTGTTCTATTTCTTTAAAGAATGCTGATGAGATTTTAATGGGGATTGCATTAAATCTGTTTAATGCTTTAGGTAATAAGGCCATTTTAACTATGTTGATTCTTCCAATCCAAGAACATGGAATATCTTTACATTTCTTTGTGTCTTCTTTGATTTGTTTTAATAGTCTTATAGTTTTCATTATGTAGGTCCTTCACATGTTTTATTAGATTTATTCCTAGGTATTTTATTCTTTTTGTTGCAATTGCAAAAGGAATTATTTTTTCCACTTGTTTTTCTGATACTTCATCAGTAAAGTATAGGAAAGCTATAGATTTCTGAATGTTGATTTTGTATCCAGAGACTTTACTGTATTTGCTTATTGTTTCTAGTAGTGTTCTTGTGGAGTCCTTAGGGTTTTCTATATAGAGAATCATGTCACCCACAAATAGTGACAGTTTGACTTCGTTTCCTATTTGGATGCCTTTTATATCTTTCTCTTGTCTGATTGCACTTGCTAGGACCTCCAATGTTATATTGAATAACAGTGGTGATAGTGGACAGCCTTGCCTTGTTTCTGATCTTAGAGGGAAGGTTTTTAGTTTTTCACCATTAAGTATAATGTTGGCTGAAGGCCTGTAATATGTGGCCATTATCAAAACCACAATAATCAACAGGACAGGTAATAACAAATGTTGGAGAGGATGTGGAGAAATAGGAACCCTCATATACTGCTAGTGGGACTGCAAATTGATACAGCCACTATGGAATACAGTATGGAAGTTCTTCAAAAAACTAAGAATTGATCTACCATATGATCCGGCAATCCCTCTACTAGGTATTTACCCCAAAGACTTGAAAACTCATGTCCAAAAAGATATTTGCACACTGATGTTCATAGCAGCATTATTCATAGTGGCCAGGACATGGAAGCAACTGAAGTGTCCTACGATAGATGAATGGCCAAAGCTGTGGTACATATATGCAATGGAATATTACTCAGCCATAAGAATAGATGAAATACTGCCATTTGCAACAACATGATGGACCTTGAAATAATCATGATAAGTAAAAAAAGCCAGACAAAAAAAGCTGAAAATCACATGATATAAACCTAAAGCAACAAAGGAACAGGACAAATAAACAGAGACTTGTGGACATGGACAATGGACTAGTGGTTATCAGAGGGTAGAGTGGGAAACAGGAAGTAGATGGGGGAGGGGTGGGAATTTAAATCATTTCTTCAATAAAATAATAATAATAATAAAAAGACAATTTTAAGAGTCACTGTATTCAGGGAAGCCCTAAGCTATGACTTCTTATTAGGTATTTATAATTCTCCCTCTAGATGCAATTTACCATTCTAGTTATTTCTATAACAAGCAATATTCCCAAATAACAAACACCATTTTTAACTATTTCCTGGGAAAGAAAGCTAGAGTTAACCAAAGGCCAGATTCTCATCAAAGTAACTCTTTACTCCTAGTGTCAAATCTCCTATGAAACAAAAATTGATAAAATTTTGTGGTTTTTTTGCTGACTTTTAAAAAATCACAATTGCCTTTTGTGAAAGATCCTTTTGGCAGTACAAACATATCCAAGGAGAAAAAGATTGTTGTACTATGTGACAATTAGGGCACATGGTTGATGTACAAAATGGTGCGATATATTTTTTTTCTTTACTACTTTCCTCCTTCTAGTTACTTCCCTGGCTCAACCTAAGTCAGAATGTAAGGAATATTCCAGAAAATAAGTCAGCTACACCCTTTACACTCACTCTATCTCATCTAAATTGGTTCATGTGGTCCTTTCCTTTCCACTTTATAACTTAACAATCAACAATGTACTTTCCCTATAGATAAGGGAGACAGAAATAGCTAGCTTGGGACACAAAGGAATTTTTTTTCAATTTAAAAATTATCTGTGATATTAGTAAACACACCTGACAGACTACTCTTATAACAGATAAGAGAAACAGGAAAACCCTAGAAGCCCTCAGTATCATGAGGCCTTTCAAATATCATGCAAAGGGAGAAAAAAACCACAAGTGTGAGAGAAATAATTCTTCAGAGGCAATACGGTTCAAATGCTGACTCTACCACTGTTACTTTGAGTAAATCATAACTTCTCTTAAACCTCAGTTTTCACATCCTTAGAACAGGGATAATGACAGTTCTCAGTTCCTAGGGTTGAGTTGACAAGTAAATGGGATAATGCATGAAAGTGCTTAGCATCATACTGCCTGGTCCAGAGCAAACTACTTTGCTTATTAGTGTTCTTGCTGTTATTATTATTAAATACACCCAGGGATTCCACTACCAACTACAGCTTTTGATTCCTAAATTGCGTTCCCCAGGCCATACCTCTACCCTCAGCTCTGGACTTATGTCTCCATCAGCCTACTCATCAACTTCTCCTGTGTCAAAATATTAAATTCATCACGCCAAAATAACCACTCCTTCCTACATTATCATCAGATAACACATCTAGAATCCCTTGTTAGCCCAAGTCAGATACTTGGACTCTCCCTAAATTCCTCCCTCTCTACTCCATAGTTTAACCATCAACTATGGTTAAACTATCAACACTACTCCATAGTGTCCCATCAACCTGATTGCTTAAATCTCTCTGGAATCTATCTCCTTGGCTTTCTAATGATCATTACCTTGTTCAAGTCCTCATTACTGCCTGCCTGGGTGGTTGCAATAGCCTCCCTGGTCTCTGCTTCCTGCAAACTTACAATGCAGTCCAGAGTGATCTTCCCATAATACTACCAGAGTGATCTTTCTATAATGAAAACCCAATTATGTCATTTCTGGGTTAAAAATCAATCCTTCACTGGTGCCTCACAGCTTTTAAGAGAAAGTCCCAACAGCAAGCAAATATGGTTGATGCATAGTTCTCTAATTTCATCTTCTGTTATCATTCCCTTAAACTGACAATCTCAAATACTTTTGATTCCAAACTCTTATCAGTTAAATTTAAAAAAAGGCATATACCCACAATAAATGTATATTTATTTTAATTATGTACAAGTACAAATATACTAGTAAATATATATACATATATAGATTATAAACCATATTTACTAAATAGAAATCTTTACAAAAACAAGTGAACAAAATGGGAGTGCTCATATTTTCTTTTGAGCATCCCAAACACAGTTCTGTGTACCTTCCCCCCAACTCACACTGCCTATAATTCCTGTCTCTTTCTATTACCTGTAAATGCCTGCATCAGTTCTCTGATGTCATTGTGATTTTATATATGATTATTTCTGCCTAGAACAGTCACTAGTCCACCTGGCTATTATCCTTCTTCCTTCCTCCTTTCCATCCCTTCTTCCCATTTCCCCTACACCCAACTTTACCTGGCTACCTCTTTGGTATTTGTACAACTTAGCTTAAATGTCACCAATACTGAAAGTTTTCCCCAATCATATCACCTACTACTCAGGTAGGATGGGACTCCAAATTATTGTACCAAAGGACACTGATACAGTAAAAGAATGAATTTCATACTACCACTTGGGAAAAAAGCATTTGGCTTTATGAAGAAGGTAGCCAAGTAAGACTGTCCAGGCTGTGGTGCAGCTGTACATTCTTTGGTCTGCCTTTATGACAGAGATGCAAGCGATCAACAAGCAAGTTGACTTCCCACCACTGCTGCTTTCTCCTTTCCAAAGCAGGTCCTCAACACTCGTTTCACTTTCTAGAAGAGCCTTTTAGATGTCCTCATCACCTCCAGGGTTGGATTTCTTCAATCTACGTAAGGGAAGTTTTCAAAACCCTAATTGGTTCCTCACTACCCATATAAAATCCAACTTTCTTAATGTGACATTCAAAGCTCTCTCTATGACCTGGCTCCAACCTACCATTCTAGCCTTCTCAATCACTGCTCCTCTGTTTAGATGGCCTGAATGCCAACCAGAAACACATAACTCACCTCTCCAGATCATCCACCACAGTGCACCTTTCTGCCATCTCATCACACTTCCTCTACCTAGAATGCCTTCTCATGTAATTCCATCTCCCATGGGGTACTTCTTTCAAGGCATGTGCCCATCCCAACCTCATGCTTGATGCACTCCTTGGTCCCCACAGTTGAAGTGCAATCTTTAATTGTATCATTTTTCATAGTTTAGAGAACATCAATGCACTTTACGCTCATAGTAACTCTTCATGCTGCTTTTACGAACTCAGCTCAAGTGCCCTGCTAGAATCACTGCAGCCAATGACAGAACTGGAGATTCAAATGTGGGTCTTCAGACTCCAAATACCTTGTGTGTACACACCACACCACAGATGCTAACTTCAAAAATCTCTACCTTCTGTGCTTCCAGTGTGCTTATCATTTCGATAGGTCACTAATCCCAATTCCATCTACGTCGGTGTTGGTGTATGTTTGGTAAAGGAACCTCATTTTGTTCATCCCAGTATCCCCAAAACATTCTTTACATATATCAGTAATCAGGCTGAATTTAATTCATTTAGGTTTTTTACTTTTCTTCAGGTCAAGTTCCAAAATTAGTGCTGAAGTCAGTACTCCAGAAGCTGAACAGGGTGGAGGCCAGGAGTGTGGGCTCCTCCCTGAGCAAGTTACTCAATACCTATGTGCCAGTCTCCTTAATTGTAAAATGGAGATAATTATGCTGTCCTCATAGATTAAGTAATGTACTTAAGATAACAATGCAGGGCCTGGAACAATCAATTCATACCAGCTGCTAGTACAGATTCCATTTTATGTCCCCCACATGGTATGTACTTAAAGGGCCAAAAACTATTGATTTCAAAAAACACTTCAAATCACCAAGAGAAATTTAGATTATGAGGTGTAAATTAAGAATGCAAGGAAGTGTATTTATCAATTTTTATAAAGCTCTCCCTGAAATCCTTTTTTTATAGCCCAGTACATAAAATCTCCAGTTATCTGGGAAGTTAATTTATACAGAATGACTCTGTATTTTGTGAAATAACTAGATATTACTATTAGAGAGTACACAATGAGATAAGTGCAAAAGGACATATGTATACTTTATTTCTTCCCTCTTAATTTTTCAGTGACTAAAACTTTTCCTAAATACCAGGTGTTAGTCAAAGGCTTTAGCAATAGAGTTGTATGACTCTTCGCCCTGAAGGCAAGGCGCAAGGAAAGTCCAAAGTCATTCACCCCTCTTAGAGGGGCTGCATAAAGCACACTGAATCTTCAAGAAATTTAGAAAGTCCCAGGTGTAATGACTAAACACAAAGGTGTTTACTGGCAGTGATGAATACACCGGGACAGAGCCCTCAGAGGCTGCTGTGCCTAACCCTGACAACGCAGGAAGCAGCACACTCGAGTCAGTGTTACACTCTTACTTAGGACAGGCATGTTAAACAAGCTGAAGGGATGAAAGCCCCTTCATTCGCGACAGGTCATCCCTCAGCCGAGACTCTACTGCAATGAGAAGATCGGTGAAGGAATTTCTAAGCTTCCTTTCAGATCTAAGCTCCATGATACTACCTATCATCTGTCCTAGGGCCCGCCGCGCACAAGGAGGGGACAAGTGTGGCAAGAGCAACCGTCAGAGCAAAAAGCAAAATCCTGGGCGCGGTTAAACTGGGAGCGACGAGTTTGGAGGAGGTAAGGCTGGAGCCAGGGAAGTTGCCTGACTGAGACAGGCCGGCATGGCTAGAGGGACCTTTGAACCTGGGTAGGGAGCTCTGCAGCTGCCCTTCTTATGTGCCATGGTCCTGACCTAAGGAACACGAACAGCCACAGACAAGGGATCCACCCCACCCTGGCTTAGTTACCAACTCAACATTAAACAGTTAAAGCAAGCGGGGCTGCAGGCTTGGAAACGAGCTAAAGAAATGAATCTGCTCACAGATGCCCCTATTGGACCACAGGAGCTCTCCTTCCAGCCCACTCCGGCCCGCCCGAGGGAGCTGGAGACGCGGAGAACCGGGGTGCGAATGCAGCCGGAGCTGCTGCGCCCTCCCTGGACCCCCAAATGCGCCACGCTGGGGCCCCCAACTCGGGAGAAGCAGGTTCTGCGCCCACCTTGGTGCTGGGGTCCGGGTCCGAGCAGCAACCGAGGGCAGCCTGGTCCGTAAGGCCGCCGGACGGGGGCTGCGGTTCCGCCATGGTCCTCTGCGGCAGCTCGAAGGGACGTCCCCAGGGAACAAGTCAGCAGCCGACACTCGGCCCAGCCCCTGTGCGGCCCTCGCGGGCGACGGCGAGGCGGGGCGCGGGGCGGGAGGCTGCTGACCTCCATCCAATGGCTGTGCAGTCGGCGCGCTGGTTCTCGGCTGGTTGGGTCTCAGGGAGTCAGCGCCTCCGCGACGGGACTACAACTCCCAAGGTGCCTTGCGCCTCGTGGAGGCCTTCTTGAGGGGCGGGGAAAACCAAGAACAGCCCACCCACCCGGGAAACCTGCTGGCTGCAAACTGTGCTTTCTGTGTGTCGCTGGATGCCCTGATTTCGTTTCTGTTTAACTGTTCAAGTTCAGTAACCGCAGGGCTGCCACTGGTAGGAAACTGGAATCTGATGGGGGAGAGAATTGAGAATTATTCTTTTCAAAGTATAAATCTTTCTTAGTCTTAAATAGGACAGGGCAACCCCCGCCCCACCCCCTTTTCTCCTTTGAGGGGAGACCAAACTCTGCACAGAAAGAAGAGGGTCTTTTGATAGAGAGTGTAGAAAGAGTTCAACACACATGCCAAAGTTAGAGTCAAAAGGAAAGTTTATCAGAAAAAGGGGTTACATTCCATAGACAGAGTGAGGCAGAGAGTGACAGGGACAGTGCAAAATGGAGAGAGAAGAGAGAGAGAGAGAGAGAGAGAGAGAGAGAGAGAGAGAGAGAGAGAGAACGGAGAGAAACTAAGAGAGGCTTGGAAAGATAGTGGAGGGGGTGCTGAGTGTTCAGGGGATTCAGTTTATATATCATTCTTTAGTTCCTGTGAGTTATTGTTTAATATACTTTGTTAATCCATTTCCTTTGATATGGACATACAGTGAAGAAGGAGAGGGGTATGTAAAGGGTATATGTATGGTGAAAAGGTAAGACTATATAGAGTGAAAGGCCTGCTTGCTGGCAGTTCCCAGCTTTTACTCCATAGGCTTTCCATGGTTTTAGCCTTAGGGAATGATGCTTGGTTCCTGTTTCCCCTTCACAGGTGTGGGGAACGGGTTGTTAGCAATCCCAGCAGAAATCCCTCCCTTTGTTCTGAAGGTATCCTGGCCTGGCTTCAGGCTGAGCAGCCATATTGCAGACTCTGACTGTGGCTTGATTAACATTTTTAATTCTCTCGCCTCCTCCATACTTTAAAAACATGACTTAAATTCATTTGATCCTCATCAAAATCCTGCATGGAAACTAAGAGAGGAGTCCATTATTATTCCAAGCTTCTAGAGCTAGTATATACTAGACCAAAACTTGATCCTACGTTTTTGACCCAGTCAGAAATGTTTTAAATATCCTTTGCTACTTAAAATGCAGGGAAGAGACAAGAGAATCAAAATATTAACCAAGCTACATTCAGAGACTGTGATATCGTGATCAGCCATGCAGCCAGGCCAGGACACCTTCAGAACAAAGGATTTCTACTGGGGTTGCTAACAACTCATTTCCACACACCTGAGGAAGGGGAAACAGGAACAACACAGTCCTTAAGTGGCTGGGGAAATTTGCCCTGTCCTGCATCAGTTTCACTATTTATGAGGCAAAGGTCCATAACTTTCAGTGTGTTTTATGTTAATTTGACTAAGGCACATATTTTAATTGTGTTCACTGAAAGATAGTCATCACTGAGTCCTTTGATGACTAGTACACAGTAGATGCTCAATAAATATTTCCTGTTGTTAAAAGACTAAATGATCATGACTAGTGTATATATAATTTAGAAAAGAACTTTATGCTAATAAATGAGTGAGGAATGAGATTTGAAAGAGAGTTTTTTAAGTGAATAGGAGGGTCTATGTAAATTTCAAGAAGCTAGATTGGTGTTAGGAATGTTGGTTAGCCAAAATGGGAGCTTATTGGCTCACCTAATCAAACTGAAGCAGAGCAAAGATGCATATGGTACCAGACATTTGGCATCAGGCCACCACCAAGATGTCTCCATCTCTCATCTCAGTTTCTTTCTTCATCTCTGCTTCATTTAGTCAGACATACTTGCTCCACAAATCTAGAATCTTGGAGCTCTCAGCCTCTAACCAGAAAGGGAGTGAGCCTCTTTCCTGTATTCAAATTTGCTAAAATCCAGGGAGAAGATGTAATTGGCCTAAGTTAGTACTTGTGCTTACTCCTGTGGTCAAAGCACTGCCATTGGCAGTTTGGCTTAGAACTACCTGGTTAGAAGGTTGGAAAAGGTAAAGCAGTCCCCCCAAGAAGAGAGATGCTGTTCTTATGAGAGTTGCTAGGCAAACTGAACCATAGGTGTCCACTGCAAAAAGGTAGGCAGGATAAGAATTTCAACAGAAATCTTGTGCATACCTGATTCTAATTTATTATGGGATATTTCATCAAAACTCAATGTACTAGAACTGCTGAACTTCAACATGGAGACAGATTTTAAAGTTTCTAAAACCAGAAATTGGGGCAATACCCAAATTCTATACACTCTGTATTACCCCTCAATTTTTACATAAAAAACCTAGAGAAAAGAAATTTTACTGAGATATTTTATTGAAAAGACATCCCAAACTGTTTTTCTCCCCCCTCTAACCCCTCTGGTGAAATTCCCAAAATATGTGGGAGATAAACCATGTAAACAGATAGGAAGACTCAGTGTCATAAAACACAGATTTGTTAACAAATTAATTCATGAATATAATGTAATTCTGATGAAAAGTGAGTTTTTCTATGAACTAAGTAAACTGATTCTAGATTCTATTTTTGGTGCCCCAAATAGGCAAGAGACATTTGAAGAATAAACAGGTAGGGGAACCTACCCTTTCAAGTAATAAGACTTTATATAAAACTATAGTCACACAGTATGATAATGGCACTGGTGTAGATCAACAAATGGAAACTATGATAGGCAGTTGTAAGATGGTCCCAATGATCCCCACCTCCTTGTATTCATACTCGGTGTTATCCTCTCCCCTTGTGTATAGATTTAGTAACTCATTTCCAGGGAATAGAATATGGCAGAAGTGATGAGACATCTCTTCTGAGATTAGATGACATGAGGACTGTAATTCTTGCCTTGAGAGCACTCTCTCACTTTCTTTTTCTCCAATCTCTCACTCAGAAGGTAAGCAAGATGCCATGTTGTGTGCAACAGTACAGAGAGACTCAGGTGGCAAAGAACTTAGGTCTCTTGTCAATAGCCAGTGAGGACCTGAGGCCTACCAATGGCCACATTCACAAGCTTGGAAGTGGGCCTTCTTCCAGTAGAGCTTTGAAATAAATAACTGCTGCCTTGGTTGAAACCTTAATTTTGAATTTGTGAAAAACCTTGAGCCGGAACTACTCAGCTAGACTGTTTCCAGAATTCTAACCTAGAAACCATGAGATAATAAATGTTTGTTGCTTTTAGCTGCTAAATTTTGTAGTAATTTGCTGCGTAGCGATGCAGAACTAACACACACACACACACACACACACACACACACACACACACACACACAAACCTGATTGTGATCAGAGCTAGTACTGAAGATCAGGGGGAAAAGGATACATTTTTCAATGAATGGCGATAGGACCCTACAGTTTATCTTTATGGGAAAAAAAGTAGATTTTCTGTTTCACACCATAAAGAAAAACAGAAGTTCAAGTGTATTAAAGATAACAATGTGAAAAGCAAAACTTGAAAATATATAAAGAATAAAAATCAGGGAATACCTTTATGAATTCATGGTAGGAATTTTCTTAATGAGATGCAAAAGCACAAAATATATTTTAAAATTACCTTAAGTAAAACACACCATAGAAAAGTAAATAAACAAACCAAAGTGGGAAAAGGTATGGGCAACAAACATAGTCCACAAAGGATCAGCATGTGAAAAGTCTTAAAAATCGATGAGAACAACAACAACAACAACCACAACAACAACAAAATGACAAGAGAAAAATGAGCAGTTTACAAAAGAGGGAAAACAAATACCTAATAAGTACATAAAAATTTCTTAGGTTCACTGGTAAATAAAGAAGCAAAAGTGAAGATAGACCATGAGACTGAGCTGGTCCCATGGCAAGGCAAAGGCCCGTGTAGACCCAACTGAGTGTGGGAGTGCCCAGGCCCAGAGTAGAATGAAGAAGCCAGTAGGTAGTGAGAGAGCTAAGCATCCCTGAGACAGCATCTAACAAATCATTATCAAGTAAATGAATCAACCAAGGGAGCTAAGTAATCCAATTAGCAAGCTGTCATATTTGATTCTCATGTATTGACACCTACTTTGGGCCAATAAGTTATGTCATTATGTGCATTATTTCTTTAATTTTTATCATTTCACATTATTGTGATCAATTTGAAGATCAGAAAATTGTCACTCAGCAATGTTAATTGACCTTCCGAATTTATACATTAAATCAAAGATTCAGGATTTCAGTCCCATCTATCTGATTCTTATCTCTGGTACAGAACAGTGTCCCTACTCTCACACCTGGCTTCTGAGAGCCTCCTTTCATTATATCCCTGTCATCTGGACCAGGGGTCATTAAACAAGGAAATGTAATTTAGTATAAAAATGTGATTTCTTTCATTCCCTTCAGATTGACAAAATTTTAAATTTAGTCTGTCAGCATTAAGTGTGGATGTGGATGTGAAACAACTGAAATTCATATATGTTGGCTGATGTAAACCTAAGTTATTATAAACACTTTGCAAAATAATTTGACAGTATCTAGGGAAGTTAAAGATAGTACATCCTAGGATCCACTACTAATTATGTATCCTAGGGGATTACTGTGCCTGTAACCTAAGTAGAAGAGACATGGTTTGGATAGAAAAAAAATTGGTGAAGCCTAAATCTCCAACAGCAAGGAAATAGATTGTATTATTTTACTATAGTGGAATACCATACACAAGTGAAAATGAATCAAAGACCTTTTCCACCATGAGTAAATCTTACAAATGGAAATGAAATAATTAACAATTGCAGGAAATCCATAGGGCATGATTCCATTTTTGCAAAGTTTTAAACTGTGCAACAATATAATACATTGTTTAGGGTACACATCTAGTAATGGGATCAGGAAGTACCTGGGAACAAAAAACTCTAAATTCAGGAACATGATTTCCTCACGGGGTGGTGGAGGAGAAAGCGAAAGTGGACGAATATAATGAGGATTTAAATGTTTTGACATTGTTTCATAACTTAAGTGAGATTTGGGTAAATGGATAGTTGTTGTATCCTCTCTATACCTAAAGATTGTATAATATACTTTTTTTTAAAGCTTAAAAGTAATATGCATCACATATAGAAACAAAGAGGAAGATAGCAATAGTGAGAAAAGAGTACAGATGTTCCTGGACTTATGATATGAGGGGGTTACATGCAGATAAACCCACTGTAAACTGAAAAATCACAGGTTGAAAATGAATTTAATGCACCTAATTTATTGAACATGATAGCTTAGCCAAGCTGGAATCTACTGAAAGTGTATCACTTTACCAGTGTCACAAAGTTGAAAAATCATGAGTCAAACCATTGTAAATCAGGAACTAGTTGTGATTTAGAATAGTAACTACTTGAGAAGACAAATTCCAAATAGAGTCCTTTATTTTTTTTATTTATTTATTTTTTTAAGAAGGGATATTATTTTCCTAGAGCTGACACTACCAAAAAACTTGGTGGCTTAAAACAATAGAAATTTATTCTGTCACAATTCTGGAGGCTAGAAGTATGAAATCAAGGTGTTAAAAGAGCTACTACACACACCTTTGCCTCTTTCAGCTTTTGGTGGTAACTGGTATTTCTTGGTTTGTGGCAGCATAACGCCAGCCTCTGCCTCAGTCTGAACATGGCCTTCTTTCTGCATCTGAAATCCTTCTCTTCTTTCTCTTCTAAGGACACCAATCATAGGATTAAGGGCCCATGTAGATTTAGGATGATTTTACCTTGAGATCCTTAACTACATCTGCAAAGATCCTATTTCCCAGAAAAGGCTACATTTGCAGGTACCAGAAGTTAAGACTTGGACATATTTTTAGAGGGACACAAGCCAACCTACTTGAAGGCATATACACTTTTTTGTTGTTGTTGTTGTTGTTAGCAGAATTAAGATTAGAAAATCTACTCAGAGTATGTTTAAAACAATTTTATGGTTGTTCATTTTTCTTAATGAACATCATCTTATTGGTTGCCTGGGCTCCTATTGTCAGGTGTTTTAAATTTCTACAATGGCAGTCTTTTTTTTTTTTTTTTTTAACCAAATAGAATGGACAACTAAACAGAGTATTAATGTGCTATTTCAGCCATAAACTAATAATCTTGAGAGAAAAGCTTGAGAAAATTGACTGTGGATAGTTATTCAATATTTATATATATTTTACTTGAATGCTTGGCTACCAAAGTGTTTAATAATGTGATTATGTGGTTATCATAAGACGATTATAACTTAACACATATTGATGATTTGTGTACTTTTACTGTATATTCCCTATAGCATCTAGACATTTCCAGTTGGTTGTCTTAACATTTTTTTCTGTCAATAGTATCATCTTTCTCTCAGTTGATGAGGCTTGAAAGTTATGAATTTTGAGAATAGAAAGGGAATTTAGTGATCATCTCATTTCTCACATTTCATTTTACAAATGAAAATTCCACGGTCTGAGTTACAGAGCTAATTAGTTATTAAATCCAGATCCCCTGAATGTCAATTTGATATTTTAACAATCTTTACTATGTACACTAATACTTATACTACCAATAATAACAATTAGCACTAACTAAACCATTACCAAGTACTACTGTGCTAAGTGTTTTCATCTACATTGTCTTATTGTATTTTTAGGGACATTTAATTTTCAAGATTTTGGATACTCTAACCACTTAATGTCATATATGTTGTGCAGTGTTTTATTTCAATTAAACCCCAAGAGAAACCCATGAAAGGTGAACTTTTCCCGTACCTCAGGTACTCTCAGGAGTGCTATCATTTGGCAGTATTCCACAAACCTAGTGTTCTGCCAGAGTTAATGAATCTGTTGTGTGGGTCACAGTGCTACAAATCTAATAGTGCAATACACATCTTTAGAGCATAAGCCCTGTTTGTATTTAGTATTATTTCTTTAGAATATATTTCAAGAGGAATTTGTAGGTTAAGGCACGTAGATATATTTAAGGCTCTTTAAAGAATATGACATTCTGTAATTTCTTTTATACTACATTAGAATATGTAGATATACCTCCGACTGGGAAAATGGCAAGGATTAAACCTGCCATAACTCCATAGGTGCCAAAAATATACAAGGAGACAAAAGATATCCCAGAGAGAGAGAGAGAGAGAGAGAGTTTATTATTCACAGCCCAACAAACAGCAGGAGTATCACAGGGGAGGCTAGCTAGTTCTTTCCCCAGAACCCACTGGTCAACACTATAGGCCCAGAAGCAGGCAGTGAGTGGATTGGGAGGCAGCTGAGGAATCTGGGGTTTAAGGCCTCAGCAAATTTTGTAATAATCCATAAACGAGCTAGTCTCCCTCCCGTGGGAAGTGAGCATTTGCTCCTGAGTCGCACGGTAGATGCTGTCACCTAATTAATTGCTTACACACTAGCTAAGGAAACAACTGCATGGTATTTTTAAACTTTACTCTTGTGATTTTTATAATCATTTTTTTTTTTTCAGTTGGTAGATCTCCCAGTCCTTTGTTCTACATTCAAAGATTGACTTTCACGCCAGCTAAAACGGACACCCGTCCCGCTGTCAGGGAGTTATGGGAAAAGCGGAATGTCCTGGAAAGGGGAAGGGGGGAGACTTTGAAAAAAAGTCAGTTTTCTTCGGTCTTTCTATTCTCTATATTACCAGCCATAGGTTTATGAACAAACGAAAGCGACGGGAAACATTTTAGGTTCTCAAGTGAAACGCTAGCTAGCTTCAGAAAATGGGAAGGTTCTAGAAAACATCCTGTTGCCTATTTTCGCATTTCCATGCTAATCCCTTCAAGCGTATCTTAAAATCCACCCCAGGCTCCCCTTACCACCCACTCCCCCTGGCAAGTTTCTGTCTCTAGGCAGCCGTCCTTCAGCGGCCTGGGAGCCCCCAAACAATGTTTCATTTCTCGGCGGGAGGCTAGGGTGAGCCACTCGGCCCGTAAGGGCGCGCAGGTGGGTGCGGGAGCCCGTGCGCCTGCAGCTGGGGCCCCGCGCCCCGCACCCCGCACCCTGCGGAGCCCGCGCGAGGCGCCCCGGAGCGAACCGGTCTCAGACTCCCAACGGCCCGCCGAGCCTCGGACGAGGCTAGGAGCAGCCACCCCAGCAGCGCGGCCGCTCGGGCGGCCCAGGGTGAGCCAAGGGCGGCGGGAAAGGGCGCGGGGAGTCTGGCCGGGGAGCCCTCTTCCAGCCGATTCTCTCCCGCTGAGGCCCAGCCGGCTTTCCTCCCCGTTGGGGGACCGCAGTCGGTGCTAAAATTCAGTTCCCTAACTTCACCGAATCCTCCCGACCAGTCCAGTTTAACTAACAACACCAGCTACAAATCCCCAGTGAAACCACTGCGCTCTGTAAATCCCAGTCTCTTCACTGGACAGCTAGGTGACTTCGCACCTTACTCCCGCTTTCAATAATTCAAAAGTAAAATACAAAATACCTATCCCTCCGGACTTATTTTCTGCTCCTCTCCCCTCTTTCCTCTACACCTCGAAAGTCTCAGCACTGTATTTTCCACTTTTCCCAAGCAAGGGATGCCCCTTCCTGCTTTCTTGCTTTTGCACCCCACTAACCTCATCTTTTGCCTGTAATACTCTTGTCTCCCATCCTCCCATGACAACTCTTCTTCAGACCCAACTCAAAGGTTATCTTCCCTGTCAAGTTTTTTTTCCAGAAGCTTCTTTCCCTGACTGTCTCTCTCAGCCCTTGTTATTTCACCTTTTCCTGACACTGACCGCCCTTTGTGTGTTTAACGGCCTGTCTTTCCAGTTTGTGCATTTTGCTTTGGAGGGGCTTCTCAGTTTTTATACGTAGTCACAGTGGCCAAACACACAGAATACCCCAAATAATCATTAATTAACTCACGAATGAAAGGATAGGGTTACAGAAATGGGCATAAGAGAAAGGGGTGTGGTTCAATTTGGCTGTACACTTAGCACACAGGTGTACAACTTGCTCACTTCAGGATTCTTAGGCGTTGGAGTCCAACACCTTATTGCTTCTGAAAATGACTAGGGATGACTTCGTGGACATCCAAAGAACCTCCGAAATTGAACTTAAGGAGAAGGGGTGATGCGAATTAAAAATGTTTACGTGTAGCAGCAAGTTGTCTGTGGAGGAGATAGGTTGGGAGCAAGAAGATGAGCATGGGTTTATCTTGCATTCATTCACTCTGTGCTCTTATGACCATCAAACTGTGAGTTCTTGGAGTGAGGACTTGCCTCTTCATTGCAGAAGTAATCTTGCTAAATCCTAAAATACAAAAGGAACTTTAGGTTCTACATTTTAAGTGCTAAGATAAGCAGTGGAAAAATATAAACATATTGTATGTTATCATATATGATATACATACTTAAAAGTCAAATATGCACTGAATATTTTTTTAAAGAACCATAAAGAAAGTTATAAAATTGAAAAGAAGTGTTCTTCCTCTGTTTCCTTTCTTCAGTCTTTCTCACTGAAGGTGATCATTGCTAATAATTTATTGTTTATCTTCCCTGGAAAGCATTTAATGTATTTTACCAAATCTAAGCTACTACTGATTTTATGCAGTTACATAAATTTTAGGTTTTTCATTTTAAGCTTTTAATTTAAAATTTAAGCTTTTAATGGAGTTTATCAAATTTAAACTATTACTGACTTCTTGTAATTACATAAATTTTATGTAATTACATAAATGCAAATTACATATTATATATAATTGTATAAAGAAAAAAATGTGAGGAAAGAAAAAATGTTACCAATTAAATCTTTTAAAAGTATGCCTCAGAATATATGAAATACCATATATATGAGTATATATATCATTATGCAGTATACTGTACCTTGCTATTTTTTTTACGTCAAAATGTGATGGAGATCTTTCTACATCTGTATATATAAAGCTCATTCTTTTTATGGCTGTCTGCATTAAAATTTTATTGAACAGGGTATCACAATACAATTAATGTGTCCTTCATGAAGGACGTTTTGGTTGTTTCTGTGAAGTAAATGTGTTTGTTTCTCTGTTTGTTTTTGATATTACAAACGTGTTGAAGCGACATGAGTTCATATATGTACATATGCATAAACATGTATAATGTGCATATATACTAAGCTAATTTATATTTACTAAGATTTTTCCATTGCAACTATGTAATGTGTTCAAATTTTGCTATAGTTTTTAGGAATTTTTCCATATAAAGCAACATAGTTGCATACATTTTCTAACCTAAAATTAAATCGTTGTATCAGTCTTTAGAAATGGTAAGCTGATATTTTATATGTAGAGTTCATTACAGGTCTCAATTGATTTGACATTCAAAAACCATGTAGAAAATTCGTCTCAAATGATTTAGTTAGAAGAATTCTACAACTCCCTAAAGCAAAATCTGCCCACAGTGACAGTAATTATTTATTTAGACTTAGTATATGATATACTTAAAAAATTTTAAGCCATGAAAATTATTTAGAATTTATTTCTAAGTCATGATAGTGATTGATAGCTAGTTCCCAGTTTCCTTATATTCAGTGTGCACAGGCTACTAACCATAAAAACTATGTTCACAAATAAGAGCTTATGCTGTCCTTAGCCTGAAATACGTATGTCGGTATTTAATTAATAGAGCACAAAATGAACTCTTTACATAGAACAGGTCCTCTGTGAGTATTCTAATGAAGTTGCAGAAATCGATGCTGTTTGTTTTCTTTTCCTTAAACAGCTTTACATAAGTTCCAAGATAACTGAGGTAAGAAGACACACATACAGGTTGAAAGTATATGTATGTTATTTTTAAATATGTTTATCTAAATTGAGGCTATAAAGTGTTTTTATGATCTGCAATCAAATGCTCTACCACTGAACTATACCCCCATCTTAGATTGTTTTTAGATTACCATATGAGCAGAGTAACTCTTAATGACCCTTTCAGTGTATTTTATTACAAACTTGACAAATTCTTGATTAGGAGATTTTCAGAAACTATCCAGGAATGCTGGGGAAAAGAGCACTATGTAGAACTGAGCATATTTCCTAATATGTTAACATTAAGATGCTGTGCTGGTATAAAAACCGCATTTTATTTATTATTTAACTATTTTAACTGATTCTGAATTCTTGCTACATGTGGTCTTTTGGAAGAATAAATACAAAGTGGCATAATTCTGAGGGTTACCCCGCCCCCAGCTAAATTCATCCCTTTTCAATTTCTTTGTAGGTTTTCATGGCTTTTACCTCTTTACTTTTCTCTCTAAATCTCTTCCTTCTGCTTCTTTACTGAATCCTACCTATCCTTTAAGGCTAATTTATGTCCAAAACCCATGAAATCCTCTTTGTCTATTTTGTCCACATTAATTTTTTTCCTTCTTTCCTTCTCTAAATTCCTTTACCGGCAGAACTCCACAATTTTACACTTTTGATTGATTCATTAAGAATACTTTATATCTCCAATAAGATGGTGAATTCCTGAGGACAAGAGTCTAGTGTTCTTTTTCTCAAAGTGAATATCATAGGCCTGAGCTCGTAGTAGTTACTCATGGTGCTTTCAGTGGTGGCTGTGGCTGGGCCACAGAAACGAGGGAGAAGTTTTTCTTCTTTCTTCTCTTCCTACTCTTGTCTTCCTCTCAGCTTTTTTTCATTCTTTTTCCCTTTTAACTTGCTTTCAATTTTCCTTCTCTAAGTCTATGGATTCAGCATGACCTTAGTAACTATATATCTATATCTTGTTTAACCTAACTGGTGATATTCAGTCCTAACAATAAGCATTTTCAGCTTTTACTATCCTTTATTTAAAAGATTACAAGTAGCTATTTGAGCAAAGGGGGAAACTGGCACCTACAGATGGGTAACAGTCCGTCAATGCCTAAACTGATTCTCTTTTTCACCTTTCTCTACTTAGTTTCAAAATGTCTGTTCCTCCTCCTCTCCCCCCTCAGCTTGATTGGAGGGGAAGTTTTCCAAACTAAAACCTCCTAATAGAGTGTCAATAAATCGGTCATTTCTTTCATGCAGTGTTTATCGTGTTTTCATTTTTTAAATAACATTTTAAAATTGAGAGATACACTTCACTTACCATAAAATTCACCACAGTAAAGTGTACACTTCAATAGTTTTTATTTTATTCACTGTATTGTGCAACCATAACCACTATCTAATTTCAGAGCATTTCTATCACCCAAAAAAGAAACCTATGCCTATTAACAGGCCTAATTTTTCCTTTTCCCCATCCCATAGCAAACACTAATTTACTTTCTGCCCCTACAGATTACCTTTCTGGACATTTTATGTCAAAAGACCTTATACCATATGTGGCTTTTTGTATCTGGCTTCTTTCACTCAGTTTAATGTTTTCAACGTTCATTCATGTTGTAGCATGTAACGATCCTTCATTCCTTGCTAGGACTGAATAATATTCCACTATTGGATATGCCACATTCCTTTTATTCATTAATCATCTAATTGTACATTTGGGCTGTTCTCACTTTTTGGCTATTATGAACAATTCTTCTATGAACATTTGTGTATACTTTTTTTTGTGTGAACATATGGTATCCATTCTCTTGGTGAAATTGCCAGCAGAATTCCACCTGGAAGTGGAATTACTGAATCATATGGTGATTCTGTGTTTAGCTTTTTGAAACTGCCAATTCTAGAGGCACACTATATTTTACACCCCCCCCAAGCAATGTATGAAGATTTAAATTTGTCTACATCCTTGCTAACAATTTTTTTTTCTTTTAAAAAAATATGTAGTCATCCTAAGTGGGTATAAAATGATGTCTCATTGTGGTTTTGATTAGCATTTCTCTAATAGTTGATGATGTTGAGCATCTTTCCATGTGCTTTTTGGCCATTTTTATATCTTCTTTCAGAAATATCTATTTTGATTCTTTACTCATTTTTAAATTGCCCATTTTAAATTAGGTTATTCGTCTTTTTATTGTTGAGTTGTGCAATTTCTTTATTCTGGATACTATCCTTACCAAATAAATGACTTGCAAATATTTTCTCCCATTCTGTGAGTTGTCTTTTCACTTTCTTGATAGTGTCTTTGATGCATAAAAGTTTTTAATTTTGGTGTTTATTTTTTTTCTGTGATTGCTTGTGGCTTTTGGTGTCATACTAAAAGATATTCGCTAATCCAAGATTTGGACAACTCTGCATAATTCAAGGTTACAGAGATTTTTATGTTTCCTTCTAAAAGTTTTATGGTTAATCATCTTTACATTTAGATCTTTGATGCATATTGAGTTAATTTTTGTATATGGTGTGAAAAGAGATTTAAACTTATTCTTTTACTTATGTATCCACATGTTTTTCCAGTTGTCCCAGTACCATTTGTTGAAAAAGACTATTATTTCCCAATTCTGCTATCTTGGCACCCTTGTGAAAAATCAATTGACCATAAGTGTATGAGTAGAAATTTATTCCTACCTCTCAGATCTGTTTCATTCATCCATATGTCTATCCTTATGCCAGTACCACATTGTCTTATTGCATCACGACGTTATTGTAGCCTGTAGTAAGTTTTGAAATTGGTAAGGGTGTCTCCAAACAACATTTCTGGTTATATTTAAAAGAAATAAAACCTATCATCTTTGCAGAACATAAATGTTGAAAGACTGAAATAAATTAGGCTTATTAGCAGAAAAAATGCTCAAATATGTATATAGTATATTGAATAAATATGTTGAATATTAAATATATTGTGTGTGACCATATATATACTTATCTTAAATGACAGCTCCTTCTTATAGATTTTCCTCTCAAACTTTCTACTCTCATACTACAGATTCTTGTGCACACTTTGGTTGTCTCTGATGAAACTCTGTTTGTTGGTATGTTTGCCTTTCTCAGTAGGTGGAGACTCCTTGCCAGTGCCTAAAGGTGAGACAACAGCTTGTTTCAGGAACTGGTAGAGCTGCTGTGACTACAGGCAGCACAGAATGCCAAGGCAACAAAAGAAACTGGAGAGGGATTTGAACTGAGTCAGGAAAGCCCAGGAATCCACAAAAGTTTGTATCTGGCATCCAGAGGACTTTAAGTAAGGCAGTGGTATGATATGAAGTTTAGAAAGATCACTCATGGCTATTTACCTGGATAAGGCCTGTAACATTTCTGGATCTTAGTTTCATTATCAGCAAAAAGGGAGAGTTGAACTTATGAATTCTAAGATATTTTTTTCTTGCTCCAAAATTATGTGCCATGAATTTCAAACATCTGGAATTTTTAAGGAATTAATCACATTAGATAATAACATTTTCTGAGAATTTAATGCCAACACTTAAAAAATAGTAGCTTTTTATGGATGAAAAACTCATTAAGAGTTATTGAATACTTTCCTGATTTCGTAAACAAAGTATCATGATTCAATTTTCACTTTCCCTTAATGGCTTAAATAATAGTGGCTTTATAGAGGCTTAAATAAATGTGTGGCTCTAGAAAGAGCACTGGTTGCCTACAGAAAAAGCTCTTCAGTTCTATTGCACTCAATCATTACCTGTGTTATACCATTGTATTGAAATTCAAGTAAATTTTGCTTCGGTTTCAGAAACCAGACAACAATGACTACTAATATCTTTTGCAAGGAGTCACAATTTTCTTACTGAGAAAAGCAAATGGTTTTTGCAGAGTTCAAAAGCATAAATTTGAGCAGAGTGACAGGCAGCATTGATATATGACTTCATTAATATATCTCATTATACTGTTCATGAGTTATTATAGATAACATGACCAAATCCTTTAGGCAATTTCAAATGTTAATAATGAAATGCATACACAACTCCTGGGTATTGTAGATTGTCGTTATGTCCAGTAATAACTGGGACATTTAATTAGTTATTTTATAAGCAAATTTACTCACACGTGAAGACGACGGACAATAGGTTGTGGCCAAGGAACAGAGACAAATACAAGGATTAATAAAAGAGAGGAGAGAGGGATGAGAAAAAGTGTCTGTAGATAGTCTGGGAACAATAATTCTTGTTTGTACATCTTGGTTATCTGGGAGCTGAGAGATAGGTCACTTTGGGTATTTCCATTCTTGCTCATGACAATTTAGGATATCAGAGAAAACAATTTAGCTGTTTATAGGTTCTTTGCAAAGCCTGGAGAGGACAGCTATGGAGTACAGGTTATAGGCTGGTTCTGTGTCTTATAAAGGGCTGCCGGTGTCCTTCCCTAAGAAGTACCTAGGCCAGTCTGCACCAGTGTTTTCAGAATTTCTCATTAGAAATCTTCTTGTCCTCTTTTGAACTATCTGCTTTGAAATTTATTGTTTTGTTCTTCAAGTATTTACTATTATTCTGGTTTCTGGATTTTAGCCATATTCTGAAAACTTGTTTATTTTGATGGAGTCTTTGTAATTGTTCTACAATATATATATTTTTCCTGTAACTGTCGTTTCCCCCCATTCCATTGGTGTTTCCTAATTTTCCTGTTTATGTGCTCATGATAACTTCCAAACTCTCTTATAATTAGAGTTTGCCTGATTGGTAAGTTAGATGTATACCTTACAGGATACCATTGCTTTACTATGTAGTTACAATCACCTTTTAGCATGGATTTTACGTTTGGACTTTGGATATTCATTCTGGCTTCTAAGAGGGTGTTTGATGCTTTTGCTGGGTCCTTGGTTATGCTCATAAAGATAAGATGACTGAATAGTTGTGTGTCTGGCTGGTGAATCACAACTTTGTATCAGAGCTTTCCTCTAAGAACAGAACATTTTAGTCCGTGTGGTTCTTTGCTTGGTTTCTTGGACTAGTCAGTGTCTCTGCGGTAATCACCAGTCGGTCCTCTGATTCTGTCGATCTCAATCTTTTTCCAGTCCTTACAGACCTGAGGACAGGTGCCCTCCCATCTGGTACAGTGTGGAGCAGAAGTCCCTATTGTCATATCATGATCAGGAGGAGCACTTGCAGTCTGAAACACCCCCTAGGTGTGCGTGCGTGCGTGCGTGTGTGTGTGTGTGCGCGCGCGCGCGCTCTGTCCTCTTTAAAAAATCACCTCTCTAGTTCTACATACTTAGCTCCTTTAGATTACATAGCAAGGGAGAAACATAATTTTCCTACCTGTCTAGCTTCAAGGGTCGGAATAAATGGACACATAACACTCAATTTATTGTACAATTTTAAAACAAGGCTTTTTATATTCTAGGTTTCGGAGTTTAAGGTGCTCCGCAGGAGGCCAGAGCGGTCAGCATGAGCGAAACACAAGATGAGCCACCCCCTCCGGAGGAAGCAGCTCCTCCGGCGCCTGAAGAGGCAGCACCCCCCGGTTCAGAAGCTCCAGCGCCTCCCGAACCGGAGGACCAGGCCCCGGCCCTTCCTTCTGGCGAAGAGGCCTCGCAGGATGAGACCGGGGCAACCTCTGCAGGAGAGGCAGTATCTGGAGAAGATGGAATCCCTCTTTTCGAAAAAGGTCGTTCTCCTTCTGCAAGTGATATTCTGAATCTCATTCCTTCTGATGGAAATATAGTTCTTCCAGACGACGATGAGCCGGATTTACACAGAATTCGACCTAGGCCGGCGCCCAGAATGGTTCAATCAGTGCTTTCTGAAATACTTTCTCAGGGATCCCTTAGATCATCCAAATATCGCCGAAGTATGAGTGGCATTCCAAATCTACAGGAAACATTAAAAGAGAAACAGGTTTTTGCTTATACGATTATCCATACATGTCACTTTAATTTCAAATGGCATATTTTGGTAGTTTTTCTTCATACTTAAAATGTTCACATGTGGTTTTATTCTTTAGGCAAGATTTAGAGATGCAAGGGAAAACCGAAAAATGAAAATCGACCCTTCATACAAATATATATTTGAAATTCTATCACAAAAGCTTGGCCTGGACTTAGTAGCGATTGAAGAATTAATTTTGGATTGCCCATCTGTAAGTCTTATTACTTTTTAATTGCTCTTTGAGAAGTGATTGATTTAAGAAACTGGAGTCATTGTCATAAACAACAAAACATTAGAAAAGAGAGGGTAGACTTTTACTGACTAGAGAAGCTTTATTTTATATAAATAAAGCCAGTCGAATGATGTTTTAGTTAGGCCTACTCATGAGGAGGAAGGAAAGAGGAGAGTTAGCAACTAGAATTTGGCTAAAACTCTAACTAAAAATGGCTTTAGATGTTAGAGAGATAGTCAAGCATAGGTAGAGTAATATTTTAAAAGAACAGGTTACATGAACTGCATATGCCGATTATTCAGTTAGAAAAACAAACCTCAAAAATATGAGCTAGGGAACAGTGACTATTGCATGAGTCAAAGTAGAAAACAACAAGGCAGTTACTGTATATTTCGGCTTGCCAGAGACAGCCCTGGAGTATGCGTACTTTCCTGACATAATTATTAACAGTACCTCCGTTCACTCCGAAAAAGGCCCCAGATTTGGATGACGAATTTATACAGCCACTGTAATTATGGCAATAGATGATAAGCTGTGACAGAAGCAGCTTATCCTGGTAGCTCTGTTCTCAAATGATTTTTGATAGAATTGCTACTAATAATTAAGTTAACTACTAATCAAAACTGCTTGAGCTTTTTATCAACTATCAGAGGGGACTGGGCTGGAGCCCCAGCAAGTCCAGTAAAAAGAGGCATGCTGGTAGTGAGCTGACTGTGCCACTGAATACATTGGTGAGAGAGGTGGGTAAGGGGTGGCATGATGGTGAAGCTGTCACCATCAGAGTCTATACCCCCTGCTTTTACAGGACTAGTAAACTTAGGCAAAACTCACCTTGCACTAGGAGCTATAATTCTGTGGAATATTTCCTAAAAGAGCCTCTCTCTTACTTGACACAGCGTGTTGCCAAGTTCTGGGAAGCTGTCTGTCTTTTATTTATTCCAATACCCTGATAAAGCTTGATAACTGGCAGTTCCCTGACAGTATGAATGTGATTACTCATTTTCCAGCTCCCTTAGTGTGTTACATGAGATGGGAATGTGATCGATGCAGAGAGATCAATACCTTTGAGCTCTTTTAATAGTGAAGGATAGAAAAATGCATGGAGATGCTGTGTACACAAAGCAAGAGATGCCACACAAACAAGTAGGATATGGATTCCCAGGTCACCAAAGTTCCCTGTGGGAATGTACAGGTGTGGTGAAGGATGGCTTCATTGGATATACGGGCTGGTAGTTAAATAGGCCCCTGGGCTGAAGTGCCCCACCTTGGTTTAGTGATCTCCTGTCACTATCTTGCAACTCTTAATGATTTTTTAACAAGTAGTCTGTATTTTCATTTTGCACTGAACCCCACAAATTCTGTAGCCTGTTTTGGCTATTGTGGGTGATACCACCCATATAGCAAGAGGATTCTCTTCTTTTATTCTCAAGTTGTTTATTCTCAAGTTTATCTATCTATTTATCTATCTATTTTGCTTGTTTTAGTACTCTCTTGGCCTCCCTTCTCTACTGACTATTTAGGCTCCTCTGGTAACTCTGGCCATGTGTCTGCCTCTACTCTGAGGAGAAGAAAGTGGTGGAAAACAACCCTATAAACATCACTGAGCATATGACTATGAGATGAAGGGAAGGCCAGTTTCTATAAAAAGTATTTCTCAGTAGGCCCAGGCTTCAGGCCTTTCCCAAGGATCATTCCTGTACTTGGTAAAGGAGGAAACCAGTTGGGTGGTTAACCTTGTATCAAATAAAAATGGCAAGGCCATACATTTGGCTAACCCCACAATTGGAATCCTAGCAGCCCTGCAAAGGGTTTAGGTATAGACACTGGGCCTGGCCAGTGCCTTCGGAAGAGGACAGCTGCTAGGACTAAGTCTGGGAAAGGGTGCTGGCAGAACTGGTAATCTCACCCTTAAATATTTGCCACTGGCTTTCTGGACTGGCATTTGTATGCTTGGAGAAAAAAATCTTTCTCGCTGGCTAGCATGCTGGCCAGAAGTGGGAAGACCTACCATTTGCCTGGAAACCCTACTATTTGTCATTCCTGGGGTGTGTCTCACAATTTGCGTCTTTTTGGTTGGGTTCTTCTGTTGAGGCTGTCATAGACCAGCTCACACACTGCTTAGGCCTTAAGGAATGGGAAATCTAGCTCTTAAGGGAAGAGTTAAGCTGGGAGTGGTGTTTCTTTAAGGGTTGTTCGTGAATTGCAAAGCCACAGTGGAGAAAAGATAGCACAGCTGGGAGGGAAACCAGTGTAAAAATGTAGGAGAGATCAGAGTGCTTATTTGGTTGAAGGGACAAAAAAAATGACATGTAGTAAATTGGCAACCAGATTGGTGGACACATGAGTGAGAAGGTGGAACAAGGAACAGGGAGTGGCGTGGTTTGGTGTGGTTTAGGAAACTGAGTATATTAAAAAGTTTTATGTGAAGCCTGGTGTACAATCCGAAGTGAAAACAACTTATTAAAGGCACCACAAAGCAGTAGAGGGTATGATGGTTATTTTGTTTGCCTTCAGATTCATTCTCCTTTCTGCTCCACTCTTCTCTGTGGCCTGAAAGGCTGGGCTCCCTTGCTCTGTGGCTTCCAAGTTCTTCAGTCCCTGGGGAGCATCAGCAGTGGAGGACAGAAGAGGAGAGAAGTCAGCTCCCTTCCCACTTGGCCTTGTTTCTGGCCGTGGTCACGTTCTCCTATAACTGTAGCTCATCCTGAGCAGTCTCCTGGTCACAGTGCCAGTTCTCAACCTACTTCCAGCAACACCACTCTCCCTCACCCCTATCGTTTTAGGTCTTAAGGTGCACCGATTTTCCTTTGTTGCTGGTCTTGTTTTTGCTGTTAGTACCACAGCTTCCCTTGACCCTGCTCTGGCTTCTAGAAGTAGCCTCTTTATTATTATAAAGTGTCTTCAAAAACCCCTTTGTTGGGACTCTTTTGTTTGGCCAGGACCCTGACCAATAGAGAGGTTTCTACCTCATTAGTATTCATGCTTTTGCCATTTGCTTTTCTCTTCATTCAGCACTGCTCAAGCCTGTTGCGAATGTTGCTTTCCTGACTTAAATGACAGTGTTTTGCAAAGTCAAGGCAGCAACAATAAGATTCTGTGGAAAGAGCACAGGTATGGAGATGTGAGGCTGGTGTCCATTTCTGGGCTCTGCACTGTGGCTGTGTCTTTAGTCCATTCAAACTCGTTTTAGCTTTAGCCTTCTCTTTTGCTACTGGGGCATAGCAATGCTCCCTTACCTAGTGCAAGGTGTGTTGAAGCTCACATGAACCCTTTGTAAAATGTTACCCCGCAGTCATGATTTGGGCCCATGACAACATTTATTCTGTTGGTCTGAGGAGTACAATGTGTCTAAAAAATAAGAGTTCATTGCATTCGATGTTGTGATGTCCTTTTATCACAGTCTCGTGCTCTGATTTCGAGAATTTGAATGTTTTCAAAGCCAATGGGTCATAAATGTCAGACACAGTAAGAAAGTATTTATGGGACTGAGCAAGAAAAGCTGTACTGAAATAATTGTGCAAGAGAGCCAAATTTATGTGTGAGATGAAAGAGTAGAAAATTAAGGGCTAGAATTTTGCACATCATTGTGGATCTGTTTCGTCTCCTAGGTGGTGATTCCCAAACATGGTACTAGTACCAGTAGCATTAGGGCCACCTGGGACCTTTTAAAAATGCAGATCCTTAGGCCTAGCATTCTGTTTTTAAAAACCTCCCTAAATACTTCTCTGATGCACACTTAAGTTTAAGAACCATTGTCCTAGGGGAAGAGGCTTTGCCAGACCTGGGGTATTTCCCACACATGGTCAGTGAAGAGAAACCCACTTCCAAAGGGAGACATTTAATGTATGAAATCAGCGAGACTAGGTTCAGTGGGTTCAGTAACTTTATATTTCCTAAATGATGTGTGAGGGTTTTTGTATACATGGCCTATTTAGTTTTCTACTTCCTAAGCTATTATGCTGACTCATTGGTAATTAAATAAGAACTTTA
Organism: Cynopterus sphinx; assembly: GCA_030015415.1. NCBI lineage: Eukaryota > Metazoa > Chordata > Mammalia > Chiroptera > Pteropodidae > Cynopterus > Cynopterus sphinx. The sequence goes on from CM057386.1 coordinate 43,628,314, forward strand.
TGCTCATTAATATGGAAGACTCATTGTAATAATTTGTTTTTATATTTGGCTACAATATGGGTCAAATTACAATGGTTAAAAATATAATTACTCAAATATTTGGTCAAACGAAACAGTTAATAAGACAAGTTTTCTGTTCCCCCTGCCAGCTTTTAAGATTAGTTTCTCTTAATAGTAATTCTTTATATTTGCCTCCAGTTGCGCTTACCCATTTACTTCTATAAGATTCTGTGGTGAGGGTCAGATAAGAGGCTACACATTTACATATGTAGATTATTAATGTAGGTTTGGAGATAAAATTTACCCTATATTCCATGATAATTTTGGAGTTAAATTAGTTAAGATTCTAGTCTAGCCTCTGATGTGCCTGTCACTCTGTATCTTGAATATACTGTTTGAGCCTCATTTTCTTTCTTTCTGTCTTCTTTTTTTTTTCTTTTGGTTTACAAAATGATGGGGATTAAGGTACTTAAAATGCCTACCACAGGGCTTGGTTCATTTTATTGTAGTTTCTAGTTACTTTATTGATCAAAGTCTTCTCTTTTATTTAACAGCTGGAACCATTTGCTTATTTTTTTATGAAAGATGGTTGTAAGACATTGAAATTATTGTACCAGGAAGGAGATGTACCTGGTGTAGGTAAGGATGTTTTATGAGGATAATGTGCTCGCTATTAGTTAATAAATATTAAAGTACAACATAGCTTTTCTCTTATATATAGACAATCCTATATTTATAAAGAGAATTTACAAGAAGCTTATATGTGGAAAATATACCATTTTTAAAAACAGGACATTTTCAGCCATAATATGTATTTCAGGCATTACTGTAATGCTAATAAGGGGAAAACATCCTTATAGAAATCATTGACCTCTTGTAGGGAATACACATTTTCACTAGAATTTAAATGGATTTTCCTTGAAACAGGTGGAGCCATCCTGTACACACATTTTTAGGTGACTAGAAATGGTCATGAAACCGCCTCAGTTGAGAGCTCAGCAGCTGTTCCTTGTAGTCTTAGGTCAGCATGTGTCTGGTACAGCTGTCGACTGAAATATCTTCCACTGTTCCATTGTTTCTAAACTAATTACCACTTTACCAGGTTGTTAAAACTTTGTTTTAATAACTAGGTGAATGAGCCATCCCTTTGGTCTTAGACTCCTGACCTTTCAAATCAGGTGGATTTTACCTTCGGTTTGTCCCTCCTATTGGTCCTTTCTTGTTTTCCAACTTTGCTGTCTTTAGGCTTGTCTCATATTTAATTTGTGTCCTAGCATTCCCAAATGAAAACCAGTATCTCTCTTACCAGATCCCCCTCTGAAATTTACACTACTTATTCCTGCCAAGTAAACCTTTCATTGTACTGCTAGTTATTAGATTAGGAACAACTCCTAATTTAGCTGCTAAGGCCCATAGTAACCTGGACACACAGTACTAGTTTAGTCTGATTTCCTATTCTTCTAGACATGAATCTGCTGCTCCCTTTTGGCCCATCCCTTCATTGTTTTTTTGTACATACCAGAGTCATTTCTGTGTGTTTTTTCTCCAACTTCCTGGCTCTCTCAGAATGCCTTTCTTCTCTCCACTCAGCCAAATCCTGTCCCTCCTCTGAGTCACCTCATGTATTCTCTTCTACAGAGCCTTCCCAGATTGTTCTAAATCACATCCATCACTATTTCCCAAACTCCTGTCTCATTTAAAGTGTGCATCATAAAATACAGCACTTGATTCTTCTATTTTCATCTAATTGTTTAGTATATATAAAATTTTTCTTCTCCAACTAAATATGTATACTCAAGTGACTAGGTCTGCTCTGTGGATTTTCTGTCTCTTATAGTTCTTGTCTTGGGGCATTATTTATGGTCCATCTTTTCATAATTCATTAAAATAGCTGAAGATAATAGAAAGATAAGAAAATAGCTACAGTTAGAAGAAAAATAAAAACCATTCATATTCCCACTCACTTGGAATAAGCATGTTTAATTCCTTGATGAATACCTCTCTATAAATATATATGTATATGTATATATACACACACTGAGAGCCATGTATATGTTGAATATCTGTATCTATATATACATATTTAGTTATGTATATAGTTGCATGCACAATTATATGTAGAGTCGGATATATAACCTGAAGAGTTGAATCCCATTTTGTAATCTATCTAAGCTTGTGTTAGGTCCCATTGGCCAGAACTGTGCCATATGGCTATCCCAGGGCCTAGGGAGGCTGAGAAAGCAGTTGTCTCCCTGTTGAATGGGACAAAGTCAGGTTCTCTTATCAAGGAAAAAGGGAAAGGAGGATATTAAGGTTAGAAGTAACTGTACCAACCTCCATGAATGAGCATTGAAGCTCTTACATTGTGTCAGTGTTCTTTGGCTGCAAGCAATAAGAAGAGACTCTGGCTTATTTAAGAAAAACAAATAATTGGGTAGTTCGTAACTTTTAGAATTATTTGAACCACCAGGCCTTGGAAAAGGCAGGATTAAAGCATTTCCATGGATTTCAGGGCAGTTTGTTTTAGGATTCATTACAGATTGACATTTCTCAAATCTCCTTTTATCTTTGTGTGTCTTCATTCAAGATTTACCTTTTTCAGAGAGTCTAATTAGTCTGGTTTTCAGGCCACAGTGCAGGGCTCTGAGACTGGTGTCATCTAGTGTCACAGGACAGGAGGAATCCCCCAAACCCAAAGGAAGGAAGATGGCGCAGACAAAACATTTTTATACTTTTGTGATGGGGAATTAAAAATTTCATTTATCATATTTTAAATTGGTTACTGTTTGAAGTAGAAAGACTATTGATTTTTGCATATTAATGTTACAACCAGCATCTAACAGAATTATATTTTAATAGTTTTTAAAATTAAATATTTATAATTAAATGATTACTTTCTGTCAAAATTAGTTCAAAGAATTTAATATAAGTTGAGTGCTATGAGTATATTTAGTAGGTGACTAGATCTTCTTAGGGAAGTCAGTGAAGGCTTCCCAGAGACATGGCATTTCAGCCAAGATTTGAAAGATAAGTTGGAATTAGGTCAGCCAAAGGTTGAGGATGGGGTAGGAAAACAGTTTGTGTGACGGCTCTGCCTGAGACCAGGCTAAAAGGAGCAGATATGCAGAATTCAGGAAAAAAAAACCAGAGGAGGCTGCAATTATTGACTTCTTTTTGTAGATTCCCCCCCAAATCATATCAAAATGATGACAATCATATTAAAAGCTTCTTACAATAAAGTAAAGCAGGAAGCAATAGTATAGGATGCACAGTAATTTATTACATTTGATCATTTATGTGATTATATGCTAAATTCTTGACTTTTATTTTCAGAATGTGGTCGAACTATTCCTGGAGCAACAAAAGGGGCAAAAATGATGAGACTGTATGTAGACAATGCAGCCCCAGAGAAACTGAAAGGACTATGTATATTTTTTGTTCGCTGTCGCAATGATGTTGCTATAAATGCTAAAAATATTCATGAGGTATGCTTACTTTTTCAAAATATACAGTTAAACATTTTTTTAGCTTTATTGAGATATAATTGACATGTAACATTGTGTAAGTTTAAGATGTACGAGTTGGTTTAATACACATATATACTGAGAAATGATTACTATCATAGCATTAGCTAACATGTCCATCACCTCATATAATTATCATTTTTTTTGGTGATGACATTTAAGATTTATTCTCTTAGCAACTTTCAAGTATATAATACAATAATGTTAATTATTATCACTTTGCTGTGCATTAGATCCCCGAAACTTACTCATCTCACAACAAAGTTTGTACCCTTTGACCAATGTTATTGCCCAGTCAAAATTCTGGGTGGAGGGCTAGTTTCATTACTCTTTCCCTGGTCTGACACAGTTTTTTGGTCAGGGGAACTTTCATCTGAGAAGTTTCTTTATGCAGGAGGCTCAGTTTCATTTCCTTCATATTATATAGGCTACAGGCCATATCTCTTTTTCTATGCAGAAATTAAAGTATCAGGGCAAGTGTTTACTTGATGAATAAGCATATGAATGGTTAAAATGGAAGCAGAATATAAGTTTGTTGATTTTAGAACTCTTCTAAATACCTCTCACATTTTTCTAATAGTTTATAAAATGTATTGTCTATGCTTATTGAAATATAAAATGTTATGATTTTCATTTCTTTATTGGGATCAGTGTATAAAATAATATTTGAACACTGGTCTTTCAGGAAGTACTATTTACTGTTCTTGATGCATCAGAAGGACTCCTAATTGGGATTAGGGATATGCTGGCAAAGATATTTCTACCAGCTCTTTTTGCAACAAATAATTGGGGTGCTTTGAACCAGTCCAAGCAAGGAGAATATGAAAAACACATTTTCACTGAAACCATCAACAGATACCTTTCATTTTTAGATGGTAAGTATAAAATTAAATGTTTAATAAATTACTAAAAGTGAACAAATTAACTACAATATCTGTTGTAAAAATAAGAAATTTCCATCTTAAAAGAAGATTTCAGGGTATGAAATCACTAGAACCTCTCTTTCCAGGGATCTTTGTAAGATACCTTTTTGCCTTCATTTTCCATTGTAGCAGGAGGATTCCCTTCCTATATTATTTGTGAAAACTTTCATCATATTTAAAACATATACTTTATTATAAACTTCAAAAATATATAATTACATTCATATTATTTATTCACACAGTTTTACTAACAAATCACCAAATCATTAGAATTAGAATTATATTTCTGTAAAGTATTAGATCTCTAACATTTTAGTAATTATGGCTGGAAACCATACAGTGACATTAAACACATTGACGTTAAACACCTTTCCTCAATATTAATTTTTCTCCTTTTAGGTGCTAGAATAAGTATTGAGGGAACAGTTAAGTTAAAGAAGATAGACAATGTTGATTTTTCCAAACTTCAAACCTTTGAAGATGTGACAGCAGCAGCTAACAATTCAGAAACTGTTCGTCAGCTGGAGGACGTGCTGATGATATGGTACAAACAGATTGAACAGGTGAGTTGACTCAAGTAATTTCATCAGATAGGAATTGTAGTTCTCATCTGTGTCCTACTCACTGCAATTTATCCCTAAAAGTAAAGGGAAGAGGAGTCTTCCAGATTCTCTGATGAAACTCAGCCCTGTCCTTGACTCTAGTGCAAAATACTTGTTCTTTATAGAGCATTTAAAATCAATTTTAAGATATTTCTCACTTTAAGGAGGAAACCACAACAATGTGGGTTGAGCATGAAATAATGAAGAATCTCTTTGTGAGAGAGAGAGAGGGAGAGGAAAAGGACACAACAGAGGCACTAAATAAGTATGTTTTTATTGATCGATAGAGTTGTTTGTGTTGATGAAGAGGTTTAAACTGAGCCTATACATATCAGTACTACTCTGGACCAAATACATTTTTCTCTGGCAGTAACAGAAGCAAAGATAGGAATGGGTTATATATCAACATTCTGAGAGGTGCCAACTTACATTTATAAACACCACCAAAAATCAGATACTGTGTAATTGATCTGAACTGAAAGAAGACTTTAGGAACCAAGTCATAGGTCTGTAGTTCATGAGCACAAACAAGACAGTGAAGCTAGAAAAAAAAATCTACAGTTAAGTGAGGACCAGGGGAGAAAAATCTTTACCAAACAAGAGTTAGAGGAAAACATTTCTGATTTTACTTCTCTTAGAACTATATTGGAAGGAGGGAGGTGTGGTTGAAGTGGAAAAATTGGAGGACTTTGGAAATTCCACCAAGGCCTGGAGTGCTGGCCACAGAATTTGCTTCCTGGTGTGTCTAGGTGATCGCAGTGCATGATTGCCCACTAGAGAACTCCTGCAGCCTCTCACTGTGCCACTGGAGGAAGGGTTGTTGTAACCCATTGTAGAACTCCATCTGTGTCCTACACAGTGACTGAGGAGATCCTCTTCAATTATTATGATTTAATAATATAGATTTTCTTTCATAAAAATGAACAAGCAAAAGAAAATAGTTTGACAGAGGAGATTTAGCAACTTGAAATAAGGAAATCAAGTTGGGGAGTTGCAGCAAATGGCCTCTAGTTAAGCAGAATCAATGCAGGAAATGGGAGAGGTCTTTTAAAAAATAACATTGAAAATAAATGTTGATCTTGTTATACACAAAAATTAATTCAAGATGAATCATGGACATACATATGAAAGCTAAAACCTGGAAAAGAGACACATGAAACAATGTGGGTGAATCTCAAAAACCAGTTGAGTGAGAGAAGCCAGTCTTAAAAAGTGATGAGAAAAATAACAAAAACTGTAAATGAAGCAGAATATAACATGGGACCATATTAATATCTTCTGAAGCAATATGCAAAACCTGAAAGCCGTGGAAGAAAAAATGGACAGAGTTGGCTACATAAAAAATAGTTTAGTAACTTCCATATAGCAAAACCCACCATGAACAAAGTTAAAATATAAATGACCTTCTGGGAGAAAATATCAGCATGCATAACAAAGAGTTAATTTCTATAATATGTAAAAGAACTTCTATAAGTTATTGAGAAATGGGCAATTCAGGGAAAAATAGGCCAAGGATATGAACAAAGTCATTCAAAGAAGATACATGCAGATGTTCGACCTGGGAAAAAAGAAGGACTTAAAAGAGTACATGGTATTCAACTATTTGATGGGATTTAATGGTAAAATTAAACTTGTACCATATGGCCCTAGAAGGCAGAAGTAAGAAGGCGTGATAGTTATAAAAAGAGAGATGAAAATGAAATATGCTACATCCCTGGAAGTATCCAATTTGAGGCTGGATTACCATCTATACGAATCATATTATAACAGGAATGAAACATCAAAAGGGTTGTTTGATTTAACATTTAAAATGTATTTTTTAAGGTCTATTTTCATTCTTTAATTCAGTAATTCAAATTATGTAGACTTTCGGCCATTTAAAAAGTTTAAATTATGTCTAATATCCTATATTTAAAGAGGTGGAGAAACTTGTAATGAGACTAGGAAGGAGTTTCACAAACCATGATTAAAATGTTTAGTATTTTTTGTTTTTAAATTACAGTTGACATTTAATATTTTTTAAATATAGTTTTAAGGGTACAGCGTAGTGGTTAGACATTTATATAATTTACAAAGTGATCACCCTGATAAGTTTAGTACCCACCTGGCACCATACAAAGCTATTACAATATTATTGACTACATGTCCTGTGACATACTTTACATCCCCATGTCTATTTTCTAACTACCACTTTGTGCTCCTTAATCCCTTTACCTTTTTCATCCAGCCCTTCAATGCTGCTCTCATCTGGCAATAAGTTTGCTCTCTGTATCTATGAGACTATTTTTGTTTTGTCTATTCATTTATTTTGTTCTTTAGATTCCACATATAAGAGAATTATGTGGTATTTGTCTTTCTCTATCTGACTTATTTCACTTAGTATGGTACCCTCTAGGTCCCTCCATGTTGTTGTAAATAGTAAGATTTCGTTCTTTTTTTTTCTTAAGGCTGAGTAATATGCCATTGTATATATGTACCACATCTTTTTTTTTTTTTCCAAACTGGATATCTAGCTGAAGAGATCTAAAACACTAATTCAAAAAGACATATGCACCCCTATGTTCATTATAGCATTATTTACGATAGCCAAGATATGGAAGCAACCTAAGTGTCCAGCAACAGATGATAGGATAAACTATGGTTAAAATTAAAAGCATTTTATGAATTAAAGATAGAACTTCCATAGATCTGAAAAATCAACTATGCGTTTTACCTCATTTATATTCTTAAAAATCTATCACAATTTAAGTTATGTAAATTGTAAGCACTAAAAAAGTACAGAAAACAATATAATGAACACCTCTATAACTGAGAAGATTAAACAGATACTGTTTTCCTTATTTGCTTCAGATCTTTTTTGTTTTTGCTAAACCTCTAATCCTTTTCTCTTCCTCTCTCTATTATTAACACTATCCTGATGTTTTTGTCTCCCATTCTCTTGAAAGTTTTACACTTTTATTGCATCAAATTTATAAGCTTTATATTGCATATATAAATAAGTTATATATATTATGTATTTGTGTTTAAATACTTTCCATAAATAGTAGAATATCATTAAGGATCCGTTTACAGTTTTTTTTTCTCATTTAACGTTAACATTCTCTTTCTGCTACTTTAATTATTAACTTAGCCACTGTCAGGTATTCCTCTATGAAGAAATTAGTTTATTATATAGATGTTCAAACATCTAGCAGACATTTAAATTATATCTAATATCTTTTGTTTAATGAGGTAGAAAAGTTTATTCATCCATTCCCTCAGAAAGATAGTTGTTTCTACTTTTTTTTTCTATTACAAACAATAGTAATATAGATTTAATGAATACCTTTGTTCTTGAGCACACGCTCAAGAGTTTTCCAGTGGAATTGCTAAGAGCAGTAGTATGTAGATATTTTGCTGGGTTATGTAAAGCTCTCCAAATAGTGGTTATAGTAACATTTTTTTTAAAGAAGCATTTGAAAGTTCCCATCTCTTCAAATCTTTCATTACACCTGGTATTGTCAGATTTTTTAATTGTTGCCAGTATATTTGGGCATGAAATAATATCTTGAATTATTTTGCATTACCTTGAATACAATTGAGGTTGAGCATGTTTAATGGCTGGCTGTTTCCTCTTCATTGAATTGCCTGTTCATATCCTTTACTTAGTTATATTTCAGATTGCTTGATGATATCTTACTGAATCGTTAGTATTTAAATAATATTTTCCAGATGTTAATCCTGTCTGGGTTCACATTGTGTCTTGGAATATTTTCATTTGGTATCCCATCTTGAGCCATGTGAAAGTTTTACATTTTAACGTAAATATGTTAGTTATCAGCAGTGATTGTCAGCTCCAATTTAGCTACCTCCAGTGACTAGGAACTTTTGTTTTTTGTATTTTATTTAAGAAACCCTTTTCTACACCAGTGTCATGAAGATACTCTCTTACTTATTTAAATAGTGAAATATACAAAAACGAATACCATAAAATAAACAAATTGCTGTAAAATGAACACCTGTGTAATCTTTGCACAAGTTAAGAAGTAGAACATTGCCTTACAATCCCCCTATATTTCTCTTCCCATTTTTTTAACTCCCTTTTCTTCCTTCTAGTTTTTACCATATTCTTGATCATTGTGATATTCAGTTCCATGCTTTTCTTTATAGTTTAATCCTCATCTCCAATATTTCCTTTAAAAGTTTTACTCTTTGTTTTTAACATTAGGCTCACCTGTAATTATCCTTCTGTGAGGGTATAATGTGAGGTAGGAATCTAAGTTTGTCTTTTTTGGTACAGTCAATTGTCACTGAATTGTTTATTTAATAGTCCATTCTTTCCTAACTAATTTGTAACATCACCTCTAACATATACAAACTTTCGGAACTCTTTTCCTATCCCCTGGCCTACTTATTTATTTATTTATTTTTGTATTCATACCAGGATGCTTTAATTTCTGTGGCTTTTTACTAAATCGACATTTGGTATAGAGAGTTCCTTTCTGTATTTTTCTTTAGAATTTCATTCATTATTTCCGGTTAATTGTTCTTCCAAATTAATTGTGAGACCAGATTGTCAAGTATCATCAAAAACCCTGTTGAGATTTTGATTGACATTTCATCTTTAGATAATTGAATTTTTCTATCCATTTATTTAAGTCTTCTTTTATGTGCTGAAATTAAGTTTTTTAATTTTTTGCAAAAATATCTTGCACATTTTTTGTTAATCTCTAGACATCATTATTGTTGTTTGTTATAGCAAATGCTATCTTTTATAATTACATTTTTAGATTGTTAGATGGCTTGTAAGAAAATACTGCCTACCAATATTTAAGAATACATCCAGCAACCTACTGAATTGTTCACTTTATTAATTGTAAAAGTTTGTCTTTAAGTATTCTTGAATTTAGAATGTGGCCAACAATATCATCTGGTTTTCTCATCTTTGTTTTGTCATTTCCAATTCTTATTGGAATTCTTTTATTTATGTGTCTTGTTCTGGGACCTCCATTACCAGATTGAACACAAGTAGGTGGTGATAGTGGTAAACTAGTCTTGTCCTTGGTTTTGGAGTGATATTTTCTAAAATTTTATCTTTAAGTGCATTCGCTATAGATTTTTGCTAGATAGATACTACCTATCATGTTGAAGAAGTTCCTTTCTATTCTTGATTGCAGGTACTTATTGAGAGTGAGCAGATGAGAAAAGAAGCTGATGATTCAGGCCCACTGACTGAATTGGAACATTGGAAACGGATGTCAGCCAAATTCAATTACATTATTGAACAGATTAAAGGGCCAAGTTGTAAGGCTGTCATAAATGTACTTAATGTTGCACACTCCAAACTGTTAAAGGTAAAGGCCTTGCATTTTAAAGTTTGGTATACTTCAGAGCAACCAACTGCAAAATTACCCTTCCTGAACTGCTTCATGTGTTTGGACAAGTGTGAGACTTTGAGTAAAACTTTCTCATATACTATAGTTATTTCCAGAAGATTTCTCTACTTCATTTTAGTTCTCAATACTTTGCACATCAATTTTGACAGTACTACTGTGGGGTGATTGCCATTTATTTTTAAATTGTTTTTGAAATCGTAAATCAATAAAGATTCATTGAGGTAAAGAACTATGTAGAAAATCAAAAGCCAGAATGCCCTCTCATCATACATCTCATCCCCACTATTCTACCTCCTTTCCTAGAGATCATCTTTATTAACAGTATGGCTTGATTCTTTCCAGGTTCTTTTGTCTTTTCCTTTTATTTATTCTTTACATATGTATGTGTGTATATATAACATTTATTTTATATATATTTTTATTTAAGTTGTTAAAAAACATTAATTTCTTATATGTATATATATAAAACAAATAATGTATGAATCCTTATTTTTTGTAAAAAATTTAAAATAGTACAGGTAAAAATAGTCTTTCTTAATCACATACCCTCCCACACCATAACTCCTATTTCTGAATGATAAGCACATAGAGACAACCACAGTTCTCTGTTTTTTTTTTTAAATACATCTTCTGTGCCATTTATATAAAAGTACACCAAGTATATATGAAATTACATAGTTTTGTATTTCTAATTTTTTCATTACTTAAATAGAGTCATACTGTATTCTTCAACTCTGTCTCCTCCCACTGGCATATCTTGGAGAGTTCTGCATGTTAGATAGAACTGTGTAGCTTTCCAAAATGTTAATGTACCAGGTTTTGTTTAACTGTTTTCCAGTTTATAGAGTGTCTGATAATTTCTTTTTTTTTTCTTTCAATGGTCTTGAGGTATAACTTGTATAAGATTTATTTTTTCTTCTGTTTAAAGTGTACAATTCAGTCGTTTTTAGTATATTCACAGAGTTGTGCAGCCAATGCCACAATCATTTTAAAACATTTTCATCATTTAAAAAAGGAACCCCATACACTTTAGCTGTTATCTCTGATCTTTACTTGTTTCCTTCCCCTGAGCTCAGGCCTAAGTAACCACCAATCTACTTTTTATCTCTATAGATTTACCTATTTTGGACATTTTATATAAATGAAATCATATAATATGTGGTGTTTTGTTACTGGCTTTTTTCACTTAACATATAGTTTTCAAGGTTTATTCACATTGTACCATGTATCAGTACTTCAATACAATAATATTTCACTGAATATAGAATACCATATATATTTTTTATCAGTTTATGAGCATTTGGGTTGTTTCTATGTTTTGGTTATTGTGAATAATGCCGCTAGGAGCATTCTTGCACAACTTTTTCTGTGGAGGTATGATGTCATTTTTCTTGGGTATATGCCTAGGAATAGAGTTTCTGGGACAAATGCTAACTCTATATTTAACTTCTTGAGGAAAACTGTTTTTTTTTATGTGTGTTCACAAACATTGCTGCAGTTAAAGCTTCTATATGCATACATATCAGTATTTCCCTAGGGTGTATATTCAAAAATTTGTCAATACTTAGTGAATTATTTTTTCATCAATCACGTGAAAAATGGCTCGTTGTATTTGCCTTTCCTTATTAATAGAGAAATTGTTCATCTTTTAAAGTTTATTGGCTGTTTGCATTTCTTCTGTGAATTGGCTGTTTACATATTTCCTCCACTTAAAAAATTCGGGTGTTATTTAGTACCGATTCTGTGAGTTCTTTATCACTGTGACTATAAATCGGTTGTTGTATGTGTTCAGTGAGGCAGTCCGTCATGTTCCCTGAGTATCTCTGCATGTTCTCACTGGATACGAAAAGTTCACTTAGCTGATAGGAATATTTTCATGGAATAATGTTAATGTTCTTTTTAAATAACTTGACCCATTCTTGAAGACCCAGAATAATGTAATGTCACAAATAGCTAACCTAGAAAAGTCACTCGAGGTAGAAGCAGATTCTGTTTAAGCCTACAGACAGGATGTTAGTTACAAACAGAATGAGTCTTCAGTTTAGTAAATCATTTAAAGTGTTTATAATAAGTTTCAGTCTTACATAACATATGAAAAAGATATGTCAATCATCTTGAAGTATCTATCATTTTAGTATGAGTGTGATTAGGTGTCACAGCTTGAATTCTTTGAGTAAACTTTAGCACACTGAAATATTTGGATGTTTCATAGAATTTTTAAAATTATTTTTTACGGTGATATCGGTTAATGAAATCCAATAAGTTTCAGCTGTACTCATAGCATTTTAATATGTTTTTTTTCTTAGAATTGGCGTGATTTGGATGCAAGAATCACAGATACAGCAAATGAATCAAAAGATAATGTCAGATATCTGTACACACTGGAAAAAGTATGTCAACCTCTCTATAACTATGATCTAGTAAGTATGCTTTAAAAAATGTAGTTTAAAAAGTTACTGCATTTAAAATAACTTTATATGTGTGTATTGGGAAAAACTTACGCTGCAGAAAAATTATTTAAAAGATCTATTTTCCTATTATGTATTTAGAATGAAGTAAAAATCTATTATTTTAACCCACACTTAAATATACAGCATTATCGTAAGTATGATTTCATCTGTTAATTAAACAAGACAGATATATTAGTTTCTCACAAGTGACATTCCATTGCATTGGTTGTATTTTATTCTTTCGAAGCAAATCAGAAAGTCAGTGCCCACTCAGAAGGGGATTATAGAAAAGTGTGACTACCATGAGGATGAACATCATTGGTGGTCATTTTAGAGGCTGCCTACCTGGTAGATATCTCTCACTTTACAGGTTAGGAATCCAGACTAATGATGACATAGTGGCTTTGCCAGCATCACTCAGCTAATCAGTGTTGCAAGACAAGACTCATCTTCTAGTTTCTAACCTACTTTCCTCATAATATTTCTATGGAGCTCCTTTAAAGAAAATATTAGCACTACTATTTGCTTTTAGTTTTCTAAAATTTGTGTTAGTTTTTGATTCATAAATTATTGGCATTTCACAATGTTTCATATGTACGTATGAAAACTAAAGAAAACCCTCTATCCCTTCTTCAGATAGAGAAGGGATGGGAAGTCAAGGAAACTACTACTTCTTGAGAACTTGTATTTTTAAAGATGTCCACAGTCTTGAGAACCCTAGCCTTCTATTATAGGTATTGTAGGCATTCTCAAATATTTTCATTCTAAATTCACGACCATCTTCATTTTTAAGATTAGGAAACTGAACTTGAGCATTTCTACAGCTTTAAGTGATTGAACCGAATCTGAACCCAACCCTCTTTGGCATTATGGGTTGTATTTTTTTCCATTTCACTATGCTGCTGCTTCAGAGTATTCTCTAAACTACAATGCTCTCAAAATAATGTATATTGATGTCTGATACACGTATTCAGCATTCTCCATTATAACTGTTGAAGAGATAGTCATGTAAATGGCATCATTGGCCATACGGCATGGATGACCAGCCTTTTTGGGGTAGGGTGAATGCTGGCTTTATCCTAGAAGCTGAGAAAGGGGAAGTCCCACATCACTTAGATTTGGGAAAGAGGGATGTGTAGGGACAGTTCATACCTGTTCTGAGAGGGCATTGGTAGCCAAGGAGTTTAATGTGGGTGAGGAGGGAAAGATATGGGGTTGAGAGTCCTGGGCAGGTGCAGTTCTAACTGCCATGTGAGAATACACCATCCATCAGGAAGTACCATGAGAGAGAAGAAGACTTTTCAGAAGCAGACTTTTAATTGATTCCACAAAGAGATGATGTACTTTAATTTATTTATAATTTATTATTGTTATTTATGAAGAATTATAATTTTCTTAAACTTCACTTTCTGTTCACTTTTACCCTGAGTACAGCAACTGGATTTCTGTTGGGAAACTTTTATAAACCTCGTGCTTCTATTTCTCGATAGATTTAATTTCTCTATCTCTCTTATTTTCTCATGTGCAAAATGGAAAGAATAATAATAGTTTATTTTACAAGTCCTAAAACACACTTTCCCCCCGACATTTTAACACCTCTGTACTCAGATCACATCTTATAGTCAGTCGAGTCTTATGAATCATTGTGGCTGTGATTTGACACCATCTTAGATTACTCGTTCTCTCCTGGAGAAGTGGTGATTTTTATGTTTTATTTTTAGTACTGCGGTGTGAATCCAGACTGCAGTGAATGTGTAACAGTTTGTGGTACAGATTCTCAGGGGAATTTATTTTCCCTCTCTCCCCAAGGAATGGGATTGGGACATTTAAATTTGTTCCTGTTGTTTTCTTCAGGACGCCTTTATCTCATGCTTACCCTTACAGAGGGAGTGTCGTCCTCTGGTGGTTTAGTTTTATGTAGCAGTGAGACACCCTGTCTTGGGCATTCGTTTCCTTTCTCAGTATCACATGAAGTAGTAGTGCAGTCTTGCAATCAGTGATTAGCTCTGATGAAATGAAACCTACCTTAAATGGTCTTTGTCAGCATAAATTAAGATAATATGTGACCTAGTGCCTGGCACATAGTAAGCATTCACTATACATTAGTGATGCTTTATTTTTTATTTTTATTTTTTGCACTTATCTGCTTTGTTTTATGCTGTTTTTAATTTGTTTATGTGCATCTCTTCCATTCTGCTGTTTGGATTTTGCGCAATGTTTTCAGAACCTAGTGGCATTTAGTATGTCTGCTGGAAGGTGAATTGAATAAGTGGAAATGAATTCTAGTCTAATCTCTGTTTTTCACTAGCTTCCTTACCATAAATAAGTCAATCTACCTATTGAGATTAGTTTTTTCATCTTCAAAAAGAACAGCTTGTTTTCATGTCTTGAATGAAGAAGATGTGGTACAGATAGACAATGGAATATTACTCAGCCATAAGAAAAGATGAAATACTGCCATTTGTGACAACATGGATAGATCTTGAGATTATTATGCCAAGCGAAATAAATCAGACAGAAAAAGTTGAGAACCATATGACTTCACTCATATGTAGGATATAAAACTGAAAGCAACAGATGAAGAAGACAAAGACTCACAGACATAGACAGCAGTTTAGTGGGTTACCAGAGGGAAATGGGGAGGGAGGAAGGTAGAAAAGGGTAAAGGGAGTCACATATATGATGACAGAAGGAGATTTGACTTTGGGTGGTGAACGCACAATGCAGTATTCGAATGATGTGTTATTGAATTGGATATTTGAAACCTATATAATTTTATTACTCAATGTCACCCCAACAAATTTAATTTAAAAAGTTTTAAAAACAACAACAACAAAAGCTTAAACTATTAATCTCTAATATCAATTTCACCTGTAAAACTTTATTTTTAAATAAGCTTTTAAGCAACAATAGTACTGAATTTTCCTCCTCTGGTTTCTCCTGTTGACATCTTGAATTACTTTGGCACATTTGTCAAAACTGATGTCTTTTTCCTGTTTCAGGATCCACGCTAGGATACCACACTGCATTTAATAAAATTTGACTTCAAGATGAAAATGTCATTCTATTTTATGTATATTTAGGGATTTGAATATTATGAGATGTTATTTATTAAACTTATAAACATATAATGGAATTCACTTAATACATTTCAATTTTAGGTTTCCATGGCACATGGAATACAAAATTTGATTAATGCTATTAGAATGATTCACAGTGTGTCAAGGTATTACAATACCTCAGAGAGAATGACCTCATTGTTTATCAAGGTAAGTTTTCAAGGGAAGAAATCTCAGGAATTCTGCGAAAAAGTTAACAATGCTTTTCCTTTGTGCCAGAAAGGGAAATGGGAAGTTTGGGTCTCTGTTACAGTTCTGGATTTTCATACTTCCAGTGGACAAGAAAAGAAAGGTGTTGATGAGTCAGTTGTACTTAACTGAAGGGGTACTTTTTTCCTTCTCAGAGGTAGGCTCTCAGGTTTTTTTATTTAAATGTAGCTGGTGACTTTATAATTATCCATTCCAAATAGTTTTTTTTCAAGAGCTAAGAACTGTGTCTACTGTTAATCGTGCTTTAGCTATTTGCCACGAATGCTGTAGTTTTGTAAACTCTCCTGATAGTGCCGTATGGTTAACAATTTCAAGTAATTTGAAAAATCATCCAAGAAACACAGTAATTGAATTTCTTTGTAAATGATTCAAGCAGAACATAATATATAAAGTAAGTCTCATTTCAACTTTTTTTAAATCAAAGGTTAGATTTAATCATTACCTGTGTCCTAAATAAGGCAAGAATCTTAGAATTCATCCCTGTCCCTTGTTTCCCTCCTTTTTGTTATTAATGTCTCACACTGAGATTTCTAGTTCTGTATTAATGTATTTTTTCAACACTATGAATCAACAAATGTTCAGACTCAAATCTAAGTAGTGCTAGTTTGTTTGATCACCTCGATTTTGTGATTTTCACATCTTTCTCTGTCTTGGATTCCTGACTTCTTTTGCTGAAAAATATTCTCAAGTAGTTCTTTCAGAGATGGTCTGTGTGCGGTGGACCTCCTGAACTCCCACATGTCTGGAAACAGCTTCATTTTGCCCTACCATTCAAATATTAGTTTGACTGGGATCTAAGTTCAACGTAATTTTTTCTTGCAGCTTTGAGGATACTGTTGTCTGCTCTCCAGAATTTTTAATGAGACATTTGGTGCTAAACTGATTGTTTTTCCTTTGTATTCTTCCAGGAAGCTTTTAGGATTTTTTTTTCTTTATCTTTGAATATCTAAAATTTCAAGTGATTGAAATTACATTTATCTTGTTCTGTACTTGCTGGATTGTTTCAATCCAAAGAATTTTGTCTCTCTTCATTCCTGGGAAATTATCCCTTTTGCCTTTAATTTTTGCTTACCCGCCTGTTCAGTTTATTCTTGCCGCTTGAATTTATCTTTCATTTCTTTTAACTTTTTTTTTTGGCTCATCTTTGTCCTTTGACCTTTCAGCTCACTTATTTGTTCTTCATTTATGTCCCAATTAATGGTCAGTCCATCAATAGATTTATTTTTATACAGTGAAAAATTTTTATATTTAGAATTAGCCAGCTGGACTCAGTTTAGATGATCCCAATTTTGTTGGCAACATCCAAAGCATCTTAGTTGGGAGTCAGGGGAACATATGCCTCTTCTCTCTATCAGACTTGATCAGGGTTTTTGGGTTGCCTTTGTAGCATGGTGTCTTGGGCCGTCCAGAGGAGGTCGACATGCATGTCTTTTCATTGTGGCTCTGGACACCTTTCAGCATGGCTTTCTTTGCCTTCAAAGCTTTTGCTTTTGCTTTGAGAAGGACAGGGTCTTCCGTCTTTGCTTTTGGCACCATCTTTAAAATACTTTGACAATAAAAATTTCATTTTCCAAGTTCTGTAGTTGTTTTCATGATTATAAAATCTTCTTGTATCTCTCTCATGAACTAATTTAGTTAATAAAAGATATTTTAAAATATTTTACATATGTCCTATATTTTCTGCCTTTGTTGAATTTACTGCCTTTGTTATCATGTTTGTTGTCTTCAGTTGCTTGGTGATTCCTGGTTGTCTGGCCATCTTTGTATTTGAAATTCCTAATTTGTCTCCCTGTTATGTTTCTTCTAGTCTGTCTCTAGTGGGAGAGGCTTGTGACTTTATGTTGGAAGGGGAATGTGAATAGCATTTTCTCTGATATGACCTGGTGTGTAGTAGTTACCTGGGAACAGCCACACCTCTGCAAGACCGTGGTGCACATTTACGACTTTGTCCTTTCAGCATATGTCACTTTTGCCTGCTGTATAAGTTGTTTCACGTTCAGTGTTTAGGTTACAATTGAGGGTCCCCTCACATTGTCTCCCACCTTGAAAATTTCCCATAACTGTTCCACCTTCACAGTCACCTTCTCCAGAACTGGGTTCTGGTTTTCCCTAGTCCTTAGTATTATTTTTTTCTGTAGATTCAATACCATATGTTTTACATATTTTAGGAACTCTCCAAAATTTCTGTGTGTCAGGCTGCCATCTTGATCTAACCTCCAAACCGTTCAAATAGCTATCGTGACTTTTTTCACTTTTGGGGGCTGTGAGAAGTGGTTAACTTTATATTAAGTTTGCATGTGGAAGGATGGTGAAGAATCACAGTTAGACTAAATCAGGATCTAATTAGAAGAGAAATAGACAAGTGGAAAATGTATTTCACTTTGAAATTTATGGTCCCAGTTACACTGACTTAAATACTATAGGTAAACATTGTTTTTGTTTGTTTGTTTGTTTTGACTAGAATGTATATTTCTTTATGTTTTATATACTGTGATTAATTCATTCTATGAGCTTACTATTTATCATTTTTATGCTTGTGTTAAAATTTTTCTCAAATTATTTTTCTCTTTGTAGTTATTTTGGACTTGTATTTATTTTAGGTAACAAATCAGATGGTGACAGC
The DNA here is from genome assembly GCA_030015415.1 of Cynopterus sphinx. Taxonomy (NCBI): domain Eukaryota; kingdom Metazoa; phylum Chordata; class Mammalia; order Chiroptera; family Pteropodidae; genus Cynopterus; species Cynopterus sphinx. The sequence continues at coordinate 43,647,140 of CM057386.1, forward strand.
ATGTAAAGCCTATATCACTGATGGAGGAATTAACCATGTATGGGATCAGGAAACGCCACTTGTACTCAAGAAAATTCAGGTTTGTATAAGTATTTTTGTTTTCATAAAGTAAAGATTTCATCACCTGGCCCAAGTTTGTTTACTTTGTTCATTCACAAAGCATGTAAATTTTGATAAAACATTATATTGAGTAGCATGAGAATATAAAAAGAACTTCATTAAAGTAACCTACTTTCCTTTATAATTAGTACTCCTTTTAGGGTGTAATTCAATCCCCATCTTCTCTATGGCTGCCTTTATTAGACACCTACTGTGTGCTATTTCATATTCCCGCTCATGGTCTTGCCTTTTTGCAGTGACTAGGACTGTCCTGTATCCTTAAATAGATATGGTGATGTTGGCATCTGATTTTTTTTTCAGTATCTTTATGTGTGTGTGTGTGTGTGTATGCATGCATATATAATGGTGACGTTGGTTAACAAAATTCAGGAAGTTTCAGGTGTATAATTCAACAGTAAGGTATATATATATTGTATTGAGTATTCATCATTAGATTTCTTTCTGTCACCACCACATATTTGACCCCTTTTACCTGATCTACCTCCCCCGACCCAGACCCTCTGGTAACCACTAGTCTGTTGTTCATGTCCATGAGTCTCTATTTGCTTGTCCTAGTCATTTGTTGCTTTTAGTTTTGTATCTGACATATAAGTGATATATGATTTTTAACTTTTTCTGTTTGGCTTATTTTACTTAGCATGATTATCTTGAGGTCCATCCATGTTGCTGTGAATGGCAGTATTTCATCTCCTTATAGCTGAGTAACATTCCATTGCATATATGTACCACAGCTTCTTTAGCCAGTCATCTATCATAGAACACTTTGGTTGCTTCCATGTCCTGACCACTGTGAATGATGCTGCTATTAACATTGGTGTGCGATATCTTTTTGGATATGGGTTTTCAAGTGCTAAAAGGAATTATTGCTTTCCACTTCTTTTTCTGACACTTTATTTTTAGAATATAGAATGCTATGAATTTTTGAACATTGATTTTGTATCCAGAAATCTGTATTGTTTATTGTTTCTAGCAGTGTCCTTGTGGAGTCTCTAGGGTTTTCTATGTAGGGAATCATGTCATCTGCAAATAGTGGTAGTTCGACTTCTTTGTTTACTACTTGGGTGGATGTCTTTTATATCTATCTCTTGCCTGATAGCACTCATTAGGGCCTACAGTGTTATATTGAATAACAGTGGTGATAGTGGACAGCCTTGTCTTGTTCCTGATCTTAGAGGAAAGGTTTTTAGTTTTTCACCATTAAGTATAATGTTGGCTGAGGGTTTGTCCTAGATGGCCTTTATTATGTTAAGATACTTTCCTTCTATACCAATTTTGTTAAGTGTTTTGATCATAAATGGATGCTGCATCTTGTCGAAGGCTTTTTCTGCATCTGTTGATGTGATCATATGATTCTTAATTTTTAATCTGTTTATGTGGTGTATCACATTAATTGATTTGCGCATGTTGAACCATCTCTGTGTCCCTAGAATGAAGCCTACTTGATCATGGTTTATAATCTTTTTAATATGTTGCTGTATTCAGTTTTCTAGTATCTTATTTAGGATTTTGATCTGTGTTCATGAGAGATATTGGTCTGTAATTTCTTTTTTGTGTGTGTTATCTTTTCCAGGTTTCGATATCAGAGTAATATTGACCTTATAAAATGAGTCAGGAAGTATTGCCTCCTTTTTGATTTTTTGGAAGAGTTTGAGGAGAATAGGTATTCAATCTTCTTTGAATGTTTGGTAGAATTCACTGGTGAAGCCACCTGGTTATGGACTTTTTACTTTTTGGTAGGTTGTTGATGATTGTTTTAATTTCCATCCTGCTAATTTGTCTATTTAGATTTTTCCAGTTCTGCTTGATTCAGTCTAGGAAGGTTCTATGTTTCTAAGTAATAATCCATTTCTTCTAGGTTATTAAATTTTGTGTTATATACTTTTTCATAGTATTCTTGTGTGACACTTTGCATTTCTGTGGTGTCTGTCATAATTTCTCCTCTTTCATCCCTGATTTTGTTTATTTTTGTCCTTTCTTTTTTTTTCTTTAGTGAGTCTAGCCAGGGGGTTGTCAATTTTATTAACTTTCTCAAAGAACCAGCTCTTTGTTGCATTAATTTTTTTCTATTTTTTTGTAGTTGTTGTTTTGAAATTTATTTAGTTCTTCTCTAATTTCGATCATTTCTTTCCTACTGCTGACTTTAGGCTTAATTTGTTCTTCCTTTTCTAGCTTTTTAAGTTGAAGTATTATGTCGTTTATTTGGGCTTGTTCTTGTTTTTTTGAGATAGGCTTGTAATGATATGAACTTTCCTCTTATGACCACTTTTGTCATATCCCAAAAGTTTTGATATGTTGTACTATCATTATCATTGTTTCTATGTATTTCTTGATCTCTTTTTGTTTCTTCTATGGCCCAGTTATTCTTTAATAGTATGTTTTTTAATCTCCATGTATTTGTGGTTCTTTCTGCTTTCTTCTTACACTTGATCTCCAGCTTCAAAGCATTATGATCAGAGAATATGGTTGGTAAGATTTCAACCATCTTATATTTGTTTAGGCTATCTCAGTGTCCTAATATGTCATCAGTCCTTGAGAATGTTCCATATGCACTAGAGAAGAATATATAAGCAGCTGTTTTGAGATGAAAGGCTCTGTAAATGTTGATTATATCCAGTTGGTCTAATGTGTCATGTAAGGATGTTATTTCCTTACTGATTTTCTGTTTGAATGATCTTTCCATATCTGACAGTGTTCGGTCTGTTTCTCCCTTTAGTTCTATTGCTTTATATAATTCGGGGCTCCAGTGTTATGTTCTTGGTGTATGATTCTCTTAATCATTATGAAGTGTCCCTCAGTATCTTTCTTTACCTTTTTTATTTTGATCTGTTTTGTCTGATATTAGTATCATTGCTTCTGCTTTTCTCTGAATGCCATTTACTTGAAATATCATTTTTCACCCTTTCACTTTGAGTCTGTATTTGTCTTTGGAACAGAGATGTATCTCCTGGAGGCAGCTTATGGTTGGGTTTTGTTTTTTGATCCAGTCTGCAGCTCTATGCCTTTTTATTGGTGAGTTCAGTCCATTTACATTTAGAGTGATTATTAATAATGGAGGTTTTCCTATAGGCATTTCATCTTTTGCTTTCCAGTAGTTCAGTGTTTCCATTACTTCCTTGTCCTCGTGTTTCTGTTTTAATTTAATAATTTAATGTAATTATTTTTTATTTTATTTTATTTTATTTTAATTTTTTGGTTTGGTTTTGTGGATTTTCCCTCTGGTCCTTCTTGTTTTATGTTGTATACTTCAGTTCTAAATCTTTGGCTTGTGGTTACCATTACGAATATGTAAAGGATAGTTATATATAGCTATATATGCAGTTGTCCTTCTGTGTGTGCCTTATCTCTTTTCCTCTTTGTGAACTTGGATATTTGAATCTTCCCCTTTTATGTTGCTGTTGTCTCAATTTGTCTTTATGTATGCTTAATGTTCATTACTGTCTTGCAATAGCAAATCTCTTCTTATTTTTTAACTTATAATGCCCTTTTCTTAGGAAGGGTTGCACTACTCTGCTTCTGTTTGCCTGCTAGTCACCTTACTCATAGTAATGTATTTATTTGTCATTTTGTTTTAGGTGGGCTGACTCCTTTCATTATTTCCTGTAATGCAGGCCTCATAGTGGAGAATTCCCTCAATTTTTGTAGGTCTGGAAAGGTCTTGATTTCTTTTTCATATCTAAAGGAGAGCTTTGCTGGATACATTATTCTTGGCTTGTAAGTCTTTTCATTTAATAGTTTGAATATTTGATTCCACTCCTTTCTGACTTATAAGGTTTGTGCTGAGAAGTCAGATGATAATCTAATGAGTTTTCCTTTATAAGTTACCGTCTTCTTTTTCCTGTCTGCCCTGAGAATTCTGTCTTTGTTGTTGACTTTTGATAATTTTTGATACAATATGTCTTGGAGAAGGCCTTTGTGGGTGAGATAATTGGAGGTTCTGTTGACTCTTTGAATTCCACGCTCCAGGTCATTCTTTAGATTTGGAAAATTCTTGTAGCTGTTTGTCTGAAAATGCTTTCTAATTCCTGCTCCTTTTTCTCTTCTTTGAGAATGCCCATTATTCTTATTTTTCCTCTCCTGATGGTATCACCTAGTCCTTGGTCATGGTATATTTATCCCTTTTTAAAAACTAAAATTTAGTTTGCTACAATTTTGTTTAGGATTTTTTGTAACTCACTTCATGAAGGAGATAGCCTCTAATTTTCTTTTTTGAGACAGTCCTTGCCAGTGTTTTTGGCACTAAGGTCTCAGAATGAGTAGGGATGGAGGTGGGGAAGGAAGTATTCCTCCCTTTTCTATTCTCTGGAAAAGTTTGTAGAAAATTAAAGTGATTTATTTTTTTTATGTCTGAAAGAAATGACAACATCAGGAAAGTGTCACCTGGAAGTGTTTATTTGCTGTCTTCATATGCTGGTCACTGAGCTTTGCAGAGCCACACTGAATAAAAAACTTCTTGGATAGCTAAGGAGAAAGAAGAAGATGGAATTAGACAAACATTATTGGCAAAGAAAGAAAAAGATATTCAGAAAAAAACCATTAAAAAGGGAGGCAATATCGAATCATTGTGTTGTACACTTGAAACTAATATAATTTTATATGTCAATTATATCTCAATAAAAAAAGGAAAGGCAGCAAAAACTTCAAAATTTGTGGAAAACCTGGAATCACCTTTCTGATACTAAGATGGAGCAGATTAAAATGATTATGAAGTGAAAAAGCTTTGAGATCAGCTCAGACTAGCCTGCTTACAGTACTTAAATGAAACACATTTTGATCTACAAAAGAAGTAGGGATGGCACTCTGATAAAACAGAAGAAATAAATGAGCAAATTAGGAAAAAGAAAGAGGAAGCAAGGCATTGTGTGACAGACATCTAAGAATGCAGAGAAATAAACTGTCAAAGGTAGAAATGGCAGTAAAACTTTGTTAGAAGAGGATGGATCTGCACTTACTAATCAAAGCTGTGAATGTCTTCCTTGCTGAACCAAATTCAAGATGGGAGGTTATCACCAATTACATGAACACACATTCTTCTTCTGGAGTGACTAGAACTGCCAAAGATGTTATTGGCAAAGAAAAGAGTCTCTAAAGCTCAAGCCTCATCAAAAATATGACAGACTACATGGAGTAATGCCTCAAGCGAACAATAAAACACCTTCAGAATCATTTGAAAGTCCACGCATAGATTTCACCTCTTGAACACCAGAAAAACAGAAGCTTTTGGAACAAGTTTTGAAAACATATCTGATAAATACACCTGAAAGGTGAGGGAAAAAATATCAGAAGCAGTACCCTACAGGAGAAAACTACCTGAAATGACAATAAGGAGCCTGTCGAGATGGTAAAAGCAAAGTAAGATGCTCAAGATAAAGTGCCTAATTCAAGCAGAGACACAAAATGACTTATTGATAATCTTTGTTGTGTGTTCATTTAAAAATGAAACTTAAGATAAAATACCTAGGAATAAATTTTACCAAGGAGATTAAAGACCTGTACTATGAAAAATATAAAACATAGTTGAAAGAAATTAAAGAAGGCAGAAAGAAATGGAAAGATATTTTGTGCTTATGGATTGAAAGAATTAATGTTGTTAAAATGTCTGTATCACCCAGAGCGATCTATAGATTTAATGCAATCCCTATCAAAATCCCAATGGCATTTTTTTTTTTTTACAAAAATAGAACAAGAAATTCTAAAATGTATGGAACTATGAAGGACCCAGAATAACAAAAGCACTTCTGAGGGAAAACAAACAAACAAACAAAAACAAAGAGTTATCACCCTCTCGGACTTCAAACTATGCTATAGAACTATAGTAATAAAAATAGTGTAGTGTTGCTAGAATAGATACACAGACCAATGGGGCAGAACTGAGAACCCAGAAAGAAAACCCACTATATAAGGATGACTAATTTACAACAAAAGAGCCAGAAACATATAATGGAGACAGGAGGGTCTCTTCAAAATGATGTTGGGAAGATTGGACAGCCACGTGCAAAAGAATGAAATGAGACCAATGTCTTACATCATCTTACTCAAAAATTAATTCAAAATGTAAGACCCAGAACCATAAAATATATAGAAAAAAACATAGGTGCTGAGCTCCTTGACATTAGGGAACAAAACCAAAAATAAACAAATGTGTTACATCAGACTAAAAAGTGTAGAAAACCATCAGCAAAATGAAAAGATGATCTACTGAATGAGAAAAGATTTTGCAAATTGTACATCTGATTAGGGGTTTATATCCAAAATACGAATACTCATACAACTCAACAATAAACAACCAACTTGATTTAAAAATGGGTAGAAGGTCTGAAAGGTTATTTTTTTTTTCCAGAAAAAATACAAATGTTCAACGCCACTAATTATTAGGGAAATACAAATCAAAATCAATGTGGTATCTTATTCTTGGCTGGTGACTTCTCTTTCATTATTTTAGGTATTTGATATTACTCTTTCCTAGCTTATAGAATTTCTGCTGAAGATCTGTTGATAATCTAATGAAATTTCCTTTACAGGTTACAATTTTATATTCCCTGGATGCCTTGAGAATTCTTTGTCATTAACTTTTGAGAACTTAATATAATGTGCCTTGGAGAAGGTTGCATTGAGATAATAGGTGTTTTGTTAGTTTCTCGGATTTCGGCATCCAGCTTTTTCCATAGGTTTGGGAAATTCTCATTAATTATTTGTTTAAATAGGCTCCCTGTTCCCTTCTCCCTCTCTCCTTACGATATACCTATTGTTCTTATATTACTCTTTCTAATGGTATCAGGTAGTTCTCACAGAGTTCTTTCATTTTTTTTTTTACCCTCAATTCTCTCTCTCCTTCCACCTCAGTCATTTTTAGATTTCTATTGTCCAAGTCACTAATTCTTTCCTCCATCTGGCCTGCTCTATTTCTTAAGCTCAATAATTCATTCTTCAACTTCAGAATTTCTGTTTGGTTCTTTTTTATTGTTTCAGTTTCTTTGGTGAAATATTCTTTTTGTTTGTTGATTTTATTTCTGAGCCCATTGAATTGCCTTTCTGAGTTTTCTTGTACCACTTTTGAGTTTTTTAGAACTGCAACCTTAAATACTCTGTCATTTAAATCACAGTCTTCCATGTCTTTATGTTTATTTTCTGGAGATTTTAAATTTTCTTTCCGAACTACTTTGTTATCTTGGTTATTCATGGTACTTGATATGTTATTTATCTGCCTGGGCATTTGAGAGAATGAAATACATTTTTTTTTAAGTACTGTCTCTTTTAACTGTTTAGAAAGTTTATAAGTAGCGGGATTTCTTTTGTTTTCCAGTAGGTGGCGGGATAGCACAGTTTTTGTTTTCTTTTACTTGCACTGCTGGGATTTCCGATTTCTGTGGGGCAGTGTCGCCTTGTTTATGGAGAGTGCCTCCTCTTCTTGGAGGAGGTGGGTGTCATCTTTTATGACCCAGTGGCCTAGACCTTAGGGTACCATGTTTGTGGTAGTATGTGGCAGGCTATGGGTCTCCTGGCCTTTGTGTTCCTGGTACCACCTGCTTGCAGGTGCCATCAGCTACCCTGTTCTTTCTGGGGTGTCTCAGCTGCCTCTACCAGGGTGTGCCAAGATGGTTGGGGGAGTTGTGGGTGGGAGTAAGCAGGTTCGTGGGTCTAACTGTAATGAGTACAAAATACTTAGGCTGGAATGTTTGCTTTTACCCTTTCAGTATCTGCTGAGTGAGGGTTGTAATGCCAGGCATGCCACAGGAGGGTAGGGGCGGGATGCAGATTCCCACAGCGGTGGTGGTGGCTTGTTGACCATTGCCACCCTTTTTACCTGTTTCTCTACTCTGGACCCTTCAGCTTCAGTATTTATCTGCCACTCAGGCTGGATTGCTGCCTCTGCCCCTTTGGTCTGCTTAGTGGGGGCTGAACCTCTTGCTATCATGTGGGCTGGGGCTTTGGTAAGCAATGGAATTCTGCCTCTGTCCTTCCTTCCATTCTCCTTCCCATTCTGGGCTCCCATGTGCCCATTTTTAGCTGTCTCAGTGCATGGATCTCTCAGACATGTTTGTATTGAGCAGAGAATTCTAGTTGAATTATAGATTTCCAACTTGTAACTTAGAGGAGCGAGACTTGGGGTCTTCTCGCAGTGCCATGATGCTGATTTCACTTCCCAAATCACAACCTCACACCTGTTAGAATGGCTACTATAAAAAGGGCAAGAAATAACAAGTGTTGGAGAAGATACAGAGGAAAGGGAACACTTGTATACTGTTGGTAGAATTATAAATTGGTACAGCTACTATGGAAAACAGTATAGAGGTTACTCAGAATTTTAAGAATTGTGCTACCATACGATTCAGCTATTCCACCTCTGGATATTTATTTGAAGGTTACAAAAAGACTAATTCGAAAAGATACAGTACTCCAGTGTTCATAGCAGCATTATTTACGATAGTCAAGATATTGAAATAGCCTAAGAGTTCATCAATGGATGCATGGTTAAAGAAGATGTGGCATATATACAATATAATACTATTCAGCCATAAAAAGAGGTGAAATCTTGCCATTTGTGATAACATGGTTGGATCTTGAGGGTATTATTTAAGTGAAATAAGTCAGATGGAGAAAGATAAATATTGTATGATTTCACTCACATATTGAATATTAAAAAGACCTCAACAACAAAACAAGCAAAACTGAACAAAAACAAACCATAGATACATATAACAGAGTGGTGGTTAACAGAAAGGGAGGAAATAGGCGGTAATTGAAATGGGTAAAGGGGGTTAAATGTATGGGGATGGATGGAAACTAGACCTTTGGTGGTGAGCATGGTATAGTGTGTACAGATGTTGAATTATAATATTATAACATTATAATATTATACACCTGAAACATAACATTATAAGTTAATATTACCTCAATCAAAATTAAAATAAAAACAAAAAACTGAAAATACTGTACAAAAAAGTCTGATAGAACCCATCTATTAAGTCACCTGGACTTGATGTTTTCTTTGTGGGAAGACTTTTCAATTATTGGTTCCTTTTTTTAATAATTAAAAATTGTGGTAAGATATGCATAACATAAAATTTACCATTTTAGTTATTTTTAAGTGTATGGTTCAGTGACATTAAGTACATTCACAATATTGTGCAACCATTACTACTATCCATTTCCAGAACTTTTTCATCATCCCAAACTGAAACTCTGTACCTATTGAACAAATAACTGCCCAGTCTCTCCTTTACCCACTCCTGGTAACACCTGTATTCTACTTTATGTCTCTATGAATTTGCCTACTCTAGGCACTTCATTTAAGTGGAATCATATAGTGTCTGTCCTTTTGTGTCCGGTTTATTTCACCTAGCATGATGTTTTCAAGGTTCATCCGTGTTGTAGAATGTGTCAGAATTTCATTCCTTTTTATGGCCGAGCAATTAACATCTTATTGTATGGATACACCACATTTTGTTTATCTATTTGTCTGTTGATAGATCTGGATTGTTACTGCCTTTTAGCCCTTATGAATAATGTGGCTATGAACAGTGGTGGAAGGTTATCTGTTTGATGCTCTACTTCCAATCCTTTTGAGTATATACCTTGAAGTGGAATTGCTGGACCATGTTGTAATTTTATGTTAAACTTTTTGAGAGACCACCAAACCATTTTCTACAGTGGCTGCAACATTTTGCAATCCCAAAAGCAATGTAGGGGGGTGCCAGTTTCTCCACATCCTTGCCAAAGCTTGTTATTTTCCATTTTTTGGGGGGGAGGAGAGGTAATAGTTATCCTAATGATGTGAAGTAGTATCTCATTGTGGTTTTGACTTACATTTTCCTAATGGCTAGTGATGGTTGAACATTTTTTCATATGCTTGTTGGCATTTGTACATCTTCTTTAGCGAAATGTCTATTCATATCCTTTACTTATTTTTGAACTGGGTTGTTTGTTTTTGTCATTGTTGAGTTGTAGGCATTCTTTTTATATTCTGAATATTAATCTCATATTACTTTGCAATTACATTATTGATTCAGTTTCAAAATGAATTATTTGACTTTACTTTGGATTTGATATTTGGTCAGTTTTGAAAAATTTGTATTTTTGAGGAATTTCTTCTATTTGTCTAAATTTTATAATTTGTTGGCATAATATTGATAATATTCTCTTATTAATCTTTATCTTATTATGTAACATGTCTCTTTATTCAATAATCATATTATACATTTCTCTATCTTTCTTTTCATAATCGCTCTTGCCCATCCTATTCCCAGATTCAAAACAACACTTTGCCTTCCCAGCAGTTTCTCACTTCTGTTGTTGTGTTATTGTTATTTGCTAAATTCTATGTTTCCTTCTCTAGTCTTTTCAAGTTTAATTTTTTTGGGTGGGAGTCAGAAACCACTCTTTTCAAATTAACTAGTTGGCAAGAACCAGAACTCTTCATATAAAATTTAGCAATTTAGACTTTTATTTTTTAAATGTCTTTTAGGCCACTAGCCATTTACTGACTGAATTAGAAATGGAAGCTTGGTTTTTTTGAATTCTAGTTTAATGTGATTTTTATTAGATCTGATTTTTTTCAGGAAACTTTTATTGTATAGTTTTTAGTAATAATTTTCAGGATACCTGGAGGAAATAATGAGAATTGTTTTTCAAGACCTTTTGTCCAACATGAAGAAATTGGTTGGTGAAGAGGAAGATACTATAAAGTGATCCCAGTTAGATGGTGTGTCCCATGAGAGTAGGGATCTATCTTATCTATAATGCTAGCAGCACAAGGAATTTCTAAAACATAGTAGGCACTGATAAACTTTTGTTGAATAAGTGAAAAATGATCAGGGACCTTAAAGAGAGCATTAACGTTGTTTCAAAGATTGAGATAGAAGAGGGTTGTGTGTAGTTAGAAATAGATGTGAGACCAGTTATTCACAAATCTGAATGTTTATAGGAATTACCTGGGAAAATTGTTAACAATGTAGATTTCTGAGTCCCATTTAGATATTTTGATTTAGTGGCTGTGATAGGTAGAAATCATGGTCCCCCTATACTATCCACATGCTAATCCCTGGTACCATGAATATGTTATGTTATGTGACAAAGGAGAATTAAGGTTACAGATGAAATTAAGGTGCCAATCACCAGACCTTGAGATGGGGAGCTATTCTGGATTATTTAAGTAGGCCCAACCACTCAGCATAATATTTTCAAGGTTCATTTATGTCGCAATCACAAAGATTCTTATATGGAGAAAACTCAGAACCAGAGAGATGGGATTATGATAAAGATTTGACGGTCTATTGGTGACTTTGAAAAAGTTAACGTTTATTGAAATGATTTATTTATTTTTTTTAGGAAATGTTAGCTTGGTATACTAATGAATTCCTGCTGGACCTTCGTAAACATGTCCTACTTTTTATTTCCAAAAGGTTCACTAGCCTAATCGAACCGGCCAGTGGTATGGCTGTAGTCAGTATTAGGATTTCAGCAATGTGTTCATCAAAGACTTTATAATCTCCTTGTGGAGAAATGATGTTTGGTTGATAATTTAAATATTGCAGAGTATTAGTGTTTTATATGTTTATTAAAAGAATGTTTACTAAAAGAAAAATGCCAGCTAAATAGATAATTAATGAGAGATAGAATTGGTAGATGATGCTGGCCTCCTGGAAGTTTAGTCATGAAAATGTAGAATAATGCATGGAAGATAGAATGGAGAAGATGAAAATATTGTGTAAATTAAAAAATTATTTTTACAGGCCTTTCAACATGTAGGCAGAGAACTTGGGTTTCCATATTAATAGTGGCAGGCCTTGTTGAGGGACTGATATGACCAGCTCTGTGTGAGGATAGAATTTTTGAGTTTTTGACTCCTGAACAAAAGTCTCACCTCTCTTTTCCCCTCTTCTTTTAATCCCCCCCACCACAGGATTGCATTTTTCTATTCAAGGAGTATCAGACATCTTTTCACAAAACAAGGAAACAAATTTTAGAATCCTCAGGGGAAAAATCTTTTGAGGTTTCAGAAATGTATATATTTGGAAAATTTGAAGCTTTCTGCAAAAGGCTGGAGAAGGTAAGCATTGTGCAGTTGCAGGACCCACCCTCAACCACACCTTTCTGGTGATTTGGTGGTACTTTAGGTAGCATTGTTAAGAGCTATTGTTCCAGATCTCATCTCACTATTGATATGACTCATTCGATGTTATCCACTGCATTTTATTATGACTTATTTTTTTTTTATTCCTGACGACTGCCTTCTTCCAGTCAGACAAAAGCTATTGCAAGCTTTCACCTCTCTGAAGTCCTCAATTTTACCTCCACTTGTGGAGCTTGAACTTAAAAGCCTCTGCTCTTAATCATTGTATTAGGCTGAGAAAAAGTGTAAGATTAAATACCTACAATATCTGGCAGAACCAGGTAGTTGTGTCATATCTGGATGTTCAGACACCTTCTCTTTCTAGAACAGTATATAGGGTGTATATGCAGACATTGTGGGTGATGACTTTGCTGGGCAAATATGGGTTAGTAACTTCTGCTCCTTTGATTCATTTATTAAGACTGACTGGGGAGGTATGATATTTTGTCAGGGCATATAGGGCAGCCCATACCAGAGGCTTCTTGGAGTCAGCTTTTGAAAGTCTATAAAGATATCATTTAGGGACAACCCCCTCACGCCCCCACTGTCAGTTCCTTAGGTTCTGGCGGTATTTAGGATCCTGTTCATCATTTTTTGGAAGTTGCTGAGGGCATTACATAGGTTAAATGGCATTTTATTTTTCATTGGTAACCCCCTGACACAGCCAGGATAGGAAAGTATGGGTGATGAAGAAAACCAAGTTACTGAGTGGCATCTTTTGTACATACTTATATGGGGCTGTCTCTTCGTTTGTTTAATAGCTTTTATTAAGCTATAATTCAAACACCATACAATTCACCCATTTAAAGTGTACAGGTCAGCATTTTCTAGTACATTCAAAGGGTTATGCAACCATTACTATAATCTAATTTTAGAATATTTTCGTTCCCACTAAAAGAAGCCCTCTACTCGTTAGCATTCACACCCCATTGCCCCCTCTACCAAGCCTGAAGCAACCACTAATTTTTCTGTTCTGTAGATTTACCTATTCTGGACATTTCACATAAATGGAATCTTGTAATATGTGTTCTTATGCGACTGACTTCTTTCACTTATTATAATATTCAAGGTTTATCTATGTTGTAGCATTTTTTAAATTGTTGAATAATATTTTATGTATGATATCATATTTTACTTATTTAGTCGTTATTTTGTGGACATTTAGGTTCTTTCCACTTTGTGGCTATTATGAATAATGCTGCTATAACATTTGTGTATGTGTTATTGGGTGGGCATATGTTATTACTCTGGAGTAGATGCATAGGAGCAGAATTGCTGGGTCATGTGACAAGTCCGTGTTTAACTTTTTGGAGAAAGTAGTTGCATCATTTCACATTCTCATAAGCAATGTATGAGGGTTCTAATTTTTCCACATTCTTGTCGACACTTGTTATTATCTGTCTTTTTGAATGTAGCCATTCTAGTAGGTGTGAAGTAGTATCTCATTGTGGTTTTGATTTGCTTTTCCCTTCCTGATGACGAATGACATTGAACATCTATTGAAGTTCTTATTATCCATTGTAGTTCTTCTTTGGAGAAATTTTTATTTAAGTCCTTTGCACATTATATATTTAGTTATTTGTATTTTCATTATTGAGTTCTAAAAGTTCTTTATATATTCTGGGTGTAGGTCCACTATCATATGTGATTTACAAATATTTCCTTCCATTCTGTGGATTATCGTTTTGTTTTCTTAATGGTGTCCTTGATAGTATGATAGTTTTTAATTTTGATGCAGCCTGATTTATCAAGATTTTCTTTTGTTGCTTATACTTTTGGTACCATATCTAGGAAAATATTGTATGGGACTGTTTTGTGAACAGTAAGGATTACTTGGAGGCCAATTAGAAGGATTATAGCTTGTGTTAAAGTAATAAATAGGTCTTATTGTTTAGGACTCATTTCACAAAGATGCTGAATGTTTATGAATCCACTAGAGCATAAACTTGGAGGTGTGGGTTGGGGTTACCCTTAATTTTCCCAGGAGCCAGAACCTTGCCAACTTGGGTACAGTTTTATTTGCCAGAGTTTCAGGGCTGGTTCTTAATGGTTAGCCCACTAGCAGTAAAGATCTTTGGTGGCAGGTCTAATGCAGGGTATCATGAGCATCCATTTGTGATGCAGCAGTCCAAGCATTCCTGATGCTAGAAGGAGTGGGCAGTCATGGCTAACTGCTTTAGCTACTCCTCCTACCCACCTCTGGAGAAGCTCTACCTTTAGTCTTAAGAACCTCATGACACAAGGGCTCAGCAACCAGAGCTAATGCAGCAACCCGTAGAAGCTGTATGGAAGTCCACTCTAATTGTGTGTTATCCCAGCTCTCCTGCTGACTGGCATCTCTCCCAGATGTGATTGATAGATGTTAGTGTCTGGGCTCTTCAAGAATGGGCTGTAAAACTTACCCTGAAGTGTGGCCATGATTGTGTGTAATACCCTAGAGATGGTTATTAAGACACCTGAATGGGCTTTCCCTGATGAGCGGAGCACAGCAGGGGTCAGGATGAGGATACCCCTGTGAACTCTTAAATGGTGAAGAGGGGAGTCAGAAGGACAAGCTGAGTCAAAGCCTATTTGGGCAAGATACGATTCAGATGTCAGGATGACCAAGAGGCAATCAAAGGACAAACAACGGAGATTGGGGTTGGAGAGCTGAAACCTCAGATTTAGGTGGAGATGTTGGGGATTTTTGATAAATAAGTGAAGGAAGTTCTATTGTGTCAGCTTAGGGTGACCAAAATGCACTCTTCTATGGTGGGTGGAGACTTGAGGTGCATTGAGTGTTAGTCTGTGCTACAGAGCCAGAATTAAGTATGTATACTTTGCTATTTCTTCCTCTTCCTTCCATGGAAATTTTGGTGAATATGAGTGTTTCCAAGAGTTTAGTTCTGTTTTGTTCATTGAATGTTAGTGGAGAGAAGAGAAGGGGTGGGAAGCTGGGGGATATTTAAAGAACTAGAGCTAGTAGGTGGGATAGGGTCTTTACTCATGGTGACATGGAAATTGGGGAATCATAACGAGTTGAGAACTGGAAAGGGTGATAAGATCAGAGAGCAGAAAAGGGATTATAAATTGGTTGTCCATACTAGGGGGTTAAATGCTGCTAAAGAGGAGCTGGTGAAAAAGACAAGGCCAGGACAAGCAAGCAGGGGCCTGATCATGGTTGATTACCATAACTGGCTTTAATAATACTGCTGTATGGTATGGGGGTGGGGGATGCACTGGCTAAATTTGGGATCAACTGCTTTCTTTGCTTCTTGATGACCATTCATCCACCCTTGGACAAAATAGAGGACATGTTAGTCCCAGGACAATTTTGTTCCAGTCTCTGGCTGTTGGGGCAGGTGGTAGAGTAAGGGATAAAGGGCAGAGAGTCTTAGCAGGCTAGGATAACAGAGCAAGTGGGTAGTTTACTTCTTCAGTTCGTTTTTTTTAAAGTTTGTTTTTGTTTTTTAAGGTGAGCGCAGTGTATGTAGTAGTAGGAGGCCCAGCTATTTCTTATGTTATATATATTTCTCATGTTATATATCATGGTCTGTATTTCCTCAAGGTTTTGACTGGCTTCTAGAATGACACGGTTTTTGGAAGTGTACGGAAATAGTAGCGTAAGAGTGATGGTTGCTCAGAAGATAGTCATTCTGGGTCGACATGCCCAGGGACTTGATGTGAATTCTGCTAGTTCTGTAGAAAGGCCAGTAATTTATGTGCACTTATGCTTTAGTAAAGCTGAAATGTAATCAAGACCAGTAGTGTTGTCTTCATGGTGTTCAGTATTTGGAGGATTCTCTCACAAACAGGTTTATTTTCTGTTTGGCTATTGGACAGATGTGCCTACCTTGGAGTACTCTGTGTGTTGCTCTCCAAAGCAGGAATTAAAATGGGGGGATCACTGATGAAAATTAAGGGACCGAGTAGCCTGTGAACATGAAAGGTTTTTTTTTTTTTTTTTGGTGAAGTGGGTGGTATTGATACGTTGAGATGGAGGCAGGCATTCTATAATACAATCCATTTTGAGGATTTCCCAGGGTTCTTTAGGGGTCATAATTGGCTGCAGTCATTATTCTTGGGGCTTACCTTTACCTGAGTTAAGGGGAAAGAGAAAATATGTAGATTTCTTCTAGTGTTACATATCAGAACTATAGTGAAGGGAGAGCCAAGAACAGTAAAGCTTTTGAATCCAGTGATCCAGTGAAGTGATATTCAGAAAATTCTCAAGAATAAAAGGATGAAGCTATTTAGACATGTGCAAGGACTTTTCCTCAAATTCTTTTTTTCCCTCTCCTCTTGGAAGAGAAAGTGATCAAAATTGAGAGAGGTTGTAAACTCTCTCTAGATGTGCTAGTTTTTTTTTTCAATTCAATGATCGTTAAGAGCTTATACCAGGGAAGGGTGTTAATATCTCATTTTTAAAATAAAATAACAATCCTCTTTTTAAGATTACAGAAATGATAACTGTTGTGCAAACATATTCAGCCTTGAGTAACTCTACCATAGAGGGAATAGATATAATGGCAATAAAATTCAAAAATATATATCAAGGGGTTAAGAAAAAGCAATATGACATTCTGGATCCAAGAAGGACAGAATTTGACACAGATTTCTTAGAGTTCATGTCAAAAATCAGTACTTTAGAGGTAAGTAATTATACATACTTTACTCTAGTAAAGCTGAAATGTAATAAATAGCACTGGAATTTACATATTTCCTATTTATTTTGTTATTCCTGCAAAATGATAAATATTTGCTAGTGAAAATTATTTTTAATTAGTTCACAAAATATTTTTCACCTTTTAAAAAATTGAAAAATAAGCATATTCAATAAAAGATGTCAGTGAATAACCAGAAGCCTAAACACTGTTGTAGCTAGG
Source organism: Cynopterus sphinx (assembly GCA_030015415.1). Taxonomy (NCBI): domain Eukaryota; kingdom Metazoa; phylum Chordata; class Mammalia; order Chiroptera; family Pteropodidae; genus Cynopterus; species Cynopterus sphinx. The sequence continues at coordinate 43,664,234 of CM057386.1, forward strand.
GTTCATTTTTAATTTACATTAACGTTTGTATTCAATTTTTTTGTGACAGGGAACCCATGTCATTTTTCCAGTCTGAGGGAAAATTTGTCATCCTTGATCTTTGTTTTAAGTGTGAAAAGGTTTGAGGACAGATTAGGAAGGTGGGTCACTCTCCATTTGGCCCTGCACTTTATGGACATATTTTCTCTGCAACTTAGAGGAGAGCTCTGAAGAGGCCCTTGTCCTGTTTGTCCTAGCTTAAGGGGCACCAGAGGAATGAAGGGTGATTAAAAAGTATGTCTGGTGAGACTGTAATATATTTCTCTCTCACCTTTTGGGTTTATGTAACTTCAGTTACTCTCGTACTGTAAACTCCTATAAACCCAGGTTTAGCCCATGAAAAGGCCTTCCCTTTGCTGCACTGGACCCTGGGGACACAGGGAGGGACAAGAACATACTGTCTACTTTCCGAGTCTGAAATTTTTTCTCATTTATTCTTTCAAGATTCTTTAAAAACTGTATTACATATAATCTGGACAATATGAATAAGAAAGATTATAAAATTCTAACAACAATACCTTTTGGTTTTGGCATAGATTTCCTTTCAGTTTTTGAACATTAGACTCTGATATTAAGATATATTTTAGTTATTGCTTTTAGTGTTTGACTATTTGTGTAAGATAAAGTTTGCTTCTAAAAGGATTAGCAAGTTATGTCTTTATGGTGATGAGAATTTGTGGATTGTTAAAAAAGTTTATTGCTTAAAATATTTTCAAGTTAAATTTATTGGGGTTGTCATTGGTTAATAAGATTATATAGGTTTAAAGTGTACAGTCTCATAATACATCATCTGTATGTTTTATTGTGTTTACCACCTAAAGTCAAATCTCCTTCAGATGATTTTTATGGTTGCTTAATAAAGATTATATACTGTAAAGGCTTTATTGTGGTCTTAGATATAAATTTTAGCTTTTGGTAATTTTAAAGACCATATAAACTTCTTAATATTTTAAAAGAGGTGTCAGTGTTGTAACTTTTTTTGCTTTCCCAACGCTAGGATAGTGGATGTGGTATAGATTAGTAGACCATAACATTGTAATCTGTAAATGAAAGTAATTTGCAAAGAGTACTTCTGTTCCATTGGTTGGGTAACGGGAGTTTAGAGTTCATTGCTTGGGATGGTGGGTGTCTCAGAAGAATATTTTCTTCTTCTTGCTCCTCCTTAGCATGGCAAAAAGTTTTCTGAGAGCAGTGGTGTAGAAAATGACACTTATTGATCCTGGGTGTCTATAGTGTCATGACATTGCTCTACCAATATGCTTAGAAATTCTAAATATGCCAAAGCAATATTCTTGGTAAGGGACATTCACACCTTTCATAAATTCTCCAGGTCAATAGTATCCAATAAATTGCAAGCAGTGAATGCAAACCACATACATAATTTAAATTTTTCTAGCAGCCATATGAATAAAAGTTAAAGGAAGCAGGTGAAATTAATTTTATTAATATAGTTTATTTATCCCAACATATTCAAAATATTATCATTTTGACATGTTGTCAGCCTGAGAATCATTGAGGTATTTTACGTTTCTTTTTTTTTTTTTTGGTTCTACATTTTTGAAATATAATGTATATTTTATACTTGCAGCATATCTCACTTTCAAGTAGTTGGCCTTTCGAGTGCTCAGTAGCCACATGTAGCCAGTGGCCACTGTCCTGGACAGTTCAGTGGTAGATGCTTAGACGGTAGGTGTGCTGAAGGCTGTTTTGATTCTGTAGGAAAATTGTTAAACAAAACCAATCTCTTTCTTAATGCAAAAATCATTTAAATATTAATATTTTATTTTAGATACAAATACAGGCATTTATGAACAGTACTTTTGGAAAGATCTTATCTTCTCAGCAGGCTCTTCAGTTGCTTCAAAGGTATTTATGATTCGTTGGGCAGTAGTATGCTTTCTCGCTGGGATAACTTTATATCTGAAAATATAGTTTCAAATAATCTATTCTTAGAAATCTCTCCAAGGTAAACTTTGAAACTCATAAAAATTAATCTTTCAATTACCATTAGATAGACTGGTAAAACTTTGATATATATATATATTATTTTAATGCATTATTTTTGGTAACGGAAAGTCTTCTTTTTAAACTTTTACATTTATTTGAAATAATGTAGTTTACATAATGTAAATTAGACCGAATCTAACCATTTTATCAGTTATTTTTTTAAAAATTAATTTATTGTTAATTCTTTAATGTCGCCACATATTTGACACCTCTTACCTCAAAAGGCTACACCAGAAACCTAGGCCAGCTACCTCCAGTGTGAATCTAGGTGCTGCTCAGCAAGGAGCACCTGACTCACTGAGGATACACCTGGATGTGGCTTGGGTGGGGCCTGGGTTGGAGGAGGTAAGAGGATTCAGGGAATCCTCTGGGTGGGTCAACCTCTGTTGTCCAGTTTGATGATGTCTGTGCAGTGGTGGCGCTGTGTCCAGCACACTGGGAGGGGTGAGAGCTCAACAGGGAGCAACGAATACTGCCGGCACTTCTGTACCAAGCAAGTCTCGCCTTGACCCTCACTCTGACCATACCTCTCTGTAAGTCCCTTGTGTCCAGTGCGTGCAGCCTATTGGGCACTGGTGCTCAGAGGGAGCAGGTCTGTCACCATGAAAATCCGCTATTGGATGAGACCCCTTTAAGAGGCTTCTGCCACTGCTGCAGCCTCCATCTCACTCAGCTGCTTGGGACCGGGTCGCCCCACATCATCGCTCCATTCTACCTTCTGCCATTGTAGAGTGCTTTCTTGGATTTCTCCCTAGTTGTCTGGCTTCTTCATCCAGATCCCAGGAGATTTTTCTTTGCTGTTGCTCCACTCCTTGTTTCTGTCACAACTTTGATTTGGTCACCAGAGGGATGAACAGAGCCTCTATCATCTATGCCATTTTTTTTCTCCTCCAATGCCGATGGGATTTTGATGGGGATTGCGTTAAAACTGTATAATGCTTTAGGTAATATGGTCATTTTAACTATGTTGATTCTTCCAATCCAAGAACATGAAGTATTCTTCCATTTCTTTGTATCTTCTTTGATTTCTTCTAATAGGGTCTTATAGTTTTCCTTATATAGGTCCTTCACTTTTTTCATTAGATTTATTCCTAGGTATTTTATTCTTTATGTTGTATTTGCAAAAGGAATTATTTTTTGCATGTTTTCTGACATTTAATTTTTCGAGTATAGGAATGCTATGGGTTTTTGAACATTGATTTTCTATCCAGAGACTACTGTATTTGCTTATTGTTTCTAGTAGTGCTCTTGTGGAGTCTTTAGGGTTTTCTATATAGAGAATTGTGTCATCTGCAAATAGTGACAGTTTGACTTCTTTGTTTCTTATTTGGATGTCTTTATATCTTTCTCTTGCCTGATGGCACTTGCTAAGGTCTCTAATTTTATATTGAATAAGAGTGGTGATAGTGTGCAGCCTTGCCTTGTTCCTGATCTTAGAGGGAAGGATTTTAGTTTTTCACCAGTAAGTATAATGTTGGCTGAGGGTTTGTCATATATGGCCTTTATTATGTTAAGGTGCTTTCCTTCTATACCAATTTTGTTAAGTGTTTTGATCATAAATGGATGCTGTAGACTCATATGATATGATCATATGATTCTTATGTTTGAATTTGTATCACATCAATCAATTTGCATATGTTGAACCTACCTGTGCCCCTGGGATGAAGGCCACTTGATCGTGGTATATCATCTTTTTAATATGTTGCTGTATTAAGTTTGCTAGTATCTTATTTAGGATTTTTGCACATGTGTTCATGAGAGATATTGCTTTGTAGTTTCCTTCTTTGTGTGTGTTATCTTTTCAAAGTTTGGGTATCACGGTAATATTGGCCTCATAAAATAAGTTAGGAAGTATTGCCTCCTCTTTGAATTTTTTAGAAGAGTTTGAGGAGAATAGGTATTAAATCTTCTTAGAGTGTTTGGTAGAATTCCCTGGTGAAGCCATCTGGTCCTGGACATTAACTTTTTGATAGGTTTTTGATGATTGTTTTAATTTCCATACTGCTGATCAATCTATTTAGATTTTCAAGTTCTTGATTCAGTCTAGGAATGTTTTATGTTTCTAAGCACTAATCCATTTTTTCTATGTTATTAAATTTTGTGTTATATACTTTTTTTTATAGTATTCTTGTGTGATCCTTTGTATTTCTGCGATGTCTGTTATAATTTCTCCTCTTTTTCCCTGATTTTGTTTGTGTTCTTTCTCTTTTTTCTTTAGTGAGTCTAGCCAGGGATTTGACAATTTAATTAACCTTCTCAAAGAACCAGCTCTTTGCTGCATTTCTTTAAAAAAATATTTTTGTTTTCAGTTTCATTTAAATTTTTGTTCTAATTTTAATTATTTCTTTCCTACTACTGACTTTAGGCTTAATTTGTTCTTCCTTTTCTAGTTTTTAAGATGAAGCATTAGGTTGTTTATTTGGGCTTGCTCTTGTTTTTTGAGATCGGCTTGTAATGAAATGAACTTTCGTCTAATGACTGATTTTCCCATGTCCCCAAAGTTTTGATACATTGTACTATCATTATCCTTCTTTTCTATGTATCTCTTGATCTCTCTTTTTATTTCTTCTCTGACCCAGTTATCCTTCAGTAGTATGTTGTTTAATCTCCATGTTTTTGAGGTTCTTCATGCTTTTATTTTTTGCAGTTGATCTCTAGTTTCAAAGCAGTATGATCAGAGAATATAGTTGGTATGATTTCAACCCCCTTATATTTGTTGAAGCTATCTATGTGTCCCAGTATGTTCCATGTGCACTACTGAAAAATGTATAAGCAGCTGTTTTGGGATGAAGGGTTCTGTAAATGTCAATTATGTCCAGTCAGTCTACTTTGTCACTTAAGGATGTTATTGCCTTATTGATTTTCTGTTGGATGATCTGTCCATATCCAACAGTAGGGTATTTAGGTTCCCTACAATGATAGTGTTTTGGTCTGTTTCTCCTTTCAATTTTGTTTGTATTATTATATATATTTTGTGGCTCCCTGAATGGGAGCATAGATATTAATAAGTGTTATGTCTTCTTCATGTATGATTCCCTTTATCATTATGAAGTGTCCCTCAGTACAGACAGATGGCAGGTACCATTTTCTTGGTGATTTCTTTTTGTACTTCTGCCTTTTTTTTTAATTCTATAGTATGCTGGTATTAATTCACTTCATTATTAGAACGTTCTAGTTGTAGCACTTCTTGTGTATCACTTAGTCTTTAAATGAAAGTGATATTTGGCTGACAGAATTATTATTATGGCTATTGGAACCATGGGAGCATTAATATTGGCAGAGGGGTGTTCACTGTGCTCCTCTCCATCTTTGCTATGTGAGCTCCCCATTCATCTTTTCAATGTCAGTTTAAATGTCACTTTCTCAGGAAGTCTTTCTTGACTCCCCAGATTTGGCTGGGTTCCCTGTTATATGTATTTCTGGTACCCCTGTAATTTGAATAATTATTTACGTAACTCTTGAGCAATATCTCGCTTTTCCATAGGTAACTGTAGGCTCCAAGAGGGCTAGAACCACACCTGTTTTGTTTATCACTGTATCCTAGGAATTATATGAAGTCTGATATGAATATTTGTCAAACGAGTAAATGAGTAGACTTTTAGGATTGCAGCAATTCTTAGGTATGTTTCGCATTTACTTTCAATTTCACCTTCAATTACTTTCAGATTCCAAAAGTTGAACATTCCCTGTCTTCAATCAGAAATAAATCACACAATTGAACGTATTCTTCAGTGTTATGTGGCTGAACTTGAAGCTATTAAGAAGGCAAGTATCACATTTATAAATAGAATGGTACTTTAGTACAAAAAGAAATGTATTCCAAGAGTGCTTTCATCATTATCCTGTGTCAAGCTTTTCAGGAGCAATCCCTTCACTGCTAAGTCCCTCTGATGCTTCCTTCTCTATGTGGGAGGGTGCTGACAGTGTATGTCACTGAACAGCAGGGGTTACATCCCTGTGCTCTTAAGAAGTCTTTGTGCAACAGCATTTATGCGTGCATAGGGAAGTCCATTTAAGTTAATACTTTTGTGTATAGACTATTATAACAAACATAATGTAGCAAAATGCTCCCTCTTTTGAATACCTCCTTAAACTTTGGGATAAAAGGCAGAAAAATGTACATGTAATAGGATGTGAGGGTTAAGAGACGATTAAGTGTCATATATTGTAAACATCACAGTTTCTGAACCCCTGAAGTGTATTTTATGTATTTACTGTCTACCTCCCTGGTTTAAGACATAGGAATAAAGGTAAAATGTCTGTAGAGATACAGCTTTATGATTTTTTGTTTATTCCATTGTATTGAATTTCAAACATTAATACCAGACCTTTAATTTCAGCTTTATCATTCTCAAAAAGATGACCCCCCTCTGGCTCGCAACATGCCCCCAGTAGCAGGAAAAATACTTTGGGTGAGGCAGCTCTATCGCCGGATAAGTGAGCCCATCAACTATTTCTTTGTAAGCCAATGGTTACATTCCCAGTTTGCGGATATAGTGGTTTTTAATATAAGAAATATATTTTATCCTATAATATTTATGTGCAAGAAAGTAGTTAGAGCTAATTTTACTGGGTGAAGAAAAATCACTTTAGAAATATGCTTGAGAGACATTAAGCCCATTCTTTCATGTTTGGTAGATAAGCCTGTTTAATTACAGTTATCTCTAAGGGGGTGAATCTTATAACTTCATGACTTTTAATAATAGAGAACACTCTGTAAAAGTTCTTTAAAAATAATTCCTTTGAAAACAATAAAGTATAGGCCAAGTGCTGAAGCTTACCTCTAGGTCATTGATATATATTATTGAAGGCAAAAATACCCTCAGAGAGTCTATTCCTGTATGAAGAACTGGGACCTAGAGCAGGGAATAATAAAGTACGTTTATCCTCTGTGTCCTTGAGAGGATTAGATTTCTGAAAAACACCAGGATACTCTTAGACCCTGTCGGCATTGTGAAATTGCCAGTTTGTCTTCTCTCTCTCTCTTTTTTTTTTTTTTTAAAGAGACAGAGTGCCAAAGTAGAGACGGTTTGCTTGGTGTTGCGTTTTAAGCCTAAATATAGGAAACCAAACCAAACCAAACCAAACCAAACCAAAACAAAACAAAACAAAACACTACCAAACAATGGTCTTGCAAGTAACATTTTTACTTAAGCATTAAATATTAAGTTTTTATAGTTTCTGTTTGGCTATCATTTTACTATTCTTGATACTAAGAAAAAAGTTAAAACACTGGCCTTAGGCAAAAAGCCAGGATTGGGACTCGATTGCTGATGGACTCTATAGTGTGGCAGGGCAGAGAGTGCCCTGTTTTTGACATATGTGAATCACAACATAAAAGATTCAGTTTCTACATAAAGAAATTTGGTATAGGGTTACTTTTTTTTTTGGTGCTGGAATTTAGGAATTTGCCCTGATAGTCCACAGTTTATGGAAAACCAGGCCACTGTATCTTGTCCAGAAAAGTAGAGAGAGAACAGAGAGCTGGAGGCAGTGACTCTCAATGCCTGGGGCTGGCAGCAGGGCCAGAGACCGTTCTTTTTCAACCTTCTGTTTCCTTTTCCAATATTCCCTTTCTTCTGATAGTGTTTCCCTGTGACTCTCTCTAGCTTATATTAATTCCTTATTTCTGTTTTACTCTGAGGCAAAATCTAAATGGTTATTTAATGTCATTTTAAATATAAGCAGCTTTATGATTTTGACATGAAAACAAACAGCAGTCTTTTAAAAATAAATCTTTCTTTTTCCCCGAAAAAACAGAAAAACTCAGAAATTTTATCGAGTGTGGAAGGCAAAGCTGTCATTCGTCAGTATAACAAAATTTCCTATGTTCTGGTGGAATTTGAAGTGGTGTATCACACAGCCTGGGTCAGAGAGATCTCACAGTTACAGTATGGTGTGTATAAGACTGTGCGAACTTATGTTAGGTGATTTTGAATGATTTCATGGTCTGGAGAAGTTTTTACATCTCTCTTATGTAATCTTACGATGGTTAAATTTAGATTTGGGGATGATACAGTTATTTATGTCTTTATAGTTAGAAACGATATTCTGATTTTATAAGAAAAATTGTCATGACCTTAAAGTTGATTTACTTAGATTATGACTTTCTCCTGAAAAAAAGTATTTAAAAGTAAATATCAAGACTTTTTATAGACATTTCTTCATAGAATTAGGAAAGTTTTCATGTTTAGTTTTATCATATTATAGATTGAAAGCTCAGTCCCAATCAGGGGAGAAAGAATTGCAGCTGGTCTTCCTCCCTTTCTCCCTCCCTCTCTCTCTTTCTCCCTCTCTCCCTCCCTTCCTTCTTCCTTCTTACCCTCCCTTCCTTCCTCCCCTCCTTTTTTTCTTTTTCTATAACCGAATTTAACTTCAGTTTTGAGCTTCAGTAAATTAAGAGTATCAGGGCTATGTCAAAGTACCTCTGAGGGGTGCTGAGGCATTGGGCAGAGTTAAGTGTGAAGTGGGGGATGGATGATTCTAAGCCATTATCTAGCTATGCTGGCCTCATCTGGGGTTTTGTTATTGTGTGGGCTCAATCTTTGGTTATGCTTTATCCTACCTTAACCTTAAGCTTTTAGCCATAACCTTGGTGGAACCCTGACTATGGCCTCTGGTAGAAAGGCTTCTCCCTGCCACGCCAGAATTGCTGTCACAAACAAATTCTGTGGTTGGGTCACTGGGAATGACAGTGAAGGGCCCCTCCTGCCTCTGCCTCTTGATTCCAGACCCATATATTTTAGCTATTGGGGACACAACACTAAATACAGGCCATTGCTTCACTGCACTTCTGCACCCTAGAGGACAGGGCCCCAACACTGCAGGGTGTCCTCCCTGATTGGCACCTTAGTTAACCTTTAATAGGCCACTTCTATCAGGCCAGCTGTTTCTGGGTAATACAAATGGTGGGACCCTGTGGATCCTATTGAAGGCCTGCTAATGGAGCAACACTGTCAAAGGAGCATCAAAAGAAGCTTAAATTCACATTATGGAAAATGGCAAAAGAGGATTTTTAACAACTGACACATGGAGCATGTACTGTTTAGCCTCTACAATACCATGCACTTTTCTACTCTTTATTTTGTCCTGGTTTTTCCTTTCACTTGTATATGTTCAATACCAAGTTCAACAGTTATCTGTCTCATAAAGCCTTTCTTTAGTCTTCCTGGCAGAAAGTAATGTCCTCCTCTTCTAGAGTCATCCGCACACTTTATCTGCAGTTCTTTTTCATGACACTTATTGCTTTATAGATCTGTCTCATCTCCCCTACACATTCCAAGGATATTCTCTATGTCAGTTATATTTTTCTATCTTTTAAATAAGTCATAGCTAACATTTATATGGTGCTTACTGTGTGCCAGGCTTTGTCTGAGTACTTTACATGTACAACTTCCTTTTATCCTCATGGCAAAACTGTGAGGAACTATTATTATCCTCATCTTACAGATGAGGAAACTGAGGTACTGAGAGGTTAAATGACTTGACCAAGATCACACAGCTTGGAAGTGGCACGGCCAGGATTCAAATCTGCCTTTCATGTGAGCATAGGCTAGTGGGAATGAATTGCTCTGGAAGACTTCTTGCTGTTACAGTGATGTGACAAAATTAAATTACACAGGAACTCAGAATAATAATTGGAGACCTCGTATCAGACTCTTTTAGTTGCTTGCTGCATGAAGTATCTCTGATGATGATTTACCCGGGATGAATGTTCACTCAGTCCTGGACCATACTTCCTGGCTATCATTATTGTTTGTGGTCTTGCTGACCATTTTGTCCTTTCAAGAGGTCTTGCTGACTATTTTGTCCTTTCAAGAGAGCTCTGCTTAAGGAAGGCAGATTTCATTAAATAAATGTTCAAAGGTTATTTTGGAGGTTACTTGGGAGGATAAATAATTTCTAGCCCGATTTTAGAAAGATTCTAAATGAATTGGCTATACTTTTATGTTAAAATCCTCATGGAAGCAGCATCCCTAGGCCATATAAGACAATTTTTTTCTGATGAGTAAAAGTCCACTATCTTCAAGGAAATATACAGACTATTTTATTTTACGAGAAATTTGGTGCAGCCATATTCTGTGCAGTAATGTGAATATACTTGGGAAAATCTCATGTTAGTAATGTTTGTTAATATGGTGTAATTCAAGCTAGCACATACTTGTCTGTGTGTTGTTATTATGCCTCTAGAGGTAATTCATGTTAAGATTACATAATCTAAGGCTACTGAGCATGAAGCATTGGGATTATGTATTTAAATTCATAATAAAAACCATGTTTGAAAATGCCTATTTGTAATAATGCTGTTCATGTAATAGCTTAAATATTGTGTAAAAAAAATCTTCCTCCACATTCCAGGAGTTCACAGTGTAATGGTGTTTAATAAATATATCTTATTGATGTTGAGCCTAGTCATCAGAAATTCAGAATGGAGATTTCATTCAGATAAACCTCTTTAAAGAAGTTAGTTTGGAGTTAGGCATGGAAAAGGGTTTGAAATCTATGAAGTGTGTCATACTTTGTAGTTGTACACATTTTCCAGTTCTCTCCCATGGGTTAAATCACCGTCTATAAAAATAAACTAACATTGTATTACACAGCTCTCTTAGATCCACTTAGGAAAGTGCTGCAGTTCATATCACAAAGGCTATATCCATTCTTGATCCAATTTTCTCTCTCTTGATCTGGTTTTATGGCCTGATAGGCACTCCATTTATTTATTAAGTTTTCAGTACTGACCATGTGTCAGATACAGTGCCTTAGAACCTGGGATATCTAAAATTATTGTTTTGCCCCTAAGAAGTTAGTGATCCGGTGGGGAAGACAGGCATGTGAACAGGGCTGGAAGCAGAAAAAAAATCCAGTATAACTAATGCCAACAATTGTTTCTTTGTAGCTTTACAAGCCACACTTTTTGTGCGACATCCAGAATCAGGAAAGCTGTTGGTTAATTTTGATCCCAAAATTCTGGAGGTTGTTCGGGAAACTAAGTGCATGATAAAAATGAAGCTGGATGTACCAGAACAGGCAAGGAGATTGCTAAAATTGGAAAGTAAATTGAAGGCAGACAAATTGTATTTGCAAGTAAGATATATTTTGTAATTATTTTCAAAGTAGTTTTTTTTTTTTTGAGAAGAAATTGCTGTAGTTGTGCTAATGTGGCATTTAGGAGAAATTATGTTGAGTCTTATTTTTTAGCCTTATTGAGGTATAATTGACAAATAAAATTGTAAGGTATTTAAAGTGTACATTGTGTGATTTGATATACATATATATTGTAAAAAGATTCCTCCCACTTAGTCAATTAACACATTCGTCACTTTACCTCTGTGTGTATACATATGTGCTCTTTTGTGGGAATATTTAGGTTCTACTTTCTAAGCAAATTTCAACTATATGACACAGTGTCATGAACTACAGCCACCATGTTATATGTTAGATCCTCAGACCATATTCATCGTATACCTGAAAATTTGTGCCCTCTTACCAACCTCTCCTTGTTTCCACCCCCCACCACACCCTTGACCCTGGTCCCTGGCAACAAGGTTTCCATTCTATTTATATGAGTTCAGCTTTTTTTAGATTTCACATATAAGTTATATCGTGCACTATTTGTCTTTCTCTGTCTGACTTATTTCACCTAGCATACTGCCCTCAAGGTCCATACCTGTTGTTGCAAATGTGAGGATGTCCTTCTTTCTCATGATTGAGTAATATATCATTGTGTATGTGTGTATATATGTGTACACACATATATCTCTGTGTGTATATATACACATATATGGGTACATGTGTGTGTATGTGTGTGTGTATATGTGTATGTATATACATGTGTGTGTATACTTCTTTATCCATCCATCCACTGACAGACACTCCGATTGCTTCCATGCCTTGGTTATTGTGAATAATGCTGTAATGAAGATAGAGTGCAGATATCTCTTTGAGACCCTGACTTCATTTTCTCTGGCTATGTTCCCAGAAGTGGGATTGCTGAATCATACAGTAGTTCTATTTTTAGTTTTTCTAGGAAACTCCATGCTGTTTTGCATAGTGGTCGCATCAATTTACATTCCTAGCAATAGTACACAGGGTTCTCTTTTCTCCATATCCTTGCCAACACTCATTATTTCTTATTTTTTTGATGATAATCATTCTAACAGGTGTGAGGCAATACCTCATTGTGATTTTGATTTGTGGTTTCCTAATGATCAGTAATGTTGAACACCTGTTGGCCATTTGTATGTCTTTTTTAGAAAATGTCTGTTCAGTTCTCTGCCCATGTGTTAATCAACTTTTTTTTTTTTTGCTTCAGAGTTGTGTGAGTTCTTTATATATTATAGATATGAACCCCTTATCAGATATGCAAGTATTTTCTCCCATTTCATAGGTTGCCTTGTTATTTTGTTATTGGTTTTCTTTATTGTGCAGAAACTTTTTAGTTAGATGTAATCCTACTTATTTATTTTTCCTTTTGTTTTTGTGCTTTTGGTGTTAAATCCAAAAAATCATTGCCAAGACTGATGTCAAGGAACTTACTCCTTATGTCTTCTCCTAGGAGTTTTACAGTTTCAGTTCTTAAATTTAAGTGTTTAATCTATTTCAAGTTGATTTTTGTACATGGTATAAGGTTAGTGTCAAATTTCATTATTTAGCTTGTGTCTATCCAGTTTTTTCAACACCATTTATTGAAGAGACTATTCTTTCCCCATTGTTTATTTTTGATTCCTTTGGATAATCTTGCTCCTTTGTAAATTCATTGACCATGTGTGCGTGGGTTTATTTCTGAGCTCTCTCTCCTGTTCCATTGTTCTATTGAAATACTGATGTGCAAACTAAAGGAAAATGTGAAGTTGGAAAGCGAAAGATGAAAAGTTTATCAGAAATTGTATTTGGACTTCTGGATAATGACAATGATGAATAGCAAGTTTTAAAAAAATATTTTTAGTTTATAACTTTATAGATTAAGTACATCATAATTTATCATATATTTAATCCCAATACTAATAGGATATAAATTAATATGGTAGGATGAATATAAAATGACATGAGTAAAAAAACGATTCTTCAGCATTATGCGGTAATATGGAGGAACAAAAAAAGTGATTGGAGTATTAGAATAGAGATTCTCAAAACATACTTATCACTGATGCCACACTCGTTTTTTTGAATCAAAATCAATACACACAATCAGAATTAATAAGCTTTTCTGTTTTAGATTTTTTAAAGATGAAGTATAATGATCAATTTAAGATCATTTTGTAATTTATTGTACTGCATGATAGGAGATGTGGATTCAAGTTATTTCAACTCAGATTAATAATATTAAATTGTTTCAATGTTTATTTAAGAGTTTCAAAGTCATTAATTCCATTCCTCCTTTTCTGTTACTTGTAGTTAAACCTTTATGTATGCTTGACACTCGGTATAGGATTTTAACTTTCATAATACCATCCGATACTCACTAAATTCTGTAAGATGCAATGCAAGTGATATTAACCTCAATTTATAACACCACGTTGACACTCAATTCTCCAAAGCCGTAACTAGCCAGTATAAAAATCTAAAGCTTTTGATCCTGAAGCCAAAGTTTCCACAATGCCAACACTTCTCTGAGCTTTTTAAACATAACAATTAAATACTATTTTGGCAAGAGCTAAAATTATTAAACTCTTAGAAAAAGGCATATGCATACATTTTCATGACCTTGAATTAGGCAAAGATTTCTTTGATATGACACTAAAAACACAAGGGACAAAAGAAAAAGTAATATGAGTTCTTTATATATTTTGGATATAAGCCCTTTATTGAAGATATCATTTGCAAATACCTTCTTTCGTTCAGTTGGCTGCCTTTGTGTTTTGTTGATAGTTTCTTTCGCTATGCAGAAACCTTTTAGTTTGATGTAGTCCCATTCACTTACTTTTGCTTTGACTTCCCTTGCCTTCGCGGTCAAGTTCACAAGAACTTCCCTGAGACCAAATTCTGTAAGTTTAGTACCTATGTTTTCTTCCATGTGTTTTATTATTTCAGGTTCCATGTTTAAGTATTTAATTAATTTTGAGTTAATTTTTTGGTATGGCATCGGCAGTCTAGTTTCATTCTTTTGCATGACCTTCCAATTTCCCCAACACCATTTATTGAAAAGGCGTTTCCTTTCTCCATTGTATGTTTTTTGGCTCCTTTGTCAAAAATTAGTTGTCCATATATATAGGTTTATTTCTGGGATCTCAGTTCTGTCCCATTGGTCTTTGTGTCTATTTTCCTATCAATACCATACTGTTTTGATTACTGTAGCTTTCTAATATAATTTTGAGCCAGGGAATGTAACATCTCCAGCTTTGTTCTTTTTCTCAGGACTGCTTTGAATTTTCAGGATCTTATGTTTTTCCAGACAAATGTGATTGTCTTTTTGTTCTGTTTCTTTGAAAAATATCACTGGGATTTTGAATGGGGATTGCATTAAATCTATATACAACTCGACAACAAAAGAAAAACAAACAATCCAATTAAAAATAAACAGAAGACCTGAACAGACACTTCTCCCAAAATGACATACAAATGGCCAACAGATATATGAAAAGAGGCTCAACTTCACTAACTATAAGCACAGTGAGAAACCACCTCACGTCTGTGAGAATGGCTAGTATTAATAACAAATCTTAACAACATATGTGCTATAATATGTCTTAATAACAAGTGTTGGAGAGGATATAGTAGAAAGGTAAATTGGTACAGCCACTGTGGTAAATAGTATGGAAGTACCTAAAAAAATCAAGACTAGAGCTACCATATGATCTGGCAATCCCTCTTCTGGGTGTCTACCCCTCAAATTGAACATATTTATTCATGAAGACATATGTACTTTCATGTTCATAACAGCATTATTCACAGTGGCCAAGACAAGGAAACAGAAGGCGAGGAACAGAAAAAGGAAAGATATATGATAGGCATCATGAAAAGATAATTAAACTACAGTAGCATGAATATAGAAAGATAATTAAATAATAAATATTAAAAGTGCAAAACTAGAAAGCTTTATTGATTCCCTTTATTAAAGGAGATGCTTAGGTAATTTAAAGGTGAGGAAGCAATATATTGTTAGTAGAAATTTAAATGAGCACCTTCCATCTTGGCAGGACTATGAGGAAACAGGTATAATGCAATCTTAGTATGAATCAGAATATGACTGTTGCTTTAAAATTAAAGTAAAACATGCCTTTTGACTTTTAATAGGGTCTTCTGCAGTATTATGATGAGTTATGTCAGGAGGTGCCTTCTGTGTTTGTCAATCTGATGACCCCTAAAATGAAAAAGGTGGGTAATAGTGAAGGATTATATTGATGTCCTTGTTGTTTAAAATTAGATTATGGTTCTATAGATTATGGATTTTAGAACACCTATTCTTGCCTAAACCCTATATCTTAGTTCAACTTTATGGCTCTATTATTCCTACAGAATGATTCCTTGTTTAAATGTTGTTGCCTTTTAAAAACATCTAAATCTAAACAATGAGCACTTTCTAAGAATTCATGATTGCCTTGTGGGCAGCCAAAGATGATTTTAAAGACAAAAAGTCACCTTTGCTAGGTATAATGGAGGGGAACTCTAATTAAGGATATATGACCTGTAATATTTTCAGGTAATAAAAGAAAGCCTTTATATATATACTCCATATGTGTATGTATGTATGTATGTATGTATGTATGTATGTATGTGTGTGTATATACACACACATACATACATACACACACACACACATATAAATGCAGATGCTCCTGTTCAAAATTGAAACATATATATTTTTACTTTTTCTAGGTGGAATCTGTGTTGAGACAAGGGCTTACAATATTAACGTGGTCATCTTTAACACTAGAAAGTTTCTTTCAAGAAGTTGACTCAGTTTTGGATATGTTCAATCAACTTTTAAAGAAGGTATATACATACATTTTAAAAAACTTAACTTAAAGGACATTTATTAAGTTAAAAAAATAACACTTTATGTTTCTTTAATTGTTTTGGGTCCTTTTCATTTACAATTGTCTGCTCTTTTCTCTATATCACCTTGCCATTAGTATGTCAAAATGATGGTTCGTCTCCACAGTGTAGTTTAGAAAATGGATAACTGTAGACTATGGAAATTGGCAGAATAGAGTGATTAAGTGTTAATGCATCTGATATTAATTAAATGAGGCAGCCATCTAATTTCAGAGTGTCTACTGGCTTATGACATGTTCGCTGTTTAGAATGTGCGTATCTTTTTAGTCTGTGCTAGTCTGTCTGTGGTGGCCACATGTTGTAACAGACAAAATTCAGAGGCTTGGGAGTTGAATAAACCTAGGTATGATTCTCTGCCTTTCACTAGTTATGTGTTTCTCCCTAGTTTACTTTATTTTTTTGAGCCTTGATTTCTTTAGCTGTAAAACAGGAATAGTAACAGTTCATGGGCTGAAATGAAGATTAAAAGAAATAACACACATGAGGTTATTTCTCATATGTTAACCTCATAACACGTATGAGGTTATTTCTCAAACGTTGCTGCCATAACCTCATGTGTTAGTTATGTCATATGTTAGTTCCATGTCAAGCTTTCTTTTGCAGGTGTACTCCTAACAATTTCCACCAAATTATCATTAGTTTTGGATGCAAGTTTCCAGAATATTCAGATATTTAGCTATTTCCAGATATAATTTAGCCCTCTAAATTACTTTATAACTCAAGTACATTTTGGATGAAAGAAGAGTTTTCTTCCCCAGTTTCTTTTTTGTTGCTAGATCAGTGACTTGTGTGAAATGCATATTGATACTGTTCTAAAGGAGATAGCCAAAACTGTGTTAATTTCTCTGCCTGAAAGTGGAGCCACCAAAGTAGAAGACATGTTGACGCTCAATGAGGTATGCATTTATGTATTATGTTTTAATTGTAGAATTACTGGCTCATAAACATAAAATGTGAATTTACAGATATTCTAGCTTTTTTTTGAACATCCTCAGCTTTAAAGACTTTCAAGTTTTCAACAGCTCAAGCCGGTGGACACACCCTAGACATGTCCTCAATATTGTGCTGAAGTTCCTTGAGGTTCTATCAGTGGCTCACTCCTTCCTCTGTGCACATTTTTCTTCCTCTGTGCACATTCCGAGGGCAATATCATCTATTCTCATGGTTTTAGCCACCCACAAACTTGCCCTTTAAGTCACCCAGAAATTCAGGAATCATTTGCAGTCCCTTTCTCACCCGCATTTCCTAAATCCAGTCTGTCTCAAGGTTCAGCCAGGTTTTACTTGTAACTCAGTTTTTGCTTTAATTGTCTCTTTGCCTCTTCTTTTCCATACCTACTACCTTCTGTTTAAGTCAGGGTCTTAAGGCTCATTTTGAGTTTAGCAATCAATGCTTCGGTCCAACTGGTCTCTTTGCCTCCATGTTTGGCCCCATCACATCCATCCTCCACATTGCCACCAAATCCAATTGTGAAACTCCCCAGCTTAAATCATTCACTATCTGATCCCTACAGGACAAAACTGAGCCTTCTTAGTATCACATTATATTGAAGTTTCTCAAATACCTATTTAACCTGCATTGGCTAGAAAGCACAAAGACAGGAACCCCATCTAATCATTTTTGAAGCTTGGCACACTTGTAAAGTCGTTCTCAAAAGCACTCACTATACATCTTGAACTGAGCTCTCTTTTTCTTCCTTGCCTGCCTTTTACTTCAGCTACGCCCACCCTGCTGGTTTAGGTCACCTTGTTAGTGTCCTTTTCAAGATGGCTAAGGGTGACTCCATCTCAAGGAGTCCAGTCTGGTCTATGAAAAACAAGTGCCTTTCCCCCTCTTTCTATGGAAATGTAGCTTCTCCCCAGGACATCTCTTCCTGCCTTTAGGGGATGTGGTGCCCAGCCAGCCTCTTCTCTTCTGTTAGGCATGGGTCAGTCCCCCCATCCCCAAATTCTAGAGGACCTGTGTCAGGGTCTCTGGGTAGTTCCTACATTTATTTTTACCCAGTCTCTACCAAGCTTCCCTCTATAAACTCCAGGAGGGCACTGGGCTGAGGGTTGCCTCCCACGTGGCCTTTTAAGAACTGCCTTCTTCATGAGGTGTTGGACTTAGAATTATTTGTTTCCAGCATCGGGGACCTTGGTTATAAGAGAGACAACACTAAATGCCCATTTAACATCCTGTTCTTGGAGCACATAAATTTAAAATGATTATATCTTCCTGTCCATTTGTTCCTTTTGTCATTCTTAAGCTTTTTATCTTTAGAGTCTATTTTGTTTGATATTAATATAGTTGTACCAGCTTTTTTAGATTATTATTTTCTAGATATATATCTCTTTTCTGTTTTTTTCGACCTTTCTTGGTGCTTCTATTTTAGGTTTTGTCTTATAAAGAACATTTAGCTAGATTTTGTTTTTAATCTGCTCTGAAAAATCTATTTCTTAAAAATTGGTAATTTCAGTTTATTTACATTTATTATATCAATATATTTGGATATACTTCTCTCTGCCTTTTTTTTGTGTGAATTTATTACCTATCTCTAGAAGTTATTTTTTATTCTTTTTCAAAGATGTGTGGTCTTTTTATACAGTCTTGTTCCTTTCTCATGTTTTTTTTCTTTAATTCTATTTTTATTTAGACATCTAAAATATATTTCATAATGACTCTGTTATCTGAAGAAATTAGAGGGTCTATTTCTGTTCTTTGCTTTTTCTGCCAGCTCTTGCTCGGTGTGGCTTGTTTCTCTATGTTTTTAATATTCTGGATTGTGAGCTAATGCACACATGTCCATTTGGTTGAGAACCTGTCCCTTTTTATTTGCTCCTGTGTGGTGCCTAGGCGTTTTATGACTCAGAATAACTTTGTGTTAGTTTCCCAGAGGGCAGAACTGCCAAAACTACAAGGTAGTATAAACTCAAGTCCTAAATTTACGTGAGTGTAAGCCAGTGGTTGTAAATTCTCAAGAGAGAATTTGTCCCTCCTCCCCAGAGCCTCAACCAAGATAGCTAACTTTCCTTTTAGTTTACCCTTTCCTTGAGAGTGTAACCATTGATTTGCCTGATATTATGTGGAAAAAGGAGATAGGTAGGTCTCAATTCCCGCCTCTTATACTTGTGAGGAATCCAAGGTCTTATTTGGTGTTTTGGTTATGGGAAAAAAAAAGGTTCCCATAGAAACTGTGGTTATAGCTTGCTTTTCATTTTAGGCCCACATCTTTTTTTTTTTTTTAAATTAGTTTCAAGTGTACAGTACATTGGTTAGATATTTATATAGTTTATAAAATGATCCCCATTATTTCTCTTTTTAAAATTAAGACATCATGGGTATACAGCAAATTGTGCAAATCGTACATGCACCATTCAATGAATGTTTACATATGACATCATTATAACCATCTCCAAGATCAATGTGTAAGATATTTCCTTTAGCACAAATGATTCCCACATGCTTCATTTTGGGCAACAAACACCCCTCTCCTTGAATTCTGTCATTGTATATCAGTTTTGCCTGTTTTTGAACTTCATATAAATGGAATCATGTAGCATATATTCTTTACGTCTGGATTGTTTTGTTCGTTGTTATATCTGTGTGATTCATCTATGTCATTGTTTTTTCATTCTCATTGTTTGGGTCATTGATTATAAATATATTTAGCTTCCACAGAAACTCTTTAATTTGGAGTTGTGAAATTAGGAGCCAAACAAGTTCATACATTACATTTGATCGATATGTCTCTTAAGTTTCTTTTTATTGTCCCCCCCTTTTTTTGCTTGAAACATTTTTTTTATTGTGGTAAAATATACATAACAAAATTTACCATTTTAACCATTTAAAAAAATAAAGTTCAGTGTAAAAACATATGTACAATATTGTGTAACCATCACCATTATCTATTTCCATAACTTTTTCACCATCCCAAGCTGAAACTCTGTACGCATTAAACACTCACTGCCCAATCTCTCCTCTCCCCACTCCAGTAACACCTGTATTCTACCTTATGTCTCTATAGATTGTCCTGTTCTACATACCTCATTTAAGTGGAATCATACTTGTGAAGTGTTTGTCCTTTTGTGTCTGGCTTATTTCACTTAGCATGTTGTTTTCAAGTTCATCCATATTGTAACATGATCAGAACTTCATTCCTCATTATGTCTGAGGAACGTTCCGTAGTATATATGCACCACATTTTGTTTATCCATTCATCTGTGGATGGACATCTGTGCTGTCACCATGTTTTAGCTGTTGTGAATGATGCTGCTATGAGCACTGGTATGCAAATACCTGTGTGAGTTCCTGTTTTCAATTCTTTTGAGTAGACCTAGAAGTGGAATTGCTGGACCATATGGTAATTTTATGTTAAACTTTTTAAGGAAAAATTTAATGAGAATAGTTTTTTCCACAGAGGCTTCACTGTTTGTTCCAGTTTCTCTACATGCTTGCCAACACTTGTTATTTTTCATTTTTGATTTTTTGTTTATTTCTATAAACTCCATCCTAATGGGTATGAAGTGCTATCTCAATGTGGTTTTGACTTGTATTTTCCTAATGCCTACTGAAAGTGAGGATCTTTTCATGTGCTTATTGGTCATTTAAATATTTTCTCTGGAGAAATGTCTTCGAGTTACTTGCCATCTTCCTTTTTTTAATGATTTTTATTTAAGTTCATTTGTCCTGCAGAATTTTATATGTTCACATTTTGCTCATTGCATCCTAGTAGTATGATTTAAAATGTTAACATATTCCTCTATCCCTTGAATTTCCTGTAAATTAATTAGATTCGAAGGCTTAGCTCAGGTTCAATTTCTTTTGATTTTTCTGACGGAATGGTTCACAGGTAACAGTTTTTTTCTACTGCATCACATCAGGAGGTGCCCAATGTCACATAATTTCTCTTTTAGTGATAGATATTAAGATTGATTGGTGGACTCAGATGTAGTCAGGTTTATTCATCATCATAAAGTTTCACATTAACTTTTCACGTAGAAGTTTTCAGAAGGTTTTAGCAGCCTTTGATTATTGTTGCCTAGAACTGTTATTTCATTGGAGGTTAAAAATGTTGATTTAAAATGTTTTAGCATTTATGGGTAAAATATTTTTATAAAGAAGAAATTTTCTTCATGAACTTGTTAGTTACTTTGAAATAGCGTTTGAACAGAAAGTCAGTTTCGTGCTCCAATTTCACTTTTATGAAAGAGTAGGAAGAGAGAAATTCCTATATCAAAAGGAAGGAGTTGTCTCAACCTATTTTGTTCTAAAATAATCGTTGAGTTTAAAAATTTTTAAATATTGTGAATTTATGGACTATTATATATTTGAGAGATTCAACCTATTGCTCTTTTTGAAGTTTAAATTTTCCCATCTTTGTCCAGCAGAATCCTTAAGGCTGGCTTCTGTGTTTTCAATAAGAATCCAGTAGCCTTTGAATGGTTCCTTACTTTCTGGAGCTCTATATCTTAGGGTCTCTTATATGTTCCCCACCCCAGATCTGGGACCAGCCATTTCTCCAGTGAGTTTATTCCTTTCATGGTATTGGTATTTGGTGAGCACAACTGGATGCTACAAAGGGCATCCATTTTTAGCTTTTAGCTATTTCTGCACCTCTAAGTAATATACTTGGGGTACTATTTCTTGAGTTGGAAATTTACAAATTATTTTTTTTCTGCTTCAATGTGTAAGCATTTAGCTATTTGATCCCATCCTCTATTTTCTTTCTTTTTCTTCTCAATACAGTTATAAAATTATTTTTAGTTAAATGGTAGCTGTAAGTAGCAGGACCTTATTATGCCTTTATAAATATTAACCAATGCAGAAACATGTAGTATACAGGTAATATATCTTATACAGCTTTTTATTTTTCATGGCGTTTCTAATTACCTTTCTTTTCACATTTTCTTTCAAAAACACTATTACAACAGAGTTCCATTTTCTAACTTCCCTCCCCCCCTGCCCCAGAGACCTCCTTTCAAAGCCCTCTGAATCCCTGTTTCAATCTGGGTTGATTACTTTCCCAGTCATATGCAAAATTGTTAATGCAGTACTCTGCTCCTTTTCCTTAATTCCATGTTACTCTAGAACAGAGAGCCCTTGGAATGCTGTATTGGTCTTCTCTCAGCAATTAAAATTTTCCAATGAAGGCTCCTGTTTCCTGCCCAGGGGTAAGGGGTAATTTTCTGCCTGTTGTTTTCTTCTTGCTCATCCTCAAATCTGACTATATGCACTTCATACCTGATCTTACTTGTAAACAAACAGGATACAAAAGAGTAGGGAAGTTTCTATGTCTGTTTCCTTTCTTTTGTCTCATTTACAATGAAAATCACCTCATATTGGTATGTACCTAAAACTGTTCTGGCACTATCAACTGCTCAGTGGGGGAAATTTATACTACTAGAGAAAATTTGTTTTTAACACACAAATAACTTTTATATGTATGGAAAGAGAAACAGGTCAAACAAAATTGGGATAGATTAAAGGTGATCGAGTGTAAATGTGGTGGCACACTAGAGACGCTGTTACTAGATAAGTGGCAAGTTGCAAAACTTACCACTTGTAAGTCATGATACATGAAGCGGAGTTTGAAGCGTGCCTTTGCCAATCGATACGCCCCAGTCACTTGCAGCAGAGGGATCTAACGTTCGGTTACAGTGGACTGTCTTCCCACAAACCTGTCATCAAGCAGCCATGGTAGTGAAGGCAGAAAAAGATTTGTAATGTCAGGAAAAGTCAGGTAGCAGCAGTCTGAGCAGAAGTCAGTTTTGGAAACATGCCACACATAATGTTAATTTGTGGGGAAGAGGTTAGTTTGGGCCAAGCAGGGGTTTCAGATTGTATTTGGGAACCTGGGCTATTTGCAGTCAATGTAGTGTTCCTTGATGTGGAAAATCTAAGCCCAGTTTAGGACAGATTAATTAATTGTTAAAGAGCTGTTGTCCAACAGCTTCAGATTGGACCTTCTGTTCTATGATGCTGGGCCTGGGACTCTGCAAACTGTATCCTTGGTGAGCTGGCTTTGCCGATGGTGATGCTAGAAGGAGGGCAGAGGAGAGAGAAGAAACTTGTTCTTTCCTGTTTTGCCTTCTGTTCCTGACATGGTCACATGGGCAAAGCTCTTTATCTTGACAGCAGCAGTTAGTCCCAGGCCCGAGCTTTTCTCCTGCCCTTACAGAACCAGCCTCTGTGCTCCTCAGACGTAGCAGCACCATGAGGTTGTCTCTGAGCTTCTGAGGCAGCAATGCTGGCTGGGCAGCTACCTCACTTTCCAGCTCTACGTTCTAGTAACTACATCCTCCCTTTGCGTCCCCAGGCTCCCCAGGTGGTAGCTGCTCTCTGTGTGATCTCAGTGTCCCCTTTTGCCATTTCAATCCTTTAACAGTTGTTTAACCAACTTTTTATATTTAATTCTCTCATTGTGTTAGTTAAGATAGCCGGTGTGGCATCTGTTTTCCTGACTGGACCCTGACTAACATATCTGTATCTGGACACACACACACACACACACACACACACACACACACACACACATGGAAATATTAAGATTCAAGCTATGATGGGAGAATGCTGGTACATACATTTAAGGCTATTAAAAATTATATCAATAAAACCAACCTGGCTCCATGGTGGCAGAAAGTTGGTTAATTGTTCCAGGGACCGTGGAGATGGAGAGATGGAGAGCGACTCCTAAGGGATGTGAGGATTTTTGGGAGGATGATGAAAATATTCTGGAATTAGATAGCAGTCATGGTTGCGTGAGTCTGTGAAAATACTAAAAACCAATGAATTGCACACTTTACAAGGGCAAATTTTGTGGCATATAAAATATATCTTAATTTTTAAAAATATGAAAGAAGTCCAGAAAATCAATTTTACAGTCTTCTAGTATGTCCCTGCACTGGCCCTCAGTATTTCAGTTTGTTCTTTGCTGGGTTTTAAGAATGGTCTTACTTATCTAGGGCTAGTTAGTCCTCTGAAGAAGAGGGTAGAAGTCATCGCCACTGTTAGCACTGAGGGGACGTGGGGAGGAAATAGTGCTGTTAGAGTCCAGTAAAAGCTGAAGCCAAGTGGAAGGACTCATCCTGTAGGAGCTGAATCTGTGAACAGTCTCTATTAGAGATGCAGCCTCTAAGCAAGAAAGGAGTAAGGGAGAAATACCCCCACTTCTCCCTCCTCCAGCTCTTCTAGCTTTTGCTGGTGCTTCCCATTGGGTCAGACCCAACTGGTAATCTTAGAATAAGCGAGACCCAGGGGCCAGCTTCTCTCTGCACAGAGCAGGGTGAAGAAGAGCTGAGAATGGGCTGGCAGAAAGCAAATGCAGAATAACCAGCACCTGGGGTATTTGACAAAATGAATTTGACAGAGGTTCAGAGATTATTTATAGTTTTCTAAATTAAAGTCATGTAAATAATTGTCACAGTCAGAGCTCCTGGTACATTGTTGACTGCTTCTGCTTCCATCTCTTCCTTCCTCTTGGTTCCATGGAGAAAGTACCCACTTCTTTAAAAAATCTAGGTTCCCCAAATGGTTTCTAGATCCTGTGCCTTCTTGCCTTCTTGCCAGCCTTGCGCCACCAAGCTTCTTCACTCTCTTCAAAGTCTATCTTTGTCCTCTCCACCGGACCCCTCCCACCAGCAGCAATCTAATATGTTCTCATCCTTTCCAACAAACAAAAACCTTCCTTCATTTTCTATCACTTCTCATTCACAACCAAGCATCTCCAGATTCTCACACATGCTGCCTTTCCTTTCTTTCCCATTTCTCATTTTCCATCTCCATTTTCTTTCCCCAATTCCTGGTTCAAATTATTGCTAGCACTAATAATTATTTTTTTAAAACAATTTTACTGAGACATAATTCATATACCATACAATTTACCCATTTAAAGTATACAATTCAGTGGTTTTAATATATTCACAGAGTTGTACAAACCATCACCAAAATTTTAGAAACATTTCATCACCCCTAAAGAAATCCCATACTCATTAGCAGTCACTCCCCATTTCCTCTCAACCCGCCCAGCCTTATGCAACCATTAATCTATTTTCTGCCTTTATATATTTACCTATTCTGAACATTTTATATGGATGGAATAAATGTAATATGTGATATTTTGTGACTGGCATTTTTCACTTAGCACTATATTTTCAAAGTTTGTTCATATTGTCTGATTTATTAGTGCTTTGTTTCTTTTTGTTACTGAGTAAGAATGCATTATATGGATATACCCCATTTTGGTTATCTGTTCATTAGTTGATAGAGATTTGATTGTTTCTGCTTTTTGGCCATTACAAGTAATGCTGTTGTGAACATAAATGTACAAGTTTTTGTGAGGACATGTTTTCATTTCTCATGAATATATACCTAGGAATGAAATTGCTAGGTCATACGTTAACTCTATGTTTAAGCTTTTGAGGAGCCGTTGGACTGTTTTCCAAAGCGGCTGCATTATTTTACACTTCCACCAGCCGTGTCCGAGGGTTCCAATTTCTCTACATCCTTGCCGACACTTACTATTTGTCTTCTTTATTATAGCTATCCTGGTGGGTGTGATGTGGTGTCTCACCTGGTGGGTGTGAAGAGGTTTTGCGTTACATTTCCCTAATGCCTAGTGATGTTAGGTACTTTTTCATGTGCTTATTAACCTTTGGTATACTTTCTTTCAAAAATATTTATTCAGACCCTTTGCTTTTTTAAGTTGTGTTGTCTTTTTTTTTTTTGTTCTTTATATGTTCTAGATATTAGTCCTTTATCAGATATGATTTACAAAATTTTCAGCTATTCTTTGGGTTGTCTTTTCACTTTTCATGGCGATGTTCTTTGAAGTCCCAAAGTTTTTAATTTTGATGATGTCCGGTTTATCTTCTTTTTCTTTTGTTACTCTGTTTTTGGTATCATATATAAGAAAGCTTTGCCTAATCCAAGATTATGAAGATCTATGCCTATGTTTTCTTTTAAAAATTTTATAGTTTTACCTCTCACATTTATGTCTATGATCATTTTGAGTTAGTTTTTACGTATGGTATAAAGAAAAACTCGGTTTAATTATTTTGCAAGTAGATATTCAGTTGTCCCACTACCAATTGTCAATTCCCATTAACTTTATTCTTATATGCTATTGGAAACATCTGGAAAAATTCATGTGGTATCCTCTCATTTATTCTTGTGGGCATATTCTTTTTAAAAGATTATTTTTTGTTTTTTTTGTTGAGGTTTTAGGAGATATCAGGGAATGCCGAGATAAACGTGTGTGTTTCATCTGTCATATTTAAGTAGTAGTGTCTGGTTACTTTCATAGGAGATTTCAGAGCAGGTGGGGTTTGGATGGGGTGTTTATTTACATGTGTTCTTTCTGCCAAGATCAGCTAGCTGGTAGTGTCCACTTGCTTAACACTCGTTTTCCCTGCTAACTGAAGTGGCTCTCAGCCATCATCGTTATTCCAATGATTACCACTGTGTGGAATAAATTAGTAAGGATGGAAAGAAGCAATGGGAGCAAAGTCAGAAGAGTTTGGGGCTGGAAGGTTCAGACAATTCTTCAGGCAGGAGGAGGAACACCATTTCCCTTGAGAATGGGAAAAGATGAGGATGGTTTCAGATGCAGATGAAGTGGTATAAATGGGAATAACACATTTAGAAATACCTCCCTCAGTCCAGTAGCAAGAAAAAGAACACATAGGGACAAGGGATGGACATATACAGGGGATGTGGGACTGCCCAAGGCGTCCCAGGGAGGGGTTTGCATAGACAGGCTTGAGTTTCTCTACAGAAGTGGTTTTTGGGTCCGAGCTGGCTGCTCCCATTTACTTTTCTCTTTCCTAAAACGTATGGATGTTGTGAACATGTCAGAGAGCTTTTCAATTTTATAAGCCTGTTTTCTTTTCTGAATTTAACTCATTCTCAACTTATTCCTAAAGCCTTTGCTGACTTAGTTCAGACAGGTAAAGCACAGGCTTTTAGAATCAGTCAAAGCTAGTTTTAAACATCTATTTTTATACCCATAAATTTCTTATTCATTCTGACCCTCGATTTTTTTCATCTGTGAAATGGGGAAAATAATTATTACCCATTCCAAGAGATTGTCATTTAATTAAATGAGTTAATACACATAAAGGTCTTAAATTGATGCCTGGCATACAACACCATGCTCACTTAAAAACCTCATCTTATTTGAATCTTAAAGCAATGCTTTGGATTGTCCTTTTTTAAAGCACTTCTCATTTTCAACTTTTGGCATCACCATCTCTCTGCTCCTTCAGCCTTCTTTTTTTTCAGCATTTAATGTGACTGTAGATGTCTTGTATGTAATTGAGTCAGATAAAAGTCAAAGACTTTGAATTTTTCTACTTTCTCCTCCTTTTCTTCGTGTGGTCCTTAACAGCTGTGCCTTTAACCACTGACACTTTTGGATCTGAAACATTATGCTATTGGCAACGATCCCTAGTTATTTTCAAGTGGTGTTAAGTACAGTTTTATAAATTAATGTCGTATTAATAATTTTCACAGGATATTTTAAGTATCTGGAAATTAATAGTCATTTCTTTATTTCATAGACGTACACAAAAGAATGGGCTGACATTCTAAACCACAAAAGTAAGCATGTGGAAGAAGCTGTCAAAGAACTTATATCAATATTTGAGACTATTTATGAAGTTAAGTACAGTGGGAAAACAGCAAAACAGGTACCAGGTAATTTCACGAGGTATAATGTTTGAATCACAAACGTTACAACTATGTTCTCAAGCAGCCTTTCCACGAATAGCGGTCTCAGGTTTACTATGTTATCTCTCTCTCTCTCCCCACCGTCCCCCCTCTTCTCTGCCAGCATTCTAAAATGTCTGGAGACATTTTTCGTTGTCACACAGCATGGGGAAGTGTTACTGGCATCTCCTGGGTAAGAGTGCTGACCAGGCGTGCTGCTGAACATCCTGAAGGCTTGGGCCAGCCCCCAACAACCAAGAATATCAATAGTGCTAGGGATGAGAAACTCTGAGCTCAAACAAGTATCCGTAGCATGTCTTCTTACTCTTAGAGGTTTTCCATTTAGTTTAATCAGTTTTCTTCAGAAGGGTCAAATACACAAAAATATGAGCCCATTAAGGTAGAAAACTAAAAAAGTTTAAGAAGATAACATGTAAAACCCTCTTTAAATGTTTTAAAATTCTAGATACTAACACATAGTATATTTAAAGAGAGTATTGCTTAGTAGAATGATGATTCTATTGAGGTGTGGGTGGTTTAAATTGAATTCTAAGATGATTCCTACAGGGATAAGTTTTACAAATTTAAATTAAGAACTTTTTAAGAAGGGGTTTTCTGAGAAGATTTGGCCAAACGCTCAACATTAAATGTTATATTTTTGTTTGTCTTATATCTGTAGAACAGAGGAAACATGTTGTTTTTGGAAGTGAAACAGAAGAGGGTGAAAACATTGATTATGACACTAATATTGTGACTGAGGTTGCTGCTGTTAATGATAAAGAAGATGAATTTAAAAAGGTATTTATTGTGAAACAACCTCATTGAATTTTACAGAATTATGACTAATAGGATTATAAATAACCCTGGATGGCGCTTTGTCCAAGTAGTTTTACAACCAATCTATGTGGATTTATAACTGATTTGGATTTATAACAGAATTCAGAAAATATAATTTTCAATTCTACACTGTAGACTCTGGCAAGATATAGCAATCTTTACAGTTTCCCCAATATCATCAACTTTTAATGTGATCTGTCAACTATGTTTATAGAGTTACTTTTCCCTATTGTGATTGACAGTGTTTTCTTACATAGTGAATGTCACTTCTGGGATTGTAGTGCCAATCTGTTTGACTCAGGCTGGAGAACGGTTTTTCTCAGTTATCGTGTTTAATAGAGTTACTTATTGCAAGCCCAGATTCTGGTTCACTTGGGGGCCAGGGATCTGCGTTTTAAACTAGCATCGTAGTAGATAGCCTGTGTACTCTCCCCCAGGAGAGACCCTAGATAGGCAGCTTTTCACAGTGTGTTCAGATGTTTTGAGAAAGAAGGTTGAGAAGGAGGCACAGGGTTTCTTTCTCCTTCTTAGGCATCACTCTTCTGGTTGTGCATTGATTCCGAATGCTGCTCCGACATTCGTACTAATTCTTGCTTTCTCCTGCTCCTGTCAGTTTTCTTTTAATTCATGATTAATGACCTTTTCATTCTCTCTCTACTTTATGGTCTTTTTTACCCTTTTGAACATATGCTTCAGTACATACAGTTTTGGAAATAAACGGCACACATTTGTCCACTTTCACTTTCTTGCTCAAGGACAATATCACCGATGGATTGGGAAACACTTTTTTGCTGTGTCTAGCTGTAGAATTTTTCTCAATACCATGCCCCAGGCAGGGAGTCAGCTGGAGAGAGAAAATGTAGTCCCATGTCGGGAGTTCTTATCTTTCAGTTATGTTCCCTTTGACACTGGCTGGGCTCCCTAGAGTAAGATGAGTGCTGTCAGTGCCTCTTGAACTGGGTCATCACTTGGAGCTGCATTAATTCAGTCACCTCCTAAATAGCCTCTGCCTCTCAAATGCACCTTCCACATTGTTGTCAGAATGGTCTAACGTAAATATCTGGGCTATGTCGTACCTGTGCTTTAGTGATAATTCATTGACCCTGACCTATTCCTTCTTGTTCACAGCTGATCCAACTCAACCTGACTCACGCAGTCAGTCTCAGGGGGGCGGGGTGTAGAGTGGAGAGGAATAGTATGACCAGAGACTGGCCCTGGATGTGTGACTCATCGTGCAAGCAAGACACGGTGCCCAGATCCCTGTCCAAGCTCCATACCTGTCCCTCACTCTGACCAATAAACTTGCCACCTTTCTGCAAGGAAAGAGGAGCTTGGCGAGAGGGGCAAATCATGGTCAAGATGGTGGAAGTTTCTTTCATATATTTTGGTATTATACATTGTGAAAATGTTTATCTAACAAGCAGAGTACTTTGAGGATGCAGAATAAATATCCTCTTACGTCTGCACTCCTAAGTTTTCAGAAGTGTACCACACTTAATAGGTGCTTCAGCTTTGTTGATTGAATTATTGAATATAGAACAAACCACGATTATTTTGAATAAACCATATTCGAATTTTGACGTTTCAGTAAGTTTTTATGGTTTTCTAAGGTGTTTATGAAAGCAAACTTTGCATATATTGTTTTGGAAGATAAACAAGTAATTTAGGATTGAACTTTTTTTTACAGTATAATTGAAATAGTATAATTTATTACTTTTCATCTTTCACATGACACTTCCAGTATTGTTTTCTTGCTTGGGGATGTGTGTTAGAGTTCTTAATTTTTGTACCAAATGTAATATGATTTCTTGTTACAGGAATGTAGAGAGGTTTATGCTTTCTTCTCTCATCAATTACTAGACAGTCTTCAGAAAGCTACACGGTTGTCTTTGGACACAATGAAAAAAAGAATATTTGTTGCCAGGCAAGTTCAAAATATGTTAATTATGTCTGGTAATACTATTTTAACATAATACTAATAATAGCACCTCTTTTTAAAATCAATTTACTATGTATTGTATCCCTAATCAATGTACCATTTAATTTTGCCATTTTGGTCTATGTTCAGTATTATGTTTTTGAGATTCACCTGTTAATGTAATTATTTTCACTTCTGTATAGTTGGAGCATACACAATCTTTTCATCTGTTCTATTGGTAATGGTTACTTGGGTTGTTTCCAGTGTGAGCTATTGTAAATACAGCCTCTGTGACCATTCTGGTACCTGCCTCCTGCTGTACCTGCTGAGAGAGGAATGGCTGGGCCCTGGGGTATGTGCATGCCTCACTTTACCAGGCAAGGCTTAGCATGAGAGGCCCCTTGGCTCCTCATCCTTGCATACAGTTGGTATTATTCAATTAAAAAAATCTTGCCAGCAGAGGAGGAGTGAAATGGCATCTCAAGGGGTTTTAAATTGTCTTTTTTTCTGGTTACTGATAAGGTTGAACATATTTTTTTGTTTATGAGATATTTGTGCTTTATCTTCATTAAAATTTGTCCTTTTTTTTTTTATCTTTCCTCTTCCTGCCCCTCCCTCCCTTCTGCCCTCTCTTCCTCCTTCCCCTTTTTCCCTCTTCCTTTGTTTTTCTATTGGATTTATTTATTGATGTCCTCAATGTATTATTGACAAATGATCTTAATGTATCATTTGTCAATGATAATATGGAAAATATCTTCTCTCAGTTGTGTCCTTCTTTTCATTCTCTTTATGGTATCCTTTGCCAAGTTTAAAAATATTCAAATTTATCAGCCTTTTTATTTTTAGTAATATATGATTTTTCTGTCTTTTAAAATAAATCTTTCCCTACTTCATAATGTCTTCTAAAGGTTTTATAGTTTATCTTTTACATTTAGTGATTTAACCCACATGGTACTGATTTTTGTATTTAGCGTGAGGCAGGAAACCAATATATTTTTTCCCATATGGTTAATTAACCAAGCAAAAGTTGTCAAAAAATTAATTTTTGGATGAGCGGGGAGGGTTATTTCAATTACATTGAATCTGTAATAAATGTGGAGAAAATTAGCATCCTTCCAGTATTGAGTCTTCTATCCAGAAGCATGGATTGCCAAAATCATGGATCTATTTAAATATTCTTTAATATTTCTCAGTGAAGTTCTATAATTCTCTGTGTAAAAGTCTTTTACATTTTTATTAGATTTATTCCTCGGCTAGTCATTGCTGAATTTTAATTTAATTGCACTGTTAAAATCTCTCTATGTGACTGTAAACTTGTCAAATTTTCCTTTTGCTTGGTCAGTTCTATTTTTATGTATTTTAGGGCTATGCTATTAGGTACCTACAAGGTCATAGTATTTAGATCTGCTTAAAGCACTTTTCCTTTTTTTTTTTTATTTGGTGAACCTCTTATCCATATTTTTTTTAGGGAAGGTATACTTTATTAGGTCAATAATATTTAATATAAGAATTATAAGAAAATATGACATTTTGAACATCAGTTCACACAAAGTTAAATTTACTACATACTAAAAATTAAGTCTCAATATTGAATCTATAAAAAATAAAAGCAACAGAAGAAACAGGAAAAATTTTCAAATAAGGCTATCTAAATATACCTAAGTAAATAAAAACATAATAAGTAAAATTATGAGAAACATGACATTTTAGGAAAATGTTATTTGTAAATAATATCAGGCTAAGCTTGATTTCTTGTATGTCTAAACAGATGGATAGATAGATAGATAGATAGATAGATGATTTGTCAATAAAATATGTGTGTGTCATTAAGGAAACAAGTTTTTAATATGTGCAGATGATATGAGCAAACGATTTATAAAAATTAAGTATATAAAATTTATTATATCTTGCTAATAATGAGAATTATGCAGAGACAAATACCTTGTTTTTTTAATATTTAAAATGGGCAAACATTTTTTGGAAGGTAATACTCAAGGCTGAAGATGGTCTACTGAACTAAGCATTCTCACACAATCGTGGTAGGAGTGTAAATTGGTACAGACTTTCTAGAGTGCAAGTTTTTATTATGTATTAAGAATCATAAAAGAATTAATCTTGATTCCTTGTTTTTAGTCTATCATTTATTTTACTTTCCCAGCTTTTTTGCATGTTTTTCTAACCTGTTATTTAATTCTTACTGTGTAGTTTTACCTCTCAAAAGTATCATGTTCTTGATTATTTTTATTCCTTCTGGTTATCTCTGCCTTTTAAAATAGTTTAGTCTGTTTATGTTTGCTTTGAAGTTTTGTATAGTTACATTTAATTTATGATATTTTATTTTGTGTTTTCTTCTTACTATTCATTTTTTTTGGTTCATTTTATTATCTCCATTATCTTTGTGATGAGTAATTTTCTCCCTTTTTTTCTCTTTTAATTCTTTAAGCAGTTACCCTTGAATTTACAGTATGCATATTTGGCTCCAGATTTAGAAATACTGGAGATTTTAACAGTGCAATTAAATTAAAATTTTAATTTTTTTAGTATTATTTTTAAATACAAGAGTATTGGCATGCATTACTGACTGAACTGTACCTACCTTATTATTGCTGTTTGATGGTTTAACTTTACCTGTTTTTGAACACTCAAAAATAGTTTATATACTGGCATATTTTATTAAAATCATTTGGTTTCTGTGTATTTTTTATCTCACGGGTTCCTTAGTGAGAGTGTGTTTAAGTCTGAAAATGCCCTTTTTTGCCCTCATACTTTCATGACAAGGTTGGCTGCATAAACATTTTTTCTTTGTTCTCTCAGCACTTTGAAAGTACTTCATTTTTTTCTGACTTATTTGTTGCTAATGAGTAGTCTGCAGTGAGCCTAACTGAAGATTGTTTTTTATCCTTGATATTCTGCAGTTACATTTTTCTGTGTGGGGTTGTCTTTAATCCTCTTTTGTTCTAGCTGTGCCTTTCTATTTGAGGGCTTATTGTATTTGTTAATCCTGGAAAACCCTCAGCAGTTTCCTGTTCAGTTATTGCTTCTGGGACATTGCTTTTTGTTCTCTTCTTATGGAACTCCCGGTAGCTGAATCTCGCCTGGATTACCCACATAATTTATTGTTCCAACTAGGACACTCTTTTGAGTGAAGGGGCACTATTTAGATGAAATGTCCAGACAGACCAAGCCAGGAACTTCCTGGGCACACTGGATGTGCGGTCATCTCAAATACTGGGGCTTCTCCTCCCTATCTAACTGCTTTGTCATATATTTTGTCTCTTTTTGAATTTCTGGGGTACATTATGGGCAACATCTCTTTATCTAGTCTAAAGGTGATCTCATCTATTGCATCTTAAATATTTCAGTGAATACTTTTTCTTATCCTCCGGATAGTTGATCATTTCTGTCTTTTTAGTTTAGCAATTCTTTATCATTGATTTTATCTTGAGCCAGTGCCGGGTTCAATTACTGGTTTCTTTAGTTCTCTTTCTTACTGTCAGATATATTCATGCTCATTAGGATTTTAGTTTGTAGTCCCTCTTTGAGCAAGAGATTTTTGTTTGTTTGTTTGTTTTTGTGTGCTTCTTTCTCCTTTCCTCTCTCCCTAACTAGGAGTTTCACTTTTAAGCCCTCACATAACCCTTGTAAGCTTGAATAAGGAACCAGGTCTTATCAATTCACAGTTACTGCCCCCTGAAGAGATCCTGGAATATTGCAGGTTCAGCTGGGGAGCAAACAAGTGGCCCTGCTTAGTTGCTTACTGGGAATGCTGTGGATTTGCTTCTGTCACCCCAGACTCAGAACTTGTGGAAAAGCTATAGCTGCAAGCAGTAGGTTGATGGACTTAATTTTGTTGTTATTTTGCCCCTCTTTCCTGGTCGGGGGGACATCACTTTACTCACTGGCTTCGGTTAGCAAGTTTGGCCAAGGTCCCATCTCACATGGAATGCTTTCAGTTCCCTGTAGACCATGGGAGCTAGCCTCCCACTGTCACTGTTTCCCAAACAGAATCCTGGCCAGCCTGTTTGTTTCTGATCCATTTCTGATTCATGTTGATGCTTATCTTGTATTTGAGCATATTCTCACATCCTTTATATTACATTACATCTGTGATTATGATGTATTTGGCACAAAGAGGCATTTTTGAAATCTGAACTCATTATGCCACATCGATTTACAAGTGCTACAGTATTTAATAATTTTGGAAGAGGTTTACATGAGTATAATATTTCACAGTTCTCCTTGTCTCAAATGTCTTTCTCTTACCCTCACACAGGGATGCTAGTTTGGCCAGTTTGGATCACCATCTCTCTCTCTCATACTCTACAAAACTGTTTCATTGGCTTCTTTGGTTTCCATGTCAGATT
Organism: Cynopterus sphinx; assembly: GCA_030015415.1. NCBI lineage: Eukaryota > Metazoa > Chordata > Mammalia > Chiroptera > Pteropodidae > Cynopterus > Cynopterus sphinx. The sequence continues at coordinate 43,699,079 of CM057386.1, forward strand.
AGAGTTGTGTGGCTAATTGGATTTTCTTTTCTAAGTAACAGCCTATTGTTTGATGCTTGCAGGATATCACACCTTATTCTGGAAATTCGTAAATTATGTGTTTAGATGTAGGCCATTTCCTCCCATTAATTCTGTTGGTCCCACAGAAAATCTTTTCAAGATGACAAAACAAGTTTATTCTTAAGATTAGAGAAGGGCTGTGCTTTAAGTTTTTATATGTAGGATTGACACACTGGACCTAGGTAGTAAGTAAAGCATCTCTGAGCTGAATGACCTTCTCTAGGTTACTCTCCCTGCCTTGGTTTTCTCATCTACAAAATGGAAATAATAGTCACAGGATCTGCCTCACAGAGTTAATGTGAGCATGAAATGTGTTAATACATGGAAAGTGTTTGGAAAAGAGCCTGGCAGACATTAGTCATTACTTATCAGATAACTTGCTGAATAATCTAGTTCATTATTTACTGCCTGGTTTATATGCTTTTTGCTTATACTTTACAAAACTCTTTCTTATTCTCTGATTGTGCCCTTTTTAATACAGTCTATACTTTATTGCTGTATCTTGAATTTCACAGCAAGACTAAGAATGGGAAGTTTTTTTTTCTTTGTTTGTTTGCACGCTTTTAATTCGAAGAGTTTCTTGCAATGTTATGTTTATCTGGGAAACATTGGTCCAGAGTCCTGAAGTTGGGTCTTTGCTTTGAACTGTGGAGGCTTTATGTTTTTTGTCATCTCCTCTCCCCACATCCGCTTGTAATTATAACTGGAAGTGCAGTTTTTCAGTAATATAAGCATTTCTTGCTATGGAAATTTTACATTTATTATAATTCTATCTGGCATGAGGACATAGGTCAAGGCAGAGGGTGATAACCAAATTAATTTGCAGCTTTAATATGTGTCCTTCATTATTTACACTCATATGTCTGTATGTCTGCATTTCTGTCTGAACACGAGTGATATTGTTTTAAAAGGCAGTTTTTGGAAGGCTTTGACCAACAATGTCTTGTTTAATCTTTCAAAAAAGTATGTATAAAATGTATATGAAGGTATATGCTTTTTGTTGGTGATCTTGTCCAACATCTGTCATAGGGCTGTGAAAAAGTAGTGTTTTTGGTAAACATTATTAAATGGTTATTGCTGAGAGAGAACATTAAAATACTACAAAATGTACATGAGACTAATATTTTACTTCTAAGAATATTAAATCACTGTTTTCTTAGTTCTCTGAAATTACGATTCCATTATAAATAACATTTTCTTCATGTAATTCAGTATTTTTAAAATGGCCTTTATTTTTAGCATTGAGTGTTGTAGCATGACAAGTGATTTATAAAATTATAGGTTAAATTTATCAGCTAAATGTTCATCTTGTTATAGCCTTTATGGACGAAAACGGTCAGAAGATGTCATTTCGTTTATACAAACTGAAGTACATCTTGCAATTCCTAATGTGGTAAGTATTATTAAATAGTCAACTTAAAGCATGATATTTTGGTAATTACTTGAGAAGTATAGCATGAGAACTGAACTGTCAAGGTAATCTCTTAGTCCTATGTATTTTTTGACTTCGCATCAGTATTGAACAAAAATCAAAATGTTATCATTTATATCTATAATAAAAAGATCGCAGCAATCTTTTATTTTATTTTTTGAAAATAATAGATAAATTAGTTATAATTATGCTGATTACAAAGTACTTCCCCACTTCTTCTTAGTGACTTGAACAATTAAATATAAATATTTCCTATCCTAAAAGAAAAAGAGATTGCTCTGCAGAACTCACGGTGTACTGAAGTTGGTGTAATAGGTAAGCATCTGTTCAGCCATCAATTAGGAAGTATTCTAAAATCTTGCCTTTTCTACTTCAAATATTAAATTATCTAAATAAGACCATTTTAGAAGTTCAAATCCCTACCACAAACACGCACTCATGAGGCAACCACCTAATGGTGTCAGGAAGAAAGAAAGGGGGGGTGGAGGAGAGAGAGAGAGAGAGAGAGAGAGAGAGAGAGAGAGCGGAAGAGAGCGTGTGCGAGCGAGAGCGCATGCATAAGCATATGCCCTGAGTACTGCAGATCCTTTGCGATTTCCCATGAGATTCATCTCTACCACTACCCCAGCTGCTTATTGGCATCTGCAACCCAAGTTACAGAAGATGATTGAAATGCATTTTGTGAGGAGCCAAGGGATAAGGCCAGGTGGGGACTATTGATGACTCGCCTAACACCACGTCTACCCAGTCTGGCCTCCTGGAGGACGCCTTCTTTGCTTATTTGGCACATTTCAAAGAATTGAGGTCAGAATCTTGGCAATATAGCTTCTTCAGTTATTTTGCTTCATGGACATCTAATACATTGTCCACAATTTTTGGCTGCATCCAACGACCCTCACAGGGAAAGAATGACAAGTACTATGTTTGACCTTTTTTTCCTGCAGGAATTGATGGGATGGGCAAACTTTAGAATAAAGTCTGCATGCAGTTTGTACTCCTCTCACATCTGTCTCCTCAAAGCAGCCTTTTCCTTAGCCAGCTGGGGCTTGCTCCACTCATTGAGGAAGGGGATTGGTGAGAATCAGAGGTGGGGGGTGTGCTGGCAGTGCCAGGAACTTGTTTCTTCTTTCCACAGGTAATGATTCCTAGTTTGGATGACATTCAGCAAGCCATTAACCGCATGATCCAGTTAACCCTAGAGGTCAGCAGAGGAGTGGCTCACTGGGGGCAACAGCAGACCCGTCAGATCAAGCCTGTCATTGCTGGTAGCCCCTCCCGGACCACTGCTGACCTGACCCATCCAAACGTAGGAAAACAGTTTAAGAAGGAAGAGAGTAAGAATGTTAAAAGAAATCTCAGATCAATAGAATCTTAGAATTATAACAATTAATAAGTACTTTTTCTCATTCTTCCTGGGTATGACAGCATATAGATATGTTTAAAAGTCATTTTTATATTTTTATTTTTTAAATTTTATATAAAAAACCTAGTATTCTCCGTCTTCCATCTAAACATAACCTGCAGACATTTCTTTCCAGATTTTTGTCATGGGTAAACAAGGATTTTTATCACTGTTCTACTATCATAATTTTAGATTCAAAGTTAAAAATTCAAACAAACCTTAGCATTTGTACTACTTTTAGCTTTGTATTTGGTCTGATAAACCTAGTTTGCTAGAGCATGGTGCTTAGAAGATGTGAGTCATGTGTTCCTTATACATAAAATACTTTTAAGCTATTCCCTTAAGTAATTATGAGTATGATATGACACTGACTCCAAATTCCAGGAACATTTTTGGACACTTTCCTGTATTGAAAGCTATTTTTTTTTCTTCTTTTTCTTTGCTATTATGTCCCATTTAAAAAAAATTTATTTATTTTTGACAATTTAAAAAATATATTTAAGGAATACAACATGATATCTTGAAATATATATACACTGTGAACAATAGCCACAATCAAAGTAGTTACCTTACCTACCTTCTCTCATAGTTACCATTCTTTTTTTTTGAGGGGGGGTGGTGGTGGTGAGAACTATATACTCACTTAGCAAATTTCAAGTATACATTATTATTAACTAGATGAGCATGCTGTGCATGAGGTCTCCAGAACTTCTTCATCTTGTAACTAAAAGCTTGTACCATTTGATCGATACCTCCCCTTTCCTCCACTCTCAGACTCTGGTAATCACCACTCTACTCTGTGTTACTATGAGTTCAACTTTTTTACAATGGAATATTATTCAGCTTTAAAAAGAAGTAAATCTTGCCATTGGTGACAACATGGATAAATCTGGAGGACTTTATGCTAAGTGAAATAAGCCAGACACAGAAAAAAATATTGTGTAATCTCATTCACATGTGGGATCTGAAAAAAAAAGTTAAACTATTTTTCTGAAACTATATGACCTCATTGGTAACCAGGAAAATGCAAATTAAAAATAAGATACCATGTAAATTATAGGAACTGGTAGTCCAGACCCCCATACCACCTTTCTATGTTGCACCAGCACTGCTCTCTCAACTTACATAGTCTCACAGGGTTCCCTACAACCAGCTAAAGGAAGACAAAAAAAATATCAAGCCTGGTGTATGATGGCTTGGTTTTGATATTTTGAGTTGAGCTGAAAATTGACTTCCACTGTGCTGTGCCAACTCCTGGACCTTGGTTTTAGGGAGATTTTATGAGTTTGATCTCAAAGGCAAGGGAAGTAAAAGCAAAATTAAGTGAATGGGACTAATCAAACAAAAAAGCTTCTGCACAGCAAAGGAAGCCATCAACAAAACAAAGAGGCAACCAACCAAATGGAAGAAGGTATTTGCAAACAACACTTTCGATAAGGGGCTGATATTCAAAATAAAGAACTCATATAACTCAACAACAAAAAGTCAAACAGACCAATTAAAAAACAGGCAGAGGACCTGAACAAACACTTCTCCCAAGAAGACATACAAATGGCCAACAGGCATACGAAAATGTGCTCAACTTCACTCGTTATTAGGGAAATGCAAATCAAAACCACAAAACCTCACACCTATTAGAATGGTTATTAACAATAAGACAAAACATAACAAGTCTTGTGGAGCTTGTGGGGAAAAAGGAAACTTCATACATTGCTGGTGGGAATGTTAATTGGCATAGCCACTGTCCCTCAAAAAATTAAGAATAGAACTACAATATGACCCAGAATTCAAAATTCAAAAATATTTATCTGTAAAGATATATGTACCCCTATGTTCATTGCAGCATTATTCACAGTGGCCATGACATGGAAACAACAGCAGTGTCCTTCAATAGATGATTGAATAAAGAAGATGTGGTACATATATAAATGGAATATGACTCAGCCATAAGAAAAGATGAAATACTGTCATTTGTGATGAGTGGATCTTGAGAATAGCAAGCTAAGTGAAATAAGTGAGACAGAGAAAGTCGAGAATCATGATTTCACTCATATGTGGGATATAAAACTGAAAGCAACATGTGAACAAAACAAACAAATGAACAAAAACTCATAGACACAGGCAACAGGATAGTGGTTACCAGAGGGAAAGTGGGGAGGAAAGGTGGTAGAAAAAGGATCAAATATATGGTGACAGAAGGATATTTAACTTTGGGTGGTAAACACATAATGCAATATACAGGTGGTTTTTAAAGAATTATACACTTGAAACCTATGTGATGTTATTAAACAACGTCACCCCAATAAATTTAATTTAAAAAGAAGTTAATTTTTTGATTAATTTACAAATTAAATTCAATTCCAGTAAAATCACAACAGAGTTTTTCTACAGTTTCTTAATTTAATATTTTATTGGAAAATTATATGGCAGTGCAAACAGCCAACAAAAAGCTTAAAAATTGGTGAAGAAAAACAAGGTAGAGGGCCCTGCTCTGCCAAATAGCAAGGAGTATTATAAAGTCAGACTAATTTAGATAATCTTTTAATGGCCCAAGAATTGATCAGTTGAACAAGACAGGGTCAGCAGAAATAGGCATATATATATGAAAATTTGATTATGACAGGTGGAATTACAAATCAGAGGGGAAAGAATGTACTATTAATAAATAGCACTAGGGACTTGAATCCATAGGGACTTAAATTAGATCTTAAATGTATCTAAAATTATGTATCTGCTACTCTTTAATATATACGTTACATACATATAATATACATAACATGTAATATATAATATATAACATATAATATATACATTACATACATATATAATATAGTAGCTAACTATAAATATATGGTAATACTTTTGAAATAAAACAGTACAATATATTTATGATATCAGGGTAGGTGAAGATTGTTAAGATATATAGAGCTCAAACCATAGAAGAAAATATGGTTAAATTTGACTTTTTTATATTTGAAAACCATCTTTAAAAGATTTTTAAACTAAGTCACAATACTGGAATCTTTAACAAATGCTAGCAAACTGAATCCAGCAACATATAAAGAGGAGTATATGCTATGACCAAAATTCTAAAGCACAACCTGTTAGTAGAATAAAGGACAAAAACTACGTGATCATTTCAAAAAACACAGAAGAGCATTTGCCAAAATCTAACATCCTTTCATAATAAACATACTCAGCAATCTAGGAGTAGCATTGAACTTCTGCATCTATGAAAAATCTACAGCTAATATTATATTTAATGGTGAAAGACTGGAACTGTTTCCCCATAAGATCAGGAACAAATCAAGAATGCTGACTCTTAAAATGTCTGTTCGATATTATACTGGAGGTTCTTTCTAATGGGTTAAGATAAGGAAAGAAATACAGATATACAGTTTGGAGAGAAAGAAGTAAAACTCTGTTAGCAGATGACATGATCTCACATATAAAAACATCCTCAGGAACACACACACTATTAGAATTAATAAACAAGTTCAACAAGTTTGTAGGATACAAGAATGATATACAAAAATTAATTGTATTTCTAAATAGTAGCAGTGAACAATCTGAAAATGAAATTAAGAAAAATTTATTCATAATGGTGTCATAAAGAATAAAATAAATTTAACTGAAGGAGTTTAAGGCCTGTACACGGGAAACCACAAAACATTGCTGAAGATATACCATGGAGAGATACACAATGTTCATAGATTGTACGACTCAATATAGTTAAAATGACAATTTCTCCCAAAATGGATCTATACATTTAATGAAATCTCTGTCAAAATCCAAGAAGCCTGTTTTGCAGAAATTGGCAAGTTGATCCTAAAATTTTAATAGAGAATAGGGAAATTCAAAGGATCTATAATAGCCAAAAACAATTTTGAAAACAAATTTGAAAAAAGGTGGAGGACTTGTACTACTTGATTTCAAAACTTACTGTAAAGTTATGGTAATCAAAATAGTGTGATTCTGGCCTAAGGAGAGATATATAGATCAATAGTGAAGAATAGAGAATTCAGAAATAAACTCTTTTAGAGTCAATTAACTTTCTGCAAAGATATCAAATCAAGTTAATGGGGTAATGGAGAATCTTTTCAACAAATGGTGCTGGAACAATTATATATATATATATACAAAAGAAGAAATTGGACTCTTACCTCACATCATACATAAAAACTAAAGTGAATTTAGAAGAACTAAGACTATAAAAACTTTAGAAGAAAACATAGAGAAACTTTTTATGATTTAGGTTTGGAAGAATATTTCTTAGATATGACAGCAAAATATGGCCCCAAACAGAAAAAAAACTGATAAACTTCATTCAAATTGAAAACCTTTGCTCTTCAAAAGACACCATTAGAAAAATTAAAAAGAGAAGCCAGAGATTGGGGGAAAAGGTTTGTAAATCAGACATCTGATAAAGTACTCGTATTCAGAACATATAAAGAACTCTTAACAACTGAATAATAAGAGGATACTTTCCCTCATCCCAAATGGGCAAAAGATTAGACAATTTAACAGAGAAGATATATGAATTACAAATAGACATATGAAAAGATGTTTTACATCATTAGTTGTTAGGAAAATGTAAATTAAAAACCATGATGAGATACTACTATACACCATTTCAAATGGCAAACATTTTTAAAAATCGATAATACCAGTTGTTAACAAAGAACCTGGAACTCTGATGTGTTGCTGGCTGGAATATAAAAAGGTACAGCCTCCCTGGAACCAGTTAGGCACTTCCTTAAAAATTAAATATATCTTTACCATTTGGTTCAGCAACTCCACCCCTCGGATTTTAAGAGAAATGAAATTATATGTCAGTGTAAAGAATTATATGCATTATTCATAATCGCTCCAAATTGGTGAATCATAAACAAAATGTGGTATATCTACACAATGGAGTATTTTTCTGCAGTAATACGCATGGAACTACTATATGCAACATTAGTTAGTTAATTAAGCCAATTTCTTGTATTTTCTTTTGCTTTAATTGTGATTAAATATAATTCAAAAGAGGAAATGAATGACTGGCCTGAGAGAGTACTGTGGTAAATTCAGCTGGAATACCCCTTTCAGAGACACTACTCAGCTTTAGCGGATCATTGTCACGCAGTAATGTGGGCCTGTACTACCAGATTAAACCATGTAAAAAAGGAAGCAGGAAATCTGGAATTTTGCATGAAATTCCATGATTTTTAATTGTCAACAACTGTTTTAAAAAAGTAAGGCACTGTTTGGGCCAAACAACAATATCTGTATGGTCTCTGATGGAGAACACTTGAGAATTTTGATCAAGGCAGTGACATGACCAGATTTTGGTAAGAGAAGTTGATAGTGATGGTTAATAGTGATTGGATGATCTCTGTATACAAGATGCTGAGCTGAAGAAGAACCTATGTTGTCTCATTTAATTCTCACATGTATTTCCATAAAGATTAAATAACCCGACTAAGGTTATTTGGGTAATAAATGCTGTGCCTACCCTTTAACCAACGTGCTATTCTGGACGGTAGCAGTTTCAACTCTTTTGACCTTTCCTTGGAGGACTTAAAAGAAATTTTTTTTGGAGGATTTTAATCAGTATCTTTTAGTTCTCTCCTCTGAATAATTTTTTTCACATTAAAGAAACAGATCTCAAAATAGCTTAATAAAAATAAGTGCATACAGCAAGAGAATAGCTTTTAATTACTTGAAGGAGAGTCTTTTAAGAAAATACGGCTTGAAAAAAATCTATAAGTATTAAAATTGATAATATTTAAAGTTGAATATTCAAGTTATCTCTATATAAAAACATTTGGTTTTCAGAATCTTTTGAAGAAATAATTCCTGCAAGGAAGCTGAAGAATTTCTATCCTGGTGTAGCGGAGCACAAAGACATTTCCAAGTTAGTCCTCCTCCTTTCTTCCTCTGTGAATTCTCTAAGAAAGGTGGCTCATGAGGCCCTGCAGGACTTTCAAAAATACAAGACGCTCTGGACAGAGGACCGAGATGTGAAAGTGAAGGTATGTTTCTGCTCCTCATGATGCAGTTTGGGTTTAAATTGTTTATATCCAACTTGTGTGGGAACACCAAGAAAATATCAGTGAGGATGACAGGAACTCATGAGCAGAGGTCAAGAGCCCATAAATGCCAACACCTAATATATTATATCATGTGTAATTTTCACATGGACACTTTGAGGCAATTGCTAATAATGAGGCTCAGGCAGATTGTGCTTAATTAAACAATTCTGTATCAGTAATATTACAGACAGGTCCAAGGCCTGGTACTCAAGGGTGTGTCACACTTACCTAGACTTGGCTATATTTTTGGTTAGAGACCCAAGGTAACTTGAGAACTCTGAACAAACATTCATGCTATTTTGTGAAATTCTCTCACATAGCCTCCTCTTTTAGCACTATCAATTTATCCTTTCCGTACCAAGCCACTGACCTGATAGTACATAACCAAAGTGTATAAGCAAATGCAATTTTCTAATTTAACTACTATAAGTGTCAGATTTATACTGTCAAAAAGCTAAAGAAAGATTTGTTTTCTTACTACAGGAGTTTTTGGCTAACAACCCCTCTCTAACTGAAATCAGATCAGAAATTCTACACTATGCTACTTTTGAACAGGAGATTGACGAGTTGAAGCCTGTTATTGTTGTAGGAGCACTTGAATTGCATACAGGTATTTAAAAATATTCTGTAAAATATTCTGTAAAACATCAAGTCTTTTCACATGAAATGTTACTTTAGAAAGAAGTTATTAAGCTACCTGGGTAAATACTATAAATATTAAATATTTCAGGACCACCAATATTGTTTATATATGCATTATGTATGTATGTTATACATTATTATATATTTCACATATAATGTTATACTAAGGTGGCTTAGTACACTTAATATTCTGCACAGTTCCTCTATTGGCAGTCAAATAACTAAAAATACAGGCAAAACTCTTTTTTATGTTACTGAGAGGAGCAGTTTGTATACCTGAGATAAGAGTCAGTTTGAGGTCTCCTGAGAACTTAATCCATTTGGGATTAGAGTACAAAGGATGTTGGGACCACTTAATGTCTGAAATAGAAAACCCAACGTGACTTTATGGATTGCTGTAGTGAGGGAGAGGTTGGTCAGGCACGGTGTTGCCAATAGAGCAGACTGCCAGTTTCATACAGGGTGGCTGGGCAGCATGGAGTCTAAGGATTGTGTGGCTAAATGGGTTAACATCTTCTATAGAAGGATGCTTGCTCAGGTGACACTGTTTTCGATTGGTTGGCACTTAGATGGAGGCTTATTATATTCCTCCTGACTGGTTTCCATGCAGAAGAAAGGGGCTGACCCTGATTGGCCTGCAAAAGTATGTGAACTGAAATGAATTGGTCTGTGGTTTAGGTTTAAAACTGGGTGTGGTGGCTACTTATTGCCAGGGTTATGAAGGAACAATCGTTCTTATCTTACGTTTGTCGAAGATTTTATTCTCAGAAGATATTTGAATGACTATTTTACATTAACTATCCACCGTAAGTGGATTTTCAGATCTATCCTCATGGAATCAGTATAACTGTGGCTCTCAAATTTAACTACCGAGGTTACTTGATCTCTCTTCTGCTGGTGACAATGACAGTGCCCACCGCACGAACTACTTTATATAGGACACTTAACATGGTGCCTGGTAGATAGTTGATGTTCAATAAATATTGACTACTATTATGTCTGTCAATAAGGGATTTAATTTGGAGAAGAATCACAAATACTTGAGGAGATTATTAGCTAGCAATCAGAAACTGTATATCAGGGACAATAATTATAAGAACTTCTGTAGCATTTTAGAAACTGTCCTCTAATATTTTAATGTCCTATTTATTTCCTTATAGTGGTTAGGACTATGATCCTTAATGCAAAAACCACCTGTAGCACAGTGTTCTAGTTGGCCAGGTACTTGATTTTAGAGAGAGGAAACTAAAAACATGTAATAAATGACAAAGGTTATAAAGAAAGGGCAAAGTGGACTACATTCCTGGGGTCTAAGGAAAAGGAGAAAAAAGACCCAGGAGATGTGGACCTCATGAGATAGAATCTCACAGTCTCAACCAACAAGCTGGCTGTGTGTCCCTTCTTAGGCTACACTGTCCTCTCCTCCCTAGTCCTTTCTCACTAACTGTTAGAAGTTGGGAGGGGAGCAGTTATGTTTCAAGCTTGGCAGGGCTGGGAAATTTAGGGGTACCGAGTGTAGATAAAAGGAATGAATAGGGATTGATAAGGTAGAGTTGACTAGTTAGAGCTGTTTTGTTTTCAAGAGACAGAAACCATTTAAACTATGTTAAGGGGAAAATGGTATATCCCAGAATCCAAGATGCAACTGGGCTTTAGGAACGGACCAGAAACAGGGACTGTGCAGGAAGCTGAGGAAATCCTTTTTCTCTGGCTCTCATTTCTTCTTCCCTCTATTCATGACCTTTTCTGCTTCCTAGGCCAGAGGGCTCCTCTCCCTTAATACTCATTCCAAACTCTCAAGAGTAGATTCTGATTAGTGCATAAAAGGTCAAGATTGACTAGGACAATCAGCTAGGCCCAGGTCGAGGGTCACATTATATGTATTCTCTAACCATGTAAATGAGGTGGAGAGTGGAATAACAGAAAATGGGCAGGTTTGTCAGATAAGAAATATATTACCCACCACTGTGTGGGGTTACCTAGACGGCAATGAGATGAGTGAAAGCTGCTAATGGGATGACCAGAAATAGAGCAAGGTTCATATTGGACAGTGCTAAAAGTAATTTCTGATATTCTCCTCCATAGACTTTTAGTGTCCTCATGCACAGTTTAATATACTCCATGGGGATAGGAATGAAATCTTAAAAATCTAGTAACCTCACAACATATTTAATTCAGACTAACTTCTTTTCAAGTGCTCCATAGCCACATGTGGCTAGTGACTATTAACTGGGACAGTGCTGTTATAGATGTTCAGATTACACATAAAATAAATCATTTCAGAACGTTAGTTGCATTGCTATTTTGATCTTTTCTTGTCTTCACCAGAGCCAATGAAACTGGCCTTATCAATTGAGGCTAAGGCATGGAAGATGTTACTCTGTCGATATCTGAATGAAGAATACAAAAAGAAAATGTCAGACATGATAGCATTTATTAATGACTACTTGAAAAAGTTATCTAGACCTATTCGTGATTTAGATGATGTCAGATTTGCAATGGAAGCCTTGTCTTGTATCCGTGATAATGAAATTCAAATGGACATGACTTTGGGACCAATTGAAGTAAGAAATTGCATTTTTCATTCTTGAAATGCTATTTTTTTTTTTAAATAGAGACACACTAAAAAGTTGATTCTATTAACGCATTTCTCCTTATTTTTTTTTAATGGCACAGTCTGCCTATTTCTCCTTTCTCATATTCGTGTTCTTGAAGGTATTTGGACAATTATCAACAGTGAACAATATACAAAGGAATATTAATATTTTAATAGTACTGTACTAGTCCAGACCATTTTTTTTTTTTTTTTGCTAGCACCAACATTTTGTGGTAGGGAATGGTTGCAGTTTCTCACATCAGTCCCAACATGTTAGGCAGATTCCCCAAATGTCTTTGTCTTTCCTTAGAAACCAGTTATAGGTCTCACTCATGACCAGTGGCAAATCATGGAAAGCACAGGAGGAGCAGTCCACTCAGGCTTCTAGTAAACTGTTCGAATGTAGATCAGCAGCAGAAGTTTTTAGGGGAGAGTGCTATGTTCGTTTTCTATTGCTGATGTAACAAATTACCATAAACTTAATGGCTTAAAACAATACAAATTTGTTACCTGGTTCTAGAGATTAGAAGTCTGAAAACTAGTCTTAGGGGGCCAAAATCAAGATTTCAGGAGGCTCTAGGGAAGAAGACTTTCTTGCTTTCTTCAGCTTCTAGAGGCTGATTGCAATCCTTGGCTCATGGCCCCCTTCCAAGAATGGCATCGCTCCTACCCTTGATTCTGTCTGTCTGTCTGTCTCTCTCTCTCCTGCTCCCTCTTTCCTTATATGGACCTTTGTGATTACATTGAGCCCTCCCAGCTAACCCAGGATAATCAAGTCATTGATTCATTCATTCTTTATTGTATTTTTGGGAGATCTGTCCATATCCAACAGTGGGATATTTAGGTCCCCTACTCTGATAGTGTTTTCATATGTTTCTCCCTTTAGTTCTGTTCTATATTTCAGGGCTCTCTGATTGGGAGTATGGATATTAATAATTGTTAGGTCTTTTTGGTGCATGATTCCCTTTATCATTATGAAGTGTCCCTCAGTATCTTTCTTTTTTATTTTGAAGTCTATTTCATCCAATATTAGTACCACTACTCTTGCTTTTCTCTAAATGCCATTTGCTTGAAATATAATTTTCTGCCCTTTCACTTTGTCTTTGGAGCTGAGATGTGTCTCCTGGAGGCAGCATATGGTTGGGTTTTGTTTATTGATCAATCTGCAACTCTGTGCCTTTTTATTGGTGAGTTTAGTCTACTTACATTTAGGGTGATTATTGAAATATGAGGTTCTCCTTTAGCCATTTTATTTTTTGCTTCCTGGTAGCTCAGTGTTTCCATTGCTTCCTTGTCCTTGCATTTTTATCTGCCTTTTATTTTGGTTGTTTTATCCTTGTTTTATCTTGTATTCTTCAGTTCTGAATCTTTGGCTTGTGGTTATCATTACATTTATGTAAAGGATAGTTACATAGTATATATATATAGTAGTCCATTTTCTTCTGCATGTGCCTTATCTCCATACCCCTTTGCAAATTGGGATCTTCAAATTCTTCTCTCTCCTATTGTTGTCCCTTTGTATGCTAAACATTCATTACTATCTTGCAATAGCAAATCTCTTTTTATTGTTTAAGCTTATAATGCCCTGTTCTTAATAAGGGTTGCACTACTCTGCTTCTGTCTGCTAGTCACCTAACTCATAGTTATGTATCTTTTTGTCATTTTGTTTTGGGTGGGCTGATCCCTTTCATTATTTCCTGTAATGCAGGCCTCATAGTGGAGGATTCCCTCAGTTTTGTGTCTCCTTTTTATCTAAAGGAGAGCTCTGCTGGATACATTATTCTTGGCTGGTAGTTCCTTTCATTTAATAGTTTGAATATTTTATTCCACTCCTTTCTGGCTTGTGAGGTTTGTGCTGAAGTCTGATGATAATCTAATGGGTTTTCCTTTATAAGTTACCATTTCTTTTCCCTGGCTGCCCTGAGAATTCTTCCTTTGTCATTGGTTTTTGATAATTTTATTGCAATGTGTTTTGGAGAAGGCCTTTTTGGGTTGAGATAATTGAGTGTTTTGTTGGCATCTTGAATTCCAAGCTCCATTTCATTCCTTAGTATTGGGAAATTCTCGTCAACTATTTGCCTGAAAATGCTCACTAATCCCTGCTCCTTTTCCTCTCTTTTGGAATACTCATTATTCTTATGTTTCCTCTCCTGATGGTATCAGCTACTTTTTGTATTTCTCTTTCATTATTTTTCATCCTTCGGTCTCTCTCTTCTTCTTTCTGAATTATTTCTAGATTTCTGCCTTTGATGTCATGGATTCTTTCTTCCATTTGGTTGACTCTATTTCCCAAGCTTGCTATTTCATTTTTCAGCTCTTTCAGTGTGTTCTTCATCTCCAGAAGTTCTTTTTGGTTCTTTTTGAGGGTTTCAGTCTCCTTGCTAAAAAATTCATTCTGCTGATCTAGTTGTTTTTTTCATTTGGAATTGTTGATATGAATCATTTTGGATCTCATTGAGTTTTTTTGGAAGTACCATCCTGAATTCTCTGTCATTTAAGTCTTATATTTCTGTGTCTTTAAGCCTATTTTCTGGAGATTTTTCTCTTTCTTTCTTTCTTTCTTTCTTTCTTTCTTTCTTTCTTTCTCTCTCTCTCTCTCTCTCTCTCTCTCTCTCTCTCTCTCTCTCTCTTTCTTTCTCTCTCTCTTTCTTTTCTTTCTTTCTTTTTCTTTCTTTCAAGCAGCCTTGTCTGTCACCTTGGTTGTTCATGGTGTTTAATGGACTTTTTCTGCTTCTGGGAATTAATGGAAGTGTACTACTACTACTACTAATAATAATTATTATTATTAATTATTATTTTCTTTTCCCAGAATGAAGAGTTATATAAAGGTCTCTCTTTAGCCTGTTGCAAAGAAGGTGTTTTTTCTTTTGGTTTCCAGTAGGTGGCGTCTAAGCATCTTGGATCCTTGCTTTATATAAGGCCTAAATAATGCCTTTTTAATTTTCTGATAGATAGTTAATCACACTCGCTACCCTCAGTTTCAGTCCCTGTCAGTTTCAGTGACAGTTTTGGTAGCATTTGCTTAAATACCTGTCAGGCTCCGCAGTATTTTATCTTAGAGAATATGGTGGAGGGAGGCCTCTGGTTGGAAGATGGGGTTCCTATAGCTCAGCCTTGCATTTTGCAACTGGAGCTAGTAATAATCAGCTGTTGCTTCTCTGCTATTCATGCTTAGCTTTATGCCCTGGACTTTGCCTCTGCTTGGAGCTCACAGAGCTCTCAGGCAGGGATGTTCACAACTTCTCTCTCCCTCTCTTCCTGCAGGGAGCTCCTACTGTAAGAGGCAGTTTCTTTGTACCTCCCAATCTACCACCAGACTCCTGCAGTTCTGACCTCTGGTAGCTCTTATGTGCAGATCCCTGGCTCAGACATGCTTGAGTGCAGGTTGGGTGTTATTTGTTGAGTTTTAGATGTTCAGCTTATTGTTATTTCAAGGGTAGAGATCTGGGGGCATCTCTCACTCAGCCATGCTTCTGATGTCACACACCAATAATTAAGTTATTTAATTTAATCATACCTGCCAAACCCCTTTTGCCATGTAAGATAACATATTCACAGATTCTGGAGATTAGGATGTGGACAACTTTGGGGAGGCCATTATTTTTTCTACTACAGTATTTTACAACTAATTTTTAGAATTTCTGGCTCATAGTGATAATAGAAATCAGAGTCTTAATCCATTTTATTACTGCTTTTTAAATTGTCTATAGACAATGCAATCATTTATTGTCTGTAATAAATGGAGGATTGGCACTTACATTGCCTCCTTTTGGCACCCAGTGCTCATAATTAAGCATTGCTTTCTTGAACCCACTTAAAGTTTATACTCTTTGGTAGCTAATGAACTTTATACTTTTATTACTTTTTACAATCTTAGTATTTGGGAATCTGGGATGCTGACCCATTCCTCAAGATTTAACAAATTATCGTATCATTGTTTTCCTAACTGGAGAAGCTTAATTCTTTCGCATACATTCTTTTGGTAAAGCCAATTGTCAGTCCTCTGCTTTACTCATACAAGTTTCTTTTTTTCAGAGTACCTCCCACATCTTCATTTCATTCAATTCTCTATATAGCCAGCTCATATTTTAATAGAGCATGAAAAAATATTTTGCAAGGTGTTGACATAAGATCAAGGAGGAGAGAGAGGTAGAAAATGATTCTAGGGATATTTTTTAGGATAGTCTCTCAATATGATGTGCCCACATTTCCATCAGGAATCACCTACACACTTAATTAAATGCAGATTTCAGGCCTTAGATATAGCTTCAATGCTGATGTCAGTGAGAACCTAGAGGTGCTTCATATACATTTTTAATATACTCTCTTCTATGACATAGGAGTGTGTTTCTAGAAGGCATCTAAATCATTTGGCAATTGCTTTCCTTGTGATGTTTCTGAACTCCACCTTCACCCCACAGGAAGCCTATGCTATTTTAAACAGATTTGAAGTTGAAGTAACCAAAGAGGAATCAGAAGCAGTTGATACCTTGAGATATTCTTTCAACAAATTGCAGAGCAAAGCTGTAAGTACAAACTTAATTCTTATTTTTTATTTATAAGTTCTTATTTAATTTTTATCTTATAATAACTTACTTAAATCACTGTCTCCAGAAAAATGCATTTCATACTTTCATAAAAACTTACTTTCAAAAACTTAATATATATTAATAGCTTTATTGAGATATAATCCACATACCATAAAATTTACCATTTCAATATATACAATTTAGTGATTTTCACTGTATTAATAGAGTTGCACAAACACTATCACTATTTATTGTTAAAACATTTTCATCACCTCCAAAGAAATACCATACCCTTTAGCAATTACTCCTTATTTTCCCCCTTACCACAGCCACTGGAAACCAGTAATCTACTTTCTGTCTCTATGTATTTGCCTTTTCTGAGCAAGTTATATAGATAGAATCATACAACATGTAGTTTTTTGTGACTGGCTTCTTTCACCTACCATAAGGTTTTTAAGGTTTATATGTATTGTCAAATATACCAATACTTTATTTTCTTCAGGACTAATGACTTTGAATTTTTTCAGGTACTTATTGGCCATTTGTATGTCTTCTTTGGAAAAACATGAATTTAAATCCTTTGTTTTAAAAATTTGGTTGTCTATTTTTGAGTTGTAAGAGTTCTTTACATATTCTAGATAAAAGTTTCTTATTAATGGATTTGCAAATATTTTTTGTCACTGTGTGCATTGTCTTTTCACTTTCTTGATGCTGTCTCCTGAAGTAAAAAAGTTTTTATTTGGTGAGGTCCAATTTGTCTATTTTTCTTTTGTTGCTTACATTTTTGGTGCCATTTCTAGGGAACCACTGTGTAACCTAATCTGGGGCCACGAAGATTTACTATGTTTTCTTAAGGGAGTTTTATAATTTTAGCCCTGACATTTAGGTCTCTGATACATTTTGAGTTAATTTTTGTATATGTTTTGAATTTTGGGTCCAACCGAAAAAAGCATGTGAATATCCAGTTGTCTCAGTGACATTTCTTGAAAAGATTATCCTTTCACCAATGAATTATCTTGACATCCTTGTTGAAAATCAATTGACCATAAATGGAAGGGTTTATTTCTGGACTCTCAATTCTGTTCTCTTGATCTATATGTCTATTCCTTTACCAGTATCATATTGTCTTGATTACTGTAGCTTTGTACTATTTTTTTTCAAATTGTGAGTAAAATACACATAACATAAAATTTACCATCTTACCATTTTTAAATGTATGTAGTTCAGTAGTGGTAAGTATATTCTCATTGTTGTGCAATCAATCTCCAGAGCTTCTTCATTATGTAAAATTGTAACTCTATACCCATTAACCAACAACTCCTCTTTCTCCCTTCCTTCATCCCCTATCATTCCAACTGCTCTCTCTATGCATTTGACTACTGTACGTATCTTAGTGGAATCATACAATGTTTGACCTTTTGTGACTGGCTTATTTTAGTTAGCACAATGTCTTCAAGGTTCATTGATGTTGTAGCATGTGTTAGAATTTCCTTCCTTGTCAAGTCTGAATAATAATCCATTATTAGTATATACCACATTTTATTTATTCATTCACCTTTTGGCTAATGTGAATAATGTTGCCATGAACATGGGTATATGACTATCTTTTTGAGTTCTTCCTTTCATTTTTTTTCCTGATGTCTAGCCAGGAATAGAATTCTGAATCATATAGTAATATTTAAAAAATTTTTTTTGAAGACTGCCGTATTATTTTCCATTGCTGCTGCACCATTTTACATTCTTACTAATTGGCATACAGTTCCAATTTCCCCACATCTTTGCCAACACTTGTTTTCTGTTTCTTTGAGTATCCTAATGGGTGAGGTGGTATCTAATTGTGGTTTAGATTTGCATTTCCCTAGTGATACATGATGTCAAGCATCTTTTCATATTGACCACTTATTAACCACTTGTGTATCTTCTTTGGAGAAATGTCTATTCAAGTCATTTATCTATTTTTTAATTGGATTGTTTTTTTTGTTGCTCAGTTGTAGGAGTTCTTTATATATTCTGGATATTAACGTTTTATTATATACATGATCGGCAGTTATTTTCTCCCATTCTGTAGTTGCCTATTTACTCTGTTGATTGTGTTCTTATAGTCCTTTTTATTTCTGTAAGGTAGGTAGTAATATCACCTTTTCCATTCCCAATTTTAGTAATTTGAACACTTTCTCCTTTATTCTTGGGTAGCCTAAGTAAAGGTTCCTCAATTTTGTTGATCTTTTCAAAGATGAAACTTTAGGTTTATTGTATTTTCTCTGTCATTAGTCTGTTCTCTATATAATTTATTTGTACCCTGTCTTTTAAATTATCTTTTCCTCTGCTTCTATGGCTTTATTTTGTTCTTTTTTGCCTAGTTTGTTAAGGTGGATGATTAGTTACTGATTTGAGATCTTTTTTCTATTAATGTATGCATTATAGGTACATATTTATAGGTACATAATTCTCTCTAAGCATTTTTAAGTTATTTTGTGTTTATTAAAATTATTGGAGTGACATTGATTAATAAAATCAATAGGTTTCAAGTGTACAATTTAATAATATGTCATATGTATATTGCATTGTGGTTTCATCACCCAAAGTGAAATTTCCTTACGCCACTCTATAAGCATTTTTGAACCAGGTAAATATTTACACTCCACAAGTTAAACATTAAAAATGAACTCCAAGGGAGAACACAGATTTTTTAATTAAACTGAAAAATTTTTATTGAATATTAATTAACAGTCGCTTATAATTTTTTGTTTATGGAAAGATTTGTCACTGAGATTAAAGCAAGTCATAGTAGCAGGGACACAGAGCTTGAAATTGGGCTGCGACTCCATCTTTGCTGTCAGCCAGTTGGGTGATCTTATGGCAAGTTAATAAACTTTGTTTCTAAATTTCTTCATGGGGTCATTTAGAAGTATTTTAGGATTTTTTATATGCAGTTATGAAGCTCACTTGAGGTAATGTATATAACATATTTTTAATATTCATGTTTGTTTATATTCATCTTAAGTGATGGCTAATTGCTTGTTTTGAAAAATGCTGGCTGGTTAGTCAGGAGAGTGACTCTTACGAAAGAAATGGGGGATCCTCCATTGAGATTTGGCGAAGCCCAACTTGCTCTTGTTCAATGGAAAAAACCATGTGAGTTATTCTTTCTCTCCAACTGTTAGTGTTGAAGCCACTAACCTATCCTCTAGTAGAGAGAGACAGTTCAGTACTATAGTCACTATTAAGCTTAAAGTAGTATATGTTCTAATCAAGACAGATGCTATTGTTGAGAGCAATTAAGAGCAGAGGCCTTAGAATCCCACTGCCAAGTTTTGAATCTTGGCCTTGCCTTGTACTTGTGCTAGAACCTTGAATAAATTACTTACCCTCTCTATGCCTTAGTTTTCTCACCTGTAAAATGGGTATAATCATATTTACCACACAGAGTTGTTGTGAAGATTAAATAAGTTAACATATATAAAGAGCCTGGCAGATAGTAAGCATGAATTAGGTGCTAGTTATTATGATTGAAGGTTTAAGCAGAAGCTTCGAAGACCATTGTGGAGGGTATTTTGCTATTATTTTTTATATTCAGAGTAATATCACTTTTTTTAGGGAATAGCTTCAACCACTACAATCATGTGAACCTACTAGGGATTACTAACTGCAGACTTTGGCCTGGCCCTAGAGATAGCAGGTGATGCAGACTGGGCCTGTAGAAGTAATTGTTTCCCTGGCAATGTGATGGCTTGAAATGGATCAGACAGGAAACTTTCCTAACTGCAGTTAGAGAAGATGGCTTTGCCTCCTGGGTCATGAACTGTAATGATTTAAATCTCCTTTTGGTGGATTTGTGTTTTTTTATTTTATTTTATTTTATTTTATTTTATTTTAATTTCATTTAATTTCATTTTATTTTATTATTTTATTTTAAACAAATAACATTGCAGAGGCATCTTTGTTCATACAGAACATCTGTGGGATAACAGACTTGCTGGAATAGAATTGTAGTTTTCGTTTAATACATTATTTTCACTCTTATGTTGAGTATTCTTTTTTATCCTAGGTTTCCGTACAAGATGAACTAGTTCAAGTGCAGCCAAAATTTAAGAGTAATCTACTCGAGTCTGTGGAAGTTTTTCGTGAAGATGTAATGAATTTTGCAGACGCATATGAGACGGTAATTTAAATATTTGCATGCTGTGTGTTAAAATGTTCACTGGTATGTTTATATTAAGTGAAAGCAATTAACCCCGAGAACTATACTGTGATTTGTACATTGTATGTAAGAGGCTGTATTTACATATTCACAGCTATCAAAAAAGGGAATAACTACTCTTTCAAGCATGCTTTATTCAGTTAGAAGGTTTAACTATTAAAAGGAGCAAGAACTTTGAAGATCATGTAAGGAGCAAAGGGTCTGGTTTTGACCTTTCTCAGGGCCAGAATTCTCATAGTTGAAAATGTTATACAATTTTTAAAAGGCCTTTAGTTGGATTAGTCAACATTTTATTGCCCAGTCATTCTGTTATACCAAGAATCTGGCCTTTTAATATTCATAATCATACAGACTATCTGGGGTCTTTTTGGCAACTATTTTGTGGCTCATGCCGCCAGAGACTGCCTATTGCTTCTTTCAAATTTTCACCCTATTCATGTCTCTATTTCCATATTGGGTTGAAGGATTAGTGAAATGAGGCTATTCTCAGGATAAAATATATAATTATATCAGTTATTCTAATGCACAACCACTGCATCATCATTTATAATCATAAATGAAATAAAACAGAGCTCTGGTGGTACAAACTTAGTACAGGATGAAATTTTGTCACACATTTTATTAGTTATATCGAGGTCCTTTAAAAATTAATGGAAGTTGGAGTGATGCAAATGTTCTAAAATGATTGTGGTCATGGTTACACAACTCCATTACACAAAACCACTGAATTGTACATTTTTTTTGATTTGTTCATTTTAAATGACAGATTGTATAATATGTGAATTATATCTCAATAAATCTGTTACAAAAAATAAATGAAAACTTCATGTACAGGACAAAATTAGACCATTTAAATTAAAAATAATATTTATTTAAAAGGAAATAATAGATAAATCCAGTAAATGAATAAATACATATGATTAGCAATTAAAATGAAGATTATATTATTTATTACAGGAAGGGCCCATGGTTCCAAATATACCACCCCAAGAAGCTAGCAACAGGCTACAGATATTTCAGGTAAAACTACATTACAGATTTTAATTGTATTCTAATTTACTAAATAATGTAATTGATTCCTTTTTCTGTGTCCCTCCATGCTCTTTTCCAAAGAATATCTGTGTATTTTTAGAGAATAACACTTTGATTTTGAACTTAAATATATACCCTGTTCTAGCTCCAAGCATCTCATTTGTATGTAAAGTGAGAAAAACTTAAAGAATAATAAAATATATCAAATAAGATTTTAAATGTTGACAAATGATTTCCCTGTCTTCCCTCTGTATCCACTAATTTTCTTTCTTCTGTATCTATCACTTGCAACTTCTCTGCTCCTTTGTCCTACCTTAGACCTTAGACCTCATTGGATCAGGCCAACCATTCGTTATTTTTTTCTACACGTAGGTTGCTGAGCACACCTAGAGAAAAATCACACACTCATTTGGATGAACATTTTGCAGATTTATGAATTCCTATGTAAGCTAGCTTTTCAGGAATATTAGGCGATTTTGTGATTTGTTTCTGTTCTATCTCTTGTTTCCTGCAGTGGCTGTACGATATGTTCATGTTATCTTTTTGTCCCCTATCCTTCCTGCATTCTTAGTCATTAAAAAATATTTATCAGATGGCTGCTATGTGACTTGGTCAATAGAAAGGTGATTAAGAAATGGTTCTTACCTCTAAGCTGCTAAAACCTGTTAGGGAGGCAGAGAGCTAGAGAGATAATCATGACTTCATGTGGTAAACACTACTTATGAGAACTTGTGTTATAGAAACAGATGTAAGAAGCTCCAAACCAGATGGGGGGCTGGTGGGATAGACAGAGAAGGCTTCCTGGAAGAGAAGGCATCCAAGTTGCATCTTGAAGGACTAATTAGAGTTAGTCAGGGGAAGAGGAAGAAAAACAAGTTAGGCAGAATTTGTGGCTTGCACAGAGGCCCAGAAATGAGATAAGCAGGGAGACTTAGGGAGATGTAAGGAGTGTAGTTTAGGGTCCAATGGGCAGAAAAGATGGTAATGAGGGATGGGGCAGAAGAATGGGCAGCAGTCACTAATGGGAGGGCCTTGCAAGCTATGCTAAGGAGTTCATAGTTTATCCTGAGGGCTGGAGGTCTCTCAGTAGGAAATATGGTCGGGTTCGGATCTTTAAAACAGTTATGTTTTAAAAAGATTTATTTTGCAGTTGTGTGAAGGTGGTTTGGAGCAAGGATGGTTGGACTGATGGGAGTTTCAGTAAAACAAGAAATTGTAAAGATTGAGACCACGCAAGTGGCACTTGGAATAAAGAAAACTGGATAGATCATGGGTTTAATAGAGACTGCCTGGATAGCCTTGGAGCTTGGGTTGGGAGCAAAAAAATAAGGTTTCCAGTTTGGGCAAATAGATGAAAATAGTGCTATTTACTTAATAAGAAATATCAGGAAAGGAATAGATTTGGGATTCTTTTTTGAACAGATGATCTTGTTTCCAAACTTACAGAGGAAATTTAGAATCTGTGATTTGAATTCCAGAGAGATGTGTCCCCCTTCTTGTCCCTGGGAACTCTTTACTTTGCCCCTTGTCTCTTCTTAGGTCAACGTTTTTCTCTACTTTAAACATTTTCCTGTTTATTAAGTCTTTTTGATTAGCACTTTTAAAAAACGGTTTGTCTTTCATTCTTAAAGTATAGTAACAATCTCTTTTCTGTGTCTTCTTCTAGACTTGACTTTTTTTTTTACCCATTTCTAATTTCTTTCTGTGTTTTTACTCATTTGATAATTGGGTTATTCACCCCAAGCAAATAAATGGAGGACTGGAGTTAGAATTTTGTTTCTGTTGCTTTATATGTAAGTTCCATGGATGGTTCAGGCTGGTTCTATGCACCCTTTTACCAAAAAGGTTCAACAAGTTAGATGGGACCTCTCAAGTTGCAGGTTCTCCTGAGAGAGATGGGATTAGTTCAGGCTTTTCTCACCATAACTGACTGGAATTTATTATATGGTATCTAACTTTCAAGTCTTTCCCTTGATTTGAGTATTTTAAAATAGAAAAATCTATACTCTGATAAAAACAGTTTTGTTCCAGGATCATTGGAACAATCAGGTATTGCTGCATGTCCTTAGTGGAATAAGCTTGTGCAAAGTAAGTAGATAAAATAATCTGTCACAGAGCCCAATGTCTCCATCCCCTGATTCCAGGGAGGGTAAGTCTAGTCCAGTAACTCTTGTGGATTTTTATTAAGTAGGCTGCATGTGTTGACAAGGATTTTCCTGGCTTGCAGTAGGCATGAGCCTTTCACTTAAATGTGATGTCCTCGGACAAAAAGTCTAGTCCCTTGTTATTGTGAGCATTCTTCTCTCTGCAGAACTATGACAGTCACTTTTGGACTAAAATTAGCTCCTCCCATCACCCTTTCCAGCACTTTCTGCTGGACCCTGGAGGAGGAGGCTCTGAAGTCTTTTGTTACCTGAAGTCCTCAGGTTTGGATCTGAAGTCTCAGTGAATGGCTTGCCTCTCTGGAGGAGCCAGGACTAAAACTGAGCTACTCACCTGGTGGCTGTCAGTGGAACCCCTCAGTAATAAAAACAAGATGTATAATGAGAAGAGATAGTAATGTTGGATGGTGATAAGTTCCAAGGACAAAAAATAGCAGGAGGGGACCATAGAGTACTGGGTGGTGTGTATGTGAAGTGGAGGTGAAATTTAAAATAGGTTCTGCAGAGAAGACCTCCTTGAGAAGGTAATATTGGATTAGAGACCTAGAGGAGTATGGGAATGAACCAGGCAGGTATCTGGAAGAGCAGCTTTCCAGGCAGGGGGAAGAACAAGTGCAAAGGCCCAGAGTAAGGGCATATGTGAGAAGCAACAAAGGGGTCAGTATGGCTGGAGCAGAATGATCAGGGAGAGAGTAATAGCAGAAGACCAGAAAGTAAGAAAGGGACAGACCATAGAAGCCTTGGCAGCCTCAGGAAGGACACTGGCTTTGACTCTGAGTGAGAAGAGTGACATGATCTTATTTGTGTTTTCAGTGAATCACCCTCACTACTGTGTTGAGAATAGATTATTGGTAGTCAAGGGTGGAAGCTAAGGCGGGGCTAAGTAGGAGGCCATTGCAATAATCCATACGAGAGGTGATATAACTTGGACTAGAGTGGTGGCTTTGAGATGAGAAGCGGTTGGAGCCTGGGTATATTCTAAAGGTAGACTCACTTCCTGTCTTTCCCTTATTGGTCAGCAACTGGGACTTTAATGTGTCACTCTTTTATCAAGGGCGTGGTCACTTTGTTGAAAAGGCAATGCAGGGTCCATCTCTTGCCTTCTTGTATCTTCTGTTCTACTTATGCCTGGGGGTGTGAGCCAAGCAGGCTGTTTACTATGCATCTGGCTGGATATGTGACCTGGGGTCAGATTTGCAGACTCAGCTCTCCTCGAAAACAGGTGCTCCCCTCTGCCTTCCCCAAAAAGCAATTGCTAAGATCTAGATCTCTAGAAGAAGCAGGACTTTCACATTGGGTCTCAGACCCCAGTGGTGATCTCTGGTGCAACTTTAATCTGATTTCGGGAGTTACTAAGCACTCACTGGCCTGTTGATAAAGCTGATTTTTGTTCCTTGTTTGTTTGGTACTGTGGGTCTGTTTATATTTTTTGGGACCCAAATAGTAAAAGAGGTGAGTGATTGGCATCCATTAATAGTCTTCACCACTTTAACAAGATTTTAAACATCATAATTTTAATGCATGCTAACTTTGATGTTTTCATTTCTCCTTTGCTAATGTTCACGTAAACTCTTTGTTCAGTAAGTATTTTGAGTAACTACAAAGGAGTATAAAAAGTACAAAATTTGGTCCTTGCCCTCTAGGCATGAAGAGTTCATTGGAGTTCCAGAGTCTTCTTCACACCTTCTTGATTTGGCTCCTGTAAAATATGCTAATATGTCTGTCAGATCTATGTCACTATCTGAGCGTTTTGATGTCATATATTTTCTAGGGCTGAGAATTTAGGATTCTTAGTGATATGTTGTTACACCATTTAAGTAGAGCCCACATACCTTGTTACAGGCGGATTATTTCAATTGGGTTTTGTGCTTTAATTCTCAGCATTCTAAGTATAGGAGATTCAAATTCCACTTCAAAAGACATGTGCATTAACTTTACTGATTTAAATAGTTAAAAACAGGGTTGGGTGGATTATACTAACGCTTCACTCATTTGAACCTTGTAGTAGAGATGACCAGTTTAAATTAATGATAATGCCTGAATTATAGAATTTTTGAAATGCAGTTTTATTACCTTCAGACATATTTATGGGAACTCAAACTGTAGGTTTTCTAGGGACTGCTTAATTTTATTAAAGAAATAATCTGATATAAAATAGATACTTTTAGAATGCTTGAAATTTAATTTTCCTAAGTTCTTAACTGTTTCTCTGATAGCTTGGTATCAATATAAATTTGCTTCACAAATACTTGCTTCATAGATAGTATTAAATAAACTTCAGTGTAGCTTTTATTCCAATTATAATAAATTCTACTTTAATGGAGGGTGAATTAATTATATTTTTCTACAATTCAAAAACCCTTTATAGGCCAATTTTGATGATCTGTGGAGGAAATTTGTTACATATTCATCTGGTGAACAACTTTTTGGATTGCCTGTGACTGACTATGAGGTTTTACACAAAGTCAGGTAAGTTTAGAAATTGTATAAGTGTTACATGCAAATAATTAAATACTGTCTTCTTAAAGAATCATGTCTTCATAAATCCTTTATTATATGGAGAAGGGCCTCCCTTGCAACACTCCTAAAATTTCCCCCTATTCCTGGCTATTCCTGACCCATTGTATACATAGTCTCCATACACAAAAGAAATGTTCTAGAAGAGTAGAAAATACATTGCAAAAATTCTGGGCATTCGTGGCCTATTTTTAGCCTGTGCATTATTTTTTTTCTTTTCACCATTTTTGAATAATGTTAATGATTGTGCAGAAGCACTGCAGTTTTGGATAACTTCTGTTTATTTAAAGGAATAGCCATCCTCAGCTCTCAATCCCTTCTTGCTGCATTTATGCTAATTGTTTTTCCCCATTGGGTAGACATAGATTGAAGGCCAAGGAACTTAATTGATTTTTAAACAGTAACAGTTCATTTTAAACAGTGGATCTAGGATTTAAACAAGTATCCTTTAATAGAATTTTAAATATAACTGCTCCAGGGCAAAATTAAAACAGCAGTGGTCATCAGTGAGGATCTTGACATACATAAAGACTTCTTTCAAAGTCACGGCATGAAAATGTAGTGACAAAATATACATGAAATTGTCTGAAGATAAATTAATGCTTCAGCCGCTTAGGTTGGATGGTTTGTATTCTTTTTTCTAAAGTAGTCATTCACCAAGCTTAACACCGTGACCAATTGTTTAGAATTGCATATGTCTGGTCCTTGCCCCTGACTTACTGAATCAGAATCTTGGGGATCGGATCTTGGGAAATCTAAATTTTTATAAATTCTCTAGTTAATTCTTTTGCATACTCAGTCTGAGACTCAATGTATTATTTTAATCTTCAGTGTTCTAAGAAAAATAATCATCTTTATTTACCATTAGGGCCAATGGACCCTTTTTATTTTTATTTTTTTATATTTTAATTTTTGAATAATTTACAGAAGCAATTTTATTGGAAAATTTAGTAGGAACTTAAGTAGTGAAAACCCAAGCTTTTACTCCATAATCTGGTTTGAAAATATATATACATGAAATGGAGATAGACCTTTGAATGCTGTCATGCATGAACCTGGAGCATACCCATACTGTAGACACTAATTCCAGATTTCAAATTCATTTCCAATAGCTTCTAGCTTATAATTACTTTTGGTTTTTCTTGCACTTGCATTGTTAAAACTTAAGAATGTTGAAAACTGAGACACTCATAATTTTACTGAATGAAAGATTGTCATCTTTGCAGTATAAATATAAAAATCTTTTAGGGTTGAATGATCAATTCTACAATTTTTTTCATATCTGTATCATCCATTTCCCTTGAATACACATCTGTTTTCAACATGTGTCTACTTAAGGAATGTATCAAATAAAACTTACATAAACATTATAAATAATGAAAGAACATTGTCATTTATCTTTTTCACAAAATGATATGGTCTTGGCTGTTGTTGCAAAATATTGCATGGAGAAGTCCTTGCCTCTATTCAAATACATTATTCACTCATAAATTAATGAGTTTAATAAAATTCATCTAGATCATGGTCATCTAAAGACTCATGTCTGAGATTTCACTTAGACAATTAGTTTCACTATCAAAATTAGAATCTAGAGTGCTGCTTCCTCTTTTATGTTTAATACTTTGGAAGTACCTCCCTTTGCCAATTTTCTTTCCTGCTGTTTTGGGTAGAAAATGAAAAAATCGATTTCTTAACTATATTAAGTGAAAACTAAACAAACAAAAAATTAAAAGACCACAAAAATGGTATCTCCAGAGAACTTTTAAAATATTTTTTTGAAAGGTGATGTTATACTTTGGGCAGCACAATAAGAAACCTGGAGGATGATGCAATAGGGATATTTTTCATTATTGCTTCATCCTTAGAGATTTTATCATTCTTCCCCTTTCTTATTATTTTAGTCATTTTTAGCACAGTAGGGAATAATCAGTGATTAATAATGAAATAATCCTTAGGATGATGAATTAGCAAAATGAAACAAGAAATGGGAAAACAAGATAACTAGGATTCCAGAATGTGTCTTAGATTTATAAAAAGGGCCAGCGTGCTAATTTGGTAATTGAAAAATAAAATGAATTTTACTCCATTAAAAACATAAGCAAATTTAGCTTTGGTCTCTGCATCACCTATAATGAAACAGTTATGACTATCAGTCCTCCATTGTTTCCAATATTTAGTATGGTAATAATAATAATAATAATCAAACCAAGTCATTTTTATGATTTGGAACATTTGAAAGCTATAAAGTTGACATAATTTATGGAGCTTTTATAAAGTCTTTGTTTGGAAACCAACAGGGTTGTAAGCACGTTGGTGTCTATAAGACATTCTACATATAATGTCTGAAGTATTTGATTGGATGAATTCTGCTTATCCAATAATGGTATTTATTTTAAAAATATACATTATGTAACGACTTAATTTTTTTGGTTTCCTAGGAAGGAACTCAACTTGTTGCAGAAGCTCTATGGACTGTATGATACTGTAATGGGCAATATTAGTGGTTATTATGAAATACTTTGGGGAGATGTTGACATTGAGAAAATTAATGCAGAACTGCAGGAATTTCAAAACAGGTGAGTTTCAATGGAATTAAGCTTATCTCTTTATAGTGCTTATCTTCTTAGGATCCTATAGGTATTTCACTAATGAATTTATCCTCTGATAATTGCTATAAATGCATAACAACTTCTTCAAAGAAATATGTAGCTGAAATAATTTTTTTTTTTCCCGAAAGATGTCGTAAACTGCCAAAAGGACTTAAAGATTGGCAAGCATTCTTGGATCTGAAAAAAAGAATTGATGATTTCAGTGAGTCATGTCCTCTACTAGAAATGATGACCAATAAAGCAATGAAACAGAGACACTGGGATCGAATCTCCGAGTTAACTGGAACTCCATTTGATGTGGAATCTGATTCTTTTTGCCTCAGAAATATTATGGAAGCACCACTCCTTAAAAATAAGGATGACATTGAGGTACAGTGCACAAGGGTTTCTTTTTTCCACATGATCAACACTTATTTCTTGTATTTGTGATGATAGCCATTCTAATAGGTGTGAGGTGATATCTCATTGTGGTTTTGATTTGCATTTCCCTGATGATTAGTGATATTGAGCACCTCTTCATGTAAATGTTGGCCATGTGTATGCCTTCTTTGGAAAAATATCTATTTAGATCCTCTGCCTGTTGTTTTTTTAAATCGGATTATCTGTGTTTTTGCCATTGAGTTATATGAGTTCTTTATATATTTTGCATATTAAACCTTTATCAGATTTATGATTTGCAAATATTTTCTCCCATTTGGTAGGCTGCCTTTTCATTTTGTTGATGGTTTTCTTTGCTGTGCAGAAACTTTTTAGTTTGATGTAGTTCCACTTGTTTATTTTTGCTTTTGTTGCCTTGACTTTTGGTGTCAAAAATCATTGCCAAAAAATCACCGCCAAGATCACTGTCAAGGAGCTCACCACTTATGTGTGTTGCAGGAATTTTATGGTTTCAGAGCTTATGTTCACATCTTTAATTTATTTTGACTTAATTTTTGTGTGTGGTGTAAAGTAATGTTCCAGTTTCATTCTTTTGCATGTGCTTTTCATTATTTCCAAAACCATTTATTGAAGAGACTGTCTTTTCACTACTATATGTTCCTTGCTCCCTTGTCATAAATTAATCAACTATATATGCATGAGTTTATTTCTGGGCCCTCTATTCTGTTCCATTTGATCTATGTGTTTGTTTTTATGCCAATATCATACTTTTTGATTACTATAGCTTTGTAATACAGTTTGCAATCAGGAAGCATGATGTCTCCAGCTTTGTTCTTTTTTCTCAAGATTGTTTTGGCTATATTGTTTTGGTTCCACACAAATTTTTGTATTGTTTCTTCTATATCTATGAAACATGACATTGGAATTTTGATAAGGATTGCATTGAATCTGTCGATTGCTTTGGGTAGTGTGGACATTTTAACAATATTTTTCTAATTCATAAGCATGGATTATCTATTTATTTGTGCATTCCTCAATTTCTTTCATCAGTGTCTTATTATTTTCATAATACTGGTCTTTTACCTTCTAGTTTATTGTTTTTGATGCACTCGTAAATGGCACTGTTTTCATAATTTCTTATTCTGATAGTTTGTTATTAGTGTATAGAAATGCAACTGATTTTTTGTATATTGATTTTATATTCTGAAACTTTACTGAATTCATTGATTAGTTATATCAGTTTTCTGGTGGAGTCTTTAGGATTTTCTATATGTAAGATCATGTCATCTGCCAACAGACAAATTTTCTCCTTCCTTTCCAATTTGGATGACTATTTCTTTCTTGCCTGTTTGCTCTGGCTAGGACTTCCAATACTATGTTGGAAAAAAAATGTTATCTTTGTTTTGTTCCTGATGTTACAGGAAAAGCTTTCCGCTTTTTTACCATTGGATATGTTGTTAGCTGTTTGTCATATATGTCATTTATTATGCTGAGGCACGTTCCCTTATACCCTCTTTACTGAGAGGTTTTATTAGGAATGGATGTTGAATTTTGTCAGATGCTTTTCCTGCATTTATTGAGATGATCTTATGATGTTTATCCTTTACTGTGTTAATGTGTGTACCACCACATTGATTAATTTATGGATATTAAAACATCCTTGAATCCTTGGAATAAATCACATTTGATCATGGTGTATGATCTTTTTTGTGTATTGATGAATTTGATCTGCTACTATTTTGTTGAGGATTTTACACTTACATTTATCAGAGATAGTGGCCTGTAATTTTCTTTTGTGGTATTCGTCTCTGATTTTTGTTATTAGGGTAATGTTGAGCTAATGAAATGAGTTTGGAAGTATTCCCTCTTTTATATTTTTTTGGAAGAGTTTGAAACTATTGTTTTAATTCCTCTTTAAACATTTGGTAGAATTCACCAGTGAAGCCATCTGGTCCTGCCTGGATTTTTGTTTTTGGGAATTTCTAATAATTGATCCAATCTTCTTACTATTGATTGGCTTGTTTGTATGTTCTCTTTCTTTATAATTCAATCTTTGTAGGTAATGTTTCTAGGAGCTTATTAATTTCTTCTAGATTGTCCAATTCTTATGCGTATAATTGTTCATAGTCACCACATATGATTTTTTGTATTTCTATGATATCAGTTGTAATGTTTCCTCTTTCACTTCTGATTATGTATGTTTGAGTTATCTCTCTCTCTTTTTTTGGTGAGTCTAGCTGAAGATTTGTCTATCTTATCTATCTTTTCAAATACCAGCTCTTCATTTTCTTGATCTTTTTAATTATCTTTTTAGTTTCTATTTCATTTCTTTCCACTCTGATCTTTGTTATTTTCTTTCTTCTACTAACTTTGAGCTTTGTTTGTTCTTCTGTTTCTACTTTCTTAAGGTGTAAAGTTAGATTATTAATTTGAGATATGTCTCATTTCTTAATATTAACAATTATCATTATGAACTTTCATATTAGAACTGCTTTTTCTGTGTTTTGTAACTTTTGATATGGTGTATTTCCATTTTTCATTTGCCTTAAGATATTTTTAAATATTTCTTTTGTTTTCTTCTTTGACCCATTGGTTGTTCAGTAGCATGTTGTTTAATCTCCACATATTTGTAAGCTTTTGTATCTTTTTCTTGGTAATTGATTTCTAGTTTTATACCTTTGTAGTCAGGACAGATGCTTGACATGATTTCAGTCTTCTTAAATTAACATGCACTCTAGCCTGGAAAATGTTTTATGTGCACCGAGAATATGTATATTCTGTTACATCCATCTATCTATCTATCTATCTATCTATCTATCTATCTATCTATCTATCTATCATCTATCTATCTATCTAATCATCTTTCATCTCTCTCTCTCTCATCTATCTATAGTTGGCATACAATATTATACTAGTTATATTAGTTTCAGGTGTACGATATAGTGATTTGACATTTTTATACCTTACAATGTGATTACTCCACAAATTCTAGTAATCATCTGTCACCATGCAAACATCACAATATTATTAACTCTATTCCCCTGCACCTTTTTCACCCATCCTCCCACCCCCTTCCCCTCTGGCAACCATCCCTTTGGCTTCTATTTCTATAGCCTGTTTTGTTTGCTCATTTTTCTTTTTTTAGATTTTATAAATATCATATTGTATTTATCTTCCTTTGTCTGTCTGTCTTATTTTACTTAGGATAACTTTACCCCCTCAAGGTATATATCACATCTTTATCCATTCATCTATTGATAGACACCTAGGTTGCTTCCATATCGTAGCTATTGCAAATAATGCTTCAGTAAATATAAGGGTATATACATCTTTTTAAATTATTGTATTTATTTTCCTTTGATAAATACTCAAGAGTGGAATTTCTGGGTCATGTGGTAGATCTATTTTTAGTTTTTTGAGCAATTTCCATACTGTTTTTCATAGTGGCCACACCATTTTGCAGTTCCACCAACAATGCACAAGGGTTTCCTTTTCTCCACATCCTTGTCCATACATGTTATTTGTTGACTTTTTGATAATAGCCATTCTGACTGGTATGTAAGATGGCATCCCATTGAGGTTTTTATTCTGTTGCTTTTAGATAGAACGCTCTGCATATGCACTTAACTCTATCAGATCTAACATGTTGTTTAGGGCCAATGTTTCCTTATTGATATTCTGTCTGGATGACGTATCCATTGATGAAAATGGGGTATTAAAGTCCCCTACTATTATTGTATTGCTGTGTATTTCTTCATTCAGGTCTGTTAATGTTTGCTCTGTATATTTGGGTGCTCCTGTGTTGAGTGCATAGATATTTACAAATGTTATATCCCCTCGTTGGTTTACCCTGTTATCATTATGTAATGACCTTCTTTGTTTCTTAGTCCAGTCTATTTTGCCTGATGTAAGTATAGTTAACCAAGATTTCTTTTGGTTCCATTTGCATGGAGTAACTTCCATTCCCTTCACTTTCAGTTTGTGTGTATTCATTTTATATCTGAAGTGAGTCACTTCAAGCAGCATATAGATGTATCTCATTTTTTTATCCATTCACCAGTGAAACCATCCATCTCACTTGATCATGGTATACCTATACTCTGTCTTTCGCTTTTTTAAAATTGAATGAATGAATTTTATTATTATTATGAATTAATTTTTATGGTGACATTAGTTAATGAAATTTGGTAATTTTCAGCAGTACATTTTAACAGTAAGGCATATATATATATATATATATATATATATATATATATATATATATATATTATGCATTCACCTCCTATAGTTAGATTTCTTTCTGTCACCATATATTTGACCCCTTTTACCCCATCTAGCTCCCTCCCTTCTCCCCTCTCCTGGTAACCCCTAGTCTGTTGTCCATGTCTACGAATCTCTGTCCTGTTTCTTTGTTGCTTTTAGGTTTATATCCCACATATAAATGATAGCATGGGATTTTCAACTTTTTCTGTCTGGTCTATTTCTCTTAGCATGATTGTCTAGAGGTCCATCCATGTTGTCACCAATGGCAGTATTTCATCTCTTCTTATGGCTGAGTAATATTCCATTGTATATATGTACCACCGCTTCTTTAGCCAGTCATCTATCATAGGACACTTTGTTGCTTCCATGTCCTGGTCACTGTGAATAATGCTGCTATGAACATCGGTGTGCAAATATCTTTTCGGATATGGGTTTTCAAGGCCATTTGTGTGTCCTCTAGGGAGAAGTGGCTGTTCAGGTCCTCCTCCCATTTTTTGATTGTATTGTTTGTTTGTTTGTTTTTGTTGTTATTGAGTTGTATGAGTTCTTTGTATGTTTTGGATTTTAGGCCCTTATCAGAGTTGTTGCTTGCAAATATATGTTCCCATTGAGATGGTTGTCTCTTTACCTTGTTGATGGTTTTCTTTTGCTGAGCAGAAGCTTTTTAGTTTGGTGTAGTTCCATTCATTTATTTTTGCTTTTATTTCCCTTGCCTTTGAGGTCAAATTCATAAAATGCTCTTTAAGTCCAAGGTCCTTGAGATTAGTTCCCATGTTTTCTTCTATGCAATTTATTGTTTCAGGTCTTATATTCAGGTCTTTAATTCATTTTGAGTTAATTCTGGTGTGTGGTATTGACAATAGTCTAGTTTCATTCTTTTGATTTCCATTTTTCCCAGCACTGTTTATTGAAGAGGCTTTTTTTTCTTCACTGTATGTTTTTGGCATTTTGTTGAAAATTGTTTGCCCATATAAATATGGGTTTACTTCTGGACTCTCAATTCTGTTTTGCTTGTCTGTGTGTCTGTTTTGCTGCCAATAACATGCCGTTTTGATTACTGTCGCTTTGTAGTATAATTTGAAATCAGGTAGAGTGTTGCCTCCAGCTTCATTCTTTTTTTTCAGTGTGGCTTTGGGAATTCAGGGTCTTTTGTGCTTCCATACAAATCTGATGCCTTTCTGTTATATTTCTTTAAAAAAAGGCCAATGGCATTTCAATGAGGATTGCATTAAATCTGTATAATGTTTTAGGTAATAAAGTCATTTTAACTATGTTGGTTCTTCCAATCCAAGAACATGGAATATCTTCCCTTTTTTGTATCTTCTTCAGTCTCTTTAAATAGGGTCTTGTAGTTTTCATCATATAGGCTGTTAACATGTTTCACTAAATTTATTCCTAAGTATTTTATTCTTTTTGTTGCAATTGGAAAAGGAATTATTTTTTCCACTTTTTTTCCTGACACTTCATTATTAGAGTATAGGGATGAAATGGAGTTTTGAACATTGATTTTGTATCCAGAAATGTTACTGTATTTGCTTATTGTTTCTTGTAGTGTTCTTGTGGAGTCTTTAGGGTTTTCTGTATAGAGAATCATGTCATCTGTAAATAGTGACAGTTTGACTTCTTTGTTTCCTATTTGGATGTCTTTTATATCTTTCTCTTGCCTGATGGCACTCGCTAAGACCTCTAATTTTATATTGAATAAGAGTGGTGATAGTGTGCAGCCTTGCCTTGTTCCTGATCTTAGAGGGAAGGATTTTAGTTTTTCACTATTAAGTATAATGTTGGCTGAGGGTTTGTCATATGTGGTCTTTGTTATGTTAAGGTGCTTTCCTTCTATACCAATTTTGTTAAGTGTTTTGATCATAAAAGGATGCTGTATCTTGTTGAAGGCTTTTTCTGCATCATATAATTCTTATTTTTAAATTTGTTTATGTGGTGAATCACAGTAATCGATTTGCATATGTTGAAACATCCCTGTATCCCTGGGATAAAGCCCCAATGACCGTGGTGTATAATCTTTTTAATGTTACTGTATTTAGTTCACCGGTGTCTTATTTAGGATTTTTATCTGTGTTCATGAGAGATATTGGTCTGTAGTTTCTTTTTTGTTTGTTATCCTTACCAGGTTCTGGGATCAGGGTAATATTGGCCTCATAAAATGAATCATGAAGTATTTCCTCTCTTTGATATTTTGGAAGAGTATGAGGAGAATAGGTATTTAATTTTCTTTGAATGTTTGGTCGAATTCTCTGGTGAAGGTATCTGGTTCTGGACTTTTACTTTTTGGTAGGTTTTTGATGATTATTTCAATTTCTAGCCTGCTGATAAGCCTATTTAGATTTTCCCATTTTTCTGAACTTAGTCAAGGAAGGTTGTATTTTCCTAAATACTTGTCTGTCTCTTCTAGGATATTAAATTTGGTGTTATATAATTTTTCATAGTGTTCTTGCATGATCCTTTGTATTTCTGCAGTGTCTGTCAGTCATATTTTCCCCTGTTTCATTCTGATTTTGTTTATTTGTGTCCTTTCTCCTTTTTTTAGTGAGTCTAGTTAGGAGTTTGTCAATTTAATTAACCTTCTTCTCAAAGAACCAGCTCTTCATTGCATTTATTTTTTCTATCTTTTTAAATTTTCAGTTTTATTTATTTCTGCTTTAATTTTGATGATTTCTTTTCTTCTGATGACTTTAAGCTTAATTTGTTCTTCCTTTTCTAGCTTTTTAAGGTGAAGCATTAGGTTTTGAATTTGGGCTTGTTCTTATTTTTGGAGATAGGCCTGTAATATGAACTTTCCTCTTATGACCACTTTTACCATATCCCAAAAGTTTTGAAATGTTGTACTATTGTTATCATTGTTTCTATGTATTTCTTGATCTCTCTTTTTATTTCTTCTCTGACCCAGTTGTTCTTCAGTAGTATGTTGTTTAATCTCTATGCATTTGTGGTTCTTTCTCCTTTCTTTTTACAGTTGATCTCCAGCTTCAAAGCATTATGATCAGAGAATATGGTTGGTATGATTTCTACCCTCTTATATTTGTTGAGGCTATGTCTGTGTCCCAGTATGTGGTCAATCCTTGAGATGTTCCACATGCACTAGAGAAGATTGTATAAGTGTCTGTTTTGGGATTGAAGACTCTTTATATGTTAATTATGTCTAGTTGATCTAATGTGTCATTAAAGGATGTTATTTCCTTATTGATTTTCTGTTTGAATGATCTGTCCATATTCAACATTGGGGTATTTAAGTCCTCTATTACGACAGTATTTTGGTCTGTTTCTTCCTCCAGCTATGGTAATAATTGCTTTACATATTTTGGGGCTCTCTGATTGAGAGCATAGATATTGATAAATGTAGTCTTCTTAGTGCATGATTCCCTTTATCATTATGACGCATTCCTCAGTATTTTTCTTTACCTTTTTTATTTTAAAGTCTATTTTATCCAATATTAGTACCACACTCCTGATTTTCTCCGAATGCCATTTGCTTGAAATATTATTTTCTACCCTTTTGCTTTGAGTCTATATTTGTCTTTGGAGCTGAGTCATGTCTCCTAGAGGGAGTATATGGTTGTGTTTTGTTTTTTGATCCATTCTGCAACTCTGTGCCTTTTTATTGATGAGTTTAATCCATTTATATTTAGGGTGATTATTGACATGAGATCTTCTTATAGCCATTTTATCTTAGTGTTTCCATACTTCCTTGTCCTTGGGTGTCTTTTTTTTTTTAATTTGGTTGTCTTTGTGGATTTTCCGTTTGGTTCTTTTTGTTTTATGTTATATACTTCAGATCTGAATTTTAATAGTGTGGTGACCACTATGAATATGTGAAGGATAGTTATATATATACAGTCATCCATTTTCTTCTGCCAGTGCCTTGTCTCCATTTTCCGTTGTGAATTTGGATTTTTGAATCCTCCCCTTTTCAGTCATTGTTGTCTCATATTGTCCCTATGTATGTTGTACATTCATTACTATCTTGCTATAGCAAATCATTTCTTATTATTTAAGCGTATAATGCCTTGTTCAAAATATGGGTTACACTATTCTGCTTCTGTCTGACTGCTAGTACTTTTTTATTATTTTGTTATAGGTGGGCAGACCCCTATCATTATTTCCTGTAGTACAGGCCCCGTAGTGGAGAATTCCCCATTTTTTTTTGTATGTGTGGAAAGGTCTTTATGTCTCCTTTATATCTAAAGGAGAGCTTTGCTGGATACATTATTCTTGGCTGGTAGTTCCTTTCATTTAATAGTTTGAATATTTTATTCCACTCCTTTCTGGCTTGTTAGGTTTGTGCTGAGAAGTTTGATGATAATCTAATGGGTTTTTCTTTATAGGTTACCATCTTCTTTTTTTGGGTTGCCTTGAGAATTCTGTCTTTGTCATTAATTTTTGATAATTCTAATACAATGTGTCTTGGAGAAGGCCTTTTTGGGTTGAGATAATTGGATGTTCTTTGGTTTCATGAATTCCAAGCTCCAACTCATTCCTTAGATTTGGGAAATTCTCATCCACTATTTGTCTGAAAATGGTTTCTAATCCATGCTCCTTTTTCTCCCCTTTGAGAATGCCCATTATTCTTAAGTTTTCTCTTCTGATGGTATCAGCTAGTTCTTGAATTTCTCTTTCATTATTTTTCATTTTTCTGTTTCTCTCTTTTTTCTTCTGATTTCTAGATTTCTGTCTTCAGTAACGCTGATCCTTTCTTTCCTCCATTTGATCGACTCTGTTTCCCAAGCTTGCTATTTTATTTTTTATCTCTTGAAGTGAGTTCTTCATCTCCAGAAGTTCTATTTGGTTCTTTTTGAGGGTTTCAATCTCCTTGCTAAGGAACTCATTCTGCTCATCTAGTTTTGTTTTTTTTTTTCAATTTCTGACGTTGTTATGACTCGTTTCGTAACTCACTGAGTTTTTTCAGATGTATTGTTTCTCCTCTTGGGTATTAATGAAAGTGTATTCTGTTGTTTTTCCAGAAAGAAGATTTATTATATAAAGATCTCTCTCATGACCTGTTGCAAAGAAGGTGCTTTTCTTTTGGTTTCCAGTAGGTGACATCTAAGCCTTTTGTATCCCTGCTTTATACAAAGTTTTAAAATGCCTTTTTCATTTCTTATAGATATTCAATCACACGTGCTATCCTCAGTCTTAATCCCTGTTAGTGTTTGCAACAGTTTTAGTAGCATTTGCTCCAATTTCGTGAGGCTCCTCATTGTTCAGTCTTGGAGGATATGGGGGGATGGGCCCTCTGGGTTGGGGATGAGGGCTCCAGCTCAGCCTCTCCTTTTGCAACCATCGCTGGTAATAATCAACTGTTGTTTCTCTGCTGTCCCTGCTTCTCTGCTTTCTGCCCTGATGCCTGAGCACTGCCGCCAGCTGTGTGAAGCTCAGCTCTCCCAGGCAGGGCTGCTCCTTCTCCCCTCTACCTCTTCCTACAGGGAGCTCTGGCTGTGAGAGGCAGATTCTTTGTTTCTCCCAGTCCACTGTCCAACACCTGAGGTTCTTACCTGTGGCAGCTGTTATGTGCAGATCTCACCCTCAGATGTGCTGGTGTGCTATTTGGGTGTTTTTAGTTGAGTTTTAGATGTTTAGCTTATTGTTGTTTCAAGGGGAGTTACCTGAGGACATCTCTCATTCCACCATGTTTCTGACCTACTCTGTCTTTCCTTTTGAGAATTTAGTCTATTTACATTTAAGGTAATTATCGATACGTATGTACTTTTCATTTTGTTCATTGTTTTCTGGCTGGTTTGTAATTACTTTGTTATTTCTTCTTTGTTCTCTCTCCATCATTTGATGATTTTCTATAATGG
Organism: Cynopterus sphinx; assembly: GCA_030015415.1. NCBI lineage: Eukaryota > Metazoa > Chordata > Mammalia > Chiroptera > Pteropodidae > Cynopterus > Cynopterus sphinx. The sequence goes on from CM057386.1 coordinate 43,738,792, forward strand.
TATGCTTAGATTGCTTTCTGTATCTTTCATTTGTCTGCTCTAGGTTTTTGCTTAGTGGTTGTCATGAAATTTACATGTAACAACTGATATTTTAACAGCCTATTTTAAATTGGTTACAACCAAAATTTGGATGAATTCTAAACTCTACAATGTTCGTCCTCCATCACATTTTGTTTTTGATGTCACAATTTACGTCCTTTTATCTTGTATGTCCATCAATAAATTATGATAGTTATTTTTATTACCTTGTCTTTTAAACTTCATGTTGGTTTTATAAGTGATTAACCCATACAAAATCTTTACAACATTAGATTATTCTGAATTTTACTATATATTTACCTTTACCAGTGAGACTTATACTTTTATATATTTTTCCGTTACAAATTAGTGCCCTTTATTTCAGCTTAAAGAAGTTACTTTAACATTTTTTGCAAGTCCTGTCTAGTTGTGATGGACTCTTTTAGCTTTTGCTTGTCTGGAAAATGTTTTATCTATCTTCCAATTCTGAAGGACAAGTTTGTTTGGTAGAGTATTCTTTGTGGCAGTTTTTCCCTTTATCACTTTGAATATACTATGCTATTCTTCTCTGGCCTGCAAAGTTTCTCCTAAAAAATCTGGTAAAAAGTCTTATGGTGTTCCTCTGTATGTAACATTATTTTTCTCTTGCTGCTTTTAAGGTTCTCTCCTTGTCTTTAACTTTGACAGATTAATTATATTGTGTCTTGGGATGTGTCTGTTCAGGGTCTTTTGAGTAGAATCTCTGGATTTTCTAGATCTGAATGTCTTTTTTCCTTGTCTAGGTTAGGGAAGTTTTCAGCCATTATTTCTCTGGATAAGTTTTCTGCCCTTTTCTCTCTTCTCCTTCTGGGACTCCTGTAAAGCAAATGTTGGTACATGTGATCTGTCCCACAAGTTCCTTAAGTTATCTTTGTATTTTTAGTCTTTTTTTTTTTTTGATTTTCTTATTGGGTAAGTCCCCCTGTCCTGTGTTTGAGTTCATTTACCCTTTCTCCCACTTCATCTCCTCTGATATTGAACCCTCTATTATATTCTCCAGTTCTGTGACTTATCTTTTGTAATTCTTAATATTTTCTTTCTCTGTTGAAATTCTCACTTTGTTCATGCATTATTTCTATTAGCTGAATGAGTATTCTTATGACTGTTATTTTGAACTTTTTATCAGGTAAATCACTTATCTCTGTTTTAATTAAGGTCTCATGTAGTAGATGAACCTTATTTTCCATCCCTACTCTAACTCTTGTTTTTTTGTAAAACCTCATTATTGCCCAAGTCAGTGGCTCCCAGGAGTTGAGGGTGTCCCAAGATCTGTCAATGTCCCAAAATAGAGGATATGATTTAGCACCTAGATTCAGGCTGATTGGAAACCAGACCCTGAAGCAGAAGCTTTTATAGTATGAAAATACACCTCTTTTTGAGAAACACTGGAAGATGGGCATTTTCTGCCTGTTCTTTCTGCACCAAATCCCAGAGTGATAACCAGTTAAGAACTGCTTCTTTGTTTGCTACCATTCTGTTGAAACCATGAACACAAGCCCCATTGGTCACCAGAATCAGGCTGTCTAGGAATGTGTACTCTTGGTGACAACAACAAAATTTGGGGTACCAGTTGTGTAGGTCCTCTCTTGGAGACCCCAGCACTCTAGAGCATAGCAGAAGAAAGTATGAAGAGCACTCACCCTCCAAGTTCTCTGGAGAGAATTATTACAGTTGGCCCTTAGAATTATGTTTTAATTAGAAGCTTGCCCTTTAGGCCGCATTGATTAAGATAATCTAATAGCCCTCTTTCACAGAAGATTGGTCATATCAGTCTGCTGCCTCTCTGCTATGCCCTGGGGATAGCTGATTAAAAACTCTTTCTCTGTTTTTTTACAGTCCCTGGGTGACCCTCAAACATAAGCCCTGCTTGCCACCTGAGTCAGGTGATTTAGAAGAATCCCTTGGGTGGCAGCTACAAAAAATAACCACCAGACATGTGCACAAGCCCCTTTCTGGGAGATACTGGTGACTTGGAGCAAGACAGAGGGAGGATGCAATGATGACACTCACCAGACTCTGTCTTTGGAGAGTATTCCAGTAGGCCTCTGGTTGTGTGTTAAATTAGATCCCTACCTTTAAGACTGAAGTTTTAAAATAAGATAGAAAGACTGGGGACTTTTCAGTTGGCTGCCTCTGCACTGGGCCCTGCAAAAAGAGAGATGAGTTCATGTGAGCTCATTAAGAGCTGTTTCTCAGGTTGCTATAGTCTTTTGGGTCTTGTGGATGCAAACCCTGTTGATGTTTTGGGGGCTCATCTCTGCAGTGCAGGTCCTAAAAGTTGAGGTGCTAAATGTGAGGTTCAAATCCTTCACTCCTTAGAAAAAAGCTTGGGTTGTGGGTTCCTTTCTGATTCTGGTTCACTGTGCCAAAGGTGGAGTTTATGGTAAGTTGTGTCTCAGCTCCTTCTACCAGTTTTGATGTAGGGTTTTTCCCATTCCCCTGATGTGTAGGGGTTGCTTGGTACACATTTTTTTTTTTTTTTGGTTTCTCTCAGAAGAAATTGTTTTATATGTAGTTGTAGATTTGGTATGTACATGGGAAAAAGGTGAGTCCAAGATCCTTGTAAGTCACTATTTGAACTGGAACTTGGTTCTTTTTCTTTTGTGGCCACCTATTTTTTATTTTTTGAATCACACCTACATTTGTTTCATTTTTTCCTCCTTTTTATAGAATCTTAGATTTATAGATTCTTAAATTTTTCAATATATATTCTCAAATATTTCATGTAGTCTCAAACCCATGAATCTCAAATCTATAGAATTCTTCATTTATCTCTTTAAGCATACCAAGCATAATTATTTTTACATTTTTTATTATGGAAAATTTCAAACAAAAGTAGAGATCCTCTTGCTTCAACAATGATCAACCCATGGCAAACATTATTTTATCTATTCCTCCCACACTTTAGCACCCCTAGATTAAACATAAAGATTTTTTTTCAGATTGTTTTGTAAATTTAATTTCACCTCATGAGTTTTTGCCCCAAGCATTTTCTATATTGGCTATTCCTCTGAGTATTTATTTTTTTTTTTCATAGGTTTTGTGATTTTTATTTTTGAGGGGATTCATTTTTGAATGGCAGTCTTTAATAAATGTGGCTTTTGTTATTATGTTTAAATTATTTCTCTTCTTTGGTATCTTAGCCTTCCTTAGTAGTTTTTTGGTGGTTTTCTTCCCTACCTTCCATTGTCTTGCACCCTCAAGTCCAGATCCAGGTGTTAAAACAGCAGCTAACATCCCTTATTCTGCTATGGTGTGGGAGATTCAGGCCCAGCTGACCTGCTTCAGGTCTTTTTGTGAGTATGGTCAGTGTCCATAGCTTCATTAAATCTAGATGCCCAGGTGGCAGCTGGAGGCAGCCTTTTTCTACCATGGAAAGATCTAGACCTTGGCACTCATGCTCCCTCTCATATAGGTCACTTTCAGTCCCCTTTATCTCACAAGAATCAAGTGCTTGGCCCCCACAGGCCAGAGCCCTCATGCCTGGACTTCAGCTGCACCCACTGTTTACCTTATTTATAAAAATCAGATGTTTATCTTATTTTTATTTTAAGCATGTTTGTTTTTTACTTTCTCTTTTTTGTATTTTAAACATTATTTATGTTTTTGGAGATGAGGAACTGCATCATGTAACCAGAAATTCATATAAATGGTTTCGTGTTTCTTGCCCCCCTCCCTTTTTAACAACATACGTACACCAAAAGTTTTGTTTTCAAAGATTTTTTTCTGTTATATTTGTAAATGTCATTGAAATACTATTGAAGGTAACAGTTAGAGAGTTTAAAAAAGCTTTGATTACCATCTAATTATTATAAGTAGGTTTTTGCATTTGAGAATATAGCCATTCATGGGCTGTGCTTTGAAAACATTTTGTAATTCAAGAGATTCTAGGACTGAGTTATTAACCACTGGTACACCAAAACAGACTCTCAGCCCTATCTTACCAGATACCTCCTGTTGTTCTGCCACATATGCCTTATGCCCTGCAATTAGCCAAGCCAAATTCCTACTGTTACTGGATCTACTGCCTCTAAGGAAGTCTTTCGTCCCCCTATAGAATGTCCTCTCCTTCCCTTTGACTGTCTATTGGAATCCCACTTAATTCTCAGATGAACCCTCCTCAGTGGAGTCTTTCCTCCTCACTGAAGGCAGAAGTCATTTCTTCCTCCTTAGCATTCATAACAGTTCATACACTCTTACAACATTTATCACATACTAATTTGTATTATATTTACTTGTGGAAATGCATTGCACCCTTAAATTCCTTTCCATCTCTGTGATTCTAATATAAAAATAAATTAAGTCATGATGGGGAAAATACCTTACTTTTATTTTTTATTGTGAAACTTCAATATCAAGGGTTCTCAGAAAAACAGGAAAACCATGAGAGAAAAATAGAATTGACTTTTAAGTAAATGAGATATTCATATTAGGGCCAGAACAGACAGGGATATAGCAATGTTAATAAGTTACTTTCAAGAGTTCAAAAGATGCTCACATAAATTCTTATTTGTTTGTTACAGCAAGCCACTGAGATAGAGCAGCTGTGATTATCTTTATTTTGGCCAAAAAACTCCAATTAAAAATATAATTTAAAAAATGATGATTTAAGTTCCATTATCTTCTATATATGGCACAGTAAAATAATTCATAGTCAGAGTCTCAAAAAAGTCTGGTCTGAACTTGCAACACAATGATCTTCAGCCTCGGTTTTCTTGGCCATAAAATGACTAAATGACTTCTAGGTTCTGGCTGAAAAAGTCTATGATTTTACAGTGTACTTAATTTGTAATGGAAAATGTTGTGACATATTCTTTGATTTTTCTCTGAAGGATATTTGCATATCTGCTATTAAGGAGAAGGATATTGAAGCCAAGCTGACTCAGGTTATTGAGAATTGGTCCAACCAGAACCTGAGTTTTGCAGCGTTTAAGGGAAAAGGAGAGCTCCTGCTCAAAGGGAGTGAATCAGGCGAAATCATCACATTGATGGAGGACAGTTTAATGATCTTAGGTTCTTTACTAAGCAACAGGTAATTTTGTAATTTGCAGGGAAAGGTTTTAACTCAGTATTTAGAGTTATAAAATACTAGGTAAAAGTCCAGTTTTGCAGTTGCCGCATAACATGAGATTCTGACCTAGAGTGGTACCTCTTGTCTGTTCCTCTGTGAACTACTTTTTTCCTCTAATAGTCATGTCCTCCATCTCTCATGCTATTCATCTCTCCTTTCTATTTTTCCCTGGTGGTCCCCATAATTATTCTTCTCCAGGTTGATAGCCTATTTCCTGAACATCTGGACTCCTCACTGAGATGTCCTCTTCATTTTCTCTGTCTTTCATTCCTCTGATTTGCCATCATCACTTAGGTGTTCACCCAATGGACCAGGAAAAACATGCTAGCAACACATGAAAAGGAATATATCATCAGGGGCTTGGCACTTACCAATTTTCAATTTTTATGGTGAAAATTGGCTATATCTGTGCTGGGTTCTCCATGTCCTGAATGAGGCAACCTGTCCATCATTGGGCTACTGAACCAGCTCGAAGGTGATGTGATATCATGCAGCTTTAGGAAGTTCCAATGGGACTCAGATTAAGTATACTGACAGGTCTTGATCTGGGCATTAGCAACCTCTAATCCCCATCATTGACAGGTTAATGTACATAGAGAGTCTAATACCCATTCTCTAGGTTGGGATCACTGGTTAATGAATGGCATTCTGCATGCCCTCTGGCCTCAGAGACAGTCTTATATTTGGATAATGCACTAATCTACAAAGCTCCTAGTCCAGGGAACTCTGGGTTGAATTTATTGGGGTTAAGATCTTAGAGTACACCCTCTGCTTTCATAGAATTTTAATTATCTTGGCAAAGGTTACCATAGGATATTTGTGGTTGTCATACTTCACTGGCTACTACTTTCTCATAGTTCATTGCAAATTTTTCCATCCTGATTTCCTAGATCATGACCTCCTGAAGAAAGACTGTGAATTAACCTGAACAGTGTCTGTTGGCCAAGGAATTCAAGATTTGAGGCTTTCTTTATTTCTTGTATACTTGCATGTAAACTGATTAGCATAGTACCTGTTCATAATACTAGTAAACTCGATGTCGAGGCCTTGTTAAGAAAAAGGATAGCTAAAAAGCCACTATCTTCTGGAAGATTGTCCTCCTAGAGAACTTTGCAGCACCAGTGGATCTAGAAAGCTTAACAAGAACTAACCATGGGCTAATCTTGTAGCAGGCAGGGCTCCCTGGATGTGACTTCAGAAGGAAATTGTATATCTCCATGGGTGAACTTGACTCTAGATATTGACTGGATTGTGACACTTTTCTGGTGTATTCCTGGTTTCCTGGAGCTTCAATGAATTATTCTCATTCATCATGACAGATTCTACCACACAAAACTGTACAATACAGGTACCTGGCCAAAAGACTGAAACTAGTTATGCTAGATTTTATTACAGATCTCCCTTTTTCACGTTGGGAACTTATACATAATCAAAGATAACTATCTTTTCTTCTGGGTAGTGCCATTCTTGTCCCCAAATATCTAGGTATTTGAAGTATTGACTGGCTTTTATCTGTAGACCAATGGCCAGATGGACAATATACATTGGATATTAAGAAAAATGTCTCTTACTGCCTGAACAACTCACCTACCTCCTGGGAGCAATTTTTGTATAACTCTCATTATTCGTCTATGCATAACAAGGCTTCTAGAGAAGTTATAGATAGCACTCAGGCATCATATTATATACCCAGAAGAACTCTATTCTATATGTAAGCACCATCAAGTCACCCTGTTCTGGATCAAGAAAAGTTTTAAGACACTAGTTAACATGTGTCACTCACTAGGACATGCCACTACACCCAAACTAATTGCCATTGCCACAAACTGAAGTCAGTTTTTTAATCCAACTGTAGGTAATTGGGTTTTGACTAAGTAACTTTCCATCATTTCCTGGATGGCATCGACTCTATTTTTGTTTTTCTTTGTTATTCTTAGCTTTCTGTGCATTCTATATTCTCTTAAACCCATTTACTAGCCCTGACAGACAGAAAACAGGAACCACGCTATTTGGGGGTAGCTAACAGAGGTCTCTAGCACTGCAGAAGGCACAGCACTCTCTGGGTAGGAAGGGCATACTTGTAAGTGGACATCAGGACTCAAGCTTCACCTTGGCTTGTGGTAATAGTTTCACAGACTGGTAACAAATAGTGTCCTACGTATTATTCTCACAGGTGGTCTTCACTTGGATTTGTTTCACAAAAGTCTTGGAAAACCATTTCGTGTCTTATTTTCCCTTTACTCCTAGAAGCAACCAGCACAATTCCTTTATTGGAACTCTTGGGCATAAAACTTGGTTCATTTTCCTTCTCTATTACTAACACATGGGAACAGTAAGTGAAATCACTGTGATTATGAGTTTTATTCACAAAAAAGCAAAAATCTCATTAGCTAGAAGAAATTTATTAGGGACTGCCTTTTAGAAAAAAAATGTTCATTCCTAAAGGAATATTATTTCTGTAAATTATTTTGTTAGGCAATATTATTTTCTGCATCTCCATTGAAATGTAACATTGTATCATTCTTTCATTTCAGATATAATGCTCCATTTAAAAAAAATATACAGAATTGGGTATATAAATTGTCTACTTCCTCAGATATAATTGAAGAGTGGTTAGTAGTCCAGAACCTTTGGGTTTATCTCGAAGCTGTCTTTGTAGGTGGAGATATTGCCAAACAGCTGCCTCAGGTAAATGTGGTTTTTGTTACTTACCAATAGAATAATTTGATGTGTGTTGTCTATATGTCTTTGTAAAAGTCTTCACAAAGGCATATGGTCTTATCTTGGTTATTTGTACCAGGAGTTGGCAAACTATGACTTGCTTACCTATTTTTGTAAATAAAGTTTTTTTGGGACACATTTATGTTCCATCTAAAGGCTTTAACATTACAACAGAGTTGAGTAGTTATAACAGAGACCATATGGTCTGCAAAACCTAAAATATTTATTATCTGGGCCTTTAAAAAAATTAAGTGACCTTCGACTTCCAGTAGCAGAAAGAAGAAATTCACATCTTTTCAGAGCAAAAATCTCCAGATTGTCTGAAGATGTGAGGTATAGTCAAGTATGGTGCGGTTAAATTATAGTAGTTCATTCCTTCCAAGAGTTAACCTTATAATATCCTGATGAGGGTAGTATTAAAATTAATCTGTATTCTGTAAGTGCAATTAACTATTAGTAAGTCAGTTAAAAGATCAGAAATACACTGTGGGGTAAGGAAACATTGCCTTAGAAGGATGTAACAAAATCGTTAAAACAGCTCTATTGGGGCCTTCTAAATAAATGCCAAAACTAACTAATAGCTTTATTCTGTAAGGGTAACCTCCCTCTCATAAAATTAAGTCTGCTCTCTCTGAATTTCCATACCTACAAACAGGACCTATACAGATTAAAAAATCAAAGATAAAGAGTTTTGAAAATGACTGATTTCTCTTTAACGTATTTTTTAAAACACAATCTTTTTTTTAAATCAGAAAGTTGTATTTTTAAAAATGCACTTAAAAGTTTTAAAGTAGACAAGACCATACTAATTTCTAGAGGTACTTTTGCAATTGCATGCAAAGTTTACTATCATTCATAGTAAATAGAAAATTTTCCTTTGCAAAAATGTAAAAGAAGCTTTGTTTTGGGTTTTTACTGTTTTCTCCTTTCTTTTTCCTTGGATATTACTGAGCTGTAATTATTCCAAAGATCCTGAGATCAAATTATTTTTCACGCTTCTTCAGTTTTCTCATCAAACTAAAACACTTGGAATGCTGAAAGACTAGGTTTGAGCTTGAAGTTGATAGCTGTGAAATTAATCATGTGGCACTTTGAAAACATATGAAACGTAAGGAAACAGGCGATAAAGCCTATTGTGATAAAGCAGTATTTCAATAAGCAGTTTCATGACTTTGGATTTTTGTTGCTCAGAATTAATTCAGATGAAAAAAGAGTCATCCCTTTAAATTATGTAGCTCGAGACTAGTAGAGGCTGCTTTGAAGAAATATAGGAAATTCTAAAGTGAATACTTTGCTTTATTCAAGTATCCAAATGCTATTTTTTGCTGTGGATTTGTTTTTAGGAAGCAAAACGTTTTCAGAACATTGACAAGTCATGGGTAAAGATAATGCAGCGAGCTCATGAGAATCCCAATGTGATTAGCTGCTGTGTTGGAGATGAAACCATGGGACAACTTTTACCTCATTTACACGAACAGTTGGAAGTATGTCAGAAGTCACTTACAGGGTAAGAATTTAATTTTTAAATTACCTACCATGTTATACATGCTTATTATATCTCAAGCAAGTTAATGCTATTATTATCAACTATGTTTTGGGTTTGGTAGTGTTGGCCGAAATAGTGGTGAGAAGAATTTCACATTTCATGTAAATTTAAATTTTTTGCAAGAAAAGATACCTTCAACTTGGAGGTGGACAAATAAAGCATTGCATTTGTTTCATAAGGCTGCTGTACAAATGATCACAAACTGGGTGTCTTAAAACAACAGAAATTGATTTTCTCACTGTTCAGGAAGCTGTAGGTCAGGAATCAGGTTGTCAGCACCTTCTGGAGGCTCTTAGGGAGAAACTTTCCTTGTTTCTTCCTGCTTCTGTTGAGTCTAGGAATTCCTTAACTTGTGGCTACATAACGCCAATCTCTATCTCTGAATTCACATATTCCTTTTATTTATTCTTGTGTGTCTCTTATTGTGTCTCTTGTGTAAGGTCACTTATTGGATTTAGGGCTTATCTGGATACTCCAGGATGATCTCTTCTTGAGACCCTTAACTTTAATACATCTGCAAAAGTCCTTTTTCCAAATAAGATTCCATTCACAGATTCCAGGAAATAGAACATGGACCAATCTTTTGATGTACTTCCATTCAGCCCACTACAGGCATGGAGTAGAGATATGCATTAAGAGAACAATTTACTAGACAAATTCATGGATAATTTTCTTAAAAAGCAGTTCATTCTCAATTTCTATTTGAAATAAGGTGAAAATATATCCTGGTTTGTCTAAGTTTATGTCTCTGTCCTAGCTTAATGGTTAGTTGTGCCTCCTTCCACTATCAAAATGGGCTGGTTTGGAGAAACGTTATGTGTTCACTTTGGGTTTAAGCCATGAGGTTCAAAATACCCTTAAAAGCTCATAGGAGAGTTCTAAACGAGAAAGAAGATGATGGATGGGGAGGCTTGCTATGCATCCTTTTCTTGTTTTCACTTTTCCCAAGTGGCACATGGTATAGCATAGACGTTGAGTCTAACCAAATATTTCAGAGGCAAGTGGGAAATTACAATAGTTGTTTGCTATTATCTTATCGAAGATGTTAGTGACTATGTCTTGGCTAAAAAGATAAATAAGTAAATAATTCAGAAAAAAATCATTTGGTAACGTGACTTAATTTAAAGGTATTTGGAGAAGAAGCGATTACTATTTCCAAGATTCTTCTTTGTATCCGATCCAGTTCTCCTGGAAATACTTGGACAAGCCAGTGATTCCCATACCATACAGGTATAATCTAAGTATCTATTACCTAAGCCTTTTATTTTTTCCACAGCATACATAATTAGTAATAAAAATGAAGTTAACATCTTAAAAGTGGAGGCAGGAAAGAAGGGTATTAAAAATTATGTTGATTATAAAATATCCTTTTTTTGTGTGTGTATTTGGAGCTCATCAACCTGAGTCAGGGATCATTGATTATGTTACTCACCAGCTCAATGACCTTAGCCAGTTTCTTAGTTTTCCTGTACCTCAGTTTCCTCACCCATAAAATCAGGATAGTAATGGTTCCTACTTCATAGGATTGCCATAAAGATTATGTGAGCTAATGGATCTAAAAATATCTGGGACTTGTATGTCTTCTCTACATGTAATTCATTATTATGAGTATTTTAATCTAAATATTCTTGGATCCAAAAGAGCTTGTGGTTTATATTTGTCCTTTTTTTTTTTCCTGTTCATAGTGCTTCTTATATGCTTTTAGCCATTTCCAAGGGCAACATTACCAGGAAGAAGAGAAAAACTACAGAGAACTGGGAATGGGAGGCCCTGAAACACTCCTTCCAGGGCCCTTTTTGATTTGGGAATTTGGGAAGCAACTAACAGTATTTTCCTTGCTGGTTTCCAGGAAGTTGAGGGACTGAGAAAAGAGGAGAAGTAAAAGCTGTGTAAAAAAAGAGAAGTAAAGGCAGAGATGTGGCCAAGAGACAAGGCAGGATAGAGCTGGGGAGGGACCATATGGTTCAATCTCCATCTGGAGGATGGTGACAGTCATTTGTCCAATCTCCATAGTCTAAGAGGGGCATTGAAGGACTTGGAGGAAACATCCCATAGGGCTGGATTTTTAAAAGTTGGCCTTTAAGTCAATCAAAGCAGTTTTTTTTTTAAGACAATGAAGTAAATTCTTAATTTCTTACAGATTAAAAAAAATGAAGGCTTTTGAAAACACCCCAAAGCCTCATGTATGTTTTTCCTGTTTTGTGCTTCTTTCAGCCACATCTCCCTGCAGTATCTGACAACATAAATGAGGTGACATTTCATGCGAAAGACTATGATCGTATGCTGGCCGTCATATCAAGAGAAGGAGAAAAAATTATTGTAATTTAACTCAGTTAAATTTTTGTCATTAGGATTTCTTTAAAAATTTTAGTCGAAGAGAATGCAATTCTCTTATGACAAAAAGGAAGGTGGGGCGGACTTGGCTTCAGTTCTGTATCCCTGTGACAAAATAGTTTGGATAACTCATTTAAATTCTCTGAGACTCATTTTATTACCTATAAAATGGAAGTTTTAGAATACATGATATTTATATTTCCTTCTACTATAGTATTAGTTGTTTTATTCATGTTTGAAATATTGTGTGTAAAGTGTAAAGCTATTTGCTTTGCATTGAGTAACTATGATTTATTAAGTGTGTGACATTTGTGCAAATAGCAAATTATTATCAATTCGTAATATATTTGTAATATATTTTTTAGTTGGATGTTCCTGTTATGGCCAAAGGTCCTGTAGAGATTTGGCTTCTGGATTTGTTAAAAATGCAGATGTCATCATTACATAACATAATTAGATCTGCATTCTATCAAATCAGTGATACAGGATTTCAACTCTTACCTTTCCTCAATCACTTTCCAGCACAGGTGAGAATACACAATGTTTAAATAATGATTATGAGAAATGAAAATAAGGGGAAAAGATACTCAGGAGGCAGTCAGCCTGATGGTGTGGAGGCTGTCGTAGCTTTGAACTAGTTAGGGAGGTCTGGCCATCCTCAGCGCCCAACCACCTGCTTGTCTACCTATACCACTTGAGGCCCACCTACCCCATCCCCCAGAAGAGGATTTGCCACTGTTCTCTCATCATTACAGATATACACTGAGACTAAACCCACTTACGGAAAATTTCATCTTATATATAAAAAACATAGGTAAATATAGATACAGCTATAAATCTGAGTATGGATATATAATAAAGGAAGGAGCATATCTTTTCCTGAGTTGAAATCCATCTTGCCTTTTGTTTATTTTCCCTTCAAGTGATTAAAAATTGGCATTATCTGTCAAAGGAGGGCTCCTCATGCAACTAACTTTTTAATGAGAAAAGATGACCTCGAGGAGGTTGAAGTTGGAGCAGCTGTTCTCTTGAACAGCTCTCAAGTCCTGTGGCTACTAGAAGTGCATTGTAATGTGCCAAGTATTATTAAAACCAGATATAGAAAATGAAAAGCTAAGAGTTTCATTAATTTTTATTCAGGATAAATGGAAAGTGATGATTTATGCTTTGGGTAGAGAGAGTATGGGATAGAAAGCAAAAGATATCCAAAGAAAATATAGGCAGTTTTTGCTCAAACTGTGGTTCTTCTCCAGCTCCTCCTACCAAACCACACTCCAAACCTTGAATTACTGTGCATGCAGTGGAGACAAGTGAAGTGGTATGAAATTATTTATTCAAATGACATGAGTACAGATATAGAAAAAGCCTGTATTGGAGAGCATACTTTAATATTGTGATTTTTTAAAATATTGTATAAGATCCTTGGTAAGCTTTAATATTTTCATTAGCGTTGTTAACCTTTGTGATAAATCTTTATAAAATACTTTATTTGATAAGCTGAGAAAATAACTCCTTAGATTAAACCAACATATTTTTTCCCTCCTTGGAAAGCTTGATCATCCTGCAGGTTCTGAAGGAGAAGCTCTGTCTAGTTTAGACAGAAGAGCTAGCATTAAAGGTGGAAAAGTTGAAGAGTAGGTTCAAAAAGTTGAACAGGATATATCAGGAAAGTTGACTGTCTTTCAGGATTTTGCTTAGCATGCATACATATACATATAATCAAATAAAGAGATGTAAAATTTGAAACAATTTTTAATAAAAATCTTAACATTCTAGTGGGCAAATTTAAGTTATTTGGAAAAATTGCTTTAAGGAGAAACATAGTGAATGAGTATATGTTGAATATATATATATATATATATATATATTGAATGAATATATATGTATCCTTTATTCTGTAAAGCATTTTTTTCCAAACAGCTGAAACTTGCCCACTACAATGTTAATTTAAATTTTTATTTAAAATTATCTTAAATTTTGTCTCTGCTTTCTTCTAAACACATTTTTAAGATTATACATGTAATGGATCCTTGTTGCAAAAATTTGGAAAAATTTGAAATATATAAAAGTGAAAGTGAAAACTTCCCACATTTCTACTACTTGGAAATGATCACTGTAAATATTTTAGTGTATTCACTTCCAGTATTTTTTAATGTGCTATTACAGGCATCAAATAATATTGATGAAAATGAGCATTCTTATTTTGTCTTTTTATTTTAATCAGCCATCTCTGTAGTTTTCACAATTAAGTCCCCTGCCTTCTTATACAAGTGAAAAACAATTTAAACTTTTCTTGGTGAGTTATTTTAAAGGTTCGTTTTTAGAATATACCACTATGCAGTGATTTTTCAGGGTCTGTGGGTCTGTTTGTGGGTCAGACAACCTCACACTACTGTTTCTGTATTGTTTCTCTTTGCTTTTCCTATGTTTGCTGTCTTCTGCTGCCATCAGGGTCAGCATTGGCTGGCTACTGGAAGCTTCCTGACACTGGCTATTTCCGCTGTATGCCATTGCTCGTCTTAGCCAGGCGCTTTCATTTATTTTCACCTGCAGACCCCAGGATTGGCTACTGCTCTAGCAGGAAAAACAGAAGTTCCAGAGCGATAGGGATTAGGAAAGGGTTTACTTTTTAACCACTTCCTTTACCCACATCGAATGCCATGCCAAGTAGTATCCACATGCCCCTCTGCTTTTAGTCCTCTGCCAAATATGGGGTTCCTTTTTGGTCCAAATGATTTTGAATCTGTTCCTTAACTCTACGGATGAACAAAAGCTCCAAAAGGAATAACTGCTGTGGGGAGAAGGGGAGGGTGGGGCATATTTCGATCACTTTCACTCGCTTTCTGGGGCAGAAATCGTAGTTAAGGTGACATTCACTCACAATTTCTCTATGCCTTCATCAGGAGACAAGGGACAAGCTTCTCTCCTTCTTACTTTCTGTGTCTCTGCCTTTAGATAGATATATAGACAGAGAAGTAGATGTAGATAAAGATATGGATATTAAAGAGTAGAGATCAAGAAAGGAGATAGGCAGCATATCTTTTTTAAAAATTGTGAAGAAAATAATGTTGTGAAGAGACCTTTGGAAAATTCTTTTGGGAGTGGAGAAATGCATGTCCCTTTTTAAATTTGACCACCAGATTTTATTGCAGGATCTGTTTTAAATATTTGGCATATTTGTCTGCTGGATTTATAGGTTGGGCTTCTGGGAATTCAGATGTTGTGGACACATGATTCAGAAGAAGCTTTGAATAATGCAAAAGATGACAGGAAAATCATGCAAGTGACCAACCAGAAATTTTTGGATATTCTAAATACTTTAATTAGTCAGACAACACATGACCTAAGCAAGTTTGAAAGAGTAAAATTTGAAACTCTAATTACCATTCATGTGCATCAGAGAGATATTTTTGATGACTTGGTAAAGTATCTTTTTTTGCTTAATTTAAAATAATTTAGTGTACTAGTTTACAATTTAGTGTTCTTGATAATAAACAATTAAGTATTACACATATTAACTAACTTATGTGAATTTTTTATCTACCTGATCCTTTTCCACAATTGTCTCCATATGCACCATATCTACAAATATCTATATTTGGTGGTTTAAACAACCATATACGTATGTTCACATTGGGCATTCTGAAAGTCTGGAACCAACTGATGTGATGTGAACTAATTGTCCCATTAAACCAAATAACAGGGACATGGTATAATTTAGGTGAGATTGGTCATGAGTTATGATTGAATAGGTTGAATAGAATAAAGCTTCAGAGAGTCTTTATGGCTGTTTGTCTAAATGATAGTGTACAACAGGGCATTATGGGCTTGATTTGGGCACAGTTCTGTAGGGTAGGAATAAGAGGAAGAATATTTGAATTCCCTTTGGAAATAGAACTCTACTAACCAGTGGCTTTGAGCAAGACCAACTTCTTCTAAAGCAGTAATTATCTATTAGAGGATAAGGGCCCCAGGCAGTTTTGATACACCACTGTTTGACTGTCTTTGTCTTTAACTGCCACTGTTTTATTTGATTTAATGAGTTTTAAAGGCATCCCTTTCTTTCATCAGAGCCATATAATTCATGCAACTTCAGGCTCTGTTTTAGAGAATATGATCACAGGCTACCTGTTTTAATCAAAAGCTCTGGTTAGATAAATTATATGTACTGAAGACTGCAGACATACAATTTATTGTTCCACCAGAATCCAGATCCTTGCTTCTCAGTGTATTGTGTGCCACCCAGTTGCCCTGGCATTTCCTGGGAGCTTGTTAGAAAAGCAGAATTTCCAGCCTCTGCCACTACTAGCACCTCCCCCTTTTCATCAGAATCTGCATTTCAACAAGATTTCCAAGTGATTTATATGCATATTAAAGTTTGAGAAACACTGTTCTAGGATTTGTCTCTGGATCTGTGGATCAAGCTAATCATCAGAGGTTTCTTTGGCCTTCTACGGATTTGCTTTCACCGAATTCCAATTACTTTTACACTTTGGCTTTTATTGAAGTCCACCTGAAGAAACTTCAATGGAGTCTATTACTGCATCTGTCAAGAGCATACTATTGAGGCTGTTGTCTGTACATCTCTCACTGACTCGTAAAGCTCAAGTCCCATGGAAGAAATTTCTTTTAAGTGCCGAGCAAAGCTTTACTTTACATACAGAATGGACTAAAAAGCCTGTATGCGATTAAAACTACGAAAGTGTTTTCTTTCTGTCTTAATCGCTATTGAACTCATGGTCAATTTGCATTCCAACTAGAATGAGATGTCATGGCCAGCATATTTGCACTTTATTTTTCTACGTATAATGCTTAAAACAGTTCTTAATGCAGTAAGAACTCGATAAATATTTGCTGTTCTTTCTTCATCCCCTTTCTTCTCCTCCTTACCATCTTAATGGGTTGTTGAAAGTAGCTAGCTGACTGCATATTCCATGGCTGTGGGTCCTATGTTAGAGAGCAGATTACATTACCTGAAAGTAGCTCTTTTAAGGTGATGAATACGAACTGCTTTAGGAGGGAAGCCAGAATTCTTAACAGGAAGGGAGGCCAGATCGTAAACTATGTAACAAAAACAACAAAAACCAAGATTTTAAATAGCACAGCGACTTAATTAGATGGAGCTCTGAACATTGTACAGTTGCCAGAAGTCCATTTTTTGTGTCACCTGAATGACCTGGAAGTGGGTCACTGGTGTAAGGAGCAGTGAAGGTGACCATTTGCCACTTTCTTATGTTGATTTTCTTGATGGGCAGGCCTGGGGTTTCTCCATGTTTGCCAAAGGAGTCATGAAGCACCCCAAGATGTGGTCATGGTGGGACATTGTTCCTAAATGTGCTTACCTGGTTTTTATCTTTTGCATCCAGGGCGGTGAGGGCCCAGTACTACTTGCCTCATAGGTGTATACCAATGTGGGCAGGTTGATTGATTTAGCCATAGTGCTGATGAAGCAGGCATGTGTACATATTTGACCTTATATCTTCTTGTTTAATCTCTTTAGGCTTCCCATTTGCAATGAGCACAAGCCCAAGTCCTTTCCCAGGCCCTGTGAAGCCTCAGTTCCTACTTTTCCTTCAGAATCCTGCATGCCTCGCCTGTAGTGAACTTTTTCAATTTCTTGAACATGACACCCATGAACATGCCTTTACCCTAGAACATTTTGCCCTCCCATACCTCCATCACTCCCTTTAATTTGTTTCTCTAGTAAATTCCTACTATTTATTCAAGTGTTAATTTAGATATTTTGTTTTCTGAGTACCCCACTTGGAAGCCCTATACTAACTAGATTAGGTCCTCCTGCTACATATTTTATGAACCTTGCATTTTTTTATGCTTTATGGCTATTAGTTGTTTATCTGTTTATCTTTTGTCCTTTTTTGTCAGCTCCAGAAGGCAGAAACATGTCTATCTTTGTTTACCTATCAGCATCAGGTCTTAGAAGAGACTTAATAAACATATGTTAAATGAATGAGAATCAGTTCATGAATGGGTGAATAAAACTTTCTATATGCTTATGTTTTATGCAATTGCAATTCAGTATGTAATCTCCTTGTGTTTCATGTTCTTAAGGTAAAAATGCATATCAAATCAGTTACTGATTTTGAATGGCTAAAACAAAGTAGATTTTATTTTAAAGAAGATTTGGATCAAACTGTGGTGTCTATTACAGATGTTGATTTTATTTACCAAAATGAATTTCTGGGATGCACTGATCGTCTTGTTATCACTCCATTGACAGATAGGTAGGAAACTCAGTTTTTGTTATTCTATTTTGTAATTAATGTGTTTCAAATTATTCTAAAATTGTATTTGAAATATTACCGAAAGGTTATTGCTGTTGTGTTATGCCTATGTTAGCTATTCAAAGTCAGTCCAATAGTGAAATAACCATAGTTGTTATTTAAACATACATGTACACTAAATTTTTTTGACGTAGAAAAAGATAAAAGAATGAAATCAAGTTCAAATTTTGACTATGGGTAATTTAGTAATAAATTTTAGATGCAAGATGGAAAAAAAATCTCTAGAACCATATGGAAATGTCATTAGAATTGCAAAGAAGAAAGGGACCTTGGAGATTGTCTTAGTCTCTTGGTTTCTCAAATGTGGAAATTGATACCTAAAGTGAAGTTTCTTGGCCAGGCCTGAATAATCAGTTAATGGCAGATGCCCTCATAGTTTTTTCCAGTATATGACATTTGACAAGAACTGAGCTTTCTCATTTTTACATATCCCACAACGCTCAGTTCAGTATGCCGTATATAGAAGACACTCAATAATGTTTGTAGAATTGACTTAAACTGGGTCATAGAATAATTCTGTCATTACTTTGAATAGGGCTGCCTCCACGTGAAATTATAATGCAGTCAAATTTTGTCTTCATTTTCCTCTTGATTTATTCAGTCTCTCTTTATATGCCCAGTGCCATTGCAGCATACATTTGTCAATATGTTTTTTCTTCTATTGATGTTTACATATAAAGCTTCATGTCTCATGAAGCTTTACTAAGTTTTAGTTAGATATGAAAAAAATATAACTGAGGCTGAATCGATACAAGGAGATTCATTAGATTATTTTTTACACTTACCTAAATGAGTGATATATTTCAGAGTAAAACAACTTTTTTTTACAGTGGTATGCTGGAGTTGGCTTGTAGCAGCTTTTAAGAGCCAGATACATGCATATTTCCCCAGTTTTGTGATATCACAATGGTAGCTTGTCATTGGTCATGGTGGAAGTATTTATACCACAGAAATCAGCGAATATGAAAATGTAGATTTTTTTTTCCCCCGGAGAGCCAGTTGTCGAAAATCTTCCAGCACACCACTGCTTAATTGGTTCTCTCTTAGGATTTATCCTGACTACATTGGAAAGAAAGCATAAAGTTTTAAGTCAGGGTTGTGGAGTTTAGAAGTTTGTGTCAAGAAATTTTTGCAATTACTGTAGTACTTCTAATGAATGTCAAGTACTCCAGCTTCGTTTGGTTCCCTATTTCTTTCATGTGGGTTGCTCAAATTCTAAAACAAGCCCATTCCAATCATATTGGACTTCTGTTTGTAGCATGTTATCTCATATTCACAAAGTTTTATCTGATTAACGTTTGCAGATGCTATATCACTTTAGCACAGGCTTTGGGAATGAACATGGGAGGTGCTCCAGCAGGACCTGCAGGCACTGGCAAAACGGAAACCACAAAAGACATGGGAAGATGTTTGGGAAAATATGTGGTTGTGTTTAACTGCTCAGATCAAATGGATTTCAGAGGACTAGGAAGGATTTTTAAAGGCAAGTGTCAAAGGCTGTTAAATTTATTTTTGGCAAATTTATTTTTATTGTACTTTGATGTTATTTTCTGATGTAAATCTACAGTGATATTTCCCCACAGAACCAAAATTAGTATAAATTGATGCATATGATAATGTCATTTTCCTTGGTCAAAAATGGCTGGATATTATCAATTGCATATGGTTCAATACTATTGCTGATATAGTCCATGAGTTGAATGTGCTTTGGATTATAAAAATGGAATCAATTTATTATTGCCTGAAACAATGGTAGAGGAGGTAAGATCACGATAACAAACCAATGACACATATGCCTTCCTTTTCTGCATTAAATCCACTGAAATGAAAGATATTTTTTTTAAAGCATAGTGAGTGTGAAGAGAACTTTACTGGAAAATAAGAAGGAGGACTCTCAGCAGATGGGAGATGTTGAGAAAATTCTGAAAGATAGGCACAAGGTGGTTTCAGATAGACAAAGAAGAAAAGATTAGAGAGCACCTCAGTCTTAGAACTCAATCTTTGGTGTTCCTCTCTTTTTGATCCACGTGCATTCTCTCGGTGATCTCATGCAGACCCAAACTTTAAATATTATATATATGATCACATTTCTATCTCTAGCTTGGAATTCTGGAGATTCCAAATTCATACATACAACTGATATCTACTACTTGACATCTCCACTCAAACATCTAATAGGTCCAAACACCTGATCTCCCTTCCTCATGTTTACTCTGTCCGCAGCCTTCCCCATCACTCTAATTTTTCTCCTTCATATCTACAGGAGAGCTTAGCTGGATATATTATTCTAGGCTGGTAGTTCCTTTTGCTTAATAGTTTAAATATTTGATTCTATTCCTTTCTGGCTTGTAAGGTCTGTGCGAAAAGTCCGATGATAATCTAATGGGTTTTCCTTTCTAGGTTACCATCTTCTTTTCTCTGGCTGCCATGAGAATTCTATCTTCATTATTGATTTTTGATAACTTTAATACAATGTGTATTGGTGAATGCCTTTTTTAGGTTGAGATAATTGGGTGTTCTGTTGACTTCTTGAATTCCAAGCTCCAGCTCATTCCTTAGATTTGGGAAATTCTCATCCACTATTTCCCTGAAAGTGCTTTCTAATCCCTGCTCCTTTTCCTCACCTTCGATAATGCTCATTATTCTTATGTTTCCTCTCCTGATGGTATCAGCTAGTTCTTATATTTCTCTTTCATTATTTTTATTCTTCAGCTTCTCTCTTGTTCCTTCTGATTTATTTCTAGATTTTTGTCTTCAACATCACTGATCCTTTCCTCTATTTGGTTGACTCTATTTCCCAAGCTTTCTATTTCCATTTGCAACTACTGCATTGTTTATATTTTTTATCTCCAGAATAAATATTCTTTTCTTGAGGGTTTCAGTCTCCTTGCTCTCCTCATCTAGTTGTTTTTTCAGTTCCCGAAACTATTGATATGACTCATTTCGAATCCCACTGAATTTTTTCAGAAGTACCATCCTGAATTCTCAGTCACTTAAGTTGCATGTTTCTATACCTGTAAGCTTATTTTCTGGAGATTTTTTTTTTTCTTTCTGTGATGCCTTGTCATCTTGGTTGTTTATGGTGTTTAATGGACTATTTCTCCCCCTGGGCATTAATGGAAGTGCATTCTGTTGTTTTTCCAGAAAGAAGATTTATTATATAAAGGTCTGTCTTTAGCATGCTTCAAAGAAGGTGCTTTTCTTTTGGTTTCTAGTAGGTGGCATCTTAGCCTCTTGGATCTCTGCTTTATATAAACCTAAATGTCTTTTTTATTTCCTTGTAGATATTTAATCACACTCACTACTCTAAGTTTCAGTCTGTGTTAGTGTTAGCAACAGTTTTGGTAGCATTTGCTCAGATTCCTCTGGGGCTCTGTGGTGATCGGTCTTGGAGTGTACGGGAGGAGGGGCCCTCTGGGTTGGGAGTTGGGGGCTAAGGTTCAGCCTCAGTTTTGCAACCGGGGGCTGGTAAAAATCAACTGTTGTTTCTCTGCAGTCCCATTCCGCCTCTCTACCTTCTGCCCTGATGACTGGGCCCTGCTACTGGCTGCGTAGAAGTCACAGCACTTCCAGGCAAGGCTGTTCAGGAAAGTTGCTGCACATTCACCACTTCTCCTCCCTTTGCAAGGAGCTCTGGAGTTTGCAGGAGGCATCTTCTTTATTTCTCCCAATCCACTGCCTAACACCCAGAGTTCTGACCTGTGGTAGTTCTTATGTTCAGTTCCCACGCTCAGACATGCTGGTGTGCAGTTTGGGTGTTTTTTTTGTTCAGCTTATTGTTGTTTCAAGTGGAAAGATCTGAGGATGTCTCTTTCTCTGCCATGTTTCCCAGAATTCCCTCAGTGCTAGATTTTCAAACAATGAGAGTAGATACTTAAAAAGACCATTCTTCAATACAAAGGTCAGCAAACATTTAATTCTGGAGGCTGGTGCTCCAAGATCAGGATGCAACCATGATCAGGTTCTAGACACGGCCCTCTTCTTCCAGGATTCTGGAAGCTACTCTATTGTTTCAGATACTCAAACAAAAATATCTGACTTATCCTCTATTCTCTCTTTCTTTCATACTCACATCCAAACATGTCAGCAAACACTATTAGCTCTACCTTCAAAATACATCCCAATTCTGATCACCTTTGATATCCACTGCTGTCATCCTGGTTCAAGCCAATCATCATCTCTCACGTGTACTATTCCAATAAGCCTCCTAATTGGTTTTCCTATGTTTACTCTTGTCCCCTCCATTCTAGTCTCAAAACAGCACCACAGCAATTCTGAATGTAAGTCAGATGACACTCTTTTATTGAAACCTGCCTAGTGGCTTCACCCAGAGTTTAAAAGCTGAAATCCTTACAATGGTTCCATATTGTCTCACACAATCAAACCTGCTCCTCCCTGGCCCCATTGTATTGTTCTGACCTTATGACCTCATCTCCTAATACTTTCCCCTTTCCTCATTCTCTCTTCTATAGTTCTATTGACCTTTCTAGTATTTCTCAAACATTCAATGCACATTCCCTCTTCAGATCCCTTACTCTTGCTGTTTTTAGATGCTTCCCCCAGATATTCACCCACATAGCTTACTTGATACAGGATGTCCACAACAAATATCATATTGAAAATTTGAAAGCATTCTTTTCTAAATGAGGTATAAGACAAGAAGTTCCATTATTATTTCTTCTATTCATCATTGTACTTCAGATCCTACCTGAGGCAGAAAAGAACAGCAGCAACAACAAAACTACAAAGACTGGAGAGAAAGAAATACAAAATTTTATTATTTAAAAATTATAGGGTAAAATGTAAAGAAAATTCAAAGAAATGTATAGAAAAATAGAATTTAGCAAGTTTCCTAGAATATATCAATATATAAAATAAATTTCATTTTGATAAACCACAAAAAAGTTAGAAATCGAACATTTTAGAAAGATATAATTTAGAATGTAACTTGAGAATGTGGTATTGGTGCAGGGATTGATAAATATGCTATGATAGAGAATGCAGAACTAGGTCAAGGACACCTGGCATATGGCAAAGATGATACTATAAATCAGTGATGAGGAGATATACTTTGTAATAAGTTGTTCTGGGAAAACAGTTGATTAATATTTAACAAGGGAAATTGCCTACCTACATATATAAAAATTGGATGCCTAAACCAGATATAAAAATCAGTTCTGGGAATTAAATGCTTAAATGTAGTAGGCAAAACTATATGGCTTTTAGAAGGTAATAAAGGAAAATATCTTTGTTTTACAAATAGAAAGGGATTTTTAACACAAAAATCACAAACCATAAAGAAAAGTTTGATACATTGCCTACCCGAAGTTAAAAACTTAGGTACCATTAATGGATACCAAAAAGAGAAAAAAGTCATGCCAGAAATTTGACAATGGCATTCCCAATACATATTACTTACAAAAGATTAGTATCCCAAATATGTGAATAATGCCTATGAACCAATGAGAAAAAGTTAATTCAATAGAAAAATGAGAAAAGGCATTGAACAGGCATTGCATAAATGAAGAAAACCAAATGACCAGCCAAGAATTGCATATTACAGAAAGATTCCATTTTTTATACACCAGATTAACAAAAATTTATGTGTCAGTTTTGACTGTTGGCGAGGTGTCGAGCAGCAGAAATAATCACCTACTACTGGTAGGAATGTAAAACTTGTTTGGAAAAAAAAAAGCATACATGTGTAGTCTCAGCTATCCTACCTCCTAGTATACATTCAGATAACTGCACTTAAGCACTGGGAGTATGTGTGTAAATGTTCCTGGCAGCATTGCCTATACCAGCAAACAACTGAAAACAACTCAAGTGTCCCCTATGGTGATCTGGATACAAAAATATGTAGATTGTGAACATATGATGTATCATGCATAAATGAAAGAAGAATATAATATATCTTAAATTCTGTATAACAATGCTATATAGTGGTAAAAATGAATAACCACAATACAATGCACTGACATAGAGCAATATCACAAAAACAATTTAGAGGGAAAGAAACAAGTCTCATAAAATGCATATAGTTTAATTAAATTTATTTAAAATTCAAAAATAGGTAAAATTAAAAAATATATTATTTAGATATGTATATATAGTTAGTAAAAAAAAGAAAAGAAAAGTAATAGGATGATTATCATGATGTTCAGACTAGCAGTCTCTCCCTCTGGGAGGGAAGGCAGGGGACATAGTTGGGAAGAAGTTCACTGGGGCTTCCCTCTATTAAATGTCATGACTTCATTCATCCAGCCCTTTTTTTAAAATGGGATATGTCCCTGTCATAGATATCATAAGATTGCACACACAACTCTTACCTTTAATTACCTGACTGATGGTTTTGTATGTGTATATATAATTACACAGTCTTTATGTGGCATTTTTCCATTTAAGAAAAAGAACAAAACATAAGCTACAGACTAGGAGAAGATGTTTTAACATGTATAGCTGACAAAATATTAATATCCAGCATTAAAAAAAGATTTTCTTCAAATCATTAACAAACACAAAACAAAACAATGATGAGATACCAGTGTCATGCCTGCCAGATTGGCAAAAATGGATAAGTCTGAGAAAAACCACTCTTGGTAAGGATGTGTAGAAATTGTAGCTCTCAATAATTCTTAAGCGTATATAAATTGGTAGAGCTGCTTCAGAGAACAGTTTGGCAACAGATGGTGAATGTGAAGGTACACATACTCTTTGACCCAGCATTTTCACTCCTCACAGGTAGCAAGAAGACGTAAGCAAGACTGTCATGTTGTTATAGCAAATTATTAGTAACAATCCAAACATCCATTGAGAGTGGAAGGAATTTTTAAACTGGCATGTTTATGCAAAGGAATACCAGGCAGAACAGTATTTTGAAATAGTGAATTACATCTACATACATCTGCATAGATAAATCTCAGAAAAATAATATTGAGCAAGTCATTCAAATTTCAGGAGGATATATACAGCATTTTACAGATAACTAGATAGATGTAGATAAATAGAAACATGCATATAAATTTTGAACAAGCAAAATAAATAGAGCTCATGAATGCATAAGAGCAGTAGTTTAAACCCATACGTAGGAACCATTGGCATCAAATTCAGGATAGGGGTTACGTTTGGAGGAGGAATTGGGGATCCAAGAAGGACATACCTGGACTTGAACTATAGTTATATTTTATTTTTTAGAATAAAATCTGAAGCAAATTGTTATGATTTGATAGGTGGGTGTATGGGTATTCATTATAGTATTCTTTATGATTCTGTTAAAACATTTTTGAACTGCAAGAATCATTTTCTTAACAAAGAGAAGGGCTCTTCTGCAGATCACTCCCTGCCTGAGGATTGGGGATTAGAGAAAAGCAGACTAGAAGGCAAGGTAAACTGCGCAGCGCCAAAATTATAGCAGAAGGCAGATAAAAAGAAAAGGAGGCGGTTGTCTTCAGTGTCTTCCCCCATATAAAAGTCATGGCACAGCTCTCTGAAATGGAAGTCCTGACAGGGATTAAACCTGGGGCCGTGGTGGGAATGGGGAGTGGAGCTTGTGCCAGAGAGACTAGCAATACTCCAGGTCAGATATGCTAGCCCATCCATTCTGCAAACAGGAAATTACATTCAGGATAAGGAATAACACACATATAAGACATAACAAAGTCTCATAAAATATCGGCTGGAATTAAGGAGGCACCTCAAACAGCAAAGAGGCCTACTGACCACTAAACTGATTAATACAGGAAACAGAAGAAAACTCAAAGTAAATAAAATTAATAACTTAGATTCAAGAATTTATCCCATATGACCAATTAAAGAAAAACAGGCTGCTATGAGAAAATAACAATTGGAGTACTTGAAAACTGAAAATGTAAATGAAAAAAAAAATCTCTTGAAATAGAATATCTAGCCAAGAGAATACATTACAAAAAGAAATGGAAAATTTGACAGAAAAAGTTAAGGGGCATGAGGATAGATATCTAAGTTCCAATATCTGTATAAAATAGAATTCCCAACGGAGAGAGAAGAAAAACTGGAGAAGACAGTGGCAATAATAAAAGAAAGAAGAGCATTTTGTGCAGCTAAAGATAATGAAGGTTTTCATCCTTAGAGATTAGACAGGAGCTACGTTCACAATATCCAGGTCTTTCCTAGTGCTAGGTTTTGTAATAAATAAATAAAAACGCTCTGGCCATTCTCTGTCTTATCCAGCCTCCCGATAGTTCTCTCATTTTAACAAGAAAGGAACAGAGTGATCTGCCCTAGATGGGACATTCTTTATTTTCTCAGTTTCCCTAAACCTCACGGCTCCTTCTACCCCCGTCCCCACTGGAGGTGGCATTTCCAGACTGAATTAAATTTTATCACTCTTCAGCATCCCTGGGTGTAATGACATCTATACTTTCATTTTGGCAGTGTACTCTTTTCATTATCTTGGTGATGATGTGCAAATAATGAAACTTCTTTATACCACTGGAATTAAATGTGTCTTTCGAAACAGCCAGATATGAAACTTGATATACATTGTATTTCAATATATAATTGTTTGAGAGCACTTTGGAGAAATGATTGCTGTAAAGAAGTAAAACTTTTCAAATTAATTGTTTTTCATACCAGGTCTTGCACAGTCGGGTTCTTGGGGCTGTTTTGATGAGTTTAACAGAATTGAATTGCCTGTCTTGTCAGTGGCAGCCCAACAAATTTATATTGTTTTGACAGCAAGAAAAGAGAGAAAAAAACAGTTCATTTTTTCTGATGGTGACTGCGTTGATTTAAATCCAGAATTTGGAATCTTCTTAACGATGGTGAGAGCATAGATTTTAAATGCAATTTGGTTGGTTTAATTGCTATTAGACTTAAATAAAAGAAAGGATCCATTAGGGTGAATGACTGACTAGAGGTCAAGAGCTATTCTCTCTTATCATGTTAAATTTTTTGAGTCAAAACAAATAGCCTAGACATAAGATAAAATGATGATATATTAATGATAATAGCTACTATTTATTGAGCACTTACTATGTATAAGGTGATGGGCTAAATGTTTTATGTATTGTATCAGATGATAGCTATAGTTACAATTTTCAGTTCTTAAAACCTCAAAGATTTGTTTTCCCCTCATGCCACATGACCACTGCGGGTCGATGGGGGAAGAGTGGAGAGGGCAGGGTCCACTTTATATATCCTTACTCGGGTGCTGTCTTAATCATTGCTGGTTACTGTAGCAAAAAGGAAAAAAAAACATGAAGAATTATGCTCTGGCTCTTAGTGTTTCTGTTCAGAACTGACAGAAGTCACAACCATTGGTTAAAGTAATTTGTGGGAGGCCAGAGAAATGTAGTCTTGTACTATATTTTGGACATTTTATAACTGAAGTGCCTGAGGCTCAGGGAGATTATAAAACTTGCTCAAGTTGCACAGCCAGTTAGAGACAGATGTTATTGTCAGTTTAACACCAATACTTGACTACTTCACATCTGTACTTGATTTTTCTCTGAAACTTAAGATGGAATGATGCAAATGATCTAAAATTTCCAAAAAGGCCCTATACCAAAAACTCATACCACATGATGGAGAGTAGAGCTTTGAGGTAGGAAAAAAAAAAGGCATGAGTAAATAAGAGTTTCTATGAATTGGAAAAGTGAAGTTAATTTGAACCAGTTTTATGTAATGTTTTTATGTATTCTCAGTAAAATCTCTAAGTTTCAGGATAATACTAAATACTCAGAGTTTTACATGTCCCAGTGGATAAATTTAAGGAAGCAAAATCAGAAAATGTCTGATAAGTTTTATTGTAAGCAAGCATCTAGTAAAGCAGGTGGAGGTGCATAATAATCCTGACGTGATAAGTTATAACTTAGAAAATGAGGTGAAGAAATTTACTCGGTGTGATAACTGTGGTGTAGAAGAATATAAAAGAAGTTTAACATTCTCCCTGGATTAAGAATAATATTAGAAATATCAATTAGATACAGATTAGGCTGTGAATATTGAGACAAAAAATAGTGGCTTAATGGGTAAGAACTTTATTCTCTTAAAATTCTTCTGTGTTTCCACTCCATCATGGTTTCCAACTTCAGAGTCATCTTGTTACCTAAGATGCGACAGTAGCATCTCTGTTTCTTTGCAGTCAGTTGACTGAATCACCTGCCTTCAAACAAACCAGGGCATTTCATAGAGTGTGCCCTTTGCATCTCATGGTGTAGAATTTAATCATACCAGCTTTGAGGCAGGCTGAGAAATGTGGTTTGTAATCTGGATAGCAATGTACCCAGCTTGCAACTGGGGTTCTTTGGCTAAGGAAGAAAAAAGAAGGAAAACTGATAGGCAACCAGCTATCTCTGTATTCTCAGCACTGAGCAAGGTATCTGGCCTATTCATAGTACCCAGTAAATGGTCAGGGTTTGAAAGCTTCTTATTGTATTTCCCTAAAATGAGAGACCTCTCTTTCCTTTACTTGTTTTGGAACCCTTAACCTTACCCTCTGGACTTTGTAGCTACTTTCTGAGGCCTTGGCTTCCTTTCCACCTCTATGTTTTTCTTTTCCAATATTTTTCTCATCATTTCTGTCTTTATTTCCTTTCACCCCCATGCGTTTTTAAAATGGTACTTGTCAGCCAAAGAACTCTATAATTCTGACTGGAAAGAGTAATTGAAGAGAGGAAAATAAAATTACCTAAGTAGACTAATCAGTATGAAATTCTAAACTCATTTTCTCTCTCAATAACACTTTGATCATAATTATCACTGTATTTATTTTGTTTTCTTTTCTTTCATTTTCTTTTCTATTTTCTTAACCAAAAGATAAACAGATACTTAATTTTTGCCACACAAAGTTGTGTGTTTGTGTCTTTGTTAGTTTAAAGAAAATGGAAATGTGTAAAAGTGAGTGATGTGGCCTTAATAAATATGCATGTTCCAATATACATTTTTGAGAAAGGAGGGAGGTTTTATGAATTTAATGTTTTTCCAATACACTTTAGAATCTGAATTAGGGATTTGAAATGTATTTATATTTATGAACTGAAATTTATATCAATAATTGGAAATTAAATAATTTTAACTTTTAGAACCCTGGATATGCTGGGCGCCAGGAACTACCAGAAAACTTAAAAATTCAATTTAGAACGGTTGCTATGATGGTTCCTGATAGACAGGTATGCATTGGGATTTTAAAGCCGAGTATAATTTATGTTCTGTACTTGTTGTTCACTAAAGTTGTTGAAAAACCTCACTATATTAATTTTCCAGATCATTATGCGAGTTAAACTTGCAAGCTGTGGCTTTCTTGAAAATGTTATCTTGGCTCAAAAGTTTTATGTTCTTTATAAACTCTGTGAGGAGCAACTTACTAAGCAGGTAACTCTGTGTATTTTTTCTTCCCCTAGCTAGAGAACTTGTTTTTTTTTCACTTTACAATTTTAACTTGATAAGTGCTGATCAATGAGCTTAAAAAAAATCTCATTGACTCTTTTCTAAAATGTATTTATAAATACTTGGACTCATTGGTTACATATTTTTAAAATCTTTCATTTTGGAATAATCATAGATTCAAAGGAAGTTGCAAAGAACTATACAGAGAGGTCTCATGTATTCTTCCTCTGCTTCCTGCAGTTTCGATGTCTTACAACTATCGCATGATAACAAAACCAGAAAATTGATATGGCTACAATTCACAGAGTTTAAGATTTCACCAAGTATACATGCACTCATGAGTGTGTGTTTGTGTATGCATGTGTGTCAGTGCAATTGTGTCACATGTGTAGATTCGTATAACCACCACCACAGTCAACATAGGAAACTGTTTTATTACCACGAGGTTCCTTCATGCCACTCTTTTATATCACAGTCACTTCTCTCTCAAATCTCTAACCCCTTGAAGCCACTAATCTTTTCTCCATCTCTTTAATTTTATTTCAAGAATGTCACATAAATGAAATCACATAGTATAAAACCAGTCGGTTGTGCATTTTAATCTGTATCAGACCATCTTATTCTTAAAGATATTAAAAGTGTGAACACTGTATCATACAGCTTGATCTTTCCAATGGAATGATATTTTTTTAGTCAAAGGAAAAGTGGAAGAATTGAGTGAATAAAACTTTGCTGCCTAGCCACTCTAAAACTACAGTATACATGTATCAAGAATATCTATCTATCTATCTATCTATCTATCTATCTATCTATCTATCTATCTATCTATGCCTATCTATCTATCTATCTATCTATCTATCTATCTATCTATCATCTATCTATCTATCTATCTATCTATCTATCTATCATCTATCTATCATCTATCTATCT
Source organism: Cynopterus sphinx (assembly GCA_030015415.1). Lineage (NCBI taxonomy): Eukaryota > Metazoa > Chordata > Mammalia > Chiroptera > Pteropodidae > Cynopterus > Cynopterus sphinx. The sequence goes on from CM057386.1 coordinate 43,769,120, forward strand.
ATCTATAGTGGGTCTACATTTAGAGCTTTTCAATTAAATAATCTTTTTTCTCTCTTTTCCCATCGTAGGTCCATTATGATTTTGGGTTGAGAAACATTTTATCTGTGTTGAGGACACTTGGATCTCAGAAAAGAGCCAGACCAGAAGATAGTGAATTAAGCACTGTCATGAGAGGACTAAGAGATATGAACCTTTCTAAATTGGTAACTTTCTTCTCTGAATTCACTGCTCTTTCAAGATGTTTTATTTTTTCTTTGTTTAATGTAACAATTTTTTGTTCCTTATTTTATTTCATTTTTATTAAACTTATTGGGGGTGGAATTGGTTAATAAAATTACATAGGCTTCAAGTGTACAAGTCAATAATACATCATCTGTATATTGCATTGTGTGTTCACCACTCAAAGTCAAATCTTCCATTGCTGTGTCTTTGACCCCCGTTACCCCAATCTACCTCCTTCCTTTCCCCTGCTTTCTTTCTACTTGGATGACAAGTGGGGGTTGGCTCATGTTAAGCTGTGAGCATTAATAATTGCTGGGACAATGAGTGTGCAAAACAACCATGGCTTTGTATGACCAACTTAGGCTGCAGTTATGTGCTGTAAATCAGGCTTCATCAGTGGGCTTCATATTAATGGTCCTTTACCATTGTTCATAATGTAATACATAATGTAACAATTCATAATGTAAATGTGAAAGTCTGGATTCACAGGAAATCACAAGCACTTTTGGTTTTATTTTTATATGATTAGCTTATATGTCTCTCCCAAAACAGCAACATTATTTCTGTTTTCCAATATGCATTGAAAGTTTGCTGTGGAGATTATAAAAGCTATTTCACTGCTTTCCTCCTTGTCATGATGATAGCAGGTTGTTTTGAAATAGCTGATGGACAGGTTCGTGTGATATTTATTGTAGGGCCTTACTAGCCTACATATTGTGTCCTTGCCCTGGGAGAACAAGGCTGAGGAAGAAATGGTTCTTAGTAAATTTGCATTCTAATTACAAGAGCTAATAATTTATATCTGTGTAGTTCATTACTATTTGAGAGCCTTTGAGGGTATAGTCTTGTTTGAGTCTCACAGCTGCTCTGTGGGATATGATATGGGTGGCTAATGCACTTGTCGCCATTTGACTTATGAGGTAATCAAGACTCAGAGTGTTTGGAGAACCCATTCACAGTCACGGTTGGTTGAGAAGCTGTAACAAAAATCCATAGGACTTTCTGATGCCAAATTCTCTGCTCCTTCCAGTACACTTCACTCCCCTTAAATAGTAGTATTCTCGAAATTCCAAGACAAGAATTCTAGAAGCCATCAGGGAAACCCACCAAAATAAGGAGAAATCAGAAGTGATCAGCTGTGGGGAATGGGGTGATCTAGGCATTAAAAACATACCCAATGAGAATTAGAATCAGTTTACTCAAATCTACTGCTTATAAGAAGTCAGAACTCTGTTCCCATGGTTTCCTACCTGGCATTGGATGAGGCAGTCATGCAGGGTTATGGATATTTTTCTTATTTAAAGGAAACATTAATATTCTATTCTCATGGAGTCGGGACTATTAATTGCATGTGTTTAAAATTAATGTGTATGCCTGTCTGGGAGAAGCAGATCCTTCCTATGATAAAGGGGTGAGATCAAACCTTGGAGCAGTAGACAATAGGAGACGTTAAATGTCAAGGAACTTTGAGTGCAATGCTATAGGTAAAGTGGATTCAGTGGTGGTGTTCAGGAGCAAGTACTAGAGGATACGAGTCTGGTTCGGAGAGTAATAAATGATTCTCGAGCCATAAAATGGTAACTGCTATGCGTTTGCTAGCTGGTTGATAAACACTTGTTGACTAGAGTAAATTTATTCCATGCCATCTTAGGTAGATGAAGATGAACCGCTGTTCCTCAGCTTAATCAACGACCTGTTTCCAGGATTGCAACTGGATAGTAGTACTTATGCGGAACTACAAGCTGCAGTAGCCAACCAGGTCCGTATAGAAGGTTTGATTAACCATCCACCCTGGAACCTCAAACTTGTGCAGGTAAAGAAATTTTAATTTATTACGGGTATAACGATAAGCGTGTATTGTTAAAGATCACCGTGTGAAGAGAAGAACTCATGATATTAGTCTCACTTGATGTAAATGTTGAAACTAAATTAAAGTGCATCAAAGCAAGAAGAGTCTTGTGCAACAATCTGGATTTACCCTGCCTCACAGTAAACAAGTAGTAGTTTAACTGAGGTTACTTCCACTTGGTGAGAAGGTTGGGTAACAAGAATTTCCAGAAAAATTGGGAGGGGATATAAAGTTATAAAAACCCAGAGAGATGAAATGATCCAGCTGACTTCTTGTGCCAATTTGGCAGTATCGCCCATGGCTGGGTGCCTTTGTTGGGTATGGAGCCTGAGGAATCTGGTCGTGTTACTTTGCTCCTACTTTGTGTGTAGACATGTTCACACACACCTACACTAAAACTTGAATCTTTATCTGCATTTCTGGATGTTTTTCTATTACATTTCACCTGTTGTGACAACCACTCAATCACTTTATCAGCAGAGTCAAGAACCTGTAGCAGAGACGCAGGATTAAATCTGTATGAGCTTGATGTTTTGGGGTTATTTTCCAGGGCTTTTGGAATATGAATGAGCTGAAATTGTGGAGAGTATTAAAAACTGCATTTAAAAAAACCACAATTCATATTTTAACTTAACTGTTTTTTGCCAGATTATAAGAAGTGAAAGTATATGAAACGTATGCAAATCTTGCAAGGAAATATTTATAATTTAAAAGTTTAAGTATTTTTCAACATCCATGCATTGGAAACCTTAAAAAAAACTTTTTTAATTTCTGGGAAAACATTTCTTGTAGGATATGCGTACAGTATACTGAGTATTAAAATCCTAGTCATCTCAGTGGGTGGGGACTGGACTATCATATTCTTTTTTGATGTCAATAATATTACTCTTTAACAGAACGTTATGGCCAGTGCCTCTGTTGCTTTTAAAATATGGGTTAAGAACTCAAATTCTACCTCTGATTAGTGGTGAGACCTTTGACTTCTTATTTTTTATTAAGAAAATAATAAATAGGATGTTGTGACACTGTCCATGTTCTTGGTGTGTCTTGTTCAATCTCTTTGACCTTTTCTATGTGCGATTCTAATACATTCAACTTCTGTGTGATTCTAATACATTCACCCACTTTCACCACTCCCGTCTGGAGAACTGGAGCCACTCTGTTGGCAGGCACAAAGAGCAGGCAGTGCCAGGCCTAGGATTTTATTTCCCACTCACCTCCAACCAACACCTTCTTAGTTAAGGACCGATGGGTGACAGAGTAGGAGAGACAAGCTCCCCTGTTTCCTGATGAAACAAACACTGAGGTGACACATTCTAGGGTGTCCTGCAGGGCCAGTCTTAAGTCTACCTTCTACCGGATTTCGTCCTCAATCACACCTTGCTTGGCTTCTCCCCTTTCCTTTTCTGATTTCCCCACCCCCTTATCAGTTTCTCCTGGGAGCACTCCCTGGATAAATTAACTTGCACAAGAATCTTCATCTCAAACTATGTTTCTGGGGGAACCAGGAGAAGAACGTTTAACTTCACCTTCCTGATGTCATGGTTTCCCACCACGAGGGGGCAGTATCGTCACAATGCACGCCCAGAAAAAGGAAAAACTCGCAAAACAAAATGAGAAACAAAAACTGGATCCTGAATCAACAGTTTCCGAAATGCAGTTCAAGTTCCACATTGTCAATACTGTATCACTTACATCATTTTATAGAGTGGTGCTAATTTGCTATCCACATCTAATAAAACAAAAAAACCTCCACATGTTTTACATATTCTCATCTTTTAAGTAGTGCATTAGTTACTTTAATGAAGCGCTTATTAAAAACCTTTTAAATTTCAATACACCACTTCTATGAATGTCAGCAAGAGACTTATAAGTTACATTTTTAAATTGTTTTTTTACTTTATTGTGTAGTTATACGAGACATCGCTGGTACGACATGGCTTGATGACTCTTGGGCCCAGTGGTTCAGGGAAGACAGCTGTGATAACAATCCTGATGAAGGCATTAACAGAATGCGGCAGGCCTCATAGAGAAATGCGAATGAATCCAAAAGCTATTACTGCGCCTCAGATGTTTGGCAGACTGGACACTGCTACCAATGATTGGACAGATGGGATTTTTTCTACTCTGTGGAGAAAAACATTAAAAGCTAAAAAAGGTACACACACATGCTCTCCTTTGTGATCAATTTTTTTTCCTGGCAGTTTATTAATAATGGTTATTCACCTAATTTTCTGTTTTTTTTTTTTCACAGGTGAAAACATTTTCCTTATTTTAGATGGCCCCGTGGATGCCATTTGGATCGAAAACTTAAATTCTGTGTTGGACGACAATAAAACGCTCACGTTAGCTAATGGAGATCGCATCCCTATGTCCCCTAGTTGTAAGCTTTTGTTTGAGGTCCACAATATTGAGAACGCCTCTCCTGCCACAGTTTCTAGGATGGGCATGGTCTATATCAGCAGCTCTGCTCTCAGCTGGAAGCCAATATTACAGGTGGGGATGAGAGACCTGCAGAAGTGTGCTCAGTGTCTTTCATTGTTTCATTGTCTTCATAAACAGAGATTCTGTTTCTTTGCTGCAGGCATGGTTGAACAAGCGGACTGCACAGGAAGCTTCTGTATTCCAAACTCTTTATGATAAAATATTTGAAGATATACATGTGTTTATGAAACTAAACCTCAGTCCAAAAATGCATCTCTTAGAGTGCAACTATATTGTGCAAGTAAGATTTTTTTTGTACATTTGCTTCTTAGAGTTGAGATTTTTTTTCCCCACTAAATTGCAGTTTAGAGGCATCTGAAAGAGAAAATTCATGCAGTCCTTAGAAATCTTATCATGTGGCTGTAAGGGCCTGAGACATCGGATTCCTAATAAAGAGCTTATTAAGGCTCTTACTGCAATCCCTTTCTTATTTTTACTTCCCAGGAAGTTGTTGTCAGGGGAAGAGGAATAACAAATCTTTTCCATTGTCAAGCTTAGCAACTTTCCAGAAAGTACGTCCAATAATGAGAGTAGGCAACATAAATAAATAAAAGTGGCAGTGCAGAAAAGAACAAAACATGAGCTGGTGGCAATCAGGAAAACGTGGATGGCAATCTGGGCTTTGCAAATTTTATATGTATCACGTGGGGAAGCCGTTAAACAGTTCTCCAAGTAGTTTGTAGTATTTCTTTTTTCCATGCTCATTCCTTATTAGTCTTTAGAAAAAAGAAAAAAAAAAACACAACTAAGCATAGGTATTTAAGGGCTCATCTGATTCAAATCTGTAAGTGATCTCTCATTATCCATTCGAATGCTTTCATTCTCTGTTAGTGTCAGGGACGTGAGGATGGGTAGGTTAGAAATAATACCTAAGGCCAAAATCAACGAATATTTAGCATTTACTTTAAAATGCATCATATAAGTGAAAATCCTATCTTGAAATAATTTTGTTTTGAAAGACTGAGGATGTCTTAACTGTAGATATATTTCTCTTTGATGTTGACAGATAGCAAATATTTTAGGCTTTGCACAACTCTGTCTCAACCACTGAACTCTGCTGTTGTATGGCAAAAGCAGTCAGTCACAATGCCTACATGAATAAGTGTGACTCTGTTTCAGTAAAACTTCACTTGTCAAAGAGGTGGCTGGCCCCTGGGCCACAGCTTCCTGAGCTCTGCAAAATGTCAAAAATAAGTAAAATCTTTGATCTAGAAATTTGGAGTAACCAAACTTCAGAACCAGAATTTACCTTAGAAAATCTCCAGTCTAGGCTTTTTGCTTTTCTGATCAGAAAACTGAAACTCAGAAAGTTTAGAGGCATGAGCAGGAAGTAAGTAGAAACTAAACCTCCAGATTATCAGGCCACCATCCTTTCTGCTAGACCTTGCAGCCTGTCAAAGCAAACATGATTTTTCTTTTAAATGCTGATGGCTGTTGGGCAGTGATCAAGGGCTATCTGGAGATATATTTGTTTTCTTTCCTCTTTCCCGCCTCCTAAATTTATTATCATTTAAATTTTTTCATTTAAAACATTTAAATATAAAATTTTATTTTCCTTTATTTTAAATATTTTCAGTCTCTCACTCTTCTGGAAGGTTTAATTCCCTCCAAAGAAGAAGGTGGTGTTTCATGTGTCGAACATCTTCATAAATTATTTGTGTTTGGCCTAATGTGGAGTTTAGGAGCCCTTCTGGAACTGGAAAGCAGAGACAAGCTGGAAGCCTTTTTACGAAGTCATGAAAGCAAGTTAGACTTACCAGTGATACCTAAAGGCACAAATCAAACCATGTATGAGTTTTATGTTACTGATTATGGTAAGCATGCTGACTTATACCTGAAATGGAATGACATTTTTTAACAGGAAAAATATAAATTTCCATAAACTCTTCTATGGGGACATATTAAACAGATTATGAATAACGTAATTGCTAATACACGTTTAAAGGATGTATATGCAAAGAATTATATAATTTTGCATTTTGACCATGTTGAGAATTGGTATAGAGACTCTTGACTTCTCCTCCTTTTGGAGTGGCCTAAGTGAAATCTGGCATAACCTAGTTAGCAATACCTCTTAACATTGTCTACTTTCTAATGCTTGACAAGGAAAGGTAGCTGTGTAGAGAATGCAGGTTCTTCATGATGCAGGAACATATCAATCCCAAAATTTCCCTGTTGGAAATATCATAATAAGTGGAGAAAGAATCAAACATATGGGTCCTACTTACATTTAGCCTCCTGTGTGTGGTAGGGCTCAGCTCACCTCTCAATAAAAGCAATGCCCTGAGCTTGGTGCATTTATCCAGAGCCTAGCTCCCAGTTCTTCTAAGTCCCAGAGAAAAAATGTCATGTGTCTTAAAAATTGTATTTACCTCTGACACCTAAACAGATAAAAAAAAAAAACCCAGAAGAGCAAGAGTTTTTTTTTTTAATGCATAAACTCAAAAGAATAGGAGAATAGACAGCAATAACTACATTTTGAAAGCAAGAAAAGCAGAAGGTAAGTCACAGTTGATTTAACACAATAGGCAAAGGTAAGCTCTGAACAAGCAGTGGGAAGGGTTGAGAAGCAATGTAGCATACATCATGGAACCTTCAAAGGTCTGAGGCACTGGAAACTGGGGTGAAGGTAGAGGTAGAAACCATAGGGCTTCTTGTAAGAATTTAAGAAACACATTTCTAAGTCTTCTTTCCAAAGCCACACTGCTAGACAACTCTGCCTACCCAAATTGGCAAAGATGGAAGAATTATAGTTCAAAGAGTGGAAAACATAGGGTTTCTTGGACCAGGTTCATTTGAGGGTAGGGAATCATTTGGAAATGGAGATTAAGTGGAAATTAGTGTTTCAAAGAGCCTTTGTAAAGAGACTGAGGTAAATAAATTTTTTCAGCTGGTCATCTTTAACCAGAATGACTAATTATTTTATAGCATGTGATGAGATGCTATTAAAGATTCGGGATGATAAAAAGAGGTCTGACTCATAATACAACTAAAGTTAAATGTGATAACAATAATCATTATTATAACAATAATACTCATCAGGAAATTAGTAGTTACTGAAATTAAGAGTCGGGACTTTATTACACTGTTTTAGGGACAGGTTTGTTTTTCTCATTTCTTTATTTTCTTTGTTAAAAACTATTGGGGTGACATTGATTAATAAAATCAAGTAAGTTTCCAATGTTTCATTCAATAGTAAGTTGTGTGTATGTGTATACATATGTGTGTGTGTGTGTATTACATTATGTGTTCACCACCCAGAGTTAGATTTCCTTCCGTCACTAAATATTTGGCAAACATCCTTCTTCTGGTAATGACTGTTCTCTTTTTTGTTCATTCCCATCCTTTCAGCTGATGTGACTTTTCTACTAGATATTAAACTTGTCATTGGTTTTACCACTAGCTGATTCTGATTGCATTTTAGGCCAGATTTCTCTAGATGAATGATTTAGCAATTGAAAAGCTTGGTAAAGAAGCAAAACAAATTTAACCATCAAATGCCACATTTATTAGATAAGCAGCTATTAGATTAGATATTTGATTAGATAAACAGAAATGTTAACATGTTTTAAGAAAATATTCAAAATGTTTATATGATTCTGTTGTTTATAAGCACTTGCATTTTTGTGTTCTGATTACTTTAAAAGGATGCAGTTTTATTAAGATCATTTGTTTGACCTTATTGTATAGGTGATTGGGAACACTGGAATAAGAAACTGCAGCCATATTTTTATCCAACTGACAGTATTCCAGAATATTCATCAATTTTGGTTCCAAATGTTGACAATATTAGAACAAATTTTCTGATAGACACCATTGCAAAACAAAATAAAGTAAGTTTGGTAGTTTTCTTAGATGATTGTAAAAAACACATCCCTTTCACGACACATAGAAACATTAAATTCCAGCACAACAATTCATATTTGTAAAAAGAATCCCAAGTCTCACGATATACCTAAACGCAGTATCTTCCAAACTATTGACTCCCAGTTTGCTAGGGAAAGTGGATTTCTGCTTACAAAGTCCTTCCCTCTTCCTGTGGTCACATGAACATTCACCTGTAATTTCTTCTAGCACTTTTGTCGTATACATTTTACATGAAATCTTTGTTTCAACTAGGACTTATTTTGATGTAGGGGTAATTCTAAAATATCTTTAAAAATTAGTTGTATTAATTAATAGAATGAAAGAATGGTACTAGAACTATAAGATATTTGAAACTAAACATGTTATAACATCTTTCAACATGATGATCCTGTGATTGCAGGCTGTTTTGCTTATAGGAGAGCAGGGAACTGCAAAAACTGTAATGGTTAAGGCCTATTTGAAAAAATATGACCCTGAAGTACAGTTATCCAAAAGCCTAAACTTTTCATCTGCCACAGAACCAATGATGTTTCAGGTAAAACCCATCATTTGCTGTAGTAATCAATGTATTAAATACATAAATGATGGTTAATGTAAATGCCTATAAAACATTGATGTGTGTGTGTGTGTGTGTATACATATCTCTAAAGAAATGATGTTGCAGTTGACATCATTTCAGCTGTTTGACCTTCCTAAGACTGAGATTAAATCCAAATCCAAATAACATATTTGGATTAATAGCCTGGTATTTATTAATAGCCTAAAACCTGGATTAACAGCCTAATATTGAGGCTGAAGCTGAACATTTGAGTGTCAGTCTTTTAACATAAATACATGATTAATATTTCAGTAATCTAGTTTTAAAATTCACTGTATACTTTAATAATGATATTTGTACACATTAAATAAATTCTACTCTAGAAAACATTCTCATCATTTTTGGAAATATAGTTTGAAATCTAATGCATAAGACAAACCATTTCCTTTTCTCTAGAGAACAATTGAAAGCTATGTGGATAAGCGAATGGGAAGCACATACGGGCCACCAGGAGGCAGAAAAATGACTGTATTTATTGATGATATTAATATGCCCATCATTAATGAATGGGGAGATCAGGTAAGACTAAAATATCACCTGCAGGTAATATTTAATTGGTATTTTTAAATTATATATAAAGATGTCAATAGCTTTCATCTTACTAAGCCTAGTAATAATTCTCAGCCTTTTTTGACTTCTCTGTTATGGTTGACATTCTCCTTTCTTGAAATCCCTCTGCAGTTGTCAGCAACATGCCCTCCTGTCTCTCTGGCTACTTGACTTTGGTGTCCGTTCTGGCTCCTCTCTTCCTCTCCTCAGGGTTTTATCTTTGCTCTCTTACTCTACAGACTCCAAGGAATACTTGATTTAGAAAACACTTTTTCTTTTTATAACTGAGCTGCACACCACTGTTCTAGTTGTGATCATCTGTCGATCCCAGACCTCACTGATGCTGCCAGAGTTCTGCATGTTCCTTGTGGGATACCCAACACCTCTTTCCTACCACTGGCCACTGCCTCATCAGCATTATTGACCTGGAGCTACCAGAACCCATCCCATTTTGCCCTTTATCCTGGTGCACCTCAGACCCCATCTGGAGGTCAAGACTCCCAGGTCTGTGTTTACCCCAAGACCAAACAGTTTTGCATGGCCTTTCCCTGACCTCATTTCCCACTTTCCCCACTCCCGAAACACATTTCTCTGTGCCCATGGAAGCCATGGTTCATTCACAAAATTCCATTGTCAGTTTAACTTCTTCTTTTAACTTTCCCTTCAGTTCTTGCCCTAATGGAAACTCAGGACACTGCTTTCCTGGAAGACGTCTTCACTGGATCCCTGGGCCTGGTGGTGGTGGTGGTGGTGGGGGCGGGCATCCTCCTTGCTTCTCATTGCTCTCCTTCTGAAAACCAGACAGACAGTCTGATCTACATTCGCTTCACTGTTGCAGTCATCTTAGACCCTCAGATAACACCCCTTCTTTCCCTGAAGATCTTAGTCCCTGAATCACTGTTGCTCTTTCCAGTATTGTCCTTGTTACCGGGGCCAGCTTCATGGGAGTGTGAATTGTGCTGTCTTAGGGACTCATACTTCAAAGGGTCCTGCACGTAGTTTAATGCTCTGCTGTCACTGTCCTGAAATTCTTAATAATTTTGAATAAGGAGCCTTGCATTTTCATTTTGCCCCGAGCTCTGAAAATTATGCAGCCTGCTTTCGTAATTCTTGGTGATGCCAATACCTACGTGATCTTGGCCTCTTAGCTCCTCGACCTCACCTCCTCCAGTGATCGTGTCTTCCACCCTGTCTTAATGACTCATTCATGCAGTCATACCCTACACTTTGTCACTATTAATGTGACTCCTTCATTATCTCAACTTTGAGCATTTTATTCTTTGATTACTTTGATCACTCTTTGTAGCTCATTTCCTCTGCAAACCAGACTCCAGATGGAACTACTATTTATTTTTCCTACTGTCAATAAGCTCTTCCCAATTTCCTCTCATTTCCTCACTTCTTTTCTCAGCTAAAATTCCACGATCTGTTATCATAGTCACTGTAGCGTACACCCTCAGCTCATCTGTCTTAACCACAGTAAAGCCTTGTTAAAATTTTCTGTCTACTCTCCATCCACCTGCACTCATGCAGCTAAACTTGGTTGGAAAATCACACAATCCTAATTTTACTTTAAAATCATGATCATGGAGCTCAACTGTGCTCTTATCAGTGCCCAGAAATCATACTGCATGTCTCATGCTTTTTATCTTTGTCCTGGTCTGTTCCTGTGCTGCACATTCATTCAGGCTCCTGCTCTGGGCCATGACTATTTCATACTTCTTTTTTTATCCCAGGCCTCCAACACCTTTATTTCCTTGCCCTCAGCTGAGCATGGATGTGTTGCAGCTTTCTTTCTATTTCCCTGAGGAAATTAATTTTTTGTTTGTTTACTATCTATATACTGTACTCAATTTCTATGTTCTAGTGGGTACCCTAGCCAGTACATCTTGCATACACAGATAATAAAAAATAAAGATATCCAATGACCTTTGAAACTTCATTTTTTAAATCTTTTTTTTTTTGACTTACTGCTGACTTGTATTTTAAGTCTACATCTCTCTTTAAAAAAACATCTCCAATGGGGCATTATTTTCACTCTTTTATATTTTCACTCTCCATTTGCATTACTTACATATTTACCACTTTCTTTGCTCCTTATTCTTTCATCTTGGGCCTTCTTTCTGGAGTCATGTTCCTTCTGCTTTTAGAACTTCCTTTAGAGAGGTCTTTTAACTCTTAGTTTTTGTTTGTCTGCAGATGTCTTTATTTCATCTTCATTATTTGAAAGTCATTGCTGCTAGATGCAAAAATCTAAGTTGGCAGTTATTTTCTTTCATCACATCGTATATGTTATTCCTGTCTTCTGTTTCCCTTGTTGCTGTTGAGAAGTCAACCACTTAAACATTGCATCTCTGAAGTTAATCTGCCTTTTTTTCACTTGCTACTTTTAAGACTTTTTCTTTAACTTACTTTCCTATATATTTTCTTATTTTTTTTTTTAATGGTGTTTCTTGGTGTAGATTTATTTGTGTTTATTTGCTTGGGATTCACTGGGACATGTGAATCTGTGGTTTAGTGTATTTCATCAGTTCCAGAAAATTCCCAATTTTATCTCTTCAAATACTGCTTCTGCCTCATGTTCTCACCTCTTTTTTCAGGCTCCAAATGTACATTAGACTTTCTTTTACGGCCTCTATGTTTCTTTAATTCTCTAATGTACACCCCAAGCTTTTCTCTCTCCAAATGCTTATGTTCCAGATAATTTCCCTTTTTTAGTATTCTACTTTAGTAATTTTCTTCTCTGCTTTGTTCAATCTATTGTCAAATTACCCATTGAGTTTTAATTCTAGTTACTAATTGATTCTCTTTTCTTTCAAATATGTTGTCATTTTTATATAATCTTATTTCTCGCATATATTTTCAAATTTTTGCTATTTCTTTAAACACATTGAGCACAATTGTTTTAATTTAATTTCTGCCTGTTAATTCCAGCATGTAAGTCTATGTGAGTCTGTTTCTGTTCTCTATGGTTTTAATGGTTCTTGTTCAGACTCAAAGTGTCTTGTTTTCTACATGTATCTTTGACTGATTGCCAGGACATTGCCCTTGAAAAATCATCTGTGGCTGTTTCTTGAAGGCTAGAATGGATGGCCCTCATTCAGACAGATTTAGAGTTTTCTTCTGCCTGATTTAAAGAGCTTATTCAATCAAGAACACCTCAAAGCAAAGTTAAGACTTGAACGTCTCTGGTCCACTTAGGCTATGCAAACTCAGGGTGCAAATCTATGCAAATGTCATTCTTAGGCCACAACCTCCCAAGGAAGGCTTCTTCGCACCTCCTCCTTTCCCTTCCATTCAGCAGCATTCCAAGGCAGACAGACCTCTCAGCAGTTCCTATAAGGTGAGGAGAGTGGAGGCATATTCAGATGTCACCTCTCTATTGAAGAGCTCCTGAATTTCAGGCTCATTTATACAATTAGGATATCTAGTTGGACTTCAAATTTAAATGTCCAAAGCCAAATCCTTGTTACTCCCTTCTCCAACAGTGTTCTCCATCTCAAGAAATACCAACTGCACATTCAATCAGTCAGGAAATCATATTGGCTCTATTTTCAAACTGCATTCAAGATTTGACTACTACTTATCACTTCCATTGCTTATACCTGTGCAAACCACCATCTCTCTTCTTGATTCTTACAAATCCTCCTCATTGCCTTCATGTTTCCTTTGCCCCTCTCCATGCAGTCTCAAATGAGCAACCAGTTAACACGAGTCGTATCATGACACACTCCTTTGCTCAAAATCGAGCTCCCATGAGACTTGTAGAATATGAATGCCAAAATCCTTACTGTAACCCAAAGACCCTACCCTGTTTGATCTCATCTCTTCATGACTGTGTTCCAACCACATTTAATGAGTCTTGTACACACTGGATATTCAATCAGAACCCCTGCATTCGCCATTTACTCTACCTGGAATGCTCTCCCCCTAGATATCTAAATGGTTTCCTTTCTCGCCTCCTTCAAGTCTTTGCTTGTATGTCATGTGAGGTGAAGCCTCCCCTGATACCCATATTCAGTTGTACCCATGAACACTGCCTATTCCCTTTCTCTGCTTTCTTTTTTCCCCAGAATGTATAATGTACCATTTTATTTATGTACATACATACATGTGAACATACATGTGTACGTTTTGTCTCTTACCACTATTACGTATGCTCTTTGAAGGCAAGGAATTTCATCTATGCTACAACAGAGCCAGTTACAGAGTAGACATTCATTAAATGCTTGTTGAATGAAATATTGCTTTATCTGAGGTGTTTGTGTGTTATCCACTTGGAGGTACCCAAAAGTACTTTGGATATATAGGTGTGAAGCTTGGAAGAGAATCCGAAGCTAAGGTTACAGAGATGAGATTCTTTGAGTTGAGATGGCATTCCCTGAAATAGTGAGATGAGAAGGAAAGATGGAACCTTGTAGAACAGTTATATGTGAAGGATGGGTGGAGAAAGAGTGGCTTGAGATGCTACCCAGAGTCACAAGATGAAACTGGAGAGAATTAAGCCTCTGAAACCCAGAGAGGAAAATTTTTCAATAAGGAGGGAGTTTTAGCAACGTTAGAGGCTGCAGAAAAGATAAGACAAGGACATAAAACCCAAAACTAAACATTTAGTGATATAATATTGAAAGCTCAGGAGTAAAACCATCCCATATTCTGATTTAAAGTATTTTGAAGCATTGAATTTTGAGTGCGAAAGATATCTATAGTAAAACTGGTAACTCCTGGATACTGTTTTAATTGTACCAGATATTCTGTAATTCACCTATGTAAATTCATCTGGAAATTAGTTTTATCAATTTGACAAAGAGTACATTGGACTTGCAGCACATATGTTTAACTTATGGTTTAAAGTTCCTGGGTGGCATCATTTAAGTCACATTGCCTAGAAGGTGATCTCAACATTCATATACACTTTATTGATAAGAATTGAATATTTTTTCCCATCTAATTATATTATTTTGGGGGGAGCTCTGGAGGAATATGATCATGATACGTTACTAAAATATCACTGTATAACATTTCAGATAACTAATGAGATTGTGCGACAAATGATGGAAATGGAAGGAATGTACAGCTTGGATAAGCCTGGAGACTTCACTACTATTGTTGACGTGCAGCTCATAGCGGCAATGATCCACCCTGGAGGTGGTCGAAATGATATTCCACAGCGTTTAAAAAGACAATTTACTGTGTTTAATTGCACATTGCCTTCAAATGCTTCAATAGACAAAATTTTTGGTATGGCTATTCTGGGTGGTGAATTTTTTTTATTGCATTACATAATGGAAATAAGTCATGAAAAACCTTATTTAAGAGTGAAAAAGACTCCGTCTGAAGTAGGGATTAAATATTTAAAATAGCTAAATACCAAAAAAGAGGGACTAAATACCAAGAAGACATGTTTATCGCCTATTTTAAGTCTCAGGAATATTTAGAAACAGCTTTGTTGAAGGTCAGGCATTGGTAAGAATGTGCAGCAACTGGAATGCTTACTTCCTGCGAATGGGCCTGTGAGCTGCTGCCAGCCCTTTGGGTACTGACTGGACGTTATTACTGGTAAAGTAGAACTTGTGCACACCTACATAAGTTGTAATTCTAAGTATATACCGATTTATCGTTTTTTTCCTTTCTTACCAGGAGGTCATGCAGATGGTCTCCAGACATTTTCTTCCAAACATTGTGTAATTTTGCCTTCCTATATAAGTCCTTAATTCATCTGTAGTTGATTTTGGATATGTGTGCCAGAAGACTTCTACAACAGTGTTCATAGAACACTGGTCATAATAGCAAAAAACTTAACCCAAATATTCGACAGTAATATAGGATAAATAAATTGTGGTAGAGGCACACAGTATAATGCCATGCAGCAGTGAATAGGAACAAACATAGGTACATGCTTCAACATAGGTGAAGCCTAGAAAAATCATGTTGGGCAAAAGAAGCAAGTCTCAGGGAAATATTGCGTTGCATTAAATCTCAAAAATGAAGGTTAAGAAAAGGTTAAAGTTCAGAAACATAAGTGGCAAAGCTATAAAGAAAAGTAAGTTAACAATTTTTACCAAGTCAGAGTAGTGGCTACCTCTGGAGGAAAGAAGGATTGTGTGTAGGAGTGGATAAACAGGTTTCTAATGTACTGGCACCATGTTGTGTTTCTCAATCCTAGTGATTTGTATGTGAGTGATTGCTTGTTAAAATATTTTATACATGCTTCTCTACGATTAATATTGAAAATTATGTATAGAAACAAACCAGAAACTAAAGCTCAGAGAGGCCCAATCAAGGGTCATTTACCCAGTTGATGGCAGAGGTATGGTGCTAATTCAAATCCATGCTCCTTATATAGTACATTTGTCCCACAGGAGCTGGAGATGTAGAATTACAAGATTTCAGGAAGAGAAAGGGCCTTACAGACATCTAGCACAATAAGCCATGCCTTTGGAGGATAATTTCATGTTCCTTCAAGGCTACTCTTCTTCGCTCTATGTAAAGAAGCCCAGTTTTTTCAGCTGCTGCACCTTTTGTAAACCTGCTCTGCATCTTTGAGCAGACAATCATATTCGTATTCCTCTGAAAATACTATGCTCAGAACTGAACGTATTTCTCAATTTACAGTCTTACCAGAGTGAAATAGAGTAAAACTGTTTTCGCAGTGTAAAACCAAACACATTTGAAGGTTAAAGAATCGTTTGTAAATCTATAACTTCATCCCTTCTGAGTGTGGTTATGTCAGACTGTGCCTACTCTGGACGTTTCCTAGGAACCATTAGTTGACCAGTCCTGGCCAGAGTGTTGACTGACTGACTGCAGGTTAGGAGATGTGGGTCTGTATTCCAATTTTATTATCAACCGATCCATGAGAACTTGAACAATTTGCTTTACCTGTCTGGGCCTGGTCTCCTTATCTGTAAGATAAGTTCTTTGCCAGCTCTCATGTACTTCAGGGTGAGTGCTGTTTCATAGGCTCTGGGGCCAGGCTACCTGAATTCAAATCTCAGATTCACCTGTACACAAAAGCTGCGTGACTGTGGGCAAGCAACTCATATTAAAATGAGAATAATAATAATAATAATAATAATAATAATAATATCTACCTCAGATTCTTTCTCATAGGATGTTGGAGGATTAGATTAGTTAACATATAAAATGCTTATTACTGCATACTAAGCTTCTTAGGCCCCACTGCTGACTTCCAGTTTTAGCTGATTCCTTAAGAGAAATTCTTGATGTCACCTAGTCAGTCTCTTAATGATTTATTTACAGGGATAAACATGAATCTTCTAATCTTTTAGTAAGCCTGTGCTTCAATCTTGTTTATTTTTTTAGGAGTTATTGGCTGTGGATACTTTGATCCTTGCAGAAATTTCAAACCTGAAATATGTGAGATGATTTCAAATTTAGTTTCAGCCGGCAGAGTGCTGTGGCAGTGGACTAAGGTACAGAATCATCTGTTGTCAATAATAATAAAAAAGTCAACCATTCTGCTTAATTCTCACCTCATGGCTCACGAAATTATCATCATATCATACGTGGCGGTGCTTTTTTGGAAAAGACAAATTAGGTGCTCAAATAGATTTATGACACCTTTTCCTTCCAGGGAGCAAATATTCTGACTGAATGATGCTTTCCATATGCATGAGGTACTACTATAAACCAGACAAAACATCCATGATAAAGTAGAATTTTGATGAAATGAGAACACTGTTTTTCCACTTGTTACTCTGATTTGTAACTCTTTGTATGTCTGTCTCCGCTCCACCACCAAATTTGTTAGACACAAATGTTTACTGACTGAGCAATTACTTCTTGGATTTCCAGATATTCTTAGCTAACCAAGACTTAAAATCTAACTCATGTTTCTGTAAGGTGGAACATGAGTCAGTAAATAGATGGAAGTGTACTTAAAATAAGCTAGATTTTAACACACAAGTCAGTGCCCTAAGAAAAGCTCAGCAGACTTATAGCTGTCGCCAGATAGATTAAGGCAGACTCATGAAAAAGCAATTACATGTAGATATGAGATAAAAACAAAGTTGACATATTTGCCAAAAAAAAAAAAAAAGCAAAAGAGACAAGGATTAGTTGTCTTAGTTCTGTAAACACTCATTAGGCCAGTTATACACATGTGGGTGGAAGCTTATGTCATGGAGAAACCTGAAGTGTGCCAGCCTTTCAGATTCATGGGCAAATTGGGGGAATTCTAGATACAGAATTTTCAGAAGAGGAATTGGGTATTTCTTATGAAGTGCTCTTACACTCAGCTCCTTGCCAATCAATGATCAGTTCCTTGCATAAGACAGTGTCCTTGTCAACACAGGATCTTAAAGAAACTCGTAAAGAAACTCCAAAATGAATAGCAAAGTCCAGTGCTGGTGGGATTTTGATGGCGATTGCATTAAATCTGTATAATGTTTTAGGTAATAAGATCATTTTAACTATGTTGATTCTTTCAATCCAAGAACATGGAATATTTTTCCTTTCTTTGTATCTTATTCCATTTCTTTTAACAGGGTCTTGTAGGTTTTATTATATAGGTCCTTCACTTGTTTTGTTAAATTTATTCCTAGGTATTTTATTCGTTTTGTTGCAATTGCAGGAGGAATTATTTTTTCCACTTCTTTTTCTGACACATTATTATTAGAGTACAGGAACGCAATAGATTTTTGAACGTTGATTTGTATCCAGAGTCTTTATTGTATTTCCTTATTGTTTCTAGAAGTGTTCTTGTGGAGTCTTTAGGGTTATCTGTATAGAGAATCATGTCATTCCTAAATAGTGACAGTTTGACTTTTTGTTTCCTATTTGGATGCTTTTTATATTTTCTTCTTGTCTGATTGCAGTCGCCAGGACCTCCAATGTTATATTGAATAACAGTGGTGATAGTGGACAGCCTTGCCTTGTTCCTGATCTTGGAGGGAAGGTTTTTAGTTTTTCATCATTAAGTATAATGTTGGCCGAGGGTTTGTCATAGATGGCCTTTATTATGTTAAGATACTTTCCTTCTATACCGATTCTGTCAAGTGTTTTGATCATAAATGGATGCTGTGTCTTGTTAAAGGCTTTTTCGGCATCAGTTGATATGATCATACGATTCTTATTTTTTAATTTGCTTATTTTGTGTATCGCATTAATTGATTTGTGTATGTTGAACCATCTCTGCCCCTGGGAGAAGGCCACTTTATCTTGGTGTATAATCTTTTAAATATGTTGCTGTATTCAGTTCACTAGTATCTTATTTAGGGTCTTTGCATCTATGTTCATGAGAGATATTGGTCTGTAGTTTTTTTTGTGTGTTATCTTAACTAGATTTTGTTATCAGAGTAGGATTGACCTCATAAAATGAGTCAGGAAATATTGCCTCCTCTTTGTTTTTTTGGAAGAGTTTGAGGAGAATAGGTGTTCAATTTTCTTTGAATGTTTGGTAGACATCACTGGTGAAGCCATCTGGTCCTAGACTTTTACTTTTTGGTAAGTTTTTGATGTTTCAATTTTTATACTACTGATGGGTCTATTTAGATTTTCTAGTTCTTGATTTAGTCTAGAAAAGGCTGTATTTTTCTAAGTACTGGTCCATTTCTTTTAAGTTATTAAATTTGATGTTATATTCTTTTTCAAAGTATTCTTTTATGATCCTTTGTATTTCTGTGATGTCAGTTGTAATTTCCCCTCTTTTACCCCTGGTTTTGTTTATGTGTGTCCTTTCCCTTTTTTCTTTAGTGAGCCTAGCCAGGTGTTTGTTAATTTAATTAACCTTCTGAAAGAACTAGCTCTTTGTTGCATTTCTTTTTTCTATTGTTTTTTTGTTTGTTTTCAGTTTCATTTATTTCTACTTTAATTTTGATGATTTCTTCTGCTGCCTTTAGGCTTCATTTGTTCTTCATTTTCTAGTTTTTTAAGATTAAGAGTTAGGTCATTTATTTGAATTCATTTTTGGTTTTGGAGGCAGGCCTGTAATTATATGAATTTTCCTCTTGTGACCACTTAAGCCATATCCCAAAAGTTTTGATACATTGTATACTATCATTATCATTCTTTTCTATGCATCTCTTGATCTCTCTTTTTACTTCTTCTCAACCCAGTTATTCTTCAGTAGCATGTTGTTTAATCTCCATGTCTTTGCAATTCTTCCTGATTTCTTTTTATAGTTGATCTCCAGCTTTAAAGTTTTATGATCAGAGAATATTGTTGGTACAATTTCACCCCTCTTATATTTGTTGATGCTTCTATCTCTATGTCCCAATATGTGGTCAATTCTTGAGAATGTTCCATATGCACTAGAGAAGAATGTATAAGCAGCTGTTTTGGGGTGGAAGGCTCTGTATATATGTTAATTATGTCTAGTTGGTCTAATGTGTCATTAAAGGATGTTATTTCCTTATTGATTTTCTGTTTGGATGATCTGTTGATATCCAACCATGGGGTATTTAGGTCCCCTACTACGATAGTGTTTTGGTCTGTTTCTCTCTTTAGTTCTGGTAGTAATTGCTTTATATATTTTGGGGTTGAGAGCATAGATATTAATAAATGTTATGTCTTCTTGGTGCATGTTTCTCTTTATCATTATGAAGTGTCCCTCAGTATCTTTGTTTACCATTTTTATGTTGAAGTCTATTTCATCTGATATTAGTACTGCTACTCCCACTTTTTTCAGAATGCCATTTGCTTGAAATATCATTTTCCACTCTTTCACTTTGCGTCTAACTTTGTCCTTGGAGATGGGATGTGTCTCCTGGAGGCAGCATATGGTTGGGTTTTTTTTTTTTTTATCCATTCTGCAACTCTGTGCCTTTTTATTGGTGAGTTCAGTCCTCTTAAATTTAGGGTGATTATTGAAATATGAGGTCTTCTTATAGCCATTTTATCTTTTGTTTTCTGGTAGCTCAGTGTTCTCATTGCTTCCTTGACCTTGTGCTCTGTTTTCTTTATTTTAGTTGGCTTTTGTGGGTTTTCTGTCTGGTTCTTGTTGTTTTATGTTATATACTTCAGTTCTGAATCTTTGGTGTGTGGTTACCATTACGAATATATAAAGTACACACACACACACACACACACACACACACACGTGCACCCGCACGCACACACACACACATATATATACAGTTGTCCATTCTCTTCTGTGTGGGCCTTATCTCCATTCCCCTTTGGGAATCTGGATCTTTGAATCCTCCCCTTTTCAGTCATTGTTGTCTCATTTTGCTCCTTTGTATGCTGAATGTTCATTATTATCTTGTTATAAGAATTCCCCTATTATTATTTAAGCTTATATTGCCCTATTCTTAGTAGGGGTTGCAGTCCTTTGCTTCTATTTGCCTAGTAGTCAGTTTACTCATAATTATGTATTGCTGTTGTCATTTTGTTTTAGGTGAGCTGACTTTTTTCAGAATTTCCATGTAGTGCATGCTTCGTAGTGGAGAATTCCCTCAATTTTTGTATGTCTTGAAAGGTCTTAATTTCTCCTTCATATCTAAAAGACATCTTAGCTGGATACATTATTCTAGGCTAGAAGTTCCTTTCACTTAATAGTTTAAATATTTGATTCCATTCTTCCTTTGTGGCTTGTAAGGTTTGCACTGAGAAGTCAAAGGATTATCTAATGTGTTTTCCTTTATAAGTTACCGTTTTCTTCTCCCTGGCTGCCCTGAGCATTCTGTCTTTGTTGTTGATTTTTGATAAGTTTAATACAATGTGTCTTGGTGAAGGCCTTTTTGGGTTGAGATAATTGGGTGTTCTGTTGACTTCTTGAAATCCAAAATCCAGCTGATTCCTTAGATTTGGGAAATGCTCATCCACTATGTGTCTGAAAATACTTTCTAGTCCCTGCTCCTTTTCCTAGCCTTCGATAATACTCATTATTTTTATGTTTTCTCTCCTGACGGTATCAGCTAGTTCTTGTATTTCTCTTTCATTATTTTTCATTCGTTGGTTTCTCTCTTCTTCATTCTGATTTATTTTTAGATTTCTGTCTTTGATATCACTGATTCTTTTATCCATTTGTTCAACTCTATTTCCTAAGCTTGCTATTTCATTTTTCATCTCTTGTAGTGTGTTCTTCATCTCCAGAAATTCTATTTAGTTCTTTTTGAGGGTTTCAGTTTCTTTGCTTTATTCATCTAGGTGTTCTTCAATTCTTGAAATTGTTGATCTGACTCATTTTGGAATTCACTGAGTTTTTTTAGAAGTATTGTCCTTAATTGTCTGTCACTTAAGTTGCATATTTCTAGGTCTGTAAGCTTATTTTCTGTAGATTTTTCTCTTTCTTTCTGTGATTCCTTGTCACCTTGGTTGTTCATGGTGTTTAATGGATTAGTTCTCTTGCCTGGGCATTAATGGAAATGTATTCTGCTGTTTTTCCAGAAAGAAGATTTATCATATAAAGTTCTCTCTTTAGACTGCTGCAAAGAAGGCACTTTTCTTTTGGTTTCCAGTAGGTGATGCATAAACCTCATGGATTTTTGCTTTATATAAAGCCTAAATAATACCTTTTTTATTTTCTTGTAGATATTTCATTATCTTTGCTACTCTCAATTTCAATCCCTGTCAGTGTCAGCAACAGTTCAGTAGCATTTGCTCAGGTTTCTATGGGGCTCCATGGTGTTCTTATTTTGGAGTGTATGGGGGTTGGGAGTTGGGGGCTGTAGCTCAGCCTCGGTTTTGCTGCTGTGGTTGGTAAATATCAACTGTTGTTTTCCCGCCATCCTGCTTTTCTGCTATGGTGCTCTTCTGATGCTGTTGCTTGAAAATCTCAAGTTTTTCATGCCTCTCAGCCATTATACTTCATTTGACTGATTCTCATCATTTTTACCTTCAGAAGTGGTTTCCTGGATCTTTTTCTCTAAAATAATTTCTATGGCCCCCTCTCTGAAATTATGTCTCCTGATATCCTACTTTATGTTTTCTAACCACATCTTCCATTATTATTATTTGCCTATATGTTTGTTAGCAATGTGATTCCTATTTATCATCAGTCTGATTCCTATTTATTGTCAGGCTCCGCAACTAAAATAAAAGCTCCCTGATGACAGCAGATTTAGCTGTCCTATTTACTAAGGGAAGTGTGAGGTACTCAAAATTTGTCATTGAAAAATAAATGAATCTTCCTCTTATCCCTACCCCCAAATAAGCAGCCTTCTTTATATTTTTTCTTCAAATTGCCTGTCTCTACAAAGCACTCTTTTAATCCACTTGCCTTGTATGTCACTTCACTTTTATAATACATAGCTTTAAAGCAGAAGCAGGTGAGAAAAGAAAGCCATTGACAATTATTAAAGGGAAATATTAGGAGAGCAGGAGAGAAGCAGGTTAATAATGAGAAAAAAATGGAAAGAATGGAATTTAATTCTGTTTAATGATTGCTTCGGTTGTCAATGGCTGCCATCACAGCTTCTGTCTTCTACAACAAAGGAGAAAAAGCAGTATTCACATAACCTTGTCCCTTTATTTTTGCATATTTGTAATATAAGTGTATATTTTACATTTTGGTGAGTAGAATGAACATTTTAGCTTGTCATGAAATTGAGTGCAGAGAGAAATAACACTTCATTATCTCTCTTTCTACCTGCCATTTTAACTTCCACTGTGAATTAGGCTATAAAAAATTACTCTACAAACTGAATAGGGTACTTTTTCAATACAGAAGGGACATGTTCCATGGATTGGTACTAAAGAAAGCATTTGCTTTCCTGAATTAATCATTTGGAGGGTCTGCTCTGTATCTCCAGAATTATCATTTTTTTCATTTCAAAAATGATACTAATGATATTAATTATAATCTTTATACATGGCCAGCAGTGCTTCCCAAACCTAGTACACCTCAAGTTTATTTCTAACTGGTATCTCTCTGTAAGAATGTATCATTGTAGTATCTTTGCCTGTTTGGATTCTAGAAGTTGGTAGGAATAATAAGTAATGTTCAAACAAAGAAAACCCAGGAAAACCACCTACTACTTAACAGCTGCATGTCAGACCTGCCTCTCGATTTATTATGGATATACAAATATATGAAAGCATGTTGACTGAGTTTGGATTCCCTCAGTGAAATCTAGGTTATGGTATGCAAATATATTTGTGGAACTCTAAACACATGTAGGACCTTAAAGCAATCTGCAGAACACAGTCATTATTGATTTTAGAAGTGAACATCCATTGTTCTTATCTGGATGACAATGAGCTCACATTCAGTTTTTGTTAGGACATATTTCCATGTAACACTAATACGGTTAATAAAGATTAGGAATTCTTATTCTCACACCTCACATAGTTTTTAAGAAATCAGGGGAGAGTGAATTGTTCAAAGCTAACTAATGGTGTTAGAACAGGTTTTGGCATCCGTTTGCAGTGCATCTTACTTGAGTCCATCCTATTCAAGAGTTTATGGTCTTTTAAATTCTGTGTTGATTTATTTATGACATGAGTTTTTTCTGTTAGTGCTGTGACAAAAATATAAACTTAATCTTTGTTCATTTGCTCAGCCTATTTTACTTAAAATAGGATTTGGGTAATAAAGTAATTCTAAACGCAGTTCCACTTTTAGTTTTATCTGAAAAGGGAATTGAATCTTTTTTTTTTTTTTTTCATCTCTAGGTGAAGATGCTGCCAACTCCTTCTAAATTTCATTACATTTTCAATCTTCGAGATCTGTCCAGAATTTGGCAAGGAATGTTAACCATAAAAGCTGAAGAGTGTGATTCAATTTCTGTTCTCTTGTCACTTTTCAAACACGAGTGCAACAGAGTAATTGCAGACAGGTAGATATTACAGTGTCTGGGTTTAATGTACTATACAAGAAGTTAATACTATTAGATTAATTCCTGCATCATCACCTCAAATTAGTAGAAGAGGAAGTAGTGTCTTAATTTGCTCTGGGGCTTGTAAAGCATTGATATCATTTCCCAACTGCTGGTCACCTTAAAAAAAAGTGCTCCGCCAGTTTACTTGAGTATTATTTTAGTGGGACATCTTTTTAAGTCACCATATCATCAGAAAGTTTATAACATTCAGAGGCAAATTTTAGTTATGTACATTTACTTAAAAAATTGAACTCTGTGTCAGTTTTGCATGGTGAAAGCTGGCACATAAACTCAGTCATCTTTCTGAGCCCGTTTCCTTCTCTATAAAATATGAATAGTAATGCCAGTCTTACAAAGTTGCAAGGGAACTACTACAAAGTCCCACACATATGTGGTAGATGTCAAATATTGGTCTCTTTCTTCCTGTCTTCCCCCCAATACTGTAAGTCTGAAAAGGATCTTTGTGTACCATGTGCCCACAAACCCAGAAAGAGGACACCTGCCCACTATTGGCTGTCAGTGCTACACTCCTATTCCAAGTTTCAGGGACTTTTGACCTCACCTCAGTGACTCATCTGTATTGTTCAAGAAAAACATATTTATGACACTTATTAAAACAGAAAGGCCCACAGTCTTTATTCAGGACTGTCATGATGGACTACAGCAATGGAGTTTTGCAGTAGAAGAGAGAGATGGGCTTAACTCCAAAAGCAACAAGGAAAAAGTGGAAATTTATAGCCAAGGAAAAATATGGGGGGATGTTGGTGGATAGAAAATTACATCAGAGTTACAGAGAGATTCTGGCTAAACTGACCTAATAGGATTCTTGCTGAAAGCAGGCCAGGAGATTTGATATTATCCCAGGGGATGATGGAGAGTGAGGAATTTGGTCAGATATGGAGGGTGATCAGGTATTAGAGGATTCTGGCTAAATGGACTTGACAAGATTCTTGTTAAAATTGGGTGATGCAAAGAAGGACACAGAAGTCCAAAAGTTGGGGCATAGTTGGGAAGAGGAGCTAAGTTGTGTCAAGAAGAGCTCCTCTGTCAGTATTTTCTACAGGTCAAACTATCGACATTATACTTTCCTAAGAGAGGCTATGTCCTTCTTGTCAGAAGGCAGAACATATTGTTTCCTTGTTCTGACATGATGGAGGTGCAGGATCTGGCTCAAAGGAGGTAGAGGGTGGTTGACACTATGTTCAATTGGAAAAGATGCCTTCATATTTCACATTTTTACTCTTGTATTTTCCTTTCAGATTTATAACTCCTGAAGATGAGCAGTGGTTTAATGTACATCTTATTCGGGCAATTGAAGAAAGTGCTGGCTCAGATTTGACATCATATATTTTTCCTGAACCATACTTTGTAGATTTTCTTCGTGAGATGCCTGAACCTACTGGTGATGAACCTGAAGACACTGTATTTGAAATACCCAAAATCTATGAATTGGTATTTATTCTCACCTTTGAAGAGTTTTTTAGGTCACTTACCTAACTATTTTTCTCTGTGCCAGAGTCTCGCCATAGAGTTTCTGTAACTTCTACATTAGTTATATATTGTGATTCATGTCATCATACACCAAGTAAAATATTTCTTTCAATGAAATTTAGCAGCAGTTCCATTAAAGTCAGGTATAAAACAATAATGCCTGATAGTACCACAATTATTTAATACTCCTTAAAAGTTCTAGGCACTGCAACAAAATGGCAAGAAGAAAATTGATGTATACACCAGAAACTAATATAATATTAAATGTCAACTGTGCATGAAAAATAAAAAGAAATGATAAATAAATAAGTAAATGTAATTATCAGATAGGAAAAAAACAAAAATATCATTAGTTTCAGATAATATGCTTATCTCTTAATATAATCCAAGGGAACTTAAATCTCTTTTAAGTCCAAAGAGTTCAGTAAGAAAACCAAGTATGATATAAATATAAAACTCAGTGATTATATTCTATACCAGAAGTTGGCAGATTATAGTGGATGGATCAAATCCATCCTACTGCCTTTTTTTTGTTAGATTTATTAGCTAAGAAAGGTTTTTTTTTTACATTTTTAAGTGGATAGGAAAAAGTAAAAAAAAAGAATAACATTGTGTGACATGTGAAAACTATGTGAAATTCAAATTTCAGAGTTCATAAGAATGTTTGTATTGGAACAAAGGAACACCATTTGTTTATAAATTTTCCATCATAGCTTTCACATGACAATGTCAAGAATATCTGTTCCAGAGACCATACAAGCCACAAAGCCTAAAATATTTAGTATCTTGCACTTTACAGAAACAGTTTGCCAATTCTTATCAATAATCACAAGATAGAAAATATTACATAAAAATAGTTTATTCAATGGCAAAAATATCTGGGAAAAAACAATAAAACTTCACTTGGTTAAATGGCAACACATCATTCTTCCTAAATTAATGTATAAGTTTAATGAAGTTTGAATCAAGACTCCAAAGAGATATTTTAAACGGGGTTACATAACAAAGTAATCCTTAAGTGCATGTAGATCAACGAGTTAAATGGGGAGAAACAATTTGCAAAATAAATATTTATATCAGAACAGTTTGACTACCCATGCAATCTAAAACTTCTGGATTTTTTTTAAATCCACAATGTTAAAAAGAATAAAAACTGAAAAAACATTTGTTATATTCCAATCTCAATTATTGTGAGTAGTGGGTAGGAGGTGGTGCTGGAGTTCTTGAAGAGAAACTTCAGGAATAATTTCATTATGAAAAGTTATGGAAATAACTAAAACTCAACTAATCCATGACAAGTTTTTGGAAATCCATTAGTTTTTTTTTTTAATTAGAATTACTTTGAGCGTCTTTACAATTTCTACTTTTATAAATTTTGAATCTTAAATATTGTTTTTTTTTTCTCTTTCCCTACCCATAGATACCATCCTTTGAATTTCTGTGTGAAAAACTTCAGTTTTACCAGAGGCAGTTCAATGAACTCATTAGAGGAACATCTCTTGATCTAGTGTTTTTTAAAGATGCAATGACTCATCTTATTAAGGTTCTAACTATTGACTATTGTTACTATAAATAGATCATGTAAATCGTAAATTTCACAGTTAAACTTTTTGAGGAAATAAGTACATAGTATCAGGTAACATATAGAAGAGTGTCCATAAGTTGGGTCAGTTCATTATCTCAGAAAATAAAGGCTTAATCAGAAATTCCTTGTTTGAATTCACCAACATGACAGCAAATGCTTTCCAAGAGCAAATTGTTGGATTTTGTGTTTAGAGTTTTGACATACAAAGTCAGTTTTATCTTCCTAGAAAGTAAGGTAAAGAGTCCTATGAAGAAATATCCCCTCCTCAAATTATATTTTGATATAATGAAGGAAAAGTTGATGCTTTTAAAAATGTCAGTTTCATCATTGGTTTACAGATTAGGGGCAAACTGATGGAGAAGGGGAAAGGTGAATGAAAAGGACTGGTGGAAAAAATGAATTCATTTAGAGGTAGTACCAACAAGAAGTATGGTTTGAACCAAGTCTGAGAGGCTACAGAAAGGAGTTATTTGTATAATTTGTAAATAAAAAAGGAGTTTCTCCAGGAATTAGAGGTTCTATAAAGAGAGTGGTTAGCTCTTCATTTATTACACAGTTTTCTTTTGTAAAGTTGGTGGATATCTAGATGTCTTAAGCCCATTTCACTTTCATCCATTCAACAAGTATTTATTGAGTACCCACTATGGCTAGGTCTTGGTGGCCTGGGACCCAGTTCTAAGGTGAAAAACCATGGAAGTGATTAGCATGTGGAAAAATATGATAATGGAATTAATACATATGAAGGTGTCATTGCTAATGTGTAAAACTTGAATTTAGAAAACATTTTTTCAGTGGTGATAGTAAATTTAATGATCCATCTAGACTTTATCCCTCTTCAATCGGCTTGCCTAAGATTTTGGCCGAAATTTGATCCTTATCCTCACTGAGAAAATAGACCATAGAAAAGCAACACAAGACCATACAGGCTATTTCTCAATGTCTTTTCTACAAATGACTTTCTGCCTCTATTGCAAGTAGAATTTTGGTACTTTGAAAAAATTTTCATTGGGAGAGATATGATAGACATAGGATTTGTTGCAGAGCTTGGTGTCTGTGGTAGTCAATGTGTTAAAACTATGGGTAGTGAGCTAATAATTCTGCACTTTTTCCTACAGATTGACAAGAGCAGCTCCACCATTCATTAAGTCAAAAAATAAAAAATCTCTCTCTCTCTCTCTCTCTCTCTCTCTCTCTCTCTCTCTCTCTCTCACACACACACACACACACACACACACACACACACACACACACACACACACACAAGTTTTGAAATAGGTAATAAGACAGACAGTTTGGTCTGTTTTTCACGATGTAAATATGGATGAGCAGGGAAAGAATTTGAATCCACATGAACTTTAATTTTTAAAATTCTGAGATTTATCAGTAAAGGAAAAAGTTTAATATAGTCTAGAAACACATAGTCAAATCTTGAACCCATCTAGTGCAAGAATATATAAACAGTTGAATTCTATTTTCGTATAAATACTATTTTATTTTAAAACAGATTTCACGAATAATTCGAACATCATGTGGAAATGCATTGTTGGTGGGTGTTGGCGGCTCTGGAAAGCAAAGTCTTTCGAGATTGGCCTCTTTTATAGCTGGATATCAAATATTCCAGATAACGTTAACCAGGTAAGCTAAAATAAAACAACACAATATGTTTTCTATAGTTAGTTTCTCTGGGGTCAAATGTTTTCTTTTTAAAAAAATACAATTTAGTGTCTTTCTTTTTTAAGTAACTTCTTTATTTATGAATAACATATATAAGGAAATGTACATAAATTGTAGGTATCACAAAGTCAGTATACCTATGCAACTAGCCCACAGATGAAGAAATAGAACATTGCCAGTACTGCAGAAGTACTCCTCAGGTCCTATCCTAGTCATAGCAAAACCATATTCTTACTTTTAAGCCCACTGATTAGTTTTGCCTACTTTTGAACTTCATATTAATTGAATCATACGGGATTTACTCTTTTGTAACATTTCTGCTGCTTGCGTTATATTCATGAGATTCACCCATGATGCTACATGCATCAACAGTTTGTTCATTATTACTGCCATATAATCTTCTTTATCACATATTATCACAATTTGTTTATCTGTTATACTACTGATGAGCGTATTGTGGGGATTTTTTTTGCAGATAGAGCTGTTATGAATATTTTTGTATATGTCTGAATATACTCCTAGAGGTAGAGTTGCTGAATGTAGAGCATGTATATATTCAGCTTTAGTAGATCTGTGAAGTAGTGTTCCAGTGTGGTTCTACCAGTTTACACTTCCACCAATAGTTTGTAAGTTTCCATCCCTCCACATTCTTACCTGCCTTTGGCATTGAGAATCTTTTTCACTTTAGCAAATCTGATGGGTGTGCAGTGATATATTATTGTAGCTTTGGTTGGCATTTCTGAGACGGCTAATAATGTTCAGTACATCTCTTGCTGGCCATTTGGACAGCCCGTTTTGTGAAATATTTGTTTAAGTCCTTTGCTCACTTCTTTTTAATTGAAGTGTGGTTTTTTCTCTTCTTGATTTTTAGGAGTTCTTTCTGTATTTTGGATATAATTTCTTTGTCAGAGTATGTACTGCAAATATCTTTTCCTAGTAATTGGCTTGCCTTTTTACTCTTACAGAATCTTAATTTTAGTGAAACTTGTTATTAATTTTCCCCTTTAGTTTCGTCTTTTTGTATTCTGCTAAAATGTTTTGTTTATTCCAAGGTCATGAAGATATTCTTCTGTGATTTCCTTCACTTGTACAGATAAAATTTACTATTTTTACATTTAGAACTATAACCCATCTAGAATTAGTTTTCTCATAAAGTCTGAGGTTGGAGTTAAGATTATTTTTTTTCAATATACATATCCAATTAATCCAGCTTCATTTATTGAAAGGGTCATCCTTTTTTCTGCCATATCACAGTGTCATTTTCCCCTAAATTAACCTATCATATCCTACTGGTTTATTTATCTATCTTTGCACCATTGCTCACTGTTTTAATTACTGTAGCCTTTTAATATATCTCAAACAAATCTTTTGTTCTTCACCATTGTCTTGAATATTTGGCTTTTTCTATTTTCATACACATTTTGGATCTTTTTTTTCAAATCACACACACACACACACACACACACACACACACACACTATTCTGCTGCCAAATGGATAAAAATTTAACAAGGTACAATTTACAAGAGCATTTAAAAAACATAAACATCAAATATCTACAGATAAATTAAGTTAAACTTAGTCAACCGTCAACATTGAAAATTGGAAGATTTCAGTGGCTAATCAGTGCCATATCCCAGACCAGTTCCTGTCTGCCTCCTGCCTCCTTTGTTGTTTGTCCTCCATCACCACAGTGGAGCATTTCTGCTCCAGCTTTTCTGATTTAATCTCTGTGCATATTGGCATAAGGTTATGGTTTATTAAAACTACAACTGTCATCTAAAAAAATTGGGAGATTTCATATTAAAAAAACAAAAATATTTCTGACTTCTCTTGAAATAATGGAAAGATTTGGCAATACTGGGCCAACATTCCCAAGGGGCCTTGAGCTGAGCATCAGCTGCCTCCTTAGATGAGACTTGCAACCCTGCAATTTACCAGGGACCCCACTAGCCCTGTGTTACTTATTGGTATCACCTGCCTGATTCCTGTAGGTATCCGAGTTTGTGATCTGGGAGTAGGTGGCATTGCAGTCACTGTAGTTAGAAATGACACAGGCTTAAATTAAGGCAGATGTGTTCACTATATTTTCTTGTTCTCTCTCTTCTTGATGCTCTGGCCCTGGTACCTTGTTGACTCAGGAGAGACTGCTCCTCCCAGAGCTAGCTCAGAAAATGTGCCTTTCATATGTAAAACAACCAAACCAGAGCTCATTATCTAAGCCACTGCCTCTATCTGGCTTTATACTTTAGGAAGCAATATTCATTCCTCTGCCCTAATCACCCGAGGTCAAGGACTCAACAACTAGGGACGGCATTTATGCCCCAGAACCTGCGAACCTGCTGAAATTATTCAAACTAGCCATTCCTAAATCTGCTTAGCCTTCTTGCCTTTGCCTTTCTCGTGGAAACTACAGTAGAGGCTGTTGTTGCTCATACTTTTCTCTCACTTCTGCTGCCTGACCTTGTGGCCCTGTGTGGGGATCTGTGAGTATACACTTATTCCTTTATAACAGTCCTTTTCAGGTCTACATGTGTTACCATACCTGAGTAAATTGACTCCTGGGTACATTTTCAAACAGCAGAGAAAATGGGAATAGAGAGATAAAGTTAGTGGGGACAGTAGGTAGGACCAATAAGGCTTAGCGATTGATTGGATATGGGACGAAGAAGAGGAAAGAAGAAGGAGTCTAGGATGATATCCTAAGTTCTCTAGTGGCATTTATCATACTGCGTTAAACAAAGGCTTGTTCACATTTCTATCTCTTTCACCAGGCTCTAAGCTCCCTGAGGATGGACCATTATAGCCTTTGTCTTGCCTTTTACTATTAAAGTGGGTACTTTTAACCAACACTATTAAAAATACATGTTTAATGAATGGATAAATGACCAGTTTTAAATGGATAAAATGAGAATTCAGTTCAGTATATGTCAAGTGTGAGATGTCAAGTGTGTTTCTTTTTCAGAGAAACAGAAAAACAGAGACCAAGACCTTCTTTTCATAACCTGTAACCACATAATTATAGCATTGCTATTATTTACATCATATTGCATAATGAAACTTGTTCAGTAGGCTTTCTCTGTATGTAGCCACTTAGTGAGATGTACAAATTACCACTATATATAATTTGTTACCAATTTTATTTAGAATTCATTTTGACTTTTTTACCAGATCAAATTCATCCAAATTTTAGGTTAGTTTTAGATATTATACCTATATTATTCCCTTGGGCAAAATCTCTTGCTGAGAACTATCAGATTACAAGGAATAAAAGTTCATTTCCCTATTACTCTTCATGAGTCACTTCTGGTAAATTCCCCATTTCTCACTTCTCAAGTTAAATAAGACATATGTGTTTTGAACTGTAACATATAGCTGTTTCACTCTAATCTCTGTGGTTTTTTTACAGCAGGTATTAATTACTTAATATTTCTTGGAGCAGGTGCAGATTATGTTCTAATCATCATGGATTAAATTGTATTTTGAGGTAAATTATGACTATATATGTTTTTAACTTTAAATTTTCTACCATTTCTCTTTTTAGGTCTTATAATGTGAGTAATCTAACAGATGACTTAAAATTTTTGTACAAAGTTGCCGGTGCTGATGGAAAAGGCATCACCTTCATCTTTACTGACAATGAAATAAAAGATGAGGCATTTCTAGAATATCTTAACAACCTGCTATCATCAGGGGAGGTAGGTCTCAAAAGTAGAGAAAAAGCTCACATTTCTAAAATGTAAATTATATTTGAATAGAAAAACAGCAACACTTCAACACCCTTCAGCAAGTGAGACCATTTACACATGTTTTTTCATTTTAGAAATGATTAACATATAAGATTTGGTAAATTTTTTGAAGTTCCTGTGAAATTAATGCTGCCTACCTCTAGATTTTTTGTATGCTTTGTTCCACTTCAAATATGATTGCTTATTTGTCTCTTCAGTCTTCAGTTTGATCCTATAATTTATTTTAGGAGAAGCAAAACATCTACCTATTCTATCTATCTGTCTGTCTATCTATCTATCTATCTATCTATCTATCATCTATCTATCTATCTATCTATCTAATCATCTATCATCTAATCCATCTGTCTAGCAATAGTCAGGAGTACAGAAGGGTTGAGAGAATTCTGCTAGCTTTAAGTAGATCTGACATCACTTGTATCTGCACTTCCACAATCAATCACATGCTCAGCACTTCATTAGAAAGTCTCATGGGACTTTTCATATACTTGTAATCATGGCTAAGGTTTATTAAAGCAGCAGCATAAAGATTCACAGCCAGATAAGTAAAGAAAAAGACACATCGGGGTGGAATCTGGAGAAACCCATGTGTGCAGGCTTCTTGCATTCTCATCAGAGGGTCCATATAGAACGTGCTTTTCCTCCAGTGGTGAAGTGCCATAACACATAGCACTGTGTTTCTGTTTTAGGTAAGCCTGTTTGTGGCTAAGAGTTCAGTGGTTTTATTGTCGGCTGGTCATGTAGTCATTCCCTGCCTAGCCACAACCGCCAAAATTCCATATACTCCAATGTTTGTATAAATAGTCTAGGCACACTGGAACCATCTTATCAATTGCAATGAAGGAGGCATTTTAAAAGCCAAGTTCCCAGATGCCAGCCAAGGGCCAGCCCTGCAAGCAGACCCTTCTCAAAACTGTCCTGCTCTGTTAATTCTTCCCTGTACAATGATGTCTACGGATGCTTATAGGTGCATGAGAATGTTAACTAACTTGGAACCAGAATTGAGACTATGAGTCAAAAGAGAGGGTATTACTGGACATTTTGAAGAGATGATTGGAATGATAGAGATAGCTTCTTGGTGATAGTTGTTTGAGCAAAGGGAAGAATAATTTGCTCCTGATTAGACATTCCATCTGCTCAATAAATATTTGCACTCTTGGTAATCTCTGGCAAATCAGAGATTTAACTGTGGAGGTGCAGAAAGAAAATACGAAAAAAGATGACGTGTGGGGGAGGGGAGGAAGAACCAGACTCCAGCTGTGAATTGACTGTGGAGAACTCTTAAAATACAGAACACTGTCTTGCCTATTCCTCAAAGATCTCCAATTTGTTTGCACGGGATGAGATGGATGAAATCACCCAAAGTCTGATATCGGTGATGAAAAAGGAGCTGCCTCGCCACCCTCCTACCTTTGATAATCTGTATGAGTACTTCATTTCAAGATCAAGGAAGAACCTGCATGTTGTTCTATGCTTTTCTCCAGTGAGTTTTTTAAAATTTATATCTATGTAGGAGGAGTTACTTATTCAAATAGTTTGTTGACCTTCTCTGATGAGATGATGTGCTCACAAAGTAACACTTGTTACATTGAAATAAAATTAACACTTTATTATCATCAATCTCCACTGACTGATATCTCATACCAAAGTATAATAATTTGATAATTTAACATATTCATCTTATTATAAATTATTACATAGCCTACAACTTTCAGTAATTACCTAGAGACATAGATTATTTGAGTTGTAAGGAATTTGGTGATGCAGTCTTGTCCAGCTCTACCTCCGATCTAGCATACCATCTAGAATGTCCCTGATGTATGTTCGATTATCTGTAGCTCACTGCACTGTCCATTTAGTGGCCAGTAGACATGTATGGCCATTTATATTTTGATTATTTAAATTAAGTAAAAGTAAAAATCCAATTTCTCAGTCCTACTAACTCTATTTCTAGTGCTCAATAGTCATGTGTGGCTGCTGGCTACCATACTGGAAAACACATATATAGAAAATGCTATTGATCAGCACTTCTCTGAGGGTGGGGGAGTTTTCTCACTAACGTACAAGGCACCTGCTTAATTTTGAGATAGTCTGATAGCCAGAAAGGTCTTCTTTATAAGCAATAATATTTTGTCTATCTGTCTTTTCCCCTGGGATTCTGTTTCAGTCCTGTAAAATGAACCAAACTATTTCCCACATACAGCTCCTCAGATATTTGGAGAAAGTTTTTGCAGATGCCTGAACTCTTTCCTTTTTAGACCAAACACATCCTGTTCTTTCTGCCATTCTCACTTGTTTGAGTGTCCAGGTCTTTCCTTTTTCTGATCATCAGTTTCTAGTTTGTCAGTCTCCTCTTAAGGGATAGCTCCTAGAATCGAATCCAAGAATGCAGATGTAGCCTTAGGACAGGGAATAGTGTGGAAATATTACCTCCCTTCATCTGGGTACTTTCTTTATTAATGCAGCTCAAGATTTTTTTAACAAGTTGTGATGTCACACTGTTGGCTCATAATACATAAGCTTTTTTTAAGCAGATTTCTAATCTGTTTGTGTTGCTAATGCTTTCTGACCTTGCTGTCCATAGGTTGGTGAGAAGTTCCGTGCCCGTTCTTTGAAATTTCCTGGCTTGATATCAGGTTGCACTATGGACTGGTTCAGTCGCTGGCCCAAGGAGGCTCTGGTTGCTGTGGCCTCCTATTTCCTTTTAGACTATGCTATTGTCTGCTCTAGTGACACTAAAAGACAAGTTGTAGAAACAATGGGCCTCTTCCATGACATGGTCTCAGAGAGCTGTGAAAGTTATTTCCAAAGGTAAGTGACATTACATAAACATGAAAGCTACAGAACCACAAAGGTTGCTCCAAAGAGAAATCAAATGGAATAGCTAGGAAACAACTCTTCATAATGATTGAGCATGATGTCCTAGCTACACTTATTTTTTTTTGCTTTGATTTTTTAGAGATGCATATTGAAAAAATGATAAGTAAACAAAATTTAAAAATTAACTAGTATTCATGCTTAAGTACCTCTTTCCTTTCAGTCTTCAAAGTAACACATGCTTAATAGATCACATATTTCATTTACTTAATTTTTTTGAGGAGGACTTAACTTATGCACTGTTAACTTTAAAATTAGTTCCTTATTCAAATGGAATATTTATTTTGGTTAAAGAAGTATATCATTTTAAAGTTTCATCATTGCCTTCTGTTAAGGGAACTTTTAGGCTTTGTATTTGCATCCCTTAGTCTTATGAAGTCATGCATGTTTTATCATGTTTTTACACTAGATAATTATGCAACAAAATGTTAATTGACTGTAAGAGAGTCCACTTACTAAAAGTAGCAATGGTGTTCATATGTGAAGACTGGTGTCAGCAGTTCAAAAATATTGCTTAACCTCTACTGCCCCCACCCCTCCCCTCCCACAAAAACATGAGAGTCACTGCGTACAATTGTCAGACATGAATATAGTTGAGTCAATGGAGATTTCTAGAACAGTGGGCTTCTCCCTATGGTTAATAGATGGGCTTCAGGAGGTGCTGAGCCTGCCAGAAAGACAATGCCTATTTTTCTATATAGAGAGTCTGGGTGACAGACACTTTCGCTGATTTTCCAGGGGGTTCCTATCTCACAAAAGTTTGTTTATCCTGTACCCTGTTCTTTACTTAAAACTATACTCAGACCACACCTCTTGAATAGTTCGAGATAATCTCCTGATTCTCCTGGTGAATTTATGTGTATTAATTCTTACTGTTAGGAAAATTTTGTTTCGACTTCACTTGAACTCCTGCTACCATCATTGGTGGAGAGAAATTTTTACCTCCATATAGCTACAAAAAAAACCCTGTGTCTTTATTTTTGAAAAAGTTGGTGTATTTTTCAAATTTTTTTTGTATCCTCTTAGGTTGTAGAAGTTTATTCTGAACGTAATAGTTATATAACACACTTTAGTGATAGTCTTATATATGCCCAAAGCCTTAAAATTTTTTTTTAATACAAAAAATCTTAAGAACTCTAAAAGTGAAAAGTTAATATGAGGTAAAATGATTTTATAGTATGTGAGGACTTCTTTTACTTGAGCTTCTCCTGTATAAAATTAGTTTTTTAAAAAAAATTTTTCACTCATTAAATGTAAATACTGTACTAAATGCCATAGTGAGTTGAGTATTTGAATCAAATGCCGCTGCCTTGATTTCAAGGACAATACAGGAAATCAGCAGGAGACTGGCTTTCACCTCTGTGAACCCACCCAGGTAGTCCCTAGCAGTGAAGATGTTTATAGCTAATACAAGTTGAATGAAAACAGATCACCATACAAATTCACTTCAATCACGTATCCCTAATATTTGTTCAGAACCTTAAAGTTTGCAAAATATTTACATATGTAGTTATATACTTTTTTTTGTCTTCACAAAATTCTAGCGGATGTAGAGCAGTGATTATTTTCTCAGTTTTCCAGATGAGGAAATCGATGCCGAGAGTGGGGTAAGGGCAAAGTCAAAGACCCCTAAAAGGTCTAACATCAGATATTTAGTGTTCTTTCTACCTCACCTCTAGGGAAACCATTCACAATTCCTGCCCTCCTGCTAGTGACTCAGTCTCCAGAATCACACTGATTTCACGGTGGGGAGAACATCTGTTCTGACATTTTTTGGGAGTGCGCCAGAATGCTAGAGATGAACATCATTTTTATGTTCTACCTTCAGGTACCGCCGAAGAGCACACGTGACTCCCAAATCTTATCTCTCATTTATCAACGGTTATAAAAACATTTACACTGAAAAGGTGAAATATATTAATGAACAAGCTGAACGTATGAATATTGGTAAGTCGAATGGAATTTTTAAAGGGCTTGTCTGATAAGGGTTCCAGTGTTCTGTTTGGTGGATATTGTTGTCTTTGAAAATGGTGTACAAACTTAATTCTTAGTAATAGATTATTTTGAGAAAATGCCCTTAAGGGTCTTTTGATCTGTCAGGAAACTCTGGGCAGAAGAAAACCTAAACAAATGTGGATTGTTTCCTTTTTAGAACCATTTCCTCCAGTTCTTTTAACTCTGGGTCTGCCCTGTTGAGCAGCTAGTCCCAGAGTCACCCAGCGCTGGCAAATGGGGAAAAGCCAGCTCTCAATTTCAATTTTTGCTTTTATTACAATTTCCCTCAATTTGTGTCAACTTTGCCATGTTAATGCTTCTCAAATTTTTAACAAAGGAAAAGGCAAAACAGAAACACAAACAAAAACAGGAAGAGAGAGTTTATCTGAGTGTGCAGTATATGTAATATAAGTAGGAAAAGTACAAATTGGAATAGAGTGTCTAGAAAACATTTGGCCCAAACAGTCCAAAACACCCAGTGTTTTCTTTTCAATTCTCCTACACAAAACTTGGTCACAGAGCATAACTAAGTAAGGTCGAGGAAATTGTTCAGATGATAGAAGCACCGTGAAAGAAACCTTCTTGCTTTCTCAATTGCTCACCTTCTTGCAGCTTTTCTACATGATGCTCCAGTTTCAGTGGTATGCTGAAGCTACTTGTACCGGCTCATGAGAGCTGATTGTTAAAGTTAAGAATTTTATGATCTGGTTGTTAAACATAGCTGTTATTAAAAATTAAGTCATATAAACTTACAATTAAATTATATTAAAAATGAAGTAAATAAATATTTAAAACTTACTACTTTTTAGGGTTTTTTTACTCTATTTTACTATTATTAAAGTTTTTGAAGTTAGTTCCATTCTATCGGTATAGGTGAAATATTATATAACGGTGTGCTACTGAGAATCTGTTCGTAGCTTGCAATCAGCCATGGTGGGATTATTTATACCATGGGAACTGGAAAACATATAAATGAGTGCTTACCCCTCCCCTTCAAGAGACCAGATGCTAAACATTTACTTAAATACTTCCATATAGCACTCAGTTGGAAGGTGAGAAATTCAGTAAGTTATTTTGCTGTATAGCACTGAAGAAGCCAGTTGCGTAGAGCCAGTTGCACAGGCTTCAGCGGTTATTTTCATTTTTATAGCAAAGAGAATGACAAAAATGTTAGTAGATTTTGTGTCTCATTTGCAATCTTAGCTGCTATACGATTCAGAGGCAAAACATGATAGTTACAGTGTGTTTGCAAAGCCAAGGCATTTGTTTGCCTTGAGTTTGTCAAGTAAGTTCCTTAACTAAATTCATCTTACTCAGTATGGCACTGAGGCTTTCCCTTGAATGTGTCTAGATGATATTCTTCTTTTTCAAATTTTTATTTTTATTTTTTTATGTCACAATATATATTTTAATATAAGGTTTGTGTAGTGATTTAGAACAAATACCACACAGTGAAAAATTTATCATAAACCAAATTCAATAGCAGAAGGAAACAAAAAGCTTATACACACATTAACAATGCCTTTACAATAAATTATAGTGTACATTTCCGTCAGAACATATTTGTGTACAAAGTTGCTTATGTGAACACTGAAAGAAATCTGTCACGTGGGTCTTTAATCTTGATTTAGGATGTTTGTACAGTATCAAATAATATAAAAAGTCTAAAAAACACTGTTTTTATATAATGTTTATAAATTATCTATATGTCATAAAAAATAAGGTCAAAAGTGCAGTTTAAAAAAAGTGGAAGTTGTTATTCTTGGTAAGAACTAGGAAAATGTATTGTCCAAAATAAAGAAGCAATCTAAAAGCTTATACAGTTTTTTAGGAATTTTCCTTTAACTCTCCTGCAATTTTGGTTAACATATGCTATAATGTAAACTAATACAAAGGGAGCTAAATAATCTTTTTATGAAAATAATAGGAAACACATTCGTTATGACAAACATTAGAAATAAATATAATTACAGACCTCCCCCAAAATGAATTAAGTGACTCTCGATGATATCCTTCAATCAGAGTTATTTTCTTCACCCTCTTCACGCCCCAGTGAAACTCTCAGGTATATAATTAGTAATTATTGTTGCTCATAATATAGGGTATTTTTAAACTCTTTTTCCATAAATAATTACCTGGTGTTTGTCATAGTACTTGTAAGTAGTAAATATTGAATAAATATTTGATGAAGGATATTCATATGCTCATCAAGAATATGTATGTACGTGTGTTTGTAAAGGTCTTGATAAGCTAATGGAGGCAAGTGAATCCGTCGCGAAACTCTCTCAGGATCTCGCAGTGAAGGAGAAGGAACTGGCAGTGGCTTCTGTAAAAGCAGATGAAGTGAGTTTGCATTTATTCTGTCACTAGTGGTGAGGAACATTTTCCATGTTAAAAAAAAAAAAGGGCATTTAAAAATGTTACTAAAATGTAAGCGGTATAAATGTACAGACTATTTCTGGTAACATAATGCTCAGAAAGGCTGTGAGATGTTTTTAACTTATGCCAAGACATATATAAACGATTATATCCTCTACCTGGTCTGAGACTATTTTTCCTTCTTTGACTCTGTTTCTCATGTTCGCTCTCATCTGTTAATGCAATTTCTGCTTGACTAAAAGTTACGTTCGGTCCCTGCATGCTCTAATTTTTTTAAGATGGCCCAAGTCTCATCTGAAGATTGTGTCAGGAAGGGAAAAGAATAAGAGGAAGAGTTGGTAGAGTTAAAAAAAAAAAAGCAAAACAAATTAAACAAAAAAAAAGATTGTCCTCCTAAGGTGGTAGGAATATATGTGTGCTGCTCTTTTATCTCCCACCCTCGTCTCAGTCTGCTTTCAGCTTCCACTCGGAGAGGTAAGAATAGCTACTTACGCGCTGATCCTTAACCAGTTGCTGAAATGAGTGAGTTAGCCTAGGAGAGGCACTTAGCAAAGTTCTGGCAAATGGTAGGCACTTAACAAAAAGGGAGCATTTTTTTTTTTTAATTTATTTTACATGAGGTTTAATATGGTTTCTGACCTTATTCCGTTACACTTACTTGAATTGTTTTAATTTTCCAGATATTACATAGAGTAGAAATACCATTTTTCGGAAAGCTTAAAATATTTCCTTATATATTCTAAGCCTGAGGAGAGCTTAGGAAATAGAAAACTGCCAAGAACAGCTCAAATGAGTTACTTTATTATACACTTTAAACTATAGATGACTTAATTAGGGAATAAATTTGCTCTTATTCATATTTTATATTGTTTTGAATAAATATTCTCTCAGTACTCAAATCTAAGTTTTACTCAGAGGTTTCTATTTGCTCTCATGTGTTTTCTCCATTTAACAGGTATTAGCAGAAGTCACAGTAAGTGCTCAAGCTTCAGCCAAAGTAAAAAATGAAGTGCAGGAGGTAAAAGACAAAGCCCAAAAAATTGTAGATGAAATCGATAGTGAAAAAGTCAAAGCTGAGACCAAACTCGAGGCGGCTAAACCTGCCCTGGAGGAAGCAGAAGCAGCCCTGAATGTAAGTAGTGCCTTGTTATCCCTCCCAACACAAGTCTTAGCCGGCCCTGTGTTTCATTACATGAAATAACGGGGGAATTTTTGTAATGAGAAAACTGAATTGAATTCTTTTTTAAATTAAGTTTATTGGGGTAGCATTGGCTAATACAATTATATAATTTTCAGGTGTACGATATAGTTTGAGATCTATATATTCTATTGTGATTACCGTCCAGAGTCCAGTTGCCTTCACCTACCATATATTTGCTCCCCTTTACCCACTTCACCCTCCCCATACCTCCCTATATTTGACCTCCTTTACACCGTCTACCTCTCTCTTCCTCCCCTACCCCTTACCCTCTGGTAACCACTAGTCCATTGTCCATGTCCCTAAGTCTCTGATTGTCCTGTTCATTTGTTGCTTTTAGGTTTGTATCTCACATATAAGTGATATCATGTCATTTTCAACTTTTTTAGCTTATTTTTCTTAGCATGATTATCTCAAGGTCCATCCTTGTTGTCACAAATGGCAGTATTTCATCTCTTCTTATGGCTGAGTAGTATTCCACTGTATATATGTGCCACAGCTTCTTTAGCCAATCATAGTATCGTAGGACACTTTGGTTGCTTCCATGTCCTGGCCACTGTGGATAATGCTGCTATGAACATCAGAGTGCAAATATCTTTTTGGATATGAGTTTTCAAGTTTTGGGGGTAAATACTCAGTAGAGGGATTGCTGGATCATATGATAGATTAATTCTTAGCTTTTTGAGGTATCTCCATACTGTTTTTTCATAGTGGCTCTATCAGTTTGCAGTCCCACCATCAGTGTATGAGGCCTTTATTATTATGTTAAGGTACTTTCCTTGTATACTGATTTTGTGAAATGTTTTGATCACAAATGGATGCTGTATTATGTCTAAAGATATTTCTGCATCTATTGATATGATCATATGATTCTTATTTTTTAATTTGTTTATGTGGTGTATCACATTACTTGATTTTCGAATGTTGGACCATCCCTATGCCCCTGGGATGAAGGCCACTTGATCGTGGTGTGTAATCTTTTTAATATGTTGCTGTACTTGGTTCGCTAGTATCTTATTTAGGATTTTTTGATCTGTGTTCATGAGAGATATTGGTCTGTAGTTTTCTTTTTTTGTGTGTTATCTTAACTAGGTTTTGATATCCGCATGATATTTGCTTCATAAAATGAGTTGGGAAGTGCTGCCTCCTTTTTGATTTTTTGGAAGAGTTTGAGGAGAATACGTATTCAATCTTTTCTGAATGTTTGGTAGAATTCACTGGTGAAGCAATCTGGTCCTGGGCTTTTACTTTTTGGTAGGTTTTTGATGATTGTTTCATTTTTCATACTGCTGATCAGTCTATTTAGATTTTCCAGTTCTCCTTGATTTGGTTTAGGAAGGTTGAATTTTTCTAAGTACTGGTCCATTTCTTTTAGGTTATTAAATTTAGTGTTATATACTTTTTATAGTATTCTTGCATGATCCTTTGTATTTCTGTGATGTCAGTCATAACTTCTCCTCTTTCATCCCTGTTTTTGTTTAGCTGTGTTCTTTCTCTTTCTTCTTTAGTAAGTCTAGCCAGGGGTTTTTCAATTTTGTTAACCTTAAAGAACCAGCTCTTTATTTATTTTTTCTATATTTTGTTTTCAGTTTCATTTATTTCTGCTCTGATTTTGATTATTTCTTTCCTATTGCTGAATTTAAGCTTTATTTCTTCTTCCTTTTCTAGTTTTTTAAAGATGAAGCATTAAGTTGTTTGTTTTTTTGTTTTTAGAGATAAGCCTGTAATGATATGAACTTTCCCCTTATGGCCACTTTTGCTGTGTCCCAAAGGTTTTGATATGTTGTACGGTCGTTATCTTTCTTTTCTATGCATCTCTTGATTTCTCTTTTTATTTCTTCTCTGACCCAGTTATTCTTCAGTAGCATGTTGTTTAATCTTCATGTATTTGCGGTTCTTCCTGATTTCTTTATGCAGTTGACCTCTAGTTTCAAAGCATTATGAACAGAAAATATTATTGGTTGAACCCTTTTATATTTGTTGAGACTATTTCTGTGTCCCAGCATGTTGTCAGTTCTTGAGAATGTTCTATGTACACTAGAGAAGAATGTATAAGCGGCTGTTTTGGGATGAAAGGCTCTGTATATGTCAATTATGTCTAGTTGGTCTAATGTGTCATTTAAGGATGTTATTTCCTTATTGATTTCCTGTTTGAATGATCTGTTGATATCCAACCGTGGGGTATTTTGGTCACCTACCATGATAGTATTTTGGTCTGTTTCTCCCTTTAGTTCTGTTATTAATTGTTTTATATATTACAGGCTCCCTG
Source organism: Cynopterus sphinx (assembly GCA_030015415.1). Lineage (NCBI taxonomy): Eukaryota > Metazoa > Chordata > Mammalia > Chiroptera > Pteropodidae > Cynopterus > Cynopterus sphinx. The sequence continues at coordinate 43,812,688 of CM057386.1, forward strand.
ATTGGGAGCATAGATAATAATAAATGTTGTCTTCTTGGTGCATGATTCTCTTTATCATTATAAAGTGTCCCTCAGTATTTTTCTTTACCTTTTTTATGTTGGAGTCTATTTCATCTGATATTAGTACTGCTACTCCCGCTTTTCCCTGAATGCCATTTGTTTGAAATATCATTTTCCACCCTTTCACTTTGAGTCTATATTTGTCTTTGGAGCTGGGATGTGTCTCCTGGAGGCAGCATGTGGTTTTTTTTTTTTTTAATCCATTCTACAACTCTGGGTCTTTTTATTGGTAAGTTTGGTCCATTTACTTTTAGGGTTATTATTTAAATATGAGGTCTTCTTATAGCCATTTTATCTTTTGCTTTCTAGTAGCTGGGTGTTTTCATTGCTTTGTTGTCCTTGTGTTTGTGTTTTCTTTATTTTGGTTGGCTGTTGTGAGTTTTTCCTCTGATTCTTCTTGTTTTATGTTATATACTTCTCAATGGTACATGGTTATCATTACAAATATAAAAAAGATAGGTGTATATATATATATATATATATATATATATACACATACATACATACATACATACATACATACATACATACATACATACACAGTCATCTCTTTTCTTCTGTGTATGCCTTATCTCCTTTCTCCTTTGAGAATTTGGATCTTTGAATCCTCCCCTTTTCAGTCATTGTTATCTCAGTTTGTTTCTATGTATGCTGAACATTCATTACTATCTTTCTATAGCAATTATCTTCTTATTATTTAGGCTTATATTGCCCTGTTCTTGGTAAGGCCTGCTTTCCTCTGCTTCTGTTTGCCTGATAGTCACTTTACTCCTAGTTATGTATTTTTGTTGTTGTTATTTTGTTTTAGGTGTGCTGAACTCTTTCAGAATTTTCTGAATTGCAGGCCTCGTAGTGGAGAATTCCCTCAATTTTTATATGTCTGGAAAGGTCTTAATTTCTCCTTCATATCTAAAAGAGAGCTTAGCTGGATACATTATTCTAGGCTGGTAGTTCCTTTCATTTATAGTTTAAATATTTGATTCCATTCCCTTCTGGCTTGTAAGGTTTGTGCTGAGAAGTCCGAGGATAACCTGATGGGATTTCCTTTATAAGTTACCGTTTTCTTCTTCCTGGCTGCCCTGAGAATTCTATCTTTGTCGTTGATTTTTGATAACTTTAATAAAATGTGTCTTGGTGAAGGCCTTTTTAAGTTGAGATAATTGGGTGTTCTGTTGACTTCTTGAATTCCAAGCTCCAGCTCATTCTTTAGATTTGGGAAATGCTCATCCACTATTTATCTAAAAATGCTTTCTAGTCCCTGTTCCTTTTCCTCACCTTCAATAATGCTCATTATTCTTACGTTTTCTCTCCTGATGGGATCAGCTAGTTCTTATATTTCTCTTTCATTATTTCTCATTCTTTGGTTTCTCTCTGCTTCCTTCTAATTTATTTCTAGATTTCTATCTTCAATATCACTGATCCTTTCCACCATTCGGTTGACTCTGTTTCCCAAGCTTGCTATTTCATTTTTCAACTCTTCAGTGTGTTCATCTCCAGAAATTCTATTTGGTTCTTTTGAGGGTTTCAGTCATCTTGCTCTGCTCATCTGGTTTTTTTTTTTTTTTTTCAGTTTCTGAAATTGTTGATTTGAGTTGTTTTGAAACTCATTGAGTTTTTCAGAAGTACCATCCTGAATTCTCTGTCATTTAAATTGCATATTTCTATGTCTGTAAGCTTATTTTCTGGAGATTTTTCTCTTTCTTTTTGAGATGTCTTGTCATCTTGGTTGTTCATGGTGTTTAATGGACTATTTCTGTGCCTAGGAAGTGTATTCTGTTGTTTTTTCCAGAAAGAAGATTTATTATATAAAGTTCTCTCTTTAGCCTGCTGCAAAGAAGTTGCTTTTCTTTTGGTTTCTAGTAGGTAGTGTCTTAGCCTCTTGGATCCCTGCTTTATGTAAAGCCTAAATGTCCTTTATATTTTCTTGTAGATATTTAATCACACTTGCTACTCTCAGTTTCAGTCCCTGTCAGTGTTAGCAACAGTTTCGGTAGCATTTGCTCAGATTCCTCTGGGGCTCTGTGGTTTTTGGTCTCAGAGGGTATGGGGAGAGGGGCCCTTTGGGTTGGGAGATGAAGTTCACCGCTCAGCCCAGTTTTTTAATCGGGGGCTGGTAAAAACCAACTGTTGTTTTTCTGTGGTTCCACCCTGTTTCTCTGCTTTCTAGCAACTGGGCCTTGCTGCCGGCTGCATTGATGTTAGGGCACTTCAAGGCAGGGTTGTTTAGGGAAGGTGTCATGTCTTCTCCCTCCACTACCCCCACACCTGCAGGGAGCTCCAGAGGCTGTGAGAGGTAGCTTCAGCCTTGGCAGCATTTGCTCAGATTATCTGAGACTCTGCAGTGTTAGGTCTCGGAGGGTATGGGGGCAGGGGCCCTCCGGGTAGGGAGTTGGAGGCTGCAGCTCCACCTTGGTTTTGCAACCAGGGTTGGTAAAAATCAACTGTTGTTTCTCTGCAGTCCCATCCTGCTTCTCTGTTTTCTGCCCTGATGACTGGGCCCTGCTGCTAGCTGCATGGAAGTTATGGCACTTCCAGGCAGGTGTGTTCAGGGAAGTTGCCACATCTTCACCCCTGCCCTTCTTTCTGCAAGAAATTCTGGAGGCTGTGAGAGGTAGCTTCTTTATTTCTCCCAGTCCACCGCCTGACACCCAGCGTTCTGACCTGTGGTAGTTCTTATGTGCAAATCCCACGCTCAGATGTGCTAGTGTGCAGTTTGGGTGTTTTTTATACAGTTTTAGATATTCAGCTTATTGTTGTTTCAAGAGGAAAGATCTGAGGATGTCTCTCATTCTGCCATGTTTTCCCGGAATACTTGAATTGAATTCTTAATGTGATTTAGAATCTCTGAGTCTGGAAGTAAATATTTTCATTGATTAAGTTTTCTAAGTTCTGATTTTTTTAAGTCTTCAGTCCCATAACTTATTATTTTTATTCTGTAAATAAGCTTTCCATGAGAACTGAAAAGTAATGCTAGGGTTTAATGTCTTACCCTGTAGCACAAGGGATTCAGATTATATAGAAAGCTTTCTCAGTTTCTTCTGCATCTTGTTAAGATTATGATGTTTGTCTCTTGGAAATTCCCATATGGTTCCTGTTGCTCTTAAGCTAAAGTCCTGAGCTAGGCATCCACAGCTATGAGGCAATGGAGGCACAGTTTCAGAGGCATTTGCCTCTCATGACCACTACTTCATAGATATATAACCTGACATAAATTTACTTAATTTTTTTCAGTCTTCATGGTGATTATAATTCTTCATTGATCCTTGAAGGATCAATGTAAGTATTAAAAGTAATGGATACAGTTTGCTGGAAAAAGTGCTCAATAAATAGTGCTGCTGCTGCTGCTGCTGCTGCTGCTAACCTGGCTTCTATTTACTCCTTGAACTCTTATCATTCTGTCCATACACACAATATGGATTGACTATACAGAAAAACCTATAGGCTCTGGAAGAATCATAAGCTGTTTAAATGTGTTTCTCCCTCTGCCAGAAATGCTTTTCCTAACCTTCATCACCAAATAAGAGCCATTCTTCAAGACTAGGCTCAGACCTCACTCTTTCCAGAAGGGGTTTGGATCTTCTGCTTTCCTTTATTTTCCTGTAGCCCCTATTCTTCTTTTATGGCAGATAACCCAAGTTTGGAGTAGTTGTGTTTTCTCTTTCTTCCTTGGAAAACTATGAGGACAGGGCTATTTTTGATTTTTGTTTGTTTTATATGAGAGAATGCCTGTAGTTGTTATACAAATGAAAAGATTTATGATAATCATTTAATAAAATTGTGACAATGACCAGGATATGTCCCCATTCCCTTTATGGCTTCTATGAGAGAGAGAGAGAGAGCGAGAGCGAGAGCGCTGAACCTAATGAGTCTTAGAAGATTTTATAGCGGATGTGATATCTTAGTCTTTCTTGCCTTGAATGTCAGGTAATGACTTATTCCAAACCCAGGTTGCAGATTGAAACTTGCAAAAATATTTTTATGAGCCATATGTTATAACTTCTCTCATCTTTGAATTCCTCATCTTTTCATAGACATGTTGGCCCTCAAAATGAAGACTGAAGGTGAGGCTTCTGATATTCAGGGCCTCACTTCTCTTTTAATATTTGTACATAATTTAGATTCTGTGCTTTGAAGATGCAAGTTATCTAAATATTACCCATCAGTGAGGTTTGTTACTACGAAGGTCTAGGGTGGGGGGCAATGAATGAAAGTGATATTCTAAAGAATTAGTTGAGGGCAACAGAGGGAAAAAGAAATAAAATAAACAAACAAGAAACCAAGAATAACTATGGAAGAGCCATGAAGAAAAAATCTTGGAATGCAGGTCCTTGAGGGCATAACGCTAGGGTTTGGGGAGAAAATAAATTAAATTCAAGTTTTCTACTTGAATTATTTTAAAGTATTAAATTTCCATATGACTGTGAATACTAAGTAAAAAAATATGGATTTCTAACCCCACATGCAGACTATCAAACCAAATGATATTGCCACAGTCAGGAAACTTGCAAAGCCTCCACATCTTATTATGAGAATCATGGATTGCGTCCTGTTACTATTTCAAAAAAAAATTGACCCTGTTACTATGGATCCAGAAAAACCTTGCTGCAAGCCATCATGGGGAGAGTCATTAAAAGTAAGTGAAGTCTACTTTTGAAGCATATGAGGTGCATCAGACAAGCTGGCAGACAAAAATCAATCATTGTGTTTTTAATAGTTTATCTTAATCTGCATCTCCCAAAATGTAAGTAGGGAAATATTTTAAAACTGAATGCTTTCTTTTTATAAAATCTGTTCAGAACCAGTGGCTAGTATTGGCACAGTCTTGATGCTAACCCAACCCAGTCTCCAAAAGGGACCCTGTGTGGTTGGTGGCATTTAAATGCACTAACTTGATAGGAACTTAGGTAGCTTTTATTTTTACTCTTTCACCATGGAAATGGGAAGATAGTCTACAGTTTACAGATTTAAGTTGACTACTGCCATCATTTTGATTTGTATGTTTAGAGCAAATCAGTTGTTACTTCTTTGAAAAAATTCAATTTAGAAGTATGCGCTAACTCAGAGAGAATTTATTTTCTTCCAGAACTTACAGGTTGTAATAACTGTTTTTTAGTTGATGAGTGCAACAGGATTCCTGTGGAGCCTTCAGCAGTTCCCCAAGGACACCATAAATGAAGAGACTGTGGAATTACTACAGCCATATTTTAACATGGATGATTACACTTTTGAAAGTGCCAAAAAAGTCTGTGGAAATGTGGCTGGTCTGCTGTCTTGGACACTTGCAATGGCAACATTTTATGGTATCAATAGAGAAGTGTTGCCTCTGAAGGTAAATGTTTCCCTCCTCTCAGTAAACCAGTGTTTAATTAAACCAGTCATTAGTATTACTGCTAGTAAAAGACAAAGCATAATTTCAACTAATAATGGTAGATATCCCCGTTACTGAACTTCTCTTTTTGCTGTATGTCCTCTCACAGTCTCTCATTCTTTTTACATGTTACATGTTTCTTGGCATCTCAGACAAGAAATGGAAACCAACTTGTTAACTTAAACAAGGAATGAGTTTATCAGGAATAATAATTCAGTTTCATAAAAGAAAACTTGCCATTTCTTTAGTTCAGAGATGAGGTTTAGTGGCTGAATTTGATTACGACATTCCAAACAAAATTTATAAAAATTAGGATCAACACCTAGAATGTTTTAAATTTCAAACGTAGAAAAAGAAACTTATATGCATTTAAGAAGCAAACAATCTAACAAAATTTAAAAGGATGCTTATAAGAGAAGAGAAATCAGGATGTCACAGAAGTCCCACAATCCTAAACACTGGAAAATAATGAAAAAACACATACAGAATATTGAGGAGGAAATTGCTGGTATCCAAGAATTCAATAACTGCCCATGCTGCCCTTTGTTTATAAGGGAACAAAAAGGCATTCTCAATGATGTAACTTAAGTATTAAAGGATAAACACACACACACACACACACACACACACACACACACACACACACACCCCTATTTTGTTCCAGGCTGTCCTCCATGTCTGAGGGGACAGAAAGACATTCTCAGGAGTACAAAGGAATCATAAAATATACTACCCAGACAAACACTGCCCTCACTGCCCACCCCCAGACCCATAAAGCTACAAGAGTTGAAAGTAGTTGCTCTGTGGCATGGAAAATAGTGATTAGGTGGCCAGGGGGTTACTGGCTTTTATAATAAGACTTCCAAAAGTGATTGCCTTTTTAAACTCTGTGCTTTGAGACAAATAGAAAATAAATAAGAAATTAAAAAGATTTAACAAAGGGAAATGATAAGAAAATGTAGCAAATACACCCAAACAAAAAGAGACCAATAGAAAGATGTCACTACAAATGTAAAATTCAAGAAGAAAAGCACTTGTAAGAGCTGTTACTTTTTATTGATAAAAATTTTGATTCATGGTGAAACAATTGTAATGTGTTATGTAATACGTAAGATATTATCAAGTTACATAAAGCAAAACCTATTAACATTTTAGGTGTGGATTAATAAAAATACTATTGTAATTTGAGATTGTGGCGCATAATATCAATCTACCACAGATCTGCTAGACATAGTGGCGGCTTTACAGGTGTGCAACCTGTGCACACAGGGTCCTGTGTTTAGGAGAGCCCATGCTTGGCTTAATGCTCTGCTGTCACCCTCCTGAAGTTCTTAACAATTTTTTTAACAAGGGATCCCACATTTCTATTTTGCACTGGACCCTGCAAATAATATAGCCAGTCTTGAGTATTCATAAATTAATAATTATTTAGAGATTTTATACTATATTGTTTTTAAGGTCGAATCACTACATTGAACTTGCTTCAATATAAACAAAGAATATGAAATTATTCCTAGTGTCCAAGAAATAATTTAGAAGAATTGATTAGATTCAATGTTCAAAAGAAGACCTTGATTCAATTCCCCAAAACAAAAATTGCTGAGGCCTCATTCTCTGACAATAAGCAACAAAATGAGAAAGTTTACATTAAAAAATTAGCCAATTTTATTCAGAAAATGATGACAAAAAACTAGTTACTAAAGCTTTTGTGATGTGGCCAAAATGGTACATTCTTAGCACTTAAATGATTCAAAGAAACTAAACATTCCAGTACATATTAACTTATAAGAACACATATACGCAAAATTTAAGGAAAGCAGAATAGAGCTAACAAAAATAACATTACAAATTAGAGAAGAGAAAAGTAGCAGAATTAATGAGTAAATCTAAGAACCTGGTGCTTTGCTAAAACAAAAATCTAATCAAGAAGAAATTGTAGAAGGACAAATGATAATAGGAAGATTAACCCATATAATCACAGATGTGTAGATTTAAATAATTAAAAAGCAAATTTTACACAGTTATATGTAGATACATTAGGAAACCTAAATTAAATAAAAATTTCCTGGAATAAAAGGGCTAAATTTAAATAAATGAAATATTGAGAAAGAGAAGGAGAAAGTTATCAAGAATCTTCTACCCCAGAAGGCTCTGGGGCTATCCAACTTTGCTGATTAATTACTGTAAATTTACAAGAAACATAATTAACATGTGGTAGGACTGAGACGAAAGATGAAAAACTACTGTTGCAGTAATTTTACTTCAAAGAATCTTTGCTAAGGAGACCATCCAAAATGCTTACATACCCGAAAGTATTTATCACAGCATTATTTATAATAATTAAAACTGGGAGGGAAAAGAAAATGTCTAAAAGTATGGAAAAGGTTAAATAAATAATGAGACATTTAAATTATGGGTTATTTTGTAGCCACATAAATAACGTTTGTGAGAAGATGTTTAAGGATGTGGGAAAGTGATTAGACTATATTAGGTGGAAAAAAGAAAACAAAATGCCAGTTATTGCTTCTTAACACAATACCCACAGACTACCTCTGGTAAAATCATAGGTAATTTTTGTTGTTCCTGTATATCGGTGCATTTTCCATGTTTTCTATGTTGAACATTAATAATTAAAAGAAGAAAAGAACTGTCTCTAAGACCTTCTACTTCCCCAGCTGAAAACACTGAAATGGGCAGCTTCATGCCATCTAGGGCAAAAATTATATGATTTATGTTATTATTTACCAGTTAAAATCACAAATGTTTTGCAGCACTAATACAGCTCTTCACTAATCTCCTCTTCTTCCTTTTAAGGCAAACCTGGCCAAGCAAGAGGGCCGTTTAGCAGTTGCTAATGCTGAACTGGGGAAGGCACAGGCACTGCTTGATGAGAAGCAAGCCGAGCTGGATAAAGTACAAGCAAAATTTGATGCAGCAATGAATGAGAAAATGGTGAGATTAAATACACAAAATTGCTGAAAAGACATACTGACATTTTACACGAGTTTGTGCTGTATTTAGATATTACGCAAATGTTTATGATCAAAATAAGATTTACCTGAATGCCCTTACTCATTGGCCATGTCTACTTATTTTGAATTTTTGACACTTCAAATTCATTTTTGTGTTTTTAACAATCATTTTCTGTATTAGGAAGCTGTGATGTCATACTCAGAGTACTGACTCTGGAGTTAGAAAACTGGGTTTGATATCCAGCCCAGGCACTTATTAATTATGCAACTGAAGACGTTATCTTCAAATGGGGATCCTAATATGACCTTGCGGGATAGGTTGTAAGCATTGGTGGTCTGGTAATTTTCAGTAGTGGGTTAGGGGAAGTGGAGGCCAAGGAGAGAAGAAAGCCCTGATTCACAGCATTTGTTGATTTTGGGGTCTAGGTATTCCCATCACTGCCAACTTTAAGCTATCAACATGATGATACCGAATGCAGGTTTGGAAAAATATGCGCAACAGTAAAACATTATAGACTATTTCCACCATGCAAACACAGTAGACTTGAATAACCCCACACATTTTTAATTGGATTTTTTTGGTGTTAAGTTGTGTGAGTTCTTTATAAATTTTGGATGTTAACACCTTATCAGATGTATCATTGGTGAATATCGTTGCCCATTCAGTAGGTTGTCTTTTTATTTTGTCGATAGTTTCTTTTTCTCTGCAAAAACTTTTTAGTTTGATGTAGTCCCATTTGTTTATTTTTTCTTTTGTTTCCCTTGCCTGGGGAGATCTATCAGAAGAAAAAAATATAACTAAGAGCAATGTCAGAGAGTTTACTGCCTGTTTTCTTTTAGAAGTTGTATGGTTTTGGGTCTTAAAATCAAGTCTTTGATCCATTTTGAGTTTATTCTTATATATGATATGAGAAGATGGTGGTCCAGTTTCATTTTTTTTTTTTTTGCATCTATCTGTTCAGTTTTCCCAGCGTCATTTATTAGACTGTGTATACCCCCATTGTATATTCTTGCCTCTTTTGTCATAGGTTAAATGACCATGTAGGTGTAGATTTATTTCTGGGCTCTCTATTCTGTTCCACTGATCTATGTGTCTATTTTTATGCTAGTACCATGCTGTTGGGTTACTATTGCCTCCAATTTTGTTCTTTTTCTCAAGATTGCGATAGTTATTCAAGGTCTTTAGTGGTTCCATATAAGTTTTAGGATTATTTGCTCCAGTTCTGTGAAGAATGCCCTTGGTATTTGATAGGAATGGCATGTAGAGTAGATCACCAAAAATGCCAATCCAATTAAAAAATGGAAAGAAGATCTGAATGGATACTTCTCCAAAGAAGACATACAGATGGCCAACAAACATATGAAAAGATGCTCAGTGTCACTAATCATTGGAGAAATGCAAGTTAAAATCACAATGAGATATCACCTCACGCCTGTCAGAATGGCCATCATCAATAAATCAACAAACAAGTGTTGACAAGGGTATGGAGTAAAGCGAACCCCCGTGCACTGTTGGTAGGACTGCAGTTGGTGCAGCCACTGGGAAAACAGTTTGGAGGTTCCCCAAAAAATCAGAAATAGAACTACCTTTGGGGTCTGATCAAGGTGGCATAGAAGGTAGATGCTGTGCCTGCTTCCTCTCATGACTACACCAAAATTACAATGAAACTAGAACAACCATCGCTACGAGGCCCTGAGGTCTGGTTGAACAGAAGTCCTACATGAGAACATACATAAGAGGTCACTTTAAGACTGTTACGGGGGATAGAGAAATGAAATGGGCCGGTCCCACAACTGTGTGCGGCAGTTGAGGACCAGGAGGGTTATATTGACTGCAGAACCCCACCCCCCAGAAGAGTGAGAGTCTTGGCTTCACATTGGGCTCCTCAGCCCAGGGTTCCAGTGCCAGAAAGTGAAGTCCCCACTGCTACTGGCTGTGAAAAAAACAGTGGAGATTGCGGCTGGCTGAGACAGAGGGCTGCGGGAGTTGCAGACATTCCTTTTAAAGGGCCTGTGCATGGACTTACTTGGTTACAGACTCACTTGCTGTGAGCTCCAGCACTGGGGCAGTTGCTTGAAGAGTGCCAGGGATACATGGGGAGGAACTGAGTTGTCTGGCTTCACAGTAAGGGCCGGAGGGGCAGCTTTCTCTTGAACAGAAATGCTGGGAGAGTCCATGTTTCCTTTGTTGAGCCCTACCCCCTCTCAGTGTGTGGATCCCGGCTAACACAGGTTGCTCTGCTCAAGTGATTCCCTGAGACCCTGGCTCTCCCAACTTGCGAGCCCACCCAAGCTGCTTCCAGTGATTTATTCTATACAAATGCATGTCTTGGTTCATGCTGTGGACTTTCCTAAAATCTCTCAAAGCCTCACAAAACTCAAAGAAGCAGTATTTGGCCTCAGTGTGCCCCGTACCTCTTGCTGAGCAGCTTAAAGCCTGGCACTAGTAGCCACCAGCCTTGGTTCCTGGCTTAGACTCTCAAGGTACCTATAAGCCCAGCATAGGTGGCAGCCATCTGCAGATTGCTTGGTGACTCTTACCAGGTGGCCCTGGATGTGCACAGGCTGCAGCTGAACTGTGCATAAAGCTGGGCCCCTCCCAGAGGTCTTTGAGCCAGCATACCCAGTGCCCTGCTTCAACCAGCACCAGAGCCAGAGAACCATTCAGGGAAGCACTGGAGAAAGACACACTAAAAGAGCAGACTGGGCAGACACCAGAGCCCTGCTAAAGTGAATCCTGCTCCGTAGGGTTGGCCCCTCACTGGTTAATCCTCAAAACCAATCATCCTGAGGGCCAGTCCCTCCCACTGAAGTGAAAACAGCAACCAAGGCTAAACCACAACAAGGGGGCACATGCAACACACATAAGGGACATACCTGGAACACCTGGTGGAGGTGACCAGGAAAGACTGCTCCACGAGGCCCCACATGACACCAACTACATAAAACCATTCTACTAAGACCAGGAGACATAGCAACCCTTCCCCAAACACAGAAACAAATGCAGGGAGGTAGCCAAAATGGGAAAACAAAGACACATGTCCCACATGAAAGACAGACCAAAGCTCCAGAAAAAGAACTAAACAAAATAGAGACAAATAATTTAGCAGATGGTTGTAAGGAGGCTCAATGAACTTAGAGGAAGAGTGGATGAACTCAGTGAGAACATTACCAAAGAGATAGGAAACATAAAAGTGGAGATGGAAAACATAAAAGGGAACTAGTCAGAAATGAAGAATGTGATATCCGAGATGAAGAGTACATTAGAGGGAATCAATAGATTGGATGAAGTGAAGGGTGGAATCAGCAATTTAGAGGATAGGGTAGCAGAGGACACTCAATCATAGCAACAATAAAAAAAAAAAAGAATCCAAAAAGTGAAGTAGTTTAAGGAGCCTCTAGGACAACATTAAGTGTAACAATATTCGCATCATAGCTTACCAGAAGGAAAATAGAGAAAGGAATTGAAAAACTATTTCAAGAAATAATAATGGAAAAATTCTCTAGCCGGGTGAAGGAAATAGACATACAATTCCGGGAAGCTCAGAGAGTTGCAAACAAAATGAACCCAAAGAGGCCCACACCAAGACATATGATAATTAAAATGCCAAAAGTTAAAGACAAAGAGAGAATCTTAAAAATAGCAAGAGAAAAGCAATTAGTTACCTACAAGGGAGCTTCCATAAGTCTGTCAACCAATTTTTCAACAAAAACTTTATAGGCCAGAAGGGATTGGCATGAAATACTCAAAGTGATGAAAAGCAAGAACCCACAACCAGGATTACTCTACTCAGCAAAGATATCATTTAGAATCGAACGACACATAAAAAGCTTCTGAAATAAGAAGAAGCTAAAGGAGCTCATCACCACCAAACCAGTATTACAGAAAATGTTGGAGAGACTTTTTTAAGAAGAAGAAAAATGTATCAAAAATATGAATAATGGCAATAGCTGCCTGTCTATCAGTCAATAAGTAATTCAAATGAAAAATAATTAAATGCTTCAATAAAAGATAGGGTTGCTGAATGAATAAGAAAATAAGATCCTTACATATGGTGCCTACAAGAGACTCACTTTAGATCAAAAGACACACCCAGCCTGAAAGAAAGGGATGGAAAAAGATATTTCATGAAAATGGAAAACAAACAAAACAAAACAAAAATACAAACCTAGAGTAGCAATACTTATACCAGACAAAATAAACTTTAAAACAAAGGCTATAACAAGAGACAAAGAAGGATCCAGCATCCCACTTCTGGGTATTTATCTGAGGAAACACCACATACTATTTTGAAGAGACATGTGCATTCATGTGTTCATTGCAGCATTATTTATAATAGCCAAGATATGGAGGCAACGTGGGCGTCCATCAATGAATGGATGGATAAAGAAGAAGTGGTACATATATACAATGGAATATTAGTCAGGCATAGAAACAAACAAACAAACAAACAAACAAAGAGCTACCTTACAAACAGTAGTTTCATTTCTTGGTATTTATCTGAAGAAATCCAAAGAATATAAAAGATATATGCACCTATATATTCACTGCAGTGCTATTTACAATAGTCATGATAAGGAAGCAACCTAAATGCTCATCAACAGATGACTGGATAAAGTTGTGGTACATATATACAATGGGATATTACTCAGCCATGCAAAGGAATGAAATCTTACCATTTGCAACATGGATGGACCTAGAGGGTATCATGCTAAGTGAAATAAGTCAGACAGAAAAGATAAATACCATAGACCTCATTTGTATGTGGAATCTAAAGAACAAAATAAATAAACAATCAAAACAGAAACAGACACATGGATGTTGAGAATAAACTGGTGTTTATCAGATAGGAGATGATTCGGTGAGGCTAAGTGTGTAAAAGGTGAAGGGATTGAGAAGTACAAATTGGCAGTTTCAAAACAGTCATGGGGATGTGAAGTACAGCATAGGGACTATTGTCAATAATATTGAAAGAACTGTATAGTGTCAAATGGGTACTAGATTTATTGGGGGGATCACTTTATAAATTATATAAATGTCTAACTACTTTGCTGTATGCCTGAAAATAATATAAAGTAATATTGAATGTCAAAAACAAATAACCTCATATAGGTGATACTCAAATAGTAAATAATTATGAAGTGATGAGTTTGGTTATTTGTTACCTTTTCTATTAATACGATTTATTTAACTAAGTTTATATAATTTAATTTTTAATAATTTTCTTGAATTTAACAGTTGGCTCTTATAAGCTCATACAAGCTGGCTGCAGCACATTACTCTTATGTAGAAGTTTTCTGGGGGAAGATACTTTGTAAACTGCAAAGAGTTCAGAATTATTATTAAATACAAGACAATATGGCATATTTTATTGATTTGATTCTGTTTTGAAAATATTTACTAGAAATACCATTTTAATTTATATAATTTGGATTCTCTGACAAAATTTTTTTTCTTGAAAATAATTATATTCTCAATGAATTATCACAATTTAATATGTGAAGTTTCATTCACACTGTACTTTTAGATTATATTTATTTTGCAAGTTAAGAAATTCCTCCATGCATTTTACATGTGAATATAATGGATGTTTGATTAAGCCAGATTTTAAACAGTTCTTTGAGACATTCTTCTTTTATGAACATAGGATCTACTTAATGATGCTGATATGTGCCGGAAGAAGATGCAGGCAGCTTCTGCTCTCATTGATGGACTGAGTGGAGAAAAAATTCGATGGACTCAGCAAAGTAAAGAGTTCAAAGCTCAGATCAATAGGTATAAATTTTGGTCTTTGTTATAATCATTCTCCTTCTTAGTCACCGCCCCAAGTGTCAGCTCTTCGTGACATTCAAGAAAAAACTCCATCTCCTTGTGAAGTGCTTTTCTTCTTCGTTTCCGCATATCCACCTCTAAATTTCATCATCTAAGAAAGTGCTTGCATCTTAAATTACTCACTCTCAGTAAAACAGAGAGGGAAGAAAGTTTTGTGAGACATTTTTAATCCCAATTTTGGTTCAGCGATGTGGGTTTTCAGCGCAAGAGTGCTCCTAGATGGTTGCTCCAGCTGTCTACTCTTCACCATTAGTGTCTTTGGAAAACTTAAAGAGAGGGGAATGAGAAAGGAAAAATAGTTTAACCAAAACTGACTCTGAACAGGACCAGGCATGGGAGGGCCACAGCATGCTTTCCTCCTCTGTGTGTCAAGGCCCTGGACCTGCAGCTTCAGGGAGGAACCTTCTCTCTTGCTCCCTGACCGTCCCCAAGTGTGGCCACTCCTAGCCCCTATGGAGCTTAAGGGCTCCTTTTTGCACGGTCTCTCTGAGGCTTGCTGCCAAGTGTTAAGCAAGAGAGCAAAGAAGGATTTCACCCCATAACAAAACAAAATGGCACCGTGGCCTTTCGAACTCCTTAATGGTAGAGTTTAAATTGTGTTAGGCGACTCAATGTGTTTTTTTTCTTAACAGACTTGTAGGTGATATTCTGCTATGCACCGGTTTCCTTTCCTACCTTGGTCCTTTCAATCAGATATTTAGGAATTTTTTGCTTAAAGATCAGTGGGAGATAGAGTTGAGAGCACGGAAGATTCCTTTCACTGAAAACCTGAATCTTATTTCAATGTTGGTGGATCCTCCAACAGTAAGTGTTACAGTCTTCCTAATGTCATTTGAATTTCAGTCTCATTTTATTGCTTACCAAGAAATCAAGGCACACTTAATCTGTTTCTTTTTTTCATTTAACTGAAAAGATGGTTTTAAAAATGATTAAGAGCTCAAAAAATGAATTTTCTTTGTTGTTTAAATATAAAAGTTCCTTTGCATTTTAAGAAATCTTGCTTTCAAATTTATGCCAGTTGCACTGTTATGAACGAAAAGATCATTTGAGTTATAGACATGCTGATACTGAGCTCTTCTTATAAATCCCATTATTTACACCAGTCCTATTAAGTCACACTCTCTTTCAAACATTTTAGGCAAATTAACTAGGTTATGAATACTGGTATTAGCCTTTTTTTTTTTTTTTTTTTTTTTTTGATCATTAGCCATCTTTTTTTAAGTGTCCAACAGCAGTACACAACAGCACATTCTGGTGTCCCTGAGTAATAGTGGTCCTATTACACTAACCATCCTTGCTGGGGATTTGATGTCTCTGTCAATTTCTCAGTTTATCTTGCAGCGCTCCTGTGGTAATGCTTTCTAGGCAATTTGTATTCATGAGCTGCTTTTCTGATTTGTGAATATGCTCCCCTTGCTGTTTCCTTAGAGAGGCCATGCTATTAATTTCATGTTATCTCTATTTAAAAGTTTAAAAAATTAATCTTTTTCAATTTAAACAATGTTGAACTGATCCTGACAGGGACTAGAAAATGTATGGGAGATACAATGGGCTCCTGGCGAGGCCAAGTGGCCCAGGATGTTCTTTATTAGTTACAGCCTCTAGAGATGCTAGGATAATTTAATGAAAGCGGAAGCTGGTTGGTTCATTGGATCCTGCATGATTTTATTGACCATGTGGAGGCAGGCTGGTAATTTGGAAAAGAAATTTAAAAATGATGTCGTTGATGAGCTCCTGCCAATATAATATCTCATCTCCCCTAATTTCTCTGTCTCCAGCTATGCAATCCCTTGTACCCCGTGTAAGCAAAACTAAAGGACAACAAGCAGGGAAGTTTCTGAGGCTTACACTGGGACTTATCTTCTCTGACATCTCATTATGTATATTCATTATTTCTGCTAACTCCACCCTGTCTGGATCCCACTCACCTACCCAGTGTCACCATAAGAGTCCCTATGTTCTTTGAATATTCAAAGTCCATGCTTCAAAATCCCCAAAGCAGATTTAATTTGCAATCAATTTAACCATATTTCCTTATAAGTATGAAAATGCAGCATAGAGGATTATACCTTGTCTTTGTTATTAAGATTTAGTAGATGATAATTTTTTTTTAATTTAAAATTATTTGGGTTCACATTTACAAGTTTTTTCCCCCCCTAGGTAATCTGTTGTATAGTCTCAATGGAAATAAAAAAGTTTAAATTTTAAATTCTTTTATATTATGGTACTGTTAATTACCAAAGAAAGCATTCTTGTTCTTTGCATGGCCATATTTATTTCCTGTTATTCAGATTGGTGAGTGGGGGCTACAGGGATTACCAGGAGACGACCTCTCAATTCAGAATGGTATTATTGTGACAAAGGCTACCAGATACCCACTCCTTATAGATCCTCAAACTCAGGGCAAAACTTGGATTAAGTCAAAGGAAAAAGAAAATGACTTGCAGGTATGTACCGTGTGGCATATGGGAATCTTGAAATCATGAAGTTTTCCCCAAATTTTAATTGAATCTGCCAGTCATAAAGTTGTCATCTCTGTGGCTGTTTGCTAATTTACATTCTTGAGTTTTATAACAGGGATTTGGGGCAAAGACTTTGATAGTTTGTGCTCTCTCTCGATCTCACTCTCCTCCTCTCTGTCCATGTCTCTGGCTCTGTTGCTTTTGCCATTGTTGGATATGGCTTTTATTCTGAGCCTTGGGTCTTGTCTCATAGAAAAGCAGCAAAAGAACTTGTAAATTAGGCCACTTGTGCCAACCGAGCTCAGGCACTTGGTACTACATCGCTTTTAGAGTCCCATATTGAACTTGGAGTCTAATAAAGTATTAAATTTAAGGTAGGGGTGGACAAAGGACAGGATGCCAACATTCCCTGTTTCCTTGAGGATCTTGTTACCATTGATATTTCAATTCAGCTACCTGTACGGACTAGTCGTTGTTTCCTGGACACTGTTCTCAGTTCTAAGCCTCCTGAATCCACATTTTTGCATTTACTGTTTCTACACATGAGAATGTCTTTCTCCAGCTTACTGCTCACTTCACTTACATCCTGGTTAAAATTCTTAAATAGTTTTTAAAGTCCACATCTAATGTTACCTTCATCAAGACTTTTCTGTGTCCCCAGCTTAAGACACCCTGTCCTGAATGAATCCTCACAATGTATTGTTTATATTTCTGCTGTGGATTTAAAGTCTCTTTAATTATTTTTCTTCGCACATTTGTCTTTTATCTCTACCATACCATAAACTTCTTGCTGACCGGACTTATGATTTTAGACCACCTTTATATTTTCCACACAGGTCTTTATTATATAGAGAGGAAACTTTAATATTTACTGAACTTTTTTTTCTTGTCTCAATTTTTATTATAATACACTCATTCTGCAGTGGTTTTCACCATATATATATATATATATATATATATATATATATATATATATATTTATATTTATATTTATATTTATATATTTTACTGACATTAGAGCTGACCTGCAAGACACATGGAAGGCAGGTGAATGTCTTCTCAAGGCACCATTTTGTAATCCAACTTCCTTCCTTCACTTCTTGAATTTATCTCCTTTGCTAGTCTCTGGCTGTTGAGTTTAGGTAGTTAAGTTCAGTCACAGTGAAACTAAGGTCAAAAGTTGGTTCTCTGGTTGTATCTATTACCTTTTGCTCTCTTCAATAGCTACACTTGAGTCTCTTAGGCATATCCTACTTATCAAGAGAGGAAAAGTAGGAAAGACCATGGATCAGGGAAAAGCTATTTCACTAGAAATAACTATTAGTTATTTCTTCACTAAAAAATAACTCAAAACACTAGTCCAGTTGTAACTGTTATTTAGAACACATGTGGCCACTTTCCTGTTAGGAATCACTAATTGGTTATGGCTTTCCTTCTCTCCAATATTTATTGAATTTAAAGGAATTAATCAAAGTGTGTCATTATTACAAGAAAAAAAAATCAGAAGAATCAGCAGTCATCTTGATAAATGCAGCAAAAGCACTTGGTTAAATTCAACATCCTTTCGGAATAGAATTTTCAGTAAACTAAGAATAGAGCATCAGAGAAAGAATAATCACACAGGGCCTACAAAAATAATTGCCACATTTAATGGTGAATTATTGAAAGATTTCCTTCTGAGATCAGTGCTTAGCTGACAAGTGAACACGGCCTAGTGCTTAGGAGCACCCCAAATTACTCCCACCTCACTAATACTCCAGAACACAATGCATCAGTCTATATTTACTAGAAAACCCAGAGCAATCATAGTAAGGATCAGAATGTAAATGGAGGTGAAGACTTAAGAGGAATGGGGGTAATGGGAATGTAGCCTCCGAGGAGCTGCATTCACGGAGGAATACACTGCCGCTCCTTCTTTGGGCCTCGCTTGGCTAGTAAGTTCCCTGCTCATCTTGTTCTAATTTTTCCTGATCATAATTTTATCTCTCCATTTTGACATTAAACTCATTGATAGTCTTCAGTAATGTCCTTCCTTAGGCGACTGAGACCCAGGAACCCTCTTGAAGAGGTAACAAATATGCTGGAAACACTTCCATATTTTAAAGACTATTAACTGCTGGAATGCAAGCAGACTGAATTGTGTTCTCCTTACTCAGAAGACACTATTTTTCTGAATATATGGGCCAGCACATGGACAAACACATAAATGAAAACAAAATGAGACAAAAGTATTATTTCTCAACTTGAGAAGGAAAACAAAATGAAGCACTTTATAAATGAAAAACAAAACACATTTTATATGTCCAGGGCCACATTCCACCTTGACAACTTTTCCAAGGCCACCTTTATGTCATTTCCAGGACCTAGTTCTGACTTCTGGAAAGAGAAGGTATTCCCTAGGTTTCCCAGTAAAGAATTCACTGATCACCTTATAAAGATCCTGGCATTTGAGTATCTGGACAGGTGACTCAGGCTCTGGTAGTGGCTACCACATAGTGTTTTACACAAGAAAAATCAAGTGAACTTAACCTAAAATTGTGACTTGAAGGTATGATTTCAAATTTATAAAAGATACTGAACATGGTAAAAGATAATCTTAAACTGACAATTTGAAAATTATTGCCTCTTCGCTTGGTGTATTAGAGTACTCCAGAGAAACAAATAATTGAATATCTATATATAGATATAAATGTATAGAAAGAGATTTGTTGTGAGAGTTTGCTTCATGGTATTACGGAGACTGAGAAATCCCACGATCTGCTGTCTGCATGCTGGAGGTCCAAGAGGGGCGGTGGTGTTTTTCTAAACCCCAAAGGCCTGAGCACTACAGGGGCCAGTGGGCTAGGTCCTAGTTTGAGTCCTGAGGCCCAAGAATCAGGGCCTAATGTCTAAGGGCAGAAAATGGACGTCCCAACTCAAGCAGAGAACAAATTTGCCCTTCCTCCACCTTTTTGTTCTCAACAGATTGGAGGGTAACTACCCAAATTGGTGAGGGATATCTTCTTTACTCAGTCTCCCAATTCAAATGTTAATCTCTTCTGGGGAAATCCTTAGAGATACACCCAGAAATAATGTTTGCCGGATATCTGGGCATCCCTCAGTTCAGTCAAGTTGACATAAAATTAACCACCACACTAGTGAAGGAAATCATAAAAATAGAATTTACTCTTTGAGAGAGCGGGACAATTACATTTAATCTTATTAGAACCTTGTTTCATCTTGTTTAATAAGCAGTTGAAGCTCTTTGTTTAGATTCATTTACCTTATCAACTCATAGTAAGGCCTTTCACAGCATAGCATTTGTATAAAAAAAGCTATTCGTCTAGCAGCGTTTCCCAGACTTTTTGGTGCTTCTATGATAATCTAATGCCTGATGATCTGAGGTGGGTGGGGCTGTGGTGGTCATGTTATTGCTGAGGAGTGACTATAAAAATAGATGAAGCTTTGCTCGCTCACTTGTTGTTCACCTCCTGCTGTTCCTAACAGGCCATGGACCAGTAATGGTCTGTGGCCCTGGGGATTGGGGACTCCTGATCTAGGAGAAAAAAATTCTTTCATGTGCAGGATTTTTTTTGCTTTTATTATTTCCTTTATAACCGAAACAGGACAAAGGTGGACTTATTTAATGTTTCAGTTCCACATCTTTTTTTGATAGCAAGTGAGAGATAATATTTTTTAATTCCATTCTCCTAATCACTTGCTGTCACAGTGGATCTTCCTTGCCTCTTAAGATTAGTATTCATGGTAGCATGAAGGCAGTCATTCAATTCAGAGGACTGAACCTTTGGAAGTCCTCACTCTTAGGCAGGCAGAAGGATCATAGAAGAGTTCAAAGCCAATTGGCTCATGCTAAGCTCAATCAGCCCAGGGTGTCTATTTTAACTAATAACAAACATGGATCTACAAATGGAGTCTGCCAGGCATTCAGAATTATAATCGAAATTTTAAATTATATTTTACAAGTATATTCTTTATATTTTACGAGAATATAAAAAGTGAATATAGTTTTTTAGGTTGTTTTTATGGAGAGTATCATACTCTTCTGTTGTGCCACTGTTAAAAATAGAATATATGTATGGGCCCTTGGTTTAACTCAATATATCATTTCTGACATTCTTATGCTTATTTTTTTTATCACTTATTTATCAAAGGAGTCCTAAGAAGATAAGTGAATATCACACATATGCAAATTACTTTATTTCCTCTGAGTGACTGTCGATACTTAAGTTTAAAAAGATTAGTCCTTGATTACTGCTCTTGCATCTGTAATGCCCTGCTAAGGAATACAGCTTGATTCTCCTCTTGATCAGGGAAAGCCTGTTACACATCCAGTCATGACTTTAACGAAGTCATGACTCTCCAAGTTTTGAAAATTAATTTTTGTTTGTTATTTTTATTTTTATAAATAAGGCTTCCTGTGTAACCCTCAAAATTCTTAGTCACCTCTTGGTTTCCACTTAGGAAGAGGCACATTCTTTGTAACATTTATATAGTAATGCCCTCTTAATTTTTAGGTGACATCTCTGAACCATAAATATTTCCGCACACACTTGGAGGACAGCCTTTCCTTGGGCCGACCCCTTCTCATTGAAGACATTCGTGAAGAGCTAGATCCAGCCCTGGATAATGTATTAGAAAAAAATTTCATTAAATCAGGCACTGCTTTCAAGGTGAGCTTTATAAAAGAAAAATGAAAAGAACAATGGTGACATCTACTTATCTTTTTGAGCATAGCAGTAAAGACAGTTTCTTTCAGGTGGTAGTATTTGGTACACTGGAAAAAAGATGATTTCCAAACTCATTTTCAGTGTTTCGTTAAAAAAATATATAGTATATAAAAATTCCAGGGGGAGGGCAGCATCTTGGTAAGAGTGGCCATTTGGCTGGAACTAATAATTTATTAAAGAAAGACAGTGTCTGGCCATAATAATGAGATGTTAGTGTTATATACAAAAAAAATATGTATTTTTAGCAATTCTGAGAAAAATGGTTTCATAAACTACACACACACACACACACACACACACACACACACACACACACACTAAAACCTGTATTTTCTCACTAGAGAAAACGGCATTTTAATAAAGTCTATGGACATTGATTTGTTCATTTCTCTCTTTATTAACTTTCAATCTAAACTCATGGACTTTGCTGGGAGCTATGAAATACCGTTCCTGATCACTGGTTATAATTGTTTTCAGTTTTTTTTTTTTAATTGGTGTTATTCTCTACCTTCAGGCTTCTTTGGTTTTATTTTTAGATGAATGACTGACAGTATTTTTGATTGGGTTTTTTCTCTTTGGACAACTTGATTTTATAAATATCAGTGAACAAGTAAAGAATGCAAATTTTCTCATTAAATAAAGATAAATTTACTTAAAAAAAAACTTCTTCATAATGTGAATTCTTTTATATGCTGTAGTTAATATGCCAAAGGAGGTTATATAATCGCCATTCCTGAAGGTCTTTTAAAAGACCCCGGATTCTTCTCTGCAACATGAAGGCATGGTGCCTGAGAATGTGGTGGTTTCTTAGCAATGCGGTTTTCAATCACATTGTAGGATATAAGATTAATTAAAATTTTAAGTCATTTAAAAATGTGATAATTTCCACCTGATTTTTAGATGGCAAAACCTATTGTTTTGCAATATACTATAGACTGTAGTGTTTAAGATACATGTTATCTTTCTGAAAAAAATGCACTTTTTTGTTTGAAAATTTTATTAACCCTTTCTGTTGTCAAATATTACTTCAGAGGTAACTATAAAATGCAAAAAGAAATAATACTTTCTATAAAAATGATAAATTTTCATAATGGGAAACAATTTTCTCAAGTGGAAAAAAAATCAAATCTTTGACTGAATTTTCCTTTATTCAACATGAGTTTTGAATGAAATAAAATTTTTATTTAATTTGCTTGGCGTCATAGCTAAAAATATCTTCAAGCAGGACCACAAATCTTAATTATTCTAAAGGAATGGAATAGGCTTTATTATTTAAGAACAGTGATTAAAATTTTACAACTTTCCTTTGGGATTCATTCAAGTTTCACAGCACTGACCTTTGGTAAATTCTTTCCTGAATTGAACCTATATTTCTTGTCCTGTCCTTTAAGCTTTTTAAAACTTTATATTTGAATTGGTGTAGGTGAAAATTGGCGATAAGGAATGTGATATCATGGACACATTTAAACTTTATATTACTACAAAGTTACCAAACCCTGCCTTTACCCCTGAGATCAATGCTAAAACGTCAGTCATTGATTTTACTGTTACGATGAAAGGACTCGAGAACCAGTTACTAAGGAGAGTAATTCTAACAGAGAAACAGGTAACAAATCTCTCAAGGTAAAGAAGTTGAGACTTATAATAAACTATAATAAATGTTTAAAATGTATTAAATTGGTAAGTATAGAGAAAAAAATTAAGCAAATCATGTTTACCTTTGTTAACATAAATATTTGTTTCACAGTCTCAAGTCCTCTCAGAAAATCATGTAACTAACCTCACCTCTCCTCCAACTTCAAACATACACACACGCGGACACGTACACACACACACACACACACACACACACACACTCACTCACCACTCTTCTTCCTACTCTGTCTTTGAACCTTTGGGTATGTTGACTTTAATCTTTATAGTCCTATGAATGCTTGGATGGTTTAGGGTATACCTGAAAAAATGAATAAAATAATGATACTGGAGAAAGTGAAATTGCTCTGAATAAATATTATCATCACTGTAGCAGTTTGTATTAAATTGCAATAATCTAATAATCTTAATGATATAGGAAGCCATACTTTTAATTAAATCAAATTTACACTAAAGCAGGAAAATTATTTTATAAGATTAAACTAATTTTTAGGGTAAAGCTCAGAAAATATTAAATGTTACACATAAAATATATTTGCATAAAATATAGTTATATGTATTTGCACATATAAAATAATTTGTGTAAAATCTGAGAAAGTTTATATTTGCTTAAATATAATTAATTTTAGTAGTAAGGTTTCAAGAAAAAGGTAAGATTAGAAGTAATAAGACCAGAGAAGCATAAAGTGGGAGGGAGGGAAAAGGAATGGAAGGAAAAGACTGGACAAGGAAAGGAGGAGAGGTAAGATACAAATAGAAGGCCACAAACACAGAGGAAAGTCCTGCAAAAAGGGAGAGAGAAATCATAGGCCAAAGAAGTAGAGAGGCTCAGTAAAACAAAAAGTAAAGTCCTACCTGGTCAATAGAGATGGGTAACTTGGGGCAGGCCCGGAAAGGCGGCCAGTCTGGTGGAGTGAAAGGGGCACAGTCCCAGCTTCCACTCTCATTAGCTGTTCGATCTTCATTAACAACAAACAATCCAGAAAAGAGAAATGTTCCACTTCAACAGCCAGGCAGAGAGAACACGGGCCCTTCAATTCATTGCCTGCATCACCTCTTAGGGCCACTTGGTGTCAACTGTTGAAAATTAGTCCTTCCTTCATGGTCTGCCTGGTGCTGTTGGTCTGTTCTGGGATGATTCCTCACTGGTCCAGATGCCCCACGCAGGCTGCACTAACTTCTGTAAGCCGGGCCACTCCACCGTCTAAGGTAGACTATACTCCATGTCCCCAGAGCACCCCACACTCATTCTTCTAGGTCTTAGCTTCTTCTTCAAGAGATGTACTAAGATGCTCACACCAACCTTGCTGAGAAAAACAAAATGCACACTTAATCTGCAGGAAGACATCCTGACCATAATGTTTAACTCTCCTAACAATCTTGCTTTTACACCCCCATTTTACAGATGAACAGAGTCTTAACCTATAATTAAGGTTAGACAAAAATACCTTTCACATATCTAATTTAGCCCTGCTGGTAGAAGGACCTGCAAAACAATGGAAAATGGATTTGTATGGCAACTCGCCATGCCAAACCAGATACCTGCAGTACCTGTAGGCAGGTCCCAAGCCAGGAGCTCACATTTGGCTTGGGTAGACTCTTGGTTTCTTGCTATTGATTAATGCCTTTGTTTCTATGACTTCTGACTGCAAATAAAATTAGCATTTCTCACAGAGGGAGTGTGGGAACAGGGCCCAGAGAATGGGACACTCTGATCAAAATAAACTGAGGACTGGGAACAGAGCTGGGAATAATTGGGCAGAAGTATTTTAGCAGGGTTATCTCATGCATTCCAGTGTAAGTGCTATGGAAGCTTAATGCTAATAGGCATAATTTTAAAAACTGTACAGAGAAACGAAAATACAGAAAGATAGATTCAACTGATAGTAGTTTCTCCTGTCATGCAAAAGGCATTTTGGTTTAAACTTTTAAAAACTGATAATAAAAGCTAGTATATTTGGTTCAGGATAATAACTGATAATCAAAGTTCTGATGATATTTTTTGTTTCTTAATAACAGGAGTTAGAGTCTGAGAGGGTTAAACTTTTGGAGGATGTGACTTTTAATAAACGGAAGATGAAAGAACTTGAAGATAACCTCCTCTACAAATTAAGTGCTACAAAAGGTATTGTGTTATTAAAAATTAATCAAATAATGGATTCTGAATAAGGATTTCTTATTCCCTCTTTTCAATACCCTCGTGATTACAGATATTAGGAAGTAGTTGAGTTATCAATGCAAAAACCGAGCTAGACAGTTTCCATCTAGACATTAAAGAGGGACAGCAGAGAATCTGATTTTTGAATTAGCAAACAGTCTGGCATTTGAGAATAACAGTTTTCTTGATATAATTGCTCTCTCCTGAGGAAATAAGGACTCACAGTAGAGGCAAGTAACTCATAATAGGCTAATTTGCTTGCCCAAAGGAAACTAATGTGCTCAATCTATTTTTTTTTTAGATTAATTCTTTCATTTGGCATTGAAATGCAACACCCCACAGTGGGTTATGACATGTGGAATCTGTCAGAGGCACTTGAGCACCCAAGGTTCAGCTTCCTCTTGATGTGACTTGCCCTCCCACTTAGGAGTCAGGGATAGGTGCTCCTCTAGGCACCTATTATACCATATCCTGATTTGGGGATGTACTCTCTCTGAATGTGTAAAAATATTTTATCTAGAATAAATAAAATAAAAAACCCTGCATTGTTCTGTAGTTGGCAAATCACAGCAACCTAAATCCCACCGTTTATTAGGAGTCTAATACCAAATACTTTCCAACAGCATTTTAAACCTTGGATAAAAAAATCTTAACCTCTTCAAAGTACATTACACGTTACTCTCACAAGAGTCTCTAGCACTACTTTTAAGGTGACCTCAATTGCACTGCTTGTGCTGGTGGAGTTAATTGTCTCTTAGTCCAGAGACTTTCCGCACCATTTGGATACCTCTAGGTGTTCTAAAGATAGCAATGAATGCTGAGGGCTTCTCCTTGATCCAATCAAGAGTGTGTTGGATCAAGGTGTCTTTCCTGTGAGGTTAATCACAATTTGGACTTGCGTAATAGACCCATCAGAGCGACTTAGCACCTTCCCTTAGCATTCACCTGACACCCAGAATTCTAGGATAGGCCAGAACACTGGTGCTCAGCATGTTCAAAGTGTCTTTTCATATCTTAAAATTAGAGTTATTGTCATAGATGTGTTATCTCCATTAAAAACAATAATGAAGGGTAAAACTGAACATTAAATTAGGATTTTTCTTCCTGGCGAGATACTTCCACCACACCCAATTTACTCTTGTTAGAGACATAGAGGCACCAGAGTTCTCAGTGACAAAGACTGTTCTACTAAAGCAGGCGTAGACAGTGTACCATGTAGCTGCAAGCTGGTGTGTGACATTTGGATCAGCTCACACTGTTGAGACAAGCTTCATGGACAAGCTCATGACTCTCTGAGGGGACCCATCAGGATGCTAATGGAGGTGAAAGCTATGTCATAGAAGGAACAGCTGAAACCACTGGGAGTGGATGGAGACATGATTTCATCTTTAGATATTTGAAAACCAGTCATGTGGGCTGCCTTGAGAAAGCCTTTTTGCAGATTTCCAGGCAGAGTGGGGGTAACCATTTAGCAGGAATGTTTAGAAGAATTCAGGCCTCAGATAGTAGCTGGACTAGAAGGAAGCCTTTTGGTCTTAAGATTCAGCCTTCTACCCTGAGGGCTTTGAAGAAGTGAAGTTGAAAATTAATGGGATGATTTCAGAAGCAAAGTACTTTTCTTCTCAGCTTCCCCATCTTGTGTTCTACATACAGTCTTTCTGTTTGGTTTTTAGGTTCCTTGGTAGATGATGAATCTCTCATCGGTGTCCTTCGAACCACCAAGCTGACAGCAGCTGAAGTGAGTGAAAAGCTGCATGTGGCCGCAGAGACGGAGATCAAGATCAACACAGCTCAGGAGGAGTTCCGGCCTGCGGCCACGCGCGGAAGCATCCTCTACTTCCTCATCACAGAGATGAGCATGGTCAACATCATGTACCAGACCTCACTGGCCCAGTTCTTGAAGTTGTTCGACCAGTCCATGGCCAGGTGGGGCCACGCTACCTGCCCCCCGAGCAGTAACTTAAAATTTTTGTTTGTATTTCTACTCTCTTAGAGAAGGCTTTTTACCTCGTTCATTTTTAAAATGTGTCGCAGATCTGAGAAGTCTCCACTACCTCAAAAGAGAATTACGAATATTATTGAGTACCTGACATATGAAGTTTTTACCTACTCCGTCAGAGGCCTGTACGAAAACCACAAATTCCTCTTTGTACTCCTCATGACCTTAAAGATCGATCTTCAGCGAGGGACGGTGAAGCACAGAGAGTTTCAGGCTCTCATTAAAGGTGAACGGTTCAGGATATGGATGTGATATGTAAAGAATATTGCTTTTGATATGCCCTTTGATGTACTGTAGACCCATTTTTATAACATAGAGAGTAATTATGTTCTCATGAAAGTGAAGTTCTTCATACCTCTTTTTTTCTGATTATCAGTCATTTTGCTTTGGTTACTCAAGATAACTATGTCAGGTCTGTATTGTCTCTATGATTTTTAGTTATAGAATCAGATGAAGTTTGATCATTGGTGTCCATGACTGGGACCCCTGATGCCAAAGGGAGGAAAAATGATGCCGATAATGAGCTTTCTGTTGCAAGAGAGCAATTCCTTAAGCAAGGGAGTATAATGACTTAAGACTTTAAAACAGGCACACTTGTATTTCATATTTGAAGTCAATTCTATTCATTGCTTATCTTCATGTTAAAAATATAATTAAGAAGACAATAGTATTTTCATTCAATTCAGTTAAACAAGTATTTATTGAGCACATGCTATGTAAACCCACCATGCTTTAAAAGAAATAATAGTCTCATAATAGTCTCATAATTTTAAAAACTACTGCAAAACAAGGCAGAATAACCTAAATGTTATGAGAGCTAAAAACAAAGTGTTACATGTAAAAGGAGGGAGAGATTATGTGTGGTTGACGAAATCAATAAAATATTGGAAAATATATGTTTGCGGGTTAAGCCATTAATTCTTCAGGTTATTTGACACATGGGGAAAATGTTCTAGTATTTTTAAATGTTTTTTGCTCTTTGTATATAGTTTTAATAAATCATTTTCTGGCTGTCCTTTTCCCCCAAAGAAGAAAATGACATTTGAAATGAACGCTGAAAAATAGGTAGAAATGGAGGAAACATTTCTTGCTGAGACAGAACAGCGTGAGAAAGGAAACAAGGAGAGTATGTCAATGTAAGCCTTGATTCCTAGAGGAAGGGTTTTCTCCATCTGGTAAGAAGCAGGAGATGTAAAAAAAAAAGGAAAAGACACAAGGAGACAAGGAGTTGATGTGGTCCTTTAGGAAGCTTTACTGTCCTTTAGGAAGATTACTCTGGCAAACATATATAGGGTTAGAGAAAAGAGGATTAAGGGTGTGTATTATAATTTTCCCAACCACGGGTAACGTCTTAGAGCCTAAAGTAAGGACAACAGGACTGGATGTAAGAGCGAAGAGAGGTCAGGAATGAGTCTCTGCTTCTGGACTGTGCAAAGATTTTCAGTCTGGTTGGTTGAAAGAGGAGCTAGTTTGAGGAGTGTTAGAGGAAAGGAATAATGAATGTGATCCGGGAACCTAGTTTAGTCAGAATAGGTTAGGTTTTGTGGCCATAAAAACAATCCCAAAATTTTAATGGCTTAACATAACGAAGACATACTTCTCGTTCGCCTCCTTCCCAACATGCTTATCATGGTTACCCAGAAATCCAAATTGCTTCCACAATTACTGTGGCAGAGGGTTAGGGTATGGCAAATTGTGTGTTCGCTCTTAAAAGTTACCCCATAAGTGACACATGTCACCTAGGCTCATATTTCATCAGCCAAAGCAAGACATGGTTCACATTTAACTTCAAAGAGAGCAGAGAAATGCATTCCCCCCATAATGCTTGGAAGAAGGAGAAACTGAATGTTTTGAACAGCTCTGGTGACGACACAGACATGTTGAATTTGAGATATCCGGCAGATAGTTAGAAAGGATAAGCCAGACAATTTAAAAGAAGCCAGACAGCTGCAAAAATAGGGCACAGAAATAACAACCAAAGCCATGGGAACAAAAGAGATCCTATAGGAAAAAAATGTCAAATATTTTCAAGTTTGTACTACAAGGTGATAGGACATGATACGCTTTTATCCTTATCATCCAATTTTTAGTAAGCAGGCAGTAACCTGTAATGTCTTATTACTCTGTCATTCTTCTTACTTTACTTTAGTTAATTTCTTTCTCAGATCCAGGTTAGATTTCCACTTTTGAAAACTTTATAAACAACTTTATACAATCGCTGACATTTCTTCTTTGACTTTTTATTTCTTGTAGTTCAAAGGCAATTGGATTATGTCGTCTGGTTCATATTTGCTTCTCAGGTCTAGTACATCTGGAGAAGCTGATCTTAAAGTGTCCGTATGAGTAAGACAGCGTGGTGCAGTAAAGTGTGAGTGGAACTTGGAATCAGGGAAACAAAGCAGACTCTGCCACTGACTAGCAGTGTGTTCTCAGAGAGCCGTCACCCATGCCTCTGTGTACAAGAGGCTGTATGGGCCCAGGGGGAAATGATAAGTACCACCCAGGAGGGATGGAGCATGCTCTACAGAGGAGGGTCCAGACATATGAGCTTGTGGTCTCTGTGACCTCTAAATACAATGAGCTGAATTTACCAAATCTAGATAAGCTGCTTTTACTCTACTTTTATACTTCAGTCACCTTGGAGCTCTTGCTTGAATTTGGGGCCACATCCTCAGTATTTGCGGCACTGGGCTGTGGAGAGGAAGGACAGTGAAGTATGTGGGAGTCTAGGCAAGCAGTGGGAACAAAGCAGGCCTCACAACTTAGGAAAACATCCTACTGGTGGAATGTAGGTGGTATGGAAACTATACTTATGGATCCTTCCTTATCAGTGAGCTGGCTTTGCTTCCTGGGTACTATTGGCCAGTATGGCCCATGGGAAGCAGATGTGACATAGAAAGAAGTGGGAAACATGGCCCCTTGGTTGTGGTAAGGACAAAGGAGTCAGAGGGGGAGGAGGTCAGATGCAAAGATCTCTTGTCTCTCCCCTGTCTCCCAAGGCAGAATCTCAGATGGGTGGAGGAGGGTGCTTAAGAAATGTCCAGATAGAAGATGCCCCTGCATTCTGCCCAGAGCCAACATGGAAGCTGCACTGCAGCATTGGTGGCGGGCCTGGCTAGATGGATAAGCCTGAGGTTTGGCAAGGAGGAGTGAAAACTTGGAAATGTTGAGAGGGCTGGTATGTAGCAGAAGCCTGGGGTCCACATCAAGAAGCTGCAGGGGAACTTTGTAACTGGAGACAAAGGCCCAGTCTCTGGATAACAGCCCCATGTCCCAGTAGACCAGACAGGATTTGCTCAGAGGATACAGTACAGGGATCCCAGCCTGTGACTGAGACAAGTGGAGACCGGAGGGCAGCATGTAGATCTGAGGCATCCTCCTCACCAAGACACAACCCCACCCCACCTCATCTCTTCCTACCCAGCAAATCCAGCCAAATCAGAGCTATTACCTGAAAGAGATTAGATTCTTTGAGACAAAGGAGACTGAGAAACACGGCAACACAGTGGGGGGAAAAGGCTGTGAAGAGAATTAGATTCGGCACAGGAAAATTAAAAAGGCACGTCTGAGTTGTGGTAAGAGCACACCTGTGACCCCATTTCACAAAACTGGAGAGTCTTGGAAAACCAGATTGTACAAGGCCAGGGGAGCTGGTGAGAGGAGTTTGGATCTAATTTAGTTGGTAATAGGAAGCCACTGAATGCTTTATGAGCAGGGGAATAGCATGAACAGAGCATTTGGGATTGCATGATAGGTTGATTGACAGGGGTACAATCAGCTCGGCAATAAAAGATTTTTTGTCTTTTTTTTATAAAACGACCCCAACCTGGTTTATTGTACAGTTTGTATTAATTTCAAACTGGCTTACATTTTGGCCAAATTATTTTTTAAAAGATGGTATGACTTTGTTTTTAATGTTTTTTTATAAAGTTAACAATTATGGTCCTTAGATCATTGATTTTTCTTTTTTATAAATCATTTTAAACTCGGTGCTTATGGGGAAAAGAAGAAAGACTTATCATAGGAGAAATGTTTGATTTCCCAAGAGTGACTGTTCCTTTGTATCAACTCCTCCTGGTGTTCTGAGATACTTGGAAGGTGCCTTTGACTTTTTTCTTCAACTGAGAATGTCAGAACACTTTGAAAAATGAGAGAGAGACCAGGGACAGTCCTGCATTACAGAGTAATTGATATACCTGTTTCCCCTGCCTGGTTATTTTAGAAAGGTATCATTTTCTTTCGTCATGAACCATGCACAAAGGATGACAGCTTGGGAGGTGCACTCTTGCTTTCCAAAACAGAGAGAGTTAATGTCAAAATCACAGCTAACGATTATATGGCATTTACTATGGACATACAATAATATATTTAATCTTCACAGCAACCAACCTGGTAGATTCTATTGTTGCATCTATGCGACAGAAGAGGAAACAGAAAAATTGAGTTTTTGTCCATGTTTATGCAGCTAGCAGGTGTCAGAGCCAGGACAGGGGACCAGGGTGGACTGGGACTGCTCCGGGTTAGTTTAGGTGCACAGCATGTTGGGAAACACCACTGAAGCTTAAATGTCCTCTTCTCGTGTCTCTGACGCTTATGGTCACATGAAAACTTTTTTTTTTTTTTAAACAACCAAGAAGAAAAGGGATGACTTTGTCTCTGTGTTTGAAAAGCAGAATTTCTTATGTCTGCAGGTGACTCTAGTGGTTGCTTCTGCAGTAAACTCAGCATTAGCAGAAATGGTGCAGAATAAGCTTTTCTCTTTCACCAGCTTGCAGGTTGGTGAGAGGAAGGTTTACCACGTTCTCAAGGTATGGCACTCAGAATCGCTGGCCCGACTGGTAGAGCAAAGGGATTTACATGAAAGGAGTACTTCTGCTCATTTACCTTCTCAGGAAGATGCTAGAGGGGGGTGCAGAGCCCTGTAGTTCCCTCCACTCCCTTTTTTACCCAAGGGTTGATAGATGGAGTGAAAGGATTCAATGAGTTCTTCAGGGAGATTATAGGATTTAAAAGTTTCAGAATCACTGTTTTATATGCATCTGAATTAACAACAGAGCTGGAATTATTATGATAGAACATTACTAAAGACATGCAATAGAGGGGTTTTGAAATGGTGAACATAGTCATGTATCCTGGTGACAGATTGTCACATTGGATGTGTGTGCTCATTTGACTGGTGATTTGCTTCAAAATATGATCCAACACTATAATTCACATTCTCCACTAGGCTCTGTGAGAGCAGGAACTTCATTTGTTTTTTCTCTGCTTTATCCCCAGTGCCTGAAATATGCTGGATACATAGAGGGTGCTCAATAAATATTTGTTGAATAAGTGAATGAAGAAGTTATTTGAACACTAATTACCCCCTTAAAAACCCACAACTGTATTATATCAATCAATCCACTCATCTTTTGACCTGGTAGCGAATAGTATTGAATATCAGACTTCTGGAAGAGTGATGACTAAGAAGTAGTTTTTAAAATCACACATGAAAAGATTGATCTATTTATTGATATCAAAATTGTACATTTCAAATACTTAAAAAACAATAAACGTCAAACAACCACAACCACCTGAGAACAATTCTTTGCAGGCAAAAATGACAAGGAATTGCCATAAACCAGTAAATAAAACACTAAGACTTGAAGGAAATGTATCAAAAAAAAAATATAACCACATTTTCTGTAATGGGATTATTTTCCAATTTTTTCATTTTTTCTGTGATATGGTTACCCCATTTTTATTATTTAGAAAATAATGTTTAAAACGCCGGCACAAGCTGACCTGATTCCCACCGATGCCTTTCCCCAGGGGGAGCGGCTTTGGATCTGAAAGCCTGCCCTCCCAAGCCATTTCGCTGGATTCTC
Source organism: Cynopterus sphinx (assembly GCA_030015415.1). Taxonomy (NCBI): domain Eukaryota; kingdom Metazoa; phylum Chordata; class Mammalia; order Chiroptera; family Pteropodidae; genus Cynopterus; species Cynopterus sphinx. Next base: position 43,845,787 of record CM057386.1, read on the forward strand.
GATATGACCTGGCTGAACCTCGTGGAGCTGAGTAAACTTCCACAATTCGCAGAAATTATGAACCAGGTAGGAAAGAGCTGGATAAAAGTACAGATCTGTAAACCCAAACACACCTGGGCCATTTTAAGAGGGGCCTCCTGGTGACAAGTCCTTTGCCCAAAGAAGCTACGTGGCTTTCTGGGGAGGTTTTGGAAAGACAGGTGTGGAAAGGAATCTTTCCATAGGTGCAGGCTGCAGGCTTTTCCTTCTGTGTGGCAGGCATGGATCATTTACCAGCCTGCCTAAATTGCTGTCAGGATCAGAAGCGGTGGGTGGACCCTTTTGTTGTAGACTGTTGATGTTTTTACAGTTTTACGTCTGCCTATTGTTAAACAATTTGTGCAAATTTGAATTTGAGGCAAATTCACCAGTAAGAATATAAAATGGCAAAGTACAGTAGTGAAAAATGGTAAAATGGGTCCTGATTTACCTGTTGTTTTTTTATTTGAAAATATAAATTTGTTACTGTGGATTAGTTGTGGGGTAGCTTTCACTGGAAAACAATTATGAGACTGGGGAAGAGAGATAGTTGTTTATTCCTGGGGTCTGTTGGTTATGTCTGCCTGTCACTGAAGGAGGGCCTGCTATTCCATTGTAAAGCTGATAATCATCTCTTTTGAGGTTGCTGGTGATGGACAAAAGAGGTAGTAAGTAGATAGACTACACAAGTTGGCAGAGGCCTCATGCAATCCTCCTGTGATTCCCTCCCTCAACTGCCCCCCACCCCAGCATAAACTAGGTGTGTCCATTTAGTGGCGTTTCTGGAACACCATGTAGAGTCTTTACCTATTTAGCAGTGGTTGGGTCAGAGTCAATTGGATAAAGTCCCTGGATTCCACCTGTGGTAGACAGTAAGCTTTGTTTTGCAGTGCAGCCACAGGTGAGGATCCCGAACCCAAACAAATACTCTGAAACCAAAGGTCTTAGCTTGCTGGGAGACTGGGTAAGGAAGACTTTCAGGCACCACCGGAAGTCACTCAAAACCCATGCTCCCTGCAGACGAGTTATATCTATATAAGAACATGCAATATTGTTTGCCTCTGTCAATTAAAGTTTGAATATTTGTATTGTAGAATCTGGTAGCTACTACTGCTTACTATGGGATAAGTACTTTGTGACAACAGTCACTGTGTAAGGGAGATACGATTGACCCCACTTTATAGATGAGAAACCAAAGTTCAAAAAGGTTAAATACATGTTCTTTCCCTGACAGCATGAGTTATTTCTCTCCAACTGCTTTCACACCATTGGATGGGCCAGATGTGAGGGAAGGAGTCATTCTCAGAAAAGTTGCAGAAGTCCATTGGGGACCTGCCATTGGTTTGGCCTGGCTGTGGGGAGAAGGAAGTAGAAGGAGATGAGTCTCCCAGCTGAGGGAGTGTCAGGGATTGAAACAAAAATAGCCTTAAATCGCAGTTGCCCTGCCTTGGCCTCTCAGGCCAAACTGTTTAACACTTGGAAGTGGTTTTGCTACCAGGGAGGGCCAGGAAATGGAGTGGGAAATGGAAGTGGGTGACAAGGGGCTGGAAGTTATCTCATTGCCCATCACAGATGCAACTCACTCAGGAAGCTCTATAGTGGTAGAGTCAAATTCAGCAAATGGAAGGCCATAGTCTGGGGATAAACACCTTTATTCTGTGAGTTTCTCTCTAGTCGTTAGCGCAGAGGAGGCCTGTAGGGCACACCACGGGTAACTGTGCAGGTACCAGTTCAGTAGGGTAGGGCTGCAGCAGCTCCCAGACCCTCCCAGAAGTATGCCAGGAAAGTTCTCTGGGAGCAGCCAGCTAGGGAGAGCTCCTTCAGGATTCAGAAGAAAGATGGAAGTTGTGAAACATTTCAGAAATTCTATTTCATCTTTTAGTGTCCCAGGGACAATATTGGAGCAAGTGAGTTACAGAGCAATTGTTTTGTTATTAATTTCCACCCTTTCTATATCCTATAAGGTGAAATGTTTGCATGATGTGGGCTTTGGGCAGTTATTTAACCTCTCTTTGCCTCAGTAGAAAGTGGAGATAGCAGAAGTACAAGTACAATCTTTGGGTCTGGTACATAGTATCTACTAGATAAGCATTTGCTATTTGCTACTTATGCCTACCACCTCTTTTAAAACATGCTTGAAAACATGTTTAAATAATCCAGCCTGATTGTTACCGAGGGGCAGATTCAGGCTCACCAATCTGTAGCTTTTGAAATTGGTTTTGACAGTACTTGGGCTTCACAGAGGACCTTTTAGTGCTTCTGAAAACCTTCAGTTCTCTCCATGCTTCTAAAAGAACACATGTTTGAGATCAGCTCTTGGAGAGAAATTATTCATTCTTAGGTTTTAGGTCTCCAGGCATGGGATCACTAGGAAAATAGAAGTTTTGACTTTGTCATTTATTAGTAATGTAAGTAGAGGTCAACATTTAGAGGTTTGGTAATCAGAACAGTCTCAGCCGAGGGCAACTTTGTGCCACCCCAGCTCCCTCCAGAGAGCACTTGATAATGTCTGAAGACATTTTTGATTGTCATAAACTTGGGAGAGGAGTGTTACTGGCATCTAGTGGGTAGAAGCTAGGGATGCTGCAAAACATCCTACAATGAACAGGACAGGCCCCATCAACAAAAGATAATCTGACCCCAAATGCCAATAGTGCTGAGGTTGAGAAACCCTGGGCTGTGTTTTTTTCCTGTCCATTTGTTTAGTGTAATGAATACATGGACCTAATTTTAGTGAATGATGTAGAAATGCAATGATAAAAGAGGACTGGGGATAGTAAATTCATGTCATCTGAGTCATTGTTTCTGAAGAAAATTGTAAACTGTATGGTTGTTTGAAAAATTATGTGCCTATAAAGAATGAATCTCTAAGATTATTCAAAATTCTCTCCCTTCCAATTGCTTATATTCCTATGGCTTGCAAATTGTCTCGTTTGTTTTAGATATCTCGTAATGAGAAGGGATGGAAAAGCTGGTTTGATAAAGATGCTCCAGAGGAAGAAATTATCCCTGATGGATATAACGATTCTCTGGATACCTGCCGCAAACTTTTACTTATCAGGTGAAGATAAGTATTATCGGAGCTAGAAGTGTCACTCATCATAATGTCAAATTATAGCTCTTACCTCAGTGAGTTTGCTTCACTGTGTCCCAGTAGTTATTATATGAAATGTATGCGCTTCCAAATTGCAGTTTTGTATGGCAGTTCTTTAGTTCCTTGACAAGTAAATAAAGTTGTGATGGTGGCAGGGAATGGTATATTTTGACAATGTATTAATGATAGTGCTTTTAACAACAAAAAAATGAAAATATGCTTTTATTATTCACTTTATTCATTAGTTAGTGTTGAATTTACTTCTTTAAAAAATAGATATCCCAAAGGTACAAAGCACTTAGTTTATAAGCTGAAATTCAATTTCACCTGAGAAATAAAAATCATAACTATTACACTATTGATATGTATAAATGCTGTTTTGACTATTAAAATGGAGGAAAACACTGAAATTGATGTTAAGGAAAAAAATTCTTTTTAAAATCTTTTCTTTTCCTTCTCACTTTTCACATTTTCTCAATATCCAGTAGCTTAAAGAAGGCTTCTATATTAGAAGATGTGTGTGTGTGTGTGTGTGTGTGTGTGTGTGTGTGTGTGTGTGTGTGAGTGATTGGTGGGCAAGGCAGGAGGGTAGAGTTGGGGGGAGAGGAGATGAGACCACCAAAAGAATGACAAAAATATGTTGGATTAATTTAGAGAAATTTTTGTTTTTACAAACATTAGATACCTGAGTTTGCATTTCTTACTAAAAGTTGTTTCCTGGATGTTGTCACTCTTTGAGAGTGATCCCAGCAGTCAGCAATGGTGACCTCATGATCTACAGAGTATGAAAGGGCTGCTTGTTTTTATTGGAATAGATGTGTCTGTCTTTTATGCATTATTTTAAAATTAAATCTCTATCAGATGAATAGTGTAATCTGTAGAATTAGATCTAAAATATCAAATATGAAACGACATGATTTAATGTGTCGCTGTTTAGAACCCCCTACAGTGCAGGCTACACAGATGGTGTTAAATAAATGCTTGCTGATCAACCCACTTCTGATACCTTCGACATGTTAATTCTCCCCCTGAAAACTGCAGGGCTTCAGAGTGTGCAGCGGGCTGGACCCCACCGTGCTCAGAGCTGGCAGAGGACGTCTCCCCTTTTGTCCCTGCTGAGACCTCGATGCCTAGAGCGGGGCCTGACATGTAGTAGGCACTTGATAAATATCTGTCTAAGAATAAATGTACTTCTGTGTATCAGTTTGAATGAGGAATTGCTTCCCTGAAGCTGATTGCCTCAGTTACTAGGGATAATCACTGATGCGTTTTTTTAAAATAGCCATTAAAGCTTTAGAGTAGTTGCTGCTGCTTCTGAAAATGAGACACTTGGATCAGCTGACTTCTGAGTTCCCCTCCAGACTGGCAACAGACAATGTTGTTACTGGCTGTGCCCTACTTCTTGCCAATGCTTAGCCCCAAACCGCATGATTAAATTTGCACTCATCCAGGGATAGAAAACCTTGGCATCCCTCTTACATAGATCTGCATAAGGGAGAATTGTCTCCTTTGTCCTTTGCTAATTAGATATCTTCTTTGCATGCTTAGAATTAGATAGAATAAAAGTGAACAGACTAATTTTTTCCTCTAACTTGTACTCATTTCTAGGTCTTGGTGCCCAGACCGTACTGTTTTTCAAGCAAGAAAGTATATCGCAGATTCTTTGGAGGAAAAGTACACAGAACCAGTCATCTTAAATCTGGAGAAAACTTGGGAAGAAAGTGACACACGAACACCTCTGATATGTTTCCTGTCCATGGGATCTGATCCCACAATTCAAATTGACGCATTGGCCAAGAAACTGAAGCTGGGTATGATCAGCAATCTATGAAATTTAACAAAACCCCTACTTTCTGCCTCAAAATTTGCCTTTCATAATTTCATAACTGATTCTAGAAATATATCCATAAAACTGAGTTAAAAAACATTAAACTCCTTCCTCTTTCCTCTCTTTTCATATCTCATAGAGCGAGGGTGTGATAGATGTCTTTGTGTAGAGAAGAACATACTCATCTGGTTTCATTCAATAACCATATAGTATATGCAGTATGATAGGCTCTGTGAATACAGAGATGAATACAACATAGCTGGGAACATGTCATCGAATACTGTGTGATGACTCCGCTAACGGAGTTATGTAGACATGCCTGATTACAAGATCCAGAACTATTCAGACTGCATGGGGTATAAGAGAGAGCATCATTTTACGATATTTTATGATATTTTGAGTAGGATCTAAAAAAATAGATAAAATGTTACTAGGTGGGATAGTGGGAAATAGAAGGAAAGTTATTTCAGGGGGAAGAGCCAGAGCAAAGAGTTAAAACACCTAAGTTGTGAGAGCAGTTGTAAAGAACAAGGACCTGCAGAGCCCATCTTGCTAGGGTTGAGCCATCTTCATATAAGATGGCTGTTTACAGGAGGGCTGTTTATCTGTTTTTCATCCTCTGAAAATCTGAATGTTGTTGGAACTGCCATTTGGGATCTTCCAGGTTCAGATCTCTATAACTATACCTTGTTGGGTTAATTCATTCACATCTTCATAAAGATTATATAAGTGATTGATCAAGAATCACTAAACCTACCCCATAAAAGAAAACTTACATTGACTTTATTATATAGTTAATAGGAACATGATATAAAATCAATTCAGTCACCTCCAAGTATTTGTCCTATGTCCCCCTATGCTAAGAAGTTACTGAAAACCATTAGCTTATGGTAGCGTGGTCTGTGTTCATTCCCACTTTTCTCATTTTCAGCTTGTTCTGTTCACTATCACCACACCATTGTGTATTCTTTAAGGATCCATGTTCGAATGACTCTTTTGGCAATTGCTCATGGTTAAGTCTCATTAACCACCTTTAAACTAGGCTATTTTGCTCTTGTATTTACTGCAACATGCTAGTCATTTGCATTGGTCTAAGAGTGGTGCCTCTCTTGCAGCCTCATTGCTTGCAAATCTTTCTTGGATCTATTCCTCTATGGGTCTCTGTCCAACTGCTTCTATGCCCCACTTCTCTCTGCATATGGGTTCTTTTTTTTCTATGGTGCCACAAACCAATCTCTGTGTGAGAGAACTCATGGTCTCTGGTGGCTCTTAGGCTTGCATGTTCAGTAAGTTCCTCACTCCCAGGAAACCTTCTCTTACTATCTTGGTGTCAAGTCCAAATATCTAAGGAAGAAATTAATTGGTTTTGCTTTGGTCATGTGCTTCTTTCTGGGCCTGTCAATGAACTGCTGCTGTGGAGATGGGTTCACAGGAGGAAACACATGTATGGAGCTGGAGTAGGAGTCATTTCTTAGAAGGGGATACTGTTCCTAGAAGAAAGGCAAGTTTTACTAGAATTAGGACAGAGGTTTAAGAATAGAATTAAGAAATTCAACGTTTCCCTTTAAGAAAAATTATAACTATGGCATTAAATAAATACATAAGGCCCGAAGTGTGCTATCACTTTTCCTGTTATCACATGTTATCATACTGCTTTGCTTGGCCATTTGATGATTTCCATTTTTTGCTACTACTTTGTTTTTCCAGCAATTGTTCAAGTTTCTGTTGATTACTTTGTAAAGAGACTGAAACGAAGCGATCTGATTTTGACACTGAAGAATCCAATGAATTATAAAGAGCTCTTTGCTAAATCATTTTTAGGAATGCTAGGAAGTCACATTCTGTTCATTGCTTTGGGTTGAAAATCCTCAAAATATCTGTGAAAATGAAACTTTATGTAAAAAGAATAACATATTAATCTCGTCTCAACTAGAAATATTTCATTTGGATAAATGGATAACAGATAATCACAGAATTATCAAGGTAAATTGGACTCTGGAATTCTTGAAATCTGCCTACCTTGCTATATACACGTGGAGAATCTAAAGTCTGGAGACAAGGCCAGAGGCCTAGTTGGTGACAGATCTGATTCAGAACTTATCTCTGGCCTTCCCAATCAGAATCTTTATCTTTCATTCCCTCTCACTGCCTTTATTAGATAAGTTAAGCAGTTATCTGACAGCAACTCAAGGGATAGGACCATATCAAATAAGTTTTTGTAGGAAAAGAGGAGAAGGAAAACTCATTATGGATACTATCTGGTGCCTGTCAAGCTCTGCAGTGAGAGATCTGGAGCAGATAAATTCTGCACCCAAACAGCTGGTTCCTGGAAAAGAGGGAGAAAGCAGATGGATTTAGCATGAGAACCATACTTGGAGCCTGGGTGAGGGAGAAAGGGGTTCCAGAGGAAGGGTGGGTTTGAAAACAGAATCCAAACACAAACAAAAGAGAACAAACAGAATACAAACTCACAGAGATACAAAAGTGAGATGGATAAAATTGGTATAACAATACACACAGTTAAAAGTTAAAATAATGAGAATAGTACATAATTATGGCAATAAACTTAAATATCTCATTTAAATTGAAAAGTTTGTAGAAAAAATACAAATGTACGAAACTTTCTCAGAAAAAGTAGAGAAACCTGAGGAAAATTAGAAGTTTCAAATTATTGTGTCAGCAAAGGCTATAGGTTTGGATAATTATTTTTGATAATCCCTTTAAAACTTAGATATGCTGCATTCCACTCCAGAACATAGAAGAGGATAGTATTATTTTGATATCAAAAATAGACCAAGATAGTAACTGCATAAAAAAAAACATATATTGATCCTACTTCTACAAATATAAAGATCTTAACTAAAATGCTATCAAAATGAATTTAGCATAACAGTTTAAAAATAACATGCAAAAATTAGTAATAATGTGCATTGACCAGATAGGAATGCATGAGTAAAATAGAAAGATATGATAATGAAAAAATATTATCACAACAATGAGCAACTTTCCCTTAAGCTAATCATAGTATTACCTTGATAGGTACTAGAAAAGCATTTTATAAAAATCCAATATTTGTATTTGGCTTTTTAAAGTAAGAATAGAAGGTTATTTTGTTAATATGATAATGAATATGAACTTCAATCATCAACATTGTACTTATTGATGAATGACTAGAGACATGCCCATTAAAGTCAAGAAGAAGATAAAGATGTCTGCTACCACCACTATTATTTAGTATTGATGTGGAAGATACAGCTAATGTGTTGTAAGAACCATAAATAAAAGATATAACTACCGGAAGGGAGGGACAAAATATCATCATTATTCTCAGGCTGTGTAATTGTCTAACTAAAACACACAAATGAATCAACCCTAAAACGATTAGACTTAACAGGATAGCTCAGTAAGGTGGCTGGTCACAAAATAAATATATTAAGAAATCAATGGAGCAGTCTTGTAAAATAAAATGTAAAAATCTCATTCACTTCAGCAATAAAAATAAAACTAAGAAATAATTTTAAAATACCCATTAGAAGAAAACTATAAAACTTTCTTAGAGACATAAAAGTAGGATAGAATCATGGGGAGTTAAATTGCATTTCTAGTATAAAGATTCAATATTGTAAAGGTGTCAATAGTCTTCTAAATTACTCTATAAATTGAATGCAAGTCTAATTGAAATTCCAACAGTATCTTTTTTTCTAATTGGTTAGTAGAGGAATCTTAGATCATCTAGAACAATAAATGGACAAGAATAGCCAAGAAAGTTTAAAAAAGAAAAAGAGTAATGGGGAATGAACACCACCAGATTTTTAAAACTTTACCAAATGGTAATAATTTAATCAATGTGGAACTGGCTCAGTGGATAAACAGATCAATGGAGCAAAATGAAAGGCCCCAAATTAGACTCTAGTACATATAACAGCTCAGTCTCTGATAAGATTCACATTTCAAATCAGTGGAGGAAAAATAAATTAGTCAATAAACAATGTTGGGATAGCAGGTTAACTTTAGAAAAAGTAAGGATTTTACCTTATATTAAACTCCAAAGTAAACTCTACATTGATTAAGGAAGGTTTTAAATGGTTTAAATTAATCCATAAAAGAATAGAAAGAATATATTGAATAGTTATATACTACTGGGATAGCTGAGATTTTTCTTGATCATAATGCCAGAGTCCAAAACCAGAGAGACAAGATAGTTTGGATAAAGTTTTAAAACTTCTGTATATCAAAAGCACCAAAAGTAAAATTAAAGTACAAATGAAGATAAGAATGTGGGTTAGGAATTACAGCACTCCACTTCATTCCTTTTTATAAATATCATGCATCCTCCTTAAAAAGATAGTCTGTATGCTTTGTCCCAAGTATTCTATATGTATGAATTTTTCCAAAGATAATATTGAGAGATACACATCAAGGTTTATATGTAAATATGTTTAATTTACTGCTATTTATAATATCGAAATATTGGAAAATATCTTAAATATACAAAAGGGTCGCGGTTGAATGATCAACGTAATGAAGCACTGTATCAACATTAAAGACTGCTTTCCAATAACATTTAATGGCAGTAAAATGCTCACAATCTACTGTTCAGAAGTAGAGGTGTAAAATAGCACATATGAGTAATACACACATACATGCAATATATATACATATATACATATACGTATATATATGTGTATATATATATATAAGTTTTAATACAGATAGGTTTACAATCTCTTATTCAAAACTCTTGGGACCAGATATGGAAATTGGAACATTTTAGCTTTTAGAAAGGTAGTATTTTATAAATTATATAATACATCACAGATAAAAGTATTAGTATTCATACAGATAAATAAAGACTATAAATAGCCTCATGTCCATTGAGGTCGGTTTTTGCCACTAAAATGATTTTGTGATAAAACTTAGTTTTTGGAGTGTTTTGAATTTTGAAATGAGGGTAATATGGATTTTGCATATTAAAAATATTAGAATGAAGATCTCTAGGGAGAGATACTGGTGATTTTCATTTTCTTTTTTATAGGATCCTCTATTTTCCAAGGCTCTCATTGCGAGCATTTATTGCTTAATTAGAAATAAAAATGTTTTTTAAAAAAAGGAAAGATGAAAGAGACACAAGTCTAATTTTAGAAAGAAATGGAAAAACAGTTGAAATCTTACTAAAGTCTCTCAAATACAAAGAGCCAAAAAATAAAAAATAAAATAAAACCAAACCTCAAACCAGCAAATAATAATTACATTGCAGGTAATGCAGGTAATGCAACGTAATTACTCTCTCTTGAGAGTGCCCCTCATGATGTCCTAGCAGCTATCTCCACCCTCACTAGAAATTCAGCCTGTACTGCCTCTTACCTTACTGGACTGTGGCCTTTGGGACTCTTTCCCTCCTCAAATATGAAGTTTTCTCACTTTTCTAATGTCAATCAAACTAGTTTTTCCAGACCATTCTGAAAAATTATTAAATATTTATTGATCTGTGTTAACAATTAAGAAAGATTACAAATCAATAACTTAACCTTTCACCTTAACAAACTAGGAAAAAAAGACAAACTAAACCCAGAGCAAGAAAAATGAAGGAAATAAATATTTGAATGAAAAGAAAAGGAAATAGAGACTAGAAAACCAACAGAATAAACAAACCAGAAATATTAAAAGATCAAAAAAATTGACAACTTTTAGCTTAACTGGCCAAGAGAAGGTTAAAGTTAACTAAAATCAGGAATGAAAAAAGGGACTTCACTATTGATCTGATGAAACTAAAAAAGAACATAAATAAATGTTCTGTGAACAAAGATGCTAACAGATTAGGTAACCTACATGAAATGGACAAATTGTTAGGAAGAGACAGCTAATGAAAGTGACTCAAGGATAGAAAATCTGAATAGACCAATAAGAAGTAAAGAGATCGATTCAGTAACGAAAAACTTACAAAGGAAATACCAGAACCAGATGGCGTCAGAGGTGATTTCTACTAAATGTTTACAGAATAACACTGATTCTTCTGAAACTTTCCCAAAAAATAAAAGAGGGAACACTTCCAAATGTATTCTATGAGACCAGTATTACCGATCTTGGATCCAGACAAAGACATCAAAAGAAGAGAACACGAAAATTATGAAGATAGGAACAAAAATCCTGAACAAAATACTATCAAACCAAATCTAGCACCATATAAAAAAAGATTTATGTATCATGCATGACCAAGGGGGTTTACCCCCCAAAATGAAAGTTGGTTAAACATATAAAAGTTAATCAATGTTATATGCCATATGAATAGAATAAAGAACTGAAACCACATGAATTACTCAAATAGTTACAGAAAAAAAGAACATTGAAAAACAAAACAATCCAACACTCTTTCATAAGGAAAACACTTAACAAATTAGGGTTAAAAAGGAGCTTCTTCAGTCTGATAAAAGGAACTTACAAAAAACCCACAGCTAATATCTCACTTAAGGGTGCTACCCCCAAAGACCAGGGACAAGACAAGGGTGTCTGCCTTCACCACTTCTATTCAGCACTGTATTGGAGGCATTAGGGCAATCCGACTAGAAGAAGAAATAAAAGGCATCCACACTGGAAAAAGGGAAGTAAAACCATCTCTGTTAACAGATGACATGACTTTGTATGGAGAAAATTCTAAGAAGTCCACCAAAAAACTATTAGAGCTAACAAATGAATTCACTGAGGTTGCAGGATACAAGATTAATATTTACAAATTCGTTGTTTTTCTACACTCTAGCAAAAAGGATCCAAAATCAAAATTATAAATGCGATTTCATTTACAATTTTATTTAAAAATACCCAGGAATAAATTTAACAAAGAAGTGAAAGACTTGTACATTGAAAACATAGTTGAAAAAAATTAAGACCTAAAAAGATGAAAAAACATTCCATGTTCACAGATCAGAAGATTTAATGTTGGTAAGATGGTAGTACTCTCCAAATTGATATACAGATTTAACTCAACCCCTATCAAAATCCCAGCTGCTTTTTTTGTAGAAATTGACAGGCTCATTTTAAAATTCATAGGGAAATAAATGGGACCCAGGGTAAGGGGCAGAGTGATAGGGGTGGGTGTACTGTTTCAGATAGGTTGGCCAAGGAAGATCTTATTGAGATGTGACGGAAGTGAGTCAATGCAACCGTCAAGGAAACATGTTTCAGGCCAAGGGAACAGCAATGAGGCTGGAGTGTGTATGAGGAGGCTAGTGCAGCTGGAGGAAAAAGAATGAGGCGGGGAGAGTGGTGAGATAAATGGTGTGTGTGTGTGTGTGTGTGTGTGTGTGTGTGTGTGTGTGTGTGTGTGGCATAGTGTAGTGTGGCTGCAGGAGGTGCAGATTGTGTAGGGCCTTACAGGCTGTAGGTAAGAATTTTGAATTGGATTTTGGATTTTACTCAATGAAATGGAAGGCCATCAGATGTTTCTGAGTAGAGGATGGACATAATCTGATTTAGGGCTTGACAGAATCTCTCTGTCTGAAGTGGGAAGAAAAACTAATAGGGGACAAGAATGGGCGTGAGGTCACCAGTTAGGAGTTTATTGCAAAAATCCAGGCACAAGGAGATGGTCACTTTGACCAAGGGAATAAAAGTGCAGAGGTTGAGGAGAGGTCAGATTCCGGGTATGTTTTGAAACGCTATCTCTAAGTCTCCTCTTGACCCCTTACCTGGATTGATATAAGAAACTCAGGCCACCTGAACTAAAACCCTTTACTTTAGAAGGTGTATTTCATAAGATTGGAAGGAGAGGATACAGACTGTGGCTCACTCTTATATGTTAACACTTCTTTTCCATATCAGCCTTACCCCGTTGACTCACTGAGCATCTGTGTGTTCTTCCAAAATAAGAAGGGTTCACTATTTCTTTGTATGATTCAGAAGACCCTTTCATTCAAGGCCCCACCTCCCCTTTCTTCTCCTGTTGTGGGTGTGTAGATTCTTCTCAGATGCAACCCCCCACACCCACCCCCCACCGGTGCAGTGCCTGTTTGCACTTGAGCAGGAGAGAGCCATGGGGCTTTAAGGCTGATGAGGGGGGAGGGAGGGGAATCCAGCTTCATTCAGTAACACTTGGCCTATTGCAGTTCCTGATTCTCCAAGAGTTCTCTTCCATCCTCTCGCAGGCACCCATTGCAGACTTTTTCATTGTGGCCCTGGTCCCCCAATAATCCCTAACATTGCACCCTGTAAACCTTAATGGAATGTCTAGTCATTAACCACGGGGTGACCTTTAAATGGTGTATCCTGAAAACTTCTTCTCTGGTTCCTGACATTCTTCTCTCCCCATCCCAGGAGTTTCTCAAGTCCATTGCAGCCTCTATGAGCAGTTCCCAAACCAGCCTCACTGTGTGCCCAGAGAAAGCAGCCCATTTTTCTGAGGATTCCGACTCATCCAGTAGAGCAGGGCTAGAGCACATGCTGCTTCCCAATGCTTTTACTGACCTCCTTTCCTCACGCCTCTCAAACTCGAGAAATTCTGGGTCCATGAGGCTTGCTTAAAAGTTAATTTCCAATTTAGGTTGCACAAGCATGACTCATAGACTTCCATTTAGTGAATTCATATGGCAGGACACAAATGTGGTTCTCTGCCCGGGACATCAGATTTACTAATGAGCCTAAATAGTGTGTTCTCCCTTGAATTATAATCACACTTCCGATCTCGGAGTGATCTCCACTTTCTCCTCGCACTCAGTTGCAAGGTGGTGATTTAATCTAAGGAGCAGTTACCCCTGAATGCAGCCCTCATAGGGCTGAGCTACCCCCAGTTGCATCTCAGAAAATCTCAGTAAACAAACCCAAAACAAACAGAAAACATTGCACGCCTGACATCTTAAAAGAATAAAAAGTCAATTAAACCTCTACTGAGGCATCTGTAAAATACTAAAATGTTTCTAATCAAAACGTATAGCAAAACTGAAAAATCCTCTTTCCCTCTGGATGGATACCTGTGATGATATTGCAGCTGCTTCTCTCACCACCAGTCTTTCTTCTCGTTATCTCCAAAGACCCCAAACTCTCTAAAAGCCCAAGCTGTGCCTTTTGACTTTTTCTCTTTGTCCTTACCTTATTCCAGATGGTTCTTCCAGTTACTGCTCTAATGTCTCCTCACCGCAACCAAAGGCCAGACCCATTTGAATAATAAAGGCTCTTTCTTGGAGGGAGAACTTGACCATTCAGAAATTATTTTTTGTTCCGATCCTGTTATAAAATCTATGTTTTATCATGGGAACATTCTCCTATGTTACAGAGTGCAGAACTATCTCCATGGGGCAAGGACAAGAAGTACATGCTCGAAAGCTGATTCAGATGTCAATGCAGCAGGTATGTAGCAAGGGATAACTACTAACGCAGCATTCTTGCTATTGTTCCTCTGACCATCAGGTCTGCCTAGGACCACCACAGCGATGCTTGAAACATTCTGCCTGTGACGCTCAATCATTCTTTCCATTTTTGTTTATGTATATATAGTAATCTTTGATTTTAAACCTCAAGCTACTTTACTCCTGACATCCCCACGAAAAGCTGGTTCCATATTCTGTAGTATATGCTCTATTTTATTTTCGCTATATTTTTTTTTTTTGACAATGTGGCAGACACACTTTCTGGTTCCTAAGAATGCAGCTGTAGCAATTTTGTGATTTCACAATCAATATCAACAGATGAGGCTTAAGAAGTGACAGACCAAGACAGTCAAATTTCAATTTTTGGTTAAAGTTAGACTTTCATTTTTCATTAATGGATTGTTTCAGGCAAATAAATATTTGAGGATGTTGTATTTAAATATATCGATAATTGTTTTATTGAAAACTGCAAGCTGGATGGAATACTAAGATACATTTTCCATCACACCTAATAAATACACAGGACATTATGTTTATAGAAATGCTTGGTAGATAACAATTTCAGCTATAATAAGAAATTTCACCATTTATGAAAATAAAATAAGATCTTGGTTTATTTTTAAGCTTCTGATCTCCCAATGCCCATAGCAACTTGTGTACAGCTTTTCAATGGGAATTAATGACTAGAGAGGGTTAACGGCCTAAAATTCCACTTGGGTCATCAAATTTTCAAGCTAGTCATTAATCCTCAAGTGCCCTAAGCTTTAATCTTTATCACTTAATTAAATTCAATAACATATTGTATTTAATTTGTATATACCAAAGCTATTATATATAAATTATTTTACTCAGATCAGATGATTCATTCTATTGAGTGATTTAACAGTTGAACTTTGGGCCTTAAATAACTTCTTTAGTTTCTACGAGTGAGAAACTTTTTAATTTAAATATTGCATTCACATTAACCTTCTTTGGAATACTGGCTTTTATAATTCTCATGTTCTCTTTCTCAAAGTGGGATAAGTACTGATGTTAATGGCATTATTAGGAGAAAAAAAAGAACATATGCGGCCACACTGCCACATGAAGGACACCAGGTTTAGGATAAAGCTGACATCACAGAATGAAGAATGGGAATCAGAAATGAACTGTGAAGTCCACACCTTCCCCTAGACACCCCAGTTGTCTAGAACAACACGTCCCCTTTGCTGTTTAAGCCAGTCTGGCTTGTATTATTTTTTTTACAGTAGAAGGCATAATACACAAACCTTACCATATATTCATTGTGCTCAAAATTTTGTAGCTGTATTTATCTGATCTTATTGTGTAAGGGTATCAAACGTGATCTGGTTAATGAACTGCTTTTTCATACAGCAGTGATGATTATGTGGTTTACATTGTTAAAGACAATTTTATCAAATATTTAGGTAGTGCTTCATAAGTTTTACGGTTTCAGCAATGTATGGGAAGAGTGACGACAGAGAATGAGGTTTAGCATTGTGGTGACAAATGTCACCAAATGCATTGTCTCCAACCTTCACGATGGAATGTGTACCTCTCTTTGTAACTATAGATGACTTGGTTTGGGGGTAAGTCAATTCTGATTTACGGTATGCAGGACAATTTAAGTTTCCAGTTCCAAAATCCCTATTCTCACCATTAGATGGTGCACACACTGTACCTATACAAGTCTGACTGCACCTTTTAATTTGTTTCCTTATGAACTAAGGGTGGCAGACTACAATCATTTTTAACACACTTGATTTCAAGTAACCAGCTTTACTAGTAGCAGAAGAAATTATTGTAGTGACATATAATAATTTTATTAAAATATATGCTCTAAACAGAGCAGTCACATGCCCTAAGCAACGGTTTGAGATGAATTTGTACATTTTGTTTTTATTAAAATTATAGCAAAAAAGTTATGAGAAATTAATATGAAATCATTTTGGAATACAGGGTGGCTGGGTATTGCTGCAAAATTGTCACCTTGGCCTAGAATTCATGGATGAATTGCTAGAGACGATAATTACCACTGAAGCCAATGATGATTCTTTCCGTGTATGGATAACCACTGAGCCCCACGATCGATTTCCAATTACATTGCTTCAGGTTTGTTACTATGAGATAAATGTCTTTTTTTTGTGAGTTATATGAGTAAAGATAGCATGATTGGCATTATTGAAAGATGGAAACACAGCAGGGGCTTTTTGGTCCAGCAGAGCATCTGCACTGCAAAATCTTATAATATAATCACCAAAATTTTGACCATAATCACCAAGATTATGTAGCAGATGTTTCCACAGGAGAGTCCCAAGACTTGGTACTAATGTATCAGGTTTCAGCCCTAACAATGGCATTCATTAGTTTACACAGGGCTGGATTTCAGCCCGCATTTTATGTACCATAAGCACGTTGTTGTTTGACATATTGTAATTTCTATTTTCTCCCTTACAATAATTTATAGAAACAAAACTACCATTTGCTTTTCCTGACAGGCCTCTCTCAAATTCACGAACGAGCCACCCCAAGGCGTACGTGCAGGTTTGAAAAGAACGTTTGCCGGAATTAATCAAGACCTCCTGGACATCAGTAATTTACCCATGTGGAAGCCAATGCTTTACACGGTAGCATTTTTACACTCCACTGTGCAGGTAACTCCTGAGATGGGTTTGCACATTTAGGGGACGCTAATGATGTTATGTGGCCTTATCATAAAGCCTTTCCACTCACCCTGCTTTTTCTCCTTCATGGCACTTTTCTTCACCTGCCGTAGTATATACTTGTTGATGAACTTCACGTGTCCTCCTACTCCCTTCCCCACCCTGACTGTTAGAGTGTAAACCTCTCGAGGGCAAAGACTTTGTCCTTTTGTAGCTGCTGAATCTCTCTCCCTGTCACAGAGCATTGCCAGAGCTCAATAAATATTTGTGGGTTATTTAGA
The DNA here is from genome assembly GCA_030015415.1 of Cynopterus sphinx. NCBI lineage: Eukaryota > Metazoa > Chordata > Mammalia > Chiroptera > Pteropodidae > Cynopterus > Cynopterus sphinx. The sequence goes on from CM057386.1 coordinate 43,863,027, forward strand.
TAAGAGCTTGGTTTTCAAAGTGCCTCTGGGGGCCAGGACTGTTATTTATAGACACCATCTCATGCAACACTAACAACCACATTTTAAGGTAGGTTTATTACCATTTCAGAAGTTAGGGAATTAGCACTCAGAGGGGTTAAGTTCGCTTGTAGGTGGTAGATCCAGGAGTCAAGTCCACACTGGCTTTTCAGATGCAAATATGTTTTGACCCTACTCCCCACTAGTGAAAGAGGGGTGGAGGGAATTTGGGAGGAGGAGTCACCGTGGTTATCTGTCTTGTGTTTGCTATTTGCTTTTACTGCATACTTAAATAGTAATTTAATAATTTTATGGCTACCCAGCAAGTTGCCTGTGGGATTTTTTCATTTTGTTGTGGCTTTGTTCTACATTTGCATTTTATATTTTGTTTTGTATTTGAAAGCTATATAATATTAATGAACTTGATTCACTCCTTGATCTCACAGAGAGATGAAAAAGCTCCTTTTACCCCTTCCTGCATTTCCGCCTTCTCTGAGGCTGAAGTGGAGACCAAAGGAATCAACTGGCTTGTACCAGGCATTGTTGCTTTAGATTCACACAGTGGTGCTTAGAGCTTTGCCCGTCTCCCTGCCCTGCCCAGAGATGGAGAGGAATTGAGTGCTTACTCAGAGAATGCTGGGCTTATTTACGCTTAGCCTCCTTGTCCCTACTATTTTATGGGGTTTCAACAGAGAACCTGCCTGACGGAAAGGGCTGTGTAGAGGGGACAGCTGGTGTTTATCTGTCCCTCAACCCTGAAAGAGTTAAAATCAGGTAAAACTCTTTGTGAGTGGTTATTTTTAGTAAGTCCCATTGTAGCCTTGGGATTGTAAATTACACTGGAGCCAGGTTTGTGCATTCTTATCCGGGAATTGTTCGCTTTGTTAGCCCTTATCACACTCTAATACAAATATTGCTTTAACTCTTGTTATTTAATTCTCAAATAATATATTTTATAATTCTGTTTCTAGTAGTGATGATTCAATTCTTTTAGCATGCTTATCGTGGGGAGATAATTCAGATATTTTCCAGATGGTCAGTGTGGCAGTCTCTGTTTTCAGTGGCCATTATCAAAGTGTTAGACATAAGACCAGTAGCACCGCAGTCCAGTCTTGGGGCTGACCTGTGCCTGCACTTCACATGACTTGTATTTGAGTTAAAACAGAAAAAGAAAGTCTCCATTGCTAGGGCCGGGAAGCTAACAGTGGCATGTCTATAAAATAAAAGGGTGACCATATCTTAAAATCAAATCACAATAGTGCTAGAAAGAGCAAAAGATCACTTCAGTGAGAATCAGGAGACTTAGACTTGAGTGCTTGCTCTATAATCAGTTACCTATGCGAAGTTGATCAAGGTAGGCCCCTCTTAGGGCCTGTTTCCCAGTCTGTGATTTTAAAGGCAGAAGGAGGTGGTCTTTCAAGATTTTTCCCATTTCTGAAATTCTGTTATCCAGCTCTATGACTACACAGGGAGTGCAGATAATTCAACCATATTTAACCCTGTTCTTTTTTTTTTAAATCAATTTCAGTAATGTTTACTGCAACATTGCCTCAAGATTTCCTTTTACTTGGTTATGATAGAGCCAGCTTGATAGAAACATCCAGAATTCTTTAGGGCATTGCAATCTTGGGCCAGCAACATCCACATTACCTGAGAGCTTGCAAGAGAAAGCTCTCAGGCCCTACCCGAGGCCTGCTGAATCAGAGTATTATTCATTGTCGTAGGATGCCCAAGTGATTCGTGTCAACATTAGAATGTGAGATGCAATTGATATAGGAAGGTCTGTTCTAAAATTAGATACATTGTGTCTTTTTCTAGTGTTGGACGTAATAGTCAAATACCTGATTTGCTAACTGATTCCTCCACATTAACCCAGATGTACTTTGCTTTATGCAAACATGATGTATATACTGATAAAAAGAACAGTAAATTGGTTCACATCACATAACCTGAAGCTTCTGAGGTAGAGGGTAGTTTATACTGGAGTCCATCACACATTAAAATGCAGAACCTAGTAGTAAAATAGCCAATCTCTGCCTGCTCCCCAGCTTAATTTCTCTTACTGAATCGTGGCTTGATATCATGCCATCGACTCACCCCAGCTCACGGGCATCGTCTGCTATGTGGACCCTGCTCCTGTTGTAGGAGACACAGTGAGCCCCCCACCTCTGACTTTCGTACCTGTCTACATTCCATCCCTGAACCATCACTTGGGCATGTAGTTCCAGCTACTCACCACAGGTTGCCCTCTGCTGCTGTGGAACTTTACCTGCAGCCTTCTTCAAGCTTTGAGTTCCTGTCTTTGCTCGTGGCCTTTGCCAAGCCTGGCAGCCTTTTCTTCCTTCTACGAGAGAGACCAGCTTCAGTTTTGTTTTCCAGTTTTATTATTCCCAGAAGCCTCTGATTAAATGTCTTCCGCAGGCTTCTCATCTGTCAAATTTTGACAGTTAATTATATCACTATCACATTGTCCTTTCCTTGTTTCCAAGTCTTATTTTTCTCAAACAGACGAAAACTTCTTAAAAACAGGTCAATTTTAATATTGTTCTTTGTATCACGCAGGACTCATCCCATAATTTCAAAAATATTAATTGAACTGAAGAGATTCAATATTCCAAATATTCCAGATTCTACCAAAGCCTCCTGCTTCTGAGCTTCCAAATGAGTTCCTAGGGCCCAGTGGTTTGAGTCGATCCTGGTAATATTCCAAAGTGATAATTCTGAGTTTTTTTCTTTAATGTCACTTAGAAAGATCAGTTAATACAAAAAAAAAGCAAGAAAGTAAAATGACTTCGTTTGTGAAAGAAAAGACATCTACTAAAATTTTGGGGGGGTTTCAACGATGAGTTAACAGTCTATGACTTGAGCGAACCAACCTAAAAAGTGAACGTTTTAAATAAAAATTGATGGGAAGTAACATGATGCAAGGCAAAGCAAGGCAAATCTCAGCATTTGTGGCAATTTTCAAAGATGGCATTTTAAGGAGCAACTGAATTGCAGTTGCTCAGTGCATATAAATGAGAGTGTTTCCATAGAGCCAATTTAAGCAGCTTCAGTAATTGGAAGGAAAGAGTTATTCTTCATTCAGTCTCCTGTCTAATTGAACAGCGAATTTTAAAAATTAAGGCAGGCATAGGTAAAAATATTTTAGATTAGATTTTTTTTAAGAAAAATAAGAAAACATTTGCATTTCACCAATAAGTGGTTAGCATTCCTCTCTTTGAAGACCTCAAGATAGAAGAAATTCTGGGGACTCAAGGGTTGTTAGCCAGATGCATTTTCACATTAATATTCTATAGACCTTCCCAACCCACCCTTGCTCCTAGAATAACTGAAGGAGGCTCACCTCAGTGTTTCTGAGATCCACTCAAGGAATTCAAAACCTCGTGGAAGCCTTGGAATTGACCCCCAGAGGGTGAGAGGAAAAAATGCCTTTCATTCTAATTATCACTTCATTCTAATTATTGATGAATGTTCATTAGACAGCTATGATCCTTACTCCCAAGATACAGGTACCAAAAGGGAGACACAAAAGGGAGACAAGTGTTTCACTGTCAAGGCTCAAAGTCTGGTTATAGGACCAAATATTTCAACATGAAACAACTAGAAAAACACATCAAAGCATGGTAAATGCTGAGACCAGGAAGCAGAAAACAGGCAAGAGAAACTGACACCCTTAAGAGCCAATGCTCCCCTTCCCGCACCTGAGATAACACTACCTGTCCCTCCTCCTGTGGAGGCCACACCTCTACTCTTTCTTATCTTCTCTATGTGGAAGATGATGCTTCATAGTTCCCAAGTTTATAAGTCACCCTAGTTAAGCTCTGACTAGGATAAACTCCATAGCAATTCTGCACCCTATGTCCAAATTCCTGGGAGAAGGAATCCGGTTGGCTCTTTCTGAGCTGGTTGTCTACCTTAGATGGAATTAGCTAAGGGATAGGGGTGGAGGTCACACTGTACAAACGTCTAATGCCTGACAACCTAACCTAAAGGAGTGCAAGTCTAGAAGTAATCGAAGTGGATATTTTTAAGAGTTATGTGCTTGCCCTCAGTCTGATCTCCCAGGGTCAGACACCTGGACTCAAATTAATTTTCATGGTTTAATTAATATTTTAAAAGCATGTCCTGAAAATCAGTAGTTAAAACCTTCTTCCCTTTTGAATTTCTTCTCTGACCTGTCCATGAACTTGTCTAAACTAAAATTCATTTAGATTTCTTTAAATGGTGGTATTTTTCAGGGTCTAAAGCATGAAGCAGCTGAAGAAAGAAGGATTGGAATGGTCTGTGAAAACTGTGTGTGTGTGTGTGTGTGGTGTTGGAGAAGACAGAAGAGAGAGAGAAGAGTATATATGTAGAGAGAGAGAGAGATTACATCCTCCCATAGACACATAGGGATTCTACTTTCCATGCGAATTCTCACCTCAGGCACAGGGGTCAAAGGCCCAGGAGCTAAACAGAAGCGATCACTGGACCTTCCTTAGAGATCGGTTGTGCAACATTGCAGCTCATCTATGTGGTTTGCTAGATGATCGGAGCCCGGAAATGTCATTTTTAACACTTACATAACTTTAAAACGGTTTCCAGAATATTAAGGCAATTGATCATGTAATCTGAGATCAGTTTGATTATTATGTGCAATTTGGCAATTTGAAACAGTTAGCCAGTGTTTCACAGGAGAGCACAAATTGATGGCAATGTGAAAATGTTTAGACAGATGTGTCATGTTTTACAATAGAAATAATGTTCAAAATCTGAAATTGCGAGATTACAAAGTGAAACTAGCAGGGTGTCTAAATGTTCTTGAGTGCTTCAGTTATTCAGCTTGAAAAACAAAAATTCAAACTCTTATGTTTAACATTTGAAACTTCCAGATGTCTAGTTTAGAATAAATTCATTCATTCAACAGATTTATTGAGCACCTACTGCATTTTGCAGGGCAGAGTAGCAGGGGAGACCTAGACTTTTTTTTTTTTTTTTAAACCCAATAACTCTAATTTGGCAAGTATTTGAAGGTTTTTTCTTGTAAATCATCTGGCCATAGAGCCTTGGGATGGTATTTTGAAGGGTTAATATATCCAGAATTGTATCCTGCTCTTTGATGGCCTCAACTTGTTTTGATGTAATGCCTTAATTTTACTGTACTTTATGTTTTAATAATAATAAAGAAAAGGAATTGGCTGCATGCAATTTTACAACCTTACTCAATTCTTACTTTTCTTTGGTATTTTTAAGGAGCGACGCAAATTTGGTCCATTAGGATGGAATATTCCCTATGAATTCAATTCTGCTGACTTTACAGCCAGTGTTCAGTTTATTCAGAATCACCTTGATGAATGTGATATTAAAAAAGTGAGTGAAATTGTTTCTTTTTCCTATTTTCCTGTCCTTAAATCAAGGTTTTACAGACACTTTCCATCTGTGGTATGAAGTGAACCCGCTGATGTCCTCACACCTCCCTGAGAAGGGGGTGCTCATTCCAGCCATTTCCACTCACACCACTAATGCCCATAGGAGTGCACTCGGACTCTCTTTCTCACACTTGTGTCCCTTTTCCCTGTCCCACACACATACACAACAGAGGCGGACCGCTAATGGAAAAATAGTGTGTTGAGAAACACAGCAGCCTTCCTTACGTCACACCCGAAAGTCAGAGTGCACTCAAAGAGCACGTATACCTTAAATCAGACTCTTCTTTCTTCGTCTCAATTGTGCCTCCTCAGAAGTGAAAGTTTTTTTTCTCCTAAACTCACATCTTCACAGATGTTTAAGCTTATGCACACAAATAGCAACATTTACTAATCACTGATCACTGTATAGCACTTCACAGTTTTCAAAGGGCTCACGTAGGCAGGATTTCATTTTTATTCTCACAACTCTGTGAGGCAGATACAGAAGGCATTACTATTATCCCCGTTTTACTGATGAGGTAATAGATAAGAGGGAATAAGGGACTTCCTCAAGATCACAGAACTAAGAACACAAACCTACTGTCCTTTCACAAAAGACAACTTTGTGCTATAAAGTGTTGGAAATTGTTTTCTCTATTATCTTGAGCAAGTTTATGAGCCTCTCAGAGCCTTTTTCTTCAATTATAAAAAGGCCGTGTTTTCTGTAAGGAATAAATGAGTTAGCATTTGTGAAAGTGCAGTATACGGTGTATAATAAGGGCTCAGTAAATGCCAGTTTCCTACTGTCTCTACCTCCCTCTCTCCTCTTAGCAGATCTGGAAGATAATTATAGATGCTATAGAATCAGAGTGGTGATGGGTAAGCTCTGATGAGTTTTTGTGTGGGCAGGTGGGAAACCTAGAATCAAATCATTATTTTTCTTTGAAGGGGTAATAAGTTGAGTACGACATTTTGATGAAAAATTATATCACATGGGTTCATATTCTGTGATTATCATGTTGGTATATACAAATAACAGTTTCTTGGAAAGGCAACAAAGCTGAACAGTAAAATTGTAAGTAAAATTGTAACCAAGAGAAAGAAAAATCAAGCATCATTACTTCTCTTGCCTCAAATGTATTAAAGTGTTTTTTTTTAACTATTAATATGTAATATGCTAGTATAAAGTTGCTGTGGAATTTAATAAATACTTTGATGTAGTTGTAGCTCACAGATGAGACACCAACAGATTTCACTGCAGAGAAATCTTGTGAATGAGTAATTTTCTAGTTGTTCTCATACTGATTCAGGAGACATATTACCAGGAAAGCATATTAAAACGCTGCTTACTTGATTTTTCTTTATTCTTCCCTGAACATGGCTTTTTTCTTCTTTAACAACTTGGCATTACAGTAATGAGCATTATAGGTGATTATATCCACAGAGTGAAAAATAAAGGGTTTTTTCTCCCTTCCTTTTTATGTAATCAGTGAACAATATATTTACTGATGTTAATGCTGTTGATTTTTCTTTGGTGAACAAACCATAGCAGTTCCAGCCATGTAACAGCAAAAGAGTGATTAATATAACGTAATGAGTAGTTTGAAATGCAGCTAGCTTTGTACTTCCTTTTCTAGACCTTTCATCTAGGATGGACCTGAAACGTTTGAATTGACAGTGAATGATTCTTTTTGTTTTTAATAAGGGTGTATCATGGAGTACAGTTCGGTACATGATTGGAGAAGTACAATATGGAGGCAGAGTGACAGATGACTTTGATAAACGTCTACTTAATTGCTTTGCTAGAGTAAGTGAATTTTGGGGGGAAAAGCATGGATACCCATTCTACTGCATTTTCCTTTTAAACAAGAATATTTGTTGTTTGCGATAGGTAAACCGAACTTAAGTGGTGGGGACAGGGGTGTGAAGCAGGGAAGTATAGAGCTAGGCTGCTGCAAAGAATCAGCCAACAAAACTAAAACTCAAACCCAAACCGAAATCAACTGGCGATCTGCTTGTAGTCCAGAGTAGAACAGCAGTCAACGCTCAGTGGTCTGTGAATCTTCTGTATGGATGAGCTCTCCCAGAGCCTCTCCCGACCACCCCTCCTCAGAGAAAACACTGGATATAATTTTCCTGCCTCTTCTTCTGAGGGCACAGTGATTTCAAGCCCCAAATAAGTGATTGGAAAATGAACATAATTGGAGTTTTCTCATCTTTTCCATTGAGACAGACAATTGAAAATTGATGAAGTGTTCATTTTTCCCTCTGTGCCCAGTAAAATCCACATACATCACATTGGTCAACATTTTCTAGAGAACATTATTCCTTGGCAATTATGGCTTTTACATCAAGGATGAATGAATAGTATAAATAACCAACCAAACTCAAGCTCTTCTTAACATTTTTACATGTTCAGGATACAATATACATTGCCTAAGTGGGAGAAAATCAGATATGTGAGTGTTTGACAGTCATTTGAATTCCTCGTATTAGTATCTGTATTGGTAATTCCCTGCTTCAATGATTTTTTCCCCTAAACAAAATTAGAACCTGAACAAAGTTAAAAGCTTAAGTTTTGGGGGTATCTTGGTAAACTAGGGGTTGGCCATAATACTGACTTTTTACTTCAATCTGTACTCACTCTTGCAAGTTTTTCTTGCAGCTGTATGTGGAGGAAGGTGGATGATGGTTAAGTGCTGCTAAGAATATGTGTAGGCGGGAGCCTGGCTGCTGGAGGTTAAACTGGTGCAGACCTCCTGGAAAGCAATTGGGCAAAATTTACTGAAATTAAGTATTCTGGGGAGATACATTCCAGAACATTTCTAGAAAGGGTCCACAAATGGATATGTATAAAACTGTCACAGTGATATTTTGTGGGGGACATTGAAGGCAACATAGGAGTCTGTCATGAGGGAATAGATGAGTTAAATGTCATCGATGCCTGTTGTGGAATAAGATGCAGCGTTTGGGAGAAATGATCCCAAATGATGACATCACATGTAGAGCTTTAAACAAATCAAATGAGATCCGTAAGTAATACATGTATATGTTACAAGGATGAATACATATTCAAGGACATATATCAAATACATTTAAATAGATGCCCTCAGAGGAAAGTGAGTGGATGTCAGGGCTGAATGGGGGAAAAACCTAAATAAAAAGGGCCTAGAATCATGAGAATAATAAAATAAAGGAATATAATAAATACCTCTTTTTCTGAGGTTCAGAGGAGCAATATAAGATATCTCGGTTTCAGGCTTAGTCTTATCTTTCAACCAGATGACCTAACCTCTTTGTTGTTACTCTGCCCTGACCATGTTGTATCATATGCCAGTGCCTTCAAATTGGATCCCGCATTCTTAGGACTTTCAGTTTGGGGCTTATCTATGAACCTCTGTTTGTTTTTTCTATTCTCAGCATCTTATGCTGTTGCTAAAACCAACAGCCGTAGAGCCTTATTTCTTGACCTTGGAGTGTGACTGCTTATCTTTCTAAGGTACCTTCTAGCGTCTCCCAGAGTGTTTCCAAATAGACTTCACATTCTTTATTTTGACTCTCAGCCCCAGATGTCCTCCCAATTGGGTAAAACTTGGCTGTTTATGTGTTTGTGAATCTGGCTATTTGTGTGCATATAAGTAATGGGAAAACAGGAAGGAACTTCAATTTTCTTTTGTAGATATGTGTCAGCTAGCAACACAGCTCACTGTGGTCATCTGTCGTGTATGTGCCTTCACCTTGCTAATTATCTATGTCACCAAACATGTAATCTTTCTGATGAATGACCGTGGTCGTAGAACTGTTCTCTTTAATAGCTTTTAACTGCTGCCCACTTCGTAAATTACCACCAGTCATCACCCTGACATCAGTAGTCATTCGTAATACGACCTCACTTTACCTTTCCTGACCTATCTCTTACTGACATGTGACATTTACCCTAGACGTCATCATTTCCCCAACCCGCCTCATATGTTTGCATGAGTTATTCTATATGCCTTTGCTTATGTGGTCTCCTCAAGTTCCGCTGTCAAAATCCTGTCCTTCAAGGTTTATCTCCAAAATCATCTCCTAGACAAAGCCTTACCTAGCATCCATCTGGCTATTCTTTCTCCCTGTGTTAAGCCTTCTCAGTACTTTGCTTATTTTTATTTCCTCTGGCTCTTACCTTAATGTACTTTGTATTGTGGCTATTATGTAATTGGCTTATTGCTCTCCTGGGTCACGAGCTCCCTGGAGAAAGGACTGTGTGTGTCTCATCTTTGTTTTCTGTTCCCATTTTAAGCTCAGTGCCTTCTGCACAGGAGTTGAGTAGGATAGAAGTGTGGTGAGTAAAGCAAAAGACAGAACCGGTACACAGGGTATTTCATGTTCAGAGCAATCACTGGACCTAAAAAGAACTGGAAGAAGGATTTAGAGGAAAGATACTAAAAAAAGTGTGATTAACCAAAGTAAGACACAATCCTCATCTCTTTCACAGAGTCCTCCAAGTGATTCATACATCCTGCCTGGATTTTTGCTCCTCCTGTCTTCCCATTATTTCTCTTCCAACTGGGAAAATTGTTCTTTTAGATACCAAAGTCAATGCCTCGAATTTGGCTCATAGGCATTCCACATTACTTTTCTCCTTCAGAATAAGCCTGTTCACACCACGTATATATCTGTTCTCTCACTGTTGCATTACAGATAATCAGTTCTTGTGGAATGAGAAAAGGCTGTCCTTAAGGTGAACAATAAGATGATGGGATACATTTGCTTCGTGTGGCCAGAGACAGAACTTAATCAACAGAAGGAGCCTCCCTCTCAGGGTGGGAGGGTGGATGTTTGTAAGTGTTCCTGGCCTTGTGAGCCACAGTGAGCACAAGCCGAGCCCCGTGACATGAGCCCTGCCTCAGAGGGAAGGGGGGCAATAAAGATGCCAGGTGCTCTCTCATGTATGTGAATGTTGCCTCATCACTCTGCACGGTGTTCCCACTCTTCAAAAGTAGGACCAAGGGTCGTCAAGTTACTAGGGCAGAGAGAGAGCAGGCTTGCAAGGCTGCCTCCCTTCTCTCCACTCTTAGCAAATACCTCCTTTCATGCTAAGCAGAGCCCTGGGCTTCATTTTTTTGAGTTATGGCTTTTCTCTTTTTATTTATCCATGTTCTAATTATTCTACTGGTGGTTTTGTTTAGGTGCTTTCAACCTCGATTAAAAACTATTAGAATGGGAATAAGGTAACCCTTCCTCTTTTACAGTGGCAGTTTTCATTTAGATGTTTATTGATTTTATTTCTTCTGTTTTTCTCTCCCTTATAGGTGTGGTTCAGTGAGAAGATGTTTGAACCATCGTTCTGTTTTTATACTGGATATAAAATCCCCTTGTGCAAAACCTTGGACCAGTATTTTGAATACATCCAGTCTCTGCCCTCCCTAGATAATCCTGAAGTCTTTGGGCTTCACCCTAATGCTGATATCACGTAAGTTCCTGGCATTTTTTTTTTTTTATTTGAAAGAGTCATTTGTAACAACCCAACGAAGACCGTGCATTTAATTTTCCCTCTTAATCTCTCTCCTTCCCCTTCTTTTTATTTTATTGTGAAAAATAATGTCACTTTCTGTCTCCCAATTACAACTTTGTCACATCTTGGCTGCTCCCCCCTCACTAAATCCTGATGCTCTGGAGTTTATGACGATGTTAAAGCTCTAATTTATGCGTTGATTACTTCTATTCTGTTGCGTTATTGGTACTGATGCTCTCCATTGACAGGACAGTCATCTCCCAGCGCTTTGTTTCTTACCTAAAAAAAAAATCCATTACAAATAACAGTTATAGGTAGAATTTAAAAAGTCAGGAGGGTAGAGAGAGGAGGAGGAGGAATTTTATTTCTGCTTGATCCTCTCTTTCATGATCCCTCTCCCTTATTTGTTTACCTGCAACCTTCTGTCATAAACTGCCTGTGGGGGGCACAACACGGCGTGAGCACAAGGCACCGACACAGGCTGGGATGGGGGTGGGGGGAATCACAGCTCAGCATGAGGTAAGAGGCAATGAGTGAAGAGACAAGAAATGTGTGCAGGTCCCACGCTCCTTCCAGGACCCTTCCTTTGGATGAGGTCTCACCCTTTAACTCTCTAGAGGCCCCCACCTGAAGACAGGACCACCCAGCTCTACCAAGAGGGCTCCAAGAAGGCCCAGCTCAGATTCTCCTCTGGATGAGAAGAATTGCCTCTGGCCCACTGACAAAACCTCACAAAGTTCATGCCCAAGAGAATGGTTTCAGGAAATGGAAAGAAACCAAGACTCCTCTGCCAGATTCTAAGCTGTAACGAATGAGGACTGTGGCGTGCCTCTCCCAATTACACCCCTGCTGCTACAATTTTAACTACTCTGTGATGGGGCATTGGATATTCTCATCTGGTTCTCTGCCCTGCTAGGCAGCTCCAGAGTCCAAGTTTGCTCCCATCGTATTGTCTCTCTACCCCTGAGCATGCATCTTGACCCTGGCATAAGGCTTGGCCTCTTGGGCTCTTTGTCCCCCACTTTGATCATTGATTCTAACTTCTCCGTTTCCTCTAATCTCATGCTATTTACATCTTCAAAGATGTAGGCATGCGTCCAGAGACCCACCAATGGCTGATACTCCTTTCAGACCCCATGACAGAATTATGATGGCTCTTTGGTGGTTGCTCTAGCTGTTATTTGAAGAATAGTGGCTGTCATGTTAGCTGGAGGCAGGAAAAAAGTGGAAAAATAAAAAGGCTTCCTCAGAGACCCATTTGAGAATCAATGTAAACATTATCTGAAAGAGAAAACACAGAGAAATAGTTTTGCTTTAGTGAAGACTTTAAAAATATGAGTCAGATCACATCACTCTGCCCAGATCCCTCCCAAGGCTTCTGTCTCACTTCAAGTCAGGGTCAAAGGCCGACAGTGACCTAGAGATGACCTGCAAGGCCCAATAATTCCATCTGGCCTCACCTCTCAGCCTGGGCTCCTTCTGCCTTTTCCCTTACTTGTGGCCACCTAGCTCCAACTCCTGCTAGCTTACTGTTTTTCAGACAGTGCAGATGGCTCCCACCACTGGATACTTGCACTTCCGGGCAAGTCCTTCCCCCCAGATATCACTGTGGCTTACCTTTTCATCTCTCCAGTGTTTGCTTAAATGTCACCTTTGCAAAGAAGCCTTCCCTGGCTGCCCTATTTAAAAACTGGCAAACCACTCCCCAACTGCCACCTTAGTCTTCATCCTTCTTGCCTGCTTTGTTCCGTAGATTTTATCTCCAACTGAAATACTCTGTATTTACGTACTCATTTGCCCTCATCTACCTGCCGTCCCTGGACACGAAATCTATTATGTTGAAACTTTTGTCTATTTTCACTACTGTTCCTTCAGTGCTAACCAGTGCCTGATGCTCGGGGAATAATTACTGTTGTGTCAGCGACACTAACTTCTACATTGTGAAGAATCTAACGCCTGGAGATAGTCTATAGAAAGATCTCATGAGTTCATGTGAGTGGGCAGAAAAATAGCCAACAAGGTTTAATGCCCTTATACATTAATAATTGAAGTGGTTCACTTATGAGGGCTCTGAACTTTGACTCCATCCTTGGCAAAAGCCTGAGGAGTCATGAGAGTCGGATCTTAGAAATCTGATCCTGTTGGTGCTACGGAATCCTACCGAAGAGTGTATAAAACAGGATCGACACCATATTACCCCGACTGACGGGATGGCACGTTTACATCTGAATTACCACAGGCAGTTTTGGTTACCAGCTCTCTCGATAGAGAAATCAGAGTTAGAAAAAGTCCAAAAAAGGGCAGCTGAAATGTAATCGCATGGGAGGCCGTGATTGAGGAAAGAATTTTTTCCCTCAACTTTTATTTTGAACTATCACAAACCCTCGGAAAAACTGCAAGTACACTGAACACTCACGTACCCTTCACCTAGATTCACTGACTGTTAACATTTTGTTCTATTTGCTTTTTTTCTATATTTATACCTCCATATATCTGTATGTCTACAACTATAACCATATAAAACCAAATCTATTTCTGTGTGAGTTCATGCATGCGTGCGTGCGTGTGTGTGTGTGTGCTCGTGGCCCTCTCAGTGGACAGAGCTAGGAAATGTGTATTTTTAAAAAACATTATAAGCTAATACTAATAACTCCAATTCAAATTATACACTTCAGGGCTCTTCCTCGTCTTCCCTCATTGCATATTGACATCTCCTTCTCCCATACTGAGAACTCCGGTTCCCAGAAACTTCAGCATATTTACTCACTTGCTCCAAATAACTCCACCGATGCCACTACCCACAACAAGTGCAGTAAGTTAGGTCAAGATTTCTTTGCTGTTCTTTTTGCCCTTAGAATAGATCCCACTGAGGGTGCAAGAGGGCCATGTTCAAAAGTCGCCCTGATTTTTTTTTCCTGTGTGGTTGTGCCATCAACGGACACATAGGCACATTCATTCCTATTTGTATTACATTTTAGTTTTTTCCCCCATATTTGTTGATTGTTTTAAATAGAGCTCAAAAGTCACAGCTAAGTATAAAGTGTTCTTAGAGAGATTTCTTTTCCAACCCACTTTCCCTTCTTTATGGGCAACCGAATGCATTGGTTTCTGGTTTAGCTTCCCTGTTTCTTGTTGCTCATACACACGTACATATATACATGTCTATCCTTATTATCCTTTCTTTCAAGTACAAAGTTGCCGTACTATATGGTTGTGTGTGTCTTGCCTCTTTCACTTAATAGTGTAACCTATAATTCATAGGTATCTTCTTCCTGTTTTTTTTTTTTTACAGCAGCAAATTTCTTCATTGTTTATATGTATCATAGTTTATTTATCCATTTTTTTTTTATGGATGGGCATTGAGGGTTGTTTCCAATACTCTTGGTGTCCCAAATAATTCTTCAATTAATGACCTCATGTTGTGGTTTCTCATATTGTTGGAGATACATTTTCAGGGTAAATTGCTATGAGTGGGATTGCTAAGTGATCAAGGGTTATTGGATATTGCCAAATTCCCTTACATCGACTGTGCTATTTTGCACTCTCAACAACAACATGAAAGTGCCTGTTTCTTCACTGTTTTAGCAACAGAGTATTGGTCAAGTTTCAAATTTTCCGCAATATGACAAGTGAGAAATGGAATCTCAGCATAGTTTAAATTTTTTTTTCTTGATTGAAATTGAGCCCATTTTTCTACATTTGAGGGCTACTTGGACTAAAAGACCATCGTGGAGACTCTGTGTGTAATGATCCAGGTGGAGATTCAGGATGATGAGTGGAGCTGCAGGACAAATCCCAAGAGGGAACTGGTAAAATTTAATGAATATAGAGCTATGGCTGAGAACCTTCTACAGTTTTCATTCATTAATTACTGCTACTGGGTAGAGAGGGCGCAGTCGACCTTCTTTGCCTTTTGGTAAATCTCTCTTCACAACTCTGTCAGGTGTGTAGGCCGTTGCGGCAGGCATGTGATAGATGCCATAAGCTATCTTTTCTTAAAACAGAGTGTCGGGATCTTGCAATCTCTTATCACACTGAGTGAGACCAAGTAAAAAGTGCTGGACCTCTGCCTCAAGTGGAGGATTACTTCTGCTAGACACAACTAACTAGCCGGCCTGAAAGACCTGCGGCCCACCACTCCTGCTCTCTCTTCCTTCTTCCCACCTCGTCTGTCATCGGGTCTTACCCATGCGCTCTTGCTCTCATCTTCCCAGAGACCTTGGCACCTTTTTGGTTCCTGCTCAGGCAGTAGGCTCTGTTCTGCAGCTCTGCGTTTGGTCATTTCCTTCGCCTCTGGGTGAGCTTTGTCCTAGGTTTGATTCTTCTTTCCTCTGAGCTCTGTAATACCGGGTGACTGGAATCCTAGCTTCACTCTTCCTGGCAATTGAGCCTTCTTGGACTGCTGCGCTCCAACCCCCCGCTGTTGCCTCACCAGCCACCAGGAGGCACTCAGCAATAACAAACGCAGTTTACCAGCTAAAACCTACCCCAGGCTCTTTCTCCCAAGTATACACCCTTCCCACTCCAGCAAGATGTAACTCTCCAAGTTCTGTGTGAAACGAAGGACGTAATGAAAGATTTCCTTCTTATTTCTGACCTGGGAGCTAGGATTGTGGAGGAATTGGGAACAGGAGTGTGTCTGAGGAGGAGTTAGAGTCCTGTCTAGGAGTGTGTTAAGGAAAGATACTGGGATGTATCTGAGTGGGGTGAGAAACGTGGACTGGAGCCCAGGTGAGAGATTTGAGTGCGTATGTGCAGATAGCAGTTGAAGACACGAGCCGAGGGTGACCCTCTGAGATACTTTGGCTAAATCTATGTGAATGTCCCTGACTAGAGGAATCCTTATTAATTTATCTGACTGTTCACGTCATTCGACAGCACTCCTGCTTCCAGATAGGCTCAGGAGCTGTAATCTGTGTCCTCGCTTATCAGAATCTGCACTCTGATGTGAGCATCCACAAACCTGAGAGCAGAGGCAGGTCTGGGAAAGGGGAATGTGTTAGTCTCTCTCTCGCTTTAGAATGCAGAGTCCCTGAAGCACAGGGGTGTGAATCAAGCTGAATAAATGCTTTAAAATAAGTAAAATCTCTCCCAAGAGCTTAGGTACCTTGGTGAAGGGAACCATAAAAATGCATAGCATAATCTCATTTTATCATCTAGATTTACAAGGTACCAAGGACATTGCATATTCAACTATCTCAGTGTCAAAAACAGTTATTTATTTTTCACTCCTTTTCTCATTAGCGGTTATGCATATTTTTCTACCTTCTGAAATTTATCAAAAGTCTCATTACAACTTTTATATTCATTTCTATGCAGTTTAAATTCAATTGTGTTCCTTTTAGTATTAATTGACGCATTAGAGTTCCAGATTTTTTTTTTAATGTACGTTCATGTACAAAAATATATATAAATCTAGGCTAATTTGGATATGATAGCACAGTAATAGATCATTAGATGTTTAGCTGTTTATTTTAGAGACAGTTCTGTTTTTCAGTTGTTTTGCATTTATATCATCCATGACCGCCCAACAGAGGTGGCCTAGACAGATCCCCAAAACCATCAGGCTACAGGACAATATGACCTTCCCACATTGAGACCAAGGAGAAATTTCTTCTAGAATTAACTCTGGACCAAAGCTAACGGAGTATTATAGTTCTCATTCCTCATCTCGGAACATTTATTTATGGGAACCATTTCCCTGAAAGCCCTTGGGTTTTGAGGCATCTAGAAACGTTTCCAGTTCTTCATTATAGCTAGCTTAAATAGGCTTCTGCCTTTTCTGTCTTTGCAAATATAAAAAATCACATCGTAGAAAAAGAAATGTAAGTTGTACACACCTGGTATTCTGTGTCTAATGTGAGGTGGGGAGATGATCTGGAGAGCTCGTCCAGCTCTTGTGCAACACGAGTCAGCTTTTTAGAGATTCTTCTCTACATCTATGTCTTGAGGACTGTGTTCAGATCACCTCGTAAATAATAAATGACCCACTGTGAAAGTGATTTCTTAGGTAAGATCTGGAAGCATCATCATCTCCATCGGCACTTCCCCGAGGTGCTGGTGAACGTGGCCAGTGCTAGTGCCAGCCAAAAGCACGATGGTTGTGTCTGCAGCAGTGTGTGCTGTTGGCAGCCAGCCACTGGTGCAGAGCATTTCCAAAGACAGTTCTAGCTGGAGGTGAGCCAAGAGAGCACCTGAGAATCCCAGATATGGGGTCTTTCCCCTTTGGATGTGTAATGAGAACAGGCAGAAAGAATGAACTCTGATTTGTAGTATGAATGGAAATTTGCTGTGGTTTCCTTCTCTTTAACCTTTAAAGATAGACAAATAGTAATGATAAAATACCATAAGAAGGAAAAAATGATTAAATTTTCATGCTCTTTAAATATTGGAGAATTGTTCTTTATATTTGAGGTTTAATAAAATTCAAGCCAATGGATTTCAATTCAGCAAATAAATATTTATTAAGAACTTACTTTCTAGCCAACTTGGGGATTAATGATATGTTGTCCTTGCTCTTGGAGTTCGTCATCTTTTAGAAGAAAGCAATAAATGACAAGTAGTTTTGTAACACAATATGGTAAACTCTAAAATCAGGACACACATATGCACATTGCTATGAGAACAAAGGTAAGCTGTTCTTTTCTGCAATAAATTCCAACTTAGGGATCAAAGTAAGCTGTTGGAAGAGGCCACCTCCAAGTTGTGCCTTAATGGATGTGCAGGAAATCTCAGGTTAGAGAAGGGTTGGGGAGGAAGTGATGCACTGGGAGGGGGCAAGAAGGACAGAATGCAAGGAAGAAAGAAGATAATGAGCAGTAAGGATGTATACGTACATCAAATCATCAAGTTGTACACCTTAAATATATACAATTGAAAATATATAATAAGACACTTCAGCATGATGAAAAAAAAAGACACAGATTAGGACACATACAGAAGGGATCCAAGAAAGGGCATGGAGACATAAAAGTGTGTTGTGTGTTTGGGAGACCAAGTCCAGTGTACTCAGAGCCTGGTCAGAGAGGGACTTGAAGAGAAAAGTAACTTAACGTGATGCTGCTGCCAATGCAGAAACTGGACTTTCAAGATTTGGGGCATCATGTGAAAGAGTTTGGGGGCAAATCTAATGGCAGTGAGGATGAAGATGCTGGAAATTTCTAGATGTGATTTTGAAATAGGGCTTGGAGACCAAAGAGAACTGGAGAGTGACATCAAGGAGGAGGCCATCTCTGAAGTTTATAGTTTGGGCAGCTGAGGGAAGAAGTCATTGAAGGAGATGGGACAAGGAGCAGTTCGGGTGAGGGAAAGGGGAGGATCAGAACAGCGAGTTAGGTTTGGGATTTGTTAGATTAAAGAAATGGAGCTCTTAGGAGCCAGTGGACATGTAGATACATGGAGTTCATAATAAAGTCAGAGATTTCACAATACCCATAAGACGTCAGTACTTTCCCTAAGATAGCAGTTCACGTACGTATTCTGTCTTTACTGCATGCTCGAATATAATGCTAGAATGAGGTTATGGAGTAATATGAATCACGTACGCATTTAAATTTCTGAATAAATTTCTGTTACATAATAACATGTTGATCCTTGACTTTTAATAACTTCATTTTGTTGTCATGTCCGCTGTATCCATAAGATTTCTCCCCTTCGAATTATTTGTATTTTTCCTTATACTTTATATGATTTTTCAAAACTGGAATAGTGCCATACTTCAAAAATCAGTAATGGATTGCCAGTGCCTTTTATGCCATTATACTAGAATGTTTTGTTCTCTGTTCATATGTTCAATTGTGCATGTTTTTGATATAATCGTCTTTCAATTTTTTAAACAAATGTCCTTCAAGGTTTTAAAACCCCAACATCTGAATAGAGGTTGCTCACCAAAAGAATAATAAAAAGAATAAGTTAAAGTTTTATATAAAATTATACAAAATCAATTTTAATTTACTAAAAATCAGTTTTTACCTTACTAGCCTTTTTTGTGTGTGTGTGAAATTCTTACGTTTAGAGGTAACATGGCCTTACTTCCCCAGCTCTGGTCGGGTTACAAGCATTTACTAGGTCTGACACAGGACCCTCATAGTCACTATACATCATCCAACTGAAGGTCCAGTGTCATGGTGGGTGCATTTACTTTAGCTGCTGCTTTGGAAAAGATGCCGTTGCTTACATATGTGGGTTTGGGTCCAGATGTGGTATTCTACCTGATAATCGAATAAAAATGCTGAGGACGGAAGCATCTCCTCCACTCTTCAGCTGATTTCCTTAATGAATCAAAGGTCAGCTGAATAGGATCCTTCCTTCCTGGTTTACACAAAATGCAGCTTGTTTATGAGCAAAGAAGCCTAGATGACTTTAGCAGTAGATCCTTGGGATTCTGCCAGTTAGTGGAGCCGTTTTCACAAAAGATTGTTTAATTCACACCTGGGGATGAAGAGAGAGATGTGATTCTCTCATTTCATAGGCTGTGAGAAAAAGGTGGAAGAGGAGGTGTAGGGGACCTTTCTGGCAGGGCATAAAGATTAGTAGGAATTTGTAAGATGAATTTCAATGAACCTGAAACATCTGTCACTAATTCATCTCTCTTTTGTGGACTTTGCTTCTGGGGGGTTACTTTTTTTTTCTCTTATTTTTCGAAACGTAAATGGTTTTAGTCCTCTTTATTATAACAATCATACTTTCTCATTGAGAAAAATAAGCAAGACAGAAAATAGGAAATAATAATGGAAGCAAAATATCATACAAAAAAAATCCACTGTCAAAATACAGTTTTAGGTTTTTGTTATGCCTAAATGCACAGCATTATCAACAAAAAATTAGATTATACAATACCTGTTTTTTCTGTATCAGGCTACTTTAGTCAAAAATCTCAATTCAGTAACCTTACCTTATCAATAAATATAGAGCTACATCACCATTTTTACTGGGTGTATAGATTTTTATAGAGCTTTACTGGGGGTTATTATAAATACTATTATAAATTGTCTTTTTCTCTCCTTTTTTAAAATTTTAAATAAATATTTATTAAACTTACATGAACTGTTACATTTTTAAAATTTATTTTCAAGTATACAGGACATTGGTTAGACGTCTATATATTTCATAAAATGATCCCCCTAGTTGCACCCTCTATCCCATGACCCTCCACCTAGACAACGTATTAATGCTAACTGCCTTCCCTATGCTGTGCTCCCCATCCCCATGACCATCCATCACCCCATTCTCTCAGCCCCCCAAATCCCCTGCCATCTCTCTGACACCAAATCGTCCTCTATATTTGTAAGTCTGTTTTTGATTAGTTTGTTCTTTTTATTCCTTAACTTCCGCTTATAAGTGAAATCCTATAGTGTTTATCTTTCTCTGTCTGACTTAAATACCTTCTAGATTCATCAAAGCAATATCTTTTTCCATCCCCTTCCTTTTCATATGTAGGGGTCTTGTTTTCTTATCCTTTCAACCACTCTCTCTTTTGCTTAGAGCACTGAATTCTTTTCAATTTAAAGTGTTTATTGATAGGAATGTAGTTGTTACCATTCTTTATTCTTGTTTTTGATACATGTTTTTTTCTTCTTAAAGAAGTCCCTCCAACATTTCCTGTAATACTGCTTGGTGGTGATAAATTTCTTTAGTTTATTTTCGTTTGAGAAGCTCTTTATCTGTCCTTCAACTCTAAATGATAGCTTTGCTGGATAAAGTATTCTTGGTTGTAGGTCCTGTGTCTTCCTCCTGTCAAATATTCTTTGCCAATCCCTTCTATCCTGTGTAGTTTCTTTTGAGAAATCAGCTGCCAGTCTTATGAGTGTTCCCTTATGTGTTATTTGTTTTTCTCTTGCTGCTTTTAATATTCTTTCTTTGTATTTAAACCAGCATTTTAATTACGATGTGTGTTGGTGTGGGCCTCTTTGGATCCCTGATTTTTGGAATCCTCTGAGCTTCCTGAGGTTTTATGCCCATTTCCTTCACCAGTTTAGGGAAGTTTTCCACAGTGGTCAGACAAATATTTGGAGCCGTAATAATGTCCCATATCCTTCTTAAATCATCTTTGTAGTGTTGGCCTCTTTTTTCTTGCCATTCTGTTTGAGTGTCTTGATTGGCTTTCCTGTCCTCTAGATAGGGCATTTAATCTTGTTCTTTATTCACTTTGTTTATTCCTTTGTTTATTCCATTAAATATACTTCTCATCTCAGATAATGTGTTCTTCATTTCTGACTGATCCATTGTTATAATTTCTAATTCCATTTTCATGTTTGTTATCTCTATGTTGAAGTTCTCACTGAATTTATCTATACTTCTCAAAAGATCATTGAACATCTTTATAACCAGCGTTTTGAACTCTGCATCTATTAGATTATTTGTCCCATTATATCTGGATCTCTGTTCTGTTCTCTCATATGTTTCTGCTTCTTTGTTTTCCCATTTTGGCTGCCTTTCTGTGTCTATTTCTATGTACTGAGCAAAGCTCCTAAGTTTCCCGGTCTTATTAGCGTGGATTTCTGTGGGAGGAGTCCGGTGGCACAGTCCTGAGAGGAGTTCAGCTGCAGGCCAAATTTAGCCGAAGCCTCTACCCCTCCTGGGCCACCTGCTAAGATTCAGCAAGCAATCCACAGATGCTGTGCTTATAGTTACCTCAAAAAGCTACACCAGAAACTAAGGCCAGATGCGTACAGTGTGAGTCTAGGCACTGCTTAGCAAGGAGCACCTGACTAGCTGAAGATATACCTGGACTTGGGTGTGGCCGGAAGTTGGGGGAAGCGAATTCTCTGGGCAGGTCAACCTGTTATTCAGTCTGATGACTTCACAGCTATGGCAGCTGGTCTGGGGCACTGGTAATGGGGGAGGGATCAATAGGGAACAATGGATACCGCCAGCACTTCTGTGCCTAGTGAGTCTTGCTTCAGCCCTCATTCCAACAGTGTCTCCCTGTAAGTCCCCACTGCATGCAGTGGAATTGGCACCAGTGCTCAGAGCGAGCAGGTCCATCACTGCAGAAAATCCACTTGCGATCCCAATCCTTTTCAGAGACGTCTGCTGCCGCCGCAGCCTCGGTCTCTCTCTCTCTCAGCCACCCAAAACCAGGTCACTCCGGGTCCTCGCCCTGTCCTCTCTTCTGCCATTGCAGGGTGCTTTCTTGGACTTCTCCTGAGTTGTATGTTCATCTAGATTCCATGTGATTTTTCCGTGCTGCTGCTCCTTGTTTCCATCACAACTTTGATTTGGTCGCTAGAGGGATGAACAGAGCCTCTATCATCTACCCTATTTTTTTTCCCCCTCTCATAAATTGTCTTGTACATACATCTTTGTACGCTTGTCTGATTGTCTTTTTTGAAAAAAAAATATTAAACAAGTATGAGCACTTATAATATGTGTATAAAATATAAAAAAATAAATATAAAATGTAGATTTGGGGGGCACCACTATTTTTATGTTTTGCTTCTTCCTCCTTTTTTGACTTTTTACTGAATATGAGTTTTTCTTACTCCATTTTTCCCTTTTGCTAATTTGTAAGTTCTGTAACTCTGTTTCTATTCTTTTACTGGTCACCCTAAACATTTTAACATCCATTTTAAATAAAGCCTAAAATTAATATCTTTACCTTCTTCTCAATCAAAATCTCTTAGGTAACTTTAACTATAGTCATTCCCCTCCTGACAGTTCAGTATTTAAGTTTTATCTTGTTTTATTTTTTAACCCCACAATTAAACCTGTAATTATTGATATTTATTTAGATTTACCTAAACCCTGATCCATTCTTTTCTATACCTCAAATATTCCATCAGAATAATTATTCTCCTTTCAGAATTGTATCCTTTAGAATTTTCTTCAGTGAAGTCTGTAGATGGTAAACTCTTGTTCTTGTCTGAAAATGTCTTATTTTTACCCTCCGTTTTTGAAAAACAACTTTATTGAAGTATAATTTTTCTATCATATATTCATTCATTTTAAGGGGACAGTTCAGTGATTTTAGTAACTTTATAGGGTTGTGCACAATCTAATCACCCCGAAAGAATCCTTGTGCTCATTTGTAATCAATTCCCACTTAAGCCTCAGGCTGCCACTAGCCTACTTTTTGTCTCCACAGATATTTGCCTTTTGCAGACATTTTCTATAACTGAAATCACATACTATTGGGCCTTTATGTACAGATTCTTTCACTTAGCATAATGTTTTCAAAACTCACACATGTTGCCGCATGTATCAGTACTTCATTGCTTTTTATTGCCAAATAGTATTCCAACATATAACTAGACCACATTGTGTTTATCCATTCACCAGTGGATGGGCATCTGGGTAATGGCCGCTTATTGGCTATTGTGAATTATGCTTCTATGAACATTCATGTACAAATCTTTGTGTGGACGTATCTTTTTATTTCTCTTGAAAAATAACTAGGAATGAAATTATTGGGTCAGATGATTAATCTATCCTTAACATTTTAAGAACCTGCCAAATTATTTTCCAAAGTGGCTGTACCATTTTACAATGTCCTCCACTGATATGTGAGGGTTCGAGTTTCTCCACATCCTTGCCAACCATTGTTATTTATTTATTTTTTATTATAATCATTCTTGTAGGTGTGAAGTGATATCTCATGGTGGTTTTAATTGCATTTTCCTAATAAATAATGAGCTTAAGCATCCATTTATGCAGTATTGGCCATTAATATAGCTTCTTTGGTGAAATGTCTATTGAAATCTTTCATGCTGCCCTCATTCTTGAAAGGTCATTTTGATTGGAATACAATTCTATGTTTGTGATTATTTTATCCTACCAGCTGGAATACACTAGTCTATTTTCTTCTGGTTTCCACTGCTGCTGCTGAGGGGATTGGCTGTCAGTCTAATTGTCATTTCTTTCTGACTGCTTTTAAGGTATTCTCTTTGGGTTTTTGTTTCTTTGTTTTTGTTTTTGTTTTTTTTTGTGTGTGTGTTGTTTTGGTTTTGGTTTTTTGGTTCTACAGTTTCATTGTGGTATGTCTACATATGGATTTCTATTTGTTTGTTTGTTTGTTTGTCCTATTTAGGATGCGTTGAATCTCCTGATTTGAGGATTCAAACCTTTCATTCATTCTCAGTCATTATTTCATCACTTATTATCTCTTTCATTCTCCCTCTTCTATCTTTGCGAAACCTTTCTGAGATGTATATTAGAGCTTATCACTCTAGCCTACATGTCTCTTAACCTCTCTTTCGTATTTTCTATTTATTTTTACCTCTGAAGCACTCTCGATAATATTTTCAGATCTATTTTCCAGTTTTATAATTCTTTGACTCTATTTAATCTGCTGATTAATCTACTATTAGCTGTTATAGTAAGCAGAACAGTGGACCCCAAAGATATTCTTATCCTAAACCCCAAAACCTGTAACTATGTGTGACATTATGTGGTAAAAAGGATTTTACAGATGTTATTAAGCTTGAGGATCTTGAGATGAGGATGTTATCCTAGATTATCCATGTGGGTCCAATTTAATCATATGAGCTCCTAAAAATGGAAGAGGGAGGCTGAAGGGTGAGTGGGTCAGAGAGATCAAACAGGAAAAGGAGGAAAGACTCAAAGAGAGGGTCTTGATCTGCCTTTGCTGACTTTAAATATATAGGAAGGGGGCTATGAGCCAAGGAATGCAGATGGCCTCTAAAAGCCGGGAAAAGACCTCGCCTGACAGTCAGAAAGGAATTAGGGCTCTCAGGCCTACAACTGCAGGAAAGCTAATTCTGAGAACAACTCAAATGAAGGATGTGAATCTTCCCCCAAAAACTTTCAGAAAGGAAGCCAGTCTTGCTGACACCTTGATTGTAGCCCAATGAGACCTGTGTCAGACTTATTAACTGTACAACTGTAAGATAACACATTTGTATTATTTTAAGCTACTGATTTTGTGGTAATTTTTTGTAGCATCAATAAAAAACTAATACGGGTTTAAATTTTATTTTTTAATTTCCAGAAGTTTTATTTGGCTCTTTTTCAAATATGCTATTCATTTTATGGTTTTCTGTTTTATATTTATATTTTCAATCCCCTTTTAAAATTCTTCAATATAGTAAAAACATTTTATAACATGCATATGAAAATTCACATTCTGAGATCTTTGCAGGTCTGGTTCTGCTTTCTGTCGTTCCTACTGATTCTTGCTCACAGTGCCTTGCTTCTTCATGAGTTTTATAACTTTTAAATGTGAACTCATATCTATTTGAAATTAGTAGTTGGAATCTTTGAGACCTGTAGTTAAGACATATTATACCAGGGAGGATTTGGGTCTACTTCTCCCATATGGGATTTCCTGGGAACACCTTAAAATAAACTTTTGGCTTGAGATTTTTTAAATCACATAGGTAATATGAATGAATGTTAATTAAAGTTACAAACCTGGTGAATTAAGAATTCTCAAGAAAGATTTCTTTTCCTACCCGATGCCAAATTAGATAGACCAATTTGCCTACAATCCTTCTGATGGCTGGCTTATTTCTACTTTAACTTTATACTGAATGTATAGTTTAGTGGTGTCCCAGATTTATGTAGGAGTTTCCTATTAGATTTTTCTCCTTGAGTATAAGGCTCACCTCCTCTCACGTTGTACTATTCACACAGCAACTCAAGAACAGCAAGGACTGGTTGATACCTCCAGGGTAAAGTCTGGCATATCTCTCTGCATCCAGCTTTCACACTATATTTTGTTTGATTCTGAGGATTTCTTAGTTTCTTGCAAGTTCAGTAATATGTTTAAAAAGATGTTTTTCATATCATATCCAGTATTTTTAGTTATTTTTAGGAGAGTTGTTCAGAGTAGCAATTGCACTGTAGTGTCAGAAATGGAAATGTCTGATTCTCTCTTTGGGATGAATTCTTGGATGGAGACTTGCTAGATTAAAGGTCTGCCTTTTAAAATTCGATACATGTATCCACATTATAAAGGCTTATCTTATGCCCAAGGAAATAAAACAAAAACAAAATGCTAATCTCAAGCATTTGTGGAATTCCTTTTAGATTTGCCTCTAAAGCCTATGAAAGGAGATGTAAATGTAGCTTTCATCTGGAGAGAGACAAAATTAACAAGTGAAACAAAATAGAACCCAAAACAATCTAATTATGTAATGTTAATAGGCAGTAAATTAGGAGTTCAGGAAAGAAGGAAAGATAGAAAAATTTAAATCTGGTCATGCCACACCCCTGCTTGGGAGGTCTTCCTTGGTTGCCTTTCGGGTAATGTTCAGAATTCTTAAAGTAGCCCATACGACCCTGCATGGTCTGTCCCCTGTCTTATTTCCAATCTCATCTCTCCTCCTAGCTCCCTGGCTCTGACTTCGCTGGCCTTGTCTCTGTACCTCAAATTCACTCCAGTCTTTCTCACCTCCAGGCCTTACCTCTTACTGAATGTCTTTTCTTAACCTCCCATTCCACTCCACTTTGCTTGGCTGACCTTCAGGTCTCAGTTTACGTGTGATATTTTGAGAGAAACCTTCCCTTCTAAACTGTGAGTTGCCTTCAACACACATCACACACACACACACACACACACACACACACACACACACACACACACACACACACACCATCTGTGAGTTAAGGCTGCTGGATGCCCCAACAATTTTTGGATAAAAACTAAGTGTATATACCTCAGAGCATCTGGTTGACCCAAAGAGAGCTGAGAGCAAGAGTGAGAAAAAGGGAGAGAAAGACAGACAATATGATAGTCTCTTAAACCATCCTGTTCTTTTCTCCAAAGCACTTACTATGATAATAGTGACTAATGTCCCCTTCTTTCACCAGAGACAGGGATGAAGGCAGGGACCTGTTCACTACCATATCCTAGCACCTAGCTCAGTGCCTCATACAGAGTAAATCTTTATTGAACATATGGATTTTAGAGATGAATGGATACCTTTAGACAGGTGGAGCGGATGGGTGCCAATAGGTCATCTTGGAAATCATAAAACATGTGAGAAAGTGAGAAAAAATAATGGAAAAAAAAGAAAACTTAATAATTTATAATTCAGTGAGGAAGTATGAGTAATGCTCTTTGATCTAATATATTGTCCTGTAATGGTAGATTCTTCTGACTAGTCCATATGCCAGAGAGAATAAAAGGTGGGCTCATTATCCAGCATGAGATGTTTAGGTTAGGTACAAGCAAGATTATATAGCACTGCTTTGGACTATCAAGTACCTTTGTGGACTCTCTTTTCCCAAGGAAGGAGAGCTTTTCATTTCTTTGATGTTCTTGATGTCCCATTAGGAAACAGTGGAATGGATCTCTAGTTTCCTTCATTCCTCTGGGTTGATTGTCAAATTTCCCCTTTTTGGGGAGCTGGAACTGATTTAAGTAATTGGTCATTTCATTTTAGCTTTTGTAATTTCTCTGAAGGTCCATTTCCCTGCTACATTCTGAACAGTTTCCTCTTTCTATCAGGTATCAGAGTAACACCGCTTCTGCTGTTCTGGAAACCATTACCAACATTCAACCCAAAGAGAGTGGAGGCGGAGTAGGAGAGACCCGGGAAGCCATTGTTTACAGATTATCTGAAGATATGCTGAGCAAACTGCCTCCTGATTACATCCCTCATGAGGTCAGCTACGCCCTTCCCCATGGTGTGCAGGGCTATCTTTGGGTTCTGCAGTGTTGAGCCTGGTCCAACGTCCATGTCCATGACTCTGTTTGTCCTGTACATTTGTGGCTTTTAGACTAATACCTCACATATAAGTGATGTCATATGATTTTTAACTTTTTCTGTCTGGCTTATTTGCTTATCATGATTATCTCAAGGTCCATCCATATTGTTGTAAATGACAGTATTTCATCTCTTCTTATGACTGAATAACATTCGGTTGTATATATGTACCACAGCTTCTTTAGCCAGTCATTTATCACAGGACATTTCGGTTGCTTCCATGTACTGGCCACTGTGAACGATGCTGCTATGAACATTGGCATTCAAATATGTTTTCAGTTCTGAGTTTTCAATTTTGGGGGTAAATACCCAGTATAGTGATTGCTAGATCATGTGGTAGGTCGATTCTTAGTTTTTTGAGGAACCTCCATACTGTTGTCCACATTGGCTGTACCAATTTGCGGTCCCACCAGCAGTGTATGAGGGTTCTTTTTCTCTGCATCCTCTCCAACACTTGTTTTTACTTGTCCTGTTGATTATAGCTATTCTAACGGGTGTGAGATGGTATCTCATTGTGGTTTTGATTTGCATTTTCCTAACAGCTAGCGATGTTGAGCATCTTTTCATATATTTGTTGGCTATTTGTATGTCCTCTAGGAAGAAGTGTCTGTTCAGGTCCTCTGCCCATTTTTTGATTGGATCATTTGCTTTTTTGTTGTTACTGAGTTGTATGAGTTCTTTGTATACTTTGGATTTTAGGCTCTTATGAGAGGCATTATTTTCCCATTCAGATGGTTGCCTCTTCACCTTGTTGATGATTTCTTTTGCTGAGCAGAAGATTTTTGGTTTTATGTAGTCCCATTCATTTATCTTAGCTATTACTTCTCTTGCCTTTGAGGTCAAATTCATAAAATCCTCTTTAAGTCCAAGGTCCTTGAGTTTAGTTCCTATGTTTTCTTCTATGCATTTTATTGTTTCAGGCATTATATTCGGGTCCTTAATCCATTTCGAGTTAATTTTGGTATATGTGGTGCTATTCAACAGTCTAGCTTCGTTCTTTTGCAGGTGGCTTTCCAGTTTTCCCAGCACCATTTATTGAAGAGGCTTTCCATTCTCCACTGTATGTTTGTGGCTTTTTTGTTGAAAATTATTTGTCCATATAAATATGGGTTTACTTCCAGACTCTTGTTTCTGTTCCACTGGTCCATGTGTCTGTTTTGCTGCCAATACTGTGCCATTTTGATTACTGTCACTTTGTAGTATAACTTGAAGTTGAGCAGAGTGATGCCTCCAGCCTCATTCTTTATTCTCAGGATGGCTTTGGCAGTTCAGGATCTTTTGTGCTTCCATACAGATCTGATGATTTTTTTATTCTATTTCTTTAAAAAATACTGATGGGATTTGATGGGGATTGCATTAAATCTGTATATTGCTTTAGGTAATATAGTCATTATAACTGTTGATTCTTCCAATCCAAAGCATGGAATATCTTTTCATTTCTTTGTATTTTCTTCGATTTCTTTTAATAGAGTCTTATAGTTTTCACTATAAAGGTCCTAACATGTTTCATTAAATTTATTCCTAGGTATTCTTTTTGTTGAAATTGCAAAAGGAATTATTTTTCCATAGTGTATAGGAACACTATGGAGTTTTGAATGTTGATTTTGAATCCAGAGATTTTACTATATTTGCTTACTGTTTCTAGTAGTGTTCTTGTGGGGTTTTTAGGATTTTCTTATAGAGAATCATGTCATCTGCAAATAGTGCCAGTTCAACTTCTTCCTTTCCTATTTGGATGTCTTTTATATCTTTCTCTTGTCTGATTGTTCTCACTAGCACCTTCAATGTTACATTGAACAACAGTGGTGAAAATGGACAGCCTTTCCTTGTTCCTGATCTTAGAGGGAAGGATTTTAGTTTTTTACCATTAAATATAATGTTGGCTGAAGGTTTGTCATATATGGCCTTTGTTATATTAAGGTACTTTTCTTCTATACTGATTTTGTTAAGTGTTTTGATCATAAATGGAATTTGTCGAAGACTTTTTCTGCCTGTATTGATATGATCATATGATTCTTATTTTTTAATTTGTTTATGTGGGGTATCACATTAATCAATTTGTGTATGTCGAAACATCTCTGTGCCCCTGGAATGAAGCCCACTTGATCGTGGTATATAATCTTTTAAATATGTTGCTGTATTTGGTTTGCTAACATCTTATTTAGGATTTTCGCATCTGTGTTTAGGAGAGATATTGATCTGTAGTTTTCTTTTTTTTTTTTTCTTTCTTTCTTTTTTATTTTTTTTTTTTTTGTGTTATCTCTACCAGGTTTTGGTATGAAGGTAATATTGGCCTCGTAAAATAAGTTAAGAAGTATTGCCTCCTCTTCGATTTTTTGGAAGAGTTTGAGGAGAATAGATATTCAGAATATTGGTAGAATTCACTGGTAAAACCATCTGGCCCTGGACTTTTACTTCTTGGTAGGTTTTTGATGGTTGTTTCAATTTCCATACTGCTGAATGGTCTATTTCAATTTTCCAGTTCTTCTTGATTTAGTCTAGGAAGGTTGTGTGTTTCTAAATACTTATCCATTTCTTCTAGGTTATTAATTTTGATGTTATATACTTTTTCATAGTATTCTTTTATGATCCTTTGTTATTTTTGCAATGTCAGCCACAATTTTCTCTTTCATCCCTGATTTTGTTTATTTGTGTCCTTTTTTTTTCTTTAGTGAGTGTAGTCAGGTATTTGTCAATTTTATTAATCTTCTCAAAGAACCAGCTCTTTGTTGCATTTCTTTTTTCTATTGTTTTTTGTTTGTTTGTTTTTAATTTCATTTATTTCTGCTCTAATTTTCATGATTTGTTTCCTTCTGCTGATGTTAGGCTTAATTTGTTCTCCCTTTTCTAGTTTTTTAAGATAAAGCATTAAGTTGTTTTGGGGCTCTTCTTTGTTTTTGGAGGTAGGCCTGTAATGATGTGAACTTTCCTCTTATGACCGCTTTTGCCGTGTCACCAAGGTTTTGATATGTTGTACTATCATTATCATTCATTTCTATGTATTTCTTGATCTCTCTTTTTATTTCCTCTCTGACCCAGTTATTCTTTAGTAGTATGTTGTTTAATCTCCATGTATTTGTGGCTCTTTCTACTTTTTTTACAGTTGATCTCTAGTTTCAAAGCATTATGATCAGAGAATATAGTTGGTATAATTTCAACCAATTATATTTGTTCACACTATCTCTGTGTCCCAGTATGTGGCCGATCCTTGAGAATGTTCCATGTGCATGAGAGAAGAATATATAAGCAGCTGTTTTGGGAGGGAAAGCTCTGTAAATGTCAATTATGTTTAGTTGATCTAATGTATCATTTAAGAGTGATATTTCCTTATTGATTTTCTGCTTGGATGATCTGTTCATATTTGACAGTGGAATATTTAGGTCCCCTACTGTGATAGTGTTTTGATCTGTTTCTCCCTTTAGTTCTGATAGTAATTGCTGTACATATTTCAGGGATCCCTGATTGGGAGCAAAGATATTAATAAGTGTTATGTTTTCTTGGTGCATGATTCCCTTTATCATTATGAAGTGTCCTTCAGTATCTTTCTCTTTTATTTTGAAGTCTATTTCATCCAATATTAGTACTGCTGCTCCTGCTTTTCTCTGAATGCCATTTGCTCGAAATGTCATTTTCCACCCTTTTGCTCTGAGTCTTTGTCTTTGGAGCTGAGATGTGTCTCCTGGAGGCAGCATATGGTTGGATTTTGTTTTTTTTTTTTATCCATTCTGCAACTCCGTGCCTTTTTTGGTGAGTTCAGTCCATTTACTTTTAGGGTGATAATTGAAATATGAGGTCTTCTTTATAGCCATTTTATCTTTTGCTTTCTGGTAACTCAGTGTTTCCATTGCTTCCTTGTCCTTGTGTTCTGTTTTCTTTATTTTTGGTTGGCTTTTGTGGGTTGTGCCTCTGGTTCTTGTTGTTTTATGTTATATACTTCAGTTCTGATTCTTTGGATGTGGTTAGCATTACAAATATGTAAAGGATAGTTACATATATAGTTATCCACTGTCTTCTGTGTGTGCCTTATCTCCATTCCCCTTTGCGAATCTGGATCTTAGGGATCCTCTCCCTTTCAGTCATTGTTGTCTCATTTTGTCCCTCTGTATGCTGTACCATTCTTTACTATCTTGCTATAGCAAATCTCTTCTTAGTTTTAAGTTTATAATGCCCTGTTCCTAGTAAGGGTTGCACTCCTCTGCTTGTATCAGCCTGCTACACCTCACCCTTATTTATTTATTTATTTGTTTGTTTGTTTGTTTGTTTGTTTGTTTCTATCTATCTATCTATCTATCATCTATTTATTTATTTATTGTCATTTTGCTTTAGGTGGGTTGATGCCTTTCAGTATTTGCTGTAGTGCAGGCCTCGTAGTGGAGAATTCCCTCAATTTTTGAATGTCTGGAAATGTCTTAATTTCTCCTTCATATCTAAAGGAGAGCTTTGCTGGATACATTATTCTTGGCTAGCAGTTCCTTTCATTTAATAGTTTGAATATTTGATTCCATTTCTTTCTGGCTCATAAGGTTTGTGCTGAGAAGTCTGACGATAATCTAATGGGTTTTTCTTCATGAGTTACTGTCTTATTTTCTCAGGCTACCCTAAGAATTCTGTCTTTGTTGTTGATTTTTTGAAAATTTTAATATGGTGTGTCTTGGTCCAGGCCTTTTTGGGTTGATATAATTGGGTATTCTGATGAGTTCTTGAATTCCAAGCTCTAGCTCATTCCTTAGATTTGGGAAATTCTCGTCCACTAGTTGTCTGAACATGCTTTCTAGTCCCTGCTCCTTTTCCTCACTGTTGATAATGCCCATTATTCTTATGTTTCCTCTCCTGATGGTATCAACTAGTTCTCGAATGTCTTTCATCATTTTTCATTCTTCGGTTTCTCTCTTCTTCATTCTGATTTTTTTCTAGATTTCTATCTTTGATATCACTGATTTTGTCCACTTAGTCGACTCTATTTCCCAAGATTGTTATTTCACTTTTCAAATCTCACAGTGTGTTCTTTATCTCCAGAAGGTCTATTTTATTTTATTTTTTTTTTTGAGGGTTTCAATCTCCTTGCTAAAGAACTGATTCTGCTCATCTAGTTGGTTTTCAGTTCCTGAAATTGTTGCTATGATTTGTTCTGGATTTCACTGAGAGTTTTTTTTTTTTTTTTTTCAGAACCATCTTGAATTCTCTGTCATTTAAGTCACATATTTCTATCTCTGTAGCTTATTTTCTGGAGATTTTTCTCCTTTCTGAGATGCCTTGTCACCTTGGTTTTTCGTGGTGTTTAATAGACTATTTCTCTGCCTGGGCATTAACAGAAGTATATTCTGACTTTTTTTTCCAGAAAGAAGATTTTTTATATAATAGTCCCTAGCCTGTTATAAAGAAGGTGTTTTTTTTCTATTTCCAGTAGGTGGCGTTTAAGTCCCTTGGATCCCTGCTTTATATGAAGTCTTAATAATGTCTTTTTTTTTTTATAGATGTTTAATCATGCTCACTACCCTCAGTCTCAGTTACTGTCAGTGTTAGCGACGGTTTCTGTAGCACTTGCTGAGTTTCCCCTGGGGCTCTGTGGTGTTCTTTCTTGGAGGGTATAAAGGGAGAGTCCCTCTGGATTTGGGATTGGGGGCTGTGGCTCAGCCTGGATTTTGCAACTGTGGCTAGTAAAAATGAACTGTTGTTTCTCTGCCATCCCACTTCTCTTCTTTCTGTCCTGATGACTGGGCACTGCCGCCAGCCCCATGTAGCTTACAGAACTCCCAGACAGGGCTGTTAAGGGAGGTTGCCACACCTTCTCCCCTCCCCCTCCTCCTACAGAGAGCTCCAGCAGCCGCGAGAGGCAGCTTCTTTATTTCTCCCAGTCCACTACCCAACACTCAGGGTTTTGACCTGTGGTAACTCTTATGTGCAGATCTCATGCTCAGACATGCTAGTGTGCAGTTTGGGTGTTTTTTTTTTTTTTTGATGAGTTTTAGGTGTTCAGCTTATTGTTGTTTCAAGGAGAGAGACCCAGGGATATCTCTCACTCTACCATGTATCTGACGTCACTCCTTGAGAAGATATTTTTCAAATGGATAAATATTTTATGTACAAACTTTCAATGGTTCATTATAAGTAATCTTCAGAAGACAAATGAGGCATAATACCTGCCTTCACTGGCATGCAAAAGAGACAAAATTTACTCTGTATGACTGGACTGGGTTACAATACAGGTTAATGTTACCAGAGGAGGCTTTCAAGATCTTCGAAGAATTTGAGCTGTCCTAGGTTGGTCAGGACCACTTCACCAAGAACTGTGTTCTGGCAATATCTTAGCAGATACTGACTGTGAGGGTTGTCACTAAGTGGATTGCTATATATAAGAGAGTTCATTCTAAGAGACATCTAAAACTGCTTCCTCTTTCAAAATCACTTACATTTTGGTGTTCTTTATTTTATAGAAGAAATGTGGCAGTAAAGTGAATTTTGTAAATTGGAATGTAATTATACTTTCATCTTCTATAGTTAACATGGAGCCATGTTACTGTTACATTACTATCTGGTCCCAGAAACATAATGAAAATCCTATATGAGACCAAAGCAAATCTTTTATTTTATTAATAAAAAGACTATTTTAGGCTGGAACAGCAATCATATTCAAAATAAATTCAGTCTTAAAATCAGATTTTCTAGAGTCTAAGTTTTTCCTAAGCATGTGTCTATGGCAAGTGAAGTTTCTCTTTTAAAACCTATTCCTCCGAGACTGCTAGCATATGAAAACATACCTGGGCCATTGATTTGACATTGTAGCCAATACCTGCACTTCATTTCCCACTTGTGGGGGTTGCAAAAGCATTTCCATAATTTCCCTTTTCCTCAGTTGTGAATTCCCACAGAGTAGTCATGATTTAAAGAGGGTGATACATGTATACTATTTAGCCAGTGGAGGCTGAAGAGCTCAAGAGGAGAATGGGGTAGTGGAGCCTGCAAAACTGTAACTTCTAGAACAAGGAATTTAGGAGAATACCAAAAGGTTTGCTATGGTAGATAAGTTTAAAGATCTCCATTGGCTGTGTTTGACTGGGATGTCAATATTACTTGCTCTCCTTGCACAGGTAGTCCCATGCAGGTTGTTCAGTTTTACATCAAGGCTTCCTCCTAAGTTTGTGCATCCTTCTTCATCCCTCGCTTACTAAAAGTGCTTCACAGCTGCCGTAAAGCAGAGGTGTCCATTGCTGAATCAGGAACTTCTGAGCTATGCCAGAGAACCTGTTCTGTAAAATGAAGAGGGTGGTCCATTTGACTCTGAAGCGTGCCATCCATCTTTAACATTCTGTGACTCAAGAAGGGGCAGTGGGCATCTCCAGCAGAGACTCCACAGCTTATTGGCTCTGTGGTGATTCTTTGGTTTGGAACGTCACTCTAAATTCTCTCCTTCTCCAAGTGTTTGTCCTTACCCCTACAGTTCTGGCAGCTCTGTGATTTTAGCCAGCAGAAAGTTCACATCTCTTTATGAGTTCTTGCCAATATTTATAGTTAATCTTTTCTTGGGCATATGTCACTAAATTGAAATGTGAAATGTGTATATGTACTGGCTTATTTTCCAGTAATTGTTGTATTTTATTGTTCCCATTGCCAGAGGCTTTTATATTGATCTCTTCAAAATGGTCAATAAATGATATACTGAAAGGAACAAATGACAGGTGCTTCATGACTACCCCACAAAGTCAAACATTTTCATTGGTTAGACTGAGAAAGCCTTGCTCTAGTCACTCTAGCCAAGGCAACAGTGATCTTAGAAAACTGCAGCTAATCGTATTCATTGGTAACTGTTCTGTAAAGGTCGTGGTTGTATTAACTTTCTGTGACATTTCTAATAAGGACTCTGTAAGCATTATGAAAAAGAATATTCCAAACTGTACTCTTATAATGGTTAAATTGCAAAAGAATACTTAACTGACACTTAGTACTTAATCATTTGAAAGGGGAAAGAAGGTACAATTTTATTTCAGCTTTTTAAAGTACATTTCCAATTATCAACTAAGTATAAGTAGTAGGAAATAAAAAATCATTTTAAGTTGAACAGTAGTTTTTGAAGCCCAGAAAATGAGGAGTTTAATGGCAAGTTTGATTCTGTAAGAGGTATTTTAAAGTTCATTTAAGCTGGTGGAGATATATCCAGAGAAAGAAAAAGAACAGAGAAAGGAGAGAGGTCATTGGAAGAGAAATGAAAGATGACTTTTAAAAATCTCACTGTATGATATACTTTGTTTTAGGTAAAAGCTCGTTTGATAAAAATGGGACATCTTAATTCAATGAACATATTTCTTAGACAAGAAATTGACAGGATGCAGAAAGTCATCTCAATACTTCGCAGTAGCCTGAGTGATCTAAAATTGGCCATTGAAGGAACTATCATTATGAGTGAGGTGAGCTGTTATTATCTTAGTAGTCATGTCCCTCTTTTGTGGATTTTTCTTCTTCTCATATTTTAACTTTATCTTTTTCAGAACTTGAGAGATGCCCTGGACAACATGTATGATGCTCGCATACCTCAGATCTGGAAAAGAGTGTCTTGGGATTCATCCACACTGGGCTTCTGGTTTACTGAACTTTTGGAAAGAAATGCTCAGTTTTTTACTTGGATATTTGAAGGGAGGCCCAATGTGTTCTGGATGACTGGTTTCTTTAATCCTCAAGGTATGTGCTCATAAGAGAGTGGGAAAACTTGGAAGATATGGGTGGTCATATAGTAGCCCTGTGGGATAAATGTATAAAACAATATAAAACAATATAGAGGTACAGCCTGCTGAGTGCTGGACATATGCTTTCAAAGGTTGGGGACCAAGATAATCCTTTCATATTTGTTTTACAGATTCAATAGAAATTCTTTCTACCATATTGCTTCTACATTATGGTAGCCTAACCTTCGTTTTTTTCTCACCCACTTCAGCAAGCCTTTCAGTATGTGGCTGGGACATGTGAAATGATTAAAAAGTTTCACTCAACACTTAGTTTTTAAATGTTTATGAAAATGATGAAAATGACAAAATATGCAAATTTATTCTCAGAGTTCATAAAATCAAACTGATTTCAAAAATTTTCACTTGGCTAAAGTTTCATTCAGTGAGCTTCCAGAATTTTGTCCACCTTCAACTCTCAGTCTTTTTTTTTCCCTTGAAAAAGTGCTTTACGAATCTGCTGCATTTATTTCTTTATTCTAGAAATATTTACTGAATAAGTTCTGACTGTATGTCATAGAGTTCATAAAGTTCAGAAACATGGCAACTTTTTATCTTACTACAATATAGATAGTTTTATTTCAGGTAATTCCTGGTCAGAATGAAGAGATGGTGGATTCCTTACAGTTCAACACCACATAGCTCCACTAGTAATAAATTTAAGAAGCGTTCGCACTTGCAGGTTTAGGATGCATTATTGCTGCTCACCACAACCTGGCTGAATCTCATAAAATAATGCTAAGTGAAGAAAGAATCAGAACACATTATAATATATGTATACTGTATACATTGTAATGTATGTATCATATATGTCTACTCTGTGATTCTATTTATTCAAAGAAAAAACAGGCAAAACAGATCTGTGATGCTAAAAGGCAAGATTGTGGTTACCCTTGAGGGGGAGGGTAGTGATTGCAAAAGGGCATGAGGGGGCTGCTGGGGGTCTGTTTCTTGATCTGGATATTAGTTACGCGGCTGTATTCTCTTGGTGAAAATGCATTGAGTCGTATACTTATGATTTTTACCCTTTTCTTTGTAGGAGTAATATTTCAGTAAATAGTATACATTAAAAGTATACATTTTTAATTGTCTTCTGTGTACATGTATTCATCCACTTCATGCACTTTCAAATGCCTTAATATTTTCTAAATTTAAAACACTAACCATGTGGTTTTTATGAGCCTACCAAATTATACGTTAAATATTATTATGTCAATAGACCTTAGGTTTGTGAATGACAGCTCCCAAGTTTCACTTACCTATTTTTATCCTGGAGTTTCTATTGAATTTGAGGAGGAAAGGGTTTTATTATGGTTTTCAGATTTCATGCTTCTACTTATGAATCTCTTTCCTCCTTACCAGCTCTTAATTTCAGTAGGTTGTCACCAGGTAATTCCTGGCTTGGGGGAACCCGCAGAAATAACACTCAACTTAATTAGGATTGTTTAACCACCTTCCATTTGCCAACCCCTCTGCCTCAGAGCTTCGGTAGAGAGAGATTTGAGACCTGATTCCTACCCTAAAGGAGGCTGTAATCTGATTGGTGAGACAGAAGCATCAGCAACTATAATGTAGTGATAAATGTCTCCCTGCCTACACCACTGCGCAAGAACTAAGTGCCACACTAGTACAGTGGACACAGAGCTGAATTCTGCCAGGGCAGTGCTTCAGAAGAGCTTCCTATGGGAAACAGCTAGTAGGGTTTGCAGAAGCAGGTATGCAAGTAAAGGCCACTCTAGGCAGTGGTCTTGAGCAAAGACAAGGCCTGAGCAAAGACAGAGAAAGGAGAAAGGGTGGTCAGAGCTCAGGAAGCAAGAGCAGGGGTGATGGGGAGTGAGGCTGGAGCATGAAGTCTTCCAGGGGAGTTTGGGCTGCATGATAAAGGCAACAGGAGGTCACCAACAATCAGATCATCCCTGGAGAAAGTAGAGGGTAGACTGGAACATGGACCCTGGACAATGAGACTCTTACCAAGTCCATGGGGGAGAGCCTGGGAACTTAACCAGGTGCAGAAGAGGGGACAGGTTTGGTGAAATGATTACATGGGAGAATCTTTGAGAGAGCAGGGAGTGGCAATGGCTTGGGCTGAAGTCATTGTACAAGACAGGGGGCAGTGCAGGAAAGACTAGTTGGGAGGAAAGGCAGGAACAGTGCATTTGTCAGCTAGTGCTGGTGGGACATCCAGGTGGGGAGGTGTGTTAGAAAACTTCGAGTTTAGGAGGGGGGCAAGGATCAGTGATTTTAAAAACTGTGAGGTTGTGAAGTGTGTTTTCATATTCAGAAACCAAGGGAGTGTGTTGGTTCATCTCTGGCTTTCTATAGACACAACTATGTCATATAATCTCTTTCCATGATTTTCTTTCATTAAAAATGTGACTTAAAATAGCAAAGTTTTAGTATAAACTAACCTCTAATTGTTACCATTAAGAAGTGTTACCAGCCAGAACAATACCTAAATACAAATGAAGGTGTCCACTTCAGGTTTTTTTAACCTGTCTATACTTTTTAATAATCCCAATCCTTTCTCTTTTCTTCATTTCTAGTTTCAAGTTAAAGTTTGTTTCCTCACCTCACGGTGCTCCATGTCTTAGAAAGCCTCAGACTTACCCAAGCATTCCATCCTTTACACACAAGCACATAGATACATACCTTAATCTATGATTATTTTCTTTTGTGGTGTAGAAGAGTGGCGTCCACTTTCCCTGCACACTAATCACTTCTGTGCTTCCTTTTCCTTCTCTTGACATCAGAGACAAACTACTTTCCATTCCATATTACCTGGCCAAATCTGGAAAACATAAAGATTACAGTCACTCCATGCATGTTCACGAGCAGTGTGCAAGCAGATAAAGTCCTTTCGACTTGGGAGCCTCTCTGGCAACTATTTGACATTCAATAACTGATTTCTCAATATGAATGTATCTTCTGGTTTTGTCTTCTAACTTAGTCCCCTTTGAAGAAATAATTTCTTTCTTTGGCTCAAAACATTTAAGTAAATGTTTATTCTATTTTAAAATGCACACATTTAAGTAAAACGTAATGAATGTGATTTGCAAGGAAGCCGCAGTTGTGTCACTAAAATGAATAGTCAGAAGCACGAGACTATAAATATTTGAAATGTTCTAGAAAGAATGCCATTTATTTAGTGTTCTTAGAGTGTAATGTTCCTCTGATACTGTCTGATGTGTGTCTCCTGTCATGCCTCTGCTGGTTGCTCCTTGGAGCTAAGTGACTTTGAGGGCCATGCTGCTGTATGGACAAGTGTCAGGCCTTGTTTGCTCCATGTCTGAGCTCATGCTGTTTGCAGTGCTGCCTGGTTGCATTATGGTGGCCTGATATTTTGTTGTTCATATTTGAAGAGACTGACTCAGCTACAATGGAACTAATCTGGTATTTTCAGCCCTTTCACAATCTCGTTTGAAGCAATTGATGAGCTCAACCATGTGGCGGTTAGATTCGATTATTAAAATGGTCAAGCTCTCTGGACTCGTGACCCCATAATATTTGTTCAATGGAGCGGCTCTTGGCAAAGCATGGATTTGCCTCCCAGCAGTTACTCAGGCCCAGGAGAACCCATGTGCTCCACCCAACTTTCCCAGCAGTCATGGAAACATATTCATATATTATTTGAGATTGTGCTTCTTGGGTTCTCAAAGGATTTCTTTAGTCTCTTTTTCTTGCGGATATGCATTTTCAGAGCATCATATAAACGTGATTTACATAATGGTTTGTGTGTATGTGCGTGTGTGTGTTTGTGTATCTGTGTCTGTGTGTGGATGTGTTTAATCTCAAAGACTATGAGTTGCAACAAGCCAGGGTATTGACTTCAAGCCAGGGTATTGACGGCCTTTCAGAACCTCTTAATTGATAGCCACGCTCTGCCATTTGCCATTAGGTATGACTCACAGGTGTGTTAATGAAATGGAAGTGAAGGTTGAATGTGCTCTTCAGGTCTCACACCTCTAGATTAGATTGACCACGCAGTATTATTACTTTCTAAATGTTTAACTCAGTCTGGAGCTTGATGCCATTTGGATGCCAGACTGCACTAGTTTTTCTGTTTTGTTTTTATTTTTCTTCTCAGTGTTTGACAGGCCACACCAATCTGTTGTGGCAGATATCAGTGACAACTTATTATTCACTAATACATATCATGATTTTCAGCTACATAGGATTTTGCTGAAGCAAGAAGATGGATAATTTCTGTCTTGTTATCTTTTGTGACTGTAAAAATCATCTGCGTGTTTTTTTTCAGGGCAGAATCATCAGCTAGCAGCAATTTCTGAATGCTTGTCTTGAAGATAGTTATAAAAGCCTGAGGTTGTTTGGGTGGAAGAGTGCACCAAAAGGTTAATAGAGCTTAAAGATTGAAGGGGCTGGGGGATCACAGTTCTAAGCATGCCCTGCAGCTACCTTTGGACAAACCAGAGCCACCTCCAAGGTCTGAAGGGATCCAAGTGAGCGGACCTCAATGTGAGTGATAGCATTCACCTGCCTGTCCCCAAGTCGCAGGACAATAGGACTGTGGACATCTCAGAAATATCTCCAGAGTGAATGACAGCCCACCTACCTTGCCTCCATGTATGCAGAGGCTTGAGGCATTGGCTTTAGTCACAGCCGTATCATTCGTGATCTTAGTCTCTGCACACAGTTACCTTCCTCACTGATGGCCTAGCTCCTTGTCATCTGGCCAGCCTCCATCATTATACTGTAAATGCTTGCTCCAAGGCCACTGAGTCTGGTGATCTTCCTGCCAACTTCATTTCCCTTGACAATACTAGGTTCCGATTCTGGAAGCTCTTTCATACCTCGGCTCGTGTCCATTCTCCTCCCACCTCACAGAGGGCTGCTTCTCATACCTTTGTGGGCTCTTAGTCAAGTTCTGCCATTGGCCCTGGCCCTTCATTGATAACCTCAGACATTGTCATAGATGCAGCTAGTCATCTCTGCCTGTGACTGACTCATCTAAAGTCCCACTGTAACATTCTGCTTCTTTACTTCCATGTGCCAGTGCAGGCTATCTCATCCTCCTGTGGACTTCCCCAGTGCTGTCAAATGGTCGTCTTCTACCCAAACTAGCCTCAACAGGATTTTACTCTATTTGCCATTGTCCAGATCACTGAACTCTTGTGAATGGTCACTTCATGCCCAAACAGCTTGGAATAAGGAAACCAGGGGAATATAGTGTCATGGAAGACAAGAGGGGAGAGTAGGAAGTAATGACAGATGTGTCCAGAGGTCAGGTAAGATAGGGCCAAAAATGGTCAGATGGCTTTAGCAAGAGACTGTTGGCAAGAGAAGTCTTAGGGGAGTGGGTGGGGAGGTAGAGGAGTCAGATTTCAGGGTGAGTGAGTGAGAGACCAGGAAATGGAGGGAGACAGAGTGTGAGTGTGGACAACATGGATAATTCTCTCATGGAATTTGGATTGGAAGAGAAGAAGCAAATTGGAGGATTAGTTGTAAGAAGAGAAACAATTTTTTTTTAATGACAGGAGGAGCCTGAGTCTATTCAAATACTGGTGAGAAGAGAGAGGGTTTAGATGGAAAGGAGAGAGAGAGAGAGAGAGAGAGAGAGAGAGAGAGAGAGAGAGAGAGAGAAACACAAATATACATGAGAAGGATAGAAGAGTCAGGAGGAGAATGACTCCCAAGTGAAGAGATGCACTCCAGGAAGGTGGATGGACCCCTCACCCACTGTAACAAGAATAACGAGGAAGGAATTAGTGTAAATGCAAGAGAGTTTATATGTTTAGTGGCAATAAAATAGGGAATTCCTACCTGATGCTTTTTATTTCATCTCTGGAGAAAGAGGTGAAGTGATCTCAGAAGCAAAAAGTGTTGGAAGAGAGATTTAAGGACAATGGCAAACATTTGAGAAAGGGGGTTTGTTATGAGAAGGATGGGAGACTTGTTGGGTGTTTTGAGAATCTACCGATGCTAGTGATGGTTAACCATGGTGGCAGCGGTGTGTTTGTCTCGGGATTGTTCAGCAGCCTGGTATAGGTGTCAGAAAGGGGATTGGAGTTCATTTAGGGTTGGGGTTTTGCTGGGCAAGTAATAGAAAGAATGGGTCTGAATTAAATAGGAAAGAAGTGAAGGAAAGGGGTAGGATTAGGTCTTCAGAAACGATGAGGTCAGGGAACTGAGAGGTCATGATGCTGGGTGGGATACCGAAGAAACACCCTGATGATGACAACCTGCTCTTTACATGGGTGTAGATGGGCACTTGGCAGGGACAGTAAGGGGTGGGGCATGTTGTCAAAGCAGTGGACGTTCTCATAAAGGGTGGGGAACAGTAAGGAAGAACAGTGTCTTCTGAGTTGAGCCAGACTCTAAAGCAAGAAGAGGGAGAGAAGTTCTGTGAAGAGGTAGAGAATACCGAAGAGCTTGTTCACCACAGAAGCACTCCAGGGGACACAGTGGAAAGATTCGGGAGGGAGGGGAGAAGTGTAAGGTTGGGTCGAGGGGGAGGAAGCATAAAGTAGCACGCAGAGAAGACAGAGCAGTGTGGGGAACTATAGTCTGGCATGTGAGACACAGTAGGCTCAGCTGACCCCAACCTGGCCAAGAGAATTAGCCTCAGCCCTCCCACTTATACTCTAGTTTTGCTGGAGCTAACTGTGTCCTGGATTAATGACATTTCAGAGAACACATGCATCTCAGGGGACCCTGAAAAGAGTCAGCCAGTACTACTGACAGCCTTCCTAATATTTTGCTGGTATCATGAGGCATTTCTCTTCCCACTTGTCACATTTGTTCTTAAAGCAAATGTGGGTCAGTAACCTGTCAATGGCTTGTCTTTTTACAGAGCATGGTTCTCAGCTCTACCTGCACAGTAGAATCACCCGGGAGCTTTAAATACATGCTCATAGTACCTGGGGCCCCACCCCAATGACATCAGAACCTCTGGGAAGGAAGGCTCTGGAGTCTGTACAGTTAATTTTCTTAAAAGCTCCATTGGCCAATGTAATGTGTACAGAACCTTGGCATTAGACTCTGTTGCCCAATTTTGTGGTGCAGCAGCAGCAGCAGCAGCATCGACATCACCTGGGAGTTTGATTAAAATGCAGAATCTCAGGCCCCACCTGTGACTCACCTACCCAATCGGAACCCGTGTTGTAATAAGAGCTCCATCCCCAGGTGATACCTATTAAAATTAAAGTTTGAAACAATTCTGCCTTGAAACAGTGCCTGGATCCCACCTCTAGAGATTGTGGTTTTATTGATCTGGGCTGTGGCCTGGGAATCAGGAGTCTTAAAGTCTGCCCAGGTGTTTTTAATGTTTAATCGATTTCGAGATTCCTGCCTTACAGTATCTAGCAAAGCATCAGGAAAGGTGCCCAGTGCATTTTTATTCAACTGGGTGGATCAACCCCATCTTTGTTTAATGATTTCTGACCTTTTGTTTAACTTGCAATGAACTCTATTTGCTTCTCATTTGAGAGAAAGACTGCCTGTCATAAACTTGGAGCGGGGACATCATTTCTCTTCATTTTCAAAGACGCTGCTGGAAGGCTTAGTAACTGATAAGACAGGAAATACTGCACAACCTAAGACCCATTACGTAAGGATTGGTTCATTTATTAAATGAAAACAAAGGTGTTGCCTATAGAACATTCATTACAGAGCACCAACCAACTCCTTATAAAATTAAGAAGAACAATCGTCCTGATTAGTTATTTCTTTCATTTTCTCGAAAACCTTGTTTGAAATGGTACTTGAAACACTCTACAACTTTCTTTTGCCAGCTGATTGTGTGAGTCAAACTGTAGTAATTAGTTTGCTGAATGTTGGGTCACTGCTATTATAGGAATTAAGACTTAACAAGTGTTACTTTAGACCTGAGTTTCCAAAGTATACCTTTAGCTCGAAGATGAAATTTTTTTTAAAGAACAAGCTTGACAAGTGTTTTAAAAAATCATTATGCTATAGGAGCTCGAAGGGAAGACATTTTTTTAAAGCATCTCACTTAGACTACATGCAGCTCAGTTGTTTTAATAGTCAAATTACTCATTTTTGCGTGGGTGGTTAACTCTTGGGAAGAATAGGTTATTATTATTGAAGACATCCCCCAACTTTTTATTTCTTACTTCAGAGAATGTATGAATCACTTTTCCCTCACTGATGATTGAAATTTGGTTTAAGACTTACTAAAACTAAATTGGTGTCAAGACAAAA
This sequence comes from Cynopterus sphinx, assembly GCA_030015415.1. Taxonomy (NCBI): domain Eukaryota; kingdom Metazoa; phylum Chordata; class Mammalia; order Chiroptera; family Pteropodidae; genus Cynopterus; species Cynopterus sphinx. The sequence continues at coordinate 43,907,494 of CM057386.1, forward strand.
CGTACTGCTTTTCAAGCTTTTATTAAAAAAACATCAATAGTCTATATTATACAGACTTCAGAAAACACAGATTTTGATTCCACTAGGCTTGCTACCAGTCCACGGGAAAGATGGTCATTCATTTTTTAAATTCAATAATGAACAATTCAAAGGATCCACTTTTGATCAAAAAGCCAAATCAAAACTTTCAAGACTTGAAAAAAATATATGTATCTTCTCCATGTTTCTGAGTGAGAATCAATCACTCATGCAACAGTTCCCTCCCCTCCATTCTCAGGCCTCGAATACATTTATTTAACATTTTCCTTTCTTAATAGTTGAAGGTACTGTGTATTCTAGATTCCATCTACTGGCACACTAAAAGTGCTTTCTAAATATTAGGAAGTCATCTATCTAGATAACCTCACACTTATTCCCCAGGAGAGAGAAGATAGGAGAGGGTTTCTCCTTAATTGCACTAGAGATTTTCAGAGCTCTCTGACGATGACCGAAGAAGTCTTTGTCACAAGTATGTCACATCAAAAAGAATCCTGTTCATTCTTGACCTGGCACCTATGGCATTGTCCTGAGTGCCACATGGAGTGAGGTTAAATTTGCAATTTAGTTGGAATTTAAAATGTTATAGAAATTTTCTATTATTTAACTTGTGCAGATGGATGATTAAGACCAGAATTCATGTCATGTGCATTATAACGTTGTAGACTTGTGGATCAGTGGTAAATTTTAAAATATTATAAAATAGGGTCAATTTAATACCAACTACTCTACTTGGATACACAGTGTCCAATCCACCATGTGGATGCATGCTTAATGTTGAATGATGAAAATGACATTTTCATGAAGTGACATAGAAGGGAGAATTGGATTTTATGGTTGTGGTCCTATATACCATTTACTGGCAAACACACTAAATGTTTACTTTGCTAATAAAGTATGGGGTCTCCAGTATTTAAAATGGAAGTCGACGTAATCACATGCTGATCAAATCATCTTGAGTGACCCCACACATAAGGTAAGGATGGGTACTGACCAGCAACTGCTGCCAGGCAAACTTCTACCATGTTTCCCGTAGTTAAATTTTTATATCACAAAATCATCCTTTTCTACTAGGCACTCTTGGTTTTAAGAAACTATATAGCTTTATATGAATCACCTATAAAAGTCCTTCAATCATCTGCCCTGGTTGATTGTCCAGCTTCTCACGTGGATTAATTCAAGGACTTCTTTTTAGCACAGAAATCCTGTTTTGGTGAGTTCTGTGGTAAACCTCATAAGATGCAAATAGAACCAAATCATTTGCCTACTTCAAACATTCAGTGGCTTCTCACCAGTGATCCAAGAAGTCAAGTCCAAATTCTGACCTTGAAAAATTCCACCTCTTTTTGTTCCAGACTCATCTGCCATTACTGCCTCACCTTTAGCCTAGGCCTTCATGCCTTCGCACACACTGCTCCTCCAATAGAAACTGTCCCACCTGGAAAGCTTCTACATATCTTCCAGGCTTCACCTTCAATTTCATTTTCTCAATTCTTGAGTAGTTCACTTTGTTCACATCTTTCTTTATGCTGACATTGTGCTTTATACTTCCTGCCTCCCTCCACATTCCCTCTAGACTGAGCTCCTTGAATGCCAGGTCCGCGGATGGCCTCTTCTTCTTTGTGGTCATCCTACCTGGAGTAGTGCCTGGCACATGGCGGCCACTCCAAGAGATTTAACAAATGAATGAATGAATGGATGAATGCCTCCCCAAGTGTCTAATAACCGGGGGTGGGGGGTTGGGGGGATGGGGGTGGGCGGGGCAGTTCTTGGCAACTGGAAAACTTGACCTTCTCACTAGTCCAGGCTAGGGGCCTATTCTTTCTTTCCAATTACAAAGGATATTAATTCGGTGCCCATAGTTATGCCTTGCAACTCGACATGGCACGATGTTCAATATTAATGTGGAGGCCTAAATGTAATGTTTAAGTCACAGATACATTTTCCTAAGATTTTGAAGTCCATTTTGAAGTTTAGGGTATAGTTTCTCATATCAAATGCGACCCTCCAAAAAAGGCTTCTCTTATTGAATTTAATGGCATGATTTGCAAATACTAAGTTTAAAGAAAGGCCACGATATGCAGAACCATGTATTGTCTTAAAATAACTGTATTATGCATATTAAACCATGTAGCTTTCCTTTCCAGTTTGATTGCTTTGTTTGATCAAATTGAAAATCAGGTTTTCTATTTTGGCATCATGCCTTATTTCCTTAGACTAAATGAAATTGTTCCATTATAGCAAATAGAAGCTTGATAACGGTTTGATTCCATTTTTAATTGGAATGCTGTTCTCAGAAAATTTTACCATTCCAGTCATATACCTAGTTATTGTATCTTCACATAGAGGCTATGAGCTAAGACTGGGTTGCGCCCCTTATAGGATTTGAGTGGTTGAAATCCTAGGAGAATTTCAAACCGAGGCTCTGTCTGAGGCAGAGAGGGTGCTGCTTTCCTGCTCTCAGCTGATGAGAAATATTTAGCTCATCACAGGTCCCCATAGAAACAAAACACTGAAAGAAATGTCCCCCCTGGGGTTTGATCTCAACTTTTCTCGAATGGGCATGCCTTTGGAGGTTGAGAAGCAAAAAAGAATTAGCACCAATCCCTTCTTATTTCTAAAGTGGGCTGCACAAAGACATCAAAATAACTTCTTTTTTTTTTAAGGCTTCCTCACCGCAATGAGGCAAGAAGTGACCCGTGCCCACAAAGGCTGGGCCCTGGACTCGGTGACCATCCACAATGAAGTTCTGAGGCAGACCAAGGAGGAGATCACGTCACCCCCTGCGGTAGGCATCACTGGGCAGTTGTAGGGACAGTATGGAAGCCGGGGCTGAAAGTTCAAGTTCTCCTTCAAGCTGACCTGTGAGTGCCTCAGTTCAGCCCACGGGCTTTGCAGCCATGGTTTCAGTCAGAGCCTCCTCCATTTGTTGGAGTGGGAATTAATGACAAGCACTAGGAACTCCCCAGGCTGCATTTCTTTATAATTACAAATTACACTCGTGTTTGCTGGAAAGGATTTCCCACACATCTCCAGCTCCTGCTGTGGGCTACTCACAGAATGGATGGGCGTTGAGGGGACTAGTAGAGACTAACAAAAGTAGCGGTCCTGAGCGCTGGGACCAGTTCTAGCTGCGTGTCTTGACAGCTGCAGGACTGTGGTGGCGATGGGGAAGCGGGGTTGCTCAAGATGAGCAGAAACCAGTGGGAGCCCCTGTTTGGACACTTACCCTGCTTTATGAACTCAGGCAAATTCTTTAACTTTTTAAAAAATAATTAAAAGAATTTTTTTTTTTGTTACAGTTGGCATATAATATATAGTGTCAGGTGTAGTAATTAGACATTTATATAATTTACAGAGTGATCATCCTGAGATATCTAGTGCCCATTGGACACTGAATGTGGTATTTACAATATTATTGTAATCTTACATTTCTTATGTGGAAGGTGGTTGTGAGAATCAAATGGGATCATTTAGGCTTGGTGCCGGACCCCACATACACACTCAATAAATCTTAGTCCGTTCTTCCATTTTGCGGATTTTCATTCCCTCAATAGTCAAGTAAGGGAATGAACCATGTGATTTCTGAGTTTCGGCCCTTTCTGCCACTTTATCACAAGGATCACCTTTCCTCTGGTTTCCAGTAGTATGGTCCTCACTTCTGTCTGAGATCTCACTGGAATCGATCTTTGTATTTCTACAAAGATTAATCTAGGCTTTCTAAAAGTCACCTTGAAAGTCTTCCAGCTTCTCCCCATTATGCAATTCCGAAGTCACATCCGCGTTTTTAGGTATCTCTTACAACAACACCCCACTTCTGGCTGCCTTGATCTGTGTGGGTTTCCTGAGGCTGTTGTAACAAAGTACCACAAGTTTATTCTTAAAGCAATAGTTTATTCTCTCGCCGTTCAGAAGGCCAGAAGTCCGAAATGGAGGTATTGGCAGGGTTGGTTCCTTCTGGGGGCTCTGAGGGAGAATCTGTTCCCCGCCCCATCTCCTAGCTCCTGGTGGTTGCCAGCAGTCCTTGACGTTTTCTGACTTGTAGGTGCATCACTCCAATCTCCGCTTCCATTGTCACATGGTGTTCTCCCTGTGTGCATATCTGTGTGTCCTCTCTTCTTCTTGGAAGAACAGTGGCCAGATCGGAATGACCCTGTTTGCAAAGAGTCACATTCTGAGGTTCTAGGAGGACGTGAATTTTCGGGTGACACTATTCAATTCACTCTACCTTCTAACTATGACTTTATAAAATTCTGAGGACTGGAGTGTAGAAGGGATGCGATTTACTGTCAGACAGTACCTAAGTGGTTGTATTGTTCATGTAGTAATTGTCATCCAGTAACTAATGATGGTGATCATATGACTTGATTTTCTGGCATTGCCTGTGGTTTTATTGTCCTATCATATACCTCAGTTTCTGGTTCAAAACATACAGTCCTCAACCTGTTAGAAACAACTAATCTCCCTCTCTTTTACTATGATCTACATTTGCTTCCCCTTATCTATCAGTCCTTACTGGAAATGAAAAAGTGGTCACCACCTTCTACATAAATATATTTTATAAGCTTATGTGATTATTGTAATCTCTCCCGTGATTCCCTTTAGCCTTTCTTGTCTTACTAAATGTATGTTCTGTGGCTCCCCTTTGCCTGCAAGATCAAGTTCAGACTCTTCAGCTTGGCATCTAGATTTCTCTGCTCAAGCCCTAACTTATATTTCACTGTTTTTTTTTTTTTCACCCTCTGCTGAATAAAATTCAGAGTGGGCTTTCCCACCAACCTGGCTCACTTGCAGTGCTGCTTCTACCTGGGATATCTGCCCTCTCTCCTCTATCTTTCCAAATGCAGCCCTTCCTTCACGGCCATACCCCCCCCCCACAAAAACCCAGGACACCACAGCCCATAGTGGGCTTTCACCTCAGAAGGCACTGCCCTCAACCCCAGTGCTTTTCACCAGGAAACCCCTCTAACGAGTGTTATATTCATGTCTTTTTAAATGTGTGTGTGTGTGTGTGTGTGTGTGTGTGTGTGTGTGTGTGTGTGTGTGTGTGTGTTGTCTCCCGATATAATGGTGAAGACCTCAGGGGCAGGTCTTATTGTTTGTGAGAGAGAGAGATATGGGGCAATGGTCAATCAATGCTAAACCAACTCTCCCCTTCCTGCCCATCATATTTGCTCTCAGTCTACCATGTCCAGCCTCTGGGGCAGGGGCGGAGGGAGTCTGACTCTCTTGCTCACCAGACCTGGAAGCACACACCTCACTTCATCCCATGACAGAGATGAGGTCAGAGTCATAGGTTGGCTTGGCCAGCACCGGCAGACATACCATGTGGTACCCAGCTCCAAATCCTGTTCATGCTCCCGCCCTGCACGAACTCAGACCAGGCTTCTTGGGAGACTTTTAGCTTCCTGCAGAGATGATTTGGCACTGCCAGCAAATCTGTTGTCCCAGGTGGGCCACCCCCATGCTCAAATAATCAATAATAGGAACATTTCTTCAGCGCTCATCACCTCGAGATAGGCCACAGGGGAGAATTGGGCTCACTATTTCACTAATGCAGTGTGCCCAGCAGTGTTTTTGTCTTTTGTAGCATCTTTAGACTGGTGTATGTTTTCTTTCCAAACTGACAACCTTTATTACAGTAATGGATGCCCATCTCACAGCACCTAATTTTTTTAAAAGTCATTACCTTCTGCCCGGCTGTTCTAGGAAGGTGTGTATATTTATGGGCTCTATATGGATGGAGCAGCCTGGGACAGACGGAATGGGAAGCTCACGGAATCCACCCCCAAGGTGCTCTTCACGCAGCTGCCTGTACTGCACGTCTTTGCCATTAATTCCACTGCGCCCAAGGACCCCAAGCTGTACGTGTGTCCTATTTACAAGAAGCCACGGCGAACTGACTTGACCTTCATCACCGTGGTGTATTTGCGCACGGTCTTGTCCCCAGATCACTGGATCCTGAGAGGAGTGGCCCTTTTGTGTGACATCAAGTAAATTCATTTCCACTGGCTGGGGGCACCAGAAGCTGTTAATGGCCAGTGACATTGAGAGACTCAAAGATGTGTGTCTTTTGTCCCTGGTAATTGCTTGATTACTCTTTCTAAATTAAAAAGTTAATATTCTATAACCATGTACATGTGTTTACTCTATCAGTGTTCAAAAAAAGACAGTTCTAAAGCAATGTTTTTTTTTATTTTAGGCAATCATATTCCATTATAATTATTTTTTAGGTAAATTCTCATCTTCATGTCAGAACAATATGGAAGGTTCGAATTTCAAAATATCTAAAAGGATTCATCTGTTGCATCTAGTAGGAGGCTAGTAGATGCAAACGTTCCTTTCAAATGAAAACCACTTTCCCTTCTATAAAATCTACCCATGTTCATGTCTGTGCAAATGTGTTAACCCTTTGTTTGTTCATTTGAGTTTGGTCTTTTCTCTATGCTCGTGAAATGAAAACTGGAGGGGTCCAGTCAGGACCCCTCGGATCTACAGCTGTATGGTGTAAAGTATTTGAGGCAGAGAATCCACTTGGATGACTGCTCATATCATTCATTTTAATTTTATTTAACATTATTTTATTTTATTCTTTTAAGTGTTTTTGAGACCCAGTTGTCCCCTTCCAAACCCAACTCTGCAGGAGATAATGAAGCACACATTTCTAGGCAGCAAATGGAAAAGGAAAAACAAACTCCATCAAGTGAAATTAGGTTACATGCTGAATGCCTTAAAGAGCAAAGTCTTTAAAAAGTGAAGCTATTTCTTACTCTGTAGCTAGTCTGAAACTCGGTTTGAACCTTTATTTCCTGCTAAAGGAAATTGTCGATTTAACAAAACAGATGGGGTCCTGTACTGAATGCTCGTGCAGCTTCAAGAAAGTGAAGAAGTGTCTCTACTGATCTTCCCATCTAGAATCCGACTGCCTGCCCCCAGCTAAATTTGCAAGCTTCATTCCCTTTGTCTATTCTGAAGGAAGGAAGCGTTTCAAGTTGTCTTGCATCCCTCTCATCTTTCCGTCTCCCTGATCAGAGATGTCAATAATAAACAAAACATAATGGCCAAGCAGTAGCCCAGGTGAGATGTCTAGGGTCTACCCCAGAGGAAAGACCCCCAATGTCTAGTGTACTTTCAAATGGTAGAAAAATATCACAGGAAATGCAAATTGTAGTAGTGGTCTCTGGTGTGCTCCTGATATTGATTCAATGTCAAAGCCACAGAGCTCTCCAGGGCAGTTTGAAAAATAAGGTAACAGAGCCCTTGGCCCAAGTGTTTTGTATTTCCCTTGGCAACAGGCACACGAAAGGAAGAGATGGCACTCTCTGGAAAGAAACGTCCTCCCGAACTGAGGCTAGAATTTAGATCCCGCACTCCTGCCACTCTGGGTAGGCACAGAGGAAGTAAAACACATTATATAGCAAATCAAACTGCTTGTTCCAAAACAAAACACACATTTTATTCATGTTCCCGTCCAGTTGCTAAAACAATTGAAGGCAAACTGCATAATCTAAACCCCTGGATATCATGGTAGATCTTCATAGAATAACAATTAGGTTTAATATTCTGTAACAACTTGAATATCTTATGGAAAATTGGGAAAGAGGTAGGAAAGATGTGAATCTAGCAAGGGTATAGATCAGGCTGTTGAAAGCCACTGACGATTTTTGGGGAATATTTTACCATAGCTGATGAGTTTGCTCTGTGTCAACACAGAGGAGACACGTGCAGAGGCCCCCAGGAGTGAGGACCTGACACCCAAGAAGTGCTTCAAAATAGTCTTCTTTTTACAGTGGGTACTTCTCAGACATCCTTAGTTTTGCAGAGATGGCTAGGGCCCAGTTCTGCTTTTTTTCACTAGGCCATTACATGGTTTCCTTAAATATTTTGAGCCATTGAACACCCGTAAATGCATAAGCATTTTCCCAGAAAAATTGTTACTCTTTGCTAATTACATAGTTCGCCACACTTGAGTGATGGAGACCTAGTGAGGATAAAAGAGCAAATAACTGGAGACAAGATAGTTAAACCAACTGAAGTGGGGGAGAGGCAGAGTAATTTTTTTTCCTCCACTGAATCGATCCATCTATCCTCATTTTGTTCTCTGCAAAATGAACAACAAGATTTAAAATGTTATTTCAGTTTGGTCTTTGTATAAAAATAATACCAAAAGAGAAGTATCTAAAGAGATATCTTCTAAAAGGGATTGGACTTGTGGGTGATGTTGCATGAACGAGCTCCACTCTGCTGTCAAAGAGACCTGAGACAAAAAAAGGGACTCACCTGTAACATGAGTGTGACTTGGGGCCGTGGGTAGATGACAAAAGAATTGTTATAGACAGGGGCAAGAGATGGACTTGAAAAAAGGTAACATTGCAGTAGGGTCTTGGTCTTTCCATAGATGGTACCAAGCTGGTACCAAGACAGTAGATAATATATTCTGAGGAAGGAAACAAAATTAGGGAAAGAATGGTATAAAGATGGGAAACTGCACGGAACATCCAGAGACAGAGGCCAGACCACACAGTACCCTTCTCAAGAGCCGTCAGTGAGTTTCTGTCACCTGGACTGAACATTCCAAATGCCAAAGACGTTCACGAACTAGCCTGAGATAAAATTTTTTGCCTTGTGGCTGCCATCACTCAACTCGTTCACTTGCTTCTGCAGTTAGGACTTTTTCTTGCTCCCTGTATGTCACACACACTTTCATCCTCACACTGTTCTCTTATCAAGGAAAACTCTCCTATATAGAACAACTGGAACTTTCATACACTGCTGGAGGCGATGCGAAATGGTACAACCTTTTTGGAAAACAGGTGGGCAGTTTCATTGAGGTTAAACATATTGGTAGCATATGACCTAGGCATTTTCCTCCTAGATATTTACCTAAGAGAAATAAAAGGAGATTCCATACAAAGACTTCCATAGGAATGTTCATAAAAACTTTGTGTATAACACCCAACGATTGGAAACAACTCAAATGTCCGTCAACAGGTGAACAGGTTAACAAACTATGATACACCCGTTCTATAGAATGCTATGCAGCAATAAAATGAAATGATTGAAGCACATGACGACATGGCCGAATTCAAAATAATTAGGCTGAATGAAAGAAGTCAGACAAAAAGAGAGTGCATAAGTATGCTTCCATTTATATATTAAATGCTAGAAAGTACAAACTAATCTATAGTGAGAGCACATCAGGGGTTGCCTGGGGTAAGAGGAGCAGGGGCGGGCATGAGAAAGAGATGGCAAAGGGGCAGGAGGAAACGTTGGGGAGTGACAGGTGTGTTCAATCTCTTGATCGGGGTGATGGTTTTACAAGTGTCAAAATGAACTAAGTTGTACACTTTAAACGTGTTCAACTATTGTACTTCAATTATAACTCAATAAAACTGTGGAGAAAAGTTCTCTCTGGACCACCCGATTCCTTCTTCGCCCTCTGTGAAGACTTCCATGACCCCCTCGCTCCTCCCCTAAGAAGGATTTATTGCTCCTTCTGCATTTTGGTTGCAGCCAAATTTAACAATTTTAATCTTAGCAATTAATGATGTATATCTGTCTTTCCACTCTATAGCAAGCTTCTCGAAAGCAGAGTCTAGCTTTTTGGCATCCCAATAAGTGCTGACTGAATGAAAGGATGAGTGAATAAAAAGTAACCCAATTTGACTGGCAAATGTAGGCAAATGGTGGAGAAGGAGGAAATGTCAAGTGGGGGCCAGGTTGGGAGGGACTAGACGACCATGGAAAGACAGTGGGGAACTGTGGGTGGCCCTGGACTGCTACAGGGATGGAAGCGAGTAGGTCAGTTAGGAGGCTATTGCTCTGGATCAAACAAAATGAAATGAGAATTGAAACTAGAGAGATGACAATTAGAATGGAAGTAAAGGCAAGTCATTTGAAACATGTTGTGGAGGTAAAATTTGGGAATTCCAAAACCAAGTCGGCGAGGTGAATAATAAGCAGGAAGGGTTGAAAGCAAAGATACAACAGTTTATAGCCTGGAAATCCTGGTTGGATATTCCATCTGGCATTATGATTTGGGACTAAAGCTATTTTCCTAGCCAAGTGCATATAAATAACTGCCAGGGTCAGTTAAGAAAGGTCAATTGAAGAAAGACTCGGAGATCTGTGTGTTTACCGTTGCTCATGAAGTCTGTGACTTAACAAAGTGGTGTTATGATGTGCCAAGCATTAATCTAAGCACTTGACATGCATTAACCTATATAATCCTTATATCGACCCCAAGAAGTCTGAAATTATCGTTTTCATTTCACAGATTAGGAAACAAAGGCACAGGAAAGCTAAATAACTTGCTCAAGACCTCACAACTAGTAAGTGACTGACAAAGCTGTGATTTGAAATAGACCTGAACAGTTCCAGTCCATCCTCTGATGAACTTTGCAAAGCCGAACTAAATGAGAAGATACGTGATCCAGTCCAGGGACACAGGCCCCCGCTGGTGGCTTCTTTGTCCCCATGCAAAAGACAAAAAATGACTCAAATATTCTTTTAAAGAACACAATTCAGCAAAGGGTAAAAGAGAGACAAAGTGTGAAAAATATTTCTTCATTCTAAATGAAAAAAGTTAGAAAACTATGGAGATCCTTTTCATTTAAAAAACCAAAAAGCCACTCACAGTTAAAATAACTCAGTGACTTAATCCCAGGTGTCTTTTTTTCTAAGTGTTTTTTTAAAGGTTTAAAAAAACGATCCTGCTTTAAATATAAAAAGATGTCACATGACAACACTTCAGGAATAGTTAGGAAATACAGGAACACCTCAGAGGTATTGTGGGTTCAGCTCCAGACCACTACAAAAAAGCAAATATTGCAATAAAGTGACTCACACGAATGTTTTGATTTCCCAGTGCATATAAAAATTATGTTTATGCTATACTATAATCTATTAAGCGTGCAATAGCATTGTCTAAAAATGTATGCACCTTAATTAAAAAATACTTTCTTGCTAAAAAAAAGAAAAAATGCTAATCATCACCTGAACCTTCAGCAAGCCATAATCTTTTTGCTGATGGAGGGTCGTGCCTTCAATTTGTAAAAAAAAAAAAAAAAATGCAGTATCTCAAAATGCAATAAAATGAGGCGAGACTTTACAGCATAAATCTAAAAACATGCCAAATAGTGAATGGGCAATGAATCTACCGAATGTGAGCCAGGGCTGGATAGACATTGGCGTATGGGCTTTTTCTGTATGTGGTAGAAATTGTCCACCTATTTAAAATGCTAAAGATTTTGCCCCTCTCCCCGTCTTAGGGCTGGAAACATACTCTGAGCTGGAGATTTGTGTGTAGGTTTCCTGGGAAGAGCTCCTGGAAACAACACCTGTGGGGGAGCGGAGGTGGCAGGACTGGGCAGAGGGAGGGAAGTCAGGCTGGAATGTGGCCACAGCAAAGCCCCCAGCTCCCCACCCCCTGGGAGCTGTGGACCTGGGATGGCCCTGCAAGAGGTCCCACATGGGTTGATGGGAGGGAGGGGGCCAGGCCGCGGGATCCCATCTCAGCCAACACTCCTGAAAGCTGGGGGAGGGGAGCCTGAGACCTGAGGGGAGGCCTGGGCAGCGTGTCCCTGGCACTGCCTTGCTTCCTCCACACCCTTTTCCTTGTCATCTCTCGTGCTTTTTCTCCACCCCCTTTGATTCGAAAACAAATCGTGAACACATTTTCCCTTGCTTCCTCTTTATGACCTCCTCAGAGGATCTTAAGTTCAGTGAGAATATTTCTGACATCTGACTCCACCTCCCTGAGATGAAGAGGATTTTCTGGAGTTCCTGAAGTAGCGGGAAAGAAACCTGAGGGAGGAGTGACTCCTGTCCCTTCCCAGTGTCTGGGGAAGAGAGGGACTCTCTGCCTGAAGGAAACTCCGGACTCAGCGGAGTAGCAAGACAGATTTTGGAAAGACCTCGGACACGAAGACAACTGAAATGTAAAAGCACCTGTTCTAAGTTGCTGTTTTTCTCAGAACTGTAAGCTCTCTAAGGATTTTCAAAGGCTAGAATTGTGTTTTGCCTTAGGAAAGAAACGTCTTTTGTACCTTGAGCACATGGAAGAAAATCAGTCAACTCTGCTGCTTCTCTTTTTCAACATCTGGCTTTGGCTGCAAAAAGGAACCACATCTTTGAACACTCAAATCTTGACCTACATACAACCTTCTGAGATGACTATAAATACTCTGGAGTAATGTTCAAAAGGTGAAAATGCTCTTCCTCTAACTTACATCAGCACCATTGCCTTAGAAGCTGCTGGTTTAGCAGCTTGCCCTAGTCTGCTCCCTTCTCCCCAGAAGGAGGCAGGGAGTGAGGGTCTCACAGTTGCTTCCATCCTCCAGGCTTGGAAAATCACCCTCCTTGGGAAGGTGGCAGGGGGATAGCGTTACAGTTGTTTCTTTGTGAAGCTGTAACTGAATCGATGTCCTTGGGGAGCAGCGAAATGCCTCTTCACTTCACACGTGTGCTGCCCCGGCAGCTCCCGGCCTTACCTCTACAGAAGCTGCCAATCGACTCATTCCCAAGGAGGCTGAGGCTGGTTAGTTAAAGCCCCTCCTTCCTATTTCCAGGCAAAATCCTCATTTGACCTTGGGCAGGTATTCAATGCTTGAGTCTCTAATTTCCTGGCACCCCACCCACCCAGCTTCTTCAAGATGATGCTATGAATGTGGGGGTTCTTTTCCGACTCCCAACTGACAGATTCATGGCTGTTTCTGTCACTAGAACCCCAGCCTCCTCAGACATGTGATCCGGGATTTCAACCTGAGGGGATGAGGACACTCATTTGTCATTTGTGGTTTTCATGTATTCCTTCCTGATTATTTAAGCCCTTTCCCTTTCTATTGTTCCTCTTTTATTGTTCTCTCAAAGGACATCCAGTGTCCATCATGATAAGAACCTGAATGAGAGGTTGCCAGACAAACAGAAAATCTCTCTCTCTCTCTCTCTCTCTCTCTCTCTCTCTCTCTCTCTCTCTCTTGATCCAGAGCAAAGAACCCACTGTTTGGTGTGTAGCTAGATCACGTCAGAAGCTTTGTCTTTTATGTGTCATCCCCTCTCCTGGGGAAAGCAATCATTTTTAGTTTTTTTCCACGTTTATGGAATATTTTTAAAGAATAGGCTTGCTCTTTCTGCCTGTCTGCTTTCTCCAGAAGCCCAAGCAAGTCCTTAGCTGCCAGCAATCAACTGGGCATCTCCTAGTGGACCCCCGACTTCACATTCCCCTCAGGTTTCTCCCCTGCCCATGGAAACCTTGGCTATGGGACAGGTGGCCCAGGGGATACGCAGATGAGTCCTGCCCTTTCCTCTCATGCCCACCTGCCCACTCAGCCCTCCAACTTCTTGGAGGGCAGGGACTGACGCTCACAGGAGAAAAGCCGAGCTCCCATTACTCACTCCAGAGAGCCACAGCAAGGGTGGCAGGTGGTCACTTGGGGCAGGCAGTTCCCTGCCAGTCCAGAGGGAAGCGCTCTCAGGACCAGTCTGGGATGTTTCTCCCTTCTCCTCCTCCCATCCTGGAGGAGGGCATGGATGGGTAGGGTGCTCCCAGCCCTTTCTCCTGCCATCCATCTCGCAGCCCCAGAAAAGTTTCATCTTTGAAAGATAGTGCCAGACTTCCACACCACACGTCTCTTGAAACTGTGTGTGAGCATTTTCCACCTTCTGGGAAGAAGTCTGGGCGATTTTAGAGCCATCTTGATTAGAGCTGTCTTCACCTCTAGTGCCTTTTAGGAGAATTCCAACCTGACTGACACGTAATATGCAGACTTCTTCTACATTCAGCCATGAGAAGAAATTTGGGCAGCTCCTCATGCCTTTCCCCTTGAAGGAAGTGCATATATGTGTTTCTACGTCAGTTTTTGTATTAATTTGTCACTTGGTAAATTAAATTTAGCACTGCGATAAAATAAAAAAATAAAACAAATTAAACAATCCTATGAGGAATTGATTTCCCTTCCACATCTGTTCACAGAGACATAAATCGAAAGTTTTGTTATTTTAAAAACCTCCAATGCAAATATGATCTAAAATTGTTAAGCTTTGAAGTTGAGATTTTCTGTCAAAAGATGATTATAGGCCCGCTCCCTGGAGCTTGACCACTCACCTTCTGCCTCCAGGCCCCAATCACATTGTTTACCTCCTGAGGTTCTTTCCGACTCATTGTAACTCAAGGTGATGGTGCCAGTGTCACCTGTGCACAAGCCCCATGCTAACCCTCAGGTGGGATGCAAGAGGGATCCAGTCCTCAGGCACATGTTATAGCCGAGAACACAAATTGCTCATGAATAGCCACAGTGTAAGTCAGAGAGTGGTTATTTTACTAAAAATAAAGTGGCATAGGTGGGCAGAGGAGAGAGACTTGACTTTTCTTTGGGAGGATCAAGCAAGATCCTTGGAGGATGTAGAATCTGGGCTGAGCCATGAAGGATGGATGGGATGTGACCAAAGGAAACAGGGAAGAAGAGCGTTCTAGAAGGAGGGCACAGCCAGAGCAGAGGCCGGACATGAACAAAGGCAGGCCGAGTTTAAAGCACGACAATGAATTCAGGTTGGCTGCAGCATGAGATACAGACAGCGAGGGCTTGGAGGAAAGCCTGCAGTTGTGAGGGGTCAAGAACGATGTGGGTATGACTGTGACACACCCTTACATATAAATGACATTCTGTAGTTTCCAAAGCTTGCTCACGTGCATTATCTCATTTGATTGTCACAGCAAACATGTGAGCAGGCAATAGCTGAGATTATTATATAGATGTGGAAACTGAGACTCGGAAATTTGATCCCATCTGCTTTAGGGGACAAAGAAATGATGGAAGATCCAGGGTGAAAGCCCAAGTCTTCCCAAGCCCTGACTAGGGCCTGTCCCCTAGTTCAGGGGGTGGTAGTAGGAAGCCTGAAAAAGAACTTGCTTTTTCGTACCTGCCCGCACTGTGTATTTGTAGAATTTTTGTTTGTTGGTTTGCTTTCATGTTTAATTCACTGTAAAAGCACCACGAAGTGGCCACCCCTGGATATTCTAGTTGAGTCAGTGAATTCCTGATAGGGAGACTGGAGAATGGTCTCCTGCCAGAGGTCAGACTGTGGGTCTTGGATGTGACATTGAAGTGGCCTCAGAAAAGCTGGCAGAGCTGGCGCGGACCTGCTGTCCGCAGCAGCTTCCTGGGCATAGGGGCCAAGACAAAGCTAGGGGGACAGGGATAAGGCCCGCTAGCACAGAGCCACAGTGTGTGTCACCATGTAGAGCTTGCTGATGTCGTTCCCCCAGGATGATGGAGAGCATGGCCATCAGACGGCAGTGGGTACGTCCTCAGGCCTCTTGATATCTACATGGACAATCACTGTAGTTCCTAATTGTTACACTCTCCTTGAACCTGGCCCGCTGGTCAGCCTAGGTCTGCTTTTGCACTGGCATGATCTTCAGAACCTTGTCCTTGAGGAACATCCCTAGAAAAAAGTCAATGATCTCAAACTCCTTGATGGGCAGAGAAAAGAGATTGATCGGCAGAGACTTAATCTTCACATCCTGGACCCTGGGACCTGGCTTGATGATAAAGACCTACTTCTTGTCCTTGATTTGCCGCCATGTGTTCCAAGACCTCAGCTCTAATGTTGACCCCAGCCCTGCCTGATACTTCCAAAGCCTCCGTGCCCTCTCATTCCTGGACGCCTCCCACAGCACCAGTGTCATCAGGTTTTGTCTTAGAGAAGTGTTTGTGCATTTTCATGTGGCAAAACTGTCATGCTTATAATTAATTCTGTGAGCCCACACCCAAGAGGAGCTCCCCCTGAGAGCACCTGGAAGGCAGTAGATTGGACTTCTGAGCCATTAGGTGCTGGGTAGTTTCATCAGCTTTGTTTGCTGTCTTGTTTGGCAAATGAGCCAGAAAACAGAGTGCAGCTGAGTGCCTTGGGATTGAGGGCTTTCAGAACAGGGAAGGAAGTAACTCTTGAGCTGGCCTTGCAAGGGGAAAGAATGAAATAGGCTGGGTCCTCAAAAAAGGTCACCTGCCGAGCAGAGGCGCAGATCTACTGGAAGCCACGTCTAGAGGTCAGAACACAACAGAGGCCAGTCTTGAATCCTGAAATGTTATCATGTCAGCTGGGACTGACAGAGAAATGGCCAGAGAATGGAGTGGAAACTTCTGGGCTGTGATTCTGTGGAGGTATAGGAGACATCTGCAGGGTCAGTTCTAGCTGCAGCTGCTTCAAGCTGTCTCTCACTTGTGACCTATGGGGTCCTAGGTGGCCAGAGATGACCATTGAACTTGCAATCAGAGAACCAAAGCACGGTGGTGTGGGTGACTAAGAGAAGTCAGCCTAGACACTTTCCAATTTTCTGTTTTGCATTCGTTTTCTATTATTTAGGAGAAGGGCATGCGTGGGTTATCACATTTTTTTTGCTACAGAACTGAGGGTGATGAGTTTGTCCAGCCTGAGTGTGTCAGTGATGAGAATCAGCCTGTTGTCGGGGGTCCTCCCTGCCCTGTGTGCTGGTTGAGTCTTGCCGTGGAGGACTCCGATGATGCTTTGCAGTGACTTGGATGCAGCCCAGAAGGTGATCCTGGCTCTTGAAAGCCACTGGTAACTTCCCCACTCTGGATCCGGGCCTGTTTTTTCCAGAGAAGTTCTGGGGCCCCATAGGTCCTTCTGCAGAGTGATTCCTCCCCAGGCCTGCGAGGCCTGCAACTGGCTAGTCCGAAGGATGTTACGAGAGAGAGACAGCTGGGGTAAGTGTCTAAGGAGGAGGCTGCTTGCCAGTGGGCCGGTTAGCATATCAGTCTGGTGACACCTCTTATTTTACACTCAGGTTGATATTGGTTTCATTTCTCATTTTGGTCACAGTGGGTTTCTCAGCCATGATGGATGCACGGAAAGGCCACAGTGAGAAGACCGGTGTGATGCTTCCTTTTCATTTGATTTCCAAAAGTGTGAAATTTGGCACGTTTCCTCTCTTCTTACAGAGCTTTAATTCTGTGAAGGAACATTATGGGCTTTGTCATCACCATTCCCTCCCCAGCTTCCCTATTTTCTCTCTAGAGAAAAAGGCAGCCAGGTGGGAACAGCCAGGGGTGAAGGATAGAGAGAGGCTGGATAAATGAGAATAAACAGGTTTGCTTTTCAGGCCCAAGAGCTATGGCCACACAGACCTAGCATCCCCTTTCTGGTGCCACCATCCATGGACAAAGGTGAGTAGAGCAGGAGAGGAGATGGGCCCAGAGCAAGGAGCCTCATTCACCTAATGGCAGCTGCAAGGAAGGGACCTTCTGAAGCCCTCTGCTTACACTGACTAGCCCTGCACCCAGACAGGCACAGGGGCACATGCCATCTCTGTTTATCAGGATAAGCTTACTGCAGTGATAGAAAGCTCCTGAATCTTAGTGGCTTAATAGGATCCAACCCAATGCAGGTCAGCAGGAAACTGCTCTGCACAGTCATTCAGGGACCCGGCTCCTTCTGCCTTGGAGGTCTCCACTGGACCATCTGTGTCCAGCAGGATGATGGAGGAGGAAAGGGTGTTGGGGCTTTTATGGACCAAGCCTGGAGATGGCCTATATCAACTTTCTGCACTTTCCATTGGTCACTAAACACCAAAGGAGACTGGGAGGTGTGTTCTCGGTGTATTATGCGTTGAATTGAATCCCCAGCAATAGGTGTCTTGAAATCCAAACTTCTAGTAACTTAGAATGTGACCTTGTATGGAAATAGTGGCTTGAAAGAGGTCACTGAATTAAAATGAAGTCTTTAGAGTGGGTCCTAATCTGACTGGAATCTTTATGCAAAAAGGAAATTTGGACACAGAAAGGCATGCACGGAGACACAATGTGAATACTCGGAGAACACCATCTGTGAGGTGAATGAAGCTGCCAGAAGTTAAGAGAAAGGCCTAGAACAGAGTCCCTCAGCGCCCTCAGAAGGGAACAACCCTGCTGACTGACACCTTGATTCCAACTTCCAGGCTCCAGGACTGTGAGACAATAAATTTTTGTTGTTTAAGTCACCTGATTTGTGGTACTTTGTTATGGCAGCCCCAGGAAGCTAACAACACAACAGGTTTGGGGAGTGTTCAGCCAGCTCTGCTACGTAATCGTTGTGTCAAAGGGAAGGAAATAGATGGCTCTTAGTGCCACACCTGACAGTTTCACTGGTTCTATCACGCTTCGCAAGGCCCTCTCCCAAGAACTCCTCCTCCCCCTGGTTTTCTCTCACCTTCTGCCCACATGAAAAATAGAGAGGAACTTTGCTGTTATCACCTTATTTTTTTCTCTTCCTTGGTCCACAGGTGCAAAAACCCTGCCAACACCTTGCTAACTGGCCTTAAGCAAATCCCCTTACTCTGTGGAGCTCAGTTTCCCTCCCTGTAACATGGGAGCATTCTCCTCCCCTCAGTAGAGGAGTCGGCTATGGAAACGATGCTGTGACACTTTGGAAATATGGCCTGCTGCCTCTGCCCGAGACAGCCATACTCACTGTAGCTGGAGAGGCTGCAAATCCTCCCAGCTGACTGCACAGAGCTGGACAGGACCCAGCACCCGGGGAATTGAGCTGGACTGGTGAGTGGGACCTGCGATAGCAGCTCGGCACAAGGGAAAGGGTCTCTTTGTCCACCAGGCCTCCTCCCTCCGCCTGAGCCGGGGGATTGGGCCGGGGCCAGGAAGTGATGCGCTAAGCTGGAGGCCCTGGGCATTAGCAGCCAAATCTGCCGTCTTGCTGAGACCTGGCACAGCAGGTAGATGACAGCCTGGAAGATGGAGAGCTTGGGGAATAACAGTGATGTTAGTGCTGCCATTTACTGAGGATACTTTGTTTCAGGTTCTGTTCCCTATTGTCTAACAATTCTACAAGATGGGGACTGTGGATCATGCAGTCAGTGGGCAGGGTCTGAGTGGGTTTGCATCCACCCTGTCTTGGGATATTTTAAACCATCTTGGTTCAAAGCTAGTTACTTCCCTGCCTTTGCTTCAGGATCCTCATTTGAAAAATGGGCATTAAAATGATGCCACTTCACAGCCCAGGGTTACTCCCAGAAGCTCTGAGTCAAGGGACAGACGGCGGGGTCAGAGAAGAAAACCGGGAGGCAGAAGATGAAGCCTCTGTCTGCAGGGGCATCCTCCCACCGACACACTCTGTTGCCCCAGGGAGATGTTGGCAGCCAGTTCTCCTGGCCGCTGGCAGAAGGTGGATTCCTGAGCCCACTCCTGTGGTCTCTGCTTTCTCCCACCTTATTTTTTTCTCTTCCTTGGTCCCAAGAGCAGATCTTCAGACGCTACTGACCAGAACTAGGGTGAGGGCAGGGGGGGCATTAAGTGAAGTAACACTCATACGGCTCTCAGAAAAGTGCCTGGCTCAGGCAAGTGCTCAGCTGATGTTGCCCTTTGTCATTATCCCCATTTTACAGATTGACAGACTGGGGGTCAGAGATGTTCAGTGAGCGACTGAACTAGATTTGAACCCAAGGCTGACAGACTCTAAAATCTGTGTGTAGGAGTTACGCGTGCACACACACCCGTGTGTTTGCATTCAGCTAAAAGGTGTGAGCTCTTTCCTCATCTAGTCCCCCAGAAGAGGCTTATGGTCTTCAGTTTCAGAAAATAAACAGGTTTCTTAGGAACTCGGAATTTGGAAAGTGAATGGAACCATGTGGGCAAGAAAACCCTGTCTTTTGTTTTGTTTTGTTTTAGCAGTTCTTTCTCCCCTTTCCTCCCTTTCCTTCCCTTTTTCTTTCTGCCTCCATTTTTCTCTGCTTTCCCCCTCCCTCCCTCTTCATCTTCTTCTATGTGAAAGGGTCTGTCCTACTCCCTGGTCAGCTCTTCCCACCAAGGAGTGGGTTTTTCTCAGTCAGGGACAATGGAGGGTCAGTAGCCTGGTCTCCAAATGGTTTGTCTCCAAAGGGACAGGGCCTTACAGCACCTTTTCCTCAGATGCACACATCTATTGCCTCCCTGCCCATTTCTGGAGATAATTGAAAACCGTTTTTTTAATGCAAGCTGCAGGTGCCCGCACTTTGGGGTCACAGGAGAAGCATTGAGCATGTGAGTAAGAAGCAGGCCCCAGAGCTCTGGGCAGCAGAGAGGAGCTACGTGCTCCTGACACAGGCTGGCAGAGCTGGAACCTGAACCCCCAGTGCTGCCACAGACCCAGCTGCTCAATGGGAACTACAGTGCCAGCTCTGGGAACAGGTGGGTCTGGAGTGAGTGTCAGCTGCTGCTCAGGAGCAACTCGCTTTTCATCCCTGAGCCTTGGTCTCTTCATCCATTAAATGGGTACAGTAGTACGTGGTCATAGTATCTGAGGAGATCAGGGCACACTAAGCACTCGGCAACACCTGGCTCAGGGTTTTTGTCCACGGTGTCGTTAGTTTAGGACATGGTCTCCCATCTGTTCAAATTTCTGTTCTTAGGGAGCTTCATGCCCTGTGTTCAGGGGGCTTGTCTTAGTCCATTTGGGCTGCCATAACAAAATACCATAGATTGATGACTTACAAACAACAAACATGTTTTACAGTTCTGGAAGCTGGAAGTCCAAGATCATGGTCCCAGTAGATTTGGTGTCTGGTGACAGTCCACTTCTTGGTTCATTGATGGCCATTTTTTTTTGTCTGTCATCACATGGTGGAAGGGCAAAGGACCTCCCTGGGGTCCCCTTGATAAGGGCACCCATCCCATTCATGAGGGCTCTGCTCTCATGACCTAATCACCTCTTAATACCATCACATTGGGAGTTAGGATTTCAACATATGAATTTGGGGACTGGGGGCCACAAACATTCAGACTATAGCAGGGCCCGAATGAGGGGCCTTGATAACGGTGTGAGGAGAGGAGAGAACTGTACTCCCCACTATGTCATCTGTTCTTTCTCCCAGCACATTCTCCTTCTGATGAGTTTTTGAGCACCTATTATGTGCCAGATACTTCACTAGACACTTAGATTGACACATTTCAATTAGGACAAACATCACTGAGCACCCGCTATGTGCCAGGACCTGTGCCAATGCTGAATATTCAGAGATGAAGATGAAAACATCCTTCCCTCGAGGAGCTCACAGTCGAATGAGGAAAAGCCATAATGAGACAGAGACAGACTACAGTAAGTGCTTCAGTTCATTCCACTTGTTGTTTCGAACAAGAGTCATCGAGCACCTAGTATGTGCCAAGCATGGTGCTGGGTGCTGTGGTGTAGACATGAGTAAAACAAGACCCCTACTTGGGGAACTGAGAAATTAACGAGCAATCATTCAAGAGGGTTCCAAAGTGCCCAGATGGCAGTAAGCACAAGAGATCATGGAAAATTTCCATGTGGGGGTGACCCTGCCACTGAGGCTCTGAAGGAGGGTGAGATGGGGCTGGGGAATCCTAGAGAAGAGCCATGTGTAGGGGAGACTGTAGGGCTCTTGTGCTGACAAAAGCACGTATGTTGCCTAGAAGGGATGAGGAAAGGTTTCTTAGAGAGGCAGCTGCCTGCACTGGGTCCTGAAGCATGAGTAGGAGCTCAGGGAGGCAGAGTGGTTGAGGACACTTCAGACAGAAGAGATAGCATGTGCAAAGAAATGGGAGGATCACTTGCAAGAGGTCTAGCAGGGAGGTAAGCAGGGGGCAGATCCAAGCAGACTCCTTAGATAACTAGTTTGGTGGACTTGAGCCTGGGTGATGGGGAACTAATGCAGAGGCTCAGAGATGAAGTCAGATCAGGGTCTGAGAAAGCGAATCCTCTAGGAGACTGGATAAGGAGGGAGGGAGAACAGTTATAAAGGAATCAGATTTTGGATCTACTCTGAAGCCTACTTACCTTAAAAACTTGGGAGACAATGATGCTAAATATCTAATAGACAACCTTTCAGCAGCTGCAGGGCACATTCACTGAAGCATTAGGTCATGGCACCCAGGATAACCCATTATACCCAAGACGGAACCAGGGTCTGCAAACACTGGGCACTTACTAGGCACAGACCTATGCCTGTGCTGACATACAATGTGCTGGCCCTCTCAGAGCCTCAGTCTAATGTGAAGGACAATCCAGGGAGGCACAAGCTGAGATGAGAGGCAGCATCAGAGGAAACTCACAAGCTTTGGACCCTCAGGTGTTAAAAAGAGAGGTTAAATAATCTCCCCTTCAAATAGATACCTCTGGGCCCAAGGGCCAGCCCCCACCTCTGGATATTCTCAGAAGCCCACTATCTTTGTTGTGTTCTCCCTGAGATGAAGATTTAAGACAAGTAGTTTATCTTTATTCGGGAGGTGCCCCCAGGAAACACTAGCCCCCTACCAGGTTTCCACTGCGGGGGGCTGGGGTTCCATCCCACTGAAACATGTGGGAGACTGGTACATGCCTCTGAGTTGTCCGATCCAGCGGTGAGGAACTGGGGTATTTATCCACCCACTCATGTCCGTTCATGCTTGAGAGCTGCTCCTAGGGGTGCCTGCCCTGTACTGGCTGAGCACAAAAATCTCCTCCTAGTCAGAGAACGACCCCTAGCAGAGAGAAAGCAGTCTTTTTAAGTGCTGAGGGCAGGACTTCTACAGCTTGTGCTTATCCCGACAGTACTGATCATCAGTGTTAGTTGTAATCGAAATGGCTCAAATAATCACTTATTTAATGTCTTTCTCCACATTTAATGTCTCATTCCATTCGAGGGAGAGTACAATCTACCTTAGGATAGAGATTGTGTCACGGCTTAATACAACTTTCACCCCCGGGTGGACCTGGTTCAGTGTCTGGAACAAGGGAGATGTTCAATAGAGGCTTATTGAATAAATGTAATTTGGAGGTTGATAAGTTCATAGTAAAGACCCGGTTCTCTCTGAATGCTTTCTCTAGCCCCCTATCTTCTCTCCTCTACTCTCTCCAAACCCCAAACCTGGTATAGCAGGGTCTGCAAGATGTTTCCAGGTATCTATCTATCTATCTATCTATCTATCTATCTATCTATCATCTATCTATCTATCTATCTATCTATCTATCTATCATCTATCTATCTATCTCTCATAATCTATCATCTATCTACCTATCTATCTAATCTATCTATTATCTATCTATCATCACCTATCTAGCTATCCAACCACATGACCCTTGAACATTAAAGTTTAAACTGTATGGATTTTTTTCAATAAATATACAATTGGTCCTCCATATCTCCTGTTTTCCCATCTGTGGATTCAACCAACAGCAGATCGAAAATAGTATTTTCCATCCTTGGTTGGGAACCCATGGTGCTAAGGGCTGACTGTATGCATTGTTCTACACCAGTTTATATAAGAGACTTGGGCGTCCAGGGATTTCAGTAACTGTGGGGCGTCCTGGAACCAATCCTCCATGGATACTGAGGGAAGACTGTAGTTAAGTTTTTGATGAGTCGAAAGCTATTTACACATAAATTTTCAACTGCGAAAGTCAGCACGCTTAATCTCCATCTTGTTCAAGGGTCAGCTACATTTGCCTTCGTCTAGAGTAATACAAGCCCTAATATTTAACCTTGCAAGCGACTGCTTAGAATAAAAGATACTTTCCCCAGCCTCCTTCAAAGCTGAGTGCCCATGTGTCTAAGTTATAACCAATGGGTGGAACTGACAACTGCATTTTTCCGAATGTGTCCTTACAGGTAGAGGTGCATCCATCTCCTTCCCTCTTCCCCTTGCTGGTTGGAATGTGGATATCATGGCTGGAGCTGGAGCAGCCACTTGGGATCATTACTGGAACCCCTGGCCCATGAGAATGGTGGAAGCCAGAAGAACTCAGGACTTGGATGATCAAGCAGCTTCTGCTCCAGCCCTGGGCGGAACATCTGGCCCTGCTTTACATGGGAGAGCCCTTGGTTATGCTATCGTTGTTTGGGGTTTTCTTTCGCATGCAGCTGAACAAACTAATCTTAAGTGACACACACAAGGTGACCATTAGATTAACTTCGGGGAAGAGGAAGAACTAAGTGACTCCCAAGTAGTGAATGGAGAGGAGGATCCATCCATCTCGCTGAGAGGGAGCCTGAAGATCATCCCACCAGCCGTTTCCTACCTCTTCCCCCTCCTACTTCCCCAGACAAAGCCAACCTCCTCAGGGCTTGGAGAAGTTCTGTTCTTTCTCTCTCTCTGAGAACTGCTACTCCACAGACTCTCCTCTCTCCCTTTGGAAAGTTCTAGACATGCCCCACAGCAGGTCCAGGGCTGAGTGCTGTTGACATCAAAGTTCTGGGAAGGAGAGAGGGCGGCGGTGGCTTTTCCTTACCGGCTCCTGCACCAGGGAACAGACACTCAGCGCCGCCTTAGCGCGCTCTCACCCGCTGCTGCGTTTGGGGTCGGCGTGGACACAAAGGCAGGTAAAGTGCAGAGAGACAAAGACACGGGAGTCACAGGGAACAGCCGTGCGCGCACGTCGTCACGCGGACCCGGCGGCTCCAAGGGCCCAGCGATTCGGAGCGGGGGCCGTGGGGAAACGTGTGGCCCCTCCCCCGCCGGCGGGGCTCCCTCCATCCAGCTGTCGTCTCCCACCTTGTTCCCCAATCTCGGCGGTCCCGGGGCTGCCTTTGGGACCGAGGTCGAAAATGAGGAGAGGTCTTGGAAAGAGGGTCACTGCCCCGGGTATGTGTCTGTCTTTCTAGCCAACGCACAGTTCTTGGGGTTACACTTTTGGTCGGGGTCGCATGGCCAGGGTGACCCTGGACAAGTCCCATGAGCTCCTCCGGCCTCGGGGTCCTTCGGGGTCCCCTGAAGAGGGGGGAAGGTGTGGCTGGCCTCCGCGGGGGGCCGTCCCGGCGGGGGCGGGGGCCCGGGGACCCCGCCGGCCCCTCCCGCGGGCGGGGCGGCCCGTGCGGCTCCTCCCCCGCCGCCCGCCCGGGCTCAGCGGCCGCGCGCGGCTCCGCAGGTGGCGGCGATGGCCCAGCCCTGAGCGCCCCGCCATGGCCGGCGCCCCCGGGCCGCTCCGCCTGGCGCTGCTGCTGCTCGGGGCGCTGGGCAGGGCCGGCCCCCGCCCGCAGGTGAGGCCGCGGGGCGCGGGGCGCGGGGCGCGCGGCGGGACTTGGGCGAAACTCCGAGGCTGCGGGCGGGCGGGGGGCCCGACGCCTGGGGGAGAGTAGGCGCTGGGCGCTGGGCGTCCGGGGCGGGGGCCGAGGCGGCTCCGAGGGCGGGCGGCCGGGGGGGCGCCTCTCCCATCGCCCGGGGCCCCTGTCCGGGCGCCGACTGCCCCGCCGCGGCTCCGCGGACACTTTCCCAACTCCCGCCTCTCGGACCCCCGCGCCAGCGCCCGGCCCCAGCGCGCCCCCTTAGCCGACCTCAGCCTCTCCCGCTGAGCCCGCACCCCGGCCCCCCAGTGCCGGCCCCGCCCCCAGTCTACCCGTGTGGCGGTGAGAGACCCTGAGACGGCCCTGGCAGGGCGCAGAGGGCCAGGGTGTGGACACGCAAGTCCATGGCCCCCTCGCCAGCCCCCAGCGCAGCCCTGACTCGCAGCCCCGGGCCCCTACGGTAGCAGCCCGTCGTCCTTCCCTGTGACCTCCCTCAGGGAACTTGCGTGTCCACCCCCGCCCCCCCACACCCCCGCCCCTGCGGCAAACACCACGACACCCCCCCCCCCGCTTTTCCGGAAGCAGCCGGGCCCCCTCACACACTGGCCTGAGCCCCCACTCCGTCCGCCCCCACCCCGGCCCGCAGCACACGCCGGAGCTCATGCCTCCGCGCCGCCCGAGAGCAGGCCTCAGGCCGGACCCCTGGAGCCCGTGACTGTGTCCTTTACTGTCCTCTCTGCCCCTCCTGCCTCCAGGCTCTGGACGGGAAGCTGTGGTCAGCCTGCTTTTGGGGAGCCGAGTTGTTCAAAGCTGCTGTGAGACGCTTGAGCAGAGAGGAGGCACGGGTGTGGGTGGCTTGTCCTGTGTCAGGAAAACGTTTCTTCCCCTCACCTCTCGTTCCTACCCCCAGACCCAAAACTCCCAGAGCTTTGGGGAGTGGGCCTGTATAGGGTTTGAAATGTGTTCCAGCACAGGATGAGGGGCCTTCGTGGGGGCTGACTCTGCCCCTTAAGAGTCTGGATGTGGACAGAGTGTCTCCCAGCTAAGGGGCCAGACCACTATCTGCCCTGAGATTCTTTTCTAGGTTACTTCCCTCTCCCTGTCCCCCAGGCCAGCTACTCCCCCAAGCCAAAGGAGACACCCTCCCTCTTATAGCACCTTCCCATAACTGCCCAGCCAGGCATTGGCTTCCCTGGGGAGGGCGCTCGAAATCTTTTGGGAGCCAGAACTGCAGACCGATTACCTGTTTCTCAACTTTGCCTCCTCCTTTGGTCTGGGATGGGATTGTGGTAGTGGGGTCCAGGGTAAGAGGGGGCCATCCTGCTCCAGGTCAGGTTTGCAGACTGGTTCAGATTAAGGGAAGAGGAGAGGTTCTGGAGGCTGCCTGTCTTCTCCCCAAAGTTCCTTTACCCAGAAGAGTCAGACTCCTTGAACCTGCCTTTCTTCTGATCCTCTTATTCCTCAGGCCTGGCTGGGCCAAGGGTAAACGCCAAATATCCTGGGGCCATAACTGGGTGGGAGAAGTAGGGGAGGATGGTAGATGGGGGTGTGTGGCTCAGGTCAGAGAAGGGTGGGATGAGCCAGGCTCTGAGCAGAGAGGGTGGAGCTTTGGTGCATGCTCTTGGGGTCCCTGAGCATCCCTGGCCACTGCAGTGATCTGAGGATTTGAGCAACAGGGGCTTTGAGGTTTCATTACATGAGGTTGTGACACAACTTCATGTCTGCCTGTAAGACCAAAAATGGTAAGTTTTGCATTCTGTTTTCTGTTCATGAGGTTGGCAAGACTAGGGTTACTCCCTCCATGCCAGAAAAGGATTCCCTCTGTAAGGTGACCTAGCAGTTCAAGATCAGAGAGGAGCAAGGGATGAGGGCCTGGGCTGGTACCTAATACCTGTCTACCCAGGTGAGCCTGAAGGAAGATCACAGAGCGAGCTCTCCCTTGTCAAGTCTGGCCAGGCAGGGGTGTGGCTGAATTGAGCTCTGAAGAAGGGGACCTGGGCTACTTAATTGTTGCTGGGAAGGACCATCCACCACTCTGCCCCTATTCCTTACTTCTCCAAGATCCCCATGAAGGAGACAAGTAGGCCTTTGACACCCAAAATTAGAACGAGACCAACCAGAATGCAAATATTGGGTCTGCTATTTGCTGGTGATCTTGAGTAGATCACTTTACCTTCTTGAACTTCAGCTTTATTCATCTGTAAATAGGGGTCACAAGCTCTACCACACAGGGTTATGGAGAGGATTGAGACACTGGTGCCCTGAGGGAGCTTCAGTCACTTGGGGGAAATGACCCGTTTGTCCTCAGAAATCTGGCAGCCTTCTCCAAGGCAGCGGAATGGGCCCCGGCCTCTGCACTCCAGCCAAGGGTGGGGGAGTCAGGGTCCACAGCAGTCAGCATGGACATTGTTCTGAGCTGGGCTCCTTCCCGGACATGGACCCCGGCTGGGTGCTGGGACAGGAGCAACTAGAAAGTTACCACCTGCCCTCCAATGTCTTACCTGTGGCCTGCCTCTAGGCAGATTCGTGTGTGTGTGTGTGTGTGTGTGTGTGTGTGTGTGTGTGAGTGTGAGAGAGAGAGAGGGAGGGAGGGAGGGAGGGGTGTGGAGAAATAGAGATATAGAAATACAGACAGGTAGAGAGAGACAGACCAGGGGAGGAGGAGTGTGGGATGTATGAGCCTGTTACTCCATGTATTTGTACATAATTCTGTGTGTGACAGTCTGCCTATGTGTGTCACTGGGTTTGAAATGTCTTGGCGTATAATTGTGTGTCTGACAGTGTATATGTGTTTGTGATCCCATGTGTGACACTACAACTGTGGGAAGCTCTGTGTATGTGTGTGAACCATCCTAGCGTGTGACTGTCTGCTAGTATGTGTCCTTGTGTGGGTGGGAGCATGCTTGTGACAGAACATGTAGCTGTTTCTCCGTGTATGTGTATATGACAGTGTGAGTTGAGTTTATGTCAGTCAAAGGGTGTGTGCATGTGTGTGTACGTGTGCAAGTGTGTGTGTTGGGCAACGTCTCAGCATGTGAGTATGTACCTGACTGTGTGTGTCTGTGCATGTGAGAGAGACTCTGGGTCAAGTGTCAGTATGTAAACCTGTGCTGGATGGTGGTAATGTGTGCGACAGTGTATCCATGTGAGGGTTGTTGTGCATATGGGAATGTGTGTGCAGTTTTCCTTTCCCTGCCCTTCCATGCACATATCTGGAGCCCTTAAGGAAAAAAAGAAGAAGAAGAAAGAAAGAAAGAAGGAAGGGAGGGAGGGAGGGAGGGAGGGAGGGAGGGAGGGAGGAAGAAAGAAAAGAAAGAAAGAAAGAAAGAAAGAGAGAGAGAGAGAGAGAGAGAGAGAGAGAGAGAGAAAGAAAGAAAGAAAGAAAGAAAGAAAGAAAGAAAGAAAGAAAGAAAGAAAGAAAGAAAGAAAGAAAGAAAGAAAGAAAGAAAGAAAGAAAAGAACAGGGTCTAAGAGCCAGGGATCCATCAGCCCCACCCCTCCAGGGCACAGGGGCCAGTGGTTTGGGCTCTGGTGGGTGGACAGAGCGGAAGGAGGCTTGGGGTCCTGGGAGGAGGCTTCAAGGGAAGATAGTTTTGGAACCCTCTTTCGGGAGGCCTTCTCCCATTTTTCCCACCTCAGTGGCCCAGGGAGTCAAGTTCTCTTTCCTTTTCCCCTTCGATCAAAAAGGTTCTCAGAAAAGGAAAGAATCTGAGGCACTTGTTCATAATGAGAAACAAAACGGTAGGAGGAATTTTTTAGGTTAGCAGCCACTCTGTGGGGAGACAGCGCCTTCCCAGGGTGTTGGAAAGCCCATTGCCTAGAGAACGACCTCTCCACCTCCATCCCTCTCTGCTCTTCTTCCTCTGCACCCTGCCCCCTTGCACGGGACTGGTCAGTTCATAAAGATTTTCACCTACGTTATCTTGCTGGATCTGTGCAGCAACTCTTTGAGAAGAATGAAATGCTCGTTTTACAGGTGAGGGAACCGAGGCCCCAAAAGATTAAAATGTGTCCTGTCAGCCCCCACATTGACAGAAAAAGCTGGGGTTTAAACCAAGAGGCCAGAGGCCGCCTGGGTAGTTTGTAACTGTTTGGCGCTTGCCCACCACCTTCTCTTGCCATCCCCTTTCTCAACTCCTGCTTCCTCCTAAAACTCTGGAATCTGACAGATGCCGCCTCCTTATTCTAACCTCCACCCCAGACATTGTTCCTATTTGCCTTCATCCTCTTCAGAGAGATCCTATCAGCCTAGCAAGTCCCAGTTCTAAAAACTGCCAACTTGCCCTCACTGGCCCCATGGGCCCCTCCCACTACTGCCCTGTTCTCTTGGCCAGCTCCCCTGCCCTTGTGAGGGGCAGGGGTTTCTACCACTTGTCCTCCCTACCATCCAGCATCCCCAGCCCCACCTCACCTGGCTTGGAGCCGGGACTCACATCACAGGAAGATGAAATAGGGCAGGGGCTGGTGGACAGGGCCTTGTCCCTCCTCACTGTTTCCTGCCTGTCAGCGTGGATGGGGTCCTGAGCATCCCCACTCGGCTTTGCCACCGCTACCTATGATGGCTGCTGGAAGATGGCACATATGAGGCAGATGATTGGTCCTTGGCATATATTCGTCTCCTCCTTTTGGGAGTTTGTTGATCTTAGAATTGAGGGGGAGGTGGGACCCAAACTCCCCTGGAAGCCAGGCTGCCTGCTCCACTTTGCCGTCTCCATAAATAGCAGAAATTGTGGGAACAACTGCCATTGACTGTGCATTTTTTATGTCCCAGGGTTGTTCTAAGCATTAACTCAATCCTCACAACAAGCCTGGGTGGGTTGGCACTGTTAACGATTTCTACTTTGTACATGTGTAAACTGAGGCTGGAAGTTAAAACTCTTGTACAAGGTCACAGACTTAATTTATGGGGCATTAATTTATTAACTCAGAGTCAGGCTGGGTTGGAGCCCAAAGCCAGGGCTGTTTACCCTCCACTGTGTTGCTATGTTCACTTGAGCACCTGAGCCCTGCTTTACTGGGTGGCCCCCAGCCCTGTCCCAGCCAAGTCCTCACCTCTGTGCCAGGTCCTGCCCACTACTCTCTCTCTGGCCCAGAAAATCCTCCTGGATATCGATCCAAGGCTTTACTCTTTTCCACGGAGCGTCGGTGTCCCACCTCTGCATCCTTGCCCTGGCTTGGTCCCTCTGCTGAAATGCTCCTTTCACA